>CM060912.1:1001137631-1003637631 GCA_030737875.1 Allium sativum
ATATCATCTATTGATTTAATCAAAACAAATGTTAAGTTTCTAATCAACATCAATATTCACCTGGGGTTTTAACGTCATTTGGGTTCAACGGTGCATATACAAAACAAACAGTACATATAAATATTGAGAATTTCGATTGGATTCCTCCAACCGGATTCCTGTATCCATCGATGTTAGTCAAACAATTATCACTGATTCCATACTAGGGAATATTTTAATCGATGGAATCAGTATCCAACCAAATGATGTGTACATATGCAATGATATATATTTTTCAATCAATTTAATTGTAATCTAACGAAGCAACCATCACACAGCATTCAACCAATATTATAATATTTAAAAAAAAACAGATCAGAGTCGGTGAATTTACTCACCTTAGCGCGTTAACCGTTAAATAGCGATTTGCGTTAGTTCGGATCCGCGTTCATTATAAGCCCCTCCTCCGAAACCAAGAAGAACGGCCCGTCAGCATAACGAACAAATTCGCACCAATGTACTTGTTTTCTTCAAACCTTTGAACCACCGCTCCATGTTCCTGACAGCTCAATGCCCTCGTTTCAGAGATGGCACCATTTCATGACCTTGCTTCGACCCTAGCCTCCCACGTGTCAAGTTGTTCTTCAAAATGGCTATTCAAATTTCAGCCCATGTTACTTCCACTTGATCTCACTTAACAGTTCTTTCCTTCCTCATCAAAACGAGGTGCGAGCTCCTCTGTAAAACACATGTAACACCCCACCTCCGCCAGGGTAACTCTTGCAAGCACACTAGCTTCAGAGGGGCGTTTAAACAAGGTAAACATGCATGCAGATATCACAAGACAGAACATATAAGTAAAACAGAGTAGTAAAGCAGCGGATAAAACTAGCATTTCAAAACCATAGTCATTTTACAACAAAGTACTTGGTCATTATTTTCCAACAACAAAGTCTAGAGAAAAACATAAACTGAAAAACTGAAATACATAAAGTACTATCCCCAAAGTGAAGCGATAAACCATAGCAAGCTCAATGTCCAGAACCGTACATGAGCAAATCCCGTAAGCAAGCTATAAAGATCCAAGCTAAGCTCCAATGTTCCCACCCTGAGGACCTGGGGGGGAACGGAAGAAAAGAGGCGAAAGAAAACAGGTCAGTCAAAAAGCCTGGTAAGCCCTAACTACTATCAGTCCATGAACTAGTAAAGTTAACTGGCATGAGAAGCTGAGATGAACATAAGGATAACAACATACTGGCATGATGATTAACTAACAAGATAGATAAAGGTGTCATCGCATAATCAAGGTTAAGTTTTGCACCACGGGTGTACTAGCATCCTAACATGTTAAGTAAAAACAAGAATTGATCCCTTGGCCCACGCTTGGCCCAATATCATGAGGTGACCTAAATCAAGGTCCAACTACACAGTCTAGTTGATCGGCTCCCTACAAGCCTAACTCGTCAAGTGTCGGTGTCATACGACCCAAACATGAAATGTAGCTAACTGTGCTAGGTCCACCCTAGGGTGTATCAAGTCCTAGGGTGTAGACCTCGGACACCAATCAAGTATGCACAGCCTAGATCTACTGGTACCCGTGCCTGATTCTCCAACGCCGGACTAAGTGCACGACCATAATCCGCCTGGACCTACACCGGCGTACCAACACAGCCGTCGTTTTAGTCGCTTACATGTCAGCCCAGTAATCGTGCCCCACCCTAGCCTAGTCCTAGGGTCTTATGATACTATCTAGAGGGTTACTGCTGCAAAGGACCACGCAACTAGGGTTTCCTTAACGGGTTAAATGTGGTTAACCCGATCCAAATGTGGATTAAATTGGTTAAGTGTACCCAAGGTTCATGACTTAACCCCGATTAAACCATCAAGCCCGAATTGGTTAAGTATTCAGTGGACCATGACTTAACCCTAATCAGGAAGCGTTCATTAACTTAATGTGCTTTAACCTCTCACATTAGACCTTGTTGTGGTTAATAGTTAAGCCGGGCGGGTCCGGGTAGCTTTACACCACAACTTGGTCTAACCTCGGGTTCGAGCACAACATGACCAACTTCTCACATTGGGTCCTATTGTTTGTAGCCACTAGTTAAGCCGGGCGGGTCCGGGTAGATTTATGCTACAAACTCAACCCAACCTCGAGTTGGCCACACTCATCTTTTCTAAGTGTCATGTCCATTATGTTTCCAAAACATAATTACATATCACGTCATGTTATAAAAACCATGTTCTTATCATAATGTTACCCAACCCCAACGTAATCCCATCGTTTACATAATCGCAACAACGCATAAAGGATAAAATAGGGAACTTGGCATAATCATGACAAAAAGGTGTTGAAGCCACAAGTTTAACATGGTGGCATATGAAATGTACATATGTTCATATACTTGCATATTGCATTATTTGGCTTCAAAAGTATGCATAAAACCAAACTTAGCATATAAGTGATACATGGTGATAAATGACATGTAGAAATTGCTAGAAGTTCGCATTTAGCCTCACATGCAAGTTATCATAAGGGATATGATAACTTCCATGTTTCCAAAATGCAACCTTTAACATAAAGCTTGAAGCTTTAAGCTCACAAACTCAAGTTTAACTTGCATAACATGATAACATGATCAACCCAAACTTGCATAACATGATAACATGATCAACCCAAACTTGCGTAACATGATAACATGATCAACCCAAACTTGCATAACATAGCAACATGTGTCAACTTGCATAATGATCAACCAAACTTGCATATCATAATGATCAACCAAACTTGCATATCATAATGATCAACTAAACTTGCATATCATAATGATCAACCCCAAACTTGCATCATTCATTTAACTTTAGAGTTCAAAGAATGAAAGTAGAAAAGGGCTTACAATGCTATGAAGACACAAATGAATATTTATTAAAAGATTGAAACGAAGCCCTTATGCAATCACCAAAAAGACCCAAATATGAAAGCTCCAAATTAAACCCTTGAGCCAAATCGATAAAAATCCTTGCTTTATAATAGAAATGTTGCAACTTGACTTGAATGCAAACTAAGAACACTCATACAAGCTTGAAAACACTTGTATGCACTCAAAATCTCTCATATAAATAACTTAGAAATTTTAGCATGAGAGTGGAGGCCATGAGAGGAACAAATTTGACATAGTTAAGTTGTAGGATTGAATAATGGTGATTTAGGCTAGGTTTAGGGGTCTTTTTATAGAAGATTAGGATAGTATTAGCCATAGGATTAACCCTAGATTCAATCCAAGCCATCAAATCCCGTCACAAGCCTCCAAAATAGGTCAAAACAGCCAAAATGGTGTACCTGGTTGCCTGGGTCCGACCAGGCAGGTCGACCCCCAGGTCGACCATGGGGTCGACTCCCCAGTCGACCCCCAGGTCGACCCCCTGGGTCTGGCGGGAATTTTCCCGCCACTTCTGATTTTCTGAAATTTGAATCTGTTTTGAATTTGATTTTTTCGTGAAACTTCGCGAGGCCATATCTTGGTCATACGGACTCCGATTTTCGAAAACTCGGACTCTATTTCACGTATTTTTTCGAGACGAACGCAATGGCACAGCCCGTTTCCCTTGATTCAGATTTTACTGTTTGATTCTGCCTTGATTTATGTTATAACATGTTATTCAAAAATACGGGTTGTTACATTCTCCCCTCCTTAAAGGATTTCGTCCCCGAAATCTCCAAGTTAGGAAGAACGTATCCTACCATCCATCATCCATCTACTCAAAACATCATCCACGTGCAGTCATTGTCCTTAAAGGATTCTAAATGCTGTATGATCATATGCAAAGGTGTGTGTATATGTACTTATCTAATGCGAAAATCAGGCGGTTACTGATACAGTAAACCTCCTTAATGCAAAGTATGTTAGTGAAATGAGTCCATATGTATGCGAATTCCTAACATAATTTATGATCTCTACATGAGTGCACATAACATTCATCCATATGCAACATCCACGTGATAGCATAACAAGTTTCATCCATGAATAAGTATAAGCACTCATGCATATGCGACATGAAAGTGTGTGAGCCGATCTTAGTGCCTAATGTGTATCATGCATCCACGAGTATCCACGTGCAAACACTTGCAACCATCAAGCATAACATGTTTCAAATACATGTTTCATCCAAAGGGTTTCTACCTAAGGTCCTCATGACATGATTAACGAGATAACTAGATGACAAGATAAACATGGATAGCAAAAGAGAGATGTATTAATTAGGAAAAGAGATCGAGAATGTACCCTCAAAAAGGAATGGATAAAGCCCACGCATCTTCTCCTCGGTTTCCCAAGTTGCGTCTTCCTCGGCTTCACCCCACTGAACCTTCACCAACTTGACCTCTCGATTCCTTAACTTCTTGATCTCTGTTCCCAAAATACGAATCGGAGCTTTTCTCAGGGTTGCCTCTTTCTTTACCTCAATGTCTTCGAGAATGCTTGGTTCAACCACCTCAGCGGACTCATGTAGGCACTTTCGGAGATGCGAGACATGAACGACATTATGCACTCCGGCTAGCTTTCCGGGCAATTCCACCTTATAGGCCATCTTTTCAATTCTCTCTATGATAGGGAAGGGTCCTACGAACCTTGGTGCCAGCTTCCCAACTGCTCCAAAACGTACCACATTACGCAAAGGAGAAACCTTCACGAAAACCATGTCTCCCACTTCGAATTCCAAATCTGCCCTTCGCTTGTCAGCATAGGATTTCTGTCTATCTTGGGCCGTTTTCATCCTTCTTCTCACTAAGTCAACTTTCTCGGATGTATCCCGTATCATATCGGGCCTAAGTATAAGCCTATCTGTTGTCTCCCACCAACAAGATGGTGACCTACACGGCCTCCCATACAAAGCTTCAAATGGTGCCATCCCTATGCTGGCTTGATAGCTATTATTATAAGCAAACTCTACAAGAGGAAGGTGGTCTTCCCAAGTACCACCGAAGTCGAGAACACAAAGCCTCAAGAAATCTTCTAGCACTTTATTCACCCTTTCGGTTTGGCTATCCGTCTGGGGGTGATAGGCTGTACTCAGATTCAATCGCGTACCCATCACTTCTTGCAAACTGTTCCAGAACTGGCTAGTGAAAATTGGGTCACGATCGCTAACTATGCTAGAAGGAACTCCATGTAACCGCACTATCTCTCGAAGATAAATAGATGCTAGCCATGATGCGGTCCTCTTGCTCTTTACTGGGATGAAGTGAGCACTCTTCGCAAGTCTGTCAAATATAACCCATATGCTCGTGTTCCCTTTCCTTGACCTAGGCAATCCATCCACAAAATCCATAGAAATACTCTCCCACTTCCATTGCGGGACCTCCAATGGAAGTAATATCCCACCTGGTTTCTTTGACTCGGCTTTCACTTGTTGGCACACCATGCACTTTGAAACATACTCTGCCACATCCTTCTTCATTCCAGCCCAAAAGAAAATGCGCTTCATATCTCTATACATCTTATCTCCTCCCGGATGTATAGTCATCTTCGAGTGATGTGCTTCTTCGAGAACTTTATGCACCAAGTCTCCTACTTGCGGAACGCATAGCCTTCCATCATGCCTTAGCCAACCTTTATCATCAATGGTATATCTAGCAAGGTGACTAGACGTTTCACCCCGAATCAACTTATCCATGACCTCGACTATTTGCGGATCTTCCTTCTATGAAGCCCCAACTTGATCAAGAAGTGTGGGTCTAAGCTC
Source organism: Allium sativum (assembly GCA_030737875.1). NCBI lineage: Eukaryota > Viridiplantae > Streptophyta > Magnoliopsida > Asparagales > Amaryllidaceae > Allium > Allium sativum. The sequence goes on from CM060912.1 coordinate 1,001,143,353, forward strand.
AAGCGATGCTAAAGAACCCGTCATCGACTCAACAGTCATCGTGAAATCAAAGGTCGCCAAGAATTCTAAGTTCTTCATCTCAATGAACAAGGGGCTCAAAGTCAACCTCCTTCTGCTTAGTGCATCTGCCACAACATTACCCTTGCCAGGGGTATAAGCTATCTCGAAGTCATAAGATGCCAAGAATTCCATCCACCTTTGCTGCCTTAGATTCAGATCTTTTTGCGAGAAGAGGTATTTGAGTGACTTATGATCAGTATACAACTCAAACCTTTCGCCTAGAAGATAGTGGCGCCAGGATTTGAGTGCAAAGACGATCGCCGCTAACTCCAAATCATGAGTGGGATAGTTCTTCTCATGAACTTTAAGTTGCCTACCCCATAACATATCACTCTTCCCGCTTGCATCAAAACAGCACCTAACCCCGTGCCACATGCATCTGTGTACACGGTAAACATCTTACCACTATCGGGTAATGCCAAAACTGGAGCTGAGGTAAGGGCTCTCTTGAGCCTTTGAAAAGCAAGCTCACACTCAAAGTCCCATGCAAAGACTAAGTTCTTCTTCGTCAACTTAGTAAGAGGGGCCGAAATCTTAGCAAAGTCCCTGATGAACTTCCTATAGTAGCCCGCCAGACCGAGAAAGCTTCTTACTTCGGTTGCATTCCTAGGAGTCTTCCAGTCTTGAACCACAACCACCTTCGCGGGATCCACCGCTATGCCTTGCTTAGAAACTATATGTCCAAGAAACCGAACCTCCCTTCTCCAAAAATGACATTCGGAGAACTTGGCTTTCAACTGATGCGCCCTAAGCGTATCCATCACTTCCTTGACATGCCTAGCATGCTCTTCCTCATCCTTTGAGAAGATCAGAATATCATCCACGAAGACAACAACAAACTTGTTAAGGAACTCCCTGAACACCCTACTCATCAAGTCTACGAAGTAGGCGGGTGCATTAGTCAAACCGAATGGCATGACAAGCCATTCAAAGAATCCATCTGGAGTCCTGAACGCAGTTTTATTAATGCTATCCTCAGCTACTCTAAGCTGATGGAATCCGGTGGCTAGATCGAGCTGAGAGAAAACAGAAGCACCTACCAACTGGTCAAAGAGATCATCAATCCTCGGTAAAGGGTGCCTATTCTTCTTTGTCAGCTTGTTCAACTCTCGATAATCAACACATAGGCGAAGCGATCCATCCGCCTTAGTAGTGAATACTACCGGAGCACCCCATTCAGAAATGCTTCGCCTAATAAAATTCTTCTCAAGCAACTCCTTGATTTGCTTACTGAGCTCCCTTCTCTCACGAGGGGCCATGTGCCTAACGGGAAATGATACTGGCTTGGCATTATCAAATAGATAAATGCGGAAATCTATCTCTCGTTTAGGGGATAACCCCTTAACTTCCTCAAAGACATCAGGATAGTCTCGGACCACCCTTACAGATTGCAGATCATCGATGGACGAGTCGAGAGATTCAAGATAACATAACATGACGGGACCTTTAGGTTTACAAGAAATTTTTAGGGTATTACCGAGGCGAGTCATGAGCCTCACCACCCTATGCTCACAATCGAGGATGGCTCCATAACTGGACAACCAATCCATGCCCAAGATCAACCCATATCCCGTGAACCCGAGAACATATGCATTACACGTGAATTCTACGGCCAAGATAGAAATCTTCAAATCCACACAAATCATAGATAAATGGGCAGAACCCCCAATTGGATTTGAAACACAAACGGGATCCTCAACTAGGCTAGTACTTAGGTGCAAACTTCCAACAATGTCAGAAGAAATAAAACTATGCGATGCGCCAGAATCAAATAAGGTGCGAACAGGATAATCAGAAATATAAACAAGACTTTCTACAGAAATACTACCTCGGTCCTGAACTGGAGCAGCATTGAGAGCATGCACTTGCCCTCCAGAAGGTCCTGCACGCTGATTATGCCCTTGCTTCTTGGGGCAATCCTTGCTAAAATGTCCGGTCTCTCCACAATGAAAGCATTCGCCCGACTTCCTCTTCCTTTTCTTACAGTCTTTAGCTATGTGCCCAACATTCCCACAGTAGTGGCATTTTCTTGGATCCTTTGCCTTGGCCTTGTTGCCCTTGTTGTTCTTGTTGTTTTTTTTGTTCTGACTGCTCTGATTCCCTCCCCACTTGGAGTCTGTCTTCTTGGCTTGAGTCTCATTAGTCTTGTCTTCCTTCTTGCTATTCTTATTGTCTCCTTGAAGCAATGCCATGTCTACTAGTCCCTCAAAAGTGGCCCCCATGGGTATATGAGACAGGGCTAAACCTTGTAATGGCTCATTCAACCCTCGTGCAAAGCGTAAAGCCTTCTTCTGGAGGGTATTAACCATGTCCAAACCGAATCGGGCGAGTTTGTTAAACTCATTCACATACTCTCTCACTGTCATATCCCCTTGCTTCAAAGATATAAACTTCTCCAATTGCAGATTCGCCTCAGCTGATGATAGAAACTTAAGCCCAAATCTTGTCCTAAAGTCGGCCCAAGTCTCTATAGGCCTCGTAGCATTGGTGACCTCCCACCAATAAGCAGCTTCTTCTTTTAATAGCCATGCTGCCAATAAAACCTTCCTATGGTCTTCCACATCAAAGATAGCGAACAGATCTTCGGTTTCTTTCAACCAATTCCGTGCCTCTACAAAATTCTCCGTCCCTATGAAGTCCTTGCCACCCATCGCCTTAAAGTCCTTACAAACTTTAGCGAAATCCGCTTGTGGATTCTGAGGAGGGGGAGGAGGAGGAGGGACCTCAGTTATGTTGGGGGTATTTGCTGGGCCCACATCGTTGGCCCTAGCTTCCAAGTACCTCCGGAACCATCCGAGAATGGTCACTCCCTCGGGAAGGTTAAGATCGGCCATACTGAAAAAGAAAAAGATAGATTCAGAACGAGGAAACGAAGGATAGTGCTATGGCTTTTGGGGAATAGCCTTTTTAAAATAACTAGACTTTTCTTGGAAAATACTTAATTGGTTTTGAAAATATTTTTTCAAAAAGTAAGTTTTAAAAACACTTTTGCTCAAATCTTGTAAACCTTATGCTCTGATACCAAATGTAACACCCCACCTCCGCCAGGATAACTCTTGCAAGCACACTAGCTTCAGAGGGGCGTTTAAAAAAGGTAAACATGCATGCAGATATCACAAGACAGAACATATAAGTAAAACAGAGTAGTAAAGCAGCGGATAAAACTAGCATTTCAAAACCATAGTCATTTTACAACAAAGTACTTGGTCATTATTTTCCAACAACAAAGTCTAGAGAAAAACATAAACTGAAAAACTGAAATACATAAAGTACTATCCCCAAAGTGAAGCGATAAACCATAGCAAGCTCAATGTCCAGAACCGTACATGAGAAAATCCCGTAAGCAAGCTATAAAGATCCAAGCTAAGCTCTAATGTTACCACCCTGAGGACCTGGGGGGAACGGAAGAAAAGAGGCGAAATAAAACAGGTCAGTCAAAAAGACTGGTAAGCCCTAACTACTATCAGTCCATGAACTAGTAAAGTTAACTGGCATGAGAAGCTGAGATGAACATAAGGATAACAACATACTGGCATGATGATTAACTAACAAGATAGATAAAGGTGTCATCGCATAATCAAGGTTAAGTTTTGCACCACGGGTGTACTAGCATCCTAACATGTTAAGTAAAAACAAGAATTGATCCCTTGGCCCACGCTTGGCCCAATATCATGAGGTGACCTAAACCAAGGTCCAACTACACGGTCTAGTTGATCGGCTCCCTACAAGCCTAACTCGTCAAGTGTCGGTGTCATACGGCCCAAACATGAAATGTAGCTAACTGTGCTAGGTCCACCCCAGGGTGTATCAAGTCCTAGGGTGTAGACCTCGGACACCAATCAAGTATGCACAGCCTAGATCTACTGGTACCCGTGCCTGATTCTCCAACGCCGGACTAAGTGCACGACCATAGTCCGCCTGGACCTACACCGGCGTACCAACACAGCCGTCGTTTTGGTCGCTTACATGTCAGCCCAGTAATCGTGCCCCACCCTAGCCTAGTCCTAGGGTCTTATGATACTATCTAGAGGGTTACTGCTGCAAAGGACCACGCAACTAGGGTTTCCTTAACGGGTTAAATGTGGTTAACCCGATCCAAACGTGGATTAAATTGGTTAAGTGTACCCAAGGTTCATGACTTAACCCCGATTAACCCATCAAGCCCGAATTGGTTAAGTATTCAGTGGACCATGACTTAACCCTAATCAGGAAGCATTCATTAACTTAATGTGCTTTAACCTCTCACATTAGACCTTGTTGTGGTTACTAGTTAAGCCGGGCGGGTCCGGGTAGCTTTACACCACAACTTGGTCTAACCTCGGGTTCGAGCACAACATGACCAACTTCTCACATTGGGTCCTATTGTTTGTAGCCACTAGTTAAGCCGGGCGGGTCCGGGTAGATTTATGCTACAAACTCAACCCAACCTCGAGTTGGCCACACTCATCTTTTCTAAGTGTCATGTCCATTATGTTTCCAAAACATAATTACATATCACGTCATGTTATAAAAACCATGTTCTTGTCATAATGTTACCCAACCCCAACGTAATCCCATCGTTTACATAATCGCAACAACGCATAAAGGATAAAATAGGGAACTTGGCATAATCATGACAAAAAGGTGTTGAAGCCACAAGTTTAACATGGTGGCATATGAAATGTACATATGTTCATATACTTGCATATTGCATTATTTGGCTTCAAAAGTATGCATAAAACCAAACTTAGCATATAAGTGATACATGGTGATAAATGACATGTAGAAGTTGCTAGAAGTTCGCATTTAGCCTCACATGCAAGTTATCATAAGGGATATGATAACTTCCATGTTTCCAAAATGCAACGTTTAACATAAAGCTTGAAGCTTTAAGCTCACAAACTCAAGTTTAACTTGTATAACATGATAACATGATCAACCAAACTTGCATAACATGATAACATGATCAACCCAAACTTGCATAACATGATAACATGATCAACCCAAACTTGCATAACATAGCAACATGTGTCAACTTGCATAATGATCAACCAAACTTGCATATCATAATGATCAACCAAACTTGCATATCATAATGATCAACTAAACTTGCATATCATAATGATCAACCCCAAACTTGCATCATTCATTTAACTTTAGAGTTCAAAGAATGAAAGTAGAAAAGGGCTTACAATGCTATGAAGACACAAATGAATATTTATTAAAAGATTGAGACGAAGCCCTTATGCAATCACCAAAAAGACCCAAATATGAAAGCTCCAAATTAAACCCTTGAGCCAAATCGATAAAAATCCTAGCTTTATAATAGAAATGTTGCAACTTGACTTGAATTCAAACTAAGAACACTCATACAAGCTTGAAAACACTTGTATGCACTCAAAATCTCTCATATAAATAACTTAGAAATTTTAGCATGAGAGTGGAGGCCATGAGAGGAACAAATTTGACATAGTTTAGTTGTAGGATTGAATAATGTTGATTTAGGCTAGGTTTAGGGGTCTTTTTATAGAAGATTAGGATAGTATTAGCCATAGGATTAACCCTAGATTCAATCCAAGCCATCAAATCCCGTCACAAGCCTCCAAAACAGGTCAAAACAGCCAAAATGGTGCACCTGGTTGCCTGGGTCCGACCAGGCAGGTCGACCCCCAGGTCGACCCTGGGGTCGACTCCCCAGTCGACCTGGGGGGGGAGGTCGACTCCCCAGTCGACCCCCTGGGTCTGGCGGGAATTTTCCCGCCACTTCTGATTTTCTGAAATTTGAATCTGTTTTGAATTTGAATTTTTCGTGAAACTTCGAGAGGCCATATCTTGGTCATACGGACTCCGATTTTCGAAAACTCGGACTTTATTTCGCGTATTTTTCCGAGATGAACACAATGGCACAACCCGTTTCCCTTGATTCAGCTTTTACAGTTTGATTCTGCCTTGATTTATGTTATAACATGTTATTCAAAAATACAGGTTGTTACAACACATGGCACCGTTCCTTCCTCAAATGTGAAAACCGCATTTCCTCACCGATTCAAAAACTCTAATGCACTCCCCTTGCTCTACCTCTCCAACACCTTAAAGTTTGTTTAAAACACCATCATGTTCGAAACTACCACCACCATATAACCAACGCTGTATGTACCCTCTCTCCTTCCTTCATGGACATACATATTCCTCTACTGATGACCACAGTATTCTCCTTCAATGCGTGCTCACCCCCACCGACTCCACTACATTCGCCACACCACGTCAGGTCATACCTGGTTACCACCAGCTCCGACCCATGACTGCCCCGTGCCTCCGATGATCAGCAGCACCCGCCTCCTGCCTTGCAAACATCAATAGCCTTACGCCCGTACCCATGAAGTTCGAACCCTACTCAACACAAACCGCTCCACTTCAAATATCAGATAACTACACCCTTTTCACCTCATGTTCTCACTGCTACCCTGAGTCCAACCGTGCCCCATCTCCACCCCTCCAGAGTTGCACAGTTCCGCTTAGAATCCGATGTCCATATACCAACTATCTTCTTTTCGTGCACTGATTGGTTTGAAGGGATTCATGTGTGTATATGTTGGGAAGAAATATGGCAACAGTTTATTATTTATTTCTCTCCGCCATTTGAAACTTTAGTTGGATCAATTCTGTCTACAGCGAAATGCCTACTCTCGTGTATTTATAATGTTTTATGCCTTTGGAGCCAAGCAATAGGGTGCCAGTAGTGTGTACACCCTAAAAATGTAGGTTTGCAGTTTGATTTTTTTTTTATATTTTCGATTGGCCAAGACATGGGGAAACGATGGCTTAGGTAGCCTGTTACATTGGGTAAGTAAAAACGTAGGTGATAGTGTTCTGATAGGAGGCGGTACGAAACTTAGCTGCCAAATGATGAATCCCCCTTTTTTCTTCTGTTGAAAGATTTTGAAAAACTGTGTTTAGATTTTTTATAATCCGCGTTCTCCCTTTTTAAATTATTTTATGGAGCTTCGAATTTGTTTTGGACTTTCGAATGGAGTTTAAATCTTACGGTTCTTCCATTTTTTCCGCATTTTGGCAGAGAACAAATAACGCTTGCCTTTGTATTTATATAACGTCGAAGCTTAATGGCAAAGTAACCGGGTGTGTAGGGTGTACAGTCTTCTAATACTAGGTTCGCAGCGTGATAAAGATTTTACATAGCTTTGTAGTTGATTGGACTGTCATGAGCTTTCAGCTAGCTGGTTGGTTTTCTTAGCCCTACGTTACAGTGGTATAGTATAGGGTGCCCGCATGACTTTACTGATATGAAAATTCATGGTGTAGGCAGACATCAGTAGCCCAGTTGATGTGTTTGGTCATAAAGGCGCGTGGTATCTCTTTGATAGGCATGTGATTAGGTATTAGGTTGGCTTTTCAGTTTGGATAATGTAGCAAAGTGATGTGTCCAGAAAACAGTAGTGTGTAAAGCATATGGCCCTTATTGCCAATGAGTATTGTTTGCGTACGGGTTGCTACAGACAAAAATAAAAGAACGATCGTGTCGAGCGGTGTGCTACGATTCCAAAAATATAATAATATCGGTAGGTTTACTTATTCTGTGAAACCCCGAAATGTTAATATAAGGTGCAAAATACTCCAAATAAAAAGTTGTGTATTTAATTAATTAAAAATTACAGTAAAATTCTAAAAATTAAATTATAACTACACCTCAAAAGAATCTTGTCTAAATTCAAAACCGATATTTAAATATATTTAAATAACCGTTATGGCCATAAACGAACATGGTGTTGCTTTCTGTATATTTAATTTGGACATAACTTACAATATATAATTCAAAATCTCGATTTTTCACTTCCATTAAAAAAATATAGTTCAACAGATTGCAACGTTTCTTGTTTCGCAGAAATCCGATTTAAAATGAGTCATGTATACTCAAACGAAGTTCAGAACGTTAAATTACAAACTGCAGCGTTATTATGAGCTCAATTATATTTAATATATATTTTTATACGTTCAACTTTGCTTTAATTAATATATAAATCAACTTATATTATGAATTCAATATTTAAACCGATTTAAATATTCAAATACAAACCGATAAAAATGCGGGACGTTACACGAATGATTCGAAAAACTTGCAGATCTATACATAAAATTCACAACATAAAAATTACTTGTTTCATATTCAAATTATACAATCGATATAAAGATCTTTCTTTTTACATGAAAATTACTTCGTACCATTATAGAAACCGCAGGTTCTAAGTTTTTCATTTTATAACAAAAATCGCTTTTGCATTCACTTCAGTGTGCAAAATTAAGACCGGTATTTAGATCTTAACTTAATATGATCTTCAGAATGCATATTCTCTTAATGGAAATATGATATGTTCTAAAATTACTATATTAAAATTTCAAATTTTATCATAATTTATATACTATTATTGTATATCTTAAATTGAAGCAATTTCTCTAGAAAGTGCTTTTATTCACATATGAGAGTCATTTTACTATTTTTCTCCAAGAAAATAGTATTTATTATAAGTGTAATGATCTCTTCTATCAATAAGTTTCTTCAAGAAATTATGTGTAGCATAAAATTGGAATATAAGCCTTTTGTCTTTTATTGAAACTTTTCCTTTCATTAATTTTTCAAATCCTTTCCTATTATAGGTCATTTGTTATAAGCAAATATTAAATGTAATTATATATTTTGAGGCTTTTCATGTTTCTTATTTGCATATGAATTTTAAGTTCCTCATTCGCATATGAACTTCAGGTTCTTCATTTGAAAAAATTTGTATATGAACTTCAGGTACTTAGCATATGAACTTCAGGTTCCTCATTTAAAAAAATTTGTTTACATCATGAGTTTTCAATTTCACTTCCAGTGATAAATCAATATTGGTATTAAGTTTAAATGCTACTTCATTATATTTTATACTCATAATTCTGTTGGGTATACATTTAAAAAATAATTTTTCAAAAGATATTTGTATTTAGTCTTTCCAAAAGAATTACATATGAGAAGTAATAATAGATCGAGATAGTTAAAATTAGATCAACTCCATATCACCAATAATGAAAACATACATGTATAATCAAATTTCCATCAAATTGGATTAGGAAAACTCAAAATTAGACCCGTAAAGAATTGAAAGAATAGATCTAGATACATATTTAGGGTCAATAAAAATAATTAGATTTAAAAAAAAAAAAGATCCATTAGAACCCAATCTAGATCTTAAAAAAAAGACAAAAATAGATCTAAAAGTTTGAATCAGATCTAGAAGAACAGAAGACGTAACAAATTCATAGACCCATTAATCAAAGATTCTCAAATAGAAAATAACTGCAGAACAAATCTAGAAATCCATGAATTAATAATTCTCAATGAAAATTGCTTACATGGCAAATCCACATATTTAGATTTAGAAGATTTCAAAAAATAGCTCTAATAGAATCTCATGTTGATAACGTGTTATAAAATAAAACTAAACAGATAATAAAAGAGAAGTCGTTAGAGAGAACATAAGAGTTAAGAGAGAGACCTTTTATTTTTATCGATTTAGGTGTCCAAACAATGTAAACAGTCCCTCTATTTATAGAGTCTACATGTCATGTAAATTGCAGTAAAGTCCCTTAGCATATTAGAATATTCACTCTTATTACTTATACATATTACAACAACTTGTACAATTTTCGCGTAATAAATGTAGGCAAAGAACATAGCGTCTTATTAATCCAGCTCTATATGTTTATAAACACGTATAGTGCTTACATTTCACTATTAAAAGCAATAATGCCACCACGATGGGGTGTCTTTCATGTACCATATATTTCTTTAAATAATACAAGCTAACACTTGATATAAATTTGGTTATTCATATTTATTCACCTTAACAGCTGAGTTTAGGGTGAGCAATCCAAGTTCTAATATAAAAGTTTAAATAAATTATATGTAAAACATGTTATTTTTCATATTTGAATCTACATTATACAAAAGTTTAAAATTTCAGGTCCAAAACTTAATTAGTTTGTAATGAAAGCCAATATTTGATTGACAATTTGTCAAGACCTAATGGTAGACCTATCAAAACTTACCCGTACCCATTTACCCAACCTATTTACCTTTTTGACAATCTTGTTGGGTCAACCCAATTATTAATTTTTATTAGGGACAGTTTGACTTAGGTCCATTTTAAGTTTCAAAATACAAAAAAACTGTCTATTTTAAAGCTTTACGAATTAGGTCTCTGCTTTGCAAAAATTATTTCATTTCCAATAAAGTTGCATAAATAGAAGCCATTATTTGCAAAAATTGCAAACATGGCAGCAATTTTTCACATACTTATACATATATGCAGTACACTGTAAAATAGTTGCAGATACGTCTGCAACTATTTAGAATAAATGCAGACATTGCTGCACATTTTCTTTCCTTATTCAATACCTACGATGCACTATACGAATAATTGCAGAAATGTCTCTACTTATTAACAAGAATGCAGACATTTTTGCAATTTTTTCCTTATAATTCTTCCGTTAATACTTAAATTTTTTGAATTTTTTTATGCAACAGCGCAAAGAAACACAAAACTATGTTGCAACAGTAAAATAGGGACCTGATTTGAATTGAAACTTAGTGAAGGAGCCGCTTTATATTAAGTTTCATTTTAGGGATGCCTCCCTAATTTCCACTTTTTATGGGTCATAAAAGGGTTGATCCATTTTTAAAAGGGATATAAATGGGTAACCTATTCACCCATTAAACTCCATACATACGAAGTCGCTATTTTTTTGTTTAAACTGCGGTCATTTCTTCATAATGTCTCAAAACCGAACGAAGTTTCGACCGATTAGCTCCAACCTAAATTTTCAAAAAATGAATCAAAATTTTAAATTTTCAAAATTCAATTTTTCAAAATTTAAATTTTCAAAATTTCATATATATCAAATTTTCAATATTTCAAGTTTCAAATTTTCACTTGTTAAAATTTCAAATTCCAAATTCTAAATTTTCAATATTCATATTTCAAAAATTTCAGTTTCAAATTTTCAAAATTTTACAAAGTTCAAAATTTCAATTTTCAAATTCAAATTTCCTTTTCGTAATTTCAAAATTTGAAGTTTTCAAATTTACAAATTTCGAATTTTCAAAATTTATATTTCAAACTCAAGTATTTACAATTTAAAGTTTCAAATTTCAATTTTTAAACTTTTTGTTAGCTTTAAATGAATGTTATGATTCCCTAAGATGACTGATGGTTGTACTTAGAAAATAACAGAATACATTTAGATGTGTTAAATGGATAACCCATATAATATGTGGATTGAATCAGGTAAACTTTTATGTTAAAAAGGTCAAAAATAAATAGATTGTAAATTGATAAGGTTCACTGTACAATCCTACATGACTCATTTGACACCTAATGGTGCTCTTATCACATGTCTTTAAAATGTCTAGTAGACAAACACTGCATTTTATAAGCCCAACACAAAATTTACAACACATGACAGATGCAAAGGAGTAAGCATTAAATAAATGACAAATGCAAAGGAGTAATACAACTTTTACGTCTCTTTTTCTTTCTTTTGATTTCCTTTCTTTTTTGATAACTTGTTCTATTTTTCCTCACCCCATGAACCCGTGGCGGTTTTGATGCTAATACAAAGGAGATCATGCACAGGATTCCCATTGTTCATGTAGAGCTGCAGCAGCTCTTGAAAGCAAAAATGATCATATAATGTAACGTTACTGGTATACATAACATAAGAAAACAGAACATTTCATTCTTCAACGTGCAGTCAAGAAGAGCTGGTTAAAACAGCATGCGTAAATCGGCTGTGCCATAACAGAAAATCAACCAGAAAGGAATAAAACAATATCAGCATGCTCCATAACATTTTTAATCCTCAACTGATAAGCTACATACAAAGGCAGAAATAAGCATATTATACCTCACTATATTAGACATACCACAGTAATATATAACCCATAAATACAGAAATATATAAGTTGTAAACCAAATAAGAATGGCTTTAACTCTTTAAGTCACAATTCTCTTTTGTTAGGTGCATTATTTTAGAAGAGATCTGGCAAGGTGCTCGCGCGCCATGGATAATGCCTGAGATATCGTCTGGAGTAACAAAATTGCATTAGAAACGCATAATTGAATTATATATGGGTAAAAAGTAGAACCGGCACTTAATACATTTAAATTGAAATATATCATATCAAAATCAAGTTACCTGCTCAGATAATGAGGCAGCCCCATCCATACCACTACTGGTTGCAACTTTTCCAGCAATAACACTTCCTTCTGTTTCCAATATGATCCTGAATTCATTTATTTTTACAAGTAACCGGATAAACATACTATACAATGGCTCAAATTCTAGTCAACATATCTCAACTAACATTTCCAATCACATTTGGGAAAATATACAAGGATAAACAGCAACTCACACATACACACTCTGAAATTGACTAATTTTAATTCATACACTATATGGCCCCTTTGCGCTCCATGGCTCTACAAATCATTGCTCTCTACTGAATAATATGAGCTAAAATTAATCAACACGTGATTTATCGATAGACCACATGATATAAATTTCTTAAGTGTTTTTCGCATCAACTAGCTTTCCCCTCAAATAATGCTGGATTAGTTAACATAATAAGACAAGACCAGCATTTACAGTTCAAGTATTTCGCTAGATTGCAGAGCCATATGAAACTTGACTAGTGGCTACTAAATCAAATACCATCATGTCTTCCAAGACTTGAACCCAATCTAACATGTGAGCATAATACAGAAACTGATATAAATAAACAATCTTACCCTCCATCCACAATCTCATCAATGCATAGCAGGATCAAATCTAGATGTACAAGTGCTTCCCCTTTTTCTACGTTATTTCTGGAAAAAAAATTGAAACAACTTATATACAGAACAACCTTAACTATGTAAGACAAATTATTATCCCTTCAACCTACGCATTCCATTTCACTGCTGGAATTTTGAGAGGAAAGAAGCATATTGATTATTAGTACTTCCATGAAAACTTAAAAGATGATATAATCATGCTCACGGTGTATGCGTGTGTGTGTGTAAATGGAGAGATGGGAAAAATGTACCTGAGCAGAAGGCTAACAGCTTCAAAGAATCCTTGAAGAACAGTAGCTAAGATGAGCTCATTTTCGGACTCGCTGCCAGTAACAAAAAAACGAAGGTCCGAAGCGAACTTACAGACGACAATGTAATTATCGATCATATTTATATCCACTGCATTTGCAACAACGATTTAATCAAAGTATGTAAATTGACAATATATGGTTGCTAGCATGCAAGCTGCTAAACACGAGGACAGACAATTGATACCCTATTAAGCTACTGCACCAAATATAGATCTAACTCATACAGATTTAAACCAAAAATTCATCAAAATATAGTGTACATTAAAAAAAAAAGGACGTCAATTTATAAAATGGGTGAAGAAACAACCTTCCTGCCCAACTGGTATAAATGCACAAAAATAATAATGAAAGCTGATGAATCTAATCTCAAATCACAAAATATATTGAACTATGACTCCAAATTATAAAGTAAGATAAAAAAATACAGGGCATAGTACAAGTGCTAGCAAAAAACAATGTTGACTCAAATCCAGTAAATAATACACACCTTCACTTCGAGCATTTGATTGTTGAGTCTTGGTAAAGATAGATTTTTCAAATGCCAGCTTTGCAGCATGAGTAGGCCAATCATCTGTGAAATATTTACCAGCAATACGTTTTCCTTGGGAATCCAGAAGAAGAATATTCTTAACTGTAGGACAGTAATCCTGCATGTAAAATTATACAAAAAACTGAACTACAATCAGAGGATAAGAGCTCAATAATCTTACATTGCTACAACATGATGCTAACACTTCGAGATCTTCCAAAACTGGAGGCTGATAACAAATGCCACGAGTGTCTCAGCATGTCAAAGACATAATCATATCATTTCTCGTATAAATTTACATTTCTATTTAGGCATTACTACAGATAAAGATGAGGTTTAAGAAAAGTAAATATTTATACAATGCTTGGTTCAATATTGCAAGTACATTGAGTTTGGACAAACAAAATTCTTATTAAGCTTCAACTTTTAATTTATCTTTATAAATTAAGCGTGATATGGAATAATATTTTACACTTTCATCTATAGCTAGAACTTTGCATCTAAAATTCTTTCAATATGGCACATAAATCTTAATCATTTTGCAAAGACCACCAAAACAAAGCAGTAAAAATAGCAAGGTTTTTGCCCTCAAGGACAAAAGGACCAAAAAATTGTTCCATAAGAACGGAGGGCAAAATTTAATCCTAAGGACAAAATTTAGTGTAAAGGGAGGAATTCAGGGGCCCACTATAATTCCTCCCTTTACACTAAAACTTGTCCTTATGGACAAAATTTTGCCCCCTTGTCCTTATGGAACAATTTTTTGTTCATTTTGTGCTTCAGGGTATTTTCAAAGTATAGAACGATTATCAAACACACAAAATTAGATATGATTCACAAAATTTGTTCTCATTTCTCAGTTTCTTCCCAAAATCAGCAAACCGATTAAAAACTTTAAATGAATTCATCCACAAGCTTTTCTTACTCATATATCTTAACCATGACCATCGGTTCTCTTCAACAGCAAGTAACATAGAAAAACTCAAATGAATTTTAACTGGAGGTGCTAGAATTTTTAGACATTTCCTCCTCCCTTTTCCACTATTCAATTAATATCTCACCACTAAAGCATAGGACGTACTGTTTTTCCATTTCATCATGAATTTTGAGCATGCAGTATTTCAAGTAGAAGAGATGATATGACAAACAATCTATACTTGAATTTTATTTTGTTAAGAAATTTACTTGCCAGACATCAATAGTTGATATTTAACACATTTAGTTACAAGGCAATATAACTGTGCATATGCGTATAAGAAAAAACATAAATTAGACATTTTATTCCTTCTAGTGGATCTACAAGACTACAAATAGCAACTGATAACAAAGTTCAACCAAATTAAAAGTGAAACCTAACAAATTACACATTAAATACCTTGCACGCTGGTACAGCTGACGTCTCAACCACTTAATTTACCATCTTAACCCAAAAAAGGAATGAACAGCCATTATTCCAACTAGTCAACTTCAAAACTATTCAATCGGTCATTTTGACCAAAATAGTTCTTTATAGTTTATACTGATTTTCAACTAATTAACAGGACAAAATGGAACGAAACACAGTACGTTTTAAGGCTGTTGTGATTGCGAACACCTCTACCATTTTACAATGACTGTTCTTATAGGTAAATTCAAAATCACATTCTACCTACCATATTATCAATAATCAAATGCAGGTATATTAATAATTTGATAATTGCTACACTGGTAATGATAAATTAGCTAAGGTTGTCAATGGATGCTTTTGGATGCGGATAGCATCATATCCGCATCCGAAATCATTTCCAAATACAGGATATCTGCATCCGCGGATAGGTACGAAGATTGGATAATTATCTGACCCGCCAACGATTGACAAATCAACAAACATAAATGAAAATATATAGTTTAACATTAAAAAAAAAAAAATCCAATCCAACCGATTATTAAAACACTAATAATAATAAAAAATATGATGATAATAAATAGTTTTGAGCAATTAATATATGTTCAGAATGTATAATATAAGCTTTCAACTTAATAAAATAATAAATTAGTATATTTCATTATGCAAAAATACACATAACTTAAACTATAATCATAAAAAAAGCTGAGGGATAATTTTCAAATGTGGATGTCTATATCTGCATCCGCATGCATCCTTCCAGATATCGGATATTTATCTGCTTTTCAAATGCAGAAGCGGGCGAATTTCAGATTTTTCATATAACCATTGATAGCTTCAAAAATACGGTTCTGTTCGAAAATAAAATATGTTTGGTATTTTAATAATAAAACGTTGGTTATCATCTTGCCAATTAATAAAGACATTAGCAAAAAAGAAAAAAGAAATGGACCTAATATCATTTGAACTGAATTTGAAGATTATTTTGATCGCTTTATTGTTTCTTTCTGAAAAATTATAACAAATATTAAAAAAATAAATGGTATAAATAGGTTGGTATATTATATCATTACCATGGATTTTGTGAATATATTAGTGGTATTTTACCATTAAAAATGGTAATTTACTGTCATAGTGCAAATTATATTGGTACACCGAGACATTGACGCCATAGTACTTCCAGTTGACGTAATGGAAAGTGGAAACAATCTGATATGAAGCCGCAGGACAAATCATTATAGCCAGGGTTGCTTTTATCTCAACTGCAACACCGATTTACATAAAAAAGCTGCAACTAACGTCTCAAAATTTATTAACATCAATGACAATCCTATAAATATTAAACCAAAAACTTCAGTAGAAAATCGTAAGAAAGAAATATGATCACCAGCAATTAATTTTATTTTTATATGGGAAAGTCTAAATGGACAAAATGTTGACACAAAATTAAACACACAAAATCTGAGCCATTAGATCTCCCCCTGAATTCCACCTCACACATAAAGACAAACAAATCTTGTGGTCCAGATTTTGTGTACAAAAATTTGTGTTCAATTTTGTGTCCCTATTGCCGCTCCCTTTTACATAATACAAACAGGGAACTATTTCAAAATTCAACTGGCTTGGTCAAATTTAAGGAAAATTTTCACATATAGACCAATTTCAAAAGTTATTATGTGTTTAGGCTAGTTTTGAAAGTATGTACACTTATAGGCAACTTTTGGTCACATCAACGGTGACTGGGACCCAGTTGGCGATTTTTGAAAAATTGCCCAAAGACGAGTTTTCAAAAATCGCCAATTGGTTTATGCACAAATTCTTTAGCCGATTTTTGGATAATCGCCAACAGACGATTTTTCAAAAATTCCCTAGAATCTATATTAATAAACCAGTCAGCAAGCATTCTCTTCATCATTTCTCGCTTTTTCAATTTTTGAACCTATTCTTATTTCTTACATCGGAAAGAAGAAAAATTTAAGTGTTCAAATTAAACAAAATTGTTTTATGTCAATTGGTAGTTGATTGTTCATTCTCTAAATTGGGGAGACTGTGTTGCAACAAAGATCCACGTTGTTGGATGTACTTTCCTAAATCTAAATCCTAATTTTTATGAGTTAATCTCTGAGATTGTTGTGTATAAGCTATTGACTGTAATTGGAAGGAGGAGTTTTTTGAGGTAGAATAAGTTACATGTTGCATTCATAATAATTTACCGATATATGTTTTCTATGAATTCATAATGCTCAAAAAAATGATTTTTACACTTTGTTACTATGATGGTGTAACTGTCGATGATCAGAAAAATGGCAAATAGGCTGATGGTGATTGTAAATCGGGAAGAGTTCGCAAAGGTTCCAAATTGTAAGAAGCTGTATACAAACCAACTAAAAATAATCCAAATGAATTTGATATTAACATAGTGTTTAATTAGCCCACGGACTCTGATTCGAAAACTATAGCACTGGCGGATGACAAAGATGTTGAAGTAATGTTTTATGTCATAACAAAATCAATTCAATTATATGTTCTTAAAGTTGTAAAACAACTACAAGAGGATTGGGTACTATACACAAATATCGCAGACGGCAAATCCATCCGCATGTTATGTCTCTTCTTGTTATAATAACACATATATAAATGCTGGGTGTTACTGTCATCCGTCCATGCCTTACAGATTCATGTCATACATGAATTTGCAACCTCCTATGCAACAGAGCTTTCCCTATTATGCACCTGAAATGAATCCCACAATGACTCAGAGGTAACATAGTTATGATGAATATTTAAATCCAATGATATATAATTCAATTTTCTTACAACATATTATTGTTTAATTAACTTTCAACAACAACCCACTGAGCATAACAATGCAGAATCGTCAAATGTTAGAGATGGATCCTGCGATAAGTACGGGAATTTGGTATTATACACAAATGTTGGAGACAACGAATCCATCTGCATGCTATATATCTAACAGAATACTTAGATTGATGATGATTTAACGATTCTGCATTGTTATGCTCAGCGAGTCGTTGTTGAAAACTAATTAAACAATAATATGTTGTAAAAAAATTGAAATATATATCATTGAATCTAACTATTCATCGTAACTACGTTACTACTAAGTCATCGCGGGATTCATTTGAGGTGCATAATAGGGAAAGCTCTGGTGCATAGGAAGAGGTTGTAAATTCATGTATGGAATGAATCTGTAAGGCATGGACAGATGACAATAACTGCCAGCATTTATATATGAGTTACTATAACTAGGAGAGACATGACCAGCAAACGAATTTGTCGTCTCCAACATTTGTGTATAATATCTAATACCAGTACCCACCGCAGGATCCGACACATCCTGTTGTAGTTGTTGTTTTACAACTTCCCCGTTAAAAACAAGTTCAGAAATTGGTGCAGTGAAAAGTGAGAACCGATTAAGAGAATGCTTGCTGACTGGTTTATTACTATGGGTTCTGAACGATTTTTGAAAAATTGCCAATTGGTGATTTTCTAAAAATCGCCGAAAGAATCCCATGCATAAACTAGTTAATGGTTTTTCAAAAATCGCCAACTGGGTTATGCCCAGACACCGCCGATGTGGTCAAAATTGGCATAAATACTTTCAAAACTGACCTAAACACGTAATAACTTTCGAAAATTGGCATATATGCGAAAATTTATTTAAAGATTGGAGTCAGGAATTTAAGATATCATGTACAAGAATTACTAGTGTAGCAGTGATATCAACTCATGTACTCAGACATGATACATCACCTTGGTTTCATGACCAAATTAAGTGTTTGGTACGCTGTCACTTATCGGATTGTAGTAAATATATAAAACTCAACTCGAAATGAAAGTGATAGTATTAAGGATGATGGGAAGAAGGTGGAGACAAAACTGAAAATAATAAACTCTTGGCAAATTGCATTTGATGAATCAAGTTCAAGAAACGGGAATAATTATTTTTTGGGGTTTTGTCAATGTTCATTTAAGATTGGTGGTTTCAGCGAAGACTTTCAATTTTGACCTGGAACTGGAAGGAGCGCAAGTGAGATGCTGTTTTTTTTCTTCCTTCATGTGATAAAGCAATCTCTTGTATGTTTGGCCTACTTATTCAAGTACTACTTTAGGCATCAAAATCCAAGTAATAGCTGAAAATTATAAAGAAAATTGGATGGGCCCATGGTTCATTCAAGTTGTTTTTTCTACAACTTCATGCATGGATGCAACCATGTGCACACATATGGAAAAAGAAGAAAACAGGAGCCGCTACACGAGGAAATCATATTTAAAAACAATGCCTAAACATATGTGAAAAATTAGGGAGGCATCCCTATTATGCTTTGATACTGTAAAGTCGGTCCCTGTCAAAGTTTCATTGTGAATCCGGTTCCTATTTTCTAGAAACAAAGAAAATTATTGCTAATATGCTAGCAACTTTTATAAACAATTGCTGATATGTCAGCAACTTTCACTGGTAAAATTTCATTATAAATCCTCCTGTTTTCTAGAAACAAAGGAAAAACTATTGCTGAAATGTTAGCAACTTTTATAAATAATTGTTGATATGTCAGCAACTTTTATACCGTGTACAGAAATGTTGCTGATATACCAGCAACTTGTATGAAATGTTGATGATATGTCTGCAACAATCGGGGATAAAAAACAGGGACCTAATTTACAATGAAATTTAGTGAAGTAGTTTTCATGCATTTTAAACTTTAATAAGAACCTGTGCCAAAAGTACCCTAAATAGATCTCATTGTCATTTACATAAGCACATTTAACATGTAGTTTTTACCTATAGTATATCCATTAATCAAGGGTTATACTATCATACCCATCTAACTACGTTCTCTCATCTATTTATCGTCTCATTCAATCAAATATTTCACTCATCCACATGCACCCACCTTTAAACAATTTTTTTATTTTCACAAAACCATAATTCAATTTCTCCCCTCTAGGTTCACCTCATTCGCAACAATCATTTTCAAATATCAGATATCTGCATCCACGAATAAGTACGAATATCGAATAATTATCATATGCGTTAACAACCAATAAATTAAGAAACATGCATAGAAAATTTTGGTTTAGTACTCTTTTTCAGTCACATCATGCAAAACCAATAAACATGATGATAGTAAATAGTCTAAGCAGTTAATATGATTAAACGCAAATAATATAAACTACCATCCTAATGAAACAATAAATGCATACTTTCATTGTATTAAAATACACATGAAATAAAACAAAATACAGATAAAAACATATCGATAATTTTCGGATGCAGATGTCTTTATATCTGCTTCCAAGTAAGCTTTTTCGGATATCGGATATCGGATATTTATTGACTTTTCTAATACAATTGCGGACGAATTTCAAAATTTTCAAGTATTATTTATAGCCTTACCTCTCCCCTTTCAAACAGAACAAAAATCTACCCATCCAAATTCTCCAAATTCAATCTTTTTCCATATAATGTTTCATTAATACATATTAATCCAACTAACTTAGTTACAATCAAGTTGTTATTAACTTGGACAGTGCCAAGATTTTACTTTTTGTGCAATATGTAATTTTAACTAAGATTGACTTACTAAAGAATAATTTTCATTAAAATTCGGTGTAATGAACATAGTATACTACTAATTCGAGAAAATATACATTACAATTACTTCTGGTGTTTTAGTATGGAAACAAGAATAAACGATGGAACTAATTATAGTAGATAAATAGTATGATATAATCGCACATGGGCGCATGCACACGCACACACGCAGATATATATATATATATATATATATATATATATATATATCAATGTTTTAAAACGCAAAAGGCGTACGCGAGGCGTTTTCGGGTCCATGAGGCGAGGCGTAAGCCTCGACGCGTTGAGGCGTAAGCCTTTCGGGGAAAAAAAAAGCGCAACACATATCATTAATTTTTAATATGAAATAACATTAAGCGTCAAGTACTAAGCAAAAACCAGAACAAAAAAACACTGCACAAGCTGAAAAAAGAAAGAAAGACAACAAAAAAAAAAGCCAGAACATTAAAAAAAATAGAAAAAAAAAGCCTCTTTCATCATCGATTCCAGGAATCGATTTCGATTCCAAAACAGGAATCGAAATCGATTCCTCTACAGGAATCGAAATCGATTCCTCTACAGGAATCGAAATCGATTCCTGTTTTGGAATCGAAATCGATTCCTGGAATCGATGAAAATTCAAAATTTTTACCTCTTTTCGACGTGTGAAGTTTGCAGTGAAAGTGAAACAAGCAGCGTGAAAGTGAAAGTGAAGGTAAGTTGGGTTTATATATATATATATATATATATATATATATACGCACGCCTCAGATAGTTGAGGATCTGAGGCGTGCGTTTTTCGCGATTTCAACGCCTCAAGTCACTGAGGCATGAGCCTCAGGAGGAAACAGCCTTCTGAAGCACGCCTGAAGGCGTTTCAGGCAGCACCTCGCCTCGAGGCGCGCCTCAGGCGCGTTTTTTAATACATTGATATATATATATATATATGACGAGCGTTCAATGACATCCCAAATAGTGTAGCACCCCTAAATGCCCCCAGATTTTCACCACATATCTCGTTTCTCTCTCCCTCGACTCATTCTCTCATCTTTCACTCATTTTTTCTAATTTAAATGCTTGGTTTATATAGGAAGGCAAATGGGGTGCTCACTATTTGAAGTGTTATTGAACGCTCATATATATATATATATATATATATATATATATATATATAATCAATGCACCCGAAACAGTGCAGCACACCAACAACTCCATTGGTTTCCATCATACACTCTCATTTCTAGGGCTGTTATGGTAATGGTTACCGTTACCGATTAGCAAATACCGTTACCGTACCGTTTTCACTGGTAAGCCAGAATTGCTTACCGTTACCGTTACCGATCGACTGGTATACCGAAGACTGGTATACCGATAATCTGGTAACCGTTACACTGGTAATGGTAAATTACCGTTTGTCCATCAAAGTTTATATCATGACATATTTTTTGAATATAGTGCATCTTTATTTTAGTATATGTAATGTTAATTTATAAAAAATACAAATGAGAAAGAAAATAAGTGTAACCGAAATTATTTCACCTGATTATTGAACTAAATATAATCATTTTCTTGGTTCTACATGCATGTAATAAACCATATTAGACGCGTATACTTATGTTTTGAATTAACTGGTAAAATTACCGTTACCGCTGGTATTCAAGAATTGTTACCGATAATTTACCGTTAAAAATGGTAAGTTTACCGTTACCATACCGTTTCAACTGGTATACCGATTTCAATCAAAAAAGGTTACCGATTGAATGGTAATGGTAAATTTACCGTTACCGTAACAGCCCTACTCATTTCTCTCTCTTTCCACTAAGTCTCTCTTCCCACTAACTTATTTAATTATAAATGAGTGGTTATTACTGGATGCAAGAGGGTGTCGCAAAAGAGGGGTGTCGTATAACTCATTCATATATGTGTTGCGCACACGTGTGCGTGTGTGAGTGTGTATGTGTGTATATAGAAAAGTTGTAAAACTCATAGTTGTAAAAGGCTTGTCAAGGCAGACATCATGACGCATGGTGTGGCATTAGCGCCTTTCTTCCTGGTGGCGCGGCGCACATGAAAAGGCATGGTGAATGATACAAAACTCAAATGACGCGCTTTTTCATTATATTATTATTACTTTATTTTTATTTTCATTTTTATAATTCAAGTTGTAAAAGTTTATCATTCATCACATTATTATAAAGCACTAGAATGAATATACAACATCCTTGACATCATGGATTCAACATCCTTAAGAATATTGATGATTTTAATGCATGATTAATGGAAAATTGGATGATGCGTCCAATGCTGAAGATAAGCTTATATATTTGATGATAGTAATGATGACTTGACCCGAAATGTTGCTGCTCGAACAACAGAAATGGAGGAAGTTAGACATTCGAGTCAACATCAAAAGGAGTTTTAGCACATGTTTTAGCTCCTTTACATCTTCATGAAGAATTAATGAATTTAAATGATATGGATGAAGAATATGCTAAATTTAATGAATCCAGTGATGCAGTTTTTGATTTGAAAAATATAATTTTTAATTTTTTTCAGATTTGTAGTTTATCAATAATATTTACAATTATTTTGGATTCTGATTTTAGAAACTTGTTGTGTTCGAAATTCTTTGTTTATGACATTATATTTGATGATTTCTTTTTTACAAAATGCCTAAAAAAAACCTTTAATGCATGTGTTTAGCAAAATATTTTTTAAAATTTATAGTTATATATATTAAAATTATATAAAAAAATTATAAATGTGTGTAGTAAATAAGAAAGACACGCTAAACACGCGCAATAAACTAAAAAGGCGTGCGCCATTTGCCATGTTGTGCGTCAAGGATCCGGAGTCTTTGCGTCTTTTTGTGCCTACGCCATTAATCACTACGGTAATACTTTGGGTATCACATTTTTTGATGTCAACGTGAATTTACAAATTCAAAACGTCCATCTACATATACTGTCAAACCTTAATCTCACTTAGAAGTACAATCGAACAAACAAATTACTGATTAATATTATAAATAAAAATTCAAACTTAAAAAAAATCTTGAATTTGTAAACATGTACAATTTGCCAAAAAAAATAAACACGTGTCGTGTCAGCATCGCTTGCGAAGCGCACGTCATAACGCCCCTGTGTGCATATAATTATCATAATCATTACCCATAGTTGTTAAGGCGCTAAGGCGCACGGCTTGAGCCCGGGACTTTTTTGAGCCTTGGGCTTTTTTGTGCGACTTTTTTAAAAAAGGCGCACTGCATATATTTATTAAGAAAAAAATCTGTAGCAAAGGAGAGGAGCCGCGACAGAGAAAGAGGCGCGGCAGATGCTGTAGCGGTGGCGGAAGGGTGTAGTGATGGCGACATAGGTTGTTGCGGTTTTTTTTTTTTTTTTTTTTTTTTGAGCGTCGAAGTCGAACTGTAGAAGCTTGAAAGTTGGAAACCCTAAGATCGAACTAAGTATTTCCATTTTTCTCGAGGCGCGCTTTTTGAGCCTTGGCGCCTGGAAGAGAAGCACACAAAGGCTTGCCTTATGTGCGCCTCCCTTAGCGGAGGCGTATCAGTTATTGGCAAGGCGCAGACCTTGCGTCTGCGCCTAGGCGCGCGCCTTAACTACTATGTCCTTACCATGTAAATTTATCGAGATTACAAAAACATTGATTTACATGCATATTTTAAATGTAATTAAAAATCCGAGCTCATCAACTTCCAATCAAAAGTTGATAAAATACATTTATTTACTTACGATGTGCGTGTTATTTTCTTTAGCCAACAATGACAGATAGAATTGAGAATGACTATGTCTAAGAATAAGATTTCATTCTATTTCTATGTTGCTTGGTTATGCATAATATATTGTGTTTGCTTCTTTATTTATTTTTTACATATTAGATGAGTATGTTTAGAGTCAGTTTTATGATTTAATTTTATTAATTGTTTAGGCAGCATTGGAAAGTGTTTGCAAGTGCAAAATAATATCACCCTTAATTAATATTTGAGTACTTGAAACTTTCATGTTTTAATTTTCATCGTGAAATGTGATAACCACACACGCAATCGATAAATACTCATTTAAATTGCACTTTGTAGATCATATGTAAACCAAATTCAATCAAGTAAAATATAAAACACAAGAAAGATGCAATTCAAATTGATAGTCGAATCCACTTCTAAGAATGTTTATTTTACCTTACTGCTATGAAAGCCAAATAATCTAGGAGCAATATAGATTATGTTTTTAACATATTATTTTAAATCAATTCATAAAAATTTTACTTGATTCATCCTGGGAATCTCACAATCAAATTTGACACGTTATTTTGTCGTCGGGATAATGATAAATTTAATATATAATTATAGTTTAAACAAATTAATTTTAATAATTCAAATATTTTTGAAATCATATTTGTTGGAGAATGGAATGTTGATGATGTTTTGATGACAACAACTTGTTCATTATTAATTATAAAATATATACTAACACTTTTATCCAGATTATATATATACACGATTTATATGCAAATAGTAGATATTGAAGACTGTACAGTTAAGAGATTCAAGATTTCAAAGGAGAATCAAGACTCATGAGTATCAAGATATCAAGAATCCAAGATTATCAGAGTAATAGAGTCTAATTAGTATGTAAAACTCTGAATAGCACTCAAACTTTGTTTTCAAATTACCTCTTTTTAAATTGATTTCAAACTTTTCTCAAAAATGCTTTTAAATCATTTAAGGATTTTAAACTTATGATTTCAAATATACATACTTCCTAAGCTTCTTACATATATATATATATATAAAGTTTTAATTATATTATATGTGTTTATACATTATAATTATATTATATAGTTTTATATCACTTATATATATAGTTTTTAAATCATACGTTTAAATAATATTTTATCGTGTTTTTGCACTTGAAAAATTATATTTTTAAAACTAGATTTATTTTAGGAATTTCCAGAATATACACATATTGGTTTAGATACTTTAAAAATGAATGAAATTTAAATTTTAAATATATGTCTACATATATATACTTACATGTCGACGTACAACTGAAATATTTTTAAATTTCAAATAGTTGTGTCTTTCCATTTTTGAACGTTTCAGAAACAGTTGCGTCTTTTGAAACACTATATAAAGGCGTTAATTTCGAAAAAATTATAACTTATTTTCTCCTTCTTTCTCCCTTAACATACCACAATTATTCTTCTCAAATTTCTAAGATTATACACTTATACTCTGCCTATTTCAATACAAATTATATCATTCTTCTCCTATTTTCACTCTTTATCAAATACTCTCTGTTTGGAAGTGCTACTCAAGAGTTTTAGGGCAATTGTAATCAGAAACAGGTTGGGTGTGTTCCTTGTAGCCCTGAAATAAAGAAAAAGGTGTATTCCTTATGGCCCGTAAGTCAAAGAAAAGGAGCGGTGTTAACCTTATAGCCGTAAAATCAAGGGTGTTGTAATTGGATATTGATATTAATAAAACTCTGCACAATCCAACGTTGTGTGGGACTGGACGTAGAAGCAATCCAAACCAGTATAAAAATTCGGTGTGTTCTTTCCTTTTTTGCATTTTACTTTTGTTTATATTTGCATCTGTGATTGTTTCTGTCATAACATTCATTATGTGATTCATATAGTAGTTCGAGTAATTGATAATTGGTTAAGATTTCTATAAATTCTTTAAAACACTATTCACCTCATGTAGTGTTTGTTTTGCATTAAGATCTTTGATCCTCATCCCTAACAATATTTCTTTAAAAAAAAAAATCTTTCATAGAAGATTAAATATTTTTACAAAATATTTCAAAACTAAAATGACTGTTACAATATAGCTTTTTAAAAATAAAAAAGAACATGCTTTTCTTCAAAAGTCTGAAACATTTCGAAAAGATGAGAAAATCAGAAAATGTTAAAAAATTCAATAAAATTAAGGTTTATTAGTTGAAATATATAAACATGCAAAAATTAGAAAATATACAAAAAGGAAAAAATTTATTTTTAAAAATTACAAAAATCTATATATCTTTTTTGACCATTGCAGCATAGCAATGGAAGTCGTTATTTTTATATATAATTTTAAGATGGAATTAATGCATGGGAATATATGTTTTCATTTAGATATATGGTATACCAATATATAAAAACAAAAATATATATTAGAATTACCCTTATTTGTCAAATTTAGACATATATCCCTCAACCACAAAATTCGTATAAACTGAGGCTTATCATTTATACTCGTAGCATAATTGTACAAAAGGATGAGTGTAACTAATCGTTGTCATGACAAAGTTATAAATTGTCAATAACTTTTGCTGTGCAAAAACACACAATAACTGGAAATAACACGCACGACACTTGCACTACAAAATGTAAGAATATTGTTGCCCAAATCAGTAATATTTCCACAAAAAAATGTTGTGCTACAACAGATAATTGCAGCATTGATTCAACTCTGGCTTTGAATGGACTTCACCATCGCCATCGACACAATAACCGTTGACTACCAGCTTTGACCCTGCATCAAAATTTGCATCTAATAGTACCAACTTGTTTCCTCCAAGTGCCACTACAGGAATCCTGATATGTTCTCATCTCATTCATCAAAACCCTGATTTTGAATACCCTGATTTTGAACGCCATCAACAACAAAATTGAGGGCCCCGATTATCATATGTTGATCCGTTCAATTTTTTATAATTAAAATGACTTACAGTGGGGATTTAAAATGATGATAAGTTTCTAAAAGTTGGGACGTGCATTGTGCACTCAATTATCACCAAAATGTGCCAGGTAAGGAGCAATATATATACTTCAGCAAGAAATTCCATATCATCCAACAAGGGTTTAAATTTAAGAGTATGTTCACATTGAAAGGGAAATGATTTATATCATTAACTTGTCAAACAAGCCCTAAGATGATTCACCACCAACAGAACATAATTCTAGTTTTTTTTTTTTTTTTCATTAGTGTTTTATTTTGCACCTCCAACAGCTGTGTGCAATACATTTTCATAGCAATAACACTTTATAGGACAAAAAGTGTCAAGGACAATATTAAGGGGGTTTTCAACCGTAAGGACGGTCTGCTGAAATTTTATTTTAAAGGACAAAGCATCAGATTTTAGATATCAATTTTACATTATGCATTTAAAACCTATCAATTTTATTCGAAAGGACGGTCCTCGAACTTGAAAAAGTTATGAAGTTTGTCCTTCACAGTAAAATCCCCTAACATTTAAACCTATCATGTAATGATTTATATTTGCAAAGAAGCATGTACGAAAGAAAGGAAAATTTTAAAGTACCCTTCTAATTACGCCCAACTCCAGTTTGTTACAGCAGCATTTTTGAAAGGCTGCCTAGGCTGGTTCGCTATTAATTGATGAACGCAGAAATGCAAGGGAATATATACGCAACATAGATCATACAGTTCTGTAATCTATATGCAAATGTAAACTACTCCGTTATCTTTGGATGAATTACAGCTCTACACCTTCTGACAATACAAGCGACCATAAACAGATCAAATCAAGAAATTTCGCCAAATCACTCGATTAATTTCCAAAAATTAAGATAACCAACCTTTCTCAAATAACAATGACAGCGCAATGTTTATAAACTGTGTTTGACCAGCTATTGTGGCCAAATTTTAAATCGATCATGTTTTATTTAAAATCAAAATTGCAAAAATAACAAATCGATCGTTATTCACTAGCACAGCAGGTAAAACTGCGATATTGGATTTGAAGGAAGTGAAATGGTGCAAAGTAACCGAAAAACGGATATACAACAAAAAAATTTGAAGTGCATACCATTAGGAAGATAAATCGTTTCTCCTAAAAACAGGGAAAAAGAGAAGAATCTCGGTTTAATCGGGGGTTTACGAAAAAGGTGGAAGGTCTAAAGAAGTTCGATTGCAAAGAGAAGCGTATTACTCTATGCACACCGTTTATCACTTGGACCCTTTTTCACCGAACCCACCTATTTACGCAGATTCACACACCCACTTGTTATACAACAGCACGGTTTTTATTCATTCAGCTATCTTTACAACATACATGAGCTCTCTGTTTATAGACTTTATATGTCCTTGCAATTACAATAATGTCTCTTGCATTAAGCGTATTCATATATATATATATATATATGTATATATATATTACAGCACCCCCTTTAATATGCGTATGCAAAGATGATAACATTAATTGTTTTATTAAAAATCTTTTTATGAAAATCCCTGTGGTAAAAATCATAAACAAGGAAAAGAGTACAATTTTTATTTCATCCTTAGGTAACATGTTGACAATGTTCCAATGAGGGTTGATACTTCTGAATCAAAATAATGCTTCATTAAAAACCTTACTAACAAAAACCCAATGAGAAAAATATTAGTGAAGGAAAAAAAAAGTACATTACAGCATAGTATATGCTCTCCCTGATTCGTAACGCATTATTCAAATAGTTTGGTGATACAAGCGGCACATACCAATTTTATATATCATCTTCTGAACTGTTGATTTTGGAAGTGCCTTCATGAATAAGTCTGCTGGATTTTCTTGAGATTAGATTTGCTTCACTTCTATCTTATTGTCTTTTTGGAGTTCATGTGTGAAAAAGAATTTAGGAGAAATGTGCTTCGTCCTATCACCCTTGATGTACCCTGCTTGAATCTGGGCTATGCGTGCGACATTGTCTTCATAGATAATGGTTGATCTTTCTGTAGTTGAGGAAAGTTGACATGTGCTTCTAATATGTTCGATTAATGATCTTAACCAAATACATTCTCGACTTGCTTCATATGGTGCTAATATTTCAGAATGATTGGATGATGTTGCTACCAATGTTTGCTTTGTAGATCTCCATGAAATAGCTACATGGTTGTTTGTAAACACATATCCAGTTTGTGATCTTACTTTGTGTGGATCAGAAAGGTAACCTGCATTAGCATAACCAACTAGAATCAGATTATTGTCTGTGTTAGAATAAAATAAGCCTAAATCCGTGGCTCCTCGCAGATATCTCATAATATGTTTTATGTCATTTTAGTGTCTTTTAGTTGGTGCATAACTATATCTTGCTAGAAGATAGACTGAAAATGTAATATCTGGTCTCTTGTATTGTGCTAAATACAATAATGCACCAACTGCACTGAGATATGGTACTTCTGGACCAAATACATTTTCATCATCTTCTTTTGGTCGGTAAGGGTCCTTTTTTATATCTAGTGATCTGACAACCATATGCGTACTAAGTGGATATGTTTTATCCATTTGATAACGCTTCAGGATTTTCTCAGTGTAATTTGATTGATGAATTAGTATGTCATTTTTACTATGCTCAATCTGTAGAGCAAGACAGTATTTGGTTTTGCTATGATCTTTCATTTCAAATTCCTGTTTTAGATAATCTATTGTTTCATTGATCTCTTCTGGAGTTCCAATCAAATTTATATCATCAACATATACTGCTAAAATAGCAAATCCCTTTACCGATTTCTTTATAAAGACACATGGACTAATCAGATTGTTTTTATACTCAACTTTTATTAATTACTCAATAAGACGGTTATACCACTTTCTTCCGGATTGTTTCAAACCGTATAGTAATCGTCTCAATTTTAATGAATACATTGACTTTGATTTTGCTTCAGGCAATTTGTATCCATCCGGGATTTCATGTAAATATCCGTATCCAATTCACCGTATAGATAAGCTGTCACAACATCAGTCAATCTTATATCAAGCTTCTCAGAAACTACAAGGCTTATTTAATATCAAAATATTATGACAACCATAACAGGAGAGTATGTTTCTTTGAAGTCAAAACCTGATCTCTGTAGGAAACCTTGTGCAACAAGCCTTGCTTTCATTTTTATCATTTTGTTTTCTAACGAATACTCATTTCTAACCAACTGGTTTAACACCTTCTGATGTTTTCTCTATTGGTCCAAATACACCATGTTTTTGAAGTGAATCTAACTCAACCTGAATAACATCTTTCCATTTTGGCCAATCTTGTCTTTTTCGACATTCATTTATGCTAGTTGGTTCGTTATCATTATTCTCATTATAGTCATGGCTTTCAGTTATTTCAATAGCTACTGCGAATGAGAATACATCATCAATTGTTATTTTACTTCGATCCCATATTTCTCTATAATTCGTATAGAATATTGAGATCTCATTATTATTAGGTATCATTTTATTTTCGGAAGCTTATATTATTCCTTTTGAGATAATAGTTCCTTCACTGATTTTTAGAGAATTGGAATTTTCTTTTAAGTTACCATTTGGATCATTTAGAACCTCTTCAGGAGGTTTGCTAATTGATGATTTTTCATTAGACTTTCTTTTTTTAGGCGCTAAGTCTTTTGAACCTATCGGTCTTCCACGTTTTTATCTAGCTTTAGATACATTTGTTGTTATTGGTCCTTCGGGGATTTCAATTCTAGCTGGTGTATTTGCTGCTGGAATATGAGATTTAATTATTTTTGTGGCATCATTAAATGCATTTGGCATTTCATTTGCAATATTTTGAATATGAAAATTTCTTTGTACCTCGTATTGACATTGTTTGGTACGTGATCCAAATGAAACATAGAGGGATTATTCCATGAAATTTTACGTCGTTCTACTGGAACAGTCTTTTCTTCCTCCTAACGGCGGGAAATTTGACTCATCAAATTTGCAATTTGCAAATCTTGTAGTAAAAACATCACTCGTAAGAGGTTCAAGATAACGAATTATCGAAGGTGAGTCAAATCCCACATAAATTCTCAACCTTCTTTAAGGACCCATTTTAGTACGAAGTGGGGGACTAATGGATACATGCACAGCGCAACCAAATTTTCGTAGATGTGAAATATTTGGTTGGGATCCTGTTAAAAGCTGTGATAGTGAAAATTGATAATAAGCCGTTGGTCTAATTTTAATCAATTTGGATGCATACAAAATTGCATGTCCCCAAGCTGAAACATGTAACTTTGTTTGCATAAGTAAAGAATTTGCAATAAGTTGCAAGCGCTTAATTAATGATTCTGCTAGACCATTTTGAGTATGAACATGAGCTATTGGATGTTCAACTTCAATTCCCAGTGATAAACAATAATCATCAAATAATTGAGAAGTGAATTCTCCTGCATTATCTAATCGTATTGATTTGATTTGATGATCGGGGAAAGTGTGCTCTTAATTTAATTATTTGAGCAAGTAATTTGGAAAATGACATGTTTCTAGTAGAGAGCAAACATACTGTGACCAACGAGTTGATGCATCAATTAATACCATGAAATATCTAAATGGTCTGCACGCGGGATGAATTGGACCACATATATCATATTGAATTCTTTGCAACATTGCTGGAGATTCAGAAGTGATTTTACTATATGAAGGTCAGGTAACTAATTTTCCTTGTGCACATGAGGTGCATATGTAATCACTTGGTAAATTCAACTGATTTGATAAATCGTGCCCATTTGAGTTTTTAGCAATTTTACGCATCATGGTTGATCCAGGATGGCCTAAACGATCATGCCAAAGAATCAATTTCTTTATATCCATGAACTTCCGGCTCATGTTTATAAAATGAGATTCAACTATGCCAATTTTGGTAAAGTATAATCCAGTTGAAATTATACCAAATTTTTCTAAAATAAGTTTCTGGCATTCAATTTTAGAAATAACACAAAGATATTCTTTGTTGTTTTCATTTATAGTTTCAATATGATATCCATTCATTCTTATATCTTTGAAACTAAGCAGATTTCTTTTAGAATTGCTTGAATATAGTGCATTTTGAATGAATATATGTATATCATTTGGTAACACTATATGGGCTCTTCTGGACCCTTCAATTATATTGGTTGAACCAACTATAATTGAAACTTTATATGAAATATTTTCAAATAATTCAGAGGAAAACTTCGGGTTTTTCAATATCGATGAGTAGTTCCACTATCATCGTTTAAACGCAGTCGATCCATACCTTAAGAATTAAAAACAATACAGTTAGTCAATAACTGGAAAAACATATAAATATAAATAAATGTCCAGGAGAATAAACTAATTATCATGTCCAACATTACACACTATTTCCGCAATTCCATAAGAATAAACTAAAAGCGAAACAAATAAACAAAAGTTTCAAACTAATACATGCTGAAAGGAAATGAAACAAAATAAAAATCACATAATAAGCTTTAGGCTACTTATTGGTTGGTTTGGTCATATCTTCAAATATTGCATTCAAATATTCATCGCTAAACAAATTTCCATCATAATCTTCAAAGAAATCATCTAACTTCAAATCAGTATTATCGGACAATCCCTCGGTATTGGTTGTCTCGATATTTTTTTATTTATGATATTCTTCCATTGTTTTCTTTGATGATCTGCAAGTATGTGACCAGTGTGCCCGCACCCATAACAAGTTCTGGTTAGCCCAATCCCAGTCCACCATTCGACCTACTCATGGCATGCTAGTGGCATTTGACACTAGTTCATATTTATATTTCGTCCATTCCTCATAATGCTTTTTATTTTCTACAACTGAATTATTATTATTTTGCGGCTCATTTTCCTTTTGCTGCTTTTTAAAATTAGTAGTTTTGTTGCCTCCAAAACCACTGTAACCACCTCTGCTGGAATTGTATTCATGTTCCCGTCCTCGTCCATGACCACGTCCTCTACCACGATGTCTTCCGAAGTGGGCAAAATTAGCATTGACTTCTGGTAATGCGGCTGAACCGGTTGGTCTT
Organism: Allium sativum; assembly: GCA_030737875.1. Classification (NCBI taxonomy): domain Eukaryota; kingdom Viridiplantae; phylum Streptophyta; class Magnoliopsida; order Asparagales; family Amaryllidaceae; genus Allium; species Allium sativum. The sequence continues at coordinate 1,001,176,880 of CM060912.1, forward strand.
GAGGAGTGATTTTTAAGAAGCAATTCATTGTTTTGTTCAGTAATCAACAAACATTCAATGAGTTCAGAATATTTTGTAAAATGACGCTCTCGATATTGCTGCTGCAGGAGCACATTCGAGGCATGAAATATTGAGAAGGTCTTTTCCAACATTTGCGCATCATCTACCTTTTCTCCACATAATTTTAGTTTAGAAGTAATTCAAAACATAGAGGAATTGTATTCCCTTACGATTTTAAAGTCTTCAAACCTCAGGTTCAACCACTCTTGCCTTGTATTTGGAAGTATGACCGTCTTCTGGTGGTCATAATGCTCCTTCAGGGAGTTTCATAAGTGGAGATGATCTTTTTCAATTAAATATTATGATTTTAGATCATCGTGAATATGGCGTCTTAAAAGTATCAGAGCCTTTGCTTTGTCCTGCTGGGACATATTATTGTCATTTTTAATGGCGTTCTCTAAGCATTGAGATTGCAAATGAATCTCGGCATCCAGTATCCAAAACAAATAATTGTCTTCAGAAATGTCCAATGCTTTAAATTCAAGCTTAGTAATGTTTGACATTTTGCGAACTAAACATAAAACAAATTACATTAAATAGATTAAAAAAAAATTGATAATGACAGACAACAAGTTATCCGGTACAATTTCAAAAGAAAGCAATCACTGTCTAACTTAAACAGCTAAGACTCTCAAGCCATGCAAGCTAAATCATAAACTATGAGCGCCATGTCATAAACTGCATGTGTGGTTTCCTAAACATAAAATAACAGTATATGTAAGCTACAACATGTTTATACAGAAATACAGATCTAACCACGGAAGCAAAACTACCTAAATATAAGAAAAAGAATAAAACACAATGCATGGCCTGTGGCCTTATGCAATACATAAATATTCTATTGACATTAAAAAAAATTGTTAGAAGAATAAAGTAAAAGTGTACTGACGGCATACACAGTTTACACCAAAACATTCATCGGATGCAAAGGAAAATGTGCTAAAATATAAAGACTGAGATGAATTAAACACGAGAATATAGCCATGCACAAAAAATTACGTCACATCAAAGTAGGATTAATACCTTGTTTACAAAAATAGAGAAATGGTAGAAAGTGTTTTTGTTTACAGAGAAAAATGGTAGGTAGAGATATGATATATTTATAAAGCTTGCGGAGGTATCCTACGGTAGAAAGAGTAAAAGTAGGATGAATCAGTAAAAATAGTAAAAATATCATACTCTAAAAACCATTTCAAACTTTTCAAAAAATAAAATGACACATAAGCGGTTATAAATAGGAATTTAATAGTTTGACTAATCCAACTTATAGCCTGACAGCACAACATAGAATAGGCAGCAAAAAAATAATATCCATGCATGGTTCAAGGAACCATCTACGCGGTCTTTTAAAATTCACATATAGGATATCAAGCTACAACCGCTCATTCCATATAGAAGTAATGAAAAATAAATAAAGTATTAGACTAAAGTGGATAGCAAAATAAAATAATAAATCGTGTTGATAACGTGTTATAAAACAAACACAGAATAGAAGAAATAAGGGAGTGAGGACATTTTTATTCATTCAGATATATGTACAACATACATGAGCTCTCTATTTATAGACTTTACATGTCCTTGCAATTACAATAACGTCCCTTGCATTAAGCGTATTCACCCTTAACACACACACACACACACACACACACACACACTCTAACACACACACACACACACACACACACACACACACACATAGATATATATATATATATATATATATATATTACAACACCACTCAATTAATTTTTATATCTTTTCTGCATGTTCCATCTTTCCCCGAAAACAATGTCTTTCTTTTGCTTTATGCAAAACCATTCGATGTAAGGAATTTTTCAAATTATTTTCTTAATGTGTGTAGAAAAAGATGAATTGACATAAAGAGGGAAACAAAGTCTATCATCTTATCTATATTTCATGTTGTATGCAAGAAATGTTCGACAATAACGAAGAATGATAACTCGCTTACGCGTGAATCAATATGTACATTGTTGGCATGATTTTTGGTCGAAACTGTCACACGTCAATAACATCGTCAGCAAACGCAAAGCGATTTGGTTGAAGTCGCGACGTAAACATGAAAATGGTTTGAAACCCCTTTTAGATAACCTCTTTTGGGTCCGAAAGCATGAATTATGGTGCTATGCACGGTAACTCTCGTAGCCCTCTAAGTTAGCTTCACGTACAAATTTCGTTTGGTCCAAACGACCTTAAGAGTTGAAAGCTACACCTATTTTCGTGAAAGCGCGTTGATGACTCAAAACTTCTTGTGCAACTCAACACGGCAAGCTCAAGATTTAGCAACCGGATCTCAGGAATTTTGCATACCTCGGGATGCGAAATTACGTACTTCGCATTCCTCTTCGGATGCAAAACACGCATTTTGCATTCCCGGTACGAAATTGCATCCCTCATGGGATGTGATTTTTTATCCCTTTGGGGATGTGATTTTGTATCCCTCATGGGGGATGCGATTTCGTATCCCTCAAGGGGATACGACCCATAACCTCGCATCCCTCGCCTGACTCCTTCGCTCTGCATTCCTCCGCCCCGCCTTCGAATGGTCGCATCCCTCCACCTCGCCTTCCCTTAAAAGCACCACCATTCGCATCCCTTGAATTCGAATGTGTAGGCACGCATCTTTCCGGGATGCGAAATTTCCTGAAACACTGCTACGGGATGCAATTTTCTGCTTTGTGGTCCCCAAATCTCACCTACACCTACTTAACCCACTACCTATAAATACTTTCAAGCTTCGCATTCAAATGGGTTGGATTTTTGTCATCCTAGAGCTCAAAAGCATCATTAATGACAATCATCTTCTTCTATGTTTCAATCACTAAGACGTTGCATACACGTTTTCCATCAACTTTTGGACATTTACAAGGACATTCACATTACTTATGGACATCTTTGGATTTCTCGGACATTGTTGATCAAGTCAATACGTTTTTCCCTCAACAAAGAAGAAGATAGATTTTTCAGACAAAGTTTAGAATTAACAAACCGTTTGTTATTCTATCATACAACTTTGTACGTTGAAATTGTCCGAACTTGTACTAACTTTGTAATCGTCAAGTATATGATGAATGATTACTATGAAATGGACGTACGCGTTAGTGTCGAACCACTATAAAAAGTTGTGTTCTCCCTGCATTTACTTACATCACTTTGGATTATCATGTTTTTACGATACTTACACTCGAGGATTGACGTGTGTTGAATCAACGACAATTTCCCACGTCAACATACATCAAATATAAAATTGATCATTCTCAAAACCTACTTTCTTTAATTTGAAAATAACATATTGCTACAATTTATCTTGTTTCAATTAAAATTAAATTTTTACCACTCGTTGTCTTTGAAAACATCAACATAAACTGCAACAAATTCAATAATGAATCATAACCAATACGGGAACAAGGGAATATCGGACCCTGTCTGCTTTAGCGCTATGAGAATCTCACTCGAATTATAGGGATCTGCACATATTAATACGGTATACCCGGGCCTCTGACCAGAGCCACGCGTGAAAGTTTCCCTTCATGTGGCTCAAGTGTGCTTTTTTTATGAGGCACTGCATGTGACTCAACATGGGAAAAGGAAGGGTTCTGAACTGCAAACTTTCATGTTTAGAGCATTGTATTGTCCGAGGTGCTTTTGTAGGTGAGTTAGCAATGCCTACCAAGCTAAGCTTTCCTTTTGTTGAAATACTAGAATGGTTCCTTTTTGGCGTCCTCCCTTGATTTAGATGTTGGGTAAAGGCAAACTGAAGACGAACTCTTCATGACATCCTCTTTCGTTCGTAGTATATTAATTGAGAAGTATGTTAATTGTAAGTTGGAGGCAACATCCAATATACTCATAGAGAGGACCATTATATAATGAACTCTCAAATTGAGTATTAGCACGGAAAGATCCATTAAATGATGAACTATTTGGTCTAAGGCACATCTGTGATGAATCAACACTCCGAAGTGCTTTTCTTGCATGTTCTTAATGAGCCATGTCTATATATATATATATATATATATATATATATATATATGTGTGTGTGTATAACAATTTGTTTGGCAAGTAATAACCTTCTTTGACATCTCTTCATCTGCAAAGAATTCTTAACGCGAAAAAATTAGGACAAAAAGTTGATATTTGAATAGGAAAAAGAATGGATCTGCAAGGTCCCAAATGAATTGGCTTATTCGGAAAAAGTCTTGCTCTTTAGAAGATTTGTCATGTGTCTGATACTGCATGGTTCCACTTTGTAGGAACTCTGAATCATTTTCATGAAGCTTATACTTTTTATGCTTGGTTGCCTTGAAATGACCCGACCCAATAGGTAAACCCCAATTCAATGGATCTTTCTATAAAGTCGAATAGATCGCCACAAGGGCACCATATTCTATGAGCCTAAACTATATGATTGGGTAAATTCTCTGCTATCTGTTGCAACCCGAGGGCCTCTTGCCCTTCTTCAAATTTCAATTCAAATTTATCATCGAAAAAACCCCTGATCAACTTTAGGAAAAAAAATCCATTTCGCAGATTCCTTGGTTCAAATTGAAGAAGTAATGTCACTCGACTATTATCAAACTAACTACAATCATTTTTTTTGTCTATGAGGATCCTACCATAGGGACTTCTACCTATAAGGCCATGAACTAGATCCGACTCATTCTCAACGAATCCATAAGAAGTGATCCTATTTTTTTCATCGAATCCGGGTCTGGGTGAGGACCAAAGATTTTGATTGACTAATATGGCATAACAACTCAAAAAATAAAGAAGCATCGTTAATTTCATCATGCTCGTTCCAAGTTTGAAGTACCATTTGAACAAATAAGAATCTTGTTTCTGACATGATTTCTTCTTCATATCGATAGATATAGGATCCATCGGGCAATTACTTAGAAGTATATTATATGAACATCCCTTTCTATCTGATTGAGAAACACCTAAAACGATTAGAATAAACTTTAAAACCTTGTACGTTTTTTTATGTGTAATGAAGAAAAATATGCATCAAACAATGATTTATTCAAAACAATCAAAAGAGTATTGACTAACATCATCTTTTTATGATTGGGTTGCCTTTAATTGTAGGTGTAGAAAATCATAGCTATGTTTTAAAAGTATGTTTTACTTTTTATATATTTGTGTTGTTTGACTGTGCAGAACCAGATGACTAATTTTTCAGTCATTTTTACATAACTGACAGAAGTCAGTTTTTATAGCATATTTTACCTTAATTTTCTTTTCGGTTTAAGTGTCGTTAATGATAACATTGGTATAAGTACATAATAATACCTTACAAAATGATTAAGGTTGGTGAATAGACCGAAGAATGTACCAAACGAGTGGAAACCCGTGCGATGCACGGAAGCATAGACTTTTGAGTGTTTTAATTTGCGTTCATCAATATGCGGTGAGAACATATTATGTAAAAGCAAGACATGTAATGTAGGTGATATACGTAGCCCGTGTAGATGGCACGGATTAAAATTTTGCTTGATTTTCCTCATGGGCACAAATGACATATGCTGGTAATGTGCACTAATGACGAAACATGAGAAATGGTATATAAATACGTATGTTTCTTACTTCCAACAGACTAATCCTTTGCATAATTATACTATAAATACAGTAGATTTCGAGTGAAAGAGAATATAGAAATCGAAGACGCCTTACTACTAATTTATAATAAACCACAAACACATAAGAAGATGCGTATTTATATATAATAATTTTTTATGAGAAGCAAGACCCAATCGATATGTCATAATCAACTTGACGTTAAATTGAGAATTTCAACCATCTTTTAGCTTGCTATTTTTTTTATATTGGACAATCTATATTAAATCAAATCAACTTCATTATTTTAACATAAACCCAATGATACACATTAAAAATGTCACTAAGTGCACAATGATGTTGAGAATGATAGTTGACAGGAAGATTCATTGGTCAATTTGCCTTCTTTATTTCTTGAGCTCAAATAAATATATTTTTTCTTTTAATTTAACAAATAGGAAAACCTCCTAAATACATCGGTTTGTCAATAAAAAACATGGCTTATAGTTGTACATGGATATTTAGTTAGCTACATAGAAATGAAAATAAGCAACGTGCCCCCATATACTTGCATCTGGTTCCATCAGCATTTCCATGATTATTTTTACAGCTTCAGCTAAGTGCACAAGTCTAGCTAAGATAACCCCCATGCATAAAATAAAGCCGCAAATGCTACATGATTAGACTATGGCACTACGCCACTCTCCTCCATGCTTTTTAAAAGCTCTCAATGCCTACTCTCCTTGATCATACATTCTATAGGCATATAGTAGAGCAGTCCATGTCACTACAACATAACTGTTGATGAATTCAAAAACATGAACAATATAATCCAAAATACCCCAGTTGAATACATTTCAAATTTTCAATCGGTGCATTTCCCACTGGAACTTCTTGCTCTAACTCAATCTGTAGAATGCATCCATGGACCTCATTTCCTTGCCTCCTTAATGAGCATGCTGGTAGTATACTTGTAGCTATATACATTTTTTTAATAGAATGCCAACTCAACATGTAAAAGAATCGGTAAATACACTTTACTTTTAATATACATTTCATGTTTGTTTGGACAGATATAAACATTCAATAGGTAATCAGAGCATGTATGTGCATAAACATTCTGTTATCTGAGCTCATCTGAAACGATCAACTCAATTCTAACCGTAAGTAAACAAACAACGCATTTATAGATCACAATTTAGTTGGCTCTGCAGCAACAACTTTTGTAAGGTAATTAGTTATGTCAGTATGGATCAAAGACTGAAAGATCTTAAGGCCGTGCGGAATTGGCATTTTATTCTTTAAGCTTAACACTACAACACAAGGGCCTCCCACCCATGCCAAGAATAATGAAAGAAAATTGTAGATAGCCCAAGCTTCATAACTGGGACAGTCAAAAAAACTGTTATTTACAAAACAGCAACTCGTAATTCTTTGTCCTACAGAGTGCCTTGACCATATGAGCACAATACGTTGCATGTAACAAAAGACTAACCTTCGTATCTGTTAAAAAAATGAATGCTTATTTGTAGTTACTATTCAGAAATTATGCTTGTCCAACTCACAGCATCATGAACTTCCATCCCATTAATAGCTTGCATAACATCTTCGAATAAATCACACTTTGAATAGATGCCATGTTTCAATATAGTATATGTTAGAAAATGTAGCAACTTGATAAATATAGTTACATCTAGATTCTAAACTACGACTGCACATCCTAATTTTGTCTAATTTATCGATAACTTTCATCCACTATTCTTCGATCTTTTCTTTGATGTACACTTAACTTAATTTTAAAGTGTGTTACATGATATTAACAGTACCAAATTACATATATTTTAATCAGGTTTACATTTGACATTTGGAGAGGAGAGGAAATACTATTAGTATTCCAAAGTAATCATACATGGTGGTGAGTTATCAATATAATCAAACCAAAACAGTTTGAATACTGCCATTTATACACTGACTAAAGATTAAAAAAATCAAGATAAAAAACAAAATTAAATCACCTAAATTTATCAATATAAATGTAGTTCATAAAGTTAGTTACGTAATTATGAGTAGAAGCAATCATCAGACATATAAGCAGTGATCACAAAAGGCTGCTATATCTTGCACAATAAAAAAGGATTTGGTTTTGGTTTTTGATATAATCAAGGTTTGGTGGATAACAATAATGTAAAGAAAGGAAAATGCACATTAAAGGAAGAAAAAATTAATTTTCCAATGTTGAAGATTACTACTTTTAATTAATGTTCGTAAAAAGATGTAATCAAACTCTAAGCCACTTGCCTGATCAAATCGGATGACAAATTGAATATTTCAGTTACCAAAATCAAGTACCACTTGTACGATGTATTTAAAGGCTAAAAATAATAAGTTGGTAGTAAAAGGAAAATTTTATGTGGTGATGTTATTTTATAGATAATTAAATAGTTTCCAATCCTACACCACGAAAAACTTATATTATATTTGTATCTAAATTTATGGTTTATTTAGTAATAGCAAAGAAGGTACATAAAATAACCTACTATATGAATTAAATTTTGATTGCAGTTTCACATTCCTTCTAGCATCTCATGCATGCAATAATTAGCTTAAATGAAAAGATAAAAGTGTGCAAATGTATTTCATTCTATATAAGAGTCGATTACTATCAACATTCAAATGATACCCAATTTAAACAATGAAATCAGCACTAAATGCATTGAGAGCTAAACGCTTCAAAATATAATGCTAAATTGTAAAAAAAAGGCTATATCAAAGGATTACCATATAAAAATGGAGTGAAATTGTTTGTATTCCATTACAATGGAGTGAAATTGCAGCTCAAAAGATTTCTAGATAATCGGCAAGGTTCTGTATATTTACATCTTCATAGCTTCTTTATCTAAAAGTCACTATATTATTGGTGATATAATTTAGCATTAAATGTTAATAATACTGGCATTACATATTTGTAGCCTTAAGACCTGTTCCAATTATGGAAATCAAATATAGTTTCAATTTTACAAATAAATGCAGTTATGGACATTACTTTAATTAGTCCTTCAATCAAATGTACTAATACAATTAGTTAAGAGTCAAAAATCGTACAGATATGGTATCGCTATAAATTAATTGAATAATATCATAAATGAAAAGACTCACATTTATTTAATATGAATTACTTTTAAGCTACCTCAGCACAAATGAATGTTAAATATCAATTAACAGACAAATTTATCAAGTGGATATCAAATTGCGTGTGACTTCGTTTTCAAAAACCTTAATTATTTAATGTAGCATATATTTTAGAAAATGAAAACGGAATAGATCAATCTTATATAGCAATTTTTAATATATTATCATATTTTGGTTGTGTTGTAGCCCCTAACTTAATAAATTTCAGTCACTAAAAATTGCATATTCATGAAATGGTAAGAAGAAAATGATGAAGACATCTTTGGAGGAGGAGTCTTGCATGAAATCATGGTTATCAAAGGAGCATGAAGAAATAGCATTTTTATATATTTATCTTTATATTTCATGGCATATTATCAAGAAGTATGTACCTGTTTGGGTGTAGCATACATATGCATATATAAATAAACACATGCAAACATATGCATATCTCAAGCAATTAGCAAGCGCACAACTAACGCTTAACCTGAATGTGTAATCTACTGCAAACAGTTATTATTATCAACTGCCCTTTAATTTTACACATTAGAGGACCACACAATGAAGAACCATATAAAGTTATAGGTAAAAACATTAAACTTGAAACCAAGTCGTAAGTAAAAACATTAAACTTGAAACCAAATTCATCAGAACTTCTCTGCTTAATGCAACTGAAAGCTATTTCCTGAGTTGTATATATGGTACAACTTGTACCAAGCTAATCTAAATCTTTTGCTTTTTATATAGAACTTTTTACTATTTGAAAGAAGAACGATTGGCTTAATAAAATTTCTCTAATATAATACTGAACATAAAGGTTTTGGACATGTATATGAATGCAGTTATGTTGCACTCAGAAACATGCAAGGCTGGTGAAAAAATGGACAATTTGTCACCTAGATTCCAACTAATTTTATGAATGACACTACTGTGTATCTCAATAAGAAGTATAATATATAATTAAATGCGCAATATAGATGCTTGCTGATTTAAGGCTAAATTTAGTGTAAAATATTTAGAAAATAATCTTGTGAGAACATATATTCAGCCTCTCAATCCCACATACCTCCATCTTCATTGTATTTTATACTACAAATTTAAAGGTTCTATTTTAGAAACTTCTATATAAACATAATGGATATTCAGAAAAATAATGCATAATGTAAGTTTTGGAGTATTGAAATAAATACTTATGATCATAAGTACATTGATATTTCCATGATAAAAAATAAGCATATTATTCCGCTATTCATGTTCCAAACCAATATGTAAAGAGTGTAGGGTAGAAGCATTGTATATTCAATATTGTATTGTTTCTTCACCAAAATTTTATTCCGTGCACATGAGACAGTATTAACATTTGCACCTTTGCATAGTAAATGAGAAATGTAATAACTATCCTTTCTTTCACAAAGACGATGATAAAATTGACTTGGAATCCAAATCCTTTTGTCTGCACATGTGACACATTTTTGGATCGATCAAGCCATCCAAAAATAAAATCCAATGCTTAATAACAAATATCCATTATATAACTGTAGGTATTCTTGTAATAAAAAACAGATAACATTAACTGTAAACTTATAGAACTATAATTATTTATGTGTACGATATAAACGTTTAAAAATAGTAAGAAAAATATGTTTCATATATGTGCATTCTTTTGTTTAGTATAAAAAAACAAAAAACATGATATACACGTTAAAAATAGTACTTAAAGCATAAAATCTTCCACCGCTGCTTATTAATCTCAACTTTTGTGAGTAATCATGAGGAAGATATCAAATGCGAACATAGTTCATCTCCTTAGTACATCCAACTTTTGTGAAGTTGGATATTTATGACCATTCATAATTCCTTCTTCCTGGTGAAACGTCAAACTATGTTTTATACATTAAAGATGAAATAGTAGTTTAAATGAATTGTGCGATGAAAGTAATGAGGGTGAAAAAAAAAATTGACTATAACAAAACATGTTTTGTATATATGCATTGTTTTGTTCAGTATAACAAAACAAAAAACGAACTACTACTTGCAAGTTGCAACTCATTTGGTCAAACACATTATGTGCACAAAAAAAATGCAGACTAATAGAAAAATAAAATAAAATAGATACCGATACATAAAATTTAAACATAAAAATGGAAGAAGGGTGAAAGAAGCGAAGGGGATATAAAACATCCATTTAACATTTGTAATCAAACATAAGTTAGAGCATAAATTACGAACCTGAGTAGAAAGAACGTACTTCCATCACAAAAATTCTAGAAACCCATTTTCCAGTCATATGAATTGAAAGAATTGAATCATGTAATCCTTAAAGGAAAAATTGGCCCTGTAAACAATGCATGTTAATAAACTGAGTATCATCAGTAAGTTATATTTCAGTCTGGAAGAAGAAATAGAAAAGCATACCTAGATTTGGCTAAAAACGAGCCAAAATCAATTGAGCTGAGTAACATTATCAAGTAAATAAATGACTTAACTAACCTCATTTGTTATGCAATGAATACAACATCGAGATTTCTTCAGTCGACCCGCCATTTAGATACCTAATCCGATGATTGAAAATCGTTTGTCCTACCTTGTGTGTAATAAAAATAAATAGTGTAATAGTAAGGAAAAGGAATGGAGAAGCGGATCTGAGATGAGAATTTGGTATGGAAGAAATTGCAAATCGTGAAAGTCCCTTGGTGTATACCACGATGAGAACTGGTTTTGTGAGAAGCAATTTATTGTGGGGATGATAGTCTGATTGATAATGATTGGGATTGATGGTAATAATTTTAACGATGCGTTAATCTTACAGCGGAGTTTGAAATGTAGTGGGTAAAAACTAAAAACCGGTTGAAGATAATTAAGTTAGTGGGTATAATGGGGACTTCAAAGGGAAATTTTTTTAAACGGTTGGTTGACAAATGTAGTGGGCGCAAATTTGTTTGCCCAGATGGACAGATGTAGTGGACACAAATTTGTTTGTCCAGGTAGAATAACTACAGTCGTATGATATAAATGTGTTGAATGAATCATGGCCCCTCTTTGTCTCTTGGTTTGTCCTACCAAGGGATTTTATGATATAGATAATGCATGATTGAAAATTCGACGTTCATTTTATCCTTGTCCTTTGCAAAAGACAAACCAATTATTCACAACCAAATTCTACATGTCAATGCGTACCAAGCATTAGGGCTGCACAAAGTTTGGGTTGGGTCGGATCAAGCCAAATACTTCATCTGACCCGTATTGGTTTGGGTTGATGAAAATTGAACCTGCACCAAACCTCATATAGGGTTGGGTTGGGTTGGGTTGAAGTATGGGTTAGGTCGGATTAAATACGGTTGGGTTGGGTTGTATGCATGATTAATCCATAACATAAATTTTGACTTAATAATTTATGTTTTAAGACATGCAAAAACATACCTCATGTAAAAACCAACCAATTTCTCACACCAGTACACCACGCAAGAGACTCAACACACAATATAACTAAATATCCTAAGCATATCCAACTAAATACAAGCAAGTTAATAATGTATGAAGACCAAGGCCAAGCTACATGGAAAAGCGGCTGCCTGGAATGAATAAAATTTCATTAATTCGGTACAGATATCAAAGCAGAAGTGTGAAGGTTTTTTTATTTTTTCAAAGTGAGGTTGTTGGGTTTATATAGGGTTGGGTTGATTGAAAAATTGTACCTGACCCATATATAGTATGGGTTAAAAATTTAAACCCATATCCAATCCGAACTACTTTGGGTTAGGTCGGGTTTATGTGGGTTGGGTTGGATTGGTGGGTTGGGTCGGGTTGGATATGGGTTGTGTGCAGCCCTACCAAGCATAAACAAGGCAACCAATTTGTACAACAACATATTGAACTAAAAAGTCTATTGTGTAGGCATAGATAGTTTTCTACATCTAAAAGTATTGCATAACAATCATGATTGAATAACGATTGCCCATCTAGAACGTCAAATTCAGAACACCAAACCTATAGATGTTTGGTTGAAAAAGGGAAAACATAACTCTAAAAGAAATGTCTAAAGTCAAATTCATAAACTACCACGTTAGTTCTAGAACACAATTGAAATATTCTATCAATTATGATTAAAAGCCGAAATTAATTACTTTTCCATAGTCATGGACATCAATTTATCACTCTTAAACTTGGATAATTCTTTCGAATGATGTTTTCAACAAACTAAAATAATAAATTCTTTAATTTTTTAATTTTGGTGTATTTTTTATATTAATAAGTCAAGATTCAAACTTTGATGGTATTTTAGTTTGGGAATTATCTATTGTATGTTTGGTGTATCAAAAAAAAAGAATGATGACTGCTTGCGAAAGGAATGCATTTTTTTGCTTGGGACATCTAGTGTAACACCCCACACCCGCTAAGGTCACTCTCTAAGGGAATGCCTTAACTTCGGTGGAGTATTTTAAGTGAATATAGAACAGAAAAATTACAACAAGACAGATATAAATAATACTTGAAAATCTAAAACATCATTTCATTGCAGCAGAAGATAAACATGTTTGGTTACAATACCAAAACCAACTAAAACAAGAGTCAAGTACTAAATATCCATCCTGATAAAGCATAAGTACATAATCCCACTACATAACTAATAGCCATAATAGAAAAGATAAGCTGAGCTTTACATCAACGGTCCAAGCTCCAAAAGATAGATAAAGCAATCTAATCAAAGCCCACTAGTGCTAGGCCCACTCTGAGAACCTGAGGGTCGGAAAAAAAATAAAAAACAACGGGGTCAGACATAAGTCTGAGCGAGTCCTATAACTTTAACAATACAATCACTAAAGTAATTAGGGTATGATATAAACTTGGTACGGTAATGAATGGGGATAAATGACTACACTAAGCAGCCAACTAGACATAGGATGAACTAAGATATCGGTAAGACGCATCTACCCACCCAAGCGTAATTACTACACTGCACCACACCAGTCATTCCTACTTAAAGGTTGATCCCACCCAAGGACTTAGAAAATTTAACTAGTAGTTTCGTGTACCCCTAGCTGACCACATAGGTGCCGTCTGCCCCTATCTCCACTAGGTGTACCCACTACTCCCCAAGTGATCGGCTCCCTAACGTAGATACCCGTGCTGGCCCCACAGTGGGGTGTATCACTCCCCAATGTGGCAATCCGATACAACCAATGGTGCACGGCTTATACCTACACGATGCAACAACGTCTTACCTACCAGCCCGGGCCCACACACACATATGAAACCCGTTGGACTTGCGTTGCCACCGCTAACCCGTTTTGGCCTCTTATAGTCAAGCCCAGTACGCGTGTCCCGTCCCGACATGGGTCGAGCCCACAAAGATACATATGGGTTACTGGTTGAAATGGGCCCCCACAAGCTACCCACCTAAGCTTGCTCCCTCTAGTGTATCCCACTTAACCCTTTAATCATGTTTAATTACATGTTTCCACTTTGGTTAAGTATTCTAATCGTATTTTCTATTGCCACCCAAGGCAACCACTAGATTTCCACATGCCACCCAAGGCACCCACTTAACCCCTCATGCCCCACTACATGCTTATCTGGTTAAGTGTTTCTTAATTGATTAAGACCGTAACCTTTGTAAAGACCTCTCACATTAGACTGTCTTTTATGGCAGCTGGATTTGCCGGTCGGGTCCGGGCAGCCTTACGCCATAACAGAGTCTAACCTTGTGTATTTACATTTGTCACGTATTTAGTTTATGCCTAAGACCTCTCACATTGGGCCAATCATTTGTAGCCGCTGGATTTGCAGGTTGGGTCCGGGCAGTCTTATGTTACAAAAGGGTCCAACCTCGTATCTTAGTCGATTAATTACTCCTAATTAATCACCCCCATATTTTGAATTAATTTTCCCTAATTAATTCCAATTTAATGATGTACATAATTGACTCAATTATGTCCATCCACTTATGGTATGCCACATCATACCAATTTCACCACAATTTTGTTAACAAGAATATTAACCTCATCGTTCCCCACGTAATACGCTAACATGACATACTTAAAAGGGAAGATTCATCACAAATACAATGGGTTCCACTTAGCATAACATTAGCATCAACATGGGTTTTAAAGGTGTCAACTTGCATATATGACCATAGCATCAAACCCAACTAGCATAAATAACCAACCCAAACTTGCATGAATCACATATGTCATAAAGAGGGTAACTTGCATAGATGTTCATGTCATAGACCCATCATAAAGGGATAAACTTGCATACATGTCATAGGTCTAAAAAGGGATGAACTTGCATATGTTACTCGCATCATAAAAAGGGGTAAACATGCATATATATGCATGACATACAAAGGGGTAAACTTGCATATGTATGCATATCATACAAAGGTGTAAACTTGCACATGTTACTTGCATATAATCGAACGCCAAACTTGCATAACATGTCATATATGAACTTGCATATAATCAAACACCAAACTTGCATACCATGTCATATATGAACTTGCATATAATCAAACACCAAACTTGCATAACATGTCATATATGAACTTGCATATAATCAAACACCAAACTTGCATAACATGGTGTCATAATGGATCAATGTTTATCATAGTGATTTGCATAACTAGCATCATGAACACATAACATAAAATTTGCATAACTAGCATCATGAACACATAGCATAAAACTTGCATAACTAGCATCATGAACACATAGCATATGATAACATAACTTGCATTGATCCACATACATAACCATAACCTCATTATATCCTATCATAATTAGTTTAGCAATTGCTTGCTAAAGGCATAGAAACTCACAACTTGTTGATTAGCACTCCTATGAAGAAGATTAAGTTGCTAGAGTTGATTAAAAGTTGATTTGAGAAGCTATCTTCCTCTTTAATTTGTGGAGGCTCCTTCTAAGTTGCATTTTGACGGCATGATGGCATTGTATCTATTTTTAGTATGGATTAGGGTAGTCATAGGGTGTATTTATAAATTAGTTAAGTGTTTTAGGCCATAGGATTAACCGTAGGATAGTTTAGAGCCATCAGATCTCGTCACAAGCCACCAAACACAGCCCGAAACCTGACCAACTCACTCAAATGGTGCACCAGGCAAAACTGCCCGGCCACCTGTGTCGACTCCCAAGTCGACAGGGCAGTCGACTTGGGTCCAGCTGTGTCGACTCCCAAGTCGACTCCCCAGTCGACTTGGGGTGGCTGGCGGGAATTTTCGCGCCTAGCTCCATTTCTGCATTTGAAATCTGTTTTTCGAAATTTAAATTTTCTGAAAACTTCTTCGGGCCTTAACTGGGTCATACGGACTCCGATTTTCGAAAACTCGGACTCTATTTCGCGTATTTTTCCGAGACGAACGCAATGGCATAGCCCGTTTCCCCTGATTCAGATCTTAAAATTTAATTCTGCCCCGATTTATATTATAACAAGTTATTCAACATACGGGGTGTTACATTCTCCCTACTTAAAGGATTTCGTCCCCGAAATCTCTAAGTCAAGAAGAACGTATCCTACCAACCAAACAACCATCTACTAAACCATCAAACACTGGCATCCATTGTCCTTAAAGTTTCTAATGTTGTATGAACATATGCAAAAAGTGTGTGTATATGTTCCCTGTCTAATGCAAAATCAGGCGGTCTACTGATTCAGTTGACCTCCTTAATGCAAACCATGATAGTGCCATGCATCCAATATGTATGTGAAAGATCCCTATCGACACATACTATTTCTACATGTGTGCACAACCATACACCAAAATGCATCATCCATATGATAACACAACCATTATACATCCATTAATATAGCTACCTACACACAATTATATGCAATATGCAATATGAAGTGACTGAGCCGATCTAGTGTCTAAAGTGTGTGTATATGCATCCACGAGCAACCACTAGCAACCACTTGCATCCACACGCATCCATCAATCATAACATGTCTTCAAACACATGTTTCAACCATAAGTTTACCTTATCTAAAGGTCAAAGGTACTAATGAGAGGACATACTAAAGATAAGTACCAGACAAACGATAAAGGAGAAGTTAAAAGACAAACCCTCAAAAAGGAATGGGTACAGTGAACGCATCTTCGCTTCTGTCTCCCAAGTAGCGTTGCTCTCATCATCTCCCCATTGCATTTTGACTAGTTGAACCTCTCTGTTTCTCAACTTCCTAGTCTCTGACCCAAGGATGCGAGTAGGAGCTCGTCGAATCGTCGCATCACGCTCTACCTCCACTTCCCTAAGCAAGCTCGGCTCTACCACCTCTGCGGTCTCATGTAGGCACTTCCTCAAATGTGACACATGGAATACGTCATGTACACCACTAAGTCTCTCGGGTAGATCCACTCTATACGCCATCTGTCCAATCCTTTCCTTAATAGGAAACGGTCCTACAAACCTTGGTGCTAACTTCCCAATGGACCCAAAGCGGACAACATTCCGTAATGGAGACACTTTGAAAAAGACCATGTCCCCAACATCAAACTCCAGATCCGTCCTCCTCTTATCCGCGTAAGATTTCTGCCTATCTTGCGCTGCTTTCATCCTTCTTCGAATCAAATCAATCTTTTCTGAAGTTTCTCTAACCATATCAGGCCCAAGCAAGATCTTATTTGTAGATTCCCACCAACATGTAGGTGATCGACAAGGCCTTCCATAAAGAGCTTCAAAAGGAGCCATGCCAATACTAGACTGAAAGCTGTTATTATACGCGAACTCCACCAATGGAAGATGCTCTTCTCATGTACCTCCAAAATCTAAGATACATAGCCTCAAAAGGTCTTCTAGAACACGATTCACCCTCTCGGTCTGGCCATCCGTCTGAGGATGATATGCAGTGCTCAAACACAACTGAGTCCCTACTGCCTCTTGCAAACTCTTCCAAAACTCGCTAGTGAAGATAGGATCTCGATCGCTCACTATGCTAGAAGGTACACCGTGCAATCGAACTATCTCTCGAAGGTAAACTGAAGCTAGCCATGGAGCAGTCCTCTTGCTCTTCACGGGTATGAAATGGGCGCTCTTAGTAAGTCTGTCTACCACAACCCAAATTCCCGTATTACCCTTCTTCGATCTCGGTAACCCATCGATAAAATCCATCGAGACGCTATCCCACTTCCATTGCGGAACTTCCAATGGGTGAAGCAACCCACCAGGTTTCTTTTGCTCCGCTTTCACTTGTTGGCACACCAAGCATCTAGCGACATACTCGGCCACATCTTTCTTCATACCGGCCCAAAAGAAAACTCGCTTCATGTCTTGGTACATCTTGTCCCCACCGGGATGAATGGTCATCTTCGAACGATGCGCATCATCAAGTATAGCCTTCCTCAAACCCTCGTCTTGCGGTACACAAAGTCTACCGTCTCTACGCAACCACCCCCTATCGTCTAGGGTATACCTACTCAAATGGCTGGACGACTCCCCCTTATGAGCCTCTCTACTAACTCAACCAACTGTGGGTCGTCCTGCTGTGCCTCGCCAATCCGCCCCAAAAGAGTAGGTCTGACCTCTAAGGATGCTAGCAAACCGAGTATAAAGTCAACGGAAGGTCTGAAATCAAACATCGAGATAAATTCCAAGCTTCGTCGTTCCACGAACAATGGACTCAAGGACAACCTTTTTCTGCTTAAGGCGTCTGCCACCATGTTACCCTTGCCAGGGGTATACGCTATCTCGAAATCATAGGATGCTAAGAACTCCATCCACCTTTGCTGTCTTAAGTTCAAATCCTTCTGAGAAAACACGTACTTCAAAGATTTATGGTCGGTGAACAATTCGAACCTCTCTCCAAGAAGATAATGGCGCCAAGTCTTAAGCACAAAAACAATAGCGGCCAACTCTAGATCATGTATAGGGTAATTTTTCTCATGCGCTCTCAACTGCCTTCCCCCATAGGCTATTACCCTTCCCTCTTACATTAAGACTGCGCCTAGTCCTGTCCCACAAGCATCGGTATAAACAACAAATGGCTTACTCCCATCTGGCAACACTAAGACTGGAGCTGTGGTTAAAGCTCTCTTTAACCGTTGGAACACATCATCACAATCTACGTCCCATGTGAAGACTAGATTCTTCTTTGTCAAGCGAGTTAATGGGGCTGATATCTTCACGAAGTCCTTGATAAACTTCCTATAGTAGCCAGCTAACCCCAAGAAACTCCTCACCTCGGTAGCATTCTTCGGAACCTTCCAATCTTGGATGGACACTACCTTCGCGGGATCCACAACTATCCCTTCTTTGGAGACCACATGCCCTAAGAATCACACTTCCTTCCTCCAAAATTGACATTTAGAAAATTTAGCCTTAAGGCTATGCGCTCGAAGAGTCTCCAACACTTCCCTAAGATGTAGGGCATGCTCTTCTTCACTCTTAGAAAAGACTAAGATGCCATCCACAAAGACCACCACGAACTTATTAAGGTACTCCCTGAACACCCTACTCATCAAATCAACAAAGTATGCAGGGGCGTTCGTCAAACCAAAGGGCATCACCAGCCACTCATAGAAGCCATCCGGAGTCCTAAAGGCAGTCTTCTCTATACTATCCTCAGCCACTCTCAACTGATGAAACCCCGTGGCTAAGTCCAACTGCGAAAACACTGAGGCACCAACCAACTGATCAAAGAGATCATCAATCCTCGGCAATGGGTGTCTATTCTTCTTTGTAAGCTTGTTGAGTTCTCTATAGTCTACACAAAGTCTAAGGGACCCATCCGCCTTCGTGGCAAAAACCTCTGGAGCACCCCACTCCGATATACTTCGTCTTATGAACCCCTTCTCAAGAAAATCCCCTACTTGCTTATGGAGTTCCCTCCTCTCACGAGGAGCCATGTGGCGCACTGGCAAAGATACTGGCTTAACATTGTCCACCAGATATATTCGGAAGTCTATATCCCGCTTCGGAGGTAAGCCCTTCACCTCCTCAAACACATCCGAGTATTCCCGGACCACTCTAACAGATCGCAAACTCTCGACTGAAGCATCAAGCGATTCAAGATAACTTAGCATAACAGAATTCATGGGATTACAAGAGATCTCGAGAGTGTTCCCCAAGCGGGTCATGAGCCTAACAAATCTCCTTTCACAATCAAGAATGGCGCCATTACTGGATAACCAGTCCATGCCCAAAATCAACCCATAGCCCGTGAAGCCCAAAAAAAAAGCATCACATCTAAACTCAACGCTAAGTATGGAAATCTTCAAACCCAAACATATCATGGACAAATAAGTGGAGCCCCCAATTGGGTTTGAAACAACCAAGGGATCATCTACTAGACTGGTGTCTAAGTGCAGTGACTCAACTAATGATGATGAGATAAACGAATGCGATGCGCCAGAGTCAAACAAAGTACAGACAGGATGATCAAACAGAAAAACCAGACTTTCAACGGAAATAGTTCTACCCCTTTCCTGAATCGATGGAACCGCGAGAGCCTGAACTTGCCCCCTTGCCTGACCTGGTGCCATAAGAGCTTGCACCTGTCCCCCTGAGGTAGATCCCGTCCTCTGCCCCTTCTTAGGGCAGTCCTTCACTAGATGCCCTACTTCGCCACAGTGGAAGCAGCCCGTCTTCTTCTTCTTCCGACAATCTTTGCTTAGGTGGCCTGGTGTCCCGCAATTGAAGCACTTCTTCTTTCCCTTGCCACCGTTGCCTTTCCCACTCTTGTTTTGCTGTTGCTATTGAGGTCTCTTCTGATCTCCTTTCTTCTCGGGTGCCTTATTAGCATTGGGACCCTTCTCTTCCTCATGCATGAGTGCCATGTCTACTAGCTTCTCAAAGGTGGCCCCCATAGGGATGTGAGTCATAGCCAATCCATGCATCGGTTCATTCAAGCCCTTAACGAACCTCAAAGCCTTCTTCTCCGGTGTATTCACCATGTCTATGCCAAATCTTGCTAGTTGATTAAACTTGTTGACATATTCCTTCACTGATAGGTTTCCTTGCTTTAGAGTCAAGAACCTTTCCATATACAGATTTTCTTCCGCCCTTGAAAGAAACTTTGCCACAAACCTTTGCCTGAAATCCGCCCAAGAGTTAACAGGGCGCTCTCCATTAGTGACCTCCCACCAGAAAGAGGCCTCTCCCTTCATTAACCAAGCAACTAACTTGACTTTCTTTCCTTCTTCCATCTCAAAGATATCTATCAACTCTTCCACCTCCTTAAGCCAATCTCTAGCTTCCACAAAAGTTTCTGATCCTTGAAAAGGTTTCCCTCCCATAGCCTTAAATTCCTTGCAAGTCTTTGCAAAAGTATCCGTGCGAGGAGGAGGAGGAAGATCGGGTGCAACTGGTAGTGGAGGAACATTTGCTGGACCCGCAGCGGTGGCCCTAGCCTCCATCAATCTCCTATACCATACTGGTATCGTCACACCCTCCAGAAAGTTAAGATCCTCAGCCATGCTGAAACGAAAAAGGAAAGATTTAAAACGGAGAATTCGAAAGATAAAGATATGGCTATTGGGGATTATGCTTTTCTTTCAAAAACTTTTCTCCTAAAAGACATGTTTTTGAAAATACTTCTTCCAAAAATGTTTCTAGAAAAATAGTTTTTCTAAAAAATTTATCTGTTCCGGTAACCTTCAGCTCTGATACCACATGTAACACCCCACACCCGCTAAGGTCACTCTCTAAGGGAATGCCTTAACTTCGGTGGAGTATTTTAAGTGAATATAGAACAGAAAAATTACAACAAGACAGATATACATAATACTTGAAAATCTAAAACATCATTTCATTACAGCAGAAGATAAACATGTTTGGTTACAATACCAAAACCAACTAAAACAAGAGTCAAGTACTAAATATCCATCCTGATAAAGCATAAGTACATAATCCCACTGCATAACTAATAGCCATAATAGAAAAGATAAGCTGAGCTTTACATCAACGGTCCAAGCTCCAAAAGATAGATAAAGCAATCTGATCAAAGCCTACTAGTGCTAGTCCCACTCTGAGAACCTAAGGGCTGGGAAAATAAAATAAAAACAACGGGGTCAGACATAAGACTGAGCGAGTCCTATAACTTTAACAATACAATCATTAAAGTAATTAGGGTATGATATAAACTTGGTACGGTAATGACTGGGGATAAATGACTACACTAAGCAGCCAACTAGACATAGGATGAACTAAGATATCGGTAAGACGCATCTACCCACCCAAGGGTAATTACTACACTGCACCACACCAGTCATTCCTACTTAAAGGTTGATCCCACCCAAGGACTTAGAAAATTTAACTAGTAGTTTCGTGTACCCCTAGCTGACCACATAGGTGCCGTCTGCCCCTATCTCCACTAGGTGTACCCACTACTCCCCAAGTGATCGGCTCCCTAACGTAGATACCCGTGCCAGCCCCACAGTGGGGTGTATCACTCCCCAAAGTGGCAACCCGATACAACCAACGGTGCACGGCTTATACCTACACGATGCAACAACGTCTTACCTACCAGCACGGGCCTACACACGCATATGAAACCCGTTGGACTTGCGTTGCCATCACTAACCCGTTTTGGCCTCTTATAGTTAAGCCCAGTACGCGTGTCCCGTCCTCGACATGGGTCGAGCCCACAAAGATACATATGGGTTACTGATTGAAATGGCCCCCCACAAGCTACCCACCTAAGCTTGCTCCCTCTAGTGTATCCCACTTAACCCTTTAATCATGTTTAATTACATGTTTCCACTTTGGTTAAGTATTCTAATCGTATTTTCTATTGCCACCCAAGGAAACCACTAGATTTCCGCATGCCACCCAAGGCACCCACTTAACCCCTCATGCCTCACTACATGCTTATCTGGTTAAGTGTTTCTTAATTGATTAAGACCGTAACCTTTGTAAAGACCTCTCACATTAGACTGTCTTTTATGGCAGCTGGATTTGCCGGTCGGGTCCGGGCAGCCTTACGCCATAATAGAGTCTAACCTCGTGCCTTTACACTTGTCACGTATTTAGTTTATGCCTAAGACCTCTCACATTGGGCCAATCATTTGTAGCCCCTGGATTTGCCGGTTGGGTCCGGGCAGTCTTATGCTACAAAAGGGTCCAACCTCGTGTCTTAGTCGATTAATTACTCCTAATTAATCACCCCCATATTTTGAATTAATTTTCCCTAATTAATTCCAATTTAATGATGTACATAATTGACTCAATTATGTCCATCCACTTATGGTATGCCACATCATACCAATTTCACCACAATTTTGTTAACATGAATATTAACCCCATCGTTCCCCACGTAATACGCTAACATGACACACTTAAAAGGGAAGATTCATCACAAATACAATGGGTTCCACTTAGCATAACATTAGCATCAACATGGGTTTTAAAGGTGTCAACTTGCATATATGACCATAGCATCAAACCCAACTAGCATAAATAACCAACCCAAACTTGCATGAATCACATATGTCATAAAGAGGGTAACTTGCATAGATGTTCATGTCATAGACCCATCATAAAGGGATAAACTTGCATACATGTCATAGGTCTAAAAAGGGATGAACTTGCATATGTTACTCACATCATAAAAAGGGGTAAACATGCATATATATGCATGACATACAAAGGGGTAAACTTGCATATGTATGCATATCATACAAAGGTGTAAACTTGCACATGTTACTTGCATATAATCGAACGCCAAACTTGCATAACATGTCATATATGAACTTGCATATAATCAAACACCAAACTTGCATACCATGTCATATATGAACTTGCATATAATCAAACACCAAACTTGCATAACATGTCATATATGAACTTGCATATAATCAAACACCAAACTTGCATAACATGGTGTCATAATGGATCAATGTTTATCATAGTGATTTGCATAACTAGCATCATGAACACATAGCATAAAATTTGCATAACTAGCATCATGAACATATAGCATAAAACTTGCATAACTAGCATCATGAACACATAGCATATGATAACATAACTTGCATTGATCCACATACATAACCATAACCTCATTATATCCTGTCATAATTAGTTTAGCAATTGCTTGCTAAAGGCATAGAAACTCACAACTTGTTGATTAGCACTCCTATGAAGAAGATTAAGTTGCTAGAGTTGATTAGAAGTTGATTTGAGAAGCTATCTTCCTCTTTAATTTGTGGAGGCTCCTTCTAAGTTGCATTTTGACGGCATGATGGCATTGTATCTATTTTTAGTATGGATTAGGGTAGTCTTAGGGTGTATTTATAGATTAGTTAAGTGTTTTAGGCCATAGGATTAACCCTAGGATAGTTTAGAACCATCAGATCTCGTCACAAGCCACCAAACACAGCCCAAAACCTGACTAACTCACTCAAATGGTGCACCAGGCAAAACTGCCCGGCCACCTGTGTCGACTCCCAAGTCGACAGGGCAGTCGACTTGGGTCCAACTGTGTCGACTCCCAAGTCAACTCCCCAGTCGACTTGGGGTGGCTGGCGGGAATTTTCCCGCCTAGCTCCATTTCTGCATTTGAAATTTGTTTTTCGAAATTTGAATTTTCTGAAAACTTCTTCGGGCCTTAACTGGGTCATACGGACTCGGATTTTCGAAAACTCGGACTCTATTTCGCGTATTTTTCCGAGACGAACACAATGGCATAGCCCGTTTCCCCTGATTCAGATCTTAAAATTTAATTCTGCCCCGATTTATATTATAACAAGTTATTCAACATACGGGGTGTTACATCTAGGTAGACAAATTGTTAAAAAATATATTTGGTGCTTTAGCAATAAAAAGGGTGTCCTAGCGCTACACAAAAGATATTTGCATTTTAAAATTTTCTTTTGGTAAACAAATTAATATATTATACACCGAAATTCACATAACAAGCATCTTTGTTTTTCTTATAAAATGAATTACTAAATTACCCTTCATTTTTATTGTGTTTTTGTTCTTTTTCTAGTCATCCACCAAATTAAAACATCAAAATTAACGATAATTTAGAAAATATACACATTATTATGAAAAGGATTATAAATTATCTATCGTGATTCCTAAAATGTTTGTAACTTACCTTCCTTTTCATATCATTCAAGTCGGATATAAAATCAACTCAAATCGTTCAAAACAGCAAATGTTTTAACTATGGGGTTTAATAAAATCAAATCACATAACACAAGCAGATCATAGATACAAAATAGCAGAATAACTTGCAACGAAATAAATAACTTAATAATTCATGAAGCTATTAATTATAAAATCTCAAAATCAAAATACATAATATCATGGTAATAAATTAATACATTAGAAGTTTAAATACATAAAGGGCTATTATATAAAAAAATGATAGAAATGGAATAACCGAATCACCAAAATAGCGATAGCAAATAGCTAATAAGTTAAATCTCAATTAGATCTCTAGCTCTCAAAATATGAATCACCAAAGTTGAACTCCTTAGTCCAACTCGAGCATAAAGTCAAAAATAAAACACTTGAGTCATGATTAACATTCTCAATAGTAAATCAACTCAAGTAAAATGCTCAAATGAAATGCATAACTAACTTAAAAAGATGTCTGAGATTTCATTCTTTAAGGATCCGTGAAACTGATATATAATATAATATGTTATTATAATAGTGTATACTCGGCAAAGTTTTAAAATAGCATAAGTGGAATTACATTTTTACCCTTACATAGTTTATAAATATTGTAGTCTGTACAGATACAATAATTTCCAACGCAAACTAATGGCTATCAAAGGACACTCCATAGGTATAATACACACCAAAATCATAGGGAGCTCGATCAGGATAAATATGACAAGGCATGCATAGCAATACCCAAGGTAGGATTCTACCAGTTGCACTCCCTGACTGGTGACACATAGCCGCAACTATCGGCTACCTCGAACAACACTCCCATAATTAAAGGTCCTTAGTTAAACCACAAAGTAATAGATATGATATTGAAGAAGTATATCCGATAAGAGGTGTTATCTCTTTTAATCATGGTGCATCACATATTTTAGTCATTTTAATTATGACCTGAAGGCCAAAGCTATCCATCATCATTTTCTTACTTTATTCCAGTAGCGTTCGTCAAACCAATCTACTTCATACTGGATTCTCCACCACACACACAGTTGTTAAAGTGGTATCAGTATTGATAAAGAGTATGTTAAAATCAATTTTTGTCTCTTTTACAACCAAACAGTTATTTCACACCGTGGTCAATTATATTTGAAATCATATTTAAAATACCATAAATCAAATAGTAACAACATGGTTTGTATTCAATTATTGCTTTCAGATATTTCACTATCATAAATCATATTAAACCAATTCATTGTTTGTTATATTCAAGATTCAAATTTCATTTTATAAACGGTTTGATAACAAAGTAACATTTTGATTTCATATTTCATTATCTCAATTGTCATTATTTCAAAAATATTTATGTTAACATTTCGGATTCAATATCTCGGATTGGAAACACCCTTTATTTAATATAGTTAATATAATATAAAAAAGTTGTAGGATCTAAATTAACCCTAGAGGGGGGTGAATAGGGTTTATTGCAAATTAAATGAATTTTAAATAAAATAAAATATCACAGAAAAAATTGCAGAAAGAAAATCACGCATAGAAGATACCCAGCTTTGGTAAAACTATGCCTACTGCTGCATTCAAGGTTTCTACTAGGAATTATAAACAATCTCTTCGCTTACAGACTCTTGTAAACTTGCGACCTTCGCCCCCGACTGTTTAAACCATACGCTCAAGACCTTGACACAACTAGATCTGTTACGATCCGAACTTCCCCGGTAAGGAAGCCCCAGATTGAATTGAGGAATGGCCACATCGGAACGCAAACAGAATAACATTTCATTGTTAATTACAACAATTCATCAGAATACAAGAATATACAGAGTATAAATAAATATTACACATCATAAATTATCAGAGATTTAATTACATAACTGCAGCAGAAAATAATACAATACACAACTAGAAGTAATACACGGATACAGAGCTTTCTGAATATCGCTTCAGCTGTAAATCAGGATCTTATGAATATAAATTTGCAAAACCAAAACTACTAGCTGCCCCTGTCAAAATAAGGGCACCCAGAGTTTATGTTAAAACAATAAACTCCAGGTCAGTCATGTGACTAGTGTGAGAACTAAAACAGTTATTTAATCCTTTACTTTAAATCAGATATATCATGGGACCACGCCGTATAACACGGAACGGGTTTCCTCCCAAGAATACCGGTGCATATAACAAAACAGCGCAATGCTTTTTGAAAAAATGAAGCTATTATAAGACCTAGGTCCCATCAAACAATGCAACATAAGCCAGAGGATAGGGTTTTCCCTTATAATAGCAAAACATGCTTGGTACGTTAAAAACAAATCATTTGATACTATTATAAGTGTATAATGTCAAAACAATTTCAATCATAAATATCAATCATAGAAGGCATGGGTACCATATATCATGTCGCCATACTAGGCTCTACAATTAATATCACAAAGTCATGTATTTGGAAATTGGATTTCCATATGTGAACCGAGGCCAGGGAATGTCCTCTACCGATTCAAGACAATCTAGCCTACCATATCTCAGGCAAGCGCGCAGACAAGCCTTGGATCGTCAGGGCCGGTCCACCGATGTGGATTAAAATGCCTGAACACTACGTTTCCCCTCCCTTTAGGGCGTAAATGAGCCAAATGACTCCATCGGCTCCAAACAGTCACCGATATATCCGAGGCGCCTCGCAACAGCAACTACCACACAGGTGAAAATAATATAAATGTCAGGGCTGGTAGGTCACTGACACCACCCTAGCTAGAAAGAAACACATGCCCTCCCTGATGTCCTCTCCCGTTTCTGGTTCACAACCGGGGTGTGAGGCTTGCGAATCAACGCTACACAAAGCTATGCCACACAGGCCGTGCTTTGATCATCAACCACAAGACTCTGCTTTTCAACAAAATCCTTGATCATTTGCCACTTAGGCATGCCACACAGGCAATTCACTCCAAGCGATTGATATCCATCAATATATAACCCCTGAGCTCGTACGTCTCAGAGAAGGGCGTTAAGCAAGAGAATAAATTCTCCGCCGCCAAACAGATATATATTTAATAGAAATCAATCACATAGAATAAAATCCAGTGTCAGACACACTGTCCATTTACAAGTTCATTCTGGGTCTGAACGAAACCAGAGGTCCCTTGTGCCTCGCATATCCATCGATCTCCAAGTACGCCTGGACGATCACCAACTGATTCCCTCCTCTTGGGTGTACAGCCCAATCAAGATCATCAATAATCACCCAAACGATGTGAAGACCTCCGGTCTTCGACCACCGTCTTCATCCTCGACACCACGTCGAATCAGTTATTCAGAATGGGATAAACCCGGTCTTTTTGAATAACTCGCGTATATAATAAACAAGTGTTACCCAAACACAACATACGCCTCATTCCAACTCAGAATATTCTTTTATTCAAATATTCTTATACTTTGGGAAAGGTTCCCATTAATTTTATCAAAGATAAATTCTTTAAATTTACTCTTTAATCTTCTTTTGAATATCAATTCAAATTAGTCAGGATTAGCGAACTACACCGAAGTAATCATTTATTTTATTTCCCAATCCCAACCTATTCATCCCATGAAGTAAACTGGTCATACTTCATATCTAACACCATGATGTTGTCGGTAAATTCAATTACCATTTCACGTTCAAATCTAATTAAAGATTTAACTATCGCCTGGAGCAAAACTGGTGATACTCCATTCTCGATCATTTCAATCTAATTAAAGATTCACTAAAACTCTACTTGGTTTTAATCTTCCCAAAAATCAATATTAATGATTGCTTAACTTGGGAAATCATATCCTGTCTTTAACTGGGTTAAGGAACCAATGTCATTTAAAACACCATTCACTATAATCCCAAAATCACATTCCATTCCAATTCAATTATTGAAACGTCTTGTTACTTTTAAAATGCTTTCAAATCCAATTTATTTATTTAAAAATAAATAAATTATTATTCTATTTCAAAACAAGTTCATTTCGATAAAAATCTATTTTTATCTTTTCAAATTTGGAATTTTTCATCACAATTCTTCACAAATCATTTCTTATGATTTTACACAAATTATTACTATTTTTAATAATTTTATCAAGGCCCGTACAGTCGATTTCCATCAACGGCCATCAAACTGCACTTACAACGACCTTTTCCAAATTTTATTTGGACATAATTCCAAATCCAACCATTAGATTTCACATCTCTAATATTCGTTAGAAAGCTCTTTTCGATACGAACCCAATGGTTCCGGTTTTAGGAGAATCCAATGGTCAGATCTCCCATAATATCCATTCGAAGCCAATGGTCGAAATTCGCGAACTACCGCGGCGCATTCTATTCAAGACATTTAATATATATAATATATATATTTCGTCGATTTTCTTTTAAAACACATTTTATAAATCGTTTTAAATTCGTTTTCGAAACAATTTCAATTTCATATTCAATTTCGAATCAAAATTGAATATTCCACATCATCGATATACAAATGATAATATTTTCAAAACGTTATATTTTGAAATCACTTTCTTTCTTATATTCATTATTAAAATGAATAAAATCGATATAAATATCGTTCACGTCAAAATGGCGTCAATGTAATCAACACAGCTTTTATTCAGTACATGAATGTTTATTCTATTCAACACATGAATATTTATTCTGTTCAACACATGAATATTTATTCTGTTCAACACATGAATATTTATTTTATTCAACATATGAATTTATTTCTATTCAACACATGAATTTATTTCTATTCAACACATGAATTTATTTTCTATTCAACACATGAATATTTCTATTCAACACATGAATTTATTTCTATTCAACACATAAATTTTCATTATATTCTTTATTTTCCAAATTAGAATGAGGCCCAATCAATTACCATATAATGTTAATTATATGGATTCTCTACAACACATGTATATAATAGCAACAATAAATCATCAATCATCATCCAGAGTGCACCACACCACTGCATAAGCATTAAATAAGATAAGTAACGCTTACACAGTCTGTCAACCCATTGGTCGACGTACTACTAAACAATTGGGATTAGTGTACGTCAATATCATCCCAGCACCCGTGTGGGGTTTCAATCAATCAAACACATATTTTATTTGTGTAGTTGGGCGATGTGTAAAATTTATCGTCCCAATCAATATCAGTCAAATCGGTGTAAATAAACAAATCGTTCGATTTGAAAATGAATATTTATTTTATTTCAACACATGAATATATATATTTTATTTCAACACATGAATATATATTTGATTTCAACACATGAATATTTTTTTTTCAACACATGAATATGTATTTTATTTCAACACATGAATATATATTTTATTTCAACACATGAATATATATATATATATTATTTCAACACATGTGAAGCGACCCGAACTTCCCCGATCTCCGAAGAGAAGAGAAAGAACGAATTACTTTGAGGACAAGATGAATCAGAACGCAAATAGAAGAACATTTCATTGCTTATTACAACAATTACATCGGAGTACAAGAATATACAGAGTATGAATAAATATTACACATTCGAAAAATATCAGAGATTTGAATTACATGTAAATACTTAGCAGCGGAAAAATAATACAAAACATAACTGAAAGAAATACGCGGATACAGAGCTTATCGAATAACCCTTCAGGTATAAACCAGGATCCTGTGAATATAAATCTGTAAAACCAAAACTACTAGCTGCCCATGTCGAAAATAAGGGCACCCAGAGTTTAGGTTAAAATAATAAACTCCAGGTCAGTTATGTGACTGGTGTGAGAACTAAAACAGTTATTTAAACTTTACCTTAAAAGAGACTAATTTAAGGGACCATGCCATATAACATGGAACGG
Source organism: Allium sativum (assembly GCA_030737875.1). Lineage (NCBI taxonomy): Eukaryota > Viridiplantae > Streptophyta > Magnoliopsida > Asparagales > Amaryllidaceae > Allium > Allium sativum. The sequence continues at coordinate 1,001,207,638 of CM060912.1, forward strand.
GTTTCCTCCCAAGAATACCAGTGCATATAACAAAACAACGCAAAGCTTTTTGGAAAAATGAAGCTATTATAAGACCCAGGTCCCATCACATAATGCAACACAAGCCGAAGGATAGGGTTTTCCCTTATAATAGCTAAACATGCTTGATACGTTTAAAACAAATCATTTGATATTATTATAAGTGTATAGTGTCAAAACAATTTCAATCATAATTATCAATCCTAGGCGGCATGGGTACCATCTATCATGTCGCCATACTAGGCTCTAAAAATAAAATTGCAATGTCACGTATTGGAAATTGGATTTCCGTCATGAGTCAAGGCAAGGGGCAAGCTCCTCTCCGTTCGAGACACTCTAGCAAATGTCTCAGGACTACACACAACGATCCTTGGAATCAGTTGGGCCGGTCCTCTCTTACTTTTGAGGATTGGCAATTCCTGAACACACGTTTCCGGTCCTATAGGACCTATATATTGGTCTATACGTCATCTCACATAGTGCCAGTTATCGACCATATATTCGAGGCGCCTCGCATTCCAACAACCTCATAGGTAAAAAGTATATAAATGTCAGGGCTGGTAAGTCACTGACATCACCCATAGCTAGAAAGAAACGTCGTGTTCTCCCAACGGTCTGTATCCCATTTTTGACTCATACCGAGGTGTGAGGCTCGCGAATTAACGCTATACACAAAGCTGTGCCACACAGGCCGTGCTTTGATCATCAACCACAAGACTTTGCTTTTCAACAGAAGCCTTGATCATTTGCCACTTAGGCATGCCATAGAGGCAATCCACTCCATGCGACTGATGTCCAACGATATATAACCTCTGAGCTCGTACGTCTCAGAGAAGGGCGTTAAGAAAGAGAATAAATTCTCCGCCGTCAAACAGATGTATATTTAACATAGATCAATCAACAAAGAATAAAATCTAATGTCAGACACACAATCCATTTTCAAGTTCGTTCTGGGTCTGAACGAAACCGGAGGCACTTTCCTCGCATATCCATTGTAACACCCCGTATTTTTTTAATATAATTGAAAATGAAATAAAATATATGAAAATATGCTATTGATAGGTAAATAATGGTGATGCATAAGAAGAATTAATTAATACATGGAAGAGAAGAAAAATTAGTTCGATAACGATGTATGTAACGGAAAAGATAGTAGAAAAAGGATAATTAATTTAAGAATCAGGAATTAGGTAAAATGGACATCATCATTGCGTTCCTCTCGGAAAAATACGCGAAATAGAGTCTGAGTTTTCGAAAATCGGAGTCCGTATGACCAAGATATGGCCAAAACAAGATTTCAGCAGACTTTCTGGCAGACTGACCCAGGTCGACCATAGTGTCGACACTATAGTCGACCTGCCCCCCCAGGTCGACTATAGTGTCGACCCCCCCTCTGTATAGGTCGACCTGGTTGGCCTGGGGTGGTCCAGAACCCATTTTTGAGGCCCGGGACGAGTTTTGATGGTCCGGATGGGTTTTAGGGTTAATCCGATGGCTGAAATGAATTGCTACACCTATAAAATAACACCTAGACCTAGCCTAACTCACACAAATTCATATGACACCAAAATGCTGCTAAAATCCCTCTTGAGCCATGGCCGCCGTCTCCAAATTAAAGCTTAAGCGTTCAAACCCAAATCAAATCAAAGATCAATGCTTCTACAACAAATTCAAGAGGATAGATCAATGACACTGCAACTTTCTACGACAAATTCACTCCCTAATTCATATGCCGTTCTCTGTAAGTTCTAGTTGCTTTCCGATTTAAATATTTAATTATAATGTGGCCATGAATTAAAGTGGAATTGGATTAAGTATGTTTATCGATCCAGATCTATTCTTGTTTCTTCTTGGATCTTGGAAACTTTTCTATTTTCACTCTCATGTCTAGTTCATGATCTATTAAGCCTGTTGTAATCTTAATATTCCTGTGATGATGTTTTCTCTCCGATCTTATTTTGATGCAAAATTCTACCTTTCCCCTATTTGTTTTCTTTTGATGAACCTTGGTCAATTTCGGACCTAGGCCTAAACTGCGATTTGCGTGCGATTGAATACAGGGGAAATATTGGGATATTGCCTTGTTGGATATATGTGTTTGGTAGAATCGAAGGCATAATATGAAAATTGGATACTTAGGTACTATTATTGCCATTAACACGAAATTTGAATTTGGGTATTATCGTTGTAATTAAAGTTTTGCTAGCTTGGGTAAATTGGGGTAAACATGGAATACATGTAGTTGGTATGAAACTTGACCTATGTAAAATATGGCAAGAATATTGATACATATATTTGGCTAAAAATTGATCTATGTGAATTGGGAATAGCTTTGTAAACATGTAAACTATGAATCTTGATATATGTATAAAAAGGCATGAAACTTGGTATATATGTAAATTGTCTAAGATTAGGCATATATAAATTTGGCATACATGTAAACAGGCATGAATTGAACATATGTAGATTTGATATGAATTGGGCATATGTAAAACTGATATGTAATCTAGAACTTGGGCATATGTTAATTATGTGAGATTTGTAGTTGAAACACATATGATAATTTATGTCTTGAAAAAAGGGCTAATATGAACACGCCTAAGTGGGTTTTGGGTAGTTGGCATGTAATAGCCTTAAAGGAGGGATAAATATAAATTGAGATAAGTTGCCCTTAATGGCCTAAGATAAATTGTGGTAAAATTTGTATGATTTTGCATACCATTAATAGATGGACATAATTGAGTCAATTATGGACATCGTTAAATTAGGAATTAATTGATAATTTGAATTGGGGAAATAAATTCAAATTGGGGTGAAAGATTATAAGTAATAATCAATGCTTAGGACACGAGGTTGGACTCATTTGTGATGTAAACCTGCCCGGAACCGCCCGGCGAATCCAGTAGTCACAAATGTCAGCCCAATGTGAGAGGTCCAGGGCCCAAATTAAAAGCGTGACAGTTGTAAAGACACGAGGTTAGACTCTTTTATGGTGTAAGACTGCCCGGACCCGCCCGGTAAATCCAGCTGCCATAAATGTCAGTCTAATGTGAGAGGTCTTTATAAGGTTACGGCCTTAATGAATTAAGAAATACTTAACCAGATAAACATGTGGTGGGACATGGGGGTTAAGTGGGTGACATGTGGAAATACGAATAGTAATACTTAACCAACGTAACATGGTAATTAGACCAGTGGGTAGGGTTAAGTAAATAAGAACACTTAACCAATATGATATAAATGGGTGGGTTAAGTAATATGATTAGGTTAATCTGGACACTTAACCAATTTAATAAGTTGACTACGGGAGTGGGTAAGGTTAAGCAAATGTTTAACCACTATAACATGATTAAACTGGACTAGAGAGTGAGGTTAAGTTAATGAGAACACTTAACTAATACAATGGGTTAATTAGACAAGTGGTTGCGGTTAAGTAGTAACACTTAACCAACATAACAGGACAAGCGGGTGGGCTAAGTTAACTTGAATAAGTTGACAACACTTAACCATTATAAAATGACTAGTGGATGAGGTTAAGTTAACATGCACTTAACCAATCTGATGTGATGCGTGGTAGGGTCAAGTAACACATGGGGTTAAGTTAACAAGGAAATTCTTAACTAATGTAACCAGATAGATGAACGGGGTTAAGTTAATAAACCATACTTAACCAATCAAACATAATAAGCGAGAAAGGTTAAGTTAACTAAGGTAAACACTTAACCATGGTAACATAACGAGTAGAAGGGTTTAGTACATATCGGGTTGGTGTGTAATATTAGTAAATATAGGATCACATACACTTAACCATTAAATACACATGCTTGAATCAGTAGCGGGGTTAAGTACATATCGGGTTGGTAGGTAATATCAGAGAATATAGGCCCACAGACTTAACCATTAAATACACATCAGTAGCGGGGTTAAGTACACATCAGGGTTAGTGGGTAATGTAATAACCCGGAAAATACGAGCCAATTTAAAAATTTTAAATTGATGATTTCATAAGGATTTGAACAATTGAAATAGAATATTTCAATAAAATAGTGAATTAGAAATAGTGAGCCAGTTTAAAAATTTGAATTCAAACTTTGATTGACTGTGCAGGGTGGAAAATGTAACGGATTTTGGCGAAACCAAAAATATTTAAATCTGTTAGTCAATACCTTTCTAACGAATCTGAAAAATCGAAGTTTCATAACGGGAATCAAAAGTTATGGCCTAATGAATTTTCAGAAGGGTCGGTATATAGAATGTATAGCCCTGGAAAATTGATATTTTGCATACGACCTCGGAATTCGACGAAACCACTTTTGTTGGGTCCGGGATGTCAAACTATTGCTATGTTTCAAATTTCATAATTTTTGAAGCTAGTATGTGAGCGTGGCAAAAGAAAATGTGTTTGGTCAATTTCTGTTAAATTGGATCGACCAGAAAATGGCCATTTTTCAAATAACCTCAGAATTCGACGAAACTAGTTTTGTTGGGACAGTAGCGTCAAAACATAGCTAGATTTATTTTTCTGGAATGTTTCGAATCGGTTTGTGGCCCTGGCAAATTGAAATGTACGTTGAAAGTTAAAAATTAAATGTTTTATACTTTAATTTGAAAAATAATTGACTGTAACAGTCGAGTTGGCATACGAAACATATCCCATTGTGTCCGGAATGGGGGTATTTAGCTAGGGGCGACAGTTGTTGGGTTTAAAAAGTAGTTCGTTTGAGAAAACACTGTTTAAAAATTTATTGAAATTATGGGCCAATCAGAATTTTCCTTTCATAATTTTTTTTTAAAAAAAAAAGAAAACCCCCCCGTTCAATGGCGAAAACCGCTCCCTACCTTCTCCTCCAAATCGCCGCCGCCACAGGCGATTTCCGCCTGCGCCACCCCCTACCTCGACGCGCCTCCTCCTCCTCTTCAAATCCGACCCCACCGCCGCCGCCACAGTCGCCTCCTCCGCCCGTATCGACGCCAGGAAGTCGAGCACTTCCCGCCGCCGCCCTGAACGCCACCGACCACCGAACGCCACCAAACCACCACCGATTTAAAGCCCTCTCTTCCCTCTTCCACGTCCAACCCTTCGATCGTCCCCACGTGGCACGGATTTCGCGAAAACTGTAAACCTAGTTTTGAAGCTTCGTGAAAGTGAGTTTTTCTTTGATCTTTACACTTTGAAAAATCATATCTTTTTGGTATGTTGATGAAATTCGATGAAACAGGAAACATCGGGACCGCAAGGAAGCTCTCTACCCAATAGAAGAAGCCGCGGATTTTCCCGACATCGTATCGATTTTTAGCGCTCCGAAAACCAATGTGAGAAATCTAAATTGAAGTGAAATTGAATAGAAAATGTCGTGTATAATTTATATTAGCGAAATATAAATTACATACGTGTTGTATACCTCATGTACATACGTAGTGTAAGCTATATAAGCGAAGTATGAATTGTACATGCATAAAATAATTGATATATGTGTTGAAATGCAAGTGAAATATAGCAATTATATTTATATTATATATATATACTCCCCTCGTCCACAAACCATGGACGATATTTATTGTTGTGAATTGGTGTGAAATATTGGATGAAAAATATGAATGGTTGGATAATTGTTTGTGATTGATATTGTTTGGTTGTGGTTGAAAAATACCCATTGGTGATTGAAATGAATTGGAAACATTTGTAGAAATAAAAATAAACATGCCGCCTGCGTGCGAATTAGATGCATGAATCCCCATTGTCAAAAACCGCGAGGTTTTAAGGTAGAGCGAGGAGCTGTACTAGGGACGGTGCCGGTTTTAACTACCCTGCCGTTATGCTGCCGAAATTTTGAATAATCTTTGTGTGTTAGAATTATTTTCATATGTTGAAATTATTTTCATGTGTAGAAATTAAAGCCATATGTTGAAACTTTATCCATGCGTGGAAATGTTCATGCGTTGAAAAGTGTTGTGTGAAAATTAAATTCATTTGTGAATGAATGAAGTGTTTAAACAATAAAAATCACATTTATATATATATATATATATATATATATGAAGTATGAAAAATATTCGCCTTATATAAATAGTTTCAACAATAAAAATCCCATCTTTCCAATATGAACAACATAAATAAAATGTCCATGTGTGGAAATGCTCATTTGTTGAGAAGTGTGTGTAGTGGAAAAGTTCATGTGTTGAATAAAAAGATCGAACAATAAAAATTACATTTTTATTGAAACTATGAAGTGTTGAAACCATCCATTTGTTGAATAAATAGTTTGAACGATAAAAATATCATTTTTTATCATATTTGTGATATGCTAAAGATATGCGGACGTTGAAATAAATATTTGTGGTAGAAATATTATTTTTAACATGCATAGGAACTAAATAAAATAGTCATGTGTTGAAATCTATTTTAGTTCGCCAAAATTATCATCTTTGAAATGTGAAGTGTTAAAAATAGCCACTTGTTCAAATAAACGTGCATGTGTTGAAATCTATTTTAGTTCGCCAAAATTATCATCTTTGAAATGTGAAGTGTTAAAAATAGCCACTTGTTCAAATAAACGTGCATGTGTTGAAATCTATTTTAGTTCTCCAAAATTATCATCTTTGAAATGTGAAGTGTTAAAAATAGCCACTTGTTCAAATAAACGTGCATGAGTTGAAGTATACATTAATTAGTTAATGATATGATTTTAGCCTATGCATGCAACATTAGAATGAATGGTGTTTTTAAACCAAAGCAAATCAAATATGAAATTGAATGGAAAATGATAAATGTTAGAAATTGTATACATGTACATGCATATCTATTGAACAGGTTAAAGCAAAGGGGCTAGAGAAGAGAAATAAAATTTTGTGCCCGACAAATAGGTACACATTTACTGCTTTGTTTGGGTGATGATTTTATGAGCCTGTTGGCTAGTCGCTTGGCTTTTTCTTTTTCTTTTTGATATGAGACGCCCGTGTGGCTATTTGGGAATTTTCCCAAACCCTCCCGTACAAAGGAGGTTATGGCGAAATTTTCCAAAATTTAAAGGCGTTAGTGAAATAATTGAAGTGGAAACGATATAGGAATTTTTGAATGAACTATATTTATATAAATATAAAAATATAAATAGAATAAAAACGAAACGTGGCCGTGCAGTTCATGTTTTGAAACCGTGATTTCAAACGACTAGTGCAGGAAATCAGACCATTGGATTTTCTCGAAACCTCAACCGTTGGGTTCGCCTTGGAAATATCTTTCCAACGACACCAACTTTGTGAAGATCCGACGGTTGGATTGTCTGGAATGTTTAATTCAAAACTAAAGAAAAACAGCGCCAGAAACGATTATATTTTTATATATATATAAATATAATTAAATTAAATCGAATAACGATGCTGCAGTTCGTAAATTGAAACCGTAACTTCAAATGGCTAGTGTGGAAGATCCAACCATCGGATTTTCCCAAAACTGAAACCGTTGGATTCGTTTTGAAAAGACCTTCCTAATGATGTAAAATTTGTGAAGATCCAACGGTTAGATTTTCATATATGTGTAAAACAAAATTAGTGAAAAGCAGCGCTAGTGCATCGACACGACCCGAAACGTCGTTTAATTAAATATGGCCGTTTTAAATTAAATAAAAATGGCGATATATCGTTATAAAATACTATAGACGATATAGAGTGGAAATAAACCAGTTTTGTTGTGTTTGCTTGATATGTGATGGTTGAATGTATTTGACATGAAAATTATAACTAAATAACTGAAATGTGAATGTTGAATAGTCCTACCACGTGATTAATTGATTTGAAAATCTAAATATACGTGTGTTATTTGAAAAGGCCAAGTTTAACTCATTTCAAATAATTGATCGACGTTGAGAAGTCGAAGAGTCGAAGACGACTGAAGACCGACGATCTCCACATTGGATGGATGGGCGCTACTGATGCTCGTGATTGGAGTAGCTACCATGAAGGAATTGAAGTAGTAGCCATCCACACATACTATTGATTGTACGGATATGCGAGGAATTGGTGCCTCCGGTTTCGTTCAGACCCAGAACGGACTTGTAAATGGACTGTGTGTCTGACATTGGATTTTGTTCTGTGTTGATTGATCTCTGTTAAATATATATCTGTTTGGCGGCGGAGAATTTATTCTCTTGCTTAACGCCCTTCTCTGAGACGTACGAGCTCAGAGGTTATACATTGACAGAAATCAGTCGCATGGAGTGGATTGCCTGTGTGGCACGCCGAAGTGGCATATGATCAAGGCTTCTGTTGCAAAGCAAAGTCTTGTGGTTGATGATCAAAGCATGGTCTGTGTGACGTAGCTTTGTGTATAACGTGAATTAGCGAGCCTCACACCTCGGTATGAGTCAAAAACGGGAGAGTGACTGCAGGGAGAGCACGACGTTTCTTTCTAGCTAAGGTGGTGTCAGTGACCTACCAGCCCTGACATTATATATACTTTTCACCTGTGTGGTTGTTGGAATGCGAGGCGCCTCGATATAGGTCTGTAAGGACCGGGAAACGTGTGTTCAGGAATAATTAATCCTCAAAAGTAAGAGAGGACCGGCCCTGAAGATCCAAGGATCATAGTGGGGTCCTGGGACATTTGCTAGAGTGTCTCGAATCGGAGAGGAGCTTGCCCCTTGCCTCGACTCATGAAGGAATCCAATTTCCAATACGAAATATGCGGTCGTGATTGTATTACTAGTATGGCGACATAGTAGATGGTAGCTATGCCGCCTAGGATTGATATTTATGATTGAATTTGCTTTTGAAACATATATGCACTAGTAATAATATCAAACACTTTTGTTTTATACGTATGAAGCATTTTTGGCCATTATAAGTGAAAACTCTATCCTCCGGCTTGCGTTGCATTGTGTGATGGGACCTGAGTCTTATAATGGCTTCATTTTATAAAAAGCATTGCGATGATTTAACCATTTACTTTATTTCATGCACTAGCACTCATTGGAGTAAACCCGTTCCGCGAAAGTGGCGTGGACCTTTGATTTGCCTTATTATTGTTGTTAATAAGTTGAGTAGATTTCTCATACCAGTCCCATGACTGACTCGTAGTTTGTTTCACCTTGCAAACTCGGGTGCCCTCATTTTCACATGGGCAGCCTAGTTATAGGTTTCTGACGCACCTTTTGGCTCATGGCGAGGCTTGACTACACTGTGATGACTTGGATTTTCTCCGCCATTATTGTATCTATATTATGATTCCGCCATTGGCGATGTAGACTGATATCCCTTTTGTGTACTCTTTATGTATGATTCCGCCTCAAGCGATGGTGACTGATTATGTATCATTATGCACTAAGTTGTATCCTGTACTGTGCTTCTCTGATGTGATGATATCTAATGATTCCGCTGTCATATGTGTGTAAATTATTCTACTTTCCGTTTATGCTATTATCTGTGATCTGCTAATGATGATTAATGTGTTATATTCCAATGATTATCCTTAACACCGTGTCACGGGGTTTTGGGATCGTCACAGCTGGTATCAGAGCTTTGGTTAACCTTAGTTCTGGAGTCTAACACATTAAACATTTCGTCAAAATAGAATCAGTAGTATTCTAAGGCGAGTCGCTCATTAGAGATAGGACTAGTAAAGTCCTAGAATGAGCCGAGCAGAATAGCAAAAACAATTGATCAGTCCATCGTTATCTTTCCGTAAAATTTTCTGCTTAATTATGCAATAGACTGTCATTTCTGTTAGCTGACTTTTTCGTTGCTTATACAGAATTCGACAAATGGCTACCAGAGCAGCCACCGCTAGAGGAGGCCGTGCCGGCCGAGGCCGAGGAAGGGGAGAAATCCCAGCTCAAGAAGGACCTTTGATACAACCTCCGGCAGCTCAATACTTCGAGCTTAACCGTGTAGCTAAGAGATATAAGAACTTAGGAGGCAAGACCTTCTCGGGAACTGGCACCGTAATAGAGGCCCTTGCATGGCTCAAAACATGCGAGAAAATTCTTGAAGGCCTAAGGCTTGGAGACGAAGACAAAGCTATTATGGGCGCCTGGCTTATGCAGGAACAAGCTGAATTATGGTGGGAATCTCTTACCGCCGGGAATAGAGAAGCTGGAAGAACATGGGATGGATTCAAAGAACTCTTCAAGGAGAAATATGTCCCATAACAAGCTCTAGAAAGAATGCACGATGACTTCGCCAATCTCCAGCAAGGGGATCTTTCCGTGCAAGATTATCTGAACAAATTTACAATGTTGTCGCCCTATGCTCCAGAGCTCGTCGCCACTGCGAAATCCAAGAATAAGAGGTTTATCCTTGGACTAAGACGATAATATCATGATAGAGCCATGGCCCATGTCAAGCTGGAATTCAATGAGCTGGTGGAAATGACATGCAACTATGAAGACCTTGATCAAAGGCATCTGGATCAGGATCGCGCTAGAAGCCAAGCCGGAAACAAGTGCAAGCCTGCTGTAAATCAAGGCGAGTCAAGCCAAGCAGCATCTTCAAACCCCAGACTGGCAAGCCGGCAAGAGGAAATTGCTTTAACTATGGTAAGCCGGGGCACTACTCAAACGTCTGCACAGCTCCGAAGAGACAGAAGACAAATTCTCAAGGCTCGAGCCAAGGCTCTCAGAACCCTCGCTCGTGCTTCAACTGTCGCAAGACCGATCATCTGGTCAAAGACTGTCCTTTGCTGAAGAAAGCTACAGTAGCTCATGTCTATGACGGGTCTAGCCCGCCAGCTGCTTCCGATGGAGCAGGTAAACCCGATGTTTTGGGAGGTACCCTTACAATTAAAAATATTCCTGTTTCTGTATTGTTTGACACAGGTGCGTCATGTAGTTTTATTGCTAAGAACACAATGCACAAATTAAAGTTAAAACAGCGAAAGCTTAAAGAATCGGTGGAAGTTCATAACCCGATAGGGGGTCCTATTACTCTCAGTTCATATTGTAGAGTGCCAATCTCTTACTCTTCTTACAAATTTCCCATTAATTTAATTGTTATGGATTTTCCCGAATTCGACGTTATCCTTGGGTTAGAATGGTTAACGAAATACGAAGCCGAGGTAAATTGTGCAGAAAGAATCGTTAAAATTCGTACGAAGCTTGGATATATTACGGTTCCCTGTCATGGTTCGAATCCGAATAGAGAAGAATTTTGGTCAGCATTGGAACTTATCCCCACTTCCATGGAAAAGATTCTGATTGTTAGCAACTATGCGGATGTGTTTGAAGAAGTTGAAAACTTACCTCCGCAAAGAGAAATAGAATTCCGAATCGATCTAATGTAACGGCTGGAAATTTCCGACTCCTCGAGAGTCGGAAATTCTGAGACGTTAGTGAAAGAATTGAGAAGGTGAGAAAGAAAAGATAGAACTAATAGAATAGAAGAAGAAGAAGAACATCAGAATCATCAGAGTAACACGAATCTCACAGCGGAATGAATAACATATAATATATAACATAACTTTGAGGTAAACAGTTATATATATACAATAGCACTTATCAGAGTACAACACTTACAACACAGCGGAAATAACTATAGCTATAAAATCTTGCAGCCTCCTGCTCCAAGCTCTCCAAGTATATCTGTAAAGCCCGACTACTTGACTGCCCGTACAAATTTAGGCACCCAAGAGTTTAGGGAAAACAACAAAGTAAACTCCGGGCCAGTCATGGGACTGGTGTGAGTAAAACAATTTAAAACAATTGAACAGGTATATGATATCTCATAAGACCACGCCGTGAATACGGAACGGGTTTTTCCTTATGAGTATCTAAACAACTTTGACAAGCAATATCATTGTGATATTATAATAATGTCTAAGTACAAATAGGTATCAATCTAGCAGAAACGCTTGCATCTCACGTTCTACATACATAGTATAAAATCATAAACCGCAGGGCGCTTATCGGAGAATGGATTCCAACAGACAAGGTATGGGAGCACCTTCTGAATAGTGTACTCTAGAGGTGATACACTCAGGGTTCAACAAGAACGTCTTGCAACCCGGCCACACATGACCGCTCACTCATTTAGCTTGAGTGTCGCGAATATATTGCCACCACGGTTATAGGCCATCAAACCATCATCCGAAGATACAGAATCAAAAAGAAGTATAAATATGGATATTCCCTATATCGGTGACAATACACCCTGCTTGGGAATGACCCAACTAGCCATGCTGCCTAGCCCAACTTTTGTTACTTCCCGGTGTGAGGCTAGAAGCTACGTCTATCTTCAGAACATCTGATCACCATTCACTTTGAATGCCACATCGTCATACCCGCCAAATCACAAATTGACTTATCCAAAAATAACACGGGTATACAGCTAAGAGAAACGAATTCCTCCGCCACCAAACGTGAATACGTTTGAACAGATCAACTTACGCGATCCATTGGATATACTCTGTCAGACCTTCTTCCATATACGTTGTCCTGGGACTGGACAAACCGAAGGCACTATTCAGTATATCCATCTTAGTCACTGTTATCTAAGACTTATACAATAGCCCTTGCACTTTACTCCGTCTTCAATTTATCTTTGGCAGATATTGCTCGCAATGCTTATGCCAATATAGAGTGGTTCTTTGGATAATAATCCAACCGGTCTCTCCACATTAACAACGTTAAAATGGTAAAAACTTTGATAGTCTGTGATTCAACTATCAAATTAAAACATGTCGGTGTACAAACAACGATCTTATTTCCAAATGGAAATTCGATTGATCAATCATCATATGTTCATATTTCCTTATTTCATATATTTAGAAAATATATGTTATTAATCATTTGGAAACATTTCCATAGCTTATTTTCACATCACTATTATTTCGCAACTATCAGTCCCTGACTGGAACTAGTATGAGAACAATTCTCTAAGTATCAATTCGGAAGGTCGAAACCAACATCAGATCGTCACTTAGAAAACCGTTCAACTTACCCTCTCCAGTCAGTTTCTGAATTTGCTTAACTCTAGTTCTTAAATTCTTATCATGAAAACATTTCATTTTCTATGTTTAGAAAACATATCTGACTGTATTTGGAAAATGTTTCCAAAACTCAATCACGGATTTAAAATGAACGTTTTATAAAACATCGTTATGCTTAATCCATTAATCGCTTATTACTTCTATATTTCGAATCAACCTTTTCTATCGAACCACAACTATTTCTTTGTCAATTATGAAGTCAATCAAGTTGGGGTATAATTACCTCTCAGACCTTAATTGAACAACGTCCTTTACTGTGAAATAGATGAAGCTCATCACTCACTTTTTACAATCATCTGTTTATGCAAATTCTCGGATTCAGGTTACGAATCCACTTCTTATATGACCGTGTTTGATTATAACTATAACGTTATAATTCCTACCCCTATATATTTTATTTCCTAACTCGAATAATTTAACAAACACCTAATTTCTAAATCAATAACTAAATCTTGATTTAAACCCTGGAAAGTAAATAGTACTTTCCCGAATTCGCTATAATCGAATTCGACGTATAACTCTCTTTTGAGTAATCTCTATTCGATTAACTCTCCCTTTTTAATAACTGATATTCGATAAACTCTATTTCGATTAACTCCTATCGAATAACTAATATTCGAATAACTCTTCTTGGTTGGCTCTATTTCATTAACTCTTATCGAATAACAAATATTCGATTTTCTTAAATGTGTCAATTCTTATTGAATAACTAACATCCGATTTAACTTCAATGGATTTACTCTTATCGAATAACTTATTCGATTAACTCAACTTGATTTTCTTAACTCGATTATCTCAACTCGATTACTTAACTCGATTACTTAACTCGATTACTTAACTCGATAAATCTTAACTCGATAACTTAACTTAACCCAAATCGATTAACTCAACTCTAATCGATTAACTTAATTTACTCCTTCGAATAACTCATTCGAATAACTTAATTGATTAACCCCTTTGAATAACTAATTCGAATAACTTACCTTCGAATAACTAATATTCGATTTACTCTAACTCGATTAACTTAATTCTAATCGATTTACTCCATTTCGATTCAACTTAATTCAAATCGATTAACTTAACTCAAATTGATTAACTCTTTTCGAATAACTAAATTCGATTTAACTCTTCTCGAATAACTACATTCGATTAACTCAAATTGAATAACTAATATTCAATTAACTCTTACGTGTTTAACTCTATTCGAATAACTAATTCGAATAACTCTATTGTGTTTAACTCTATTCGAATAACTAATTCGAATAACTCTATTGTGTTTAACTCTATTTGAATAACTAATTCGAATAACTCTAATGTGTTTAACTCTATTCAAATATCTAATTCGAATAACTCATTTCGAATAACTAAATTCGATTAACTCTTTTAACTTTACTCGAATAACTATATTCGATTAACACCTTCTTTTAACGTTTATTCATTTCAAAAGATTTCCTTTTTACAACGTTTATCCATTGATAAAGATTTACTTTTTACAACGTTTATCCATTTATAAAGATTTACTTTTAGTAACGGTTTCTTCACTTTATAAATGTCCTTTTAATAACGTTTCTACTTCTCTATATAAGTCCAGACTTATATATATTCCATTTATCAACGATAAATAATTTATTTAATTTATAAAACATTATTTATAAATTAATCTACTTCAATTTATCTGTTTAAAACAGATTTCCTATTTAATCTCTCATTTAAATCCATTTCGTGTTATACCGTGTGCGAAGCACGTGTTTAAATCTATCCTTGTATAATTCTATTTATTTTCCGAACAAGTGTTCCTTTATTTATTCCCTAAATAAATATTCCTTTATTCCATTTATTTATAATCTAAATAAATGTTCCTTTATTTATTTCCTAAATAAATATTCCTTTATTCCATTTATTTATAATCTAAATAAATGTTCCTTTATTTTCAGAATCCTTTTTCTTATATATATATATATAATCCCTTGATTTTATATAAATAAACTATTTTCAAAATATACTTTGAAAACCCCTCTCCTACATTTTGGTATTTCTCATGGTATTTATCATACCATATAACAATGATAAATATCGTCCCACCACACAAAATCACACAGATTATATACATCACATTATATATCACAATATAAAAATCACAGTAAAATAACTATTGAGGAATCCTGTTGGATTCCTCCAACCTGTTTCCCTGCACCTCAGATGTTAGACAACACCAGTATAATATTCTGTTAGAACAGAATCAACATATAACTATTTGACGGTTTATATATATATATATATATATATATATATACATATATATAATCTCTACTAACTGACTAGCAGTTCAATCAACAGTCAACACACAGTCAAACAGACAATAATTAACAGTCCTAAGAATACACTGTAAAAATAGAACTATTCAGAGTTGGTGAGTTTTACTCACATTGGACGATCATCGTCGATAACGATAACCATCGCTCGATTTGATTCAAACGGACAATTTATTTTGCTATAAATTGTAACGAGCTCTAATCCACTCTCA
This sequence comes from Allium sativum, assembly GCA_030737875.1. Taxonomy (NCBI): domain Eukaryota; kingdom Viridiplantae; phylum Streptophyta; class Magnoliopsida; order Asparagales; family Amaryllidaceae; genus Allium; species Allium sativum. The sequence goes on from CM060912.1 coordinate 1,001,223,156, forward strand.
GTCAGTTCCATTGTGGAGTCATCGTCCATATGATCCCAACGTGACGAGCGGTGTTCCGTTCTGATAACGTATAGGTTAGATATTAGCATTACAAGTTCGTACTCTATTTAAATTAAATAACTTAACTTTGAATTCTACATTGGGCCTTGCGTTTGAAGTTCGACCCAACTTCCGTCTAAACCCGCAAGGAATTGAACCCGTCTCCTTCAAACTGTATACCCCGCTTCCAGACAAGTGTTTTCTTCATTATAAAACATGCGAGCTACTCTTCAGTATAAAATTCGAGTCAAATTGCCAGCTTCCCACTTAAGCCATGCACCATTTCCTTCCACTGTTTTAACTCCTCATATATTCACATATTTTTCATGTCCATTACTGTGTTTTAACGTCCATACATCAGCCCTCCTTTCTCCAATCCAACGTGTCCACTAACTTCCCCATTCCCGTTCGTTTTCCAACTCCGATCTTCTTTGTTTCTCCTGTAAACTTGCTTCACCGCTTCCCACTAAAATCTTAGTTACTGTTTAAAACGAAAGTCAATGTTAAAAACAACTGCTCATCATTTTTCTCAAAAGTGCGGCTCTCCAAAACCTCTACATCTCCTCATCATTCACGAAACCCTCACGTTCACTTTCTATTCCATTTTAATCCAACCGATCCTTACCATCATAATTAATTAAATAAATAACCTAACCCTTATTTGCTTTAATTAGTGATTTGCGCCTAATCCCATGCTCTAATCCATCTTTTACCAATCTCAGAACACCCGTTGCTCCACCCTTCTCCAAACCACTCACTAACCTTACGTTCTTCATCCTCTAGACTCCCTACCGCATCACCTTATCCCTTTTCCAGACCACCCGAACTCAAAAGAATCACGTTGCCTAAACGAGATCGCCGAGCCTCCGTTGAATCACCGGAGCGCGAGTACTTCTAGCTGGAGGTAGCCCTCCCTGAGAGGAACGGATTCGCTTCAACTCTAATTTGAAACAAAGCATCGTTGATGGAGATTTAGGGTTTCGAAATTTTGGGATGATTTTAAATTGCTCTTTACTGGGTGGAGGCGGAAGTAAGTCTGCTGTTGACTAGAGGATGTAACGAATTAGGGTTAAGGAGAAAGTAGGGGTATTTATATATAAGGATTTGTATGCTTGAATTTTCTTCACGCCTTTTCTTTGAGGCCATACATAAATTATGGTTGAAAAGAAGGAACGTGGCTTTTGTTTTAATCACAAAACAAGTTAGGATATTTTTAATGGTATGATAATATCTCCTTTTACTGTTTTATATAATTACCGAAAGTCCATTCACGTACGGACAGAAATAAAGATGCAGTCATGCCCAGTATCGTACCACGGTCCCAAAAATATAATAATACTGGTAGGTGGACTCATATTTTGAAACTTCAAAATGTTGATTTCAGGGTGCGAAATACTTTAAATAAAAAGTCGCTTATTAAATTAATTAAAAATTACCATAAAATTCTAAAAATTAAATTATCACTACGTCCCAAAAGAATCTCGTCTAAATTCAAACCCCATATCTAGTTATATTGAAAAACCCTTTTTTAACGTAAATAAAGCGTCGCAAATTATAAAGGAATTCTACAGCGACTTTTCTGAAATTTGATTTGGACATAACTCAAAATCTACACGACGAAATCTCGATTTTTCTCTTCCATATGAAAAATATACTCCACCAGCTCCACACGTTTCTTGTTTCACAGAAATCCGATTTAAAACGAATCTTGTATATTCAGTTGAAGTTCAAATCGCCAAATTGCGAACTGCCGCGACGTTTCAGGTTCGTTTTAATTATAATTATAAATTATAAGTTCGAACGTTTTACTTTAAGTTATCGATATCGCCAAATCGATATATAAATAATTAAATAAATTAATTATTCGACAGCTATCAAAACGCACCATTACAGACTTCCCCCCTTAAAATAATTTCGTCCTCGAAATTGCTAAGTTAGAGGTTGACCCTATATGTTAGAATTCCTAAGATTGGTTTACCCCCTTATTTCTGACTTCAACCGAACCAATTTATATCGACTGAAATATTTATTTATCCGACGAACTAAAATTTTCAAAAATTCTGAAAATTTTCTAACACTTTAAATTTTCGGAAAATTTTGCCATAACCTCCATTGTACAGCCCTATCGGTAAAACCACAACTCGCCTCTCTAGGCCATCTCCAATCCAAAAGAAAATCAAACAGCCAAGCGGCTTGCCAATTCGGCTCATAAATCTCATGCTTATATCAAAAATAAACTTGTACCTTTTTGTCGGGCATATCAACTCTTATCACTTTCACCTGTTATCAACCCAACATATACCAATGTCATCTCAATCCAACCTTCAACTCAAACACTTCGTGCTATCCAAGTCAAATTCTATTCAAACTCCAATATCAGATTTCAAACTCTTAACCCATCAACTTAATTCCAATCCAGATGATTCTCTAACCAAATCCCGATTTATTTAACTTGGTTCAAGTTAAATTTTAATTTACTTATTTGTTTTTACCATCTTGATTCATTCAACTTAACAAGTTAAAATTTAAATTTCAATATTTAAATTCCTGGGTTTTATTTCAAATTCCATTTTGAAATCATACTAACAATTCAAAACCTTTGAATTTCTAAACAACTTGTTTTCTCAAAACAATTTGAAAACAAAATCCTTGGTAGTAATCCGCCACTTAGAAACTCGAAAATCACACCGACGATGTATCGATCCATCCTCGGAATTATTTTCCAGTCATCAAGGTGAGTTCAATACTATATTTATTTCAAATTGAAAAACATTTTCAAAATCTCCCAGGAACTTAAAATTTCCTTATTTTAATTCCAAATTCTGATTTAATTTCAGATTTTAATTCAACTGATTCCACGTATTTTACTTATAGGAATTCTTATTGGTTATATATATAACCATTTAATTTATAATCTTACTCGATTATAATAACAACCAATATATCCAATATATTATAATTTTGATACATACATATATATATCTCTATATATCTCTATATCAAAATATACTTTGGGTAAAGTTAAATTCACTTACCCTCTTTCAAAACATATCGTGACGACCCATCGTATTCGAGTGTTTATTAACTCCTACCGATACAGTGGATCAAACTGATCGACCAGAACTCATAAACAACTCAACCAATGAATCTCCACAATATAAAACCATTTTTATATCAAATACAAATTCGCACTCGTATATATACACTCAAACTCAATCTAGGGTATTACTAACCCTATCTCTACCGAGTCACGCCACAGAGCCAAGTAATTCTAAACTTAAGCTCTGATACCAACTGTAACGGCTGGAAATTTCTGACTCCTCGAGAGTCGGAAATTCCGAGACGTTAGTGAAAGAATTGAGAAGGTGAGAAAGAAAAGATAGAACTAATAGAATAGAAGAAGAAGAAGAACATCAGAATCATCAGAGTAACACGAATCTCACAGCGGAATGAATAACATATAATATATAACATAACTTTGAGGTAAACAGTTATATATATACAATAGCACTTATCAGAGTACAACACTTACAACACAGCGGAAATAACTATAGCTATAAAATCTTGCAGCCTCCTGCTCCAAGCTCTCCAAGTATATCTGTAAAGCCCGACTACTTGACTGCCCGTACAAATTTAGGCACCCAAGAGTTTAGGGAAAACAACAAAGTAAACTCCGGGTCAGTATGGGACTGGTGTGAGTAAAACAATTTAAAACAATTGAACAGGTATATGATATCTCATAAGACCACGCCGTGAATACGGAACGGGTTTTTCCTTATGAGTATCTAAACAACTTTGACAAGCAATATCATTGTGATATTATAATAATGTCTAAGTACAAATAGGTATCAATGTAACACCCCGCGAATTCTATAACTGTGAAATTCACAAATTAAAGTTCAATTAATTTCAAATCAAAGAACTAAGGGAAACGGGATACGCCATTGCGTTCGTCTCGGAAAAATACGCGAAATAGAGTCCGAGTTTTCGAAAAACGGAGTCCGTATGAAGAAGATATGGCCTTCGGAAGTTTCTGAATTAAGTTTAAAATTCAAACAGAATAGAATAGCTCAGAAAATCAAGTTTAAATTCTAAAATGGGGCCCAATGGGCCAGGGCGGAAAACACCCGCCTAACGCACCCAGGTCGACTGGGCTGTCGACCTGGTCTAACCAGGTCAACAGGGTTGTCGACAGGCATGTCGACCTGGTCCAGAGCCAGGTCGAACCCAGTCCAACCTGGCTGGCCTACTCTATGTTGGTCGATTTTCTGTAGTCTGCTTTGTCATTAGGGCTAGGTGGCAGGCTCTAATTGGTCTCTCCTTAGGATGAATGGCTACGATCAATCCAAGCAACATCAATGGTCCTAATCAGTTCATAACCCCTATAAAAAGGACCCTAGACTCAACCCTAATCTATTCATTCAAAAATAAGAACAAAGCCGCCATGTTGCTGAGGAACGACTAGGGGTAGCCACCAATTGGAGAGAGGATTAGGAGGCAAATTCTAAGGCATAAAGCAACTCAATCAAATCAAACCACATCTTCAAATCCCTAAATTTGAGAATTCGCCTCACCATTGTAAGTAGAGTATTATTTTGGTATGAACAAATAATTGTGTTGGTTTGTATACTTGAATTGTGGCGATAAAGTAATTCATATTTGTGCGTTACTATGATTCTTATCGATTTGGAATATTGTATACGTTTGGATGTTCTCGAATTATGTTATTCATTATGAAAAACTACATGCGGTAGTTTTATCAAGTATACGTTTGGAATATTCGCAAATTATGTAATCCATATGTATGTAGTTGTTCAATTGAAACTCATGCAAGTTAGGGGTTTTGCTACTATGCCATCATAATGTGTATTTTTATACAAACATCATTTTTGGGAAGTAATTGGAATAAGTTTGGGTTATCATAGTTCATATGAAATTATCATTAAGCCATGCTTTTGTGCTAGAAAATCTATTTGCAAACTTATGAATATGACTAGGCGATGATGGATATTTTGCATAATTGAAATCCATATTTTTAACAAGAATTATATGATGACATATGTGGTACATAGCTAGGTTAGATTCAAAAATCCCTTTTTCAAGTTTGCATGACTAAAGTAAAAATCATGATTTCATGTTAGAAATATTTATGCCATGTGAATAGATTTAAAATCATGATTAAGTTGAACTATACTTTTGTGTTAGTAACAAAAGTAAACACCTTTGTAAACATGTAGTAATTTTATGAACATGATTTGCTTATGTTTGACATTATGCCTGAATAAAAATATAGATTTATGTTGTAGTTAAGCCTATGTGTCGATAGTGATATTCTTAAACTTAACTACAAGTTTACATGCTTTGATTCATGTCACTTATGCTTTATGACCAAAGTATATGTCACTACTATGCAAGTACACCAGTTTCTATTTTGTATTTCCAACGTCATATTGCAAGTTCATGCGTTCACATTCCCCTTTTCGTGTATGTAATCACGCTTTAAGCCTCCCCTTTTCGCATGGCTAAGTTGGGCTTTAAAAGGCTAAGCCCAACATATATATAATAAACGGACGTGTTAAACGGGGGAAAATAACGTTGGGTTAAAATTACTAATGAATGAAAATATAAAATAGAAGGGCCCAAATTCAAGTATGGGTTGGGCCCATGATTGGTGTAACCTTTACACCATTAACTTAATAATGGGCCGCAAATATTTACATATAAGAAAATAAAGAAGAAAGACAAAATATGTAAATGTAGAACATACGATGTGTTTAACCCGAGGTTGGATTGAGTTGTGATGTAAACCTGCCCGGAACCGCCCGGCTGTCCAGTAGTCACAACAATACCTATCCAATGTGGGAGGTTAAACATGGAGCCCAATAAGGACCCGAGGTTAGACTGAGTTGTGGCGTAAGACTGCCCGGAACCAACCGGCAACAGGCAACCACAACAATACCTGTCTAATGTGAGAGGTCAAGGCTTTAATAAGACAATTAAGGCTGAGTCAGGATTAAGTGAACTAAAGACTTAATCAAAATGGAACATGCTAAATTAAACGGACTGGTGGGGGTTAGGTTAGAAAAACACTTAACTAACTTAGCATGTTGGCTAGAGATAGAAAACCTAGTAACGGGGGACCCTTTTCAGAAGTAACCCTAAAAGGTGTATCAGGATACCCTGAAACTAGGCAGGGTGGGGCACGATTACTGGGCTGATTGTAAGAGGTCAAATCGACGGCGGTGGTGTAGCAGTGTAGGTTCTAACGGGGTGCGGGCGTGCACACACTCCGGCGCAGAAAAATAAGGCACTGGACACCAGTAGCATACCTGTGCACTCTAGGATTGTGTCGGGCCGCCACCATAGGACTTGATACACCCCATGGTGGGACCAGCATAGGTAACTACAACATCGGGGGCCGTAAGACACATGTAACTATGCGAGTAGGAGCCGTTCATCATAGAATGGATCACTTCACCCTGATTATGGGGTGCCAGTTGGAAACTAGTTTATATGGGTTCAGAGATTAACATGGGGTACGATAGCATATTCGACCCTAGACAACTTAACCAAGTTTATAGTGCTTTCCCACTTCTTGTTTATACTTATCATACCCAGTTCTTTATTCATAGACAGAATAGTACTAGACTTACTCAGGCTTTATGTCTGACTCTACTTTTCTTTCGTCTTCTTTTCTTCCGTTTCCCCCCCAGGTCCACAGGGAGGGAACACAGCAGCTTGACCGGTCTTAACATCCAGCTTGAAGAGGAGAAATGTATTGCTTGGACCTTTTCTTTTTGAACTACGGCTTTGGACAACCACTATGGGGCTTTTGCAGTTTTATCTATGTTTTCTTTATGCTTCTTTAAATAATGTAATCAAGACAGATTATGAAAGTGTTATGTTTTTTTTGGAAAAGATGTAAGACAATTATGGTGATATTGTTGTAGCACGTATTTGCTTTTATGAAATAAAGGTTGTTGGATTTTCCGCTGTTTACAAATATGTGTTCTTATATCTGTCTTGTATATCTGTGACTTATACTTATAAACCTCCACCAAAATTAGGGCATTCCCTTTGAGAGTGACCCTAACGGAGGTGGGGTGTTTCAATCAATCTAGCAGAAACGCTTGCATCTCACGTTCTACATACATAGTATAAAATCATAAACCGCAGGGCGCTTATCGGAGAATGGATTCCAACAGACAAGGTATGGGAGCACCTTCTGAATAGTGTACTCTAGAGGTGATACACTCAGGGTTCAACAAGAACGTCTTGCAACCCGGCCACACATGACCGCTCACTCATTTAGCTTGAGTGTCGCGAATATATTGCCACCACGGTTATAGGCCATCAAACCGTCATCCGAAGATACAGAATCAAAAAGAAGTATAAATATGGATATTCCCTAGATCGGTGACAATACACCCTGCTTGGGAATGACCCAACTAGCCATGCTTCCTAGCCCAACTTTTGTTACTTCCCGGTGTGAGGCTAGAAGCTACGTCTATCTTCAGAACATCTGATCACCATTCACTTTGAATGCCACATCGTCATACCCGCCAAATCACAAATTGACTTATCCAAAAATAACACGGGTATACAGCTAAGAGAAACGAATTCCTCCGCCACCAAACGTGAATACGTTTGAACAGATCAACTTACGCGATCCATTGGATATACTCTGTCAGACCTTCTTCCATATATGTTGTCCTGGGACTGGACAAACCGAAGGCACTATTCAGTATATCCATCTTAGTCACTGTTATCTAAGACTTATACAATAGCCCTTGCACTTTACTCCGTCTTCAATTTATCTTTGGCAGATATTGCTCGCAACGCTTATGCCAATACAGAGTGGTTCTTTGGATAATAATCCAACCGGTCTCTCCATATTAACAACGTTAAAATGGTAAAAACTTTGATAGTCTATGATTCAACTATCAAATTAAAACATGTCGGTGTACAAACAACGATCTTATTTCCAAATGGAAATTCGATCGATCAATCATCATATGTTCATATTTCCTTATTTCATATATTTAGAAAATATATGTTATTAATCATTGGGAAACATTTCCATAGCTTATTTTCACATCACTATTATTTCGCAACTATCAATCCCTAACTGTAACTAGTATGAGAACAATTCTCTAAGTATCAATTCGGAAGGTCGAAACCAACATCAGATCGTCACTTAGAAAACCGTTCAACTTACCCTCTCCAGTCAGTTTCTGAATTTGCTTAACTCTAGTTCTTAAATTCTTATCATGAAAACATTTCATTTTCTATGTTTAGAAAATATATCTGACTGTATTTGGAAAATGTTTCCAAAACTCAATCACGGATTTAAAATGAACGTTGTATAAAACATCGTTATGCTTAATCCATTAATCGCTTATTACTTCTATATTTCGAATCAACCTTTTCTATCGAACCACAACTATTCCTTTGTCAATTCTGAAGTCAATCAAGTTGGGGTATAATTACCTCTTAGACCTTAATTGAACAACGTCCTTTACTGTGAAATAGATGAAGCTCATCACTCACTTTTTACAATCATCTGTTTATGCAAATTCTCGGATTCAGGTTACGAATCCACTTCTTATATGACAGTGTTTGATTATAACTATAACGTTATAATTCCTACCCCTATATATTTTATTTCCTAACTCGAATAATTTAACAGACACCTAATTTCTAAATCAATAACTAAATCTTGATTTAAACCCTGGAAAGTAAATAGTACTTTCCCGAATTCGCTATAATCGAATTCGACGTATAACTCTCTTTCGAGTAATCTCTATTCGATTAACTCTCCCTTTTTAATAACTGATATTCGATAAACTCTATTTCGATTAACTCCTATCGAATAACTAATATTCGAATAACTCTTCTTGGTTGGCTCTATTTCATTAACTCTTATCGAATAACAAATATTCGATTTTCTTAAATGTGTCAATTCTTATTGAATAACTAACATCCGATTTAACTTCAATGGATTTACTCTTATCGAATAACTTATTCGATTAACTCAACTTGATTTTCTTAACTCGATTATCTCAACTCGATTACTTAACTCGATTACTTAACTCGATAAATCTTAACTCGATAACTTAACTTAACCCAAATCGATTAACTCAACTCTAATCGATTAACTTAATTTACTCCTTCGAATAACTCATTCGAATAACTTAATTGATTAACCCCTTCGAATAACTAATTCGAATAACTAATATTCGATTTACTCTAACTCGATTAACTTAATTCTAATCGATTTACTCCATTTCGATTCAACTTAATTCAAATCGATTAACTTAACTCAAATTGATTAACTCTTTTCGAATAACTAAATTCGATTTAACTCTTCTCGAATAACTACATTCGATTAACTCAAATTGAATAACTAATATTCAATTAACTCTTACGTGTTTAACTCTGTTCGAATAACTAATTCGAATAACTCTAATGTGTTTAACTCTATTCGAATAACTAATTCGAATAACTCTAATGTGTTTAACTCTATTCAAATATCTAATTCGAATAACTCATTTCGAATAACTAAATTCGATTAACTCTTTTAACTTTACTCGAATAACTATATTCGATTAACACCTTCTTTTAACGTTTATTCATTTCAAAAGATTTCCTTTTTACAACGTTTATCCATTGATAAAGATTTACTTTTTACAACGTTTATCCATTTATAAAGATTTACTTTTAGTAACGGTTTCTTCACTTTATAAATGTCCTTTTAATAACGTTTCTACTTCTCTATATAAGTCCAGACTTATATATATTCCATTTATCAACGATAAATAATTTATTTAATTTATAAAACATTATTTATAAATTAATCTACTTCAATTTATCTGTTTAAAACAGATTTCCTATTTAATCTCTCATTTAAATCCATATCGTGTTATACCGTGTGTGAAGCACGTGTTTAAATCTATCCTTGTATAATTCTATTTATTTTCCGAACAAGTGTTCCTTTATTTATTCCCTAAATAAATATTCCTTTATTCCATTTATTTATAATCTAAATAAATGTTCCTTTATTTATTTCCTAAATAAATATTCCTTTATTCCATTTATTTATAATCTAAATAAATGTTCCTTTATTTTCAGAATCCTTTTTCTTATATATATATATATATATATATAATCCCTTGATTTTATATAAATAAACTATTTTCAAAATATACTTTGAAAACCCCTCTCCTACATTTTGGTATTTCTCATGGTATTTAACATACCATATAACAACGATAAATATCGTCCCACCACACAAAATCACACAGATTATATACATCACATTATATATCACAATATAAAAATCACAGTAAAATAACTATTGAGGAATCCTGTTGGATTCCTCCAACCTGTTTCCCTGCACCTCAGATGTTAGACAACACCAGTATAATATTCTGTTAGAACAGAATCAACATATAATTATTTGACGGTTTATATATATATATAAATATATATATATATATATACATATATATAATCTCTACTAACTGACTAGCAGTTCAATCAACAGTCAACACACAGTCAAAAAGACAATAATTAACAGTCCTAAGAATACACTGTAAAAATAGAACTATTCAGAGTTGGTGAGTTTTACTCACATTGGACGATCATCGTCGATAACGATAACCATCGCTCGATTTGATTCAAACGGACAATTTATTTTTCTATAAATTGTAACGAGCTCTAATCCACTTTCAGTCAGTTCCATTGTGGAGTCATCGTCCATATGATCCCAACGTGACGAGCGGTGTTCCGTTCTGATAACGTATAGGTTAGATATTAGCATTACAAGTTCGTACTCTATTTAAATTAAATAACTTAACTTTGAATTCTACATTGGGCCTTGCGTTTGAAGTTCGACCCAACTTCCGTCTAAACCCGCAAGGAATTGAACCCGTCTCCTTCAAACTGTATACCCCGCTTCCAGACAAGTGTTTTCTTCCATTATAAAACATGCGAGCTACTCTTCAGTATAAAATTTGAGTCAAATTGCCAGCTTCCCACTTAAGGCCACGCACCATTTCCTTCCACTGTTTTAACTCCTCATATATTCACATATTTTTCATGTCCATTACTGTGTTTTAACGTCCATACATCAGCCCTCCTTTCTCCAATCCAACGTGTCGACTTACTTCCCCATTCCCGTTCGTTTTCCAACTCCGATCTTCTTTGTTTCTCCTGTAAACTTGCTTCACCGCTTCCCACTAAAATCTTAGTTACTGTTTAAAACGAAAGTCAACATTAAAAACAACTGCTCATCATTTTTCTCAAAAGTGCGGCTCTCCAAAACCTCTACATCTCCTCATCATTCACGAAACCCTCACGTTCACTTTCTATTCCATTTTAATCCAACCGATCCTTACCATCATAATTAATTAAATAAATAACCTAACCCTTATTTGCTTTAATTAGTGATTTGCGCCTAATCCCATGCTCTAATCCATCTTCTCCCAATCTCAGAACACCCGTTGCTCCACCCTTCTCCAAACCACTCACTAACCTTACGTTCTTCATCCTCTAGACTCCCTACCGCATCACCTTATCCCTTTTCCAGACCACCCGAACTCAAAAGAATCACGTTGCCTAAACGAGATCGCCGAGCCTCCGTTGAATCACCGGAGCGCGAGTACTTCTAGCTGGAGGTAGCCCTCCCTGAGAGGAACGGATTCGCTTCAACTCTAATTTGAAACAAAGCATCGTTGATGGAGATTTAGGGTTTCGAAATTTTGGGATGATTTTAAATCGCTCTTTACTGGGTGGAGGCGGAAGTAAGTCTGCTGTTGACTAGAGGATGTAACGAATTAGGGTTAAGGAGAATGTGGGGGTATTTATATATAAGGATTTGTATGCTTGAATTTTCTTCACGCCTTTGCTTTGAGGCCATACATAAATTATGGTTGAAAAGAAGGAACGTGGCTTTTGTTTTAATCACAAAACAAGTTAGGATATTTTTAATGGTATGATAATATCTTCTTTTACTGTTTTATATAATTACCGAAAGTCCATTCACGTACGGACAGAAATAAAGATGCAGTCATGCCTAGTATCGTACCACGGTCCCAAAAATATAATAATACTGGTAGGTGGACTCATATTTTGAAACTTCAAAATGTTGATTTCAGGGTGCGAAATACTTTAAATAAAAAGTCGCTTATTAAATTAATTAAAAATTACCATAAAATTCTAAAAATTAAATTATCACTACGTCCCAAAAGAATCTCGTCTAAATTCAAACCCCATATCTAGTTATATTGAAAAACCCTTTTTTAACGTAAATAAAGCGTCGCAAATTATAAAGGAATTCTACAGCGACTTTTCTGAAATTTGATTTGGACATAACTCAAAATCTACACGACGAAATCTCGATTTTTCTCTTCCATATGAAAAATATACTCCACCAGCTCCACACGTTTCTTGTTTCACAGAAATCCGATTTAAAACGAATCTTGTATATTCAGTTGAAGTTCAAATCGCCAAATTGCGAACTGCCGCGACGTTCCAGGTTCGTTTTAATTATAATTATAAAATATAAGTTCGAACGTTTTACTTTAAGCTATCGATATCGCCAAATCGATATATAAATAATTAAATAAATTAATTATTCGACAGCTATCAAAACGCGCCATTACATCTAATTCCCAATGCCAGACCAGTGGTACATCCAATTCGCAGAATGACTCCGAAAGAAAAAGAAGAATTAGGCGATCAAACTCGTCAACTATTGTGGAAGGGTCTAATCAGACCAAGTTTTTCTAATTGGGGTGCAGCTGTTGTGTTTGTCCCAAAGTCAGACGGTACTCTTCGATTATGTGTTGATTACCGAGACCTCAACAAACAGACGCTCAAAAACAAGTATCCATTACCCCGCATTGATGATTTGCTAGACCAATTGATTGGGGCGAAAGTATTTTCCCGAATGGACCTAGCTACAGGTTTTCATCAATTGAGAATAGCAGAAGAGTGTGTTCCTTTGGCAGCTTTCAGAGGTCCTGACATATTTTATGAATGGTTAGTAATGCCGTTTGGCCTATGCAACGCTCCAGCATACTTTGTCGATCTAATGAATAGAGTGTTCAGGGGAGTTCTGAATAAATTTGTCCTCGTATTCATTGATGATATTTTAATCTACTCCAAATCAAAACCCGAGCATGAAAAACACTTAGAACAAGTATTGGAGATTCTAAGGAAGAACGTCTTCAAAGCCAAATTCTCTAAATGTGTCTTCTGGCAGGAAGAAGTCAAATTTCTTGGCCATGTCGTGTCAGAGAAAGGAATTTCTGTTGACCCAAGCAAAATAACAGCGATTCAAGACTGGAAACAACCCACTACTCCCACAGAAGTTAGAAGTTTTATGGGGTTGGCTAGTTATTATCGAAAGTTCGTTAAGGGTTTTTCGAAGATATCCGGTCCGTTAACGAAGCTCACAAAGAAACATGAGAAGTTTAAGTGGACTTCCGACTGTGAAGAAGCTTTCCAGGAATTGAAATCAAAGCTGACCACCGCTCCAGTGTTAACTATTATTGATGGCAATCAGGATTTAACGGTTTGGACAGATGCTTCTATTAGAGGTCTTGGTGCAGTGTTAATGCAGAGAGGCCAAGTAGTCGCTTATGCAAGCCGCCAACTGAAACCGCATGAGAAGAACTATGTGACTCATGATCTTGAGCTGCTAGCCATCGTTTTTGCATTGAAAATCTGGAGGCATTATTTATTGGTCGAGAAATTTATACTGTACACCGATCATCAATCATTGAAGTATTTATATACCAAGAAAGATCTGAATCTGAGACAGCAGCGTTGGCTAGAATTTCTTGCAGCGTATGATCTGGATATCCTGTATACGTCGGGGAAAGCTAACGTAGTAGCGGATGCGCTTAGTAGAAAGACCGCAATCGTTGCCCATCTTATAATTACACCTGGATTGATTGATAGGATTTCAGCCCTTCAGAAAGACGATGAATTCATTCAGAGAATCGGTCAGAGGGTCAAGGAAGGTGAAACCACGAGTTTCCGTATTGACAATAGGGGGGTTCTCAGGTTAAATAATAGGATTTGCATTCCAAATATTCCAGGCCTTCGAAGAGAAGTGCTGGACGAATGCCATAAATCCAAATTTTGCATCCATCCTGGGGTGAGTAAAATGTACAACGATATCAAACGCACTTTCTGGTGGAAGGCAATGAAAAGAGATATTTCTTTGTATGTTAGCAGATGCCCTACTTGTCAATTGGTCAAGAGTGACTAGCAGAAGCTGGCTGGACTGTTACAACCGTTGGAAGTCCCAGGCTGGAAATGGGAACAGATTTCCATGGATTTCATAGATGGTTTGCCGCGAACCAAGAAAGGTAATGACAGCATTTGGGTAATCGTAGATCGCTTCACGAAGACTGCCCATTTTATACCTGTCAGATCCAATAGAACTGCTCAAAGTCTAGCACAGATATATTTCAGAGAAATTGTTAAGCTGCATGGAATTCCCATCAGCATAGTCAGTGATAGAGATCCCCTATTTACTAGCAAATTCTGGGATGCTTTCCAGACAGAATTGGGAACAAAACTGAATATGAGCACCGCTTATCACCCTCAAACAGATAGCCAAACTGAGCGGGTGAATAGAATTCTAGAAGATTTATTACGGGCTTGTATAATTGATTTTGGTGGGTCATGGGAAGATCATTTGCATTTGGCAGAATTCTCATATAACAATAGCTATCAAGCAAGTTTGAGAATGTCACCATTTGAAGCATTATATGGCAGACCCTGCAGATCTCCAGCATGTTGGGTAGAACCTGGCAACAGACTTGTACTAGGACCCGATATGATTAGAGAAGCATATGATAAAGTGGACTTCATCAAAAAGCGTTTGAAAACCGCCCAAAGCCGACAGAAAAGTTATGCAGACTCTAGAAGGAGAGATTTGACATTTGCTGTTGGTGATCATGTTTATTTAAAGGTTTCTCCGATAAGAGGAGTAATCAGATTTGGCAAGACTGGGAAGTTGGCACCGAGATTTATTGGTCCCTTTCCTATACTTGAGCGAATTGGAACTCTTGCTTATAGGGTTCAATTGCCAGATTGGTTGCCTGGAGTGCACAATGTATTTCACGTATCTCAACTTAGAAGACATGTGCATGATCCAGATCTTGTTGTAGAAGAAGCAGCGCAACAGGATGTGGAGATAACTCCAGAACTATCACTGAGAAGAGAGCCATTAAAGATTGTTGGCAAAGAAACTAGAGAATTCAGAAGCAAAAAGGTTCATTTAGTTAAAGTGCAATGGAGCAGTGATCCTAGAGACTGTACTTGGGAAACTGAGGAAAGCATTAAGCAAGCTTATCCCAAATGCAGAGTGGATATCTCTGACTAACTCCGGTGCAAGGTACCTTTACAATACTTTGCATTTACATTTTATTTCCTACTTTACTGATGTTTCCTTTTCGAGGATGAAAAGTTTTAAGTGGGGGAGATTGTAATAACCCGGAAAATATGAGCCAATTTAAAATTTTTAAATTGATGATTTCATAGGGATTTGAACAATTGAAATAGAATATTTCAATAAAATAGTGAATTAGAAATAGTGAGTCAGTTTGAAAATTTGAATTCAAACTTTGACTGACTGTGCAGGGTGGAAAATGTAACTGATTTTGGCAAAACCAAAAATATTTGAATCTGTTAGTCAATACCTTTCTAATGAATCTGAAAAATCGAAGTTTCATAACGGGAATCAAAAGTTATGGCCGAATGAATTTTCAGTAGGGTCGGTATATAAAATGTATAGCCGTGGAAAATTGATATTTTGCATACGACCTCGGAATTCGACGAAACCACTTTTGTTGGGTCCGGGATGTCAAACTATTGCTATGTTTCAAATTTCATAATTTTTGAAGCTAGTATGTGAGCGTGGCAAAAGAAAATGTGTTTGGTCAATTTCTGTTAAATTGGATCGACCAGAAAATGGCCATTTTTCAAATAACCTCAGAATTCGACGAAACTAGTTTTGTTGGGACCGTAGCGTCAAAACATAGCTAGATTTATTTTTCTGGAATTTTTCGAATCGGTTTGTGGCCCTGGCAAATTGAAATGTACGTTGAAAGTTAAAAATTAAATGTTTTATACTTTAATTTGAAAAATAACTGACTGTAACAGTCGAGTTGGCCTACGCAACATATCCCATTGTGTCCGGAATGGGGATATTTAGCTAGGGGCGACAGTCGTTGGGTTTAAAAAGGAGTTCGTTTGAGAAAACACTGTTTAAAAATTTATTGAAATTATGGGCCAATCAGAATTTTCCTTTCATAAATTTTAAAAATAAAAAAAAAGAAAACCCCCCCGTTCAACGGCGAAAACCGCTCCCTACCTTCTCCCCCAAATCGCCGCCGCCACAGGCGATTTCCGCCTGCGCCACCCCCTACCTCGACGCGCCTCCTCCTCCTCTTCAAATCCGACCCCGCCGCCGCCGCCACAGTCGCCTCCTCCGCCCGTATCGACGCCGGGAAGTCGAGCACTTCCCGCTGCCGCCCTGAACGCCACCGAACGCCACCAAACCACCACCGATTTAAAGCCCTCTCTTCCCTCTTCCACGTCCAACCCGCCGATCGTCCCCACGTGGCACGGATTTCGCGAAAACTTTAAACCTAGTTTTGAAGCTTCGTGAAAGTGAGTTTTTCTTTGATCTTTACACTTTGAAAAATCATATCTTTTTGGTATGTTGACGAAATTCGATGAAACAGGAAACATCGGGACCGCAAGGAAGCTCTCTACCCAATAGAAGAAGCCGCGGATTTTTCTGACATCGTATCGATTTTTAGCGCTCCGAAAACCAATGTGAGAAATCTAAATTAACGTGAAACTGAATAGAAAATGTCGTGTATAATTTATATTAGCGAAATATAAATTACATACGTGTTGTATACCTCATGTACATACGTAGTGTAAGCTATATAAGCGAAGTATGAATTGTACATGCATAAAATAATTGATATATGTGTTGAAATGCAAGTGAAATATAGCAATTATATTTATATATATATATATATACTCCCCTCGTCCACAAACCATGGACGATATTTATTGTTGTGAATTGGTGTGAAATATTGGATGAAAAATATGAATGGTTGGATAATTGTTTGTGATTGATATTGTTTGGTTGTGGTTGAAAAATACCCATTGGTGATTGAAATGAATTGGAAACATTTGTGGAAATAAAAATAAACATGCCGCCTGCGTGCGAATTAGATGCATAAATCCCCATTGTCAAAAACTGCGAGGTTTTAAGGTAGAGCGAGGAGCCGTACTAGGGACAGTGCCGGTTTTAACTACCCTGCCGTTATGCTGCCGAAATTTTGAATAATCTTTGTGTGTTAGAATTATTTTCATATGTTGAAATTATTTTCATGTGTAGAAATTAAAGCCATATGTTGAAACTTTATCCATGCGTGGAAATGTTCATGCGTTGAAAAGTGTTGTGTGAAAATTAAATTCATTTGTGAATGATTGAAGTGTTTAAACAATAAAAATCACATTTATATATATATATATATATGAAGTATGAAAAATATTCGCCTTATATAAATAGTTTCAACAATAAAAATCCCATCTTTCCAATATGAACAACATAAATAAAATGTCCATGTGTGGAAATGCTCATTTGTTGAGAAGTGTGTGTAGTGGAAAAGTTCATGTGTTGAATAAAAAGATCGAACAATAAAAATTACATTTTTATTGAAATTATGAAGTGTTGAAACCATCCATTTGTTGAATAAATATTTTGAACGATAAAAATATCATTTTTTATCATATTTGTGATATGCTAAAGATATGCGGACGTTGAAATAAATATTTGTGATAGAAATATTATTTTTAACATGCATAGGAACTAAATAAAATAGTCATGTGTTGAAATCTATTTTAGTTCGCCAAAATTATCATCTTTGAAATGTGAAGTGTTAAAAATAGCCACTTGTTCAAATAAACGTGCATGTGTTGAAATCTATTTTAGTTCGCCAAAATTATCATCTTTGAAATGTGAAGTGTTAAAAATAGCCACTTGTTCAAATAAACGTGCATGAGTTGAAATATACATTAATTAGTTAATGATATGATTTTAGCCTATGCATGCAACATTAGAATGAATGGTGTTTTTAAACCAAAGCAAATCAAATATGAAATTGAATGGAAAATGATAAATGTTAGAAATTGTATACATGTACATGCATATCTATTGAACAGGTTAAAGCAAAGGGGCTAGAGAAGAGAAATAAAATTTTGTGCCCGACAAATAGGTACACATTTACTGCTTTGTTTGGGTGATGATTTTATGAGCCTTTTGGCTAGCCGCTTGGCTTTTTCTTTTTCTTTTTGATATGAGACGCCAGTGTGGCTATTTGGGAATTTTCCCAGACCCTCCCGTACAAAGGAGGTTATGGCGAAATTTTCCAAAATTTAAAGGCGTTAGTGAAATAATTGAAGTGGAAACGATATAGGAATTTTTGAATGAACTATATTTATATAAGTATATAAATATAAATAGAATAAAAACGAAACGTGGCCGTGCAGTTCATGTTTTGAAACCGTGATTTCAAACGACTAGTGCAGGAAATCCGACCATTGGATTTTCCCGAAACCTCAACCGTTGGGTTCGCCTTGGAAATATCTTTCCAACGGCACCAACTTTGTGAAGATCCGACGGTTGGATTGTCTGGAATGTTTAATTCAAAACTGAAGAAAAACAGCGCCATAAACGATTATATTTTTATATATATATATATAAATATAATTAAATTAAATCGAATAACGACGCTGCAGTTCGTAAATTGAAACCTTAACTTCAAATGGCTAGTGTGGAAGATCCGACCATCGGATTTTCCAAAAACTGAAATCGTTGGATTCGTTTTGAAAAGACCTTCCTAATGATGTAAAATTTGTGAAGATCCAACGGTTAGATTTTCATATATGTGTAAAACAAAATTAGTGAAAAGCAGCGCCAGTGCATCTACACGACCCGAAACGTCGTTTAATTAAATATGGCCGTTTTAAATTAAATAAAAATGGCGATATATCGTTATAAAATACTATAGACGATATAGAGTGGAAATAAACCAGTTTTGTTGTGTTTGCTTGATATGTGATGGTTGAATGTATTTGTCATGAAAATTATAACTAAATAACTGAAATGTGAATGTTGAATAGTCCAACCACGTGATTAATTGATTTGAAAATCTAAATATACGTGGGTTATTTGAAAAGGCCGAGTTTAACTCATTTCAAATAATCGATCGACGTTGAGAAGTCGAAGAGTCGAAGACAACTGAAGACCGATGATCTCCACATTGGATGGATGGGCGCTACTGATGCTCGTGATTGGAGTAGCTACCATGAAGGAATTGAAGTAGTAGCCGTCCACACATACTATTGATTGTACGGATATGCGAGGAATTGGTGCCTCCGGTTTCGTTCAGACCCAGAACGGACTTGTAAATGGACTGTGTGTCTGACATTGGATTTTGTTCTGTGTTGATTGATCTCTATTAAATATATATCTGTTTGGCGGCGGATAATTTATTCTCTTGCTTAACGCCCTTCTCTGAGACGTACGAGCTCAGAGGTTATACATTGACAGAAATCAGTCGCATGGAGTGGATTGCCTGTGTGGCACGCCGAAGTGGCATATGATCAAGGCTTCTGTTGCAAAGCAAAGTCTTGTGGTTGATGATCAAAGCATGGTCTGTGTGACGTAGCTTTGTGTATAACGTGAATTAGCGAGCCTCACACCTCGGTATGAGTCAAAAACGGGAGAGTGACTGCAGGGAGAGCACGACGTTTCTTTCTAGCTAAGGTGGTGTCAGTGACCTACCAGCCCTGACATTATATATACTTTTCACCTGTGTGGTTGTTGGAATGCGAGGCGCCTCGATATAGGTCTGTAAGGACCGGGAAACGTGTGTTCAGGAATAATTAATCCTCAAAAGTAAGAGAGGACCGGCCCTGAAGATCCAAGGATCATAGTGGGGTCCTGGGACATTTGCTAGAGTGTCTCGAATCGGAGAGGAGCTTGCCCCTTGCCTCGACTCATGAAGGAATCCAATTTCCAATACGAAATATGCGGTCGTGATTGTATTACTAGTATGGCGACATAGTAGATGGTAGCTATGCCGCCTAGGATTGATATTTATGATTGAATTTGCTTTTGAAACATATATGCACTAGTAATAATATCAAACACTTTTGTTTTATACGTATGAAGCATTTTTGGCTATTATAAGGGAAAACTCTATCCTCCGGCTTGCGTTGCATTGTGTGATGGGACCTGAGTCTTATAATGGCTTCATTTTATAAAAAGCATTGCGATGATTTAACCATTTACTTTATTTCATGCACTAGCACTCATTGGAGTAAACCCGTTCCGCGAAAGTGGCGTGGACCTTTGATTTGCCTTGTTATTGTTGTTAATAAGTTGAGTAGATTTCTCATACCAGTCCCATGACTGACTCGTAGTTTGTTTCACCTTACAAACTCGGGTGCCCTCATTTTCACACGGGCAGCCTAGTTACAAGTTTCTGACGCACCTTTTGGCTCATGGCGAGGCTTGACTACACTGTGCTGACTTGGATTTTCTCCGCCATTATTGTATCTATATTATGATCCCGCCACTGGCGATGTAGACTGATATCCCTTTTGTGTACTCTTTATGTATGATTCCACCTCAGGCGATGTTGACTGATTTTGTATCATTATGCACTAAGTTGTATCCTGTACTGTGCTTCTCTGATGTGATGATATCTATATGATTCCACTGTCATATGTGTGTAAATTATTCTACTTTCCGTTTATGCTATTATCTGTGATCTGCTAATGATGATTAATGCGTTATATTCCAATGATTATCCTTAACACCGTGTCACGGGGTTTTGGGATCGTCACAGGTAATATCAGAGAATATAGGCCCACAGTCTTAACCACTAGAAAAACCTAGTAACGGGGACCCATTTCAGCAGTAACCCACATTAGGTATCAACGGAACCCTGAGCTAGGCAGGGTGGGGTACAATTACTAGGCTGATTATAAGAGGTCAAATTAGCGGTGGTTGGTGCAGCAGTGCAGGTTCTAACGGAGTGCGGGCGCGCACACACTTCGGCACAGAAAATTTAGCCACTGGGCATCAGTAGGTATAAAGCTGTGTATCTTGATTGTGTCAGGGTTGCTACCATGGGACTTGATACACCCCATGGTGGGACCAGCACAGGTGTCTACAAGTAGGGGGCCGCGTGACACAAACGAGAACTAGGTCAAGTAGGGAGCTGATCGATAAAGTAGTAAGGGTGCATCGAATATATACATGGCCATTGGGGTGATCGAGGTGGAATCCTCAAAATCGATGTACACCTGAAGGCTACTATAATTGCGGGGATTGGGATCACGTTGTAATTATTATATAACACGGGCTACTAGTTGGGACACTAGTAGGAGGTACGGATCCTTGTTACACAGGACACTAGTTGGGATACTAGTAGGAGTACAGATCATTCCATGTAAGACACTTATGAGGATGCTAGTTAGGTGGTGCAAAGCAAATAGATATCGTTTTAATGGTAAAGCTTAGAAACCTTGCGATGTTATTCTTGATAGAAACCATGCGGTGGGATACTTGATAGGAATTATGGGACGTTATACTTGTTTCATCGTGCCCAAAGTTTATCTTGTTACCTTAGTTTACCTTGTTATCTTAGTTTATCTTGCCTACCTTGTCATCATGCTTATGTTTACTTTCAGTTTATTCATGCCATGTTATCTTTATCTATTTTTATGCTGAATGTCACTAGGACTTACTCAGTCTTTATGACTGACCCGTTTTGTTTCGCCTCTTTTTCTTTCGTTCCCCCCAGGTTTACAGGGTGGGAATACAGCTTAGTTCGAATCTTACCAAGCTCCAAGGCTCTTTCATGTATGGCTTGGATTTCTCTTGGCTATGGCTTGCTTTGCTTTATTGGGGAATACTGCAGTTTGTTTTTATGCTTCTTTGTTTTTGAGCAAGACAGATATTTTAACTATGAAATTGGGTATTGGAAGTTGATGGGCTTTTCCTGTAAACATTTATATTTAATAAATGATTTGAAGTACTTTCACTTTATTTTCCGCTGTTTTATATATGTTTGTCTTGTAATATTTCTGTTCCAGTACCCATAATACTCCATTGAAGTTAAGGCATTCCCTTTGTGAGTGACCTTAACAGATGTGGGGTGTTTCATTTGGTATCAGAGCAGAAGGTTACCAGACTGGGCAAAAGTTTTCAAAAACCTTCTGAAATTATTTTCAAAACATTTACAAAGAAGCAAATTTTCAAGAAAATTTTGTTTTAATTAATAGGCATATTCCCCAAAGCCATTTGCACTATCTTTTGATTCTCTCTTGAAATCTCTTCTCACTCTTTTCACCATAGTTTCGTAGGCATCCGACACATGTCGGAGGGCAAAGGAGTGCCCAACCTCCATCTGTAGCCGCAGTAGTTCCATCTGCGTCTAATCTTATTTCAAGTTGGGTAGAGTTGCAGTGCGTTGGAGGTAGCTTCGAGAGACTTGTCAACAAACTATACAAGGACAGTAAGAACAAGGAACTAGTTGTTATTGCTTAATCCACGAAGGAGGAAAAAGTTGAAAGGAAAGAGGCCTAAGTGAAAGAATAGAAAAACCGATGACAATAGAGAGTATCTTTAGTGAGAAGGGACATGCAGTTAAGTATTATAGGACAAGGGCAAGGGACAAGATCGTCGAGAGGGCAATTGAATGCTCTCACTACTAGCGTACCTAAGAGAGTGGTAACGTTTCTGTTAAAAGTTTAGCCTTTCCTTTCTATCATCCCACTAGAACTTTGTTTTTGTACATCACATCCTTTTAATTCTGCTTCGAAAGTTGAGTCTCTGCACCTTAGTACTAGCATAATAGAGGATCCCATTTTTTTCTCAAGTCCTGTTGGGGAAATCGGCTCATTTATTCATGACTTGTTTGGATTTGAGAATGTCTATGCTAAGTGTTGAGTCTAGAAGTAATGTTTATGTTTTGGGCTATGGGTTGATTCTAGCGATGGAGTGGTTATCCAGTAAGGGTGACCTTCTCGGTTTTGAAAAGAGGGTAGTTAGACTCTTGACTTGCAACGGTAATACCCTCGAAGTCGCAGGTAACCTTTAGGGTTCTATCATGATTTGTTTCCTAGAATCTCTTGACACATTTATTGGTAATTTGTAATCCGATCGAGTAGTGTTCGCCACTAAGGTGGATGGGTCATTTCGCTTGTACATGAGTTGTAGAGAATCACCTTAGTAAGTACATTTGGCAGCATGGTTGGCATTTATTTTCAATAGATAGTTCTTCTGCGTGGAATACCTGATAGTAAGTGGACGAGATCCAAGATTCACTAGTGAATTTTGGAGAGCTTGCATGAAACCATGAGTACGCAGTTATGTTTGAGCCGAGTATACAAGAAGGAGAATAAGTGAAAGTGGAACGAGAGGCAACAGTGAAATGGGTTCTAACTCATATTTTGGAAACAAGAATTAAGATGCTACGAAATTGTGAAGTTAAAGACGGTCAAAGCACAATGGAGTTAAGCTCAAGGAAATGCGACTTAGAAGATTGAAGACTAGATTCGCGCATCATATCTCTTTTTAAGAGTATATCCTTGATTCCTCTTTTCCTGTAGAGCTTACTCATATGCTATCTTTTGTGTATATCCTCTCGGTCCTATTCTCAATCCTATTTCTATTGCGAACCTCATAGGGAGTATGACTCATCTATTAGTAACACATGTTGGGGCTTGAGGGTGTTCGTTGGTTTGACTAAACTTTTTTTGGGTTTTATAGGATACGGGTTGGTCTTAGGAAGGGATTCCCTTATGACCTAAAAGGAGTCCATCATGCTTAGTTTCCTAGAATCATATATAGTGGTTGGGTTGAGTAATTCTTTGGGTGTCAGTCTGATGTTGATTTCGGTCTTCGGGGCTGATGCTTAGAGAGTTCTTCTCCAAATCAATATTAATGTGGCATAGATTTCCAGTTTTGACATTGCCTAATGGGCACAAAAGTTTTTACTTTCTTCTATCATTCGACTATACCTATAGATAAGAACAATTGGGTGTAAACATGTGTTTGAGACATGTTATGATTGATGGTTGCAAGTGGCTGCAAGTGGTTGCTAGTGGTTGCTCGTGGATGCATTTACACACATTAAGCACTACATCGGCTCAATCACCTTTCATATTGCATATGCATGAGTGTTTACACTTGTTTGTGGATGAAATTGAATGTGTTATCATGTGAATGTTGCATATGGATGGATGTTTGTGCACAAATATAGTGTTTATGTGACTAGGACTATTTGCATACATGTTGGACTCATGGCACTAAACATATTTTGCATTTAGAAGATCAATCAGGCCTGATCATTTGCATTAGACAAGGAACATATACACACACTTCTTGCATATGTTCATACAGCATTAGAAATCTCTTAAGGACAACGAATTCCTGTGATTGATGATTGAGTAGATGGATGATGGATGGTAGGACACATTCTTCTTAACTTAAAGATTTCGGGGACGAAATCATTTAAGGAGGGGAGAATGTAACACCCCGTATTTTTTCAATATAATTAAAAATGAAATAAAATATATGAAAATATGCTTATGATAGGTAAATAATGGTGATGCATAAGAAGAATTAATTAATACATGGAAGAGAAGAAAAATTAGTTCGATAACGATGTATGTAACGGAAAAGATAGTAAAATAAGGATAATTAATTTAAGAATCAGGAATTAGGTAAAATGGACATCACCATTGCGTTCCTCTCGGAAAAATACGCGAAATAGAGTCTGAGTTTTCGAAAATCGGAGTCCGTATGACCAAGATATGGCCAAAACAAGATTTCAGCAGACTTTCTGGCAGACTGACCCAGGTCGACCAAAGTGTCGACACTATAGTCGACCTGCCCCCCCCAGGTCAACTATAGTGTCGACCCCCCCCCTCTGTACAGGTTGACCTGGTTGGCCTGGAATGGTCCAGAACCCATTTTTGAGGCCCGGGACGAGTTTTGATGGTCCGGATGGGTTTTAGGGTTAATCCGATGGCTGAAATGAATTGCCACACCTATAAAATAACACCTAGACCTAGCCTAACTCACACAAATTCATATGACACCAAAATGTTGCTAAAATCCCTCTTGAGCCATGGCCGCCGTCTCCAAATTAAAGCTTAAGCGTTCAAACCCAAATCAAATCAAAGATCAATGCTTCTACAACAAATTCAAGAGGATAGATCAATGACACTGCAACTTTCTACGACAAATTCACTCCCTAATTCATATGCCGTTCTCTGTAAGTTCTAGTTGCTTTCCGATTTAAATATTTAATTATAATGTGGCCATGAATTAAAGTGGAATTGGATTAAGTACGTTTATCGATCCAGATCTATTCTTGTTTCTTCTTGGATCTTGGAAACTTTTCTATTTTCACTCTCATGTCTAGTTCATGATCTATTAAGCCTGTTGTAATCTTA
Source organism: Allium sativum (assembly GCA_030737875.1). Taxonomy (NCBI): domain Eukaryota; kingdom Viridiplantae; phylum Streptophyta; class Magnoliopsida; order Asparagales; family Amaryllidaceae; genus Allium; species Allium sativum. Next base: position 1,001,248,773 of record CM060912.1, read on the forward strand.
ATATGCCTATGATGATATTTTCTCTCCGATCTTAATTTGATGCAAAATTCTACCTTTCCCCTATTTGTTTTCTTTTGATGAACCTTGGTCAATTTCGGACCTAGGCCTAAACTGCGATTTGCGTGCGATTGAATACGGGGGAAATATTGGGATATTGCCTTGTTGGATATATGTGTTTGGTAGAATCGAAGGCATAATATGAAAACTGGATACTTGGGTACTATTATTGCCATTAACACAAAATTTGAATTTGGGTATTATCGTTATAATTAAAGTTTTTCTATGGTATGAAACTTGACCTATGTAAAATATGGCAAGAATATTGATACATATATTTAGCTAAAAATTGATCTATGTGAATTGGGCATAGCTTTGTAAACATGTAAACTATGAATCTTGATATATGTATAAAAAGGCATGAAACTTGGTATATATGTAAATTGTCTAAGATTAGGCATATATAAATTTGGCATACATGTAAACAGGCATGAATTGAACATATGTAGATTTGGTATGAATTGGGCATATGTAAAACTGATATGTAATCTAGAACTTGGGCATATGTTAATTATGTGAGATTTGTAGTTGAAACACATATGATAATTTATGTCTTGAAAAAAGGGCTAATATGAACATGCCTAAGTGGGTTTTGGGTAGTTGGCATGTAATAGCCTTAAAGGAGGGATAAATATAAATTGAGATAAGTTGCCTTTAATGGCCTAAGATAAATTGTGGTAAAATTGGTATGATTTTGCATACCATTAATAGATGGACATAATTGAGTCAATTATGGACATCGTTAAATTAGGAATTAATTGATAATTTGAATAGGGGAAATAAATTCAAATTGGGGTAAAAGATAATAAGTAATAATCAATGCTTAGGACACGAAGTTGGACTCATTTGTGACGTAAACCTGCCCGGAACCACCCGGCGAATCCAGTAGTCTCAAATGTCAGCCCACTGTGAGAGGTCCTGGGCCCAAATTAAAAGCGTGACAGTTGTAAAGACACGAGGTTAGACTCTTTTATGGTGTAAGACTGCCCGGACCCGACCGACAAATCCAGCTGCCATAAATGTCAGTCTAATGTGAGAGGTCTTTATAAGGTTACGGCCTTAATGAATTAAGAAATACTTAACCAGATAAACATGTGGTGGGACATGGGGGTTAAGTGGGTGACATGTGGAAATACGAATAGTAATACTTAACCAACGTAACATGGTAATTAGACCAGTGGGTAGGGTTAAGTAAATAAGAACACTTAACCAATATGATATAAATGGGTGGGTTAAGTAATATGAGTAGGTTAATCTGGACACTTAACCAATTTAATAAGTTGACTACGGGATTGGGTAAGGTTAAGCAAATGTTTAACCACTATAACATGATTAAACTGGATTAGAGAGTGAGGTTAAGTTAATGAGAACACTTAACTAATACAAAGGGTTAATTAGATTAAGTAGTAACACTTAACCAACATAACAGGACAAGCGGGTGGGCTAAGTTAACTTGAATAAGTTAACATGCACTTAACCAATCTGATGTGATGCGTGGTAGGGTTAAGTAACACATGGGGTTAAGTTAACAAGGAAATTCTCAACCAATGTAACCAGATAGACGAACGGGGTTAAGTTAATAAACCACACTTAACCAATCAAACATAATAAGCGAGAAAGGTTAAGTTAACTAAGGTAAACACTTAACCATGGTAACATAATGAGTAGAAGGGTTAAGTACATATCGGGTTGGTGGGTAATATTAGTAAATATAGGCTCACATACACTTAACCATTAAATACACATGCTTGAATCAGTAGCGGGGTTAAGTACATATCGGGTTGGTGGGTAATATCAGAGAATATAGGCCCACAGACTTAACCATTAAATATACATCAGTAGCGGGGTTAAGTGCACATCAGGGTTGGTGGGGAATATCAGAGAATATTGGCCCACAGACTTAACCATTAGAAAAACCTAGTAACGGGGACCCATTTCAGCAGTAACCCACGTTAGGTATCAACAGAACCCTGAGCTAGGCAGGGTGGGGCACGATTACTGGGCTGATTATAAGAGGTCAAATTAGCGGTGGTTGGTGCAGCAGTGCAGGTTCTAACGGAGTGCGGGCGTGCACACACTTCGGCGTAGAAAATTTAGCCACTGGGCATCAGTAGGTATAAAGCTGTGCATCTTGATTGTGTCAGGGTTGCCACCATGGGACTTGATACACCCCATGGTGGGACCAGCACAGGTATCTACAAGTAGGGGGCCGCGTGACACAAACGAGAACTAGGTCAAGTAGGGAGCCGATCGATAAAGTAGTAAGGGTGCATCGAATATATACATGGCCATTGGGGTGATCGAGGTGGAATCCTCAAAATCGATGTACACCTGAAGGCTACCATAATTGCGGGGATTGGGATCACGTTGTAATTATTATATAACACGGGCTACTAGTTAGGACACTAGTAGGGGGTACGGATCCTTGTTACACAGGACACTAGTTGGGATACTAGTAGGAGTACAAATCATTCCATGTAAGACAGTTATGAGGATGCTAGGTAGGTGGTGCAGAGCAAATAGATATCGTTTTAATGGTAAAGCTTAGAAACCTTGCGATGTTATTCTTGATAGAAACCATGCGGTGGGATACTTGATAGGAATTAGGGGACGTTATACTTGTTTCATCGTGCCCGAAGTTTATCTTGTTACCTTAGTTTACCTTGTTATCATAGTTTATCTTGTTATCTTAGTTTATCTTGCCTACCTTGTCATCATGCTTATGTTTACTTTCAGTTTATTCATTCCATGTTATCTTTATCTATTTTTATGCTGAAGGTCACTAGGACTTACTCAATCTTTATGACTGACCCATTTTGTTTCGCCTCTTTTTCTTCCGTTTCCCCCCTAGGTTCACAGGGTGGGAATACAGCTTAGTTCGGATCTTACCAAGCTCCAAGGCTCTTTCATGTATGGCTTGGATTTCTCTTGGCTATGGCTTGCTTTGCTTTATTGGGGAATACTGCAGTTTGTTTTTATGCTTCTTTGTTTTTGAGCAAGAAAATATTTTAACTATGAAATTGGGTATTGGAAGTTGATGGGCTTTTCTTGTGAACATTTATATTTAATAAATGATTTTGAAGTACTTCCACTTTATTTTCCGCTGTTTTATATATGTCTGTCTTGTAATATTTCTGTTCCAGTACCCATAATACTCCATTGAAGTTAAGGCATTCCCTTTGTGAGTGACCTTAACAGATGTGGGGTGTTTCATCCATCGATCTCCAAGTACGTCTGGACGATCACCAACTGATTCCCTCCTCTTAGGTGTACAGTCCAATCAAGATCATCAATAATAATCCAAACGATGTGAAGACTTCCGATCTTCAACCATCGTCTTCATCTTCGACATATCGTCGAATCGATTATTCAGAATGGGTATAAACCCGGCCTTTCCGAATAACCCGCGTATATAATAAACAAGTGTTACACAAACACAACATACGCCTCATTCCAATTTAGAATATTCTTTTATTCAAATTTTCACACTCTTAGGGAAAGTTTCCCTTTAATTTTATCAAAGATAAATTCTTTTAAATTTATTCTTTAATCCTCCTTTGGATATCATTTCAAACCGTGTTAAGGTTTTCCAAACTAGTCGGAATTAGCGAACCACACCGAAGTAATTATTTATTTCATTTCCCAATCCGAACCTATTTATCCCATGGAGAAAAACTGGTAATACTCCATATCTAACATCGCAGTGTTATTGGTAAAATTAATTGCCATTTCACGTTCAAAACTAGTTAAAGATTTAACTATCGCTTGGAGCAAAACTGGTGATACTCCATTCTCAATCATTTCAATCTAATTAAAGATTCATTAAAACTCCACTTAGTTTTAATCTTCTCAAAATCAATATCCTGTCTTTAACTTGGTTAAAGAACCAATGTCACCTAAACATGATCCACGATAAACCCAAAATCACTTTCTATTGTTAATAGGGTTAAAGAACAGGTGTTATTCAAAACACCGCTCACGATAAACCCCAAAAACCAATTCAAATTCAATTCCAATTTAATACTAATTAACTGGATAATTTCACTAAATCTTAATTAAAAGATTTATTCTTTTCTGAACTGGGTTCAAGAGCAGTGTTATTTAAGACACCATTCATGTTGAACCCAAAATCCCATTTGATATTAAATACAAGGCTCTGAATAGAAAATATACCGGCTTATATTCAATATCAAATTCTGAAACCAACAAATATCGTATTGGAAATAACGATATAAAATATATCTTTCAAATTTCCACAACCATATATATATAATCTCGAAATCCAAAATCAAAATATTCCGAAGATAATTTCGATTCAAATCCATTCCAATTCGTATATTGGAAATTCTGATTATTTTCAAAACCATTTCAAATCTAGTTCAAAACTAGTTCATTTTGATAAAAATATATTTTTATCCTTTCAAATGTGGAATTTTTCATCCCAGTTCTTTCCAATTAATTTATTATGATTTTACACAAATTATTAATATTTTTAATAATTTTATCAAGGCCCGTACAATCGGTTTTCTATAACGGCCACCGAACTGCACTTACAGCGAATTTTTCCAAATTTGATTGGGACATGATTCCAAATCCAACCGTTAGATTTCAAATCTCTAATATTTATTGGAAAGCTCTTTTCGATATGAACCCAACAGTTCTTGTTTCAGGAGAATCCGACGGTCGGATCTCCCGCAATGTCCATTCGAAGTCAATGGTCGAAATTCACGAACTGCTGCAGCGCGGCGCATTCTATTCAGGCCATTATATATATATATTATATATATTTCATCGATTTCCTTTTTAAACATATTTTATAAATCGTTTTAAATTCGTTTTCGAAATGATTTCAACTTCATATTCAATTTCGAATCAAAATTGAATATTCCACATCATCGATATACAAATGATAATATTTTCAAGACGTTATATTTTGAAATCACTTTCTTTTCTATATTCATTATAAAAACGAATATAATCGATATAAATATCGTTCGCGTCAAAATGGCGCATCTCTAATCAACACGGCTTTATATATTTCAATAACTTCGTTATTCTATTCAACAAATGAATATTTATTCTATTCAACACATGAATCTATATTTCTATCAACACATGAATATTCTCAACACATGAGTATCGTCAACACATGACTATTTTTGTTATTTAATATATTTTATAAAATTATGATAAAGATGTAAATTTTATTGTTTAAAATATTTTACTGAACACATGATAAGTTTCAACACATGAATATTCTCAACACATAAGCATCGTCAACACGTGACTATTTATTCTATTCAACACATGAATCTTTATTTTATAATATTCTTTATTTTCCCAATTGGAATGAGGCCCAATCAATTACCATATATTGTTAATTATATGGATTCCATACAACGCATGTATATAATAGAAATGATAAATAATCAACCATCATCCAAAGTGCACCACACAACTGCATAAGCATTAAATATAAATAATTAACGCTTACACAGTCTGTCGACCAATCGATCGACATACAACTAAATAATTGGGATTAGTGTAACACCCCGAAAATTCTATAACTGTGAAATTAACAAATTAAAGTATAATTAATCTGAAATCAAAGAACTAAGGGAAACGGGATACGCCATTGCGTTCGTCTCGGAAAAATACGCGAAATAGAGTCCGAGTTTTCGAAAAACGGAGTCCGTATGAAGAAGATATGGCCTTCGGAAGTTTGAGAATCAAGTTTAAATTCAAACAGAATAAATCAGGTTTAAATTCGAAAATGGGGCCCAATGGGCCAGGGCGGAAAAACACCCGCCTGACCCACCAAGTCGACTGGGCTGTCGACCTGGTCTAACCAGGTCGACAGGCCTGTCGACAGGGCTGTCGACAGGGGTGTCGACCTGGTCCAGACCCAGGTCGAGCCCAATCTAAACCGGCTGGCCTATTCTCTGTTGGTCGATTTTCTGTGGTCTGCTTTGTCATTAGGGCTAGGTGGCAGGCTCTAATTGGTCTCTCCTTAGAATGAATGGCTACGATCAATCCAGGCAACATCAATGGTTCTAATCAGTTCCTAACCTCTATATAAACAACCCTAGACTAAACCCTAATCTATTCATTCAAAAATAAGAACATAGCCGCCATGTTGCTGAGGAACGACTAGGAGTAGCCACCAAATTGGAGAGAGGATTGGGAGGAAGATTCTAAAGCTTAAAGCAACCTAAACAAATCAATTCAACAAAGGAATTTGCGTCTTCAATCCCTAAACTAGAGAATTCATCACACCATTGTAAGTAGAGTATTACTTTGGTATGAATAAACAATTGTGTTGGTTTGTATGCTTGAATTGTGGCAATAAAGTAATTCATATTTGTGCGTTCTTATCAATTTGAAATATTATATACGTTTGGATATTTATGAATTATGTTATTCATTATAAAGAACTACATGCGGTAGTTCTATGCAAGTATACGTTTGGAATATTTCGCAAATTATGTAATCCATGTTGAAGCTACATGTATGTAGTTGATTTAAATTCATGCAAGTTTGGGGTTTGCTTCTATGCCACCATGATGTATATTTTTGTGCATAAATCATTTTCTAAGTAATTGGAACAAGTTTGGTTATTATCCATATGAAATTATGTTGAGAATTTGGCATTATGTTTTAAGCCATGCTTTTGTACTAGAAAACCTATTTGCAAATTTATGAATATGGCTAGGCTATGAATGATATTTGGCATAATTGAAAACCATGATTAGGTCTACCTTGTTTACAAGAATTATATGATGACATATGTGGTACATGGCTAGGTTAGGTTCAAAAAGTCCCTTTTTGTAAGTTTACATGACTAAAGTAAGAATCATGATTTCATGTTAGAAATATTTATGCCATGGTTATGTGAACAAATTTAACTATACTTATGCCATGCTTATGTTTGATATTATGCCATGCTTATGTTTGACATTATGCCATGCTTATGCTAGAAATATTTATGCCATGCTTATGTTTGACATTATGCCTAAATAAGAATATAGGTTCATGTTGTAGTTAAACCTATGCAAGTTTACATGCCTTGATTCATGTCACCTATGCTTTATGACCAAAGTATATGTTACCACTATGCAAGTACACCCGTTTCTAGTTTGTATTTCCAACGTCATTTTGCAAGTTCATACGCTCACCTTCCCCTCTTTGTGTATGTAATCACGCTTTAAGCCTCCCCTTGTCGCATGGCTAAGTTGGGCTTTAAAAGGCTAAGCCCAACATATATATAATAAACGGACGTGTAAAACGGGGGAAAATAACGTTGGGTTAAAAATTACTAATGAATGAGAATATAAAATAGAAGGGCCCAAATTCAAGTATGGGTTGGGCCCATGATTGGTGTAACCTTTACACCATTAACTTAATAATGGGCCGCAAATATTTACATATAAGAAATAAAGAAGAATGACAAAATATGTGAATGTAGAACATACGATGTGTTTAACCCGAGGTTGGATTGAGTTGTGATATAAACCTGCCCGGAACCGCCCGGCTGTCCAGTAGTCACAACAATACCTATCCAATGTGGGAGGTTAAACATGGAGCCCAGCAAGGACCCGAGGTTAGACTGAGTTGTGGCGTAAGACTGCCCGGAACCAACCGGCAACAGGCAGCCACAACAATACCTGTCTAATGTGAGAGGTCAGGGCCTTAATAAGACAATTAAGGCTGAGTCAGGATTGATAGGATTAAGTGAACTAAAGACTTAATCAAAATGGAACATGCTAAACAAAACGGACTGGTGGGGGTTAGGTTAGGAAACACTTAACCAACTTAGCATGTTGGCTAGAGATAGAAAACCTAGTAACGGGGGACCCTTTTCAGCAGTAACCCTAGAAGGTGTATCAGGATACCCTGAAACTAGGCAGGGTGGGGCACGATTACTGGGCTGATTGTAAGAGGTCAAAGCGACGGCGGTGGTGTAGCAGTGTAGGTTCTAACGGAGTGCGGGCGTGCACACACTCCGGCGCAGAAAAATAAGGCACTGGACACCAGTAGCATACCTGTGCACTCTAAGGTTGTGTCGGGTTGCCACTATGGGACTTGATACACCCCATGGTGGGACCAGCATAGGTAACTACAACATCGGGGGCCGTAAGACACATGTAACTATGCGAGTAGGAGCCGATCATCATAGAATGGATCACATCACCCTGATTTTGGGGTGCCAGTTGGAAACTAGTTTATATGGGTTCAGAGATCAACATGGGGTACGATAGTATATTCGACCCTAGACAACTTAACCAAGTTTATAGTGCATGCCCACTTCTTGTTTATACTTATCATACCCAGTTCTTTATTCATAGACAAAATAGTACTAGACTTACTCAGGCTTTATGTCTGACTCTACTTTTCTTTCGTCTTCTTTCTTCCGTTTCCCCCCCAGGTCCTCAGGGAGGGAACACAGCAGCTTGACCTACCTCAACATCCAGCTTGAAGAAGAGAAATGTATTGCTTGGACTTTCCTGTTTTGAACTATGGCTTTGGATAATCCACTATGGGGCTTTTGCAGTTTATCTATGTTTTATTTATGCTTCTTTAAATAATGTACTCAAGACAGATTATGAAAGTGTTATGTTATGTTTTTGGAAAGGATGTTGTTGTAACACGTATTTGACTTTATGAAATAAAGTTTGTTGTTCTTCCGCTGTTTACAAATATGTGTTCTTATATCTGTCTTGTATATCTTTGACTTGTACTTATAAACCTCCACCAAAATTAGGGCATTCCCTTTGAGAGTGACCCTAACGGAGGTGGGGTGTTTCACTTGGTATCAGAGCATAGGTTTACCAGATAAGATAAAAAGTTTTGAAAAATTATTTTCAACAAAGAAATTTAAAGAAGCATTTTTAAAAGAAAAATATTATTTTGTTTTAAAAGGCAAAGTCCCCAAAGCCATAGGAACTATCTCTTATCCTTCGTTTTGAATCTATCCTTTTTGTTTCAGCATGTCCCAAGAACTTAACTTGCCGGAAGGGGTGCCAATACCTGGTTGGTTTAGACGGTTCTTAGAAGCAAGGGCCACTCAGCCAGGTCCTACCATTCCTCCTCCCCCAGCTGCAGGAAATCATCCAGCTGCAGCAGCACCTTTTCCTCCACCTCCTCCACGGGGAAACACGTTTGCTAAGATATGTAAAGATTTTAAAGCTATGGGAGGAAGGGATTTCCATGGAACTGAGTCCTTCGTGGCAGCTAGAAATTGGCTGAAAGAAACGGAGGACCTATTCATCATCTTTGAGGTAGAAGATAGACAAAAAGTACAATTGGCAGTGTGGCTATTGAAGGGCGAGGCTTCCTACTGGTGGGAAGTCACTAATGCTGAAAGACCAGTGGAGACATGGGAGGACTTTAAGGCAAGGTTTGAGACTAAATTTCTCTCAGATGCGGAAAGAAGTTTACAGTTGTAAAAATTCTTATTTCTTAAGCAAGGGGACAAGACGGTCAGAGAGTATGTGAATCAGTTCGATGAGCTGGCTAGGTTTGGGCTTGACCTAGTCAACACCCCGCACAAGAAGGCTCTCCGTTTCGTCAAAGGGTTAAATGAGCCATTACACAGTTTGGCCATGACCCATATACCCATGGGAGCCACGTATGAAAGATTGGTGCAAATGGCATTGCTGAATGAAGAGGATAAGGACAAGAAGAAAGAGGGTTTGCAGCCCAAGAAGACAGACTTTAAGAAGGGCGGGAAAGGCAACAAAGAGAAGAGGAAGTGCAATTTCTGTGGCAAAGTGGGGCACTTAGTAAAGGACTGCCGGAAAAAGAAGGCCAAGGAGAATGGTGGGTGCTTTTCTTGCGGTGAGACAGGCCATAGGGCTAAGGACTGCCCAAAGAAACGAGGACAGGGGCAGAGGGCTGGATCCACCCCAGGGGCACAGGTCCATGTGCTAGAAGCGCCACCTCTGCAACAGCGAGGTATAAATACTTCTGTAGAAAGTGTAGTTTATCTTTATGATCACCCCGTTCGCACTTTATTTGATTATGGCGCATCACACTCCTTTATCTCGTCTGCTTTAGTAGAATCTCTGCACCTAGAAACTAGTATGGTAGAAGACCCCTTAATTGTTTCAAACCCAATTGGGGGCCCAGCTCATTTGTCTATGATCTGTGTGGGATTGAAAATTTCTATTCTAAGTGTAGAATTTCTATGTAGTGCCTTTGTTTTGGGCTTTTCGGGGTATGGTTTGATTTTGTGTATGGATTGGCTATCCAGTAATGGGGCCATCCTTGATTGTGAGAAAAGGGTTGTTAGGCTCCTAACCCAGCTCGGTAATACTTTGGAAATTTCTTGTAATCCCTCGTATGCGGTTATGCTTAGTTATCTTGAATCGCTAGATGCCTCTGTTGAAAATTTGAAATCAGTTAGAGTGGTCCGGGAATATCCGGATGTCTTTGAAGAGGTGAAGGGCTTGCCACCGAAGCGGGAAATAGACTTCCGCATATATCTTGTAGATAATGCAAAGCCCGTTGCGTTGCCCGTTAGACACATGGCTCCACGAGAAAGGAAAGAGCTCAGTAAACAAATTAAAGAGCTTCTAGAAAAGGGGTTCATTAGGAGGAGCATTTCAGAATGGGGCGCTCCAGTGGTGTTCGCTACAAAGGCGGATGGTTCACTCCGTCTATGTGTTGACTATAGGGAGCTCAACAAGCTAACGAAAAAGAATAGGCACCCTCTCCCTAGAATTGACGATTTATTTGACCAGCTTGTAGGGGCGTCTGTTTTCTCCCAACTCGATTTAGCAACCGGTTTTCATCAGCTAAGGGTGGCTGAAGATAGCATCGATAAAACGGCGTTCAGAACCCCAGACGGCTTCTTTGAATGGCTTGTCATGCCTTTCGGCTTGATAAATGCACCTGCTTATTTCGTGGACCTGATGAGTAGGGTATTTAGAGATTTCCTCAACAAATTCGTAGTGGTCTTCGTAGATGATATCCTTATCTTCTCAAAGAGTGAAGAGGAACATGCTCAGCACTTAAGGGCAATCATGGAAACTTTGCGAGTCCATCAACTAAAAGCCAAATTCTCCAAATGCCACTTTTGGAGAGAAGAAGTGAGGTTCCTTGGGCACATAGTATCCAAACAAGGGTTAGCAGTGGACCCTGCGAAGGTAGTGGCGGTACAAGATTGGAAGACACCAAGGAATGCAACTGAGGTCCGAAGCTTCCTAGGACTAGCAGGTTTCTATCGAAAGTTCATAAGGGATTTTGCGAAAATCTCAGCTCCGCTCACGAAATTGACCAAGAAGAACCTAGCGTTCAATTGGAACTTGGATTGCGAGTTTGCTTTCCAACGACTAAAAAGGGCTCTCACAACAGCCCCAGTTTTGACGCTGCCAGATGGGAGCAAGATGTTCACTGTTTATATGGATGCATGTGGGACAGGGCTAGGCGCCGTCTTAATGCAAGAAGGAAGGGTGGTAGCTTATGGCGGGAGGCAATTGAAGGTGCACGAAAAGAACTACCCAACCCACGATCTTGAGTTAGCCGCCATCGTCTTTGCACTCAAGTCTTGGCGACACTATCTCCTAGGTGAGAAGTTCGAACTCTACACTGACCATAAATCGTTGAAATATCTTTTCTCGCAGAAAGATCTTAACTTGAGGCAACAAAGATGGATGGAGTTTCTTGCCTCGTACGATTTCGAAATCTCCTACACTCCGGGCAAAGGCAACGTAGTGGCAGACGCGTTGAGCCGAAAGAAATTGACCCTAAGCCCGTTGTTTGTTGAAAGACAAAGCCTAGAGTTTATAGCCAGCTTCGACGTTAGGCCTTCCTCCGATTTCATACCGGGCTTGCTAGCATCTCTCGAAGTGCGCCCAACTTTAGTGGATTCAGTAGGGACAGCACAACGCGAAGACCCTCAGCTTGTGGAAATGATTGATAGACTAATTAAGGGTGAGACTTCAAGTCACCTCAACAGATACTCCATTGACGATAGGGGTTTGCTAAGGCGAGACGGAAGACTATGCGTCCCACAGACAAAAGATTTAATAAAGAAGGTTCTCGAGGAAGCACATCACTCCAAGATGACGATACACCCAGGCAGAGATAAAATGTACAAAGATATAAAAAGGACTTTCTTCTGGAACGGCATGAAAAAGGACGTGGCAGAATTCGTTTCTAAGTGTATAGTGTGCCAACAGGTTAAAGCGGAACAGAAAAAGCCTGGCGGACTACTACATCCTCTGGAGGTCCCGCAGTGGAAGTGGGATAGCATCTCAATGGACTTCATCGATGGGCTGCCTAGGTCTAGGAGAGGCAACACTAGCATTTGGGTAATAGTGGATAGGCTTACTAAAAGCGCCCACTTTTTACCTGTCAAAAGTAAGAGAACTGCCTCATCCCTAGCATCACTTTACCTCAAGGAAATCGTTCGACTCCATGGAATACCATCTAGCATTGTTAGTGACCGAGACCCCATCTTCACCAGCGAGTTTTGGCGGAGTCAGCAAGAAGCAGTAGGAACGCAGTTATGCTTGAGCACAGCCTATCATCCCCAAACCGACGGCCAAACAGAGAGAGTGAATAGAGTTTTGGAAGACCTCTTAAGACTATGCGTCCTTGACTTCGGAGGGACATGGGAAGACCATCTTCCTTTGGTAGAATTCGCCTACAACAACAGCTATCAAGCAACCATCGGAATGGTGCCCTTCGAAGCTTTATATGGAAGACCGTGCCGATCGCCCACTTGTTGATGGGAGTCTACGGATAAGCTCATACTTGGACCAGATATGATCCGAGAGACTTCAGAGAAAGTAGACTTAATACGAAGAAGGATGAAGACGGCCCAAGACAGACAAAAGTCCTACGCCGACAAGAGGAGGACCGACCTTGAATTTGAAGTTGGAGACAAAGTTTTTCTCAAGGTATCACCGCTAAGAAACGTTGTTCGTTTTGTAACCACAGGAAAACTAGCACCAAGGTTCATAGGGCCATTCCCTATCATCGAGAAAATTGGGAAAATGGCCTATAGATTAGAGCTACCCGAGAAGTTGGCTGGAGTCCACAACGTTTTTCACGTTTCACATCTCCGAAAATGTCTACATGAGTCAGCCGAAGTGGTAGAGCCAAATATCCTCGAAGAGGCCGAAGTGGAACGCGAAGCGACCATAAGAAAAGTTCCAACCCGCATCTTAGGAACGGAAGTGAAGAAGCTACGCAACCGCGAAGTCAAGCTCGTCAAAGTTCAGTGGAGCGACGCCGAGGGAGACGCGACTAGGGAAACTGAAGCTAGAATACGTACTGCCTACCCTTTTCTGTTCGAGGGTACATCCTTGATCTTTCTTTTTCCTTAAGTTGCGCTTTTATCTATCTTTTTAGGTATATTTCCTCGACCGTATCTTTTAGGTAGAAACCCTTTGGATGGAAACATGTAGTTGAAACATGTTATGGATGATGGTTGCAAGTGGTTGCAAGTGATTACTAGTGGTTGCTCGTGGTTGCATATACACACACAATCTAGGTTTTAGATCGGCTCAGTCACTTCATATTGCATATGCATATATGTTTGCATTCGTATATGGTTGAACTTTAATGTGTTGTCATATGGATGTTGCATTTATAATGAATGATTGTGCACTCATGTAAAATCAAAAATAGGAAAATTTGCATACATAATGGATTCATGGCACTTACATAATTCGCATTAAGGAGGTCAACTGAATCAGTAGACCGCCTGATTTTGCATTAGATAAGTACATGTACACACACACTTCGCATATGATCATGAAGCATTAGAATTCTTTTAAGGACAATGGATGCTCGTGTTTGATGGATGAATAGATGGATGATTGGATGTTAGGATATACATTCCTCCTAACTTGAAGATTTCGGGGACGAAATCCTTTTAAGTGGGGGAGAATGTAACACCCCGAAAATTCTATAACTGTGAAATTAACAAATTAAAGTATAATTAATCTGAAATCAAAGAACTAAGGGAAACGGGATAAGCCATTGCGTTCGTCTCGGAAAAATACGCGAAATAGAGTCCGAGTTTTCGAAAAACGGAGTCCGTATGAAGAAGATATGGCCTTCGGAAGTTTGAGAATCAAGTTTAAATTCAAACAGAATAAATCAGGTTTAAATTCGAAAATGGGGCCCAATGGGCCAGGGCGGAAAAACACCCGCCTGACCCACCAAGTCGACTGGGCTGTCGACCTGGTCTAACCAGGTCGACAGGCCTGTCGACAGGGCTGTCGACAGGGGTGTCGACCTGGTCCAGACCCAGGTCGAGCCCAGTCTAAACCGGCTGGCCTATTCTCTGTTGGTCGATTTTCTGTGGTCTGCTTTGTCATTAGGGCTAGGTGGCAGGCTCTAATTGGTCTCTCCTTAGAATGAATGGCTACGATCAATCCAGGCAACATCAATGGTTCTAATCAGTTCCTAACCTCTATATAAACAACCCTAGACTAAACCCTAATCTATTCATTCAAAAATAAGAACATAGCCGCCATGTTGCTGAGGAACGACTAGGAGTAGCCACAAAATTGGAGAGAGGATTAGGAGGAAGATTCTAAAGCTTAAAGCAACCTAAACAAATCAATTCAACAAAGGAATTTGCGTCTTCAATCCCTAAACTAGAGAATTCATCACACCATTGTAAGTAGAGTATTACTTTGGTATGAATAAACAATTGTGTTGGTTTGTATGCTTGAATTGTGGCAATAAAGTAATTCATATTTGTGCGTTCTTATCAATTTGAAATATTATATACGTTTGGATATTTATGAATTATGTTATTCATTATAAAGAACTACATGCGGTAGTTCTATGCAAGTATACGTTTGGAATATTTCGCAAATTATGTAATCCATGTTGAAGCTACATGTATGTAGTTGATTTAAATTCATGCAAGTTTGGGGTTTGCTTCTATGCCACCATGATGTATATTTTTGTGCATAAATCATTTTGTAAGTAATTGGAACAAGTTTGGTAATTATCCATATGAAATTATGTTGAGAATTTGGCATTATGTTTTAAGCCATGTTTTTGTACTAGAAAACCTATTTGCAAATTTATGAATATGGCTAGGCTATGAATGATATTTGGCATAATTGAAAACCATGATTAGGTCTACCTTGTTTACAAGAATTATATGATGACATATGTGGTACATGGCTAGGTTAGGTTCAAAAAGTCCCTTTTTGTAAGTTTACATGACTAAAGTAAGAATCATGATTTCATGTTAGAAATATTTATGCCATGGTTATGTGAACAAATTTAACTATACTTATGCCATGCTTATGTTTGATATTATGCCATGCTTATGTTTGACATTATGCCATGCTTATGCTAGAAATATTTATGCCATGCTTATGTTTGACATTATGCCTAAATAAGAATATAGGTTCATGTTGTAGTTAAACCTATGCAAGTTTACATGCCTTGATTCATGTCACCTATGCTTTATGACCAAAGTATATGTTACCACTATGCAAGTACACCCGTTTCTAGTTTGTATTTCCAACGTCATTTTGCAAGTTCATACGCTCACCTTCCCCTCTTTGTGTATGTAATCACGCTTTAAGCCTCCCCTTGTCGCATGGCTAAGTTGGGCTTTAAAAGGCTAAGCCCAATATATATATAATAAACGGACGTGTAAAACGGGGGAAAATAACGTTGGGTTAAAAATTACTAATGAATGAGAATATAAAATAGAAGGGCCCAAATTCAAGTATGGGTTGGGCCCATGATTGGTGTAACCTTTACACCATTAACTTAATAATGGGCCGCAAATATTTACATATAAGAAATAAAGAAGAATGACAAAATATGTGAATGTATAACATACGATGTGTTTAACCCGAGGTTGGATTGAGTTGTGATGTAAACCTGCCCGGAACCGCCCGGCTGTCCAGTAGTCACAACAATACCTATCCAATGTGGGAGGTTAAACATGGAGCCCAGCAAGGACCCGAGGTTAGACTGAGTTGTGGCGTAAGACTGCCCGGAACCAACTGGCAACAGGCAGCCACAACAATACCTGTCTAATGTGAGAGGTCAGGGCCTTAATAAGACAATTAAGGCTGAGTCAGGATTGATAGGATTAAGTGAACTAAAGACTTAATCAAAATGGAACATGCTAAACAAAACGGACTGGTGGGGGTTAGGTTAGGAAACACTTAACCAACTTAGCATGTTGGCTAGAGATAGAAAACCTAGTAACGGGGGACCCTTTTCAGCAGTAACCCTAGAAGGTGTATCAGGATACCCTGAAACTAGGCAGGGTGGGACACGATTACTGGGCTGATTGTAAGAGGTCAAAGCGACGGCGGTGGTGTAGCAGTGTAGGTTCTAACGGAGTGCGGGCGTGCACACACTCCGGCGCAGAAAAATAAGGCACTGGACACCAGTAGCATACCTGTGCACTCTAAGGTTGTGTCGGGTTGCCACTATGGGACTTGATACACCCTGTTAGCCTACTTTGTGAACTAGGCAACACAAAGTCAAGAAACCAATCATTGAAGAGTATTTCAAGTTATAAGACTCCGGATTCGGATCGGAAGGAAACACCACAATTCAAATTGATAGCAGCATATCGGTTCGGATCGGGTAGAATTCTCTGTTCGGATCGGATGTCTCTTACTGGATAAATTGGCAAAGCATATCTGATCGGATCGGAAAGCCATTTGCTTGCCACGACGCTGGAGCGGAGCAGAGTATGATTAGAGAAGGAGAGACGTCCAGGCTACCCCGGTTCGGATCGGGTATTCCGATCCGAGCCCCCAACCTGCACGTCTCCGACCCGCACCCATGATCCAGGAAAATCTCCTATGAAATCGCCTGGAGAACCGGACCGGATATGACTAATTCCTACCCCTAACGTCCATCTCTTTGATGTGTTGTCAGCTTGATAGTCCATCCGAACCCGGAGAGAGTGCGATGGATGACACGTGTTCTGACCCGGATTGAATCTCAGGCAAATTCACACCTATAAATACCCCATCTAGAGACAAAGAGAAGGATCTTTTTCAGCACTTTTGAGAATCCAAGTACCTCCATCATCCGAATTCCTTTACTCCCGGAAAATCCAAACCATCTTTCATTTCTTGTTTTAATCATTTGAGTGAACAAAAGTGAGTTGTGAGTGAATCTTAAATTGCCTTTGTATCTGAATTACTGAATATAGTTAGAACTAAGTGGACGTAGGCATTTCTTCGCCGAACCACTATAAATCTTGTGTGTTCATTTTTATTTCTGTTTTATTTTATCTTGTTTCTAATCAATTTGGGTGTTAGAACCACATTTGGGTCTAACATTTTGGTGCTTTCACTGAGAACAACCTCATCTAAATTCTTTATTTTCCGGGATCTCTTTCTACTTTTTGGACCGTTGAGTTCAAAGAAGTGAATCCTTAAGTTTCTCCACTTTTTTACATTCGTTGAAGCAATTGTCAAAGACTAATGGCCAAAGGAAAAGGCAAGGAAGTTCAGTCTGTTCAAGGAAATGGAGCTGGCGAAGATCAGCAACATGCTGTTGTAACAAGGTCTCGGGGGCAGAGTTCAGCAGCAGGAAGAATCAATGCAGGAAATCCGAACCGACAGCAAGGGGAGAGCTCCGATCCGATCCGGGTAGGGGACTCCGAAGCAGTGCACTCCCCCAGTCTGAACCGACCCGACTTGCTCGCTGCACACCGATCCGACCAGGCACCCCAGCTCCGATCCGACCCGACTTCCTACCTCCGATCCGACCCGATGCTTGGTGAAGCTGGAACATCTACTCGAGTCCCCGCGAATGCTCCAATTCCAGCTGCCAGGGTTGGAGACCAGGTCAATCCATCTGCTCCCATCACTCAAGGAGATTTCTCGCGCTTGCTTGATATGCTTGAGAGCACGAGGGAGGCTATGAGAGTTCATGAGCGCACCAATCTCATGATGCAGGAAAATATGAGGCTCATGAGTCGGGAAATCAATGAGCTCCGCCGGCAAAGAACTCCATCACCGGTTCGTCACACACCCGTAGATCAATCTTCATCTTCCGAGGAAGAGAGGCCCCGTGAACGAAGGCCACTCGAACGACCTCAGAACGTGGAGCAGCTAACGTTTGGATCTTTGGGATCTCGCGAGGATATCGCACGAGCGTTAGGAAACGATAGCCCTACTCGGGGGCAAAGACTCCAGTCCCCTCTTCCCGAGATCGACCGGGAACACAGGGAAAGGAATCGAGTAGAGGCAGCTCGAAGAAGAAGGGCATCTCCAGAGCAAGAGCCCCGAAGGAACTCGGACACTAGGGCCAGGGAACCTGAGCAGCCCCTAACTAGTGCCGATGTGCAGGCAATGGTTCGCCGAATTATGTCCGAGAGCCGGAATTATACGAATGAAGACTATGGCATTGAGCGAAGCCATACACCGTTCACTGATGATATCCTAGATTTCCAGTTTCCCCGACGCTTTAACTTGCCGCAGATGGACAAATACAACGGTAGGACTGATCCGGGACAGCATTTGATGCGGTATTCGTGGCTCATGAACGCCGCTGCTGCCCCTGATGAAGTAAAGTGCAAAGCATTCCCAATCTACCTGGAAGATGTGGCATTGTTCTGGTTTACCCGGCTTCCTCCTCGTTCAATTTCTAATTACAAAGAACTAAGCGAGCGTTTCATGAACCAGTTTCGACTACATGCCCGCAAGTCCAAGAGTGTTATTGAATTGTCGAGGACCTCGACTTGTCGCTTACCTCAAGAAAGTGAAAGAGCTATTAAGTAGCTTAGAACGGTACAACATAACACATATTCCCAGAGTAGAAAACCAGAAAGAGGATAGATTAGCAAAGTTGGCTAGTTCCGACAATCCAGAAGAGACTGAGGTAATTCCAATTGAAACGTTGGAATCGCCAAGCTTTGAGTCAATAGAAATTGAATTCGTTCATGAAGCGGAATCAGAGAAGGAGTCATGGATGACTCCAATCAAGAGTTTTCTTAAGAATGGGACTCTCCCATCGAAGAAAAGTGAGAAAAGAGCTGTAGTTCGCAAAGCTGCCAGATATGTTATACAAGACGATACCCTCTATAGACAGGGATTTTCTATGCCCCTGTTACGATGTATCGCACACGACGACATCAAGCGTGTACTGAGAGAAGTGCACGAAGGTGAGTGTGGAGATCATACAGGAGGTCAAACTTTAGCAAAGAAAATATTGCGGTATGGATACTTCTGGCCTACGATTAACAAAGATGCAGCTGATTATTCACGACGCTGCGATAAGTGCCAGAGATTCGCCAAAATCCCCAGGGCACCGTCAACTCAGCTTAAATCGATGGTGAGTCCTTGGCCATTTGCCACATGGGGAATCGATATCATTGGAGTTTTACCGATTGCTAAAGGGGGAGCTAAGTATGCCATAGTAGCCGTGGATTATTTCACAAAGTGGGTGGAAGCTGAACCCTTGACTAAGATCACCACAAGAAAGGTGATAAGTTTTGTG
Source organism: Allium sativum (assembly GCA_030737875.1). NCBI lineage: Eukaryota > Viridiplantae > Streptophyta > Magnoliopsida > Asparagales > Amaryllidaceae > Allium > Allium sativum. The sequence continues at coordinate 1,001,268,291 of CM060912.1, forward strand.
GTCCGAAATATTATATGCCGATTCGGAATCCCAAGGACAATTATTACCGACAACGGGACCCAATTTGATAGCACTGAATTCAGAAACTTTTGCCAGAAATATAAGATAGACAAACGATATACTGCAGTTGCCTATCCACAATCTAATGGGCAAGTAGAGGCAATAAACAAGGTAATAAAATCCATCCTCAAGAAGCGATTAGAGCGTGCAAAGGCAAAATGGGTTGATGAATTGCCCCTAGCTTTGTGGGCATATCGAACAACGTTTAAAACGGCTACCGGTCATACCCCTTTCTCTCTCTCCTTTGGCTCAGAAGCAGTAATTCCAGTTGAACTGGAAGTTCCTTCCCACAGGGTTACGTATTATGACCCGATGACGAATCGGGCACTTTTACTTGAGTCTCTTGATGAAGTCGAAGAGAAGAGGGACGAAGCAGACTTGCGTGCAGCAAGACATCGGCGTCAGATGGCGCGCTATTATGACAAAAAAGTTCGCCTCAGAACTTTTGAACCCGGAGATTTGGTGCTCAAGAGAGTTTTTCCATCCCTTCCTCACCTCGGCCCAAAATGGGAGGGACCCTTTGTCATCCAACGGAAACTTGATAAAGGAACATTCAAGTTAACGACCGTAGATGGCGAAGAAGTCCCTCGAGCATGGAATGCCCAACACTTAATGCGATATTTGGATTAGAAATGCTATACTTTTTGCTGTTCTTCCTGTAAACTCTGTAATAAGGCACGACTTGCCTTTGGAAAATATGACGATATGAATAAAGGACTATAAAGTGGATGTAGGCTATGACTTAGCTGAACCACTATAAAATATTGTGTGTTATTTACTTTTATGCATTTACATTCGTTAGTTATTCTGTTGTGATTATAAAATACAGGATAACTTAGAGCCTAAAAAGGTTGAAACAGTTTGGGCATAAAAAGAAGCACAATGATTATTTGTGCAATAAGACATAAAAGAATGAGAAAACGACATTCTGAACTCTAACTCTCCAGAGAAAGAGAGAGAGTATAAAAGCGTCTCCGACTGAGCGCTGAGAAAGGAGGATCAACTCCGAACTCTAACTCTCCAGAGAAAGAGAGAGAGAGTATAAAAGCGTCTCAAACTGAGCGCTGAAAAAGAAATTCTATTCTGAACTCTAACTTTCCAGAGAGAAAGAGAGTATAAAGGCGTCTCCGATCGAGCGCCGAGAAAGAAATCTTTTCCCGTTGAACGACCGGGGGATAAACAAATAGCTGAACTCGAACTCTAACTCTCGAGAGAATGAGAGGGAGTATAAAAGAAATGCCAGGAAAAACAACAGGTGTTGATGACACAGGAAATGCTATCCCGTTAGAGAATCGGGAGCATTCAGATTGCATGGTTAAGTACTGAATAACTTGTGGAGACTGACTGGGGACACATACACATACACATAACTCCCCTCTCCACAACTTTGTTTCATAACTATAGATGTGCATTTTTACAAAAGTGCAGAACTGCTAACAAATAAACATTGCAGAAAGTGAATTATTTTTATTTACAAATGAATGAATTTGTACAGGGAAATAACTGAAAAAGAAAGTGCGGAAGCTGCTGGTGTAGCAGCACTTATTGATTTACAAAGATGCTGAAAAGATACAGGAGAACCCACTATTTGGGTTTGGGATGAGCCTTTGATTTCTTGGCAGCTTTTTCCGCATCTTTTGCTTCCCTCTCGGCTTCAGTCAAGATTCACTTTGATTTCTTTTTCCCTGAAGGTGTAGTACTGGAGCCGGCAGACTTCTTCCCGGAGGGCTGGGCACTGGAATCAAGAGAAGATTTTTTAGCAAGTTCTTCGGTAATAGATCTAGTTGAGAGCTTAACAACTAACCTTGAACCTGCATCCACAACTGCGAGGGGCTTGAGGACCTCAGGATCTAACTCTTCAGCTTTTAATTGCAAGCGCTTGTCTTGATCAGCCTTCATGGCCGCCAAGGTAATGTCATCAGCGCTTTTTGACTCCCCGGTTATTGTAACCTCTGGTTCCTCATCATGCCCCTCGTCTCCTCCGTCGTCTTTTAGAGCTGCAATCATTTCTTCATCATGGGGAGTAGTGACCTTAGTTGGCTCACTTCTTTCCCCCAGGTCTATTGAAGCAGCCTTGTCTTCCCCTTCTTTGACCCTATCAGCGGGCTTTGTCCCAGTGGTAGTTCCTTGAACTACATCTGTCTTCGCGGAGGATTCAACGCCTACAAAATGAGAAACATCGGTTATCAACTCAGGCAAGAGCAAAGGATTTCTCATCGAACGTTCAGTCATGTAGCCAAAGGTAGTAGTAGCCTTGACAAATTGAGGAGAAAAGATAGGGATACCTTCTGAAGACTTTTCAGCGGGGGTGACTACTACCTCTGGAGTTATTTCAGGAATGGGAGATAGTAAAGTTGATCGGGGAATTCCCGGGTTTTCGGGATCATACCCTTCTACTTCAGGAGTTACAGGAGCAGAAGAAGAGGAACCAGCTTCAGGAATGGTTTTCTGTTTGGACTTCCGCCTCTCTTCTTCCATGGCCTCAGCAATTAGGCGGCGCCCTTCAGCTAGGTGCTCCGGTTCGTCGTCTCTCAAATATTTCTCCATCAGCTTATCTTCATCGAGGGAATCAACCTTAAGCTCTTCTTTTTCCCACTCGACGATTTGATTCCACACATGAACCAAAGTGGATGGATAGTCCTCGATCCAGGAAATGTTTCGACGACGAATAATGTGCGCGAAGAATTCGATCATTAGCTCGCCGAAACCCTGAATATCGGCCTCCGCCTCTGATAATTGTTTGCGGGTTTCCTCCGCAGATTTAATAGCGCATTCCACATTGCCTTCAGCCAGAACAGCCCTGTTTTCCGCCTCTAACAATTTTGAAGCCAAGTCAGTGTTTTTCTTTTCTAACTCAGCACTCCTTTTCGCTAACTCGGCGTTTTTCTGCTCAAGCTCAGCATAAGCGAGACGTGTCTTAGCAGCCTCTGATTTGGCTTCGTCAGCTTGCTTCTTCAGCTCGGAACGTTCCTGAGTGTGGGATTCTAGCAAATCATGATAGCGCTTTTGCATGTCCTCAAACCGTTGTGTTGAGCTTGAGTATCTTCTAAATTTTTTCCTAAGGTTTTTAGGGCCTTAGCATCTTCCTCTGCAGTTTTGTGCATTGAGTCAGCATTTGTCATTAGCGTGCGGATGATTCTAGAAAGAGTGCGGGAATACTTGAACATTTCGGTATATTGTTTTTCCACCAAATCAATCTTTGCTCTGGCCTCCTCTGCCCAATTAGAAGAAATAGGTTCAAGGGAAGGTAGAAAGGTCAAAGTCTCGAAGTAGTGCTCGGGAAATTGCTCCTTTAAATATGCCAGCCTTACGGCGGTTCCCGCATCTGGTGGAGGAGGGGCGAGGATTGTTAGTTCAGTGTCCCTTCCTGAAGAAGATTCTGTAGAACCCTTGTCTGTCCGAGGTCGCTTAGTAGCAGGGACTTTTTGCATACTTCTAGACCCAGTTTCCTTTGGAGGTGTTTTCTCTCTACTCCGCTTTTCATGGGAGGAAGTGGAATCCCTAGATTGTGGTCTATCATCCTCCCTACGACCTTGATAGCTTTTGTATTTTTCTTGTTCCGGTCGAACTGATGAGCGGGAGCGTGAGGATCGAGATCGATAAGTATCATAGGGTCTTCTTTCCTCCCTGCCGCGGTCATCCCGGCGGTTATATTCGGCATCCTGGGGAGGATTGGACATGCTGCGGCGAAGCTTTCTTATATCATAAGAAGATCGAGACATTGTACCTGCACGATAAGTTAAACGAAGTTTAGAATCGACGAATCCATGGAGAAAGAAGTGCAATGAATGCTAGTGCTACGGTATAAAGTGCATCCTAAGTGATGTGTGTGTCCCCCCAACCAACCCGAGTCTGAAGCTAGACTGGTGCGGGCAGGCTCTTTGGCCTTAGCAGGAGTAGTTTCTTCAGAAGAAGTAAAGACTAAAGGGTCCTTTCTGAAATCTTCTGAAGTATATATAGCCTCGGGTAAGGGGAGATCCCCCAAACCCTGAAATATGTGCTTGTCGGTGCAAGGAACATCCCCTTCGGAAGCGTGAAGTGGTGACCCTTGGGGAGATTTAGATTTGTCTAGCGAGGTAGTTTCCTCGGGGGCAATATACCCTTCACGATGTCTTTTGGCCAGATTAGCCAGTTCATCATCTTGAGTGGAAGAGGGAGAGGGTGAAGTTTGAAGAGGAGCTGCAGGAATTCCCGAGCCTTCTCCCATTTCTGGAACTGTTTCCACTGGAGGAATATATGCATAAGGGACCGTCCCATGACCAATGCTACGGAAAACGGATAGCAGCCCGTGAAAATGAAGGTACTCATCTTTTTAGAACCTCGTCAATAGTAAGGAATTTTTGGTCGCCATTGAGGAGACGGTGCATTCGATCAAAGAACGCTTGGTCTGATACCTGTTTGGGATTGTCGACTGCAAATAAAAAGGAAAACAGGTCAGGGTGATGATTCAAGTGTATAGAGTCCAGGGTCAGAAGATCAGTGCTTTACTTGATTTTGTCCATCTTCTGGCGCATCCAGACTATTGCTTTATATAGAACCACTCTAGTCTTGAATCTCCAGCTTTGCTGCTAAACGGCGTAGAGATTATCTTCCTCTTTGGGACCGACTCAAAGTAACAGAAAGAAGGGGTTTCTCTAGTCCGATGTTTGAAATTATAGAAGAAATGAACATCATCAAACGTAAGCTCCACGCCTAGAATTTCACGATATGCTATGAATAAGGTATGCAGGTAGGCATATGAATTGGGATGCAGCTGCATGGGGGCGATCCGCATTTGTCTTAAGAAGTCGACGATGAAAGGCGAGAATGGAGGAATGGCGCCAACCATGCACATCAGACGAGTGACCGTCATATATCCTTCTGGAGGGTTATGGGGACGGTCAGAACGTGAGGGCACTAAAGTGTCTCTCTTCATTATTCCATACTTCAAGCAAATTCTCACGAGTCGGTCATTGTCAATTGTTGATTCTACGGAATCTGGAGGTGATTCCAATATAATGGCTGAGTCAAATTCATCGGGTGCTCGATTGTCACCAATCCCTCCTTCCTCCTCAAAGCCTAGGGAAACTTCATTTTCTGAAGACATTTCATCGCTTTCCCGATGACCAACTCCGTAATCCGGACCCTCGCTGTCCCATTCTGGGTCAGATGAAGAAGATATATCCTCGAGAGTGGTTTTGTTGGAAGTTTCTGGAGCTTCTTTCCTCTCAGCTAAACGAGAAGAGCGTCTGGGCCTCATTGTCATGGAACTATTGAAGAAGCAATAGCACGGATTAGAGTGAATTATCCCGTGTCCCCTTTTTGTGTATGTGTGTGAACTAAAGTGTATGCAACAAATGTGGGAAATACAAAATAGAAGTACAGCAATGCAAGACGAAGCTTTAAAGAGAAAGTAATAGTCAGAGTTGTCCTTGATTCTCGTTTATGTTCGCAAGGCACTATCCTAACTGTTCGCGAAGCATATTCGTCTAGAGTAAGCGTTAGTTGAATTAATTGGGTAGTCTTTATGTGCCAAGTTTGATATGTTCGGATCGGTTCGGATATACGTATGATGGCTGGCTCAATACAAACACAGATAGTAATCGGTTCGGATGCGTCATTAGAGCAGGGCCAGTTCAAGACAAGGGAAGCAATGGGTTCGGAGGCAGGACTGATTTGATCGGATCGGATGGCCCGATCCGAACCGAACTAGCACCACTCAACCGATCCATTTACTTCAACCTTCACTTCTCCGACCCGAACCGACGTTTTCTGTCCTCCCTGTCTTTCTAAAGTGTGTAACCCGGACCGACCCCTTATCCTACTTCTTCCTTTCCGTTCCTCCGTCTTCTACCCGAACCGACTTCAGTTGGTCACCACGCTCCTCGTCTTCTTCCTCTTTCCCCCCTTTCTCACAAACAGGTCCATATTATCACCTATGCTATCGTCAAGGGCAGAAATTTGCCCTCTCCAGCTTCGCAACGCCTCGAAGCGACGGCGCGTCCACCAGTAACGATGTGGAGTTTAAGCGAAGCCTGTGGCTAAACCATCCCAATCCAACACAAATTGAAATCAAGAGCAATTACTATGAAGCTATTCGAGATTAAAGAGCTACCTACGTGTTCGAGTTAAGAAATCTACGAGGGATAGTTTCAGAATATTTGAGTTTCTGAAGTTTTCAATGCTTAGGTCCGAACGGCAATAGAAACGAAGAAGGAAGGAATGAAGACGGTGATGGGTTTATATAAAGAATGGTGTTGACTCCTCGTCTCCCTATTTTGTCTCGCCCGCTCGGACCGGAGTGGAAGCCCAGTAGCACAACTCTCTTTGAAGGCCCAATGTTTAAGAAATAAATCCACGAATACGCTTCGGATCGGAATCCGAACCGAGTGGAAACTTCACACGTTGATTTAGCATCCGACTCGAATTGAAGAGAAGGAGAGTAAAGGAGAAGCATACCTGCAAGAAGCATTACATGGCGAGATAAGTTCCCAAATTTGCTCAGAAATGAAGAAAATGTGTTCGGGTCGGACGCCGAACCGAACAGAAATCTGTGCATTACTCTTGACAATTCTGGTTAAACGACATCAAAGCACGCTTTGTACAACGAAAGCATCCTTTGAGGGGGCAAAATGTTAGCCTACTTTGTGAACTAGGCAACACAAAGTCAAGAAACCAATCATTGAAGAGTATTTCAAGTTATAAGACTCCGGATTCGGATCGGAAGGAAACACCACAATTCAAATTGATAGCAGCATATCGGTTCGGATCGGGTAGAATTCTCTGTTCGGATCGGATGTCTCTTACTGGATAAATTGGCAAAGCATATCTGATCGGATCGGAAAGCCATTTTCTTGCCACGACGCTGGAGCGGAGCAGAGTATGATTAGAGAAGGAGAGACGTCCAGGCTACCCCGGTTCGGATCGGGTATTCCGATCTGAGCCCCCAACCTGCACGTCTCCGACCCGCACCCATGATCCAGGAAAATATCCTATGAAATCGCCTGGAGAACCGGACCGGATATGACTAATTCCTACCCTTAACGTCCATCTCTTTGATGTGTTGTCAGCTTGATAGTCCATCCGAACCCGGAGAGAGTGCGATGGATGACACGTGTTCCGACCCGGATTGAATCTCAGGCAAATTCACACCTATAAATACCCCATCTAGAGACAAAGAGAAGGATCTTTTTCAGCACTTTTGAGAATCCAAGTACCTCCATCATCCGAATTCCTTTACTCCCGGAAAATCCAAACCATCTTTCATTTCTTGTTTTAATCATTTGAGTGAACAAAAGTGAGTTGTGAGTGAATCTTAAATTGCCTTTGTATCTGAATTACTGAATATAGTTAGAACTAAGTGGACGTAGGCATTTCTTCGCCGAACCACTATAAATCTTGTGTGTTCATTTTTATTTCTGTTTTATTTTATCTTGTTTCTAATCAATTTGGGTGTTAGAACCACATTTGGGTCTAACACACCCCATGGTGGGACCAGCATAGGTAACTACAACATCGGGGGCCGTAAGACACATGTAACTATGCGAGTAGGAGCCGATCATCATAGAATGGATCACATCACCCTGATTTTGGGGTGCCAGTTGGAAACTAGTTTATATGGGTTCAGAGATCAACATGGGGTACGATAGTATATTCGACCCTAGACAACTTAACCAAGTTTATAGTGCATGCCCACTTCTTGTTTATACTTATCATACCCAGTTCTTTATTCATAGACAAAATAGTACTAGACTTACTCAGGCTTTATGTCTGACTCTACTTTTCTTTCGTCTTCTTTCTTCCGTTTCCCCCCCAGGTCCTCAGGGAGGGAACACAGCAGCTTGACCTACCTCAACATCCAGCTTGAAGAAGAGAAATGTATTGCTTGGACTTTCCTGTTTTGAACTATGGCTTTGGACAATCCACTATGGGGCTTTTGCAGTTTATCTATGTTTTATTTATGCTTCTTTAAATAATGTACTCAAGACAGATTATGAAAGTGTTATGTTATGTTTTTGGAAAGGATGTTGTTGTAACACGTATTTGACTTTATGAAATAAAGTTTGTTGTTCTTCCGCTGTTTACAAATATGTGTTCTTATATCTGTCTTGTATATCTGTGACTTGTACTTATAAACCTCCACCAAAATTAGGGCATTCCCTTTGAGAGTGACCCTAACGGAGGTGGGGTGTTTCAATTAGTGTACGCCAAATATCATCCCAACGCCCGTGTGGGGTTTCAATCCACAAACAACAAATATTATTTGTGTAGTTGGGCGACGTGTAAAATTTATCGTCCCAATCAATGTCCTTTAAATAGGTGTACATAAACAAACCGTCCGGTTTGTAAATGAATATTTATTTATTCACATTCGCGTTATAAATTATATTTTTAACGATAATTAATTTATTTTAACACATGAATGTTTTCAACACATGAATATTTATTTTCATTCATTCCACATCACAATCAATTTTCACCACACAACAAAATCAAACAAGTCGTCCATGGTCTGTGGACGACGGGTGTCGGGCGCTGCTAAGCATCGTCTGCATCCTAGTATATAACTTTAACCAGAAAACAAGATTTAAAGTGAGAAGTTCTCACCGACTAGCTAAACCGAACACCGCGACTCTTCATATGTAGGAAATCTTCGTCATGCTCGCCTTTTGTCACTTTCGTCGTCCGTAGCCACTACATATATAAAAATCATATTTTTATATTGGCTCTATGTATATAAAAATCACATTTTTATATTCACTCTACACAGATAAAAATCACATTTTTATACTGCTACTATATAGATAAAAATTCTATTTTTATACCGGTACTATATAGACAAAAATTCTATTTTTACACCGCTAATATATATATAAAAATTCTATTTTTACACCGCTACTATATAGATATAAACTCTATTTTTATCCTTATCACTATATAAAAATTATATTTTTTGTTCATTACGTCTTCATATATAAAAATCTCATTTTTACTTCACTATTTCGACTATATAAAGATTCAAACTTTTCTAATATAAAAATTCGATTTTTATACTTTAAAGATTCTTTCTTGTTTCAAAATCAAACTTTCCAAATTAAAAATCCAACCTTTCATATATGATAAAAATCTTATCTTTCTAATAAAAATCTCGCCTCTTTCTATAATAAAAATCTCGCCTTTTCTATAATAAAATCTCGCCTTTTCTATAATAAAAATCTCGCCTTTTCGAATGAACACAAATCATAAATTTTCTAATCAAAAGATCTGATCTTTCTCTATCATTCAAATCAATAAAAATCCAATCTTTTTCTTATATTAAAACTGGTTTAAATAAACTGACTTATATAAATAAAAACTGATTTATATATATACTAAAAACTGAGATTTGAAATAAAAACAAAACAATGAAAGAACTCACATTTATCGGTGGATGTTGAGAGCAGGGGGGGTGGTTCGTTGGTGGCGTGGGGGAGGGGGAGATCGGAAAAGGCGGCTAGGGGATGGTCGGAGGGGGTTAGAGGGCGGCGGAAGTGGGTTGCGTGGCAGGCTAGCGTTAAACGGGTTTAGTGGGGCAGCGGTTTTGATTGAGTGCGAAGAAGGAGGGAGGAGGCTGGAGGGAAGGGGGTGGTCGGCGGTGGGGGCGCGCTCGTCGAGGGCGCGGTGGCGCCACTCATCGGAGCGACAGGCTCCTCCGTCTTCTTCTTTTTTACCCCTTTTTTCTTTCGAATGAAATGAAACCGGGGAGGGGGGGGGGGTGGGAGAGAATAGGGAGAGAGAGGGAAGTTTTTATTTTATTATTTATTTAATTATTTAATTTCAAAAGTAACTTTTTATTTCGACCTCGAAATCGAACCCACCGACTATCGTCCATAGCTAATTATCCCCATTCCGAACACAATGGGATATGTACTGTTAGCCAATTCGACTGTTACGATCAGTTTTCGTCAAAATCAAAATATAAATCTATATATTGAATTTGAACGCACATTTCAATTTACCGGGGCCACATACGGACTTTAAAAATTCCCAAAAAATATTTTCTAGCTTCGTATGGACGATATGGTCCTAACAAAACTAATTTTGTCAAATTCCAAGACCGTTTGAAAAATGGCCATTTTCCAGTCGATTAAAATCAACTAAAACGGGTGAAACGCGTTTTCCTTTGCCACGCTCACATATTGATTTGAAAAATTATGAATTTTGGAATCTAACAATAATTTGACATCCCGGATCCAACAAAAGTGGTTTCGTCGAAAACCGAGGTCGTTTGTAAAGTCTCCATTTTTAAGGGCCAGAATTCCATAGCGACTATTCTGAATTTTCAACTGGACATAACTTTTTATCCCCGCTATGAAATTTTGATTTTTCGGATTCGTTGGAAAAATATTCTCAATTAGATTCTAATATTTTTGGTTTCTCTAAAATCCGGTTTATTTTGAATCCTATACATTCATTTGAAATTAGAAATCGAATTTTCGAACTACCGCGCCATTTTCAATTCCTTTTATAATTATAAATAAATATTTGTATTCTAACGTCGATCTATATAAACATATACTTCTATTTCTATTCAAAATAAATTTCTCATCGTTATTATTTAAAATAATTCATTTTAAAATTTCAAAATTCGCTAAAATTGCCAAAATAAAAATTTTAAATTGGCTCAGAATTTCCGGGTTGTTACAGCATGAATATATATTTTATTTCAACACATGAATATATATATTTTACTTCAACACATGAATATATATTTTATTTCAACACACATCACAATCACTTTTCACAACACACAAAATCAAACAAGTCGTCCATGATCTGTGGATGACGGGTGTCGGGTGCTGCTAAGCACCGTCTGCATCCTAGTATATATTTCAACTAGAAATCAAAATAAAAGTGAGGAGTTCTCACCTATTGCTAAACCAAACGCTACGACTCTTCTTATTTAGGAAATCTTCATCGTGCTTCCAACGTAGTCTGTTTCACGAAGTATATGTTAAAAATTATATTTTTAACAACGCTACTTCCAATATAAAGATTATATTTTTATAATTTCTACTATATGAAAATCTCGCCTTTCTTCATTTTCCTCTAAAAAAATCCTATCTTTCTATTCCATAAAAATCTACTTCTTATTCACTATGAAAATCATTTTTTTTAATAAAAAACAATCTTTTTCATATTAAAAATTAAGTTTTTATATTTTTAAAACAAATACATAACTAAAACTGAATTGAAATAACATATACAATGTTATTTAAAATAGAAAATAGAGGGAACTCACTGTTTTTCGGTTGGAGGGGTGCCACAGCGGACTGAGGTGGTCGGTGAAGGGTCGGAGCAGGCGTCAAGTGATGGAGGGGGGTGGCGCAGGACAGGGCGTGGCGGTTTTTGGCTGTGGCGCGAGATACGGGGTTTTCCGTTTGAATTGGGGGAGGAGGGGGTCGTCTGCGAGGTGGGTGTCTGGGGGGGCTGGTGCGCCATCAACGGAGGGTTGTTTGGCGGAGAAAGGAGCGAAGGGGGAGGCGATGCGGCGGTGGCAGCACGAGATCGACGTCGCCATTTTTTATTTTATTTTTTCTCTTTTTGTTTTGACCGGGTGTTAACTGTGAGAGGGAGGAAAGGGATTTAAGGTGTTTTATTATAATTTATTTATTATTTATTTTGAATTTTGTATTTCATAAAGTACCCTTTCCATTCAAACTCGAAATCAAACCCGCCGACTGTCGTCCCTAGCGTATTACCCCCATTCCAAACACAGTGGGATATGTATCGTAAGCCATTTCGGTTATAACGATCAATTTCTGCTAAATTTACAATATAAATATATATATTCAATTCAAACGTCCATTTCAAATTACCGGGGCCTCATATTAACTCTAAAATTTCCCGAAAAATTATTTCTAGCTTCGTATTGACGATACGGTCCTAACAAAACTAATTTCGTCAAATTCCGAGACCGTTTGAAAAATGGCCATTTTCAAGTCGATTAAAATCAACTGAAACTGATCAAACGCGTTTTCCTTTGCCACGCTCACATATTGATTCAAAAAATTACGAATTTTGAAACCTAGCAATAATTTGACATCACGGATCCAACAAAAGTGGTTTCGTCGAAAACCGAGGTCGTTTGCAAAAAGGCTATTTTTAAGTGCCAAAATTCCACAACGACTATTCTGAATTTTCAACTAGGCATAACTTTTTATCCCCGCTATGAAATTTCAATTTTTCGGATTCGTTGGAAAGATATTCTCAATTAGATTCTAATATTTTTAGTTTCGCTAAAATCCGGTTTATTTTGAATCCTGTACATTCATTTGAACTTTGAAATTGAATTTTCGAACTACCGCGCCATTTTCAATTCCTTTTATAATTTAAAATAAATATTATATTCTAACGATGATCTATATGAATATATACGTTCTAATTCTATTCAAAATAAATTTCTCGTCGTTATTATTTAAAATAAATCATTTTAAATATTCAAAATTCATCAAAATTGCCAAAATAAATATTTTAAATTGGCTCTGATATCCGGGTTATTACAATATCCTCCACGTAAAACTTTTCGTCCTCGAAAAGGAACGAAGCTGAAAGTTGTTTAACAAATCAACTCAACTTCCATTATTTTCATTACGGCTTAAGTTCTTCAACTTTTCAGTTTCTAAGAACTTTTCAAAATTTTCAAAAATTTGGCTAACACCTTAAATTTTCGAAAATTTTCGCCATAACCTTCCCTGCACCAGGGACTTCGGGATACTTCAAATAGCCTCCCATGGCCCTCGTCAATCCAAAAAAGAAAAAGAAACAGCAAAGCGGCTATCCAGTCGGCTCATAAAATCATCAAAAACCCAAGAAATACAATAAACATGTACGTATTTGTCGGGCAAACAATTTTATTCTTCTGCTCTAGCCTCCTTGCTATGACCTGTTCAATGTAAGTACATGTATATGTATGCAAATGCGACTAATTTTCAATACAACTCACTATTTGGTTCAATTAGGCTAAAGGTTCGACATTCTAATTAATCAAACAATAATCAAACAACACGACCAACAATCAATTAGTTGATTAGCTTTTCAAATTCATAATTTTGATACATAGTCAAAAATCACATTTTTGATGCCAAATCACAACAATAGGCCCTATCTAATTTTGGTTCTCACACCAGTCGATTGGAAATATATAGAAATCCCACTTTCGTCACTCGAACATAAATTCTGATGATGAAGCTTCAATCATCAGAACCATCTCCGGGCGACTAGAGCGTGATTCTATATCTACCCAATATATTAAAACTTTGAATACCCATGGATCAGACGTATATGCAAAATCTTTATATATTGGATTGCCCAAATTCAATACAAATAAATAATCAAATACGAATAATTGATTTAAATTTTCAAAACAAAAATTGTTTTCATTTTAAAAATGTACTCTTCACACTCGTTCTAGGATACTACTGATCCCATCTCTAACAAGTCATTCCCATTGGATATTACTAATCCAATCTCTGATGAATTTTTTCATATGGTTCTAATGTGTCTTGTTCTCGAGCTTTGTAAACCAAAGCTTTGATACCAAGCTGTTACGATCCGAACTTCCCTGGTAAGGAAAGCCCAGATTGAATTGAGGACAAGCCACATCGGAACGCAAACAGAAGAACATTTCATTGTTAATTACAACAATTCATCATAATACAAGAATATACAGAGTATAAATAAATATTACACATCATCAATTATCAGAGATTTAATTACATTACTGCAGCGGAAAATAATACAATACACAACTAGAAGTAATACACGGATACAGAGCTTTCTGAATATCGCTTCAGCTGTAAATCAGGATCCTGTGAATATAAATCTGCAAAACCAAAACTACTAGTTGCCCGTGTCAAAATAAGGGCACCCAGAGTTTAAGTTAAAACAATAAACTCCAGGTCAGTCATGTGACTGGTGTGAGAGCTAAAACAGTTATTTAAAGCTTTACTTTAAATCAGATATATCAAGGGACCACGCCGTATAACACGGAACGAGTTTCCTCCCAAGAATACCTGTGCATATAATAAAAAAGTGCAATTCTTTTTGAAAAAATGAAGCTATTATAAGACCCAGGTCCCATCACACAATGCAACACAAGTCGGAGGATAGGGTTTTCCCTTATAATAGCAAAACATGCTTGGTACGTTAAAAACAAATCATTTGATACTATTATAAGTGTATAGTGTCAAAACAATTTCAATCATAAATATCAATCATAGACGGCATGGGTACTATATATTATGCCGCCATACTAGGCTCTACAATAAAAATCGCAAAGTCACGTATTTGGAAATTGGATTTCCATCTGTGAACCGAGGCCAAGGATCGTCCTCTACCAATTCGAGACAATCTATCCTACCATGTCTCAGGCAAGCGTGCAGACAAGCCTTGGATCGTCAGGGCCGGTCCACCGATGTGGATTAAAATGCCTAAACACTACGTTTCCCCACCCTTTGGGGCGTAAATGAGCCAAATGACTCCATCAGCTCCACACAGTCATCGATATATCCGAGGCGCCTCGCAATAGCAACAACCACACAGGTGAAAATAATATAAATGTCAGGGCTGGTAGGTCACTGACACCACCCTAGCTAGAAAGAAACGCATGCCCTCCTTGATCTCCTCTCCCGTTTCTGGTTCACAACTGGGGTGTGAGGCTCGCGAATCAACACTACACAAAGCTATATGCCACACAGGCCGTGCTTTGATCATCAACCACAAGACTCTGCTTTTCAACAAAAGCCTTGATCATTTGCCACATAGGCATGCCACACAGGCAATTCACACCATGCGATTGATATCCATCAATATATAATCCCTGAGCTCGTACATCTCAGAGAAGGACATTAAGCAAGAGAATAAATTCTCCGCCACCAAACAGATATATATATTTAATAGAAATCAATCACACAGAATAAAATCCAATGTCAGACACACAGTCCATTTATAAGTTCGTTCTGGGTCTGAACGAAACCGGAGGCACCTTATACCTCGCATATCCATCGATCTCCAAGTACGTCTAAACGATCACCAACTGATTCCCTCCTCTTGGGTGTACATGTGATGACCCCAAATCCCGTACAGACGGAGACAAGGGTTATCTTTGGAATATAACATAGAAACAGATAATAGCAGAACAAAATTAAATAAATACACCAGATAATGAACAATAGAATATACTGGATAAAAGTAATCATCAGAGTTACACAGTATACAGGATCTTACTTAGTACAAATACAGTTCGGCTATACATAAATGTCTACAGCGGAAAACAAACAAAATATGTACAATAGGAGCCGAACAGCATAAAAAGAGATAAATGATAGAATCCATCTTCAGCTCCAGCTATTCAGAAAGAACCAGCTAAACCTGAATACAAGGCTGCCCGTGTAGAAAAAGGGGCACCCGAGTTTGAAAGTGAAACAAACTACGAGTCAGTCATGGGACTGGTATGAGAAATCTACTCAACACATATATAATTGGAAAATCACAGGACCACGCCACTTTCGTGGAACGGGTTTACTCCATTGGATTGCCAGTGCTTTAAAACAAATATTTCTTTTAAACGTCGCTATGTTTTTTTTTATAAAAATGAAGCCGTTATAAGACTCAGTTCCCATCACACAATGCAACGCAAACCGGAGGATAGAGTTTTCTCTTATAACGACCAAAATATGCTTGATACGAATGAAACAAAGGCATTTATATTATTGCTAGTGTTTGTATGTTTGAAAACAATTTCAAATCATAACTATCAATCATAGACGACATTAATGCCCCATACCACTATGTCGTCATATATAGGTATACAATCAAAACCACACGATGTCGTATTTGGAAATTGGATTTCCATCATGAACCAAGGCAAAAGATAGTCCTTACCGAATTCGAGACTGCCTAGCCCGAGTCTCAGGCAAGCGCGCAGGAAAGCCTTGGATCGTCAGGGCCGGTCCACCGACGTGGATTATTATGCCTGAACAATACGTTTCCCCGCCCTTTGGGGCGTAAACGAGCCAACGAATGACTCCATCGGACCCGGATCGTCTGATCAAACCGAGGCGCCTCGCAACAGCAACAACCACACAGGTGAAAAGTATATAAATGTCAGGGTTGGTAGGTCACTGACACCACCCTAGCTAGGAAGAAACGCATGCCCTCCCTGAGGTCCTTCTCCCGTTTCTAGTTCATACCGGGGTGTGAGGCTCGCGATTTCACGTTATACACAAAGCTACGCCACACAGGCGGTGCTTTGATCATCACCACAGGACTTTGCTTTTCAACAGAAGCCCTGATCACTGAATCTTAGCATGACACACAGGCAATTCATGCCATGCGACTGATGTCCATCGATATACAACCTCTGAGCTCGTATGTTTCAGAGAAGGGCGTTAAGCAAAAGAATAAATTCTCCACTGCCAAACAGATGTATATTTAATAGAGATCAATCAACACAGAATAAAATCCAATGTCAGACACACAGTCCATTTACAAGTCCATTCTGGGTTTGAACGAAACCGGAGGCACTAAATACCTCGCAAACCCATCGATCACCACGTACGTCTGGACGATAACCACTCATTATCCATATTTCGGGATGCCTCCCAATCAGGACCTCGGTTACCATCCAAACGAGGTGAAGATCTCCGGTCTTCGACCATCGTCTTCATCATCGACTTTCAATCGTCGGTCAATTATTTGAAATGAGAATTAACTCGGCCTTTTCAAATAATTCACGTATATTTATAATTTCAAATCAATTTATTACAATGGTTAAATCATTCGACAACACCAATTTTGTTCTTTAATGTAATTTTCACACCAAACACATTCAACCATCAAATACCACATAAATCGAGCAAATTCAGTTTATTTCCATTCCATATCGTTTATGATATTTTATAACGATTTATCGCTATTTTTATTTATTTTAAAATAGCAAATTTATTCAAAACGACGCTTCGGGCCATAACGCGGCCGTGGCGCTGTTTTTCTTCAGATTTGATTTACACATATCTGGAAATCTAACCGTTGGATCTTCACACAATTTACATCATTAGAAAGATCTTTTCAACACGAATCCAACGGTTCCAGTTTCGGGAAAATCCGACGGTCGGATCTCCCGGTACAATCGTTTGAAATTTCGATTTCAAAATACGAACTGCAGCGTCGTTATTCGATTAAATATAATTATATTTATATTTATATATAAATATAATCGTTTCTGGCGCTGTTTTTCTTCAGATTTGAATTAAACATTCCAGACAATCCAACCGTTGGATTTTTACAAAGTTGGTGCCGTTGGAAAGATATTTCCAAGGCGAACCCGACGGTTGCGATTTCAGGAAAATCCGATGGTCGGATCTCCCGGTATAATCGTTTGAAATCACGGTTTCAAAATACGAACTACATCGTCGTTATTCGATATATTTTAATTCTATTTATATATATATATATATATATATATATATATATATATCGATCCTTTGATTTCAAAGCTACATTCTTTTCATACATTTGATAAAAATGATATTTTTATCTAACTGTCTTCTATTTCAACACTTCACTATATTTTACAATTCATGCATATAATTAAAATGTGATTTTTATTGTAAAACAATTCATTTCAAAACACTATTATTTTATATAGTTTATATAGGTAATAAAAATAAGATTTTTATTATAAAACAATTTCTTTCGAAACAAGATTATTTTATACATTTCATATTGATGTTAAAAATGGGTTTTTTATTATAAAACACTTTCTTTCAAAATATGAATACCATTCAACACATGAATTTCTAATCAACGAATGAATATCAATTCAACACATGAAGGTTTTCTATTCAACGAATAAATATAGTTTCGACAAATGAAAATAATTCAAACACATGAATATTATTCAAAATTTCGGCAGCATAACGGCAGGGTAGTTAAAACCGGGAACGTCCCTAGTACGGCTCCTCGCTCTACCTTAAAACCTCGCGGTTTTTGACAATGGGAATCATGCATCTAGTTCGCACGCAGGCGACCTGTATATATTTATTTCATTTCCACAAACTAATCCTATGTTGTTTTCACCAAATATTTCTCAACCACAAACGGGTATTTTTCAACCACAATCAATCAATATCAACCACAAACAATCCCAAACAACCATTCGCTATCAATCAATTTTCACACCAATCACAATCAATAAATATCGTCCATGGTTTGTGGACGAGGGGCATATATATATATATATATTTATATATAGCAATACACTTCTATTTCAACACATATATAATTTTTACAATGCCTATATAACTTATACATCGAACATACAACTTATACAACGCTTATACATGAGGTGTACAATGCTTATATAACCCATACATCGACTATATAATTTATACATCGTCGTTTTCCAAATTGTTTATAAATTAGAAATCTCACATTGGGTTCCACTCCACCAAAAATAGCAGAAGGCTCAGAAAAATACGCGGTCTCTTCTAAAATGTAGAAGACGTCCACACGGTCACGATGTTTCCTGTTTCATCGAATTTCGTTAACACAACAAAAAGATATGATTTTTCGAAGTTTGCAACGGTTTAAAGGTGTTAAAACAACTGAAAATAAAACAAGCCGTTTACCTTTCTGAAATGTTCAAAACTAGGTCACGCGATTTCGTGAAATCCGTGAATCGATAGCTCGATCGGCCTACGCAGTGTCGAAGGGGAAGGAGAGAGCTTTCGGCGTAGGGGGGTGCGGTGGCGTTCGATCGCCTGAGGCAGCGGCGACAGCTTGAACGCGCCAACTTCCCGAGCCCGATTCTCCCCCAATACTCCACGAAAAAATCGAAACCAGTGATGGATTTGAAGCTTGTCTCGAGCTCTTCAAAATCTTCAACTGGAGCTCTTGAAATTATTGAGTGGATTGATCAGAAAATGGATGGGAAGGTTATGAACGTTTTCCGCCTTCGATCGGGGAGAGAGAAAAGGAATTTTTTTTTAAATAAAAATTCTGATTGGTCGGGGAAGTTTTAAAGGGGTTTTCTGACGCGACCACCAATCTAAACCCAACGACTGTCGTCCCTAGCATTTTACCCCCATTCCGAACACAATGGGATATGTTTCGAAGGCCCATTCGAATGTTTCAGTCAGTTTTCCTTCAAATTAAAATATAAAACATTCAATATTTAATTTGAACGTACATTTCAATTTGCCAGGGCCACAAACTGATTCGAAAAATTCCAGAAAAATAAATCTAGCTATGTTTTGACAATACGGTCCCAACAAAACTACTTTCATCGAATTCTGAGACCGTTTGCAAAAAGCCCCATTTCTGGTCGATCCAATTTAACTTTAATTGACCAAAACACATTTTCCTTTGCCACGCTCACATACTAGCTTCAAAAATTATGAAATTTGAAACCTAGCAATAACTTCACACCCCAGATCCAACAAATGTGGTTTCGTCGAATTCTGAGGTCGTATGCAAAATGGCCTATTTCACGGGCTATATAAATTCCATAGCGACCTTTCTGAATATTCATTCGGCCATAACTTTTGCTTTCCGCTATGAAAACTTGATTTTTCAGATTCGTTAGAAAGGTATTCACTAACAGATTTAAATATTTTTGGTTTCACTCAAATCCGTTTTGTTTTGCACCCGGTACAGTCCGACAAAGTTTGAATTCAATTTTTGAAACTACAGCGCCATTTCAGGCCTTGTTTATAATTATAATTAATTATATTCGTTCTCAATTGTCGATTCAAACTCATTTTTCATTGCCATTATTTAAAATATTTATTTTAAATATTTAAAATCCATTAATTTAGCCAATTTAAAATTTTTAAATTGGTTTAGATTTTCTGGGTTGTTACAATCTCCCCCATTTAAAACTTTTCGTCCCCGAAAAGGAACAAAGTCGAAAGTGGTTTGATTTATCAACTCTACGTTCGATTTGGCTTCAATTCTCCAACTTTTCAGTTTCTGAGAAATTTCAAATTCTTCAAAAATTTGGCTAACACCCAGAATTTTCGAAAAATTTCACCATAACCTCCTTTGTACGGGGAGGGGTTTGGAAATTTATTGGGCCGTATTAGGTACCCAATAAATCCTAATAAGCATACACATATTTATAGTGATATATTCTGGTGTTTACAGGGAAGCATGTACTGATAATAACTCCAGAGAATAAATTCTTGTCACCCTGCCCCGTGTGGGAAATAAATAGTCCATGTGCCGTATCTAATAACTAGAGAAACGTGGTTATTGTCAACTCCAGACCCGTGTGGGGTTTTTATTATTCTGGCAATTTAATCGTTACAATTTAAATAGTCCATATCAGTCATCAGTTCAACCTGTAAAATATAGTCATCGCCAAACAAGCCTCTCGCTCGTATGGTAAATCTTCCACCTCGTCACACAAGCTCCAAATGCTTATGTGGTATATGATGAAGTATGCCTATCTTCTGAAGTGTGCCATGTAATGTAGTTCAAAATCAATTGTTACTATCCTATGGAGACATTTATTATTTCACACAGAAAAACCAGCACTCCGCATCCAATGGCATTCACAGGAGTTGATATAATAATATTTCGCATCCAACTCATTACGGTTTACCTATTTGTCGGGCATGCAAATAAAATCTTTACTCAACAGCTAATCCATTTACCTGTTCAAATATATAAAATGCACATGTATATATATTTCTATTTATTTTCTAATCAGTTCAATGTGTGATATAATCGAATAAATTCTAACATTATTCTATTGTTGATTAAATTAACTATCGTTTCAATAATTTTAATTAATCTAATTTACAATCACACAACACAACCAACAAGCAATTTGTTTTTAACTTTCCAAAACCATTTAAATTAATTCCTATTCTTTTTTTTTAAATCGCCCAGACTATAGATTTAAAAGTGCGCACCCATGGAAAGAAAATAACAATAGAATAGAAAATTAAATGGTAATGCAAAGTATGGAAAATATACCTTGCACCAGAGTCAATCAGAGACGTTCACTCGGCATCTAGGATAAGCTTTCTGAATGCTCTCCTCAGTTTCCCAAGTACAATCTCGCGGATCTCCACTCCATTGCACTTTGACTAAGTGAACCTTCTTATTCCTCAGCTCTTTGGTTTCTTTGCCGATAATCTTTAGCGGCTCTCTTCTCACAGCTAATTCTGGAGTGATTTCAATATCCTGCTGAGCTGCTTCTTCCCCGATCAAGTCTGGATCATGAACATGCTTCCGAAGTTGAGATATATGAAATACATCATGGACTCCAGGAAACCAATCAGGCAATTTGACCATGTAAGCGAGAGTCCCGATCCGTTCCAGAATAGGAAACGGACCAATGAATTTGGGCGCCAACTTTCCAGTTTTACCGAACCGGATAACTCTCATCGGCGATACTTTCAGATATACATAGTCGCCAACAGCAAAGGATATATCTCTTCTTCTTCTATCGGCATAGCTCTTTTGTCGGCTTTGAGCGGCAAGTAATCGCTTCTTAATCAAATCGACTTTGTCGGCAGCTTCTCGAATCATATCAGGACCCAACACAAGTCTATTTCCGGGTTCGACCCAACAAGCAGGAGATCGGCACGGTCTACCATACAATGCTTCGAATGGCGACATTGTTAGACTCGCCTGGTAGCTATTGTTATATGAGAATTCAGCCAAATGCAGATGGTCTTCCCATGATCCACCGAAATCTATAACACAAGCCCGCAATAGATCTTCTAAAATGCGATTCACCCTCTCAGTCTGACCGTCTGTCTGAGGATGATAAGCAATGCTTAAGTTCAACTTCGTTCCCAGTTCGACTTGAAATGCTTCCCAGAATTTGCTAGTGAATATTGTATCTCTATCACTGACTATACTGAGCGGCACTCCATGTAGTCTAACTATTTCCTTGAAGTAAATCTGCGCCAGACTCTGAGCAGTTCTATTTGATCTGACAGGTATGAAATGGGCGGTCTTCGTGAAGCGATCTACGATCACCCAAATACTGTCAATTCCTTTTCTGGTTCTGGGCAGACCATCAATGAAATCCATAGAAATATGTTCCCACTTCCAACCAGGAACTTCTAGTGGTTGTAACAATCCAACTATTTTCTGTTGGTCGCTCTTGACAAGTTGGCAAGTAGGGCATCGGCTAACATATATTGAAACATCTCTTTTCATAGCCTTCCACCAGAATGTTCGTTTGAGATCGTTGTACATTTTGGCCACGCCAGGGTGGATACTCACTTGGACTTGTGACACTCGTCTAACACTTCCCTTTTTAACTCTGGGATATCAGGAACACAAATCCTTCCTTTCAACCTCAAGGTCTCGTCATTATCTATTTGAAAACACGAGGGTTCGCCTTTCTGAATCCTTTTAATCATATCCTTAATAAAGTTATCCTCCTTCTGAAGGATATATATTTTGTCAATCAAGGAATTCGTGATAATAAAGCTGGCGATCATTACATTCTTTCGGCTCAGCGCATCGGCCACGACATTGGCTTTCCCGGGAGTTTATATAATTTCAAAGTCATATGCTGCAAGGAACTCCAGCCAACGTTACTGCCTCAAATTCAGGTCTTTCTGAGTGAACAAATACTTTAACGACTGGTGATCTGTGAACAGTTCGAATCTCTCACCCAGAAGATAGTGTCTCCAGATTTTCAAGGCGAATACTATAGCCGATATGTAGTAACCCGAAAATCCGGTCCAGTTTGAGCTGACTAAATAACACAAGTCCAACCCCAAATTTCACTTGAAATTCAAGAAACTAATAGAAAGAAGATAGAGGGTGAGGATAGATAAGATAGAAACTTAGAATAGAAGAAGAAGAAGACAACAACAACATCAGAGTAACACGAATCTCACAGCGGAACGAATAAAATATAACATAACTTTTGAAATACAAAGTTATAACTGTTTATACATACCATTTTCAGAGTACAACATATAACATCACAGCAGAATAAATAATAGTTATCGACTGCTGAAGCCTCATGCTCCAAGCTCTCCAAGTGCATCTGTAAATCCCGACTACTTGACTGCCCATACAAATTTAGGCACCCAAGAGTTTAGGGAAAACAAAACAAATAAACTCCGGGTCAGTCATGTGACTGGTGTGAGTAAACTTAAATCATTTAAACAGGTATATGATATCTCATAAGACCACGCCGTGAATACGGAACGGGTTTTTCCCGTATGAGAATCCAAACATCTTTGAAAAGCAATATCATTCTGATATTATGATAATGTCTAAATACAAATAGATATCAGTCTAGTAGAAACGCTTGCATCTCACGTTCTACATATATAGTATACAATCAAAACCGCAGGTGCGTATTGGATGATTGGGTTTCCAACTATGACAAGGTATGGAACCACCTTCGGATCAGTGTACTCTAGGAACGATACACTGGAGTTCAACAAGAACATCTTGCAACTCAGCCACACATGACCGACCACTCATTTCGCTTGAGTGTATCGAATGTACATCACCAACGGTTGGGATCAACAACCGTTCCCGTATATATATATGGGACAACATTGATAGATTTAAGAAGCAAATGAATATTCTCTAGATAGGTGATTATACACCCTACTTCGGTGCGACCGACTTAGCCATGCTGCCTGCCCGATTTCTGTCATTTTCCGGATGTGAGGCTAGAAGCTATGCTTACTTTCCATTCATTTATAACACGATCACTTTGAATGCCACATTATCAGATCCGTTAATCATTTAGTTGGATCTGCACAAATAGATTCTGGATATTATGCGAAGGGAATAAATCCGTTGGCCACCATATATATTTGTACAGTCCAACCCATTCAATCATTGGAAATACTCTGTCAGACATTCGTCCATATACGTTCGTTCTGGGACTGAACGAAACCGAAGGCACTATTCTGTAAACAGGACAGCCCTTGCATTTTACTCCGTCTTCAATATATTCAGCATACTTGGTTTGCAACGCTTATGCCAATACGGAGTGGTTCTTTGGATAATAATCCAACCGGTCTCTCCATATTAACAACGTAAAATGGTCAAAACTTCGATAGTCTGTGATTTAACTATCAAATAAAAACATGTCGGGGTACAAACAACGATCTTAATTCCAAATGGAATTATCGATCCAATCAACGAATATATATATATATATATATATCTATATATATATATATTCATATTTCCTTGTTTCTATATTTAGAAACCATCTTTGATTTATATTTGGAAAACGTTCCCAAAACTCATTTATATGGATTTCAACTAATGCTATATGAAACATCGTCACGACTACTAAATCCATAAGTCATTTATTACTTAACTGCATTACTAATCATCCTTTGTTATCGAACTTCAACTATTCCTTAGTCAATTTCGAAGTCAATCAAGTTGGGGTATAATTACCTCTCAAACCTTAACTGAACAACGTTCTTAACCTTGCAATAGATAAAGCTCATCGCTTCAATTTCTACAATCATTTGCTTACGCAAATACTCGGATTCAGATTACGAATCCACTTCTTTATGAAAAACATTTATTTTAACCCTAACGTTATAACTTCTACATCTGAAATCTCTAACTTATAAGTCTAACATGTATTTCTTACTTTGATTAATTAATCTAACAACTAATTTATTTATAAATAAATAAATCCTGATTTAAAAACTGGAAAGTAAATAATACTTTCCCTGAATTCAATATAATCGAATTCGCCGTATAACTCCCTTTCGAGTAATCTCTATTTGACTAACTCTTCTTCGAATAACTAATATTCGATAAACTCTCTTCGAACAACTTATATTCGATTATCTTTCTTCGAATAGATTTTATTCGATTATCTCTTTTTGGTTAATTCTATTTAATTAACTCTTCTCTCGAATAACTAATATTCGATTTACTCTAATTTGTTTAACTCTATTTCATTACTCCTATTCGAATAACTAATATTCGAATAACCCTATTTGATTAACCCCTTTTGATTTAACTCTTATTTGAATAACTAATATTCGAATAACTCTATTTGCTTTACTCTAACTGCTTAACTCTTATTTGATTAACTCTACTGAATTAACTCTATTCCGAATAACTAATATTCGATTTGACTTCATCCTTAATAACAATGTCTGTTTTAACTCTAATCGATTAACTCTATTGGATTTACTCTAATCGATTAACTCTATTTGATTATTTCTATCGAATAACTAATATTCGATTAACATAATTTGATTAACTCTAATTCGAATAACTAATATTTGATTAACTCCATTCGCTTGACTCTAGATCGCAGTGATCACAATGGTTACGCCTGATTCCCTCAGGAAACATCCGACCGCCGTAGGCTATTTGCAGCCCTGCGAATTACGCTAGCAGTCGTGCTAAATGGTACTTACCCTAATTAACTATGTCTGTTTATCTCTATCTCGAATAACTATATTCGATCGACTCCAATTGAATAACTGATATTCAATTAACCCAGATTGGATTAACTCTAATTCGATTAATCCTATTTGTTTAACTCACATTCGATTAACTAATCTTCAACTAACTAATAGTCGATTTACACTTATTTGCTTAACCAACATTCGACTAACTAATAGTCGATTAACTTACTTCGACTAATTCGATTGACTTTTATTTGATTATCTCTAATCGATTAACTTTATTTTATTATCTCTAATTGAATAACTAATATTCAATTAACTCTCTTCAAATAACTAAATTCGATTAGCTCCTTTCGAATACTAAATTCGTTTATCTCTTTTATATCTCGTCAATTTCCTTTTTATAACGTTTATTTTCCGTTACAACTATTCCCTTTTTATAACTTCTAATTACCGTTACAAATAATTCCTTTTATAACTTCTATTTACCGTTACAAATATTTCCTATTTATAACTTCTATTTACCGTTACAAATAATTCCTATTTATAACTTCTATTATGATTTTCTAAATACTCTATTTTCAAATTGTTTTCCTTTTATAAAATCGGTTGATTTTATAAAACTCCTTTGTTTCAATATACATTGAAATATTCCTTTTTACATCTCAGGGTTTCTTATGATATTTAAAATATCAAACAACGATGATCAAAATCGTTCTAACATCCATAATCAATAACAGATTATAAATCACAACATATATCACAATATATGAAAACAGTAAAATAATTGTTGAGGAACCCAGTCGGATTCCTCCAACCTGTTTCCCTGCATCCACAGATGTTACACAGTATAATATACATCAATTTCATTTCAATATGAAATATTCTACTGGACAGAATCAATATTTTGATTAACGATATAATATACGACTATATCTACGTTTTCAATCAAATCTATTTAACAGTCCAGTTTAACAATCAATATACAGCAGTCAACAAAATAAAGTACAATTTATATAGAAATATAAATTGATAGAGTTAGTGAGTTTTACTCACATTGGACTGTTATCGTTAAAAACGATTAACTGTCTTTGATTCAATCCAGCGTTTTACATTGCCATAACTTCCGATGAGCTCCAACCTGTTCCAGACTAAATTCATAGCGTAGCCTTTGTCCGCATGACTTCCATGTGATAGATCGCTCGTTAGGCCTCGTCGTTGGCCATCCGCACCCATTTCATCTACAACTCACGTTCTCACCCCAACACTTCTCTTACGTATAACACGCCATTTCAACTTGTTCTCCAGTTCACCACGCAACTTAGTCCCTTCTTCGTTCTCGTTTAATTCCGAACACAGTACCATGCTACACGAGTTTCAACCCAACTTTTATTTACTGTTATTCATTTCTTTTCCTGGAACACTTCATTCATCTGCACAAAATGAACCCACTGCTTCCGTTTCAAAGCTCTTCACGTTTGTAAATACATGGTGCCTGATTTTCTTTTCTGTTTGAATCAACAGCATACAAACCTCACTACTTCGAAAAATAAATCAAAACTGAAAACAGTAAAAATCACCTTCCCGAATAGTTTCACCATCATCACTCCCTTTAATACTAATGTTGCCTTCTCGTTCTGAATAAATAATGAAGCCTGCCCCTCATATTACAAAACGTCCCCTTCCATGAAACTACCCTAACCGTCCCACTTCTGCTATTCCTTCTACCCATACATGTAACACGTACACATCCACTTCACAGGCCATTTCCATGTAAAGACTCCCCTCCACGTTTTTAAACACCGTCCCACTTCTATTTTTCACCGCCTGCTAATACTTCTGACCAAACTCCATCCTTCTTGCTTCAACAAAATCCTTCATCTCATGCACGTTTTAACCTACAACTTGTTTAAACCAGCACCCCTTCCAGAGAACACACGCTGCATGCCAACTTCAGACCTCAACTCCATGCAACTCAGTAGAACGCTACGTCCCCTTCATGCCATACATTCCATTCACGTGAGAACCACTCACCTCGCACGCCTCGTTTAGTAGTGAACTTCCCATGTAGAAAGAACGCACAAGCTTCTGAAACTAACAAACTCTATGCTGACTTCCATTACAGGGTAGCTCCCCATCCGTGATTCCAAAAGTCAACCCGTTGTTTTCAGTCCATCCCTACTGCTGCTATTAACACGTCGCACCCACAAAGAAGACCACAAACTCCATCAAACTTTCGAATACCATAGACCTGGAGCTACTTCGGTTTCTGTAGCTCGAGCTCGTATCATCCAACTCAAGGCCGTTGGCCACCAGATCCTCCATTTCTCCCCTTGGTCCTAATCCCTCTCGACGCTGTGTAGAAAAACCAGCGAGCAAAGATGAAATCGAATCCTTCAAAAGCTACCCCAAATCGAAGAGTACGAGATCAGAAATCGATATATATACATAGTATAATTTATGGGATTTTCTTTGAATTGTTTTGAATTTTCCCCTCATGGATTTCACTGTATATTTTCCTTTTGGTGGCGGCGCGATTTTAGCGAATGGAAATTAGGTTATAACGATGGGTTATTTATAGCCAAACCCCTTTTTAGATATTTTCTTTGATTTTGTTAGGGCCTTTGGATCCTTGAGTTTGCTGAAATATTTTAAAGGGAGGGGTTTTATTTGTGCGGTTGAAAAATTAGTGATACGTGGCCTTTAGTTTGACCAATGAATGGGATGAAAATATCAATTTGTATTGATATTTTTAATTCGAAGTTTTACATACTCAGTTATGTAAAATTCATCAATATATGAGCTGCCCCAGACAGAGATAAATATACCGTTGTGATGAGCTCGGTGTCACGATCCCAGAAATATAATAATACCGGTAGGTGAACTCATATTTTGAAACCCCAAGATATCGATATAGGGTGCAACTTACTACAAATAAAAAGTTGCTTATTTAATTAATTAAAAATTACAATAAAATTCTAAAAATTTAATTATCACTACTTCCCAAAAGAACCTTGTTTAAATTCACAACCGATATTCAAATATTCTTAAATAACCGTTATGGCCACGAACGAATATACCGCTGTTTTTCTGAATATTTAATTTGGACATAACTCACAATATTCACAACGAAATCTCGATTTTCTCTTCCACTAGAAAAATATACTTCACCAGCTCCTAACGTTTCTTGTTTCACAGAAATCCGACTTAAAACGGCTTCTGTATATTCAGTTGAAGTTCGAATCGCCAAATAGCGAGCTGCAGCGCCATTTCGAGCTTAGTTTTAATTATAATATAATTATACGTTCTAACATCGTCGATTAAATAATATATTCGTTATTTAAATAATTAAATAAGTTAATTATTACACCGTCAAAAATCCGGGTCATTACATTCTTTCCCCCTTAAAATAATTTCGTCCTTGAAATTGCTAAGCTAGAAGACGACCCAATCTACTGGGTATATATTTATCGGTTTACCCCTTAACTTCAGTTTCAACTGAACCAATTAATATCGACTAAAATATTAATTTATTCTGACTAACGATAATTTTAAAAAAATTTGAAAATTTTTCTAACGCCTTAAATTTTCAGAAAATTTCGCCATAACCTCCTTTGTACCGGGAGCATCGGGAAAATCCCCAAACTGCCACATAGGCCTCTCAAATCCAAAAGAAAACCAAACAGCCAAGCGGCTTGCCAATTCGGCTCATAAATCTCATGCTTATATCAAATATAAACTTGTACCTTTTTGTCGAGCATATCATTTATATCCCTACCATCTGTTATCGATTCAACACATACCAGTGTCATACCTGTCTAACTCCAATCAGTTTTATTCTCAAACCAAATCGAATTTCATTCGAACCCCAATATCAAATTCCAAATTATTGACTTATCAATTTGGTTCCATTCTAGATTATCTCTAACTAATTCAATTTTATTTAACTCAGTTCAAGTTAATTTCGGTTTATTTTTCTCAATTTTTACCATCTCAATCTCTTTAACTTCATAGGTTAAATTTATATTCCAGAATTTAAATTCCTGGGTTTATTTCAAATCAATTTGAAATCATAATACCAATTTAAAACCTTTGAATTTCTAAACACTTGTTTTTCTTAAAACAAATCAAAAAGAAAACCTTTGGTAGTAATCCGTCACTTAGAGCTCGAAAATGAACACTGATGATGTCGCGATTCATCATCAGAATCTATTTTCCAACTATCGAAGTGAATTCAATACTATATCACATTTTCTGTTTGAAAAATGTTTTCAAAATCTCCCAAGAACTTAAAATTTCCTTATTTTAATTCCAATCTGATTTAAATTCAGATTTACTTCATCTTATTTCCTATACTTTACTTATATGAATTCTGATTAGTTATTTATAACCATTTCACTTTTTATAATCTTATTCGATTATAATATCAACCAACACAACCAATTATACTATGTTAATTTCAAAACATACCATGTCGGTTCATCGTGTTCAAGTGTTTATAAAACTCCTACCGATACAGTGGATCAAACTAATCGACCAGAATTTATAAGCCACTCAACCAATGAGTCTCCACAATATAAACCACTTTATATTAACTAACAAATACGCACTCGTATATATACACTCAAACTCAGTCTAGGATATTACTAATCCCATCTCTACTGAATTACGCCACAGAGCCAAGGTATTAACTAAACCAATGCTCTGATACCAATTGTATTAACCCGAAAATCCGGTCCAATTTGAGCTGACTAAATAACAAAAGTCCAACCCCAAATTTCACTTGAAATTCAAGAAACTAATAGAAAGAAGATAGAGGGTGAGGATAGATAAGATAGAAACTTAGAATAGAAGAAGAAGAAGACAACAACAACAACATCAGAGTAACACGAATCTCACAGCGGAACGAATAAAATATAACATAACTTTTGAAATACAAAGTTATAACTGTTTATACATACCATTTTCAGAATACAAAATATAACATCACAGCAGAATAAATAATAGCTATCGACTGCTGAAGCCTCCTGCTCCAAGCTCTCCAAGTGCATATGTAAATCCCGACTACTTGACTGCCCGTACAAATTTAGGCACCCAAGAGTTTAGGGAAAACAAAACAAATAAACTCCGGGTCAGTCATGTGACTGGTGTGAGTAAACTCAAATCATTTAAACAGGTATATGATATCTCATAAGACCACGCCGTGAATACGGAACGGGTTTTTCCCTTATGAGAATCCAAACATCTTTGAAAAGCAATATCATTCTGATATTATGATAATGTCTAAATACAAATAGATATCAGTCTAGTAGAAACGCTTGCATCTCACGTTATACATATATAGTATACAATCAAAACCGCAGGTGCGTATTGGATGATTGGGTTTCCAACTATGACAAGGTATGGAACCACCTTCCGATCAGTGTACTCTAGGAACGATACACTGGAGTTCAACAAGAACATCTTGCAACTCAGCCACACATGACCGACCACTTATTTCGCTTGAGTGTATCGAATGTACATCACCAACGGTTGGGATCAGCAACCGTTCCCGTATATATATATGGGACAACATTGATAGATTTAAGAAGCAAATGAATATTATCTAGATAGGTGATTATACACCCTACTTCGGTGCGACCGACTTAGCCATGCTGCCTGCCCGATTTCTGCCATTTTCCGGATGTGAGGCTAGAAGCTATGCTTACTTTCCATTCATTTATAACACGATCACTTTGAATGCCACATTATCAGATCCGTTAATCATTTAGTTGGATCTGCACAAATAGATTCTGGATATTATGCGAAGGGAATAAATCCGTTGGCCACCATATATATTTGTACAGTCCAACCCATTCGATCATTGGAAATACTCTGTCAGACATTCGTCCATATACGTTCGTTCTAGGACTGAACGAAACCGAAGGCACTATTCTGTAAACAGGACAGCCCTTGCATTTTACTCCGTCTTCAATATATTCAGCATACTTGGTTTGCAACGCTTATGCCAATACGGAGTGGTTCTTTGGATAATAATCCAACCGGTCTCTCCATATTAACAACGTAAAATGGTCAAAACTTCGATAGTCTGTGATTTAACTATCAAATGAAAACATGTCGGGGTACAAACAACGATCTTAATTCCAAATGGAATTATCGATCCAATCAACGAATATATATATATATATATATCTATATATATATATATTCATATTTCCTTGTTTCTATATTTAGAAACCATCTTTGATTTATATTTGGAAAACGTTCCCAAAACTCATTTATATGGATTTCAACTAATGCTATATGAAACATCGTCACGACTACTAAATCCATAAGTCATTTATTACTTAACTGCATTACTAATCATCCTTTGTTATCGAACTTCAACTATTCCTTAGTCAATTTCGAAGTCAATCAAGTTGGGGTATAATTACCTCTCAAACCTTAACTGAACAACGTTCTTAACCTTGCAATAGATAAAGCTCATTGCTTCAATTTCTACAATCATTTGCTTATGCAAATACTCAGATTCAGATTACGAATCCACTTCTTTATGAAAAACATTTATTTTAACCCTAACGTTATAACTTCTACCTCTGAAATCTCTAATGTAACGACCCGGATTTTGAGCGGCTTTGGTTATCGACGTAAGCCCGACGTCGATAACCAAAACATCGAAAAATCCCGGTAATTAATGAAAGAAATTAGAAGGTGAGAATAGATAAGATAGAAACGTAGAATAGAAGAAGAAGAAGAACCCAACATCAGAGTAACACGAACCTCACAGCGGAACGAATAACATATAATAGATAACATAACTTTGAAATATAACAGTTATGTATACAATAGCACTTATCAGAGTACAACACTTACAACACAGCGGAAATAACTATAGCTATATGATCCAGAAGCCTCCTGCTCCAGCTCTTCAAGTATACCTGTAAAATCCCGACTACTTGACTGCCCGTACAAATTTAGGCACCCAAGAGTTTAGGGAAAACAACAAAATAAACTCCGGGTCAGTCATGGGACTGGTATGAGTAAAACAATTTAATACTTGATTTAATAAAGGATATCTCACAAGACCACGCCGCATAACGGAACGGGTTTTCCCTTATGAGAATCCAAACAACTTTGTAAAGTAATATCATTCTGATATTACAATAATGTCTAAATACAAATAGATATCAATCTATTAGAAACGCTTGCATCTCACGTTACTACATATATAGTATACAATCAAAATCGCAAGCACGTATTGGATGATTGGATTTCCAACTATGACAAGGTATGGAACCACCTTCCGATCAGTGTACTCTAGGAACGATACACTGGAGTTCAACAAGAACATCTTGCAACTCAGCCACACATGACCGACCACTCATTTCGCTTGAGTGTATCGAATGTACATCACCAACGGTTGGGATCAGCAACCGTTCCCGTATATATATGGGACAGCATTGATAGATTTAAGAAACAAATGAATATTCTCTAGATAGGTGATTATACACCCTACTTCGGTGCGACCGACTTAGCCATGCTGCCTGCCCGATTTCTGTCATTTACCGGATGATGAGGCTAGAAGCTACGCTTTATCATCACATCAGATTCACTTCGAATGCCACATTGTCAGATCCATCAGAATCACTAATTGACATCTACAACCATACATTACGTGTCAGCTAAAAGAAGTTTCCTTCTCCGCTTCCACTCTTGGTATAGTTGAAGAAATCAATGTACGTGACCGTCTGGAAATACTATGTCAGACATCCATCTTCATTCACTTAGAAATGTCACATCGTCATACCCGCCAAATCACAAATTGACTTATCCAAAAATAACACGGGTATACAGCTAAGAGAAACGAATTCCTCCGCCACCAAACGTGAATACGTTTGAACAGATCAACTTACGCGATCCATTGGATATACTCTGTCAGACCTTCGTCCATACTAGTTGTCCTGGGACTGGACAAACCGAAGGCACTATTCTGTAAACAGGATAGCCCTTGCATTTTACTCCGTCTTCAATTATCTTTGGCATATATGATTCGCGACGCTTATGCCAATACAGAGTGGTTCTTTGGATAATAATCCAACCGGTCTCTCCATATTAACAACGTTAAGATGGTCAAAACTTCGATAGTCTGTGATTTAACCATCAAAGAAAAGCAAGTGTGCAAACAACGATATTATTCCCAGATGGAAATTATATCGAACAAACATCATTTAACATTTATCTCTTTAGTGCATTTATTTACTTATCTCCTGTTTCCCTATATTCTAAATTCTTATTTCCTTTTATCAGAAAACATTTCTGATTCTCGTTTGGAAAACATTTCCAAAACTCCTTTTCGATCAAACCTTACCATTTCTTAGTTAAGAAGGAAGTCACTTAAGTTGGGGTATAATTACCTCTCAGACCTTAACTGAACAACGTTATAACTTCGAAATGGTCAAAGTTTATCTTTTAAATCTTTAACAACTTCTTTACGCCTTTCTCGGATCCACTTTTACTAGTCT
Organism: Allium sativum; assembly: GCA_030737875.1. Classification (NCBI taxonomy): domain Eukaryota; kingdom Viridiplantae; phylum Streptophyta; class Magnoliopsida; order Asparagales; family Amaryllidaceae; genus Allium; species Allium sativum. The sequence goes on from CM060912.1 coordinate 1,001,302,279, forward strand.
ACTTCTATATTTGAAATATTTGTTATAACGATACGTTATAATCCCTACTTTCGAATTATCTAACTTTAATTATAACTTCTATTCTTATTATTGAATAATTAACCTAACACTTATTTATTTATAAATAAATAAAATTCTATTTAAACACTGGAAAGTATAAGTACTTTCCCGAATTCGATATAATCAAATTTGCCGATTAACTCTCTTCGATAAATCTCTATTTGATTAACTCTTCTTCGAATAACCTATATTCGATTAACTTCTTCCTTTTCAAATATCTCATATTTGAAAATCTTACTTCGAATAAACTATATTCGAAAATCCCTTTTCGAATAACTCTTGTTCGATAAATCTCTCTTCGATCAACTAATAATCGATAACTTTTCCTTTTCAAATATCTCATCTTTGAAAAACCTCATTTCGATTAAACTATAATCGATAACTCCCTTCGATGAAACTAACATCGATAACTTCTTTCGATGAAACTAACATCGATAACTCCTTTCGATGAGACTAACATCGATAACTCCTTTCGATGAGACTAACATCGATAACTCCTTTCGATGAAACTAACATCGATAACTCCTTTCGATGAAACTAACATCGATTTATTTAACTCGACGAACTTAATTCGACTAACTTAACTTACTTGGTTCGACCAATTCGATTCAATTAACTAGGCTCGACTAACTTGGTTTATTTAACTCAACTTGATTTACTCCTATCGAATAACTAATATTCGATTTAACTCCATTTAACTCTATTCGAATAACTACTATTCGATTAACTCTATTCAACTCTATTTGAATAAACTATATTCGACTAAGTCTATTTAACTTCATTCGAACAACTACTATTCGACAACTCTATTTAACTCCATTCGAACAACTACTATTCGACAACTCTATTTAACTCCATTCGCTTTACTCTAGATCGCAGCGATCACAATGGTTACGCCTGATTCCCTCAGGAAACATCCGACCGCCTTAGGCTATTTGTAGCCCTGCGAATTACGCTAGCAGTCGTGCTAAATGGCATATTATTTGGATTAACTCTAACTGATTAACTCTATTGGTTTAACTCTAACTGATTACTCTAATTGGTTAACTCTAACTGATTACTCTAACCGATTAATTCTATTGGTTTAACTCTAACTGATTACTCTAATTGGTTAACTCTAACTGATTACTCTAACCGATTAATTCTAACTGATTAACTCTAACTGGTTAACTCAAATCGATTAATTCTAACTGATTAACTCTATTTGACTAACTCGACTCGACTAACCCCTTTCGAATAACATATTCGATTAACTAACTTCGAATACCATATTCGATTTAACTAACTTCGAATACCATATTCGATTTCTCCTTTCGAATGTCTATATTCGATTAACTAACTTCGAATACCATATTCGATTTCTCCTTTCGAATGTCTATATTCGATTAACTAACTTCGAATACCATATTCGATTAACTTCTTCGAATACCATATTCGATTAACTTCTTCGAATACCATATTCGATTTACTTTATTCACTTTATAAAGATTTCCTTTTTAACAACGTTTTATTCATTGGAAAGGATTTACTTTTAAATAACGGTTCTACACTTTAAAAAAATGATTTCCTTTTTATAATGTTTCCCTTATAAACCCATTTCCTTTTTATTAACTCTATTTATTTTCTAAATATTCCCCTTTCAATTCTATTTGTAAATGGTTTACAAATATTTCTTTTCTCTATTTTATTCTATTTGCAAATGGTTTGCAAATATTTCATTTTCAAATTTATTCTTAAAAATATTCTAACTCCTTAACTTTCCGGGAAAATTCGCCATAACCTCCTTTATAACGGGAGCATCGGGAAAAATCCCCAAACCCGCCACACAGGCCTTTCCATTCAAAAGAAAATGTTTTGAAATTATTTCCTTTTTGAATATCTCCTATAAATATCCCAATTTATAAATATTTCTTATTTATAAATATTCCACTTTGTAAATATTCTATTTTCCAATATCACTTTGAAAAATCTCTTTTATCTACATTCCGGTATGTCATGGTATTCAATCATATCAAATCACGATGTTCAATATCGTCCATACACACACAACCAACAATAGGTTATAATTCACATCATATATCAAAATATATGAAAAACAATAAAATAACTGTTGAGGAATCCAGTCGGATTCCCCCAACCTGTTTCCCTGCATCACAGATGTTAGACAGTATAGATAACATCACTTTCAGTTCCATATGATATATCTTGTTAAACAGAATCAATATAGAAATTTAACTAACTGACTAGCAGTTCAATCAAACAATCAACATACAGTCAAACAGACAATTTCAAACAGTTCTACAAATACAACATGTAATTATAAACTGTTCAGAGTTGGTGAGATTTACTCACATTTGCAGTTCATCGTTAAAGAACGATAAACTGTTTGTTTTGATTTGAATCGAACAATTTATCTCGCCATAAATTCAAACGAGCTCGAATCCACTTCCAGTCAGCTTCATTGTGAAGCTCTCGTCCATATGGTCCCAACGCAACTTACGGTTCATGATTCTGACCTCGTACGAAATAGATATCGCGTTACGAAGTTTATACACTATTTAAATAAATTAAAACCCAATTAAATTCTTAGATGGGCCTTACCCCTTTATATTTGATCGGCCCACATCAATTCTATTTGAACCCGCTTAGGATATTTCACTTTCCTCTTCACCGAATTAAATACACAGTGCTAATCCTCGTTGACCCAACCTTGACCGCACTCCACCTTCCTCCATGACCACTCAGCGATGTCTCGGAGACCACCAACCAGCCCACTGTCGAAATCTCCACACGTCTACCCCTTTTTCCCCAAACTCGAACGTCCTACCCACTCAACATCGATCTGAACTTCTCGCCGCGACCATTACTGTCGCTTTTCTACCTCCAGCACCGGAGTACCCAAACTCAGCGCCAACTAGTGTGCCTTCCCGCTAGCTACCCCCTGACAACCACACGACGACCCAGCACCACCCACGCTAGCGTCGACTCCATGCCCTAACCCTCGCCGAAGAAAACCAGCGAGAAAGATGGGGACCGAACTGAACGAAACTCGCATTAAACGGAAGAGGATGGATACACGATCTCATGTATACTCATCGAGTGATTTATAGCAATTTCCACGAATTGTTTGAGAATTTAGAACACTCGATTTACTATTGGAAATTTGTTTCAGTGGAGGCGCGGTTTCTATTGACTTCTGAAGTAAATGAATTAGGTCTTTAGGCTGAGGAGTTAACGCCCATTTATAGGCAAGAAGAAGGAGATATTTTGGACCATTAAAATATTATTTACTTATGTTTTTTTTCCATAAATGGTAACTCGTTCATTTGTTGGTTTGTATACATGTTATAAGGGTCCGATCCCGTTTCTATTCCTATGTGTATGTTATGTTCTTTTGAGACCAAAGGAAACGGGTGGTTCGAGAAGAAAATCGTGGACCTATGTTTTATCTGAAAAGTTTATCATTACGAAATAAAGAATTTTCTTCCTTTACAAACTGTTGTCGACAGAAGTAAACATACCGTTGTAATCAGCTCGGTGCCACGATCCCGAAAATATAAAAATACCGGTAGATGGACTCATATTTTGAAACTTCAAAATGTTGATTACAGGGTGCGAAAACACTCCAAATAAAAAGTTGCTTATTTAATTAATTAAAAATTACAGTAAAATACAAAAAAATAAATTATCACTATATCCCAAAAGAACCTTGTCTAAATTCAAACCCGATCTCTAATTATTTTGAAATAACCGTTATGGCCGATAAACGATTCTATAGCGACTATTCTGAAATTTGATTTGGACATACCTCAAAATCTACATGACGAAATCCTGATCTTTCTCTTCCACTAGAAAAATATACTCTTCTTGTTTCACAGAAATCCGGCTTAAAACGAACCCTGTACATCCAGTTGAAGTCCGAATCGCCAAATAGCGAACTGCAGCGCCATTTCAAGCTCGTTTATAAATATATTATAAATTTCACGTTCAACTGTCGTCGATTGAATATATTCGTTATTAGATTTCGAATCGAAACTCCACCAAATCTCGTATGCTATTCAATTCACACGATATTGTGAATTTCACTATTTCCGACTATTTCGACATTATAATATATTATTATATTATAATTATTTATTAAATATTCAACATTATTTAATTAAACGATCATTAACTTCTCTAAATCACCAATTATAAAATTAAATAAATTAATTATATATCGCAGAAAATGCGGGTCATTACATTCTTCCCCACTTAATAAAATTTCGTCCTCGAAATTGCTAAGCTAGGGGATGACCCTATCTTCTGGGTAAAAATTTATCTGTTTACCTCTTTTCTCCGGTTTCAACTAAACCAATTCATATCGACTAAAATATTAATTTATTCCGACTAACTAAATTTTCAAAAATTCTGAAAATTTTCTAACACCTTAACTTTTCGAAAATTTTTGCCAGCACCTCCTTTGTACTGGTCAATATTTCAAACTCCAACTCGCCTCTCTGGGCCTTCTTTAACCCAAAAGAAAATCAAACAGCCAAGCGGCTTGCCAATTCGGCTCATAAATCTCATATCCATATATAATATAAACTGGTACCTTTTTGTCGGGCATATCAACTCTATCACTTCCATATGCTATCAACTCAGCATATACCAGTGTTATCTCAATCGAATTCCAATCAGTTCATATCCTCAAATCCAAATCAAATTTCATTCGAACCCGAATATCAAATTTCAAATTCTTAACTCATCAACCCAATTCCATAACAGATTATTCTCTAATCCAATTCAATTCTATTTAACTCAGTTCAAGTTAATATTTCAATTTATTTCTACTATCTATTCTATTTAACTTCATAAGTTAAAATTAAATTCCGAAACTTAATTTCCTGGGTCTATTTCAATTCAATTTGAAATCATAATACCAATTCAAAACTTTTGAATTTCTAAACAACTTGTTTTCTCAAAACAATTCAAAAACAAAAACCTTTGTAGTAATCCGTCACTTAGAACTCGAAAATGAACACTGATGATGTCGCGATTCATCATCAGAATCTATTTTCCAGCTATCGAAGTGAGTTCAATACTATTTCACCTTCAGTTTGAAAAACGTTTTCAAAATCTCCCAGGAACTTAAAATATCCTTATTTTAATTCCAAATTTGATTTAAAATTCTAGATTTATTTCATCTTATTTCATATATTTTACTTATATGAATTCTGATTAGTCATTTATAATCATTTTACCTTTTTATAATCTTACTCGATTATAATAACAACCAACACAACCAATATACTATATCAAATATATTCGGGTAAAATTATTCCATTTACCCTCTTTCAAAACATACCATGACGGTTCATCGTATTCGAGTGTTTAGTAACCCCTATCGATACAGTGGATCAAACCGATCGACAAGAATTCACAAACAACTCAACCAATAAAACTCCACAATATAAATAATTTTATATTAACTAACAAATACGTTCACTCGTATATATACACTCAAACTCAGTCTAGGATATTACTAATCCCATCTCTACTGAATCACGCCACAGAGCCAAGGTAATAACTAAACCAATGCTCTGATACCAACTGTAACGACCCGGATTTTGAGCGGCTTTGGTTATCGACGTAAGCCCGACGTCGATAACCAAAACATCGAAAAATCCCGGTAATTAATGAAAGAAATTAGAAGGTGAGAATAGATAAGATAGAAACGTAGAATAGAAGAAGAAGAAGAACCCAACATCAGAGTAACACGAACCTCACAGCGGAACGAATAACATATAATAGATAACATAACTTTGAAATATAACAATTATGTATACAATAGCACTTATCAGAGTACAACACTTACAACACAGCGGAAATAACTATAGCTATATGATCCAGAAGCCTCCTGCTCCAGCTCTTCAAGTATACCTGTAAAATCCCGACTACTTGACTGCCCGTACAAATTTAGGCACCCAAGAGTTTAGGGAAAACAACAAAATAAACTCCGGGTCAGTCATGGGACTGGTATGAGTAAAACAATTTAATACTTGATTTAATAAAGGATATCACACAAGACCACGCCGCATAACGGAACGGGTTTTCCCTTATGAGAATCCAAACAACTTTGTAAAGTAATATCATTCTGATATTACAATAATGTCTAAATACAAATAGATATCAATCTATTAGAAACGCTTGCATCTCACGTTACTACATATATAGTATACAATCAAAATCGCAAGCACGTATTGGATGATTGGATTTCCAACTATGACAAGGTATGGAACCACCTTCCGATCAGTGTACTCTAGGAACGATACACTGGAGTTCAACAAGAACATCTTGCAACTCAGCCACACATGACCGACCACTCATTTCGCTTGAGTGTATCGAATGTACATCACCAACGGTTGGGATCAGCAACCGTTCCCGTATATATATGGGACAGCATTGATAGATTTAAGAAACAAATGAATATTCTCTAGATAGGTGATTATACACCCTACTTCGGTGCGACCGACTTAGCCATGCTGCCTGCCCGATTTCTGTCATTTACCGGATGATGAGGCTAGAAGCTACGCTTTATCATCACATCAGATTCACTTCGAATGCCACATTGTCAGATCCATCAGAATCACTAATTGACATCTACAACCATACATTACGTGTCAGCTAAAAGAAGTTTCCTTCTCCGCTTCCACTCTTGGTATAGTTGAAGAAATCAATGTACGTGACCGTCTGGAAATACTATGTCAGACATCCATCTTCATTCACTTAGAAATGTCACATCGTCATACCCGCCAAATCACAAATTGACTTATCCAAAAATAACACGGGTATACAGCTAAGAGAAACGAATTCCTCCGCCACCAAACGTGAATACGTTTGAACAGATCAACTTACGCGATCCATTGGATATACTCTGTCAGACCTTCGTCCATACTAGTTGTCCTGGGTCTGGACTAACCGAAGGCACTATTCTGTAAACAGGATAGCCCTTGCATTTTACTCCGTCTTCAATTATCTTTGGCATATATGATTCGCGACGCTTATGCCAATACAGAGTGGTTCTTTGGATAATAATCCAACCGGTCTCTCCATATTAACAACGTTAAGATGGTCAAAACTTCGATAGTCTGTGATTTAACCATCAAAGAAAAACAAGTGTGCAAACAACGATATTATTCCCAGATGGAAATTATATCGAACAAACATCATTTAACATTTATCTCTTTAGTGCATTTATTTACTTATCTCCTGTTTCCCTATATTCTAAATTCTTATTTCCTTTTATCAGAAAACATTTCTGATTCTCGTTTGGAAAACATTTCCAAAACTCCTTTTCGATCAAACCTTACCATTTCTTAGTTAAGAAGGAAGTCACTCAAGTTGGGGTATAATTACCTCTCAGACCTTAACTGAACAACGTTATAACTTCGAAATGGTCAAAGTTTATCTTTTAAATCTTTAACAACTTCTTTACGCCTTTCTCGGATCCACTTTTACTAGTCTACTTCTATATTTGATATATTTGTTATAACGATACGTTATAATCCCTACTTTCGAATTATCTAACTTTAATTATAACTTCTATTCTTATTAGTGAATAATTAACCTAACACTTATTTATTTATAAATAAATAAAATTCTATTTAAACACTGGAAAGTATAAGTACTTTCCCGAATTCGATATAATCAAATTTGCCGATTAACTCTCTTCGATAAATCTCTATTTGATTAACTCTTCTTCGAATAACCTATATTCGATTAACTTCTTCCTTTTCAAATATCTCATATTTGAAAATCTTACTTCGAATAAACTATATTCGAAAATCTCTTTTCGAATAACTCTTGTTCGATAAATCTCTCTTCGATCAACTAATAATCGATAACTTTTCCTTTTCAAATATCTCATCTTTGAAAAACCTCACTTCGATTAAACTATAATCGATAACTCCCTTCGATGAAACTAACATCGATAACTTCTTTCGATGAAACTAACATCGATAACTCCTTTCGATGAGACTAACATCGATAACTCCTTTCGATGAGACTAACATCGATAACTCCTTTCGATGAAACTAACATCGATAACTCCTTTCGATGAAACTAACATCGATTTATTTAACTCGACGAACTTAATTCGACTAACTTAACTTACTTGGTTCGACCAATTCGATTCAATTAACTAGGCTCGACTAACTTGGTTTATTTAACTCAACTTGATTTACTCCTATCGAATAACTAATATTCGATTTAACTCCATTTAACTCTATTCGAATAACTACTATTCGATTAACTCTATTCAACTCTATTTGAATAAACTATATTCGACTAAGTCTATTTAACTTCATTCGAACAACTACTATTCGACAACTCTATTTAACTCCATTCGAACAACTACTATTCGACAACTCTATTTAACTCCATTCGCTTTACTCTAGATCGCAGCGATCACAATGGTTACGCCTGATTCCCTCAGGAAACATCCGACCGCCTTAGGCTATTTGTAGCCCTGCGAATTACGCTAGCAGTCGTGCTAAATGGCATATTATTTGGATTAACTCTAACTGATTAACTCTATTGGTTTAACTCTAACTGATTACTCTAATTGGTTAACTCTAACTGATTACTCTAACCGATTAATTCTATTGGTTTAACTCTAACTGATTACTCTAATTGGTTAACTCTAACTGATTACTCTAACCGATTAATTCTAACTGATTAACTCTAACTGGTTAACTCAAATCGATTAATTCTAACTGATTAACTCTATTTGACTAACTCGACTCGACTAACCCCTTTCGAATAACATATTCGATTAACTAACTTCGAATACCATATTCGATTTAACTAACTTCGAATACCATATTCGATTTCTCCTTTCGAATGTCTATATTCGATTAACTAACTTCGAATACCATATTCGATTTCTCCTTTCGAATGTCTATATTCGATTAACTAACTTCGAATACCATATTCGATTAACTTCTTCGAATACCATATTCGATTAACTTCTTCGAATACCATATTCGATTTACTTTATTCACTTTATAAAGATTTCCTTTTTAACAACGTTTTATTCATTGGAAAGGATTTACTTTTAAATAACGGTTCTACACTTTAAAAAAATGATTTCCTTTTTATAATGTTTCCCTTATAAACCCATTTCCTTTTTATTAACTCTATTTATTTTCTAAATATTCCCCTTTCAATTCTATTTGTAAATGGTTTACAAATATTTCTTTTCTCTATTTTATTCTATTTGCAAATGGTTTGCAAATATTTCATTTTCAAATTTATTCTTAAAAATATTCTAACTCCTTAACTTTCCGGGAAAATTCGCCATAACCTCCTTTATAACGGGAGCATCGGGAAAAATCCCCAAACCCGCCACACAGGCCTTTCCATTCAAAAGAAAATGTTTTGAAATTATTTCCTTTTTGAATATCTCCTATAAATATCCCAATTTATAAATATTTCTTATTTATAAATATTCCACTTTGTAAATATTCTATTTTCCAATATCACTTTGAAAAATCTCTTTTATCTACATTCCGGTATGTCATGGTATTCAATCATATCAAATCACGATGTTCAATATCGTCCATACACACACAACCAACAATAGGTTATAATTCACATCATATATCAAAATATATGAAAAACAATAAAATAACTGTTGAGGAATCCAGTCGGATTCCCCCAACCTGTTTCCCTGCATCACAGATGTTAGACAGTATAGATAACATCACTTTCAGTTCCATATGATATATCTTGTTAAACAGAATCAATATAGAAATTTAACTAACTGACTAGCAGTTCAATCAAACAATCAACATACAGTCAAACAGACAATTTCAAACAGTTCTACAAATACAACATGCAATTATAAACTGTTCAGAGTTGGTGAGATTTACTCACATTTGCAGTTCATCGTTAAAGAACGATAAACTGTTTGTTTTGATTTGAATCGAACAATTTATCTCGCCATAAATTCAAACGAGCTCGAATCCACTTCCAGTCAGCTTCATTGTGAAGCTCTCGTCCATATGGTCCCAACGCAACTTACGGTTCATGATTCTGACTTCGTACGAAATAGATATCGCGTTACGAAGTTTATACACTATTTAAATAAATTAAAACCCAATTAAATTCTTAGATGGGCCTTACCCCTTTATATTTGATCGGCCCACATCAATTCTATTTGAACCCGCTTAGGATATTTCACTTTCCTCTTCACCGAATTAAATACACAGTGCTAATCCTCGTTGACCCAACCTTGACCGCACTCCACCTTCCTCCATGACCACTCAGCGATGTCTCGGAGACCACCAACCAGCCCACTGTCGAAATCTCCACACGTCTACCCCTTTTTCCCCAAACTCGAACGTCCTACCCACTCAACATCGATCTGAACTTCTCGCCGCGACCATTACTGTCGCTTTTCTACCTCCAGCACCGGAGTACCCAAACTCAGCGCCAACTAGTGTGCCTTCCCGCTAGCTACCCCCTGACAACCACACGACGACCCAGCACCACCCATGCTAGCGTCGACTCCATGCCCTAACCCTCGCCGAAGAAAACCAGCGAGAAAGATGGGGACCGAACTGAACGAAACTCGCATTAAACGGAAGAGGATGGATACACGATCTCATGTATACTCATCGAGTGATTTATAGCAATTTCCACGAATTGTTTGAGAATTTAGAACACTCGATTTACTATTGGAAATTTGTTTCAGTGGAGGCGCGGTTTCTATTGACTTCTGAAGTAAATGAATTAGGTCTTTAGGCTGAGGAGTTAACGCCCATTTATAGGCAAGAAGAAGGAGATATTTTGGACCATTAAAATATTATTTACTTATGTTTTTTTTCCATAAATGGTAACTCGTTCATTTGTTGGTTTGTATACATGTTATAAGGGTCCGATCCCGTTTCTATTCCTATGTGTATGTTATGTTCTTTTGAGACCAAAGGAAACGGGTGGTTCGAGAAGAAAATCGTGGACCTATGTTTTATCTGAAAAGTTTATCATTACGAAATAAAGAATTTTCTTCCTTTACAAACCATTGTCGACAGAAGTAAACATACCGTTGTAATCAGCTCGGTGCCACGATCCCGAAAATATAAAAATACCGGTAGATGGACTCATATTTTGAAACTTCAAAATGTTGATTACAGGGTGCGAAAACACTCCAAATAAAAAGTTGCTTATTTAATTAATTAAAAATTACAGTAAAATTCAAAAAAATAAATTATCACTATATCCCAAAAGAACCTTGTCTAAATTCAAACCCGATCTCTAATTATTTTGAAATAACCGTTATGGCCGATAAACGATTCTATAGCGACTATTCTGAAATTTGATTTGGACATACCTCAAAATCTACATGACGAAATCCTGATCTTTCTCTTCCACTAGAAAAATATACTCCACTAGCTCCACGCGTTTCTTGTTTCACAGAAATCCGGCTTAAAACGAACCCTGTACATCCAGTTGAAGTCCGAATCGCCAAATAGCGAACTGCAGCGCCATTTCAAGCTCGTTTATAAATATATTATAAATTTCACGTTCAACTGTCGTCGATTGAATATATTCGTTATTAGATTTCGAATCGAAACTCCACCAAATCTCGTATGCTATTCAATTCACACGATATTGTGAATTTCACTATTTCCGACTATTTCGACATTATAATATATTATTATATTATAATTATTTATTAAATATTCAACATTATTTAATTAAACGATCATTAACTTCTCTAAATCACCAATTATAAAATTAAATAAATTAATTATATATCGCAGAAAATGCGGGTCATTACATCTAACTTATAAGTCTAACATGTATTTCTTACTTTGATTAATTAATCTAACAACTAATTTATTTATAAATAAATAAATCCCGATTTAAAAACTGGAAAGTAAATAATACTTTCCCTGAATTCAATATAATCGAATTCGCCGTATAAGTCCCTTTCGAGTAATCTCTATTTGACTAACTCTTCTTCGAATAACTAATATTCGATAAACTCTCTTCGAACAACTTATATTCGATTATCTTTCTTCGAATAGATTTTATTCGATTATCTCTTTTTGGTTAATTCTATTTAATTAACTCTTCTCTCGAATAACTAATATTCGATTTACTCTAATTTGTTTAACTCTATTTCATTACTCCTATTCGAATAACTAATATTCGAATAACCCTATTTGATTAACCCCTTTTGATTTAACTCTTATTTGAATAACTAATATTCGAATAACTCTATTTGCTTTACTCTAACTGCTTAACTCTTATTTGATTAACTCTACTGAATTAACTCTATTTCGAATAACTAATATTCGATTTGACTTCATCCTTAATAACAATGTCTGTTTTAACTCTAATCGATTAACTCTATTGGATTTACTCTAATCGATTAACTCTAATTGATTATTTCTTTCGAATAACTAATATTCGATTAACATAATTTGATTAACTCTAATTCGAATAACTAATATTCGATTAACTCCATTCGCTTGACTCTAGATCGCAGCGATCACAATGGTAACGCCTGATTCCCTCAGGAAACATCCGACCGCCGTAGGCTATCTGCAGCCCTGCGAATTACGCTAGCAGTCGTGCTAAATGGTACTTACCCTAATTAACTATGTCTGTTTATCTCTATCTCGAATAATTATATTCGATCGACTCTAATTGAATAACTGATATTCAATTAACCCTGATTGGATTAACTCTAATTCGATTAATCCTATTTGTTTAACTCACATTCGATTAACTAATCTTCGACTAACTAATAGTCGATTTACACTTATTTGCTTAACCAACATTCGACTAACTAATAGTCGATTAACTTACTTCGACTAATTCGATTGACTTTTATTTGATTATCTCTAATCGATTAACTTTATTTGATTATCTCTAATTGAATAACTAATATTCAATTAACTCTCTTCAAATAACTAAATTCGATTAGCTCCTTTCGAATACTAAATTCGATTATCTCTTTTATATCTCGTCAATTTCCTTTTTATAACGTTTATTTTCCGTTACAACTATTCCCTTTTTATAACTTCTAATTACCGTTACAAATAATTCCTTTTATAACTTCTATTTACCGTTACAAATATTTCCTATTTATAACTTCTATTTACCGTTACAAATAATTCCTATTTATAACTTCTATTATGATTTTCTAAATACTCTATTTTCAAATTGTTTTCCTTTTATAAAATCGGTTGATTTTATAAAACTCCTTTGTTTCAATATACATTGAAATATTCCTTTTTACATCCCAGGGTTTCTTATGATATTTAAAATATCAAACAACGATGATCAATATCGTTCTAACATCCATAATCAATAACAGATTATAAATCACAACATATATTACAATATATGAAAACAGTAAAATAATTGTTGAGGAACCCAGTCGGATTCCGCCAACCTGTCTCCCTGCATCCACAGATGTTACACAGTATAATATACATCAATTTCATTTCAATATGAAATATTCTACTGGACAGAATCAATATTTGATTAACGATATAATATACGACTATATCTACGTTTTCAATCAAATCTATTTAACAGTCCAGTTTAACAATCAATATACAGCAGTCAACAAAATAAAGTACAATTTATATAGAAATATAAATTGACAGAGTTAGTGAGTTTTACTCACATTGGACTGTTATCGTTAAAAACGATTAACTGCCTTTGATTCAATCTAGCGTTTTACGTTGCCACAACTTCCGATGAGCTCCAACTTGTTCCAGACTAAATTCATAGCATAGCCTTTGTCCGCATGACTTCCATGTGATAGATCGCTCGTTAGACCTCGTCGTTGGCCATCCGCACCCATTTCGTCTACAACTCACGTTCTCACCCCAACACTTCTCTTACGTATAACACGCCATTTCAACTTGTTCTCCAGTTCACCACGCTACTTAGTCCCTTCTTCGTTCTCGTTTAATTCCGAACCCAGTACCATGCTACACGAGTTTCAACCCAACTTTTATTTACTGTTATTCATTTCTTTTCCTGGAACACTTCATTCATCTGCACAAAATGAACCCACTGCTTCCGTTTCAAAGATCTTAACGTTTGTAAATACATGGTGCCTGATTTTCTTTTCTGTTTGAATCAACAGCATACAAACCTCACTACTTCGGAAAATAAATCAAAACTGAAAACAGTAAAAATCACCTTCCCGAATAGTTTCACCATCATCACTCCCTTTAATACTAATGTTGCCTTCTCGTTCTGAATAAATAATGAAGCCTGCCCCTCATATTACAAAACGTCCCCTTCCATGAAACTACCCTAACCGTCCCACTTCTGCTATTCCTTCTACCCATACATGTAACACGTACACATCCACTTCACAGGCCATTTCCATGTAAAGACTCCCCTCCACGTTTTTAAACACCGTCCCACTTCTATTTTTCACCGCCTGCTAATACTTCTGACCAAACTCCATCCTTCTTGCTTCAACAAACTCCTTCATCTCATGCACGTTTTAACCTACAACTTGTTTAAACCAGCACCCCTTCCAGAGAACACACGCTGCATGCCAACTTCAGACCTCAACTCCATGCAACTCAGTAGAACGCTACGTCCCCTTCATGCCATACATCCCATTCACGTGAGAACCACTCACCTCGCACGCCTCGTTTAGTAGTGAACTTCCCATGTAGAACGAACACGCAAGCTTCTGAAACTCACAAACTCTATGCTGACTTCCATTACAGGGTAGCTCCCCATCCGTGATTCCAAAAGTCAACCCGTTGTTTTCAGTCCATCCCCACTGCTGTTGTTAACACGTCGCACCCACAAAGAAGACCACAAACTCCATCAAACTTTCGAATACCATAGACCTGGAGCTACTTCGGTTTCTATAGCTCGAGCTCGCATCATCCAACTCAAGGCCGTTGGCCACCAGATCCTCCATTTCTCCCCTTGGTCCTAATCCCTCTCGACGCTGTGTAGAAAAACCAGCGAGCAAAGATGAAATCGAATCCATCAAAAGCTACCCCAAATCGAAGAGTACGAGATCAGAAATCGATATATATACATAGTATAATTTATGGGATTTTCTTTGAATTGTTTTGAATTTTTCCCTCATGGATTTCACTGTATATTTTCCTTCTAGTGGCGGCGCGATTTTAGCGAATGGAAATTAGGTTATAACGATGGGTTATTTATAGCCAAACCCCTTTTTAGATATTTTCTTTGATTGTGTTAGGGCCTTTGGATCCTTGAGTTTGCTGAAATATTTTAAAGGGAGGGGTTTTATTTGTGCGGTTGAAAAATGAGTGATACGTGGCCTTTAGTTTGACCAATGAATGGGATGAAAATATCAATTTGTATTGATATTTTTAATTCGAAGTTTTACATACTCAGTTATGTAAAATTCATCAATATATGAGCTGCCCCAGACAGAGATAAATATACCGTTGTGATGAGCTCGGTGTCACGATCCCAGAAATATAATAATACCGGTAGGTGAACTCATAAATGAAACCCCAAGATATCGATATAGGGTGCAACTTACTACAAATAAAAAGTTGCTTATTTAATTAATTAAAAATTACAATAAAATTCTAAAAATTTAATTATCACTACTTCCCAAAAGAACCTTGTTTAAATTCACAACCGATATTCAAATATTCTTAAATAACCGTTATGGCCACGAACGAATATACCGCTGTTTTTCTGAATATTTAATTTGGACATAACTCACAATCTTCACGACGAAATCTCGATTTTCTCTTCCACTAGAAAAATATACTTCACCAGCTCCTAACGTTTCTTGTTTCATAGAAATCCGACTTAAAACGGCTTCTGTATATTCAGTTGAAGTTCGAATCGCCAAATAGCGAGCTGCAGCGCCATTTCGAGCTCAGTTTTAATTATAATATAATTATACGTTCTAACGTCGTCGATTAAATAATATATTCGTTATTTAAATAATTAAATAAGTTAATTATTACACCGTCAAAAATCCGGGTCATTACACGATAACTCAAGATCATGAGTTACGTAGTTCTTTTCGTGCGGCTTCAGCTGACGGCTAGCATAAGCAATCACTTGACCCCTTTGCATTAACACTGCGCCAAGGCCTTCTCTAGAAGCATCAGTCCAGACTTTCAAATCCTGGTTGCCATCTATGATGGTTAACACTGGAGCTGTCATTAGTCTTAACTTTAGCTCTTCAAAAGCCTCCTCACTTTCTGGAGTCCATTTGAATTTAGAGTGCTTCTTTGTAAGCTTTGTTAAATGACCAGATATCTTCGAAAAGTTTTTAATGAACTTCCGGTAATAGCTAGCCAATCCGAGAAAACTACGGACTTCAGTGGGGGTACTGGGTTGTTTCCAATTCTGAATAGCTGTGATTTTGCTTGGATCCACAGCGATTCCTTCTTTCGATACGACGTGGCCCAGAAATTTTACTTCATCTTGCCAGAAGATACATTTGGAAAACTTGGCTTTTAATACATTCCATCTCAGAATTTCTAGAACCTGTTCCAGATGCTTTTCATGTTCGGCCTTTGATTTAGAGAAGATTAGAATATCGTCAATAAAAACCAGAACAAACTTATTCAACACTCCTCTGAGCACTTATTCATCAGGTCGACGAAATAGGCTGGAGCGTTACCTAAGCCGAACGGCATTACTAACCACTCGTAGAATAAGTCGGGACCTCTGAATGCCGTCATTGGAACACACTCTTCGGCAATTCGAAGTTGATGGAAACCTGTAGCTAGGTCCATTCGTGAAAATACTTGTGCACCATTTAATCGATCTAACAAATCATCAATCCGCGGCAATGGATATTTGTTCTTTATTGTCTGTTTGTTCAGATCACGATAATCCACACATAGACGTAGAGTACCGTCAGATTTTGGGACAAACACCACTGCTGCACCCCAATCAGAGAAACTAGGCCTGATCAGACCCTTCCATACTAGCTGTCGTGTTTGATTGTCTAATTCCTCTTTCTCTTTCAAGGACATTCTTCGAATAGCGTGAACTACCAGCCTTGCATTGGGAATCAAAGCAATCTTGAAATCTATTTCTCTCTGCGGAGGTAAGCGAACAACTTCTTCGAACACATCCGCATAGTTCTTGACGACAGGAATATCTTTCACCAGGTCGGGAATATTCTTTGTGATTTCAGGGACATTTTCTATTTGGGCTGGAGAAACATTAAAGCTGCCCATAAGTCTTTTCTATTAGGATTCTGACCTTCACAGGGAATAGTTATATAATCACCTGATTTAATCTTCGCCTTTACGACTCTGTCGGCGCATTTAACTTCAGCTTCATATTTGGTCAACCAGTCTAACCCCAAGATAAGATCAAACTCTTTAAAATCCATAACGACTGCGATGGTAGGAAACCGATAACGAGAGAAAGAAACCGGTACTCCACAAATCCAACTGAGATCAATGGAACCCCCAACAGGATTCTGGACAGTCATTGGTTCCTTGAGCTTTTTCAAATTCAAATCCAGTTTCTTAGCTGCATCTTTCGAAATGAAGCTTCGTGACGCGCCTGTGTCAAATAGTACTTTGACTGGAATGTTTTTGACAGTAAGCGTTCCTTCTAAGACATCAGCACTTTCCTCGGTAGACGAATATGCAGGCACTTTGGCCACTTCATTTACCTGAGCCTCTTTGGTCTTTTTTAACAGCCAGCAATCTCGCTTTATATGACCGGCCTGATGACAAAGATTGCACTCCCGAGTCACAAGAAACTTGCTCTTGGATTTAGACCCACCCTCCTTTCGCTTCTTCGAGGATTTACAACTTCTGGTCAAATGCCCTGGTTTCTTGCAGTTAGAGCAGGTAGCCGTCGTGGCTGGTTCCTTTTCAGATCTGGCCCTTTTCCTCTTGGCTCTGGGCTTCTTACTTCCCTCAGACTTCATACTGGCTTCAGGAATATTAGTTTCCGACTCTGCTTTGTCACTAGAACAGACTTCTTCTTCGTCGTGTAACATTCCCTTCTTATGGAGATCCTCGTACTGATAGGCCATATAAATCATTTCAGAAAAAGGAAGTTTTACATTCCTCAGTACACTGTTCTGATATCTCCTTTGCAAGCCATGAATAAATCTCAGATTTTTCCTCTTTGGATCTTGAATCAGATGAGGAGCAAAGTGAGAAAGTTCGTTGAATTTCTTATGATATCTGGGATGGTCATATCACCCTGTATTAGATAAGAAAATTCATCACATAGCCGTTCAATTGCTTCTGGAGGAGTAAATCTTCCTTGGAAAATCTCTTTGAATCTATCCCAGGTGATATCACCTTCTGGATTATCTTTTATGATTGTTTCCCACCATATTAAAGCTTCTCCATTGAGCGCCCAAGAGGCTACTAATCTTTTCTGGTCGTCTCTTAGCTGGAAACGCTCAAATATTCTTTCTGCAGAGCTCACCCAAGCTTGAGTTTGAATAATAGATCCATTGCCCGAGAATTGTGCTCCACCCAGATTTCGATATCTCTTGAATAGAGCCTCTAGATCGGGTTCTGCATTTCTCCTGTTTCTGACACTCATTTTTCTAGTACCTCTGCAAATGGCAGATCAAGTGCCAGGTCACAGAAAAGATAATTTTCAAACATAGAAACATATACTTCTAGTGTAAATGTGTCTATCGAGGTGCAATTTCATTCTGCTTTACTCATACTAGGATATTGCTGATCCTATCTGTATAGAGTTACCCGTCCTAGAACACTTCTGGTTCTATTTCTGACGAGTTCGTTCATATGTTATATTCCAGCACTAAGCTTAACCGAAGCTCTGATACCACGTTGTGACGACCCCAAATCCCGTACAGACGGAGACAAGGGTTATCTTTGGAATATAACACAGAAACAGATAATAGCAGAACCAAATTAAATAAATACACCAGATAATGAACAATAGAATATACTAGATAAAAGTAATCATCAGAGTTACACAGTATATAGGATCTTACTTAGTACAAATACAGTTCAGCTATACATAGATGTCTACAGCGGAAAACAAACAAAATATGTACAATAGGAGCTGAACAGCATAAAAAGAGATAAATGATAGAATCCATCTTCAGCTCCAGCTATCCAGAAAGAACCAGCTAAACCTGAATACAAGGCTGCCCGTGTAGAAAAAGGGGCACCCGAGTTTGAAAGTGAAACAAACTACGAGTCAGTCATGGGACTGGTATGAGAAATCTACTCAACACATATATAATTGGCTAATCACAGGACCACGCCACTTTCGTGGAACGGGTTTACTCCATTGGATTGCCAGTGCTTTAAAACAAATATTTCTTTTAAACGTCGCTATGTTTTTCTATAAAAATGAAGCCGTTATAAGACTCAGTTCCCATCACACAATGCAACGCAAACCGGAGGATAGAGTTTTTCTCTTATAACGGCCAAAATATGCTTGATACGAATAAAACAAAGGCATTTATATTATTGCTAGTGTTTGTATGTTTGAAAACAATTTCAAATCATAACTATCAATCATAGACGGCATTAATGCCCCATACCACTATGTCGTCATATATAGGTATACAATCAAAACCGCACGATGTCGTATTTGGAAATTGGATTTCCATCATGAACCAAGGCAAAAGATAGTCCTTACCGAATTCGAGACTGCCTAGCCCGAGTCTCAGGCAAGCGCGCAGGCAAGCCTTGGATCATCAGGGCCGGTCCACCGATGTGGATTATTATGCTTGAACAATACGTTTCCCCGCCCTTTGGGGCGTAAACGAGCCAACGAATGACTCCATCGGACCCGGATCGTCCGATCAAACCGAGGCGCCTCGCAACAGCAACAACAACACAGGTGAAAAGTATATAAATGTCAGGGCTGGTAGGTCACTGACACCACCCTAGCTAGGAAGAAACGCATGCCCTCCCTGAGGTCCTTCTCCCGTTTCTGGTTCATACCACGGTGTGAGGCTCGCAATTTCACGTTATACACAAAGCTACGCCACACAGGCGGTGCTTTGATCATCACCACAGGACTTTGCTTTTCAACAGAAGCCCTGATCACTGCATCTTAGCAAGCCACACAGGCAATTCATGCCATGCGACTGATGTCCATCGATATACAACCTCTGAGCTCGTACGTTTCAGAGAAGGGCGTTAAGCAAAAGAATAAATTCTCCACCGCCAAACAGATGTATATTTAATAGAGATCAATCAACACAGAATAAAATCCAATGTCAGAACACAGTCCATTTACAAGTCCGTTCTGGGTCTGAACGAAACCGAAGGCACTAAATACCTCGCAAACTCATCGATCACCACGTACGTCTGGACGATCACCACTCATTATCCATATTTCGGGATGCCTCCCAATCAGGACCTCGGTTACCATCCAAACGAGGTGAAGATCTCCGGTCTTCGACCATCGTCTTCATCTTCGACTTTCAATCGTCGGTCAATTATTTGAAATGAGAATTAACTCTGCCTTTTCAAATAATTCACGTATATTTATAATTTCAAATCAATTTATTTCAATGGTTAAATCATTCGACAACAGCAATTTTGTTCTTTAATGTAATTTTCACACCAAACACATTCAACCATCAAATACCACATAAATCGAGCAAATTCAGTTTATTTCCATTCCATATCATTTATGATATTTTATAACGATTTATCGCTATTTTTATTTATTTTAAAATAGCCAATTTATTCAAAACGACGCTTCGGGCCATAACGCGGCCGTGGCGCTGTTTTTCTTCAGATTTGATTTACACATATCTGGAAATCTAACCGTTGGATCTTCACACAATTTACATCATTAGAAAGGTCTTTTCAACACGAATCCAACGGTTCCAGTTTTGGGAAAATCCGACGGTCGGATCTCCCGGTACAATCGTTTGAAGTTTCGATTTCAAAATACGAACTGCAGCGTCGTTATTCGATTAAATATAATTATATTTATATTTATATATAAATATAATCGTTTCTGGAGCTGTTTTTCTTTAGATTTGAATTAAATATTCCAGACAATCCAACCGTTGGATTTTTACAAAGTTGGTGTCGTTGGAAAGATATTTCCAAGGCGAACCCGACGGTTGCGATTTCAGGAAAATCCGATGGTCGAATCTCCCGGTATAATCGTTTGAAATCACGGTTTCAAAATACGAACTGCAGCATCGTTATTTGATGTATTTTAATTCTATATATATATATATATATATATATATATATATATATATATATATCGATCCTTTGATTTCAAAGCTACATTCTTTTCATACATTTGATAAAAATGATATTTTTATCTAACTGTCTTCTATTTCAACACTTCACTATATTTTACAATTCATGCATATAATAAAAATGTGATTTTTATTGTAAAATAATTCATTTCAAAACACTATTATTTTATATAGTTTATATAGGTAATAAAAATAAGATTTTTATTATAAAACAATTTCTTTCGAAACAAGATTATTTTATACATTTCATATTGATGTTAAAAATGGGATTTTTATTATAAAACAATTTCTTTCAAAATATGAATACCATTCAGCACATGAATTTCTAATCAACGAATGAATATCAATTCAACACATGAAGGTTTTCTATTCAACGAATAAATATAGTTTCGACAAATGAAAATAATTCAAACACATGAATATTATTCAAAATTTCGGCAGCATAACGGCAGGGTAGTTAAAACTGGGACCGTCCCTAGTACGACTCCTCGCTCTACCTTAAAACCTCGCGGTTTTTGACAATGGGAATCATGCATCTAGTTCGCACGCAGGCGGCATGTATATATTTATTTCATTTCCACAAACTAATCCTATGTTGTTTCAACCAAATATTTCTCAACCACAAACGGGTATTTTTCAACCACAATCAATCAATATCAACCACAAACAATCCCAAACAACCATTTGTTATCAATCAATTTTCACACCAATCACAATCAATAAATATCGTCCATGGTTTGTGGACGAGGGGCGTATATATATATATATATATATATATATATATTTATATATAGCAATACACTTCTATTTCAACACATATATAATTTTTACAACGCCTATATAACTTATACATCGAACATACAACTTATACAACGCTTATACATGAGGTGTACAATGCTTATATAACCCATACATCGACTATATAATTTATACATCGTCGTTTTCCATATTGTTTATAAATTAGAAATCTCACATTGGGTTCCACTTCACCAAAAATGGCAGAAGGCTCAGAAAAATACGCGGTCTCTTCTAAAATGTAGAAGACGTCCACACGGTCGCGATGTTTCCTGTTTCATCGAATTTCGTTAACACAGCAAAAAGATATGATTTTTCGAAGTTTGCAACGGTTTAAAGGTGTTAAAATAGCTGAAAATAAAACAAGCCGTTTACCTTTCTGAAATGTTCAAAACTAGGTCATGCGATTTCGTGAAATCCGTGAATCGATAGCTCGATCGGCCTACGCAGTGTCGAAGGGGAAGGAGAGAGCTTTCGGCGCAGGGGGTGCGGTGGCGTTCGATCGCCTGAGGCGGCGGCGGCGGCTTGAACGCGCCAACTTCCCGAGCCCGATTCTCCCCCAATACTCCACGAAAAAATCGAAACCAGTGATGGATTTGAAGCTTGTCTCGAGCTCTTCAAAATCTTCAACTAGAGCTCTTGAAATTATTGAGTGGATTGATCAGAAAATGGACGGGAAGGTTATGAACGTTTTCCGCCTTCGATCGGGGAGAGAGAAAAGGAATTTTTTTTAATCAAAATTCTGATTGGTCGGGGAAGTTTTAAAGGGGTTTTCTGACGCGACCACCAATCTAAACCCAACGACTGTCGTCCCTAGCGTTTTACCCCCATTCCGAACACAATGGGATATGTTTCGAAGGCCCATTCGAATGTTTCGAAAAACTGATTCAATTAAAATATAAAACATTCAATATTTAATTTGAACGTACATTTCAATTTTCCAGGGCCACAAACTGATTCGAAAAATTCCAGAAAAATAAATCTAGCTATATTTTGACAATACGGTCCCAACAAAACTAGTTTCGTCGAATTCTGGGACCGTTTGCAAAAAGGCCCATTTCTGGTCGATCCAATTTAACTTTAATTGACCAAAACACATTTTCCTTTGCCACGCTCGCATACTAGCTTCAAAAATTATGAAATTTGAAACCTAGCAATAACTTCACACCACAGATCCAACAAAAGTGGTTTCGTCGAATTCCGAGGTCGTATGCAAAATGGCCAATTTCACGGGCTATATAAATTCCATAGCGACCTTTCTGAAAATTCATTCGGCCATAACTTTTGCTTTCCGCTATGAAAACTTGTTTTTTCAGGTTCGTTAGAAAGGTATTCACTAACAGATTTAAATATTTTTGGTTTCACTCAAATCCGTTTTGTTTTGCACCCGGTACAGTCCGACAAAGTTTGAATTCAATTTTTGAAACTACAGCGCCATTTCAGGCCTTGTTTATAATTATAATTAATTATATTCGTTTTCAATTGTCAATTCAAACTCACTTTTCATTGCCCTTATTTAAAATATTCATTTTAAATATTTAAAATCCATTAATTTAGCCAATTTAAAAAATTTAAATTGGTTCAGATTTTCTGGGTCGTTATAGTACAGCCCAATCAAGATCATCAGTAATCACCCAAACGATGTGAAGACCTCTGGTCTTCGACCACCATCTTCATCCTCGACACCATGTCGAATCAGTTATTCAGAATGGGATACACCCGGTCTTTCCGAATAACGCACGTATATAATAAACAAGTGTTACACAAACACAACATACGCCTCATTCCAACTCAGAATATTTTTTATTCAAATATTCTTATACTTTGGGAAGGGTTCCCATTAATTTTATCAAAGATAAATTCTTTAAATTTATTCTTTAATCTTCTTTTGAATATCAATTCAAATTAGTCGGGATTAGCGTACCACACCGAAGTAATCATTTATTTTATTTCCTAATCCCAACCTATTTATCCCATGAAGTAAAACTGGTCATACTTCATATCTAACACCACGTTGTTGTCGGTAAATTCATTTACCATTTCACGTTCAAATCTAATTAAAGATTTAACTATCGCCTGGAGCAAAACTGATGATACTCCATTCTCGATCATTTCAATCTAATTAAAGATTCATTAAAACTCCAATTGGTTTTAATTTTCCCAAAAATCAATATTAATGATCGCTTAACTTGGGAAATCATATCCTGTCTTTAACTGGGTTAAAGAACCAATGTCATTTAAAACACCGTTCACTATAAACCCAAAATCACATTCCATTCCAATTCAATTATCGAAACTTCCGGTTACTTTTAAAACCCTTTCAAATCCAATTTATTTATTTAAAAATCGATAAATTATTATTCTAGTTCAAAACTAGTTCATTTCGATAAAAATCTATTTTTATCTTTTCAAATTTGGAATTTTTCATCTCAATTCTTCACAAATCATTTCTTATGATTTTACACAAATTATTACTATTTTTAATAATTTTATCAAGGCCCGTACAGTCGATTTCCATCAATGGCCATCGAACTGCACTTACAGCGACCTTTTCCAAATTTGATTTGGACATAATTCCAAATCCAGCTGTTAGATTTCATATCTCTAATATTCGTTAGAAAGCACTTTTCAATACGAACCCAACAGTTCCGGTTTTAGGAGAATCCGACGGTCGGGTCTCCCGTAATATCTAATCGAAGCCAATGGTCGAAATTCGCGAACTGCCGCGACGCGGCGCGTTCTATTCAGGCTATTTAATATATATATAATATATATATTTCATCGATTTACTTTTGAAACATATTTTATAAATCATTTTAAATTCGTTTTCGAAATGATTTCAATTTCATATTCAATTTCGAATCAAAATTGAATATTCCGCATTATCGATATACAAATGATAATATTTTCAAAACGTTATATTTTGAAATCACTTTCTTTCTTATATTCATTATAAAAATGAATAAAATCGATATAAATATTGTTCACGTCAAAATGGCGTCAATCTAATCAACACGACTTTTATTCAATACATAAATGTTTATTCTATTCAACACATGAATATTTATTCTATTCAACACATGAATATTTATTCTATTCAACACATGAATTTATTTCTATTCAACACATGAATTTATTTTCTATTCAACACACGAATATTTCTATTCAACACATGAATTTATTTCTATTCAATACATAAATTTTCATTCTATTCTTTATTTTCCAAATTAGAATGAGGCCCAATCAATTACCATATAATATTAATTATATGGATTCTCTACAACACATGTATATAATAGCAATGATAAATCATCAACCATCATCCAGAGTGCACCATACCACTGCATAAGCATTAAATATAGATAAGTATTGCTTACATAGTCTGTCAACCCATCGGTCGACATACTACTAAACAATTGGGATTAGTGTACGTCAATATCATCCCAACACCCATGTGGGGTTTCAATCAATCAAACACATATTTTATTTGTGCAGTTGGGCGATGTGTAAAATTTATCGTCCCAATCAATATCAGTCAAATCATTGTACATAAACAAATCGTTCGATTTGTAAATGAATATTTATTTTATTTCAACACATGAATATATATTTGATTTCAACACATGAATATATATTTTATTTCAACACATGAATATATATTTTATTTCAACACATGAATATACATTTTATTTCAACACATGAATATATATTTTACTTCAACACATGAATATATATTTTATTTCAACACACATCACAATCAATTTTCACAACACACAAAATCAAACAAGTCGTCCATGGTCTGTGGACGACGGGTGTCGGGTGCTGCTAAGCACCATCTGCATCCTAGTATATATTTCAACTAGAAATCAAAATAAAAGTGAGGAGTTCTCACCTATTGCTAAACCAAACGCTACGACTCTTCTTATTTAGGAAATTTTCATTGTGCTTCCAACGTAGTCTTTTTCACGAAGTATATGTTAAAAGTTATATTTTTAACAACACTACTTCCTACATAAAGATTATATTTTTATAATTTCTACTATATAAAAATCTCACCTTTCTTCATTTTCTTCTAACAAAAATCCTATCTTTCTATTCCATAAAAATCTACTTCTTATTCACTATGAAAATCAAATTTTTTTTAATAAAAAAACATTTTTTATCATATTAAAAATCAAGTTTTTATATTTTTAAAACAAAAATCGAATCTTTATGTATTTCTTTTAATTTACACAGCTAAAACTGAATTGAAATAACATATACAATGTTATTTAAAACAGAAAATAGAGGGAACTCACTGTTTTTCGGTTGGAGGGGTTCCACAGCGGACTGAGGTGGTCGGTGGAGGGTCGGAGCAGGCGTTAGGTGGTGGCAGGGGGCGGCGCAGGCTAGGGCGTGGTGGTTTTTATGGCGCGAGGTACGGGGTTTTCCGTTCGAACTGGGGGAGGAGGGGGTCGTCTGCGAGGTGCGTGTCTGGAGGGACCGGCGTGCCATCGATGGAGTGTGGTCTGACGGAGGAAGGAGCGGAGGCGGAGGCGACGCGGCGGTGGCAGCACGTGATCGACGTTGCCGTTTTTTTATTTTTTATTTTTCTCTTTTCGTTTTGACCGGGTGTTGACTGTGAGAGGAAGGAAAGGGATGTAAGGTGTTTTTTTTATATTTTATTTATTATTTATTTTCAAATTTGAATTTCATAAAGTACCCTTTCCATTCGAACTCGAAATCAAACCCGCCAACTGTCGTCCCTAGCGTATTACCCTCATTCCAAACACAATGGGATATGTATTGTAAGCCGATTCAGCCGTTACGATCATTTTCTGATAAATTTACAATATATATATATTCGATTCAAACGCGCATTTCAAATTACCGGGGCCTCATATTAACTCTAAAAATTCTCGAAAAATTATTTCTAGCTTCGTATTGACGATACGGTCCTAACAAAACTAATTTCGTCAAATTCCGAGACCGTTTGAAAAATGGCCATTTTCCAGTCGATTAAAATCAACCAAAACTGGTCAAACACGTTTTCCTTTGCCACGCTCACATATTGATTCAAAAAATTACGAATTTTGAAACCTAGCAATAATTTGACATCACGGATCCAACAAAAGTGGTCTCATCGAAAATCGAGGTCATTTGCAAATGGCTATTGTTAAGGGCTAAAATTCCACAACGACTATTCCGAATTTTCAACTAGGCATAACTTTTTATCCTGGCTATGAAATTTCAATTTTTCGGGTTCGTTGGAAAGATATTCTCAATTAGATTCTAATATTTTTAGTTTCGCTAAAATCCGGTTTATTTTGAATCTTGTACATTCATTTGAACTTTGAAATCAAATTTTCGAACTACCCCGTCATTTTCAATTCCTTTTTTAATTTAAAATAAATATTTATATTCTAACGACGATCTATATAAATATATACGTTCTAATTCTATTCAAAATAAATTTCTCGTCATTATTATTTAAAATAAATCATGTTAAATATTCAAAATTGATCAAAATTGCCAAAATAAAAATTTTAAATTGACTCCGATTTCTGGGTTATTACAAGATCCGTTAAGTTATGAGTTTTATAACTACAAACACTAGTAGCTATTGACTCTAGAAACTAGAAATAAAACTTGACTTTTTAAACAACATAAAACATAAAGAAATAAAATCCCTAGGAGTTAAAGTTAAGGGTTATCCCTTATTAAAACATGGTCGGCTTCTTTTCAATTGGCTTTGACCGGTTCTCTTTTTCCTCTTAGAATTGAAAATGGCGGCGCTTGGGTTTTTGCTATCCTCCAAATCAGTTCGTGATCGATGGATTTGCTCTGGAATTCTTCTATAGACTCGACTCCTTTAAAGCACCTCTTCTTCGATTGATTCCTCTTGGGATAGCGAATGATATCCTCTGTGAGTTCTCTGAATTTAAAGATGATTTCTCTGAATAGTTGTTGGTTGATTTCGATTTTTCTTATCTTTCGATGCCGATGATGATTGTGTACTTATAGGGTTTATTAAACCCTAGGATCTCCGATTCTAGACGATTCATGGGCCTTGAATTGTTCTTATAACTTAGGCGTCTGATTTGAATTTTTCTTCTGAGATTTCTTTGATTTTTAAACTGACCGTATATATTATATGATTGGAGAAATTCTTGGTAGCTTTTAAACACTTTGATTTGGTCCTTTTGAAAAATTCCTGTGAATTTTGCTCATCAATACTTGACTGCGGTATTAAACATTTTTTCTATATCTTTGAAATTTTCAATCTGTCCCTCTTAGACTTGAACACATCATTGCCTTGAAGCTTCTAAATATAAACATGTTTAAACTGATGGAGTAAATTGCATGTTTAATTCTGGACTTGAACTAGTCTTTAACGTCTGGAATTTCAATGCTGATATTTAACTTGAATCATCTGCTTCATAAAAATCTAATATGAACTGGTACTACACTTGAGATCTTGAACTTGATAGTGCCTTTTATACTTGACTTCGAACTTTTCTCTGGCTTTAAACTTGAAATTTGGGGTCTTGGCATGATTAATATTGAACTATTTTATTGTATTTTGTGGTTCTAGCTCGATCAAGATACTGCTCTTGGTTAAGAACTGATATTACTCTTGAGTTTGTACTTGCAGTTTCATTTATCTTTCCTTTATTTGAACTGATACTTTTGAGGTGGCTCGACTCATTGCACTTGTGCTACTATGTGTTTGTATATGCTATCACTCATATCTCTGAGTTGCCTTTTCCTATATTGCCTCGGCCATTTTTATATGAATCCATGTATTTGCTAGAATGAACTTAAACTGCCTGGCAATGTTATGCTGTTTTGTTCCCATATGCCTTGATACTCCTTTGACTTTGTAGCTCCACTTGTATATTACTTTCACCTCTTTGCATATTGGCTTGTTGTTGGCACCTGCTTAGAACTGAATAGAACAGATGCTACATTGATCTTGTGGTTATGTTGTTTTAACCATTTGTTGTGCTTGAACCCTTACATATTTGTAGCTGCTCCATATATAATCAAGTGTTTTGCATTATTGTTTTGTCATGTTTTGTTTGGGTTTTTCTAGTACTGATATTGATAAGGACAACTTCCTCATTTGATCACGCCATGAACATTATTTGCATGTATAACCATTATACATGTTGCTCCATTATGTTTTATCTTACATGTCTGAAAACTTGCTTGAGTCTTGATTTCACCCTTTCTATTTGCTGTTGCACTTGCTTAACCATCCTTGTACATGCTTCTTTTCTTATTTACCATGTTTCCCAATGATGTACCTACCTTTTGTATTTCAACTTTGCCATGTTTACTGTGTTGACTTTATTTCTTGAACTTGTATTTGATTGTCCTATTATTGATTGTGCACTGGGTCAACATGGTTCATGAGGCTACTCCTCAGTCGTACATTGATCGAGAGGCAGTGCACATGTGTATGTACATGTGTACATGCAGCCGTCAGGCGAGATTTTTCTGTTCCTGCATATTAGACAATGTCTTGAAAAATGATGAGCAACACACTGTAATTCTGAGGTAAATAAACCTTTTAAAAATTTTATTTATTTAATTTTATTTTTGTCGCAGTCTACTGTGTGAGTTCTTCTGTATGTGACATGTATGAGGATGACTGGACTGGATTGAAAGTTGTGAAGACAGAAGATGGAAGACAGTGAAAAAATAGCAGTGTCAATGTATGAGAGTGTCTGTATATATGAACGCAAATGTAGCTGTATAGAGTGAGTGACAGAGTTGTAATGAATGAAATGTAGTATGTCAAATATTGGTGTTATAAGAGATGTACTTTTTGAAATTGAAATAAAATATTTTTATCTAAATAAAATACTGTGAGATTGTTTAAATTTCTGTACAGTTATATTTTTATTTAAATAGAAATACTATATTTCTATTTGTTGTGTAGTATATCAGTACATTTACAAACACATTCAATAATAAAATTTATTTGGTTGTTATCATCAAACAAAAATCATATAATTTTGTATACAACACTGTTATATACAACAATCTCCCCCTTTTGATGATGGCAAACAAATAAAAGATTTTGAATGTGTTTATAGCGTGAAGTATATTACTCCCCCTATTTGTATGCTCCGCCTATAACTAAGCTTCCCTTATTGATGCATAGATTTGAAAATTTGGATATAAATTAATCAAAACACCAAATTTCAAAATATTCAATAAATGTTTACTCATCCACCAAAATCTTGACAATTCTCCCCCTTTTGTTATCATCAAAAGAATATCAGAAATTAAAACAGTGATGAATATAAACTAGAAATATAAATTCAAATCAAGGGGAAAATATATCGTAAATCTCATTTAATCAAACAAAAATCAAATTAGAAGCAAAATTCACTTTTTAGAATAATGGATTTATGATTGACTTTATAAAAATGAGGAGAGTTCAATAAAAACTGAATATTTGAATTGAAATTTCATAAGATTTTAAATAAGTTTAAAGTAAAAAATGTGTTAAGCACTTGCTAACCACGCATAGCCCAAAGGTCTTTTAAATGGGGTTAGTAGTGACTTAACTTTATCCTCTCAATGAGTTCTATCCATGCATAGCCCAAAGGTCTTTTAAGTGAGAATAGAAGCACATAGAGATTAAGGTAATTCACCTACGTATAATGTAAGAACCCGTAACTTCCCCGCGAAGGAAAGCACGAATACTTTGAGAACAGGACAAAATAGAAAGCATACGGAAGAACATTTCATTGTTATTACAACAATTCCATCAGATGCAAGAATATACAGAGTATAAATAAATAAATTACATTCGACAATTATCAGAGATTACAATAAATTACATAGCAGCGGAAAAATATACAAAACACAACTAGAAGTGATACACGGATACAGAGCTTTCCGAGCATCGTTCCAGCTGTAAATCAGGACCCTGTGAATATAAATCTGCAAAACCAAAACTACTAGCTGCCCGTGTGGAAAATAGGGGCACCCAGAGTTTAGGTTAAAACAATAAACTCCAGGTCAGTCATGTGACTGGTGTGAGAACTAAAACAGTTATTAATATTGGTTTTAAAGTTAGGTAAATCAAGGGACCACGCCATATAACATGGAACGGGTTTCCTCCCAAGAATACCAGTGCATAAAACAAACAGCGCAATGCTAAATAAAGAAAAATGAAGTTGTTATAAGACCCAGGTCCCATCACACAATGCAACGCAAGCCGGAGGATAGGGTTTTTACCTTATAACAGCCAAAGCATGCTTGATACGTTTAAAACACATTATTTGATACTATTATAGGTGTATAGTGTCAAAACAATTTCAATCATAAATATCAATCATAGGCGGCATGAATGACCCATACCACTATGTCGCCATACTAGGTTCTACAAATAAAACCGCAATATCACGTATTGGAAATTGGATTCCATCATGAGCCGAGGCAAGGGGCAAGCTCCTCTCCGATTCGAGACACTCTAGCAAATGTCCCAGGACCCCACTATGATCCTTGGATCTTCAGGGCCGGTCCTCTCTTACTTTTGAGGATTGGCAATTCCTGAACACACGTTTCCCGGTCCTTACAGACCTATATCCGAGGCGCCTCGTATCCAACAACCACACAGGTGAAAAGTATATAAATGTCAGGGCTGGTAGGTCACTGACACCACCTTAGCTAGAAAGAAATGTCGTGCTCTCCCTGCAGTCACTATCCCGTTTTTGACTCATACCGAGGTGTGAGGCTCGCGAATTCACGTTATACACAAAGCTACGCCACACAGGCCGTGCTTTGATCATCAACCACAAGACTTTGCTTTTCAACAGAAGCCTTGATCAATTGCCACTTACGCGTGCCACACTGGCAATTCACTCCATGCGACTGATGTCCATCGATATACAACCTCTGAGCTCGTACGTCTCAGAGAAGGGCGTTAAGCAAGAGAATAAATTCTCTGCCGCCAAACAGATGTATATTTAATAGAGATCAATCAACATAGAATAAAATCCAATGTCAGACACACAATCCATTTACAAGTTCGTTCTGGGTCTGAACGAAACCGGAGGCACTTTCCTAGCATATCCATTCATCTCCAAGTACGTCTGGACGATCACCAATTGATTCCCTCATCCTGGGTGTACAGCCCAATCAAGATCATCAGTAATCACCCAAACGATGTGAAGACTTCCGGTCTTCAACCACCGTCTTCATCTTCGACATCTCATCGAATCGGTTATTCAGAATGGGTATAATCTGGCCTTTCTGAATAACCCACGTATATAATAAACAAATGTTACACAAACACAATGAACGCCTCATTCCAATTCAGAATATTCTTTTATTCACAAAATCACATTCTTAGGGAAATGTTCCCATTAATTTTATCCAAGATAAATTCTTCTAAATTTATTCTTTAATCTTCCTTTGGATATCATTTCAAACCATATTATGGTTTTCCAAAGTAGTCGGGATTAGCGAACCACACCGAAGTAATTATTTGTTTTATTTCCCAATCCCAATCTATATATCCCATGGAGCAAAACTGGTGATACTCCATATCTAACACCACGGTGTTATCGGTAAAATTAATTACCATTTCACGTTCAAATCTAATTAAAGATTTAACTATCGCTTTGGAGCAAAACTGGTGATACTCCACTCTCGATCACTTTTCAGATTTGATAATTTAAATTATCAATTCACTTTTTTAATCTAATTAAAGATTCATTAAAACTCCACTTAGCTTTAATCTTTCAGAAATCAACATTTTGCCTTTAACAGGGTTAAAGCACCAATGTCATCTAAAACACGATCTACGATAAACCCAAATCACATTTGATATTAAATACAAGGCTTTGAATAGAAAATATATCGGCTTATATTCAATATCAAATTCTGAAACCAACATATATCGTATTGGCAATAACGATATAAAATATATCTTTCAAATTCCCATAACAATATCTGTATAGTCACGAAATCCAACATCGAAATATCCCGAAGATAATTTCGATTCAACTCCATTCCAATCCACGTATTGGGAATATTGATTATTTTTAAAATCACTTTCAAATTCAATTTATTCATTTCACAAATAAATTGATTTTAATTTTAGTTCACAACTGGTTCATTTCGATAAAAATCTATTTTTATCATTTCAAATGTGGAATTCTTCATCCCAGTTCTTTCCAATTCACATATTCTGATTTTACACAAATTAATAATATTTTTAATAATTTTATCAAGGCCCATACAGTTGATTTCCATCAACGGCTATCGAACTGCACTTACAGCGACCTTTTTCGAATTTGATTTGGACATAATTTCAAATCCAACCGTTAGATTTCAAATTTCTAATATTCATTGGAAAGCTCTTTTCGATACGAACCCAACGGTTCCGGTTTTAGGAGAATCCGACGGTCGGATCTCCCGCAATGTCCGTTTGAAATAAATGGTCGAAATTCACGAACTGCCGCGGCGCGGCGTGTTCTATTCAGGCTATTATATTATATATATATAATATATATTTCGTCGATTTCTATTTAAAACGAATTTTATAAATCGTTTTAAAATCGTTTCAAAAGCAATTTCAACTTTCTTTTCAATTCAAATCAAAATTGAATTCTTCTTTATAAATTCGTTTTAAAATTCATTTCTATTCAATTCAAATTTTAATTCAATTTGAATTCATTTCAATTCACTTTCAATTCAATTTGAATTCGTTTTCAATTCAATTCATTTCGAAATCGTTTTCAATTCAATTCATTTCGAAATCGTTTTCAATTTAATTCATTTCGAAATCGTTTTTAATTCAATTCATTTCGAAATTGTTTTCAATTCAATTCATTTCGAAATCGTTTTCAATTCAGTTCATTTCGAAATCGTTTTCAATTCAATTCATTTCGAAATATTCAATTTCGAAATCACTTTTCAATATTCATTTTAAAATGAATAAAATCGATATAAATATCGTTCACGTCAAAATGGCGTCAATCTAATCAACACGACTTCATAAATTTCTATTTTCAAATATTCTATTTCAAATATTTCTTTTTCAAAATAGTTGTGATTATCAAAATATTTTGTTCAACACATGACCAATCTCAATGGATGAGTACTGTCAACACATGAACCTTTATTTTATAATATTCTTTATTTTTCAAATTGGAATAAGGCCCAATCAATAACCATATAATGTTAATTATATGGATGCCATACAACACATGTATATAATAGCTTTGAAAAATAATCAACCATCAACCAAAGTGCACCACACAACTGCATAAGCATCAAATATAAATAATCGACGCTTACACAGTCTGTCGACCAATCGATCGACAATAATTTAATAATTGGGATTAGTGTACACCAAATATCATCCCAACACCCGTGTGGGGTTTCAAATCAACAAACACACATTTTTGTTTGTGCAGTTGGGCGATGTGTAAAATTTATCAACCCAATCAATATCAGTCAAATCAGTGTAAATAAACAAATCGGCCGATTTGTTTATAAATATTTATTTATTCACTTTCACGTTAAAGTTATATTTTTAACGTCAAAAATATTTATTTCAACACTTGAATTTCTATTAGTTCATTTACACAACAAAAATGATATTTTTATTTTTCTAACATATTTTAGAAAATTTCGGCGGCATAACGGCACGATACTAGAAACGGGACGAGGCCTAGCCTTATCCACGGTCTAGTGAAGGCCCACGCCATTCACACATCAATCAATCCATTCCATTTCACCAAACAATTCAATTCAAACCCAACAAACTAACCAACTACTCAACCAAACAATTAAACAAACAAGCCATCCATGGTCTGTGGATGACGGGTGTCGGGTGCTACTAAGCACCGTCTGCATCCTAGTATATATATATATATATATATATATATATATAACTAGAAAAAGAAATTTGAAGAGTGAGAAGTTCTCACCGATAGCCATCCAGCTCCACGACACTTCATTGATATAAATCTTCTTTTGCAGAATTCTTCGTCGACCTCGCCTTTTTGTCGCTTTCGCCCGTATTCTCTACATATGTAAAAATCGAATTTTTACGATGCTATTCAATATATAAAAATATGATTTTTACTTCGCCTTTCAATATATAAAAATCTGATTTTTACTTCGCCTTTCAATATATAAAAATCTGATTTTTACTATTTTAAAAATCATATCTTTTCTATTTTAAAAATCATATCTTTTCTATTTTAAAAATCATATCTTTTCTATTTTAAAAATCATATCTTTTCTATTTTAAAAATCATATCTTTTCTATTTTAAAAATCATATCTTTTCTATTTTAAAAATCATATCTTTTCTATCACTAGTATATATACAAAATCACTTCTCTTATACAATAAAAATCACGTCTTTATATTTTTATCATATAAGTGAAAATCACATTTTTAATTTAATGTTTCATATATAAAAATATGATCTTTCTTATATAAAAATTATATTTTTATTCAAATCAAATCATGGCTTTAATTCAAAATAAAAATCCAAGCTTTTTATGAATGAAAATCTCGACTTTGACTAATTAAAAATCTAAATTTTAACTAATCAAAATTCTAACTTTTATACCGAGAAAAATAAATAAAATAAAAACTAAATACTCACAATATTTTTAGGGTGTCGATCGGAGGCTGAAACGGCTGGATGGGTTGTGGTGGCGCTCAGATTCGGGCGTGAGGGGTTTAAATCGGAGGGAAAGAGAGAACGGCAGAGGGAGAACAGGGGAGAGGGTTCGACGAGGTAGGGGGACTGACCGGGCGGTGCTGCGGAGGCCAAGGGGGTAACGCGCTTCGTCTGAGGGGCTGAGCTCGTAGGGTTTCAGGAGGGCGGAGGGTTCGGGTCGGTGAGGGTTAGCTGTCACGAGGAGGAGAGGGTCTGCCACGTGAAGAGGAGGGGGGGAAGATGGATGGAGCGGTGGCGAAGGAGTGGGCATCGTCGTCGATGACGAGGGGGGGGGGGGCGCTTCCGTCATCGTTTCTCTCCCTTTTTATTATTTATTTATTCTGAATCGAATGAAGGAGAAGGGGGGCCCATACATTTTAATTTTTAATTAATTTAATTAATTTAATCGCAAAAAGTTGACTTTTACATGCGACCTCGAAACGAGGCCCACCGCCTGTCGTCCATAGCGTTTCACCCCCATTCCGAACACAATGGGATATGTATCGCAAGCTGATTCGATTGCTTTGATCAGTTTCCGTTGAATTTACATTTAAATCACTATATTGAGTTTTAAACGTACATTTCAAATTACCGGGGTCACATACTAACTAGAAAAATTCCAGAAAAATATTTTCTAGCTTCGTATTGACGATACGGTCCTAACAAAACTAGTTTCGTCGAATTCTGAGACCGTTGGAAAAATGGCCATTTTCCAGTCGATTAAAATCAACTAAAACTGGTCAAACGCGTTTTCCTTTGCCACGCTCACATATTGAATCGAAAAATTATGAAATTTGAAACCTAGCAATAACTTTACATCACGGACCCAACAAAACTGGTTTCGTCGAAATCCGAGGTCGTTTGCAAAATGTCCATTTTTAAGGGCCTGAATTCCATAGCGACTATTCAGAATTTTCAACTGGACATATCTTTTGATTCCCGCTATGAAATCTTGATCTTTCGGATTCGTTGGAAAGATATTCACAACGAGATCCTATCATTTTTTGTTTCACTAAAATCCGGATTGTTTTGCACCCGGTACATTCAATTGAAGTTTGAAATCGAATTATCGAACTACCGCGCCATTTTCAATTCCTTTTATAATTATATATAAATATTATATATTCTAACGACGACGTATATAAAATATACGTCGAATTCTATTCAAAATAAATTTCTCGTCGATATTATTTAAAATAATTCATTTTAAATATTCAAAATTCGCTAAAATTGCCAAAATAAAAATTTTAAACTGGCCCAGATTTTCGGGTTATTACATATAACCGCGAGGACTTTTAAATGGGAGTGAATACCAAGGATAAATTTTTATTATTTTATATTTCAGGATTTCCTTTATTCTTAAAAAATAAACTCTCCACATTGTATAAAATCATGATGAATGTCAGAAGGATGAAAGTAGTAGAAGATGATCGTAAAAATTGCACTAATTTAAAGATATTACAATGATTTTTCAATCATCATGAGAATTTAATAATATTTCCTCATGATATGAAAAATATTATAGTCAGTACTCATCACAACTTCAAGATCTGACATAATTTCAACAAATTCCACAGTAGTTTAAATGGTCAATTATTTAACTTTTGAATAACCATTTAAGAATATTTTAAAAAATGGATAATGATCAATCAATTTCTGTGATTCCTAAATCTAAGCGTAATCATGAAAATCTATC
Source organism: Allium sativum (assembly GCA_030737875.1). Lineage (NCBI taxonomy): Eukaryota > Viridiplantae > Streptophyta > Magnoliopsida > Asparagales > Amaryllidaceae > Allium > Allium sativum. Next base: position 1,001,339,754 of record CM060912.1, read on the forward strand.
TTCGGGAAGAGGTTTTGTAAAAATATCAGCAAGTTGACAATCAGTTGAAATGAACTCAATACAAATATCTTCTCGTGAAATGTGATCTCTAATAAAATGGTGTCTTACATCTATGTGTTTAGTGCGTGAATGGTGAACATGATTATTAGACAAGTCTATAGCACTTTTACTGTCACATTTTAGTGGTACTTTTTTATAAATTAGACCAAAATCTGAAAGAGTTTGCATCATCCATAATACTTGTGCACAACAACTCCCTAAAGCAATGTATTCAGCCTCAGTTGTGGATAAAGCAACGCAATTTTGTTTTTAGCTTGACCATGAAACTAATGAATGTCCTAGCATAAAACAAGTTCACTAGTGCTTTTTCTATCCATAAGGGATCCAACATAATCGGCATCAGAATATCCAATTAATTCAAAACTATTGCATGCGGGGTACCATAAACCAAATTTGTGTGTGTGCAAAAGATATCTCAGTATTCTTTTTGTGGCTTTTAAGTGAGATTCTTTTGGATTAGACTGAAAGTGTGCACATAAAAAAATAGCAAACATAATACCAAGCCTAGATGCGGTGAGATAAAGAAGTGAACCAATTATTCCACGATATTTTTTCTGATCAACTGCAACTCCTTTCTAATCTTTATCAAGCTTGGTTGAAGGACTCATCAGTGTTCTGAGTGGTTTTGCGTTTTCTAGTCCAAATCTTTTCAGTAATTCAGCGTTGTATTTTATTTGTGATATGAAAATACCCTTGGTGCTTTGTTTGATTTGAAATCCAAGGAAGTACTTTAATACTTCTACTAAACTCATTTCGAATTTATCCTGCATGACTTTTTCTAATTTCTCATACAGACGATCATTAGTAGCACCATATATAATATCATCAACATAAATTTGGACTATTAAAAAATCTTCACCTTCATGTAATAGAAACAATGTCGTGTCAGCACTGCCCTTTTCAAAACCGTTTTCCAAAAGATTGCACTTAAACAATCATACCATGCTCTAGGAGCTTGTTTAAGACCATGTAATGCTTTTTCAAGTTTAAATACATGATTTTCAAAACCAGGGGGTTGTTCCACAAAAACTTCTTCTTTTAATTCTCCATTTAAAAACGCACTTTTTACGTCCATTTGTTTAAGTTTGAAACTTTCATAACATGCAAAACCGAGCAAAATTCTAATGGCTTCTAACCAAGCTACTGGTGCGAATGTCTCATCAAAATCAATACTTTCAATTTGATTATATCCTTTTGCAACCAACCTAGCTTTATTTTTAATTACATTTCGAATTCATCAAGTTTATTTTTGAACACCCATTTAGTTCCTACCACTAGATAGTCATTTGGTCAAGGGATTGATTAAGTTCTTATTGCATTGCTAAAATCCAACTTTCATCACTAAGTGCAATTTCAACATTTTTAGGTTCAATTTCAGAAATAAAACAGCTGTGAATACAAAAGGCACAGATATCTTTATTAAATGATGAACGAGTTCATATACCTACCGTTGGATTTCCTATTACCAATTCTGGAGGATGGTTGGCTTTGAATTTCAATTTCTCGACTTCAAATGTTTGTTTTGTTGGATTATCACTGCCAGTCTTCTCTTTGCTACTTTCTTTTTCACCCTCATATATAACTCCCTCATCGTTTTTCTCTTTGTCCACCGTATCCAGATCTGATTCATCAAATTTCACATTTATGGTTTCAACAATAGTTTTTGATCGTTTGTTGAAGATTCGATAAGCCTTGCTTCTTGAAGAATAACCCATGAAAATTCCCTCATCGGCCTTTGATTCAAACTTACCAAGATGATCATCTGTATTTAGAATATAACAAGGACATCCAAAAACTCTAAAATATGAAATGTTAGGCTTTCTGTCAAACCACAATTCATAGGACGTTTTGTTAAGTATTGGTCTAATCATTACTCTGTTCATTACATGGTAGGACATTTTAACTACCTTTGCCCAAAAAGTCAAAGGCAATTTATATTCACTTAACATAGATCTAGCCAATTCCTGTAATGTACAATTTTTCCTTTCAACTACCCCATTTTGTTGGGGTGTTCGTGGAGCAGAAAATTCGTGTTTAAAACCATTTTCTTCAAAAAAAATTCAAAATCCAAAATTTCAAATTCACCACCGTGATCACTTCTTAAAGTTTTCATTGAAACACCTTTTTCATTTTGAACGAGTTTTGCAAACTTTGAAAAGTAATCAAATGTTTCAGATTTTTTGGCTAGAAAATAAACCCATGTAAATCTAGAATAATCATCAACCAACACATAACAGTAGCGTTTTCCATTCAAGCTAGCAATTTCATTTGGTCCAAATAAATCCATGTGAATCAATTCAAGTACCCTATTGGTATTAACAACATTTTTGGGGCGAAATGATGATCGACTGAATTTTCCCATAGTACAAGATTTGCACACTTTGTTACTTTTATATTTATGATGTGGTAATCCTCTTACCAATCCTTTTGATTCAAGTTTTTTCTAAGAGACTCATACTAGCGTGACCCAATCTCCTATGCCATAAGAAAACTTCTTCATCCGTAGCTACTAAACATCGTAAGAGAGTCAAATCATCAAATGAAAGCATATAAACATTTACTTTTCTTTTTCCAATGAACACAATATTGTTAGTGGATTTTTCAATAATTCTGCAAGATTCACTATCAAAAATCACACTCATTCCTTTGTCACATAGTTGGCTTATGGAAATGAGATTGTGATGCAAGTTTTCAACATATAAAACATCAATTAAAGAGAAAGTACTATTACCTACTTTATATTTACCGATAATTTTACATTTTCTGTTATCGCCCATTATCACACTTCCACCTTTATGTTTATCAAGGCTAAGGAACTTTGATTTATCTCCTGTTATATGTTTGGAACATCCTGAATCCAAGTACCATTCTTGTTCTTCCTTAGCCCGCCAATATACCTACACATGAGAAGAACAGGATGACCTAAAGAAACTCATACGTCTAACAAAATTAGTAACTGAATTTTTTTGATTTTGAACAACAGATCCTTTTGGAATCCAAATTTGTTTATTCTTACCAAGTCCAAATCTATAACAATTTCTTGTCGACCCTTTTGGAACCCAAATTTGTATGAATTTTTCATTATTGTTCTTACTTTCATATTTTTCATAGCTATGTCCAATTTTTCCACATTTTATACATTTAGGGAAAACACTTCCACCCTTCGAATTATCAATCATATTAATGTTTGTTTTCCTAAATCCTAATCCTTTTCTATTGTTAGCATATAATTGATTTCCAAGCAGCATCCTAAATGACTTTTCTCCTTTTGAAAACTTGCTCAATGTTATTTCAAGATTTTTTACTTTGGTTTTAAGTGCGGCATTTTCATTTACAAGAGAGGTGCATCTGTTGATGAAATTCTTTCTTTTTGTGTCATCACTTTCTTTTAAAGCCAAGTGTTCTTGTTTCAAATTTTCAAAATTTGCTTTCAATTCTATTTTCTCTTGTTTTAAAAACTTGCAGTTTTCACAATCAAGATTTATCACTTTTTCAAGCTTAGTTTCTAACCTGTTGTTTTCGTGAACCAGTTTTAACCTATCAGATTTTAATTTCTTAACTTTTAGTTCAAGAGGATCAACGGTTTTGGTAAGATCATGACACAATAAAATTAAATCTTTGTAAGAGTAGTTTGGCACCTCAGTGGAATCTTCTTCGCTACTTTTCGAGTCTGACTATGCCATAAGACACAAATTGGCTTCCTCTTTATCACTGTCAGAGTCTTCTTACTCTCCTTCTTCATCGTCCCATGTAGCTGCAAAAGCTTTCATTTTCTTCTTCTTCTTTCTGTCTTTCTGAAGTAGTGGACAATTTGGTTTGATATGCCCTGGTTTATTGCAGTTGTAGCATATGACTTCATCGTCTGAGTTGTCTGAATTCTTGGATTTGTTGGATTTTGAATTCTTCTTTCGTGACTTGTATTTCTTGTTAGACCACTTTTTAAGAACCATGGCCAATTCTTCAATGGGATTCTCAGCTTCATCATTACTTTCAATAGTGCTATTTAGAGCAATTGTCTTTTTCTTTGTATTTGAATCATCGCGTCCTTCTTTGGCATTTAAATCCATTTCATAAGCAATCAAATTTCCAATCAATTCTTCTATTCTCAACTTGCTTAAATTTTTTGATTCTTGAATGGCTGTTACTTTGGCTTCAAAGTTGATTGGTAGTACTCTCAGTATTTTGCGTATTAGTTCCACTTCAGTGTAGACTTTACCAACAACCCTTGCATTATAAATCAGTGTTGAGAATCGCCCATACATACCTTTTAGATCTTCGTCTTTACGCATCGTGAAAATTTTCATATTTGTTGCAGAGTAGTGCGAGACGGGGTTCCTTGACTTGAGATGTTCCTTCATGTGTAAATTCCAAAGTATGCCAGATTTCCTATCCAGTTGAACAGTGAGATATACGGTTAAATTCAGTTTTATCAAGAGCACAAATTAAAGCGTTCATTGCTTTGGCATCAACTGAGAATAATTTTTTATCATTAGCATCCCACTTATCTTTTGGCTTAGGAATTTCAATATCATTAATAATCGTAACAGGAGGTTTGTAGCCTGTTTCAACAATATCCCATACATCATAACCGACTGAACTTAAGTAAATTTTCATCCTAGCTTTCCAATAGGCATAATCAGTTCCATTAAACATTGGTGGCCTAGCTATGGACTGACCCTCAGAAAAAGCGTTGTTAGACAAATTCATGACTCTAGAGTTAAAAACACCCGCTCTGATACCACGTGTAGGATCTAAATTAACCCTAGAGGGGGGTGAATAGGATTTATTGCAAATTAAATGAATTTTAAATAAAATATCATAGAAAAAATTGCAGAAAGAAAATCACACACAGAAGATACCCAGCTTCGACTAAACTGTGCCTACTGCTACATTCAAGGTTTCTACTAGGAATTATAAACAATCTCTTCGCTTATAGACTCTTTTAAACTTACGACCTTTGCTCCCGATTGTTTAAACCCTACGCTCAAGACCTTGACACAACTAGATCCGTTAAGTTGTGATTTTTCTAACTACAAACACTTGTAGCTATTGACTCTAGAAAATAGAAATAGAACTTGAATTTTTAAAAAACATAAAACATAAAGAAATAAAATCCCTAGGAGTTAAAGTTAAGGGTTATCCCCTTTTAAAACATGGCCGACTTGTTTTCAACTGGGTTTGACCAGTTCTCTTTTTCCTCTAAGAATTGAAAATGGCGGCGCTAGGATTTCTGGTATCCTCCAAATCAGTTCGTGATCGATGGATTTGCTCTGGAATTCTTCTATAGACTCGACTCCTTTGAAGCACCTCTTCTTTGATTGATTCCTCTTGGGATAGTGAATGATATCCTCTATGAGTTCTCTGAATTTAAAGATGATTTCTTTGAATAGTTGTTGGTTGATTTCGATTTTTCTTATCTTTCGATGCCGATGATGATTGTGTATTTATAGGGTTTATTAAACCCTAGGATCTATGATTCTAGATGATTCATCGGCCTTGAATTGTTCTTATGACTTGGGTATCTGATTTGAAATTTTCTTTTGAAATTTCTTTGATTTTTAAACTGACCGTATATATTATATGATTTGAGAAAATTCTCGGTAGTTTTTAAACACTTTGATTTGGTCCTTTTGAAAAATTCCTGTGAATTTTGCTCATCAAGACTTGACTGTGGTATTAAACATTTTTTCTATATCTTTGAAATTTTCAATCTGTCCCTTTTAGACTTGAACACATCATCGCCTTGAAGCTTCTAAATATAAACATGTTTAAACTGATGGAGTAAATTGCATGTTTAATTCTGGACTTCAACTAGTCTTTGACGTCTAGAATTTCGATGCTGATATTTAACTTGAATCAACTGCTTCATAAAAATCTAATATGAACTGGTACTACACTTGAGATCTTGAACTTGACAGTGCCTTTTATACTTGACTTCGAACTTTTCTCTGGCTTTAAACTTGAAATTTGGGGTCTTGACATGATTATTATTGAACTGTTTTATTGTATTTTGTGGTTCTAGCTCGATCATGATATTGCTCTTGGTTAAGAACTGGTATTACTCTTGAGTTTGTACTTGCAGTTCTATCTTTCCTTTATTTGAACTGATACTTTTGAGGTGGCTTGGCTCATTGCACTTGTGCTACTATGTGTTTGTATATGCTGTCACTCTGTAATGACCCGGATATTCCGTCGGTTAGATTTAAATATTTAATACGGTTTTAAATATTAATTTGATAAATTAAATGAATTTTTATATTAAGTTATCAATTTAATAATCAATTTCGATTTAATATCGTATATATTAAATTATCAAAATAAGGAATCAGCGAATAACTGAATTCGAAGTTAAAAACTGAATTGAGTAAACAGTTCAGAAAATCAATTCAAACTCCTGTTTGAATCAGAATAATAATATTAATTTATTATTGAGGAATTTAAATTGTTTTAAATTTAATTCATTGGTTTAAATTTATATCAACTACAGATGATCGAATTGGACTTTATGACCTATCCCAGTGTGTCCGGAATAGTGGTTTTACCCTAGAATTGACAGCTGTTGGGTTCAGAAAGGAGTTCGCAGTCAAGGAATATTTTATTTTAAGGATACAGTTTTAATTAAATTAAATAAAAATAAAAATATTAATGTTGAGTGGACCAAATCAAAACAAACGTGCCTCCTTTCCTCTCCACAAAAACCAAACCACCGTGCTCTCCCTTAACACCACAAATCAAAACCCACCGTGCCGCATTCAGAACCATAAGAGCAAATCAACCGTGGTCCTTCTTTCTCCATTCCTCTTCTATATAAAACCGTGACATACCCTTTTATTTCCATTCGATTCCTCTGAAACAAAATTCGTTCCTCAGCTTCTCAAAACAAAATCGGCATCTGAAAATCCAAATCGCGAACGGAGACTGTTACCGAGACTACGGTAACTCCTGGAGTCAAGACCAAAGCTGGAAGTCAATGGGGGGAGTGCGATTCGAAGCAGGCATCGACTAGGGCTCGACTGTGGCGCAGGGCTCGAGACGCGCGTGTTGTTGGAGTTGAAGCAGTCGACAGGGGGGTTTAAGAGATGCAGTATGAGTGAATGGCGAACCAATATTGGGAGTTGCGATGATGGATGGCGTTGAATTGGGGAGTGCGACTGTGAGAAGGAATGGGGAGTTCGAACAAAAAGGGGGGGCGACAGTGGTTAGTATATTGTGGAGTGCGATTTCCTGATGTGAACTGGGGAGCTCGGCATGAAGACAGCAGTGACCACCAGAAGAGAGGGAGCTAAATATCTGAGTTCGGTTTTGATTTCATGGCAGGAAGGTATTGTAGCTAACCTACTACCGGTCGCAACCTGGAAAGGGAAAAGAATTAAACAACAATTTAGATGTGCGATGGATTTATTCGAGACAATTCATAGCCAACGATATGGAGTTAGACTGGATATTCGATAAATAAAACGGTGAGTAAATCTCACCTTCTATTTAGAAATTATTTTTATATCATTAAAAATAATTGTCTATGCTTGTTTGAATGCTGCCTGATTGTTTAAAATATATATTAGTTATTTAGGATATATATGTATATATATTGGGTTGATGATTGGTTGGATTCCCGCAGTTTCATTAGCGGATGCCCGCAGTTTCATAGCGGATGATTACCCTATACGCCCCACGCTATGATTAGTGGATGACCTTCATACCGCGATGTCCTGCCTCGAAGCAGGATGGGTATTACTATGTTGACTAACGTCTGTGGATGCACGAAAACAGGTTGGAGGAATCCAACTGGATTCCTCAAAAATATATTATCTGTTGTTGTTTGTTTGAGTTCATATATATTCATATATGATGTGTTAAAAATCAAATGATTGAAAATTGGTTGATTTGATTGTTTAAAAATATCAATGGGGTTTGAATATTGATTCATAAAAATATCGGAAAGGGTATTTGATATTTAAAAAGGAAATTCTATTTTTATAAATAGAATTTGAATTTTTAAATAAAACTATAGAAAATATTAACTTGTTTTGAAGGTATATGAAACAAGTAATGGAATTTATAAACTTTGTTTATAAATGAAAATATGGGATTTGAATCGAATTTATAAACTTTGTTTATAAATGGGAAGATGGGATTTGAATGGAATTTATAAACGTTGTTTATAAATGGAAAGGTGGGATTTGAATTGAAGTTATAAACGTTGTTTATAAATAATGCAGAGAATTCAAATAGAATTTGAATATAGAATTCAAATGGACTTTAAACTATAGATTTGAATATAGAAATTCAAATGGACTTTAAACTATAGATTTGAATATAGAAATTCAAATGGACTTTAAACTATAGAATTTACAAATAGGATTCAAATGAAGTTTAAATAAAAAGAAATTCAAATAGACTTTGATTATAGAATTTGAATATAGAATTCAAATAGACTTTGAATATAGAATTTGAATATAGAAATTCAAATGGACTTTAAACTATAGATTTGAATATAGAAATTCAAACGGACTTTAAACTATGGAATTTGAATAATAGAAGCGAATTGGAGTTTGAATATAGAATTCAAATATTAAAAGAGAAATGGACTAAAGAGATAATTAACAAATTGAGTTAAAACGATTTGGTAGAGGTAAATAGATTGGGCAGGTATAGACATACAGGAGACAGGTATGCAATAAAGTATAGAAGTGATATAAATAGAATGCCCGACAAAAAGTTACGTATTTAATTTCCATATGAGATTTTATGCGCCGTATCGGCAAGCCGCTTGGCTTTTTCTTTTTCTTTTTGAGATGAGAAGGACCGGGAAAGCTATTTGAAATTTCCCGATGCTCCCGGTACAAAGGAGGTTATGGCGAATTTTTCCGGGAATTTAAGGAGATAGAATATTTTTAAGATAATTTGATAGTTAGAAATCAACGTATCAAAATATATAGAAGTCAATAAGAAAACGAACTTAGAAATAGAATAGTATAATAAAAAAGGAAGTATAAGAATAAAATCTAGTAAGAATAGAAGAGAAAGTGCATATGTGTTTAAAGGTGAATAATCAGTTGTATGGTATTGATTATTCGAGTAAGTAGTCTTGTCTATTTTGACGTTAAATGTTATTCAGTCAAGGTCTGAGAGGTAATTATACCCCAACTTGGTTGATTTCATGATATACCGATAAGTAGCAAGATTCAGGCTCGAAGATCAATGTGGAATAAGAATTAGTTAAATACTGTATTTGGGTTGTCGTAACGATGTTTTACACAACATCTGTTTTAACCCAAATATGTGCAAAGCTTGGAAATAGAATAATGAATATTTCCTAGTATAGAAAATAAAGGAAGGCAATATATGGAAATGTTTTCCAAAGAACGTATAAGGCCAATATGGTTATTGAAAATATTTGGTTAACAAATATTGATAAGAAATAGAGAAGAGATTTAATTAATGGAATATTAATTAAAGGCTCACTGATTGTTGGATGTTTGGATGAACACTTGTTTTATTCGATAGTTAAATCATCGACTATCGAAACACTTGTTTTTATTCGATAGTTAAATCACAGACTATCGGAGTTTTGACCATCGTTGTCAATATGGAGAGACCGGTTGGATTATTATCCGAAGAACCACTCCGTATTGGCAGTAGCGTACGAATCAGATTATATAAAGATAATCGAAGACGGAGTAGAGTGCAAGGACTTTTTCTATTAATAGAAATAGTGCCTTCAGTTCATCCTGTTCCTGGGTGACTTGTATGGGTGAATGTCTGACAGAGTATTTCCAGAAAGGTCACGTACATTGATTTCTTCAACCGTACCAAGAGTGGAAGCGGAGAAGGAAACTTCTTTTAGCTAACACGTAATGTACTGTTGAGGACGTCAATCGGTGATTTGATGGATTTGACGATGTGGCATTCAAAGAGAATCTGGTGTGATGATAAAGCGTAGCTTCTAGCCTCATCATCCGGTAAATGACAGAAATCGGGCAAGTAGCACGGCTATGTAGGTCGCACCTATTAGGGTGTATAATCACCTGATCTAGAGTTTCATTTACTTCTAAAAATCTATTGTCGATGCTGACCCATTCGGGAAACGGTTGCTGATCCCAATCGTTGGTGATATACATTCGATACACTCAAGCGAAATGAGTGGTCGGTCATGTGTGGCTGAGTTGCAAGATGTTCTTGTTGAACTCGGTGTATTCTCCTCTAGAGATATACCAGCGGAAGGTGGTCCCATACCCTGTCATAGTTGGAAATCAAATACCCAATACGTGCTTGCGATTTATGATTGTAATTATATGTGGAACGTGAGATGCAAACGTTCCACTAGATTGTTATTTACTTGATTTAGACATTATTATAATATCAAAAGAGTTTTGATATAAAGATAAGTCAAGTGTTTGGATTCTCATAAGGGAAAAAACCCGTTCCGTGTTATACGGCGTGGTCTTATGAGATATCATTTAGTTTCTGAAACTGTTTTAAACTGTTTACTCATACCAGTCCCATGACTGACCCGGAGTTTATTTGTTTTGTTCTACCTAAACTCTTGGGTGCCTAAATTTGTACGGGCAGTCAAGTAGTTCAGGATTTTTCAGATATATCTAAAGGAGCTTGGAGCAGGAGGCTTCAGCGTTATCTAGTTATAGTTTGTTCCGCTATGTTGTAAGTGTTGTACTCTGATAAGTGTATGTTATACAGTTAAGATTTTGTATTTCAAAGATGTGATATATTATATTTTGTTCCGCTGCGATGTGAGATTTTGTGTTGTTATTTCTGTTCTTCTTCTACCTCTTTCTTCTAAAAAAAAATGTCTCGTATTTTCGTGATATTTGGGTTGGACGTATGATGTATATAGTCTACTCTGATGTTATGGAAATCTGGGTCATTACAGTTGGTATCAGAGCTTAGGTTGAGCGAATACCTAGGCTTGTTGGGATGTGCTCATTAGAGATAGGATCAGTAGTATCCTAGAATGAGTTGAGTGTATATATATACGAGAGAGCGTATTTGTTATTTGATATAAAAACTATTTTATATTGTGTTGACTAGTCTGTTGAGTGGATTATAAATTTTGGTCGAATCGAGGGACGCCACGATGTCGATAGGAGTTTATAAACACTTGAACAGAAGATTGGACATGATATTGTTTTCAAATAGTTGAATTGATTGTTAGGATTATAATCGAATTAGATTATAAAACAGAAATAGTTATATATATAACCAATGGAATTTGTATATGAAATCAAATATACAAATGTGATAAATTGAAAATTGAATTCCAACCAGAATTCAGAATTTAAAATCCTGGGAGTTGGGAAAATATTTTTTCTAAATGGAGTTTGAAAGAAATATAGCACTGAACTCATTTAGTGGCTGGAAAATAATTCTGATGATGGTCGCAACATCACCAGTGTTCATTTTCGAGTTTCTAAGTGACGAATTGCTGCCTTGGAAAAGTTTTGATGGAAATTTGTTTGAAAGGGAAACAAGTTGTTGAAAATTCAAATGGTTTGAATTTGAGATAGATATAAATATATCTATATATTTATATAACTTCAAAGGAATTTTGAAATGTGAAATGGGAATATAGATTTCAAATAGAAGTAAAATAAAGGAATTTGAATGTATATATATAATTCAAATAGAAGTGAAATAGAATTTGAATTCAAAGGAATTCAAATGAGTTTTGAATAAAGGAAATTTCAAATAGAAATTGTATAAGAAAAAATTGAAATGGAATTTGAATTCAAAGGAATTCAAATGGATTCGAATAAAGAAAAGTCAAATAGAGATTTGAATATTAGAATTCAAATGGAATTTGGTTAAATAGAATTTCAAATAGAATATAAAGTGGAGGTTGAATATTAGAATTCAAAGGAAATATAAAGTTTGAAATAGAATTTGAATTCAAAGTGAAATTAAATAAAATTTGAATTAAAAGGAGTTAAAATAGAATTTGAATAAAGGATTTCAAATAGGAATTGAAGATAAGGATTTCAAATAGAAATTGCACAAAGGAATTTAAATAGAAATTGAATAAAGAAATTCAATGGAATTTGAATAAGGGATTTGAAATGGGTTTTTGAATGAAGGATTTCAAATAGAATTTGAAGATAAGGAATTGAAATAGAATTGAATAGAAGAAAAATTCAAACAGAAACTGAATAGAAGGAAATTCAAATATAGAGTTTGAATAAAGAAATTCAAATGGAATTTGAATATTGTAAATATATAGGATTTGAATATTAGAAGTGAAATAGATCGGAAATATTATGTGAAATGGATTGGATATATATTAAAAATATATCAGGATGGAGTTGAATTTATTATAAACGAAGTTAAAACGTTTATATTTATAAATATAATTAAAACGAGCTCGCCATAGCGCGGTAGTTCGAAAATTGGTGATTCGAACTTCAATTTAGTATACAGAACTCAATTGAAGTCGGAATTCTTTGAAACAAGAATCGTCGGGGCCGGTTGAATAATAGTTTTCTAATGAAAGAGAAAAATCTGAATTTCGTCGTATAGATTTTGAGATATGTCAAAATCAAATTTTTAGAAAAGCAGCGCCAAAACCATTATAAAAACCATAACGGTTTAAATAAATAAATAAAAGGATTTTTAGGAAATAAAATCCGAGTTGGCATTAGAAAAATCCAGACTGGGGATATAAAATAAATATGAACTTCAGTGAAGTAAGTGAAATGATTTTCAAGATAAAAATCATATTTTAAATGGTTAAATAGAATTAACTAGATTGGAAAATAATTAGTTAAAGGAAATTTGAATGATTGAAATTGAATTTAACTTAAGTAAGTTAAATGGATCGAAATGGATAAATTGAGTAGAATCAATGTGAATGAAATATGATTTGGGTGTGAATAAAGGAAAAACCAAAAGAGTTAAAAAGGAAATATATTTGTAACACAAATATAAAGGAAGTTATGTGCAAACAAATAGAAGGAAAAATATTTGTAAAACATTTACAAATAGATTCAATGGAAATATTTATTTATAGAAAATAAATAGAATGTTATAAATGAGATATTTATTTGTTAAATAAATAGAATTTAATTAAAGGAATATTCAGAAGATGAATAGAAAATGGAAATCTGTTTTTAACAGATAAATAGAAAAGATTAGTTTATAAATAACAGTTTATAAATTAAATTGAATATTTATCGTTCGATAAATGGAATATATAAGTCTGAACTTATATAGGGGAGAGATATTGGTTTTTGACACCGATAGTTTTAAATAGAAGGGGTACACAACACTTGTATAAGTGAAGTAACGTTATTAAAGAGAACATTTATAAAGTAAAGAACCTTCACTAAAAGTAAATCTTTATAAATGAATAAACGCTATCGAATAGGAGTTATTCGAATAGGAGAAGTCGACTGGAGTTAGGAATAATCGATTAGAGTAAGAATAAATCGATTAGAGTAAGAATTAACCAGTTAGATTTAATCAGTTAGGGTAAATCCGTAGAGTAAATTGAATATTAGTTATTCAATTAGAATTTATCGAATATTTGTTATTCAAATAAAGAGTTAACAAGATAGAGTAAATTGAACATGGTAAATCGAATTAGGATTTAATTGAATTTAAGTTATTCAATTAAAGATGATCGAATATAGTTATTGAGATAGAGTTAGCCAAATATAGTTACTCAGGATAAGTACCATTTCGTATGACTGCTAGCGTAATTTGCAGGGCTGCAGATAGCCTAGGGCGGTCGGATGTTTCCTGGGGGAATCAGGCGTAACCATTGTGATCGCTGCGATCTAAAGTCAAGCGAATGGAGTTAAATCGAATATAGTTTATTCGAAAGGAATTATCGAAATTGGTTATTCGAAAAGAGTTATCGATTATTAGTAAATCAAAGGAGTTATCGATTATAGTTTAATCAAAAGGAGTTATCGATTAGTTTAATCGAAGTGAGTTATAGAATATTGGTTATTCGAAGGAGTTATCAAATTTAGTTATTCGATGGAATTAATCGAAAGGAGTTAAATCCAATAGAGTTAATTGATAAGAGTAAATCAAATAGATTAAATCGAATATAGTTTATTCGAAGAAAGGTTTTCGAAACTAGTTATTCGAAAGAGAGATTACCGAATATAATTATTCGAAGTGAGGAGTTATCGAATAGGGATTTATTCGAAAGACAGTACGTAAGGAAGTTTGGAATGTTGAGGATCAACATAAATAAGTTTTAAAGTTAATGGGTTTGTAGTACTTTTTCTACCTTAGCAATTTCGAGGACGAAATTATTTTTAAGTGCGGAAGAATGTAATGACCCGGATATTCCGTCGGTTAGATTTAAATATTTAATACGGTTTTAAATATTAATTTGATAAATTAAATGAATTTTTATATTAAGTTATCAATTTAATAATCAATTTCGATTTAATATCGTATATATTAAATTATCAAAATAAGGAATCAGCGAATAACTGAATTCGAAGTTAAAAACTGAATTGAGTAAACAGTTCAGAAAATCAATTCAAACTCCTGTTTGAATCAGAATAATAATATTAATTTATTATTGAGGAATTTAAATTGTTTTAAATTTAATTCATTGGTTTAAATTTATATCAACTACAGATGATCGAATTGGACTTTATGACCTATCCCAGTGTGTCCGGAATAGTGGTTTTACCCTAGAATTGACAGCTGTTGGGTTCAGAAAGGAGTTCGCAGTCAAGGAATATTTTATTTTAAGGATATGGTTTTAATTAAATTAAATAAAAATAAAAATATTAATGTTGAGTGGACCAAATCAAAACAAACGTGCCTCCTTTCCTCTCCACAAAAACCAAACCACCGTGCTCTCCCTTAACACCACAAATCAAAACCCACCGTGCCGCATTCAGAACCATAAGAGCAAATCAACCGTGGTCCTTCTTTCTCCATTCCTCTTCTATATAAAACCGCGACATACCCTTTTATTTCCATTCGATTCCTCTGAAACAAAATTCGTTCCTCAGCTTCTCAAAACAAAATCGGCATCTGAAAATCCAAATCGCGAACGGAGACTGTTACCGAGACTATGGTAACTCCTGGAGTCAAGACCAAAGCTGGAAGTCAATGGGGGGAGTGCGATTCGAAGCAGGCATCGACTAGGGCTCGACTGTGGCGCAGGGCTCGAGACGCGCGTGTTGTTGGAGTTGAAGCAGTCGACAGGGGGGTTTAAGAGATGCAGTATGAGTGAATGGCGAACCAATATTGGGAGTTGCGATGATGGACGGGGTTGAATTGGGGAGTGCGACTGTGAGAAGGAATGGGGAGTTCGAACAAAAAGGGGGGGGGGGCGACCGTGGTTAGTATATTGTGGAGTGCGATTTCCTGATGTGAACTGGGAAGCTCGGCATGAAGACAGCAGTGACCACCAGAAGAGAGGGAGCTAAATATCTGAGTTCGGTTTTGATTTCATGGCAGGAAGGTATTGTAGCTAACCTGCTACCGGTCGCAACCTGGAAAGGGAAAAGAATTAAACAACAATTTAGATGTGCGATGGATTTATTCGAGACAATTCATAGCCAATGATATGGAGTTAGACTGGATATTCGATAAATAAAACGGTGAGTAAATCTCACCTTCTATTTAGAAATTATTTTTATATCATTAATAATAATTGTCTATGCTTGTTTGAATGCTGCCTGATTGTTTAAAATATATATTAGTTATTTAGGATATATATGTATATATATTGGGTTGATGATTGGTTGGATTCCCGCAGTTTCATTAGCGGATGCCCGCAGTTTCATAGCGGATGATTACCCTATACGCCCCACGCTATGATTAGTGGATGACCTTCATACCGCGATGTCCTGCCTCGAAGCAGGATGGGTATTACTATGTTGACTAACGTCTGTGGATGCAGGAAAACGGGTTGGAGGAATCCAACTGGATTCCTCAAAAATATATTATCTGTTGTTGTTTGTTTGAGTTCATATATATTCATATATGATGTGTTAAAAATCAAATGATTGAAAATTGGTTGATTTGATTGTTTAAAAATATCAATGGGGTTTGAATATTGATTCATAAAAATATCGGAAAGGGTATTTGATATTTAAAAAGGAAATTCTATTTTTATAAATAGAATTTGAATTTTTAAATAAAACTATAGAAAATATTAACTTGTTTTGAAGATATATGAAACAAGTAATGGAATTTATAAACTTTGTTTATAAATGAAAATATGGGATTTGAATCGAATTTATAAACTTTGTTTATAAATGGGAAGATGGGATTTGAATGGAATTTATAAACGTTGTTTATAAATGGAAAGGTGGGATTTGAATTGAAGTTATAAACGTTGTTTATAAATAATGCAGAGAATTCAAATAGAATTTGAATATAGAATTCAAATGGACTTTAAACTATAGATTTGAATATAGAAATTCAAATGGACTTTAAACTATAGATTTGAATATAGAAATTCAAATGGACTTTAAACTATAGAATTTACAAATAGGATTCAAATGAAGTTTAAATAAAAAGAAATTCAAATAGACTTTGATTATAGAATTTGAATATAGAATTCAAATAGACTTTGAATATAGAATTTGAATATAGAAATTCAAATGGACTTTAAACTATAGATTTGAATATAGAAATTCAAACGGACTTTAAACTATGGAATTTGAATAATAGAAGCGAATTGGAGTTTGAATATAGAATTCAAATATTAAAAGAGAAATGGACTAAAGAGATAATTAACAAATTGAGTTAAAACGATTTGGTAGAGGTAAATAGATTGGGCAGGAATAGACATACAGGAGACAGGTGTGGAATAAAGTATAGAAGTGATATAAATAGAATGCCCGACAAAAAGGTACGTATTTAATTTCCATATGAGATTTTATGCGCCGTATCGGCAAGCCGCTTGGCTTTTTCTTTTTCTTTTTGAGATGAGAAGGACCGGGAAAGCTATTTGAAATTTCCCGAT
This sequence comes from Allium sativum, assembly GCA_030737875.1. Taxonomy (NCBI): domain Eukaryota; kingdom Viridiplantae; phylum Streptophyta; class Magnoliopsida; order Asparagales; family Amaryllidaceae; genus Allium; species Allium sativum. The sequence goes on from CM060912.1 coordinate 1,001,356,777, forward strand.
GCTCCCGGTACAAAGGAGGTTATGGCGAATTTTTCCGGGAATTTAAGGAGATAGAATATTTTTAAGATTATTTGATAGTTAGAAATCAACGTATCAAAATATATAGAAGTCAATAAGAAAACGAACTTAGAAATAGAATAGTATAATAAAAAAGGAAGTATAAGAATAAAATCTAGTAAGAATAGAAGAGAAAGTGCATATGTGTTTAAAGGTGAATAATCAGTTGTATGGTATTGATTATTCGAGTAAGTAGTCTTGTCTATTTTGACGTTAAATGTTATTCAGTCAAGGTCTGAGAGGTAATTATACCCCAACTTGGTTGATTTCATGATATACCGATAAGTAGCAAGATTCAGGCTCGAAGATCAATGTGGAATAAGAATTAGTTAAATACTGTATTTGGGTTGTCGTAACGATGTTTTACACAACATCTGTTTTAACCCAAATATGTGCAAAGCTTGGAAATAGAATAATGAATATTTCCTAGTATAGAAAATAAAGGAAGGCAATATATGGAAATGTTTTCCAAAGAACGTATAAGGCCAATATGGTTATTGAAAATATTTGGTTAACAAATATTGATAAGAAATAGAGAAGAGATTTAATTAATGGAATATTAATTAAAGGCTCACTGATTGTTGGATGTTTGGATGAACACTTGTTTTATTCGATAGTTAAATCATCGACTATCGAAACACTTGTTTTTATTCGATAGTTAAATCACAGACTATCGGAGTTTTGACCATCGTTGTCAATATGGAGAGACCGGTTGGATTATTATCCGAAGAACCACTCCGTATTGGCAGTAGCGTACGAATCAGATTATATAAAGATAATCGAAGACGGAGTAGAGTGCAAGGACTTTTTCTATTAATAGAAATAGTGCCTTCAGTTCATCCTGTTCCTGGGTGACTTGTATGGATGAATGTCTGACAGAGTATTTCCAGAAAGGTCACGTACATTGATTTCTTCAACCGTACCAAGAGTGGAAGCGGAGAAGGAAACTTCTTTTAGCTAACACGTAATGTACTGTTGAGGACGTCAATCGGTGATTTGATTGATTTGACGATGTGGCATTCAAAGAGAATCTGGTGTGATGATAAAGCGTAGCTTCTAGCCTCATCATCCGGTAAATGACAGAAATCGGGCAAGTAGCACGGCTATGTAGGTCGCACCTATTAGGGTGTATAATCACCTGATCTAGAGTTTCATTTACTTCTAAAAATCTATTGTCGATGCTGACCCATTCGGGAAACGGTTGCTGATCCCAATCGTTGGTGATATACATTCGATACACTCAAGCGAAATGAGTGGTCGGTCATGTGTGGCTGAGTTGCAAGATGTTCTTGTTGAACTCGGTGTATTCTCCTCTAGAGATATACCAGCGGAAGGTGGTCCCATACCCTGTCATAGTTGGAAATCAAATACCCAATATGTGCTTGCGGTTTATGATTGTAATTATATGTGGAACGTGAGATGCAAACGTTCCACTAGATTGTTATTTACTTGATTTAGACATTATTATAATATCAAAAGAGTTTTGATATAAAGATAAGTCAAGTGTTTGGATTCTCATAAGGGAAAAAACCCGTTCCGTGTTATACGGCGTGGTCTTATGAGATATCATTTAGTTTCTGAAACTGTTTTAAACTGTTTACTCATACCAGTCCCATGACTGACCCGGAGTTTATTTGTTTTGTTCTACCTAAACTCTTGGGTGCCTAAATTTGTACGGGCAGTCAAGTAGTTCAGGATTTTTCAGATATATCTAAAGGAGCTTGGAGCAGGAGGCTTCAGCGTTATCTAGTTATAGTTTGTTCCGCTATGTTGTAAGTGTTGTACTCTGATAAGTGTATGTTATACAGTTAAGATTTTGTATTTCAAAGATGTGATATATTATATTTTGTTCCGCTGCGATGTGAGATTCTGTGTTGTTATTTCTGTTCTTCTTCTACCTCTTTCTTCTAAAAAAAAATGTCTCGTATTTTCGTGATATTTGGGTTGGACGTATGATGTATATAGTCAACTCTGATGTTATGGAAATCTGGGTCATTACACACTCATATCTCTGAGTTGCCTTTTCCTTTATTGCCTCGGCCATGTATATATGAATCCATGTATTTGCTAGAATGAACTTGAACTGCCTGGCAATGTTATGTTGTTTTGTTCCCATATGCCTTGATACTCCTTTGACTTTGTAGCTCCACTTGTATATTACTTTCACCTCTTTGCATATTGGCTTGATGTTGGCTCCTGCTTAGAACTGAATAGAACAGATGCTACATTGATCTTGTGGTTATGTTGTTTTAACCATTTGCTGTGCTTGAACCCTTACATATTTGTAGCTGCTCCATATATAATCAAGTGTTTTGCATCATTGTTTTGTCATGGTTTGTTTGGGATTTTCTGGTACTGATATTGATAAGGACAGCTTCTTCAATTGATCACGCCATGAACATTATTTTCATATATAACTATTATACTTGTTGCTCCATTATGTTTTATCTTTCATGTCTGAAAACTTGTTTGAGTCTTGATTTCACCCACTCTGTTGGCTGTTGCACTTGCTTAACAATCCTTGTACATGCTTCTTTGATTATTTACCATGTTTCCCAATGATGTACCTATCTTTTGTATTTCAACTTTGCCATGTTTGCTGTGTTGTCTTTATTTCTTGAACTTGTATTTGATTGTCCTATTGTTGATTGTGCACTAGGTCGAGATGGTTCATGAGGCTACTGCTCAGTCATACATTGATCGGCGATGCAACGCACATGTGTATGTATGTGCACATGTGTACATGCAGCCGTCAGGCGAGATTTTCCTGTTCGTGCATATTAGACAAATCTAGAAAAATGATGAGAAACACACTATAATTCTGAGCCAAATAAACCTTTAAAAAATATTTTTTTATTTTTGTTTATTTTATTTTTGTTGCAGTCTACTGTGTGTGTTCTTCTGTATGTGACAGGTATGAGGATGACTGGACTGGATTGAAGGCTGTGAAGACAGGAGATGGAAGACAGTGAAAAAATTACAGTGTCAATGTATGAGAGTGTCTGTATATGTGAATGCAAATGTAGTTGTATAGAGTGAGTGACAAAGTTGTAATGAATGAAACGTAGTATGTCAAATAGTGGAGTTATAAGAGATGTACTTTTCGAAATTGAAATAAAATATTTTTATCTAAATAAAATACTGTCAGATTGTTTAAATTTCTGTACAATTATATTTTATTTAAATAGAAATACTATATTTCTGTTTGTTGTGTAGTATATCAGTACATTTACGAACACACTCTACAATAAAATTTATTTGGTTGTTATCATCAAACAAAAATCACATAATTGTGTATACAACACTGTTATATACAACAATAGTTATTTTTTATAATTATATATAAATAATTTGATTTAAAATAAATATAAAATATATAATAGTTAAATTTAAGAAAATGGTGTAAGTAAGATAGATACAGAAAATATAATATTTAAGTTAAGTATAAAACAGTAACATTGGAATAGTTATAAAATAATATTTAACTTTAACTAGTATACTTTAAATCAGTTTTATATAAGATACTACAAATTCCAAATAATTCCAAATAATCCAATCCAAACCACTCTTCCACATTTATATAGTTTAATTTGTTTCAATTTAGGTTTTCAAACTTTCAATTCAAAACTTTAATCAAGATACTCAATGCAAGGGACCGCCCTCATGTGTGAATCCAAGATTTCATTCCTCTGATGCATATTATCCAACTTTTGGCCACCTCAAGCATCATCCACTATTGGCAATTCGGAGCATGCATGGTCATGCACTGTCGTGCACGTTGATAAACATTATAAAGCATTACCCTCATTTGCTAATTCAAGTTTTGGATCCACTGATGCGCTTATTCAAACTTTACCTTAGCAATTCCGGTACGCGCTAAACGATCTGCACATGGTGTAACTTCTTCTTAACATGAGACTTTGGAACTGAAACACAACAGGTTTGGGGTCCACCGACCATGGTTGTGAGGCCGTAAACAATTGGAACCCCAACCGTGTCTTTGAACAACAATTTGTCCAGCGGGCTCTAATGCTAAATGTCAAGGCAAACTTTCTCATCGCTGGTGTGCCTTACTATCATTCTCGTTCTTTTAAGCATGAATCTTATGAATCTCAACAATGGTCGATTGTGCTTGCTTAGCTCAGTGGCCTGCCATGTTCGATGTTGATCAGTGAATCGAGTGTCGTTTTAGTAGATGGGTCAGACTCCGGTGTTCTATCTTCCTGTTCAACTGGGTTGGATTGCCCTACTACTTTGGTAAGCCAACTACAAGCCTATCCCTCAAAAACAAATCTATCCCATGTTGGTTTGTCACTAGTCAGCAGTTTCCCCAGCAAGCGCGGTCGTGGTCAACCACGTAAGGCCAGTAAGCGTAAAAGTCAAGGATCCACTGCTATGGATTCTACACACTGTATTAATGGCAGGGGCGTCGACATTGATGTAGACATGGATGATCTAAAGTCTGATGAATTTGCTTCCAATGAAGAAAGGACTGCAACATTGAACAAGACGCGATCATCTGGTTCTTGTAATAACTTGTTTCCTGTAAAGGCTGCATTAGAAGCATCTGGTTCATTATCCCTTTCTGATGGTGATTTATCCAGTTAACAGGTACAGTCTTCTATTTTAATTTCGGAGTCTATCTTCAAATGTAACGTTAATTTAAATTACAACCCATGCACTAAAGCTAGTTATAGTTAATATCCATAAAAATGTTTGTCCCATTGTTGTGCTGCCAAACCAATCCCCCAAATCGGAACTCTTCTCTACATCTAAGCAAAAATCACTAGGTCTTGAATCTATTCTAGGCACCCCTCGCTTGGCATCTCCGTCGTCGATGTTCTCTTCTATCCTTCATAAGAGTGATCAGCTGGCGTCCCGGTTCTCTCTTGAAAAGAGGAAGATTTAGCCTCTTGAACCTAAAATGTGGGCTGCCATCGCCAAACTGTATAAAGCTTCTCCCCTTACATCTTCGCAATGATTAATATTATTTCATGGAATGTTCATGGGATTGGAAATGATCCTATGGTTAATAGAATTAAGCGTATTTCTAAAATTCACAACATCTCGGTTGTTGCCATTCAAGAACTGAAGGTGTAATCCCGATCATTAACATCTTTGGTTCAAAAATTAGGATTTTTTACTGGGATCTCTAACTGTAATGGTAAAATTTGGATCTTATGGAAATTTGACTGGACAGCTACTATCAGTCGTGACTCAAAGAAAATGTTGGATTTCTACGTTAATATATTTCCTAATATTGATCCTCATCTATTTATGTGTGTTTATGCTAAATGTTCGAGGGCTAACAGACATGGCCTCTAGAACGAAATATCTCAGCTCGCTTCTTTGAATTATCGGTCCAGGTCATTGGCGGTGACTTTAACGTCATTGTGAATCAGGATGAGAAGATTAGTGGCAACCAATGTAACACCCCACCTCCGCTAGGGTCATTCACATAGGGAATGCACTAGGTTTGGTGAAGCATTATCGAGGTAAACATGCACAGAAATATTACAAGACAGAACATATAAAACAGTGGAAGTAAAGAAAATTTCATTACCTTATAAAATAGTAAGGTCAAAAGCCTTTTACATCAGAATACATCAAAACCTGTCTTGCAATAGTAAAGAAGCATAAACCATTTCATAAATTATTCCCCAAGTAAAACAGTAAGGTAGCCATAGCCAAGAAAAGTCCAAGCCATGCATGATGACCTTCAAGCAGAGGAAGCCCGAACTAAATAACAGTGTTTCCTCCTTGAAAACCTGGGGGAGGGGGGTGGGGAGGGGGGGGGGACGGAAGACAAAGAGGCAAAACAAAACGGGGTCAGTCATAAAGACTGGTAAGTCCTATCTACTTCCAGTATAAAAACAGGTAATGGTAACATGACATGCATAAACTGAAAGTAAACATAAGGATGACTACAAGATAGATAAGCTAAACCAAGATAACCGGATGAACTACTGTAGCAAGATAAACTAAGATATCATGATAAACTACGGTGTCAAGACAAATCAAGGTATCACATCGTCAGGTTTCTATCAAGTATACTATCCCAAGGTATCTATCATGTATAACATCCCACTGTATCTATCATGTATAACATCCCAAGGTATTTATCATGTATATTTGCTCTGCACCTCTCGTACTAGTATTCCAACCCGCGTCATGTGTTAACTATGAATGTCCCTTGCCCAACGTCATGTAATGCTCCATGTCAACCTAATATATAGCATATGTAGGTTTTCCCAACTCGTATGTTTCTTTCCATGTATAAGTTTAGTCCTTTGCCGTAGGCCATACGGGCTTTCCCATGTAAATCTATACCACCTCAATGTAGTACCATTTTATCATGGAAGTCGTTTTGGACTGCTACCCTTGATCTGGTTATGTTTCCTTACCATGAACTATCACGTGTTCACTTAGGATTTATGCCACTTAGGACCACTAGGGATTATGCTACCTAATGAACGTTTCCGTGTCTCGGTTTGGGTTCAGGCCACCTAGGGCCACTAGGGATTATGCCACCCGTCAACCGCGCCCTTTATCCCACGTATGTACCGTGAATCGTTTTCCAAGTCTAGACGCACATGTATCTCAATGTGCCACCCGAGTTCCGTGCCAGGGCAAATCAAGAAATACGGAACTCGGTCGGGAGCTTTAAGTCGTCTGCTGATGCAGATATCAAGGTCTGTTTTTGTATCCGTGGCTATGGTCCCACATGACCCCTCTCTCAACTACTGAAAGGCAATCCAAGAAAAATCATGTATGAGAACTACATCCCGGCCCCACTATAGCCCCACTTTCCTATGGGCCAACCTCACCCATGACTCGATAGCAAGAACATGGTCTGTTGGGAGTTCTCTGCCTTTCCGTTCGTGCACGATTGACTAAAGATGGTAGGTAGTCGGCGATGTGCTATCCAGGGAAAAAACAAGTATCGTCGACTCCACGCTATTCCATCCCAGTCTTTAGGTTGCTCGCATAGCAACCAAGGCATACTCTTGGCTCTTCTACCACAGACCTTAACCTCTGTGAGGCCAGGTTTCATGGACCATCTGCCACCTCACAGAGGGATACCAAGAGTACCCTCACGTCCCTTGAAGCTACCGCTTCGTCACCCAGCTTGCTGGAGCTTTTTATCCAAGTCAGATAAGCTGCTCCCCTTCGTATACTAAGCGATGACCTACCGTATCAGGTTACTCATCTATTTATGGACTAGTCCCATGTCCTTGGCTAAGAATTATTACTTAGTTATTTTACCACTTAGCTTCTTTTCCTGTTATCCTTGTTAATCCCGGCTTTCCACCTAGTCCCCAGAACTAGGGTTTTATCTAATGGGTTAAGTATTGTCGTTTAAGTTCATGACTTAACCTGCCTACGAATCATGTCAAAATTTGGCTAAGTATACAAGTCCAAGACCTAGCCCTACAAGTCGGTTAAGTATACCAAGAAGCTTATGACTTAACCCTATTCAATCATCAAGTCAAATTGGTTAAGTACTTGTTTATCTTAACCCTATCAGATTATCGTGTTAGATTGATTAAGCATAGATTATCTTAATCCCATCAGATTATCGAGTCGGATTGGTTAAGTATGGGTTAGCTTAACCCCATCCACTAATCGTATTACAATGGTTAAGTTTATTTAAAAGGTCTTGTGACTTAACCCTATCGGGCCCGCAGATTAGATTGGTTAAGTATAGGTTACTTAACCTCATCGAATCATCATGTATAATTGGTTAAGTATAAGTTACTTAACCCCATTAAATTATCATGTTAAGTTGGTTAAGTAATGGTCACTTAACCTCATTGAATTACCAAGTTTAGATTGGTTAAGTACTTAACTTAACCCCATCGAATTACCGTGTTTAGATTAGTTAAGTGTAGGTTACTTAACCCCATCTAATTACCGTGTTTAGATTAGTTAAGTCTAAGTTACTTAACCCCATCTAATTACCAAGTCGGATTAGTTAAGTGTAAATTACTTAACCCCATCCCCTAATTGTCTTATATGGTTAAGTGTCATTAAGAGATCAAGTCCGGTTTAACTTAACCTACCCATTCATGTCATATCAGTTAAGTGTCATTAATCAAATTTACTTAACCTTATCATGTGGCATTAATTAAATTAATGCACTTTTAACCTCTCACATTAGACCTTATTGTGGTTACTAGTTAAGACGGGCGGGTCCGGGTAGATTTACACCACAACCTAGTCTAACCTCGGGTTTTAAGTGCTATGTGACCAACTACTCACATTGAGTCCTATTGTTTGTAGCCACTAGTTAAGCCGGGCGGGTCCGGGTAGATTTATGCTACAAACTCAACCCAACCTCGAGTTGGCCACTTTCATGTTTGGTCTAGTGTCATGTTACACTTACAACCCACACATGTCTAGTCCAAGTTCCATGTTTTCCTACGTGTCATGACCACATTTAAATGTATCATGAATGTCATGTTCTCATGTAAACCCCATGTCCAGTTTTCGTGTCATATTCACGTTTTTTCCTAAGCTACCCCAACGTATTTCCAACCCAAGTAAAAGCGAGTCAACATAGTAAGGATACTATGCTACATATTGGCCTCAAAACGTGCACGATGCCAGAAAGTGATTGGCCACAAACATGCATGGTATCATAAGGGGTTTGGCCTCAAAATATGCATAGCATCATAAGGGGTTTTTGGCCTCAAACATGCATAATGTCACAACGGGATTAGCCACAAACATGCATGATATCATGGGGGGGTTTGGGTTCATTTACATGCATAAGCCCCAAGTCATATTCATGTACATATTTCACAAGTCAAAGTGGTTTCAAGTATTCATGCCAACATTCCGCAAGTAAAGGTTCAATCTTTCATGATGGACTAAGTTAAACATAACATAAGTGGCATGATTTAGTCACTAAGCATAGACAAAAGTCATAGGTTCAAGCAAAAGAGGCATGACAAGGTTCATATAGGCTAGCATACTTAGTTTAATCTCGTTTTATTCCATGCCATCATTAAAACTACCGTTTAGATCTAGAAGTAGCTAGAATTTACATAGCGTGGCTAAGGGATTATGAGCATGAATCGTCTTGTCGTAGAATCATCATGAAATTTGCGTAGCAACGTTGATCCACTCCCTTGATTTGAGGTAGCAAGCTAACACCTTTGATTCGGATCCGATTTGAATGCATAAGCTCTTGGAGTTGGAGATGGAGGCCATGGTCAATGGAGATTTGGGTAGCACTTCATTGCAAGAGTGATTTGTGAGTGTTTAAGCTAGGTCTAGGGGTCTTTTTATAGAGATTAGGAGTAGTTTAGGCCATAGGATAAACCCTAGGATATATCTGAGCCCTCAAAATCCGTCACAGGCCCTAAAACATGACCCAAAACACTCAGCAGGTGCACCATGCCAAAGTGGCCGGACCACCCAGGTCGAAACCCGTGTCGACTGGGCAGTCGACCTACCCCTGGGCATGTCGACTCCCCAGTCGACACCCCAGCCGACCTGGGGCTTGGGCGGGAATTTTCCCGCCCAGTCTTATTTGGCTCCAGATTTGATTTTCGAACTGTTTTTGAACTTGGATTTTTCTGAAAACTTCTATGGGCCATAACTGGGTCATACGGACTCCGATTTTCGAAAACTCGAACTCTATTTCATGTATTTTTCCGAGATGAACGCAATGGCATAGCCCGTTTCCCTTGATTCAGAATTTAAAATTAAATTCTGCCTTGATTCTTATCTTTACACGTTAAAAATTCGGGTTGTTACAACCCTAGTAACATTCGAGCTATAGATGATTTCAACAATTCTATTACCACTGTGGACCTTACAGAAATTTTGTTTTGTGGGTTCTCTTACACCTGGTGTAATAACTAGGATGGTATTGAACACATCTGTGCCAGACTTGACCGTGTGCTCGGCAATCCAGGATGGTTCGCCAACCTTTTCACTTTTGTTGTCGATCATCTTTACCGGACTAATTCTGATCATTCTTTCATGCTTATCCACCTCAAATCTAGACTCGATTCATACCCTAAACGGTTCAATTTTTAAAAAATGTGAATCTCTCGCCATTCATTCTGTAATATTATTAAGGGCGCCTTGAATCTCTGGGTCCCTGGAGACCCACTCCAAGCCTTCTTCGCTAAGATACGCAACGTTAAGGTGTGGGTTCGTGATTGGAACAAATCCACATTTTCTAATATCTTTGATCGTGTTATGGAAGCTGACAAAAACGTCTCGATCAACAAAGCGATTTATGATGAAAATCCGTCCTTAGCCAACCGGAATTTCTGGCTGCAAGCCAAGAATGAATTCGACCAAGCCCTTCAAGTTGAAGAGCTTTTCTGGAAGTAGAAAGTTCGTCTTAAATGGATCTTACAAGGGGATTACAACTCTAAGTTCTTTCACTCCGTTGTTAACAAAAACATAATCAAACTATCTATTCAGCAAATCCAAAAACCTGATGGGTCGTCGGACTATGAAGGGGGTGATAGTGATAATACCATAGCCAAAGGGTCAACAGGCCAGGTTTTACTACAACTGTCCGGCCTTTCCCTCAGCCACTGTAGCTATCTATTTTTCCCTTCTGATAAATGGGATTTTCCTCATAGGCAAGTGCCCCCAAAAAAAATCAAAAATAAAACGAAGTCTTTTCTTGAAAAAAGTAATTTTTACTAATTTTTTTATTTTTGCAATCCGATCGCTCTTTTGACTTTGGAAATGTTTGATTTAAAGGGAGAAGAAACGACAGAATTTGGAACAGAAATATCTTTTGATTCATTGATCCTTAAAAAAAGAAATAAGCAAGGTTCCGTCGTTGAGTGAAAAATGAAAAAAAAGAAATACCAAAATATCATAATTTACGATCAATTCATTCAATTTTTCCTTTTTAGAGGACAAATTATTGTATTTAAATTATGTGTTTCCTTCTTTATTGAACTTTTATGCTCTTCTTCCGTTAACTCTCTCGATATGGATATCCTTGAGCATATCCCACCTCGCATTGATGCGAATGTTATTTCCTTCTTGCAAAACCTCTTTCAAAGGAAGAAATCAAACTCGATGTCTTTCAGTTAGATAAGAATAGCGCGACTGGTCCTGATGTTTTTAATGGTATGTTATTTCTTACCTTTTGGGACATCATTGGGCCAGACCTCATTTTGGATATTCTGGCTTTTGTCTGTGGTTATCCCTTCCCCAAAAACTAGACTTCCACTAACATAGTTCTTCTTCCCAAAACTGGTCATTCTAAAAAAATCCTTCTGATCTCCGTCCGATCAGCCTCTGTAACTTCTGTAACAAAACTCTCTAAAATCATTACTACTAAAATTTCTAATATCCTACCTATACCATCATCTCCCCTTCCCAAACTGGGTTTATCAAAGGTAGGTTTATATCCGATAACATTCTCTTGGCCCAGGAACTTGTCTACCAGATCAATCATAACGGTAGAGGTGCGAATGTGATCCTCAAATTGGATACGGCCAAGGCCTACGATCAGCTATCCTGGTTTTTTCTTATCAAAGTCCTTCACAAATTCGGGTTATTTGAATCTTTTATTGATTTGATTTGGAGACTCATCTCTAATTGCTAATGTTGTGTTCTCATCAACTGTCGCACTAAGGATTGCTTTCTTTCATGAATGGGAGTTCGCCAAGGTGACCCCCTATCACCTAGCTTATTTTCCGTTGCCAGGAGACCCTAAACTGTGGTCTTCGTAATCTCACTAGTTCGGGGAAAATCGGGCATTTCTCTCTTCCTAGTGGCGCGCCTATTATTTCTGCCCTATCTTTTGCATATGACATCCTTATCTTTGCTAATGGTCAATCTAGCTCTATCCGTAGCCTTGCTTCATTCCTCAAGCATTATGAACATTGCTCTGCACAACTCATCAATTCCTCTAAGAGCTCTATTATTTGTCCATTTAGGGTCTCCCGACTCTTAAAGACAGACTCCAGAATGAGATCAACTTTGTGATTCATCATCTTCCATTCTGACACCTGGGTGTTCAACTCCATCAGGGCTGGAAAATAAACCTTTATTTTAGAGACCCTATTGAACTCATTAACAAATGGAGTGGATCAATTCTCTCTCGAGCTGGGAGACTTGTCCGTATTTGGTCGATCTTGAGCTCCCTAACTCTCACATTTTCATTGCCTCTGCGCCCACTGACTCCTTTTTTTAATGATTTTCAAACTATATGTTCTAATTTCTTTCGGGTATCGCATCACAATTAGCTCAAGCATCATTGGTTCTCTTGGGACCGTATCTACCATCCTACATCCAATGGGGGTTTGGGAGCTTGGAACTTGTGGGTCGTCTGTAAGGCCTATTGTTTCAAATTATTGCATTGGTTCTTGCACTCTGACTCTACTTGTCCACCTTTCTTCAGCATAAATATCGCAAACATGGAGCCCAGAGCTTCACTGGCATACCCTCCTTTGCCAGTGAAACCTGGAAACGTATAAAAAATATAAAGCGCTTTATGATGAAGTTTTGATCTGTGATCATCTCCCTTGGTCTGTTGCCTCTTTCTCTCTAAAAAGGCTTAGGATGCCATACGGCCTCACTCCACCACTAGGCTTCCATTTTGCATGATTTGGTATCATTAGATTCTTCCAAGAGTCTCGATCTTTATGTGGAAACTCCTTCATAGTGACCTCCCATTAGACAAGAACGTATCTTAACTTAGCATCGCTTATGCTTCTAAATGTTGTTGATGCTCGTCAGGGCACTACAATTCTATCTTTCACCTATTTAGCGATAGTGAGGCAGCTCATTTTATCTGGATTTATTTTGGGAACCCTAAATCCATTAGGGCTATTCATGCTCATATTATTCTTGCATATATTTGTTGGCACACATGGTACACTCGTACTAGTTTTTGGTATGATAATAAGAAATTCAATCGAGCCAAGATCAACCTTCTTATTCAAGAGGATATTAAAAAATTATCTATTGCCTCCCCATAGTTGGGTCCTACAAGTAAAATTTTAAACTTGTTTATTGTAATAACCCGGAAATTCTGAGCCAGTTTAAAATTTTTATTTCTGCAATTTTAGTGAATTTTGAATATTTAAAATAGATTATTTTAAAGAATATCGACGAGAAATTTAATTTGAATATAATTCGAACGTATATATTATATACGTCGTCGTTAGAATATAAATAATTACATATAATTATAAAAGGAATTGAAAATGGCGCGGTAGTTCGATAATTCGATTTCAAATTCAATTGAACATACCGGGTGCAAAACAATCCGGATTTTAGTGAAACAAAAAACATTAGGATCTAATTGATAATATCTTTCCAACGAATCCGAAAAATCGAAATTTCATAGCGGGAATCAAAAGATATGTCCAGTTGAAAATTCAGAATAGTCGCTATGGAATTCATGTCCTTAAAAATGGAAATTTTGCAAACGACCTCGGATTTCGACGAAACCACTTTTGTTGGGTCCGCAGTGTCAAGTTATTGCTAGATTCCAAATTTCATAATTTTTCGAATCAATATGTGAGCGTAGCAAAGGAAAACGCGTTTGACCAGTTTCAGTTGATTTTAATCGACTGGAAATTGGCCATTTTTCCAATGGTCTCAGAATTCGACGAAACTAGTTTTGTTAGGACCGTATCGTCAATACGAAGCTAGAAAATATTTTTCTGCAATTTATAGAGTTCATATGTGACCCTGGTAAATTGAAATGTACGTTTAAAATTAGATATAGTGATTTAAATGTAAATTTAACGGAAACTGATCGAAACAGTCGAATCAGCCTACGATACCTATCCCATTGTGTTCGGAATGGGGGTAAAACGCTATGGACGACAGGCGGGGGGCCTCGTTTTGAGATCGAAAATAAAAGTTGCTTTTTGGCGAAAAATAAATTAATTAAATAATAAAAAAATAAAATAAAATATACCTTTCTCTCCTATATCTCTGCCCCCCCCCCCCCCCCGTTCGATTCAATCAGAAAAAGAAAAGAAAAAAAAGGAAAAAATCCCGCGACTCCTCCTGGCGATCGACGCCAGCACCACCGCCGCCTCCACCCTCGACTCTCCTCTCCCCAGTCCCGCTCACCCCCTCCGACGACATCCACCCTCCTTAAATCCGCCGCCCCTTTGTTCTCCGATGAACCCTCATCCTCCTCCGCATGCCAGAACGCGCACCCCCCCCCCCCAATCGGAAATCGAGCACCGCACCCACTGGCCCACAGTCCGCCGCCTCAGGCGCCCCCTAGCCTCGCCAGCACCTCCGACCACCTCAGGCGCAGTGAACCCCCCCCCCCCCCCGCCCGATTGAAAAAGTAAGTTTTTTTATTTGTTTTAATTTTATTTATTTATTTCTCTTGTATATGATTAGCAAACAGAAAAAAAATCAGTATTTTTATATATGAATTGGCATTTATAAAAGCTGAAAATAAAGTATATATAAAGATTTGATTTTTAGAATTGAAAAGATTATATTTTTAGTAATAAAAATATGTTTTTTTATATAAGGAAGAGGTAGAAAGGATTTTTATTCAATTAAAGATATGATTTTTATATTTTTAAGGTAATAAAAATATGATTTTTATATTTTTAAAGTATTAAAAATATAATCTTTACTATGTAGAAGATGTAAAAATATGATTTTTGTTTATGTAGAGAAGTAAAAATATAATTTTTACATGATAGGAATGTTGGAAATACCATCTTTATATGTGTAGCAAATTAAAAATGTGATTTTTATAATGATAAATTTGAAAAGGCGAGATCTTTATATATAGAATAACGATGTAAAAATAGAATTTTTATCTATATAGCAGCGGTGTAAAAATAGCATTTTTATCCATATAGCGTGATAGTAAAAATTCGATTTTTATATATTGAATAGCAAAGGAAAAATTTGATTTTTATATATTGAATAGCATAATAAAAATTCGATTTTTATATATTGAATAGCATAATAAAAATTCGATTTTTATATATTGAATAGCAAAGTAAAAGTTCGATTTTTATATATTGAATAACAAAGGAAAAATTCGATTTTTATATATTGAATAACGAAGTAAAAATTCGATTTTTACATATGTAGTGGCTACAGCAGCGAAGATGACAAAAATGCGATAACGATGAAGATTTCTATCAAAGAAGAGTCAAGATGATTGGATAGCTTTCGGTGAGAATTCCTCACCTTTCAATTTCATTTTCTAGTTATATATATATACTAGGATGCAGACGGTGCTTAGTAGCACCCGACATAATTGTCCACAGACCATGGACTTGTTTGTTTTGATTGCAAAAATTAGTTAGAGTATTTGATTGAAATTTGAATTGTTTGGTGAAATGAATTGATTTGATTGATGTGTGAATGGCGTGGGCCTTCACTAGACCAGGGATAAGGCTAGGCCTCGTCCCGTTTCTAGTATCGTGCCGTTATGCCGCCGAAATTTTCTATATGTTAGAAAAATAAAAATATCATTTTATTGAATAAATGAACTGAATAGAAATTCATATGTTGAAACAAAATGTTTTATCGTTAAAATATAATTTTTAACGTGAATGTGAAAAAAATAAAATATTCATTTACAAATCGGCCGATTTGTTTATATACGCTGATTTGACTGATATTGATTGGGTCGATAAATTTTACACATCGCCCAACTTCACAAGTAAAATCTGTGTTTGATTGTTTGAAACCCCACACGGGTGTTGGGATGAAATTTGAAGTTCACTCATCCTGATTGATTAAATATGTCGATCGATTGATTGACAGGCTGTTATAAGCGTTAGATATTTATATTTGATGCTTATACAGTGTAGTGCACTTTGGTTGATGGTTGATTATTTTTCAATGCTATTATATACGTGTGATGTATGAAAATCTATATAATTAACATTATATGGTAATTGATTGGGCCTCATTCCAATTTGAAAAATAAAGAATATTATAAAATAAAGGTTCATGTGTTGACTGTACTCATCCGTTGAGATTAGTCATGTGTTGAACGAAATATTTTAATTATAAATTTTACATCTTTATCAATATAAAATAAAGGTTCATGTGTTGACGATACTCATTCGTTGAGATTAGTCATGTGTTGAACGAAATATTTTAACAAAAATAGTCACACGTTGACGGTACTCATTCGTTGAGATTAGTCGTGTGTTGACAAATAGAAATATTTTGATACTACAAAATATTTTGATAATAGAAATATTTTGATAATACGAAATATTTTGATAATAAAAAATATTTGAAATAGAATATTTGAAAATAGGAATATATGAAGCCGTGTTGATTAGATTGACGCCATTTTGACGTGAACGATATTTATATCGATTTTAGCGATTTCGAAATGAATTGAATGAAAACGATTTCGAAATAAATCGAATATAAAACGATTTCGAAATGAATTGAATATAAAGCGATTTCGAAATGAATGAATATAAAGTGATTTCGAAATGAATTGAATATAAAACGATTTCGAAATGAATTGAATACAAAACGATTTCGAAATGAATTGAATATAAAACGATTTCGAAATGAATTGAATATAAAACGATTTCGAAATAAATCGAATATAAAACGAATTCGAATTCGAATTGAACATATAATGAGTTTGATTTGAATAGAAAATGAATTTGATTTAAATTGAATTTGATTTGATTTGAAAAGAAAATGAATTCGAACTGAATAGAAAACGAAATGAATTCGAATGGAATAGAAAACGAATTTGATTTCGAATTGAATATATAACGAATTTGATTTCAATTGAATAGAAACGAATTTGATTTCAATTGAATATATAATGAATTTGATTCAAATAGAAAATCATTTGAATTGAATCGAATAGAAAACCAATTTGAATTGAATCGAATAGAAAATCATTTGAATTGAATCGAATAGAAAACCAATTTGAATTGAATCGAATAGAAAATCATTTGAATTGAATCGAATAGAAAATCAATTGAATTTGAATATAATAGAAAACGAATTTGAATTGAATTGAATAAATAATGAATTCGAATTGAATTGAATAAATAACATATTCGAATTGAATTGAATAGATAACGAATTCGAATTGAATTGAATAGATAACGAATTCGAATTGAATTGAATAAATAACCAATTTGAATTGAATTGAAAACAAATTCGAATTGAATTGGAAACGAATTGAATTGAATTCAAATTGAATTGGAATTTGAATTGAATAGAAATGAATTTTAAAAACGAATTTATAAAGAAGAATTCAATTTTGCTTTGAATTGAAATGGAGGTTGAAATTGTTTTTGAAAGGAATTCAAAACTATTTATGTAATTCGTTTTAAATAGAAATCGGCGAAATATATATTATATATATAATATAATGGCCTGAATAGAACGCACCGCGCCGCGGCAGTTCGCGAATTTCGACCATTTATTTCAAACGGACATTACGGGAGATCTGACCGTCGGATTCTCCTAAAACCAGAACCGTTTGGTTCATATCGAAAAGAGCTTTCTAACGAATATTAGAAATTTGAAATCTAACGGTTGGATTTGGAGATACATCCAAATCAAATTTGAAAAAGGTCGCTGTAAGTGCAGTTCGATGACCGTTGATGGAAATTGACTGTACGGGCCTTGATAAAATTATTAAAAATATCAATAATTTGTATAAAATCATAAGAAATGATTTGGGAAAAATTGGGGTGAAAAACTCCATATTTGAAAAGATAAAAAATGGATTTTTATCGAAATGAACTAGTTTTGAACTAAATTTAAAACCCATTTTTTTTTAAATAAATAAATTAGATTTAAAAAGGGGTTTTAAATAATCGGAATTTCTAATATATTTGATTGGATTTGAAATGGTTTTATCGTGAACGGTGTTTTAAATAACACTCGTTCTTTAACCCGATAAATAAATAGAATGTGATTTGGGTTTGTCGTGAACTGTGTTTTAAATGACATTAGTTCTTTAACCCAGTAAAAGGAGTTTTAATGAATCTTCAATTAGATTGAAACGTGAATTGATAATCTAAATTATCAAATTTAGAAAATGAGCGAGAATGGAGTATTACCAGTTTTGCTCCAAAGCGATAGTTAAATCTTTAATTAGATTTGAACGTGAAATGGTAATTAATTTTACCAATAACACCATGGTATTAGATATGGAGTATCACCAGTTTTGCTTCATGGGATGAATAGGTTGGGATTGGGAAATAAAATAAATAATTACTTCGGTGTGGTTCGCTAATCTCGACTAGTTTGAAAAACCATAATTTGGTTTGAAATGTCATCCAAAGGAAGATTAAAGGATAAATTTTAAAGAATTTATCTTGGATAAAATTAATGGGAACCTTTCCCTAAGAATGTGATTGGGTGAATAAAAGAATATCCTGAATTGGAATGAGGCGTATGTTGAGTTTGTGTAACATTCGTTTTTAATATACGCGGGTTGTTCGGAAAGGCTGGGTTTATACCCATTCTGAATAACCGATTCGACGATATGTCGAAGATGAAGACGGTGGTCGAAGAACGGAAGTCTTCACATCGTTTGGATAATTACTGACGATCCTGATTGGGCTGTACACCCAAGTGGATGGAAATAGTTGGTGGTCGTCCAGACGTACTTGGAGATCGATGGATATGCGAGGAAAGTGCCTCCGGTTTCGTTCAGACCCAGAACGGACTTGAAAAGGGATTGTGTGTCTGACACTGGATTTTATTATGTGTTGATTGATTTCTATTAAATATACATCTGTTTGGCGGCGGAGAATTTATTCTTTTGCTTAACGCCCTTCTCTGAGACGTACGAGCTCAGAGGTTGTATATCGATGGACATCAGTAGCATGGCATGAATTGCCTGTGTGGCACGCTAAGATGCATTGATCAAGGCTTCTGTTGAAAAGCAAAGTCTTGTGGTTGATGATCAAAGCACGCCTACGTGGCAGCTTTGTGTATAACGTGAATTCGCGAGCCTCACACCTCGGTATGAGTCAAAAACGGGATACGGACTGCAGGGAGAGCACGACGTTTCTTTCTAGCTTTGGTGGTGTCAGTGACTTACCAGCCCTGACATTTATATACTTTTCACCTTTGTGGTTGTTGGAATGCAAGGCGCCTCGATTTTAGGTCTGTAAGGACCGGGAAACGTGTGTTCAGGAATACTAATCCTCTAATGTAAGTGAGGACCGACCCTGAAGCATCCAGGGGTTACCCAGAGTGTGTAGTCCCGAGGCATTTGCTAGAGTGTCTCGAAGCGGAGAGGAGCTTGCCCCTTTCCTCGACTCATGACGGAAATCCAATTTCCAATACGTGTATTGCGGTTTTAAATTGTAGAACTAGTATGGCGACATAGTAGCATGGGATGCTATGTCGTCTATGATTTATATTTATGATTGAAATTGTTTTGACACTATACACTTATCATAGTATCAAATGATTTGTTTTAAACGTACCAAGCATGTTTGGCTGTTATAAGGTAAAACCCTATCCTCCGGCTTGCGTTGCATTGTGTGATGGGACCTGGGTCTTATAATAGCTTCATTTTTCGAAAAAGCATTGCGTTGTTTATCTAATATGCACTGGTATTTTTGGGAGGAAACCCGTTCCGTGTTATATGGTGTGGTCCCTTGATTTACCTAATTTTAAAAACCAATATTAATAACTGTTTTAGTTCTCACACCAGTCACATGACTGACCTGGAGTTTATTGTTTTAACCTAAACTCTGGGTGCCCCTATTTTCTGCACGGGCAGCTAGTTGTTTTGGTTTTGCAGATTTATATTCACATGATCCTGATTTACAGCTGGAATGATATCCGGAAAGCTCTGTATCCGTGTATCACCTTCAGTTGTGCTTTGTATTATTTTCCGCTGCTATGTAATTTATTGTAATCTCTGATATTTATCAAATGTAATTTATTCATTTATACTCTGAATATTCTTGTATCTGATGGAATTGTTGTAATAGCAATGAAATGTTCTTCCGTCTGCGTTCTGCTTTGTCCTGTTCTCAACGATCAGGGGTTTCGAACGGTCTAGATCGGTTTAACGACTGATTCGGATCGAGCGAAATTCCCGGCCGTCACATTTATCATAGACTTCAACATTTGATTTAGCCAATGATGTTGTATGATAACTATGTTAATTATCTATCGTTTGGTTACTGCTGGCTATTGTGCCTTAATTTTATGGGTTTGAAGGAGATGGGTTTGCTGCATTTGGTCATGTATTCTTATTGTAATTGGCATGGTCCTCACCTAACTACGTTTAGGAGCATTTTGGCAGATGCTCCCTCGTCACTATATTTCAGCCTTGGCATTTCTTATTCTCAAGCAACGGATTGATGCTTTACTTCAGCCCAGTATATTGAACATCACCTTACACCCGCTATACTCTTGGTGAGCTCCGGTGGTTGGTTTATCGCTTTGGTGCTATCGCTGGTCCACTCATGCTTTTCTGATTTACTTAGGCTTCTTTATCATTCTTATTTTTGCTGTAGAGTTTTATTTTTGTGAGCCATCGTTGGGAGGCAGTTTCTCATCGTTTTTGTTATGTTATGCAGCGCCACACTATCGCTCCATCGTTCCAATGGTTTTTGAGGGTTGGCTTTTTATTAATAAAAGACATTCTTAAGTTCATTTTATTTCAAAAAAGTGTTCAAGTTGGATTATCCGATTTTAGTCTTAAGAGTCACATTACCTTTAAATCACATCTTATAAGGTACACATCAATAAATCTAAATTTCACTTTGATAAACCATAAAATTTTAACTTTAGTTATGTTTAGATTCAATGCATCTACTTAATAAATTATTATCTAGTCATTTATTAAGTTCGAAATCCTTAGAAATCCATTAACCCATTCATCCATTTAACTTTACATTTTAAAATCAATTTATCTTACTTGATAAATTTCATTTCAACTATGTCATTAAATAAATAAAATTATCATAAAATTTTAGTTTCTCATTAAAACCTTATATATTTATTTTTTATAAAAATATATAATTTTAAATAATAATGATAAATTTGAAAAGGCGAGATCTTTATATATAGAATAACGATGTAAGAATAGAATTTTTATCTATATAGCAGCGGTGTAAAAATAGCATTTTTATCCATATAGCATGATAGTAAAAATTCGATTTTTATATATTGAATAGCAAAGGAAAAATTTGATTTTTATATATTGAATAGCATAATAAAAATTCGATTTTTATATATTGAATAGCATAATAAAAATTCGATTTTTATATATTGAATAGCAAAGTAAAAATTCGATTTTTATATATTGAATAACAAAGGAAAAATTCGATTTTTATATATTGAATAACGAAGCAAAAATTCGATTTTTACATATGTAGTGGCTACATCAGCGAAGATGACAAAAATGCGATAACAATGAAGATTTCTATCAAAGAAGAGTCAAGATGATTGGATAGCTTTCGGTGAGAATTCCTCACCTTTCAATTTCATTTTCTAGTCATATATATATATATACTAGGATGCAGACGGTGCTTAGTAGCACCCGACACAATTGTCCACAGACCATGGACTTGCTTGTTTTGATTGCAAAAATTAGTTAGAGTATTTGATTGAAATTTGAATTGTTTGGTGAAATGAATTGATTTGATTGATGTGTGAATGGCGTGGGCATTCACTAGACCGGGGATAAGGCTAGGCCTCGTCCCGTTTCTATTATAGTGCCGTTATGCCGCCGAAATTTTCTAAAATATGTTAGAAAAATAAAAATATCATTTTATTGAATAAATGAACGGAATAGAAATTCATATGTTGAAATAAAATGTTTTATCGCTAAAATATAATTTTTAACGTGAATGTGAAAAAAATAAAATATTCATTTACAAATCGGCCGATTTGTTTATATACACTGATTTGACTAATATTGATTGGGTCGATAAATTTTACACATCGCCCAACTGCACAAGTAAAATCTGTGTTTGATTGTTTGAAACCCCACATGGGTGTTGGGATGAAATTTGAAGTTCACTCATCCTGATTGATCAAATATGTCGATCGATTGATTGACAGGTTGTTATAAGCGTTAGATATTTATATTTGATGCTTATACAGTGTAGTGCACTTTGGTTGATGGTTGATTATTTTTCAATGCTATTATATACGTGTGATGTATGAAAATCCATATAATTAACATTATATGGTAATTGATTGGGCCTCATTCCAATTTGAAAAATAAAGAATATTATAAAATAAAGGTTCATGTGTTGACTGTACTCATCTGTTGAGATTAGTCATGTGTTGAACGAAATATTTTAATTATAAATTTTACATCTTTATCAATATAAAATAAAGGTTCATGTGTTGACGGTACTCATTCGTTGAGATTAGTCATGTGTTGAACGAAATATTTTAACAAAAATAGTCACACGTGGACGGTACTCATTCGTTGAGATTAGTCGTGTGTTGACAAATAGAAATATTTTGATAATACGAAATATTTTGATAATAGAAATATTTTGATAATACGAAATATTTTGATAATAAGAAATATTTGAAATAGAATATTTGAAAATAGGAATATATGAAGCCGTGTTGATTAGATTGACGCCATTTTGACGTGAACAATATTTATATCGATTTTAGCGATTTCGAAATGAATTGAATGAAAACGATTTCGAAATAAATCGAATATAAAACGATTTCGAAATGAATTGAATATAAAGCGATTTCAAAATGAATGAATATAAAGTGATTTTGAAATGAATTGAATATAAAACGATTTCGAAATGAATTGAATACAAAACGATTTCGAAATGAATTGAATGCAAAACGATTTCGAAATGAATTGAATATAAAACAATTTCGAAATGAATCGAATATAAAACGAATTTGAATTGAATTGAATATATAATGAGTTTGATTTGAATAGAAAATGAATTTGATTTAAATTGAATTTGATTTGATTTGAAAAGAAAATGAATTTGAACTGAATAGAAAACGAAACGAATTCGAATGGAATAGAAAACGAATTTGATTTCGAATTGAATATATAACGAATTTGATTTCAATTGAATAGAAAACGAATTTGATTTCAATTGAATATATAATGAATTTGATTCAAACAGAAAATCATTTGAATTGAATCGAATAGAAAACCAATTTGAATTGAATCGAATAGAAAATCATTTGAATTGAATCGAATAGAAAACCAATTTGAATTGAATCGAATAGAAAATCATTTGAATTGAATCGAATAGAAAATCAATTGAATTTGAATAGAACAGAAAACTAATTTGAATTGAATTGAATAAATAACGAATTCGAATTGAATTGAATAGATAACGAATTCGAATTGAATTGAATTGAATAGATAACGAATTCGAATTGAATTGAATAGATAACGAATTCGAATTGAATTGAATAAATAACCAATTTGAATTGAATTGAAAACGAATTCGAATTGAATTGGAAACGAATTGAATTGAATTCAAATTGAATTGGAATTTGAATTGAATAGAAATGAATTTTAAAAACGAATTTATAAAGAAGAATTCAATTTTGCTTTGAATTGAAATGGATGTTGAAATTGTTTCTGAAACGAATTCAAAACTATTTATATAATTCGTTTTAAATAGAAATCGGCGAAATATATATTATATATATTATATATATATATATAATATAATGGCCTGAATAGAACGCGCCGCGCCGTGGCAGTTCGCGAATTTCGACCATTTATTTCAAACGGACATTACGGGAGATCCGACCGTCGGATTCTCCTAAAACCGGAACCGTTGGGTTCGTATCGAAAAGAGCTTTCTAACGAATATTAGAAATTTGAAATCTAACGGTTGGATTTGGAGATACGTCCAAATCAAATTTGAAAAAGGTCGCTGTAAGTGCAGTTCGATGACCGTTGATGGAAATCGACTGTACGGGCCTTGATAAAATTATTAAAAATATCAATAATTTGTGTAAAATCCATAAGAAATGATTTGGGAAAAATTGGGGTGAAAAACTCCATATTTGAAAAGATAAAAATGGATTTTTATCGAAATGAACTAGTTTTGAACTAAATTTGAAACCCAATTATTTTTTTTAAATAAATAAATTAGATTTAAAAAGGGGTTTTAAATAATC
This sequence comes from Allium sativum, assembly GCA_030737875.1. Taxonomy (NCBI): domain Eukaryota; kingdom Viridiplantae; phylum Streptophyta; class Magnoliopsida; order Asparagales; family Amaryllidaceae; genus Allium; species Allium sativum. Next base: position 1,001,380,927 of record CM060912.1, read on the forward strand.
GGAATTTCTAATATATTTGATTGGATTTGAAATGGGTTTATCGTGAACGGTGTTTTAAATAACACTCGTTCTTTAACCCGATAAATAAATAGAATGTGATTTGGGTTTGTCGTGAACTGTGTTTTAAATGACATTAGTTCTTTAACCCAGTAAAAGGAGTTTTAATGAATCTTCAATTAGATTGAAACATGAATTGATAATCTAAATTATCAAATTTAGAAAATGAGCGAGAATGGAGTATTACCAGTTTTGCTCCAAAGCGATAGTTAAATCTTTAATTAGATTTGAACGTGAAATGGTAATTAATTTTACCAATAACACCATGGTATTAGATATGGAGTATCACCAGTTTTGCTTCATGGGATGAATAGGTTGGGATTGGGAAATAAAATAAATAATTACTTCGGTGTGGTTCGCTAATCTCGACTAGTTTGAAAAACCATAATTTGGTTTGAAATGTCATCCAAAGGAAGATTAAAGGATAAATTTTAAAGAATTTATCTTGGATAAAATTAATGGGAACCTTTCCCTAAGAATGTGATTGGGTGAATAAAAGAATATCCTGAATAGGAATGAGGCGTATGTTGAGTTTGTGTAACATTCGTTTTTAATATACGCGGGTTGTTCGGAAAGGCCGGGTTTATACCCATTCTGAATAACCGATTCGACGATATGTCGAAGATGAAGACGGTGGTCGAAGACCGGAAGTCTTCACATCATTTGGATAATTACTGACGATCCTGATTGGGCTGTACACCCAAGAGGATGGAAATAGTTGGTGGTCGTCCAGACGTACTTGGAGATCGATGGATATGCGAGGAAAGTGCCTCCGGTTTCGTTCAGACCCAGAACGGACTTGAAAAGGGATTGTGTGTCTGACATTGGATTTTATTATGTGTTGATTGATTTCTATTAAATATACATCTGTTTGGCGGCGGAGAATTTATTCTTTTGCTTAACGCCCTTCTCTGAGACGTACGAGCTCAGAGGTTGTATATCGATGGACATCAGTCGCATGGCATGAATTGCCTGTGTGGCACGCTAAGATGCAATGATCAAGGCTTCTGTTGAAAAGCAAAGTCTTGTGGTTGATGATCAAAGCACGCCTACGTGGCAGCTTTGTGTATAATGTGAATTCGCGAGCCTCACACCTCGGTATGAGTCAAAATCGGGATACGGACTGCAGGGAGAGCACGACGTTTCTTTCTAGCTTTGGTGGTGTCAGTGACTTACCAGCCCTGACATTTATATACTTTTCACCTTTGTGGTTGTTGGAATGCGAGGCGCCTCGATTTTAGGTTTGTAAGGACCGGGAAACGTGTGTTCAGGAATACTAATCCTCTAACGTAAGTGAGGACCGGCCCTGAAGCATCCAGGGGTTACCCAGAGTGTGTAGTCCCGAGGCATTTGCTAGAGTGTCTCGAAGCGGAGAGGAGCTTGCCCCTTGCCTCGACTCATGACGGAAATCCAATTTCCAATACCTGTATTGCGGTTTTAAATTGTAGAACTAGTATGGCGACATAGTAGCATGGGATGCTATGCCGTCTATGATTTATATTTATGATTGAAATTGTTTTGACACTATACACTTATTATAGTATCAAATGATTTGTTTTAAACGTACCAAGCATGTTTGGCTGTTATAAGGTAAAACCCTATCCTCCGGCTTGCGTTGCATTGTGTGATGGGACCTGGGTCTTATAATAGCTTCATTTTTCGAAAAAGCATTGCGTTGTTTATCTAATATGCACTGGTATTTTTGGGAGGAAACCCGTTCCGTGCCCTTGATTTACCTAACTTTAAAAACCAATATTAATAACTGTTTTAGTTCTCACACCAGTCACATGACTGACCTGGAGTTTATTGGTTTAACCTAAACTCTGTGTGCCCCTATTTTCCGCACGGGCAGCTAGTAGTTTTTGTTTTGCAGATTTATATTCACAGGATCCTGATTTACAGCTGGAATGATATCCGGAAAGCTCTGTATCCGTGTATCACCTTCAGTTGTGCTTTTGTAATGGCGCGTTTTGTTAGCTGTCGTAATTTATTTAATTATTAAATATCGATTGGGCGATATCGATGACTTGAATTAAATAATATTGAATATTTAATTAAAATAAACAATATAATAATACATTATAATGTCGAAATAATCGGAAATCACCGAATTCATAATACTGTGTGAATTGGATCAGCTAAAATATTTAATTCAGTTTAGAATTGAATTTGAATAACGAATCGATTTAATAATCGACGTTAAAACGTATTAATTTTAATATAATTAAAATAGAGCGCGAAACGACGCGGCAGTTCGCTATTTGGCGATTTAGACTTCAACTGAGTATACAGGGTCCGTTTTAAATCGGATCTCTGTGAAACAAGAAACATGTGGAGCTGGTGGAGTATATCTTTCTAGTGAAAGAGAGAGATCGGGATTTCGTCGTGTGGATTTTGAGTTACATCCAAATCAAAATATCAGAAATACAACGCCCTGACCATAACGATTTAATTATATTTTAAATAGGGATTTAAATAGGAATCGAGCGTCGATATAACTCTGACAAGGTAATATCGAGTTGTAAATATATACAGGAATAGTCTAGAGCTGTACGGCATTACACTGTGAATACAGACGATAATAATTAATTTTAAATATTTAATTTAATTATATTTAAATATATTTATATATTTAAATAGGCTATTTAGAGCGTTAAAAATAGCCACTTTTGCATACGAAGTCGGAATTCGACGAAACCAGTTTTGTTGGATCCGCAATATCAAATAGTTGTTAGATTTCCAGTTCCGAGATTTTTAGAGTCACTGTGTGGCCGTACAGATTTTTAGAGTGAGAAACAGTCAGTATTTCAACAGTTAAAAATACGCTGTGTGAGCATACGGAGTCGGAATTGGATGAAACCAATTTCGTTGAGACTGTAATGTCGAACTCTAGTTACATGTCCAGTTTGGTGATTTTTGGGTATCGTAGTTGGTCGCAGAGATTTTTAAGGACCAGGAACGAGTAGGAAATCAATAAATAAAATAAATAAATCAAATATAAAATAATCCCACCATTTTTCTTGGCCAAATAAAGGGCCACGCAACCTCTCTTCTCAACCACAGACTTTACCAACCCAAACAAACACATAAATACCGCATAAGACCCATAGCAGTAAACTTGGAAAAATGAAAACAAATGAAGTAAAAACCTAAATATCCTAAAATAAATACATACGAGTTGCTGGTGAACTACTCATCGCTTTGGTATACAAAATACTAGGCTCGAACTCATCTTAGCGGCGCCGAGAATATGTCGCATGAACTAGGGTTTGGGGTACTGGGATTTTGGGTGCATCGAATCAAGATGTAGGGTCGTATTCGGATTTAGAAGGAGGTTTAAACACCTTGGGGAGGAGTTGGGCGAAATCCGTTGTTGGCTTTGGCCGTGGGTGCATCTACAGATAGTTCGATACTACTTACGTCGCAGTCGAGGTGGGAGGTCTGAGTCTCACCATTTGGGTACCGGTTGATGCGGATTTAGGCGAGGGATTCTCTGGTGGTGGTGCCGAAGTCGATTGATGGTCATGGAGGTGGCAAGGAGGAGATGAAGTCGGCTGTTGTGGAGTACTGGTGCGTGAACTTCATTCGGGAAGAACGATTAAAGTGGGAGGGTCTGGGCTTTAAGGGGATACGAGTCAGGCATAGTGGAGTGGGCCGGAGTTGGGTTAGTAAAGCCACTTAAGTCTTATTTAATTTAAATTCAAATTAAAAAGTGTATTTAGCTTTAATAATGTATAACTTCTGCATACGTTATCAGAATGGCGCGAAACAAGTTGCGTTGAGATCGTATGGACGAGCACTCCACACTGGAACTGACCGCGAGTCGATTGGAGTCCGTCACAATTTATAGCAAAATAAATTGTCTAGCTGAATAAAGCGATGGTTATCGTCATTAACGATGATCGTCCAATGTGAGTAAAACTCACCAACTCTAAATAGTTCTATTTTTACAGTGTATTCTTAGGACTGTTAATTATTGTCTGTTTGACTGTATGTTGACTGTTTGATTGAACTGCTAGTCAGTTAGTAGAGATTATATATATATATATCTACGTATATATTTATAAACCGTCAAATAGTTATATGTTGATTCTGTTTATCAGAATATTATACTGTTGTTGTCTAACATCTGTGGTGCAGGGAAACAGGTTGGAGGAATCCAACGGGATTCCTCAACAGTTATTTTTACTGTAATTTATGTATTGTGATATATAAATGCGATATATATAATCTATTGTGATTATGTGTGGTTGGACGATATTCATCGTTGTTAGATGATGTGTTAAAAACCATAAGAAATACCAGGATATAGAAAGATATTTTCAAACTATAATTTGAAAATAATTTATTTATATAAAATCGATGGATTTTATATTATAAAGAAAAGGGGATTTTGAGTATAAAGGAGAAATATTTGTTAATCGAGTATAAAGGATTAAACAAAGTAATTGGTTAGGTTGACCAAAGCAAGTTAGTCGAGTTAATCAAAGTAATTGGTTAAGTTAACCAAAGTAAATTAGTTAAGTTAAACTAAGCGGTGAATCAAAGTGAATTTGTTAAGTTAAACTAAATGATTAATCGATGTGAATTAGTTAAGTTAAACTAAAGGATTAATCGATGTGAACTAGTTAAGTTAAACTAAAGGATCAATCGATGTGAATTAGTTAAGTTAACTAAGTGGTTAATCGAAGTAAATTAGTTGAGTTAAACTAAGTGAACCGGCTAGAGTTAATCAACGTGAATTAACTAAGTTAAACTAAGTGGATTAGTTCAGTTAATCGAGACAAGTAAATCAAGTTAGGGTAAACCATTTGAGTTAACCAGTTAGAGTTAACCATTTGAGTTAACCAGTTAGAGTTGATCAGTTAGAGTTGACCAGTTAGAGTTGACTAATTAGAGGTGACCAGTTAGAGTTGACCAGTTGGGGTTGATCAGTTAGAGTTGACCAGTTAGAGTTGACTAATTAGAGGTGACCAGTTAGAGTTGACCAGTTAGGGTTGATCAGTTAGAGTTAACCAGTTAGAGTTGACTAATTAGAGGTGACCAGTTAGAGTTGACCAGTTAGGGTTGATCAGTTAGAGGTGACCAGTTAGAGTTGATCAGTTAGAGTTGACCAGTTAAAGTTGACCAGTTAGAGTTATCCAAGTGGAGTTAATCGAGTAGAGTTGTCGAATATCACTTATTCAAAGTAGAGTATCGAATATAGTGTATTCGAGAGAAGAGTAATCGAATATAGTTTATTCGAGTGGAGAAATCAAATGTTATTCATTTGAGAAGAGTTATCGAATATTATTTATACGAAGAGGAGTTATCGAATATTGGTTATTCGGAGTTAGTTAATCCAAAGGAGTTATTCGAAGTTAGTTAATCCAAACGAGTTATTCGGAGTTAGTTAATCCAAAGGAGTTATTCGAAGTTAGTTAATCCAAAGGGGTTATTCGAAGTTAGTTAATCCGAAGGAGTTAGTCGAAGAGTTAATCCAAAGGAGTTATTCGGAGTTAGTTGATCCAAAGGAGTTATTCGGAGTAAGTTAAAGCAAATAGAGTCAACCCAATAGGGTCAGCCCAATAGAGTTAAGTGAAAAGAGATAATCGAATATAGTTATTCAAAAGAAGGTGTTAATCGAATATAGTTATTCGAGTAAAGTTAAAAGAGTTAATCGAATTTAGTTATTCGAATTTGATATTTGAATAGAGTTAAACACATTAGAGTGATCCGAATTACTTATTTAAATAGAGTTAAACACGTAAGAGTTAATTGAATATTAGTTATTCAATTAGAGTTAAATCGAATTTAGCTATTCGAAAGGAGTTAATCAATTTGAGTTAAGTTAATCGATTTGAATTAAGTTGAATCGAAATGGAGTAAATCGATTAGAATTAAGTTAATCGAGTTAGAGTAAATCGAATATTGGTTATTCGAAGGTAAGTTATTCGAATTAGTTATTCGAAGGAGTTAATCAAATGAGTCGACCCAAAGGAGTTAGTCGAATATTAGTTATTCGAATAGAGTTAAAGGAGTTATCGATTTTAGTTTGATCGAAAGGAGTTATCGATTAGTAAATCGAAAGGAGATTTTCGAATATAGCATATTCGAAAGAAAAGAGTCGAATATTGTTTATTCGAAAGAGAGAGATTTCGAATATGAGTTATTCGAAGAGAGATAATAGAATATAGGTTATTCGAAGAAGAGTTAATCAAATAGAGATTACTCGAAAGAGAGTTATACGTCGAATTCGATTATAGCGAATTCGGGAAAGTACTATTTACTTTCCAGGGTTTAAATCAAGGTTTAGATATTGATTAAGAAATTAGGTGTCTGTTTAATTATTCGAGTTAGGAGATAAAGTTATAATTTAGGTTAGATATTGTAGAAGTAGGAATTATAACGTTATAGTTATAATCAAACGTTGTCATATAAGAAGTAGATTCGTAACCTGAATCCGAGAATTTGCGTAAACAGATGATTGGAAAAAGTGAGTGACGAGCTTCATCTATTTCACGGTAAAGGACGTTGTTCAATTAAGGTCTGAGAGGTAATTATACCCCAACTTGATTGACTTCAGAATTGACAAAGGAATAGTTGTGGTTCGATAGAAAAGGTTGATTTGAAATATAGTTAAGTAATAAGCGATTAATGGATTAAGCGTAACGATGTTTTATATAACGTTCATTGGAAATCCGTAAATGAGTTTTGGAAACATTTTCCAAATATAGTCAGATATGTTTTCTAAACATAGAAAATGAAATGTTTTCACGATAAGAATTTAAGAAATAGAGTTAAGCAAATTTAGAAACTGACTGGAGAGGGTAAGTTGAACGGTTTTCTAAGTGACGATCTGATGTTGGTTTCGACCTTCCGGATTGATACTTAGAGAATTGTTCTCATACTAGTTACAGTTAGGGACTGATAGTTGCGAAATAATAGTGATGTGAAAATAAGCTATGGAAATGTTTTCCAATGATTAATAACATATATTTTCTAAATATATGAAATAAGGAAATATGAACATATGATGATTGATCGATCGAATTCCCATTTGGAAATAAGATCGTTGTTTGTACACCGACATGTTTTCATTTGATAGTTAGATCACAGACTATCAAAGTTTTTACCATTTTAACGTTGTTAATATGGACAGACCGGTTGGATTATTATCCAAAGAACCACTCTGTATTGGCATAAGCGTTGCGAGCAATATATGCCAAAGATAAATTGAAGACGGAGTAAAGTGCAAGCGCTGTTGTATAAGTCTTAGATAACAGTGACTAAGATGGATATACTGAATAGTGCCTTCGGTTTGTCCAGTCCCAGGACAACGTATATGGAAGAAGGTCTGACAGAGTATATCCAATGGATCGCGTAAGTTGATCTGTTCAAACGTATTCACGTTTGGTGGCGGAGGAATTCGTTTCTCTTAGCTGTATACCCGTGTTATTTTTGGATAAGTCAATTTGTGATTTGGCGGGTATGACGATGTGGCATTCAAAGTGAATGGTGATCAGATGTTCTGAAGATAGACGTAGCCTCTAGCCTCACAACCAGGAAGTAACAAAAGTTGGGCTAGGCAGCATGGCTAGTTGGGTCATCCCCAAGCAGGGTGTATTGTCACCGATCTAGAGAATATTCATATTTATACTTCTTTTTGATTCTGTATCTTCGGATGACGGTTTGATGGCCTATAACCGTGGTGGCAATATATTTGCGACACTCAAGCTAAATGAGTGAGCGGTCATGTGTGGCCGGGTTGCAAGACGTTCTTGTTGAACCTTGAGTGTATCACCTCTAGAGTACACTATTCAGAAGGTACTCCCATACCTTGTCTGTTGGAATCCATTCTCCGATAAGAGCCCTGCGGTTTATGATTTTATACTATGTATGTAGAACGTGAGATGCAAGCATTTCTGCTAGATTGATACCTATTTGTACTTAGACATTATTATAATATCACAATGATATTGCTTGTCAAAGCTGTTCAGATACTCATAAGGAAAAACACGTTCCGTATTCACGGCGTGGTCTTATGAGATATCATATACCTGTTCAATTGTTTTAAACTGTTTTACTCATACCAGTCCCATGACTGACCCGGAGTTTACTTTGTTGTTTCCCCTAAACTCTTGGGTGCCTAAATTTGTACGGCCAGTCAAGTAGTCGGGATTTACAGATATACTTGGAGAGCTTGGAGCAGGAGGCTGCAAGATTTTATAGCTGTAGTTATTTCCGCTGTGTTGTAAGTGTTGTACTCTGATAAGTGCTATTGTATATATATAACTGTTTACTTCAAAGTTATGTTATATATTATATGTTATTCGTTCCGCTGTGAGATTCGTGTTACTCTGATGATTCTGGTGTTCTTCTTCTTCTTCTATTCTATTAGTTCTATCTTTTCTTTCTCATCCTCTAAATTCTTTCACTAACGTCGCGGAATTTTCGACTCTCGAGGAGTCGAAAATTTCCAGCCGTTACAGTTGGTATCAGAGCTTAAGTTAAGAATTACCTTGGCTCTGTGGCGTGACTCGGTAGAGATAGGGTTAGTAATACCCTAGATTGAGTTTAAGTGTATATATACGAGTGCGTATTTGTATTTGATATAAAAATTTGTTTTATATTGTGGAGATTCATTGGCTGAGTTGTTTATGAGTTCTGGTCGATCAGTTTGATCCACTGTATCGGTAGGAGTTAATAAACACTTGAATACGATGGGTCGTCACGATATGTTTTAAAAGAGGGTAAGTTAATTTAACTTTACCCAAAGTATATTTTGATATAGATATATATATATATATATATATATATATATATATATATATCAAAATTATAATATATTAGATATATTGGTTGTTATTATAATCGAGTAAGATTATATAGTGAAATGGTTATACATAACCAATCAGATTCATATAAGTAAAGTATATAAAATCAGATGAGTAAATCTGAAATTAAATCAGAATTGGAATTAAAATAAGGAAATTTTAAGTTCCTGGGAGATTTTGAAAAAAAATTTCAATTCAAAATAAATATAGTATTGAACTCACCTGGATGACTGGAAAATAATTCCGAGGATGGATCGATACATCGTCGGTGTAATTTTCGAGTTTCTAAGTGGCGGATTACTACCAATGGTTTTGTTTTCAAATGGTGTTGAGGAAAACAAGTTGTTTAGAAATTCAAAAGTTTTGAATTGGTGTTAGGATTTGAAATTGATTTGAAATAAATCCCAGGAATTTAAATCTTGAAATTTAAAATTTAACTTGTTAAGTTGAATGAATCAAGATGGTAAAAACAAATAGTAAATTAAAATTTAACTTGAACCAAGTTAAATAAATCGGGATTCGATAAGAGAATAATCTGGATTGGAATTAAGTTGATGGGTTAAGAGTTTGAAATTTGATATTGGAGTTTGAATAGAATTTGACTTGGATAGAACCAAGTGGTTGAGTTGAAGATTGGATTGAGAAGACCTTGGTACATGTTGGGTTGATACAGTTAAAAGTGATAAGGTTGATATGCCCGACAAAAAGGTACAAGTTTATTTTTGATATAAGCATGAGATTTATGAGCCGAATCGGCAAGCCGCTTGGCTATTTGATTTTCTTTTGGGTTGGAGATGGCCTAGAGAGGCGAGTTGTGGTTTTACCGATAGGGCTGTACAAAGGAGGTTATGGCGAAATTTTCCGAAAATTTAAAGTGTTAGAAATTTTTTAGACTTTTTGAAAATTTTAGTTAGTCGGAAGAATAAATATTTTAGTCAATATTAAGTGGTTCGGTTGAAATCAGAAATAAGGGGTAAACCAATCTTAGGAGTTCCAATATATAGGGTCAACCTCTAACTTAGCAATTTCGAGGACGAAATTATTTTAAGTAGGGAAGTCTGTAATGGCGCGTTTTGTTAGCTGTCGAATAATTAATTTATTTAATTATTAAATATCGATTGTGCGATATCGATGACTTGAATTAAATAATATTGAATATTTAATTAAAATAAACAATATAATAATATATTATAATGTCGAAATAATCGGAAATCACCGAATTCACAATACTGTGTGAATTGGAACAGCTAAAATATTTAATTCAGTTTAGAATTGAATTTGAATAACGAATCGATTTAATAATCGACGTTAAAACGTATTAATTTTAATATAATTAAAATAGAGCGCGAAACGACGCGGCAGTTCGCTATTTGGCGATTTAGACTTCAACTGAGTATACATGGTCCGTTTTAAATCGGATCTCTGTGAAACAAGAAACATGTGGAGCTGGTGGAGTATATCTTTCTAGTGAAAGAGAGAGATCGGGATTTCGTTGTGTGGATTTTGAGTTACATCCAAATCAAAATATCAAAAATACAACGCCCTGACCATAACGATTTAATTATATTTTAAATAGGGATTTAAATAGGAATCGAGCGTCGATATAACTCTGACAAGGTAATATCGAGTTGTAAATATATACAGGAATAGTCTAGAGCTGTACGGCATTACACTGTGAATACAGACGATAATAATTAATTTTAAATATTTAATTTAATTATATTTAAATATATTTATATATTTAAATAGGCTATTTAGAGCGTTAAAAATAGCCACTTTTGCATACGAAGTCGGAATTCGACGAAACCAGTTTTGTTGGATCCGTAATATCAAATAGTTGTTAGATTTCCAGTTCCGAGATTTTTAGAGTCACTGTGTGGCCGTACAGATTTTTAGAGTGAGAAACAGTCAGTATTTCAACAGTTAAAAATACGCTGTGTGAGCATACGGAGTCGGAATTGGACGAAACCAGTTTCGTTGGGACCGTAATGTCGAACTCTAGTTACATATCCAGTTTGGTGATTTTTGGGTATCGTAGTTGGTCGCAGAGATTTTTAAGGACCAGGAACGAGTAGGAAATCGATAAATAAAATAAATAAATCAAATATAAAATAATCCCACCATTTTTCTTGGCCAAATAAAGGGCCACGCTACCTCTCTTCTCAACCACAGACTTTACCAACCCAAAAAAACACATAAATACCGCATAAGACCCATAGCAGTAAACTTGGAAAAATGAAAACAAATGAAGTAAAAACCTAAATATCCTAAAATAAATACATACGAGTTGCTGGTGAACTACTCATCACTTTGGTATACAAAATACTAGGCTCGAACTCATCTTAGCGGCGCCGAGAATATGTCGCATGAACTAGGGTTTGGGGTACTGGGATTTTGGGTGCATCGAATCAAGATGTAGGGTCGTATTCGGATTTTGAAGGAGGTTTAAACACCTTGGGGAGGAGTTGGGCGAAGTCCGGTGTTGGCTTTGGCCGTGGGTGCATCTACAGATAGTTCGATACTGCTTGCATCGCAGTCGAGGAGGGAGGTCCGAGTCTCACCATTTGGGTACCGGTTGATGCGGATTTAGGCGAGGGATTCTCTGGTGGTGGTGGCGAAGTCGATTGATGGTCATGGAGGTGGCAAGGAGGAGATGAAGTCGGCTGTTGTGGAGTACAGGAGCGTGAACTTCATTCGGGAAGAAGGATTAAAGAGGGAGGGTCTGGGCTTTAAGGGGATACGGGTCAGGCATAGTGGAGTGGGCCGGAGTTGGGTTAGTAAAGCCCACTTAAGTCTTATTTAATTTAAATTCAAATTAAAAAGTGTATTTAACTTTAATAATGTATAACTTCTCCATACGTTATCAGAATGGCGCGAAACAAGTTGCATTGGGATCGTATGGACGAGCACTCCACACTGGAACTGACCGCGAGTCGATTGGAGTCCGTCACAATTTATAGCAAAATAAATTGTCTAGCTGAATAAAGCGATGGTTATCGTCATTAACGATGATCGTCCAATGTGAGTAAAACTCACCAACTCTAAATAGTTCTATTTTTACAGTGTATTCTTAGGACTGTTAATTATTGTCTGTTTGACTGTATGTTGACTGTTTGATTGAACTGCTAGTCAGTTAGTAGAGATTATATATATATATATCTACGTATATATATATATAAACCGTCAAATAGTTATATGTTGATTCTGTTTATCAGAATATTATACTGTTGTTGTCTAACATCTGTGGTGCAGGGAAACAGGTTGGAGGAATCCAACTGGATTCCTCAATAGTTATTTTTACTGTAATTTATGTATTGTGATATATAAATGCGATATATATAATCTATTGTGATTATGTGTGGTTGGACGATATTCATCGTTGTTAGATGATGTGTTAAAAACCATAAGAAATACCAGGATATAGAAAGAGATTTTCAAACTATAATTTGAAAATAATTTATTTATATAAAATCGATGGATTTTATATTATAAAGAAAAGGGGATTTTGAGTATAAAGGAGAAATATTTGTTAATCGAGTATAAAGGATTAAACAAAGTAATTGGTTAGGTTGACCAAAGCGAGTTATTCGAGTTAATCAAAGTAATTGGTTAAGTTAACCAAAGTAAATTAGTTAAGTTAAACTAAGCGGTGAATCAAAGTGAATTTGTTAAGTTAAACTAAATGATTAATCGATGTGAATTAGTTAAGTTAAACTAAAGGATTAATCGATGTGAACTAGTTAAGTTAAACTAAAGGATCAATCGATGTGAATTAGTTAAGTTAACTAAGTGGTTAATCGAAGTAAATTAGTTGAGTTAAACTAAGTGAACCGGCTAGAGTTAATCAACGTGAATTAACTAAGTTAAACTAAGTGGATTAGTTCAGTTAATCGAGACAAGTAAATCAAGTTAGGGTAAACCATTTGAGTTAACCAGTTAGAGTTAACCATTTGAGTTAACCAGTTAGAGTTGATCAGTTAGAGTTGACCAGTTAGAGTTGACTAATTAGAGGTGACCAGTTAGAGTTGACCAGTTAGGGTTGATCAGTTAGAGTTGAACAGTTAGAGTTGACTAATTAGAGGTGACCAGTTAGAGTTGACTAATTAGAGGTGACCAGTTAGAGTTGACCAGTTAGGGTTGATCAGTTAGAGTTGACCAGTTAGAGTTGACTAATTAGAGGTGACCAGTTAGAGTTGACCAGTTAGGGTTGATCAGTTAGAGGTGACCAGTTAGAGTTGATCAGTTAGAGTTGACTAGTTAAAGTTGACCAGTTAGAGTTATCCAAGTGGAGTTAATCGAGTAGAGTTGTCGAATATCACTTATTCAAAGTAGAGTATCGAATATAGTGTATTCGAGAGAAGAGTAATCGAATATAGTTTATTCGAGTGGAGAAATCAAATGTTATTCATTTGAGAAGAGTTATCGAATATTATTTATACGAAGAGGAGTTATCGAATATTGGTTATTCGGAGTTAGTTTATCCAAAGGAGTTATTCGGAGTTAGTTAATCCAAAGGAGTTATTCGGAGTTAGTTAATCCAAAGGAGTTATTCGAAGTTAGTTAATCCGAAGGAGTTAGTCGAAGAGTTAATCCAAAGGAGTTATTCGGAGTTAGTTAATCCAAAGGAGTTATTCGGAGTTAGTTAAAGCAAATAGAGTCAACCCAATAGGGTCAGCCCAATAGAGTTAAGTGAAAAGAGATAATCGAATATAGTTATTCAAAAGAAGGTGTTAATCGAATATAGTTATTCGAGTAAAGTTAAAAGAGTTAATTGAATTTAGTTATTCGAATTTGATATTTGAATAGAGTTAAACACATTAGAGTGATCCGAATTACTTATTTAAATAGAGTTAAACACGTAAGAGTTAATTGAATATTAGTTATTCAATTAGAGTTAAATCGAATTTAGCTATTCGAAAGGAGTTAATCAATTTGAGTTAAGTTAATCGATTTGAATTAAGTTGAATCGAAATGGAGTAAATCGATTAGAATTAAGTTAATCGAGTTAGAGTAAATCGAATATTGGTTATTCGAAGGTAAGTTATTCGAATTAGTTATTCGAAGGAGTTAATCAAATGAGTCGACCCAAAGGAGTTAGTCGAATATTAGTTATTCGAATAGAGTTAAAGGAGTTATCGATTTTAGTTTGATCGAAAGGAGTTATCGATTAGTAAATCGAAAGGAGATTTTCGAATATAGCATATTCGAAAGAAAAGAGATCGAATATTGTTTATTCGAAAGAGAGAGATTTCGAATATGAGTTATTCGAAGAGAGATAATCGAATATAGGTTATTCGAAGAAGAGTTAATCAAATAGAGATTACTCGAAAGAGAGTTATACGTCGAATTCGATTATAGCGAATTCGGGAAAGTACTATTTACTTTCCAGGGTTTAAATCAAGGTTTAGATATTGATTAAGAAATTAGGTGTCTGTTTAATTATTCGAGTTAGGAGATAAAGTTATAATTTAGGTTAGATATTGTAGAAGTAGGAATTATAACGTTATAGTTATAATCAAACGTTGTCATATAAGAAGTAGATTCGTAACCTGAATCCGAGAATTTGCGTAAACAGATGATTGGAAAAAGTGAGTGACGAGCTTCATCTATTTCACGGTAAAGGACGTTGTTCAATTAAGGTCTGAGAGGTAATTATACCCCAACTTGATTGACTTCAGAATTGACAAAGGAATAGTTGTGGTTCGATAGAAAAGGTTGATTTGAAATATAGTTAAGTAATAAGCGATTAATGGATTAAGCGTAACGATGTTTTATACAACGTTCATTGGAAATCCGTAAATGAGTTTTGGAAACGTTTTCCAAATATAGTCAGATATGTTTTCTAAACATAGAAAATGAAATGTTTTCACGATAAGAATTTAAGAAATAGAGTTAAGCAAATTTAGAAACTGACTGGAGACGGTAAGTTGAACGGTTTTCTAAGTGACGATCTGATGTTGGTTTCGACCTTCCGGATTGATACTTAGAGAATTGTTCTCATACTAGTTACAGTTAGGGACTGATAGTTGCGAAATAATAGTGATGTGAAAATAAGCTATGGAAATGTTTTCCAATGATTAATAACATATATTTTCTAAATATATGAAATAAGGAAATATGAACATATGATGATTGATCAATCGAATTCCCATTTGGAAATAAGATCGTTGTTTTTACACCGACATGTTTTCATTTGATAGTTAGATCACAGACTATCAAAGTTTTTACCATTTTAACGTTGTTAATATGGAGAGACCGGTTGGATTATTATCCAAAGAACCACTCTGTATCTGCATAAGCGTTGCGAGCAATATATGCCAAAGATAAATTGAAGACGGAGTAAAGTGCAAGGGCTGTTGTATAAGTCTTAGATAACAGTGACTAAGATGGATATACTGAATAGTGCCTTCGGTTTGTCCAATCCCAGGACAACGTATATGGAAGAAGGTCTGACAGAGTATACCCAATGGATCGCGTAAGTTGATCTGTTCAAACGTATTCACGTTTGGTGGCGGAGGAATTCGTTTCTCTTAGCTGTATACCCGTGTTATTTTTGGATAAGTCAATTTGTGATTTGGCGGGTATGACGATGTGGCATTCAAAGTGAATGGTGATCAGATGTTCTGAAGATGGACGTAGCCTCTAGCCTCACAACCAGGAAGTAACAAAAGTTGGGCTAGGCAGCATGGCTAGTTGGGTCATCCCCAAGCAGGGTGTATTGTCACCGATCTAGAGAATATTCATATTTATACTTCTTTTTGATTCTGTATCTTCGGATGACGGTTTGATGGCCTATAACCGTGGTGGCAATATATTCGCGACACTCAAGCTAAATGAGTGAGCGGTCATGTGTGGCCGGGTTGCAAGACGTTCTTGTTGAACCTTGAGTGTATCACCTCTAGAGTACACTATTCAGAAGGTGCTCCCATACCTTGTCTGTTGGAATCCATTCTCCGATAAGAGCCCTGTGGTTTATGATTTTATACTATGTATGTAGAACGTGAGATGCAAGCGTTTCTGCTAGATTGATACCTATTTGTACTTAGACATTATTATAATATCACAATGATATTGCTTGTCAAAGCTGTTCAGATACTCATAAGGAAAAACCCGTTCCGTATTCACGGCGTGGTCTTATGAGATATCATATACCTGTTCAATTGTTTTAAACTGTTTTACTCATACCAGTCCCATGACTGACCCGGAGTTTACTTTGTTGTTTCCCCTAAACTCTTGGGTGCCTAAATTTGTACGGCCAGTCAAGTAGTCGGGATTTACAGATATACTTGGAGAGCTTGGAGCAGGAGGCTGCAAGATTTTATAGCTGTAGTTATTTCCGCTGTGTTGTAAGTGTTGTACTCTGATAAGTGCTATTGTATATATATAACTGTTTACTTCAAAGTTATGTTATATATTATATGTTATTCGTTCCGCTGTGAGATTCGTGTTACTCTGATGATTCTGGTGTTCTTCTTCTTCTTCTATTCTATTAGTTCTATCTTTTCTTTCTCATCCTCTAAATTCTTTCACTAACGTCGCGGAATTTTCGACTCTCGAGGAGTCGAAAATTTCCAGCCATTACAGCTTTGTATTATTTTCCGCTGCTATGTAATTTATTGTAATCTCTGATATTTATCAAATGTAATTTATTCATTTATACTCTGTATATTCTTGTATCTGATGGAATTGTTGTAATAGCAATGAAATGTTCTTCCGTCTGCGTTCTGTTTTGTCCTGTTCTCAACGATCAGGGGTTTCGAACGGTCTAGATCGGTTTAACGACTGATTCGGATCGAGCGAAATTCCCGGCCGTCACATTTGGTATCAGAGCTTTGGTTTACAGAGCTCGAGAACAAGACACATTAGAACTATACGAAAGAATTCATCAGATATTGGATTAGCAATATCCAATTAGAATGACTCGTTAGAGATAGGATCAGTAGTATCCTAGAACGGGTGTGAAGAGTATATTTTTCAAATGAAAACAATTTTGTTTTGAAAATTTAAATCGTTTTAAACGTATTTGATTATTTATTTACTTTGAATTTGGACAATCCGATATATAAAGTTTTTGCATATACGCGTCATGAACGTATATTCGAAGTTTTAATATACCGGATAGATATAGAACCGCACTCTAGTAGCCCGACAATGTTCTGATGGTGGTTCGAAACTTCATCAGCATTTATTTAGAGTGATGAAGGTGTGATTTTCTATATATTTCCATTAGACTGGTGTGAGAACCAAAACTTATATAGTTATAACACATTGTTGTGAATTGGCATCAAAAACATGATTTTTGTATATATATCAAAATTATGAATTTGAAACTCTAATTCACTAATTGATTGATGTTTGTGTTGTTTGTTTATTTGTTTGATAATTTTGAATCATTTATGCCTAATTGCATCAAATATTGAATTGTATTGAAAATTGGTCGCATTTGCTTGCATATATATGTACTTACATTGAACAGGTCATAGCAAGGAGGCTAGAGCCAAAGAATAAAATTTGTTTGCCCGACAAATAGGTACATGTTTACTATAATTTACAGTTTTGTTTGGGTGATGATGATTTTATGAGCCTATTGGCTAGCCGCTTGGCATTTTCTTTTTCTTTTTGAGATCAGAAGGCCTATATGGCAATTTCGGGATTTTCCCGTGGCTCCCGGTGCAGGGGAGGTTATGGCGAAATTTTTCGAAAATTTAGGGTGTTAGCCAAATTTTTGAAAATTCTCAGAAACTGAAAAGTTGGAGAATGGAATCCAGATCGAACGTAGAGTCGATTAATCAAACCACTTTCGACTTTGTTCCTTTTCGGGGATGAAAAGTTCTAAGTGGGGGAGATTGTAATAACCCGGAAATTCTGAGCCAGTTTAAAATTTTTATTTCTGCAATTTTAGTGAATTTTGAATATTTAAAATAGATTATTTTAAAGAATATCGACGAGAAATTTAATTTGAATATAATTCGAACGTATATATTATATACGTCGTCGTTAGAATATAAACAATTATATATAATTATAAAAGGAATTGAAAATGGCGCGGTAGTTCGATAATTCGATTTCAAACTTCAATTGAACATACCGGGTGCAAAACAATCTGGATTTTAGTGAAACCAAAAACATTAGGATCTAATTGATAATATCTTTCCAACAAATCCGAAAAATCGAAATTTCATAGCGGGAATCAAAAGATATGTCCAGTTGAAAATTCAGAATAGTCGCTATGGAATTCAGGCCCTTAAAAATGGAAATTTTGCAAACGACCTCGGATTTCGACGAAACCACTTTTGTTGGGTCCGCAGTGTCAAGTTATTGCTAGATTCCAAATTTCATAATTTTTCGAATCAATATGTGAGCATGGCAAAGGAAAACGCGTTTGACCAGTTTCAGTTGATTTTAATCGACTGGAAATTGGCCATTTTTCCAACGGTCTCAGAATTCGACGAAACTAGTTTTGTTAGGACCGTATCGTCAATACGAAGCTAGAAAATATTTTTCTGCAATTTATAGAGTTCATATGTGACCCTGGTAAATTGAAATGTACGTTTAAAATTAGATATAGTGATTTAAATGTAAATTTAACGGAAACTGATCGAAACAGTCGAATCAGCCTACGATACCTATCCCATTGTGTTCGAAAAGGGGGTAAAACGCTATGGACGACAGGCAGTGGGCCTCGTTTTGAGATCGAAAATAAAAGTTGCTTTTTGGCGAAAAATAAATTAATTAAATAATAAAAAAAATAGAATAAAATATACCTTTCTCTCCTATATCTCTGCCCCCCCCCCGTTTGAGTCAATCAGAAAAAGAAAAGAAAAAAAATTAAAAAATCCCGCGACTCCTCCTGGCGATCGACGCCAGCACTACCGCCGCCTCCACCCTTGACTCTCCTCTCCCCAGTCCCGCTCACCCCCTCCGACGACATCCACCCTCCTTAAATCCGCCGCCCCCTTTTTCTCCGATAAGCCCCATCCTCCTCCGCATGCCAGAACGCGCAGCACCCCCCCCCCAATCGGAAATCGAGCACCGCACCCCCCTGGCCCACAGTCCGCCGCCTCAGGCGCCCCTCTAGCCTCGCTAGCACCTCCGACCACCTCAGGCGCAGTGAACCCTCCCCGATTGAAAAAGTAAGTTTTTTTTATTTGTTTTAATTTTATTTATTTATTTCTCCTGTATATGGTTAGCAAACAAAAAAAATCAGTATTTTTATATATGAATTGGCATTTATAAAAGCTGAAAATAAAGTATATATAAAGATTTGATTTTTAGAATTGAAAAGATTATATTTTTAGTAATAAAAATATGATTTTTATATAAGGAAGAGGTAGAAAGGATTTTTATTCAATTAAAGATATGATTTTTATATTTTTAAGGTAATAAAAATATGATTTTTATATTTTTAAAGTATTAAAAATATAATCTTTACTATGTAGAAGATGTAAAAATATGATTTTTGTTTATGTAGAGAAGTAAAAATATAATTTTTACATGATAGGAATGTTGGAAATACCATCTTTATATGTGTAGCAAATTAAAAATGTGATTTTTATAATGATAAATTTGAAAAGGCGAGATCTTTATATATAGAATAACGATGAAAAATAGAATTTTTATCTATATAGCAGCGGTGTAAAAATAGCATTTTTATCCATATAGCGTGATAGTAAAAATTCGATTTTTATATATTGAATAGCAAAGGAAAAATTTGATTTTTATATATTGAATAGCATAATAAAAATTCGATTTTTATATATTGAATAGCATAATAAAAATTCGATTTTTATATATTGAATAGCAAAGTAAAAATTCGATTTTTATATATTGAATAACAAAGGAAAAATTCGATTTTTATATATTGAATAACGAAGTAAAAATTCGATTTTTACATATGTAGTGGCTACAGCAGCGAAGATGACAAAAATGCGATAACGATGAAGATTTCTATCAAAGAAGAGTCAAGATGATTGAATAGCTTTCGGTGAGAATTCCTCACCTTTCAATTTCATTTTCTAGTTATATATATATACTAGGATGCAGAGGGTGCTTAGTAGCACCCGACATAATTGTCCACAGACCATGGACTTGTTTGTTTTGATTGCAAAAATTAGTTAGAGTATTTGATTGAAATTTGAATTGTTTGGTGAAATGAATTGATTTGATTGATGTGTGAATGGCGTGGGCCTTCACTAGACCAGGGATAAGGCTAGGCCTCGTCCCGTTTCTAGTATCGTGCCGTTATGCCGCCGAAATTTTCTAAAATATGTTAGAAAAATAAAAATATCATTTTATTGAATAAATGAACTGAATAGAAATTCATATGTTGAAACAAAATGTTTTATCGTTAAAATATAATTTTTAACGTGAATGTGAAAAAAATAAAATATTCATTTACAAATCGGCCGATTTGTTTATATACGCTGATTTGACTGATATTGATTGGGTCGATAAATTTTACACATCGCCCAACTGCACAAGTAAAATCTGTGTTTGATTGTTTGAAACCCCACACGGGTGTTGGGATGAAATTTGAAGTTCACTCATCCTGATTGATTAAATATGTCGATCGATTGATTGACAGGCTGTTATAAGCGTTAGATATTTATATTTGACGCTTATACAGTGTAGTGCACTTTGGTTGATGGTTGATTATTTTTCAATGCTATTATATACGTGTGATGTATGAAAATCCATATAATTAACATTATATGGTAATTGATTGGGCCTCATTCCAATTTGAAAAATAAAGAATATTATAAAATAAAGGTTCATGTGTTGACTGTACTCATCCGTTGAGATTAGTCATGTGTTGAACGAAATATTTTAATTATAAATTTTACATCTTTATCAATATAAAATAAAGGTTCATGTGTTGACGATACTCATTCGTTGAGATTAGTCATGTGTTGAACGAAATATTTTAACAAAAATAGTCACACGTTGACGGCACTCATTCGTTGAGATTAGTCGTGTGTTGACAAATAGAAATATTTTGATAATACAAAATATTTTGATAATAGAAATATTTTGATAATACGAAATATTTTGATAATAAAAAATATTTGAAATAGAATATTTGAAAATAGGAATATATGAAGCCGTGTTGATTAGATTGACGCCATTTTGACATGAACGATATTTATATCGATTTTAGCGATTTCGAAATGAATTGAATGAAAACGATTTCGAAATAAATCGAATATAAAACGATTTCGAAATGAATTGAATATAAAGCGATTTCGAAATGAATGAATATAAAGTGATTTCGAAATGAATTGAATATAAAACGATTTCGAAATGAATTGAATACAAAACGATTTCGAAATGAATTGAATATAAAACGATTTCGAAATGAATTGAATATAAAACGATTTCGAAATAAATCGAATATAAAACGAATTCGAATTGAACATATAATGAGTTTGATTTGAATAGAAAATGAATTTGATTTGATTTGAAAAGAAAATGAATTCGAACTGAATAGAAAACGAAATGAATTCGAATGGAATAGAAAACGAATTTGATTTCGAATTGAATATATAACGAATTTGATTTCAATTGAATAGAAACGAATTTGATTTCAATTGAATATATAATGAATTTGATTCAAATAGAAAATCATTTGAATTGAATCGAATAGAAAACCAATTTGAATTGAATCGAATAGAAAATCATTTGAATTGAATCGAATAGAAAACCAATTTGAATTGAATCGAATAGAAAATCATTTGAATTGAATCGAATAGAAAATCAATTGAATTTGAATAGAATAGAAAACGAATTTGAATTGAATTGAATAAATAATGAATTCGAATTGAATTGAATAAATAACAAATTCGAATTGAATTGAATAGATAACGAATTCGAATTGAATTGAATAGATAACGAATTCGAATTGAATTGAATAAATAACCAATTTGAATTGAATTGAAAACAAATTCGAATTGAATTGGAAACGAATTGAATTGAATTCAAATTGAATTGGAATTTGAATTGAATAGAAATGAATTTTAAAAACGAATTTATAAAGAAGAATTCAATTTTGCTTTGAATTGAAATGGAGGTTGAAATTGTTTTTGAAAGGAATTCAAAACTATTTATATAATTCGTTTTAAATAGAAATCGGCGAAATATATATTATATATATTATATATATAATATAATGGCCTGAATAGAACGCACCGCGCCGCGGCAGTTTGCGAATTTCGACCATTTATTTCAAACGGACATTACGGGAGATCCGACCGTCGGATTCTCCTAAAACCAGAACCGTTTGGTTCATATCGAAAAGAGCTTTCTAACGAATATTATAAATTTGAAATCTAACGGTCGGATTTGGAGATACATCCAAATCAAATTTGAAAATGGTCGCTGTAAGTGCAGTTCGATGACCGTTGATGGAAATTGACTGTACGGGCCTTGATAAAATTATTAAAAATATCAATAATTTGTATAAAATCATAAGAAATGATTTGGGAAAAATTGGGGTGAAAAACTCCATATCTGAAAAGATAAAAAATGGATTTTTATCGAAATGAACTAGTTTTGAACTAAATTTAAAACCCAATTTTTTTTTTAAATAAATAAATTAGATTTAAAAAGGGGTTTTAAATAATCGGAATTTCTAATATATTTGATTGGATTTGAAATGGTTTTATCGTGAACGGTGTTTTAAATAACACTCGTTCTTTAACCCGATAAATAAATAGAATGTGATTTGGGTTTGTCGTGAACTGTGTTTTAAATGACATTAGTTCTTTAACCCAGTAAAAGGAGTTTTAATGAATCTTCAATTAGATTGAAACGTGAATTGATAATCTAAATTATCAAATTTAGAAAATGAGCGAGAATGGAGTATTACCAGTTTTGCTCCAAAGCGATAGTTAAATCTTTAATTAGATTTGAACGTGAAATGGTAATTAATTTTACCAATAACACCATGGTATTAGATATGGAGTATCACCAGTTTTGCTTCATGGGATGAATAGGTTGGGATTGGGAAATAAAATAAATAATTACTTCGGTGTGGTTCGCTAATCTCGACTAGTTTGAAAAACCATAATTTGGTTTGAAATGTCATCCAAAGGAAGATTAAAGGATAAATTTTAAAGAATTTATCTTGGATAAAATTAATGGGAACCTTTCCCTAAGAATGTGATTGGGTGAATAAAAGAATATCCTGAATTGGAATGAGGCGTATGTTGAGTTTGTGTAACATTCGTTTTTAATATACGCGGGTTGTTCGGAAAGGCTGGGTTTATACCCATTCTGAATAACCGATTCGACGATATGTCGAAGATGAAGACGGTGGTCGAAGAACGGAAGTCTTCACATCGTTTGGATAATTACTGACGATCCTGATTGGGCTGTACACCCAAGTGGATGGAAATAGTTGGTGGTCGTCCAGACGTACTTGGAGATCGATGGATATGCGAGGAAAGTGCCTCCGGTTTCGTTCAGACCCAGAACGGACTTGAAAAGGGATTGTGTGTCTGACACTGGATTTTATTATGTGTTGATTGATTTCTATTAAATATACATCTGTTTGGCGGCGGAGAATTTATTCTTTTGCTTAACGCCCTTCTCTGAGACGTACGAGCTCAGAGGTTGTATATCGATGGACATCAGTAGCATGGCATGAATTGCCTGTGTGGCACGCTAAGATGCATTGATCAAGGCTTCTGTTGAAAAGCAAAGTCTTGTGGTTGATGATCAAAGCACGCCTACGTGGCAGCTTTGTGTATAACGTGAATTCGCGAGCCTCACACCTCGGTATGAGTCAAAAACGGGATACAGACTGCAGGGAGAGCACGACGTTTCTTTCTAGCTTTGGTGGTGTCAGTGACTTACCAGCCCTGACATTTATATACTTTTCACCTTTGTGGTTGTTGGAATGCGAGGCGCCTCGATTTTAGGTCTGTAAGGACCGGGAAACGTGTGTTCAGGAATACTAATCCTCTAACGTAAGTGAGGACCGACCCTGAAGCATCCAGGGGTTACCCAGAGTGTGTAGTCCCGAGGCATTTGCTAGAGTGTCTCGAAGCGGAGAGGAGCTTGCCCCTTTCCTCGACTCATGACGGAAATCCAATTTCCAATACGTGTATTGCGGTTTTAAATTGTAGAACTAGTATGGCGATATAGTAGCATGGGATGCTATGTCGTCTATGATTTATATTTATGATTGAAATTGTTTTGACACTATACACTTATTATAGTATCAAATGATTTGTTTTAAACGTACCAAGCATGTTTGGCTGTTATAAGGTAAAACCCTATCCTCCGGCTTGCGTTGCATTGTGTGATGGGTCCTGGGTCTTATAATAGCTTCATTTTTCGAAAAAGCATTGCGTTGTTTATCTAATATGCACTGGTATTTTTGGGAGGAAACCCGTTCCGTGTTATATGGCGTGGTCCCTTGATTTACCTAATTTTAAAAACCAATATTAATAACTGTTTTAGTTCTCACACCAGTCACATGACTGACCTGGAGTTTATTGTTTTAACCTAAACTCTGGGTGCCCCTATTTTCTGCACGGGCAGCTAGTTGTTTTGGTTTTGCAGATTTATATTCACATGATCCTGATTTACAGCTGGAATGATATCCGGAAAGCTCTGTATCAGTGTATCACCTTCAGTTGTGCTTTGTATTATTTCCCGCTGCTATGTAATTTATTGTAATCTCTGATATTTATCAAATGTAATTTATTCATTTATACTCTGAATATTCTTGTATCTGATGGAATTGTTGTAATAGCAATGAAATGTTCTTCCGTCTGCGTTCTGCTTTGTCCTGTTCTCAACGATCAGGGGTTTCGAACAGTCTAGATCGGTTTAACGACTGATTCGGATCGAGCGAAATTCTCGGCCGTCACATTTATCATAGACTTCAACATTTGATTTAGCCTATGATGTTGTATGATAACTATGTTAATTATCTATCGTTTGGTTACTGCTGGCTATTGTGCCTTAATTTTATGGGTTTGAAGGAGATGGGTTTGCTGCATTTGGTCATGTATTCTTATTGTAATTGGCATGGTCCTCACCTAACTACGTTTAGGAGCATTTTGGCAGATGCTCCCTCGTCACTATATTTCAGCCTTGGCATTTCTTATTCTCAAGCAACGGATTGATGCTTTACTTCAGCCCAGTATATTGAACATCACCTTACACCCGCTATACTCTTGGTGAGCTCCGGTGGTTGGTTTATCACTTTGGTGCTATCGCTGGTCCACTCATGCTTTTCTGATTTACTTAGGCTTCTTTATCATTCTTATTTTTGCTGTAGAGTTTTATTTTTGTGAGCCATCGTTGGGAGGCAGTTTCTCATCGTTTTTGTTATGTTATGCAGCGCCACACTATCGCTCCATCGTTCCAATGGTTTTTGAGGGTTGGCTTTTTATTAATAAAAGACATTCTTAAGTTCATTTTATTTCAAAAAAGTGTTCAAGTTGGATTATCCGATTTTAGTCTTAAGAGTCACATTACCTTTAAATCACATCTTATAAGGTACACATCAATAAATCTAAATTTCACTTTGATAAACCATAAAATTTTAACTTTAGTTATGTTTAGATTCAATGCATCTACTTAATAAATTATTATCTAGTCATTTATTAAGTTCGAAATCCTTAGAAATCCATTAACCCATTCATCCATTTAACTTTACATTTTAAAATCAATTTATCTTACTTGATAAATTTCATTTCAACTATGTCATTAAACAAATAAAATTATCATAAAATTTTAGTTTCTCATTAAAACCTTATATATTTATTTTTTATAAAAATATATAATTTTAAATAATAATTATATTAAAATTTTATTTATTTACTTATAAAATTGTTTATATTTTAAAAGTAAATAATAATATAATTTAAATTCTTAAATTCATATATTAAATACATATATTAACTTATAAATTAGTTTTTTATAACATATAATGTAAATTTAAAGCTTTATTAAATATAAAATATGACCTTAAATAATGTTCTAAATTTAGATTTCCAAAATACTTTTATCACATCATAATATATTTTTGATTTCAGAAAATTCTTTCACAATAGACCAACGGTGTCTGTATATAATTTTTTACTTAGGCCAAATGATAGGGATATATATCTCACTTCAATCCGTTTAATATTCATTTTATGGGTATTTATCATTTCAACCTGCATCCCAATAATTTTGGTTTCAATTTCTAAATCTATACGGTGATTCGGGTATGTATCATTTTGAGTAGCCTAGTAGTTAAGGATTTTGCACCATGGTAATAGTGGCATGAGTTCAAAACCCGAATTGGCATGCTAAGAGCTTACCATGCGCATACGCTAAGATCAGCCACTTATGTGGTGTTCGCGGACCGGGCTAGGTGCACTTGGGAGGGTTTTACGACTGGTCGGTTTCCCTCCTGAACAAATTCAAAAAAAAAAAAAGTATCATTGCAACCTATAATGATTTTACAAATCTATAAGGAACTTGCAATGTAAGGACAAATAGATAACACTATCAATATCACACATTCATCATAACACATCAAAACAATCAGATATCACCTACAAATAATTCGTTTTGTATATGTCAAAAGTGTGTGTTTCACATGTGCGCAAATTTATAATAGAAAAAATTAGGTTTTCTAGAGCAGTCATAATATTTCAAATGGTGCCAATTCACTAATTGAAAACGTTAATCGTGAGTAAGAGTTCTCACCTTACGTGGCAAATAAAACGAAGATGACGTAGGCTGATATTGAAGCTGGTGTGACATAAGCACGCATGATCGAATCGAGCAAATCTAACTACTATCTTGAATCAAAATTCCTCCACGACAAATCAACCTAAGCTCTAGGCACAAAATCAACACTTCTTCTTATTTTATAATATATATATATATACACACACACACACACACCATATAAAATATTTCTCCAACCAATAACTGTTAGGCTTGAACACCAGACCTCAGACATCTCATTCACATGCACTACCACTTCACCATAACATTTCTTAATTCTAAACACAACACAAACACATACATAATAACTCACACCACAACCACATAGTTATATATCAGGTCGGGCTTACGGTTAGGTCAATGGAGGTGGTCGAAGTCAAGAGTGACACGACTTGGTTATATGCAAGGAGGAGGTGTAGTGGTTTTGTCTAGGGAAGATGGATTTAGATTTTTTTCCAAAGCTTACAAACACTGAGCAATTTTATTGATTATTTTTAAATTTATTTTTGAACCGACTGACCTAAAGATTTGGAAAAGTCATAAACTGAAAAGTTGTTTCAAATTATTTTCTCTTCAATTTAAATAAAATTAAAACTGGTTTTCAATAAAATTTGAGGAGGGTACACCAGAAAAGCATCAGTTAAATTTTTTAGTCAGTAATCTAAGCCCAAAAATGTGTCTAAAAGATTCATGATTTCAGCATAGAAAATCTCAAAATCTGAAAAGGTCTTCAATATGAAAGTTGTAGTTATTTCAATTTTACACAATCTTAGAAAAAGAAGAAGTTAATTTGGATTTTTTTAACAAGAATTTACGACCTTTACTACACAAGTCAAAATATAGAGAGAAAAAAGTCTTTGGTTTCAAACGGAAAAGTGGCCATGGCTAGGGTTTCTGGTGGGGCCCACTTGTTGGAGGTGGACGAAGTTAGGCCACGTGTGATTAAGTTAGTGGTGGAGGACATATGTGATGGTGGTGGTCAAAGGGAGGAAGGTTGTTTGCATTTTTAGATCTAGGTTTTCACACTTCCCAAATTAATTGAATTTTGAAATTATAATTGATTAGAACATAGACATAGAGATCATGACTCATTACAATAATTAGAATTTACTTGAAGATTGAAAGAAAGGTTGAAGAGGAAGAAGGAACAAATGGCCTCGGTTAAAAAACTGAAAATGAAAATATTGAGAAGAAAGATCCGTAAATAATCTTCCTCGGAGTCCACTCAAATTGTAACGCAATATTTAATAAAGGGATGGCGTGGCATATATAGCTTTCCCATAAAGCTAAGTTTCAATTTAAACACATGTAGGAGGGATAACAGTGAAAATACGGTCCTATTTGCGCAGTTTTTCACAAGAAAGGTCAAATTTGAAGCAAACGAAAGTGGATTTCATGGAACAAAAATTGGATATTTTTATATAATGTCGAGTATAACCAATCAAAAAAATTGGTATTTCAGAACTTCTAAATTTTTAGTTCAAATTCAAATTCTTACAACTTTATATCGAAACTGTTTTGCTGGAAAATTTTATATTTTAATCGATTTGGTAAACTAAAGTACTTTATAATTCAAACATGTTATTTAAATTTAAGTTTTAAGAATTTACTTAAATTCGGATGACATAATTTTTTACAATTTAACAATTACATTCTTATTTGATAGTTGTTTAATTTCATTATTTAAGTGGTACTTATTTTTGTTTATACACAAAATCAAATTCACTTATTTCATTATAAATACGGATAAACTAAAATTTAAAATTTATTCAAATCCTAAATTAAAAGTCTATTTAAATTTTAGGTGGTTACAGTCTATCCCACTCAAACCTTTTTGTCTATGAAAAGAAGCGAGACAAGGAAATAAAAATAAAGTAATAATATATGTGTGTGTGTGTGTATATATATATATAGAAAATAATTTATACATATTCATTAACTTACTTAAACTAATATTTCTTAATATGTTTAAATCAAAATTTTAGATACTTTTGAACATTTCGAAATGCCTTTAAGTATCCACTCGAGGTCGAAACTGGCACTATATATCTCACTTTCCGAACCCGAAAATAAAAACCAATGATGTCGCAGTCATCACAAGAATCATTTCCAAGTGACTCTAGTGTAAATCTATACACTATCTAGTACATATAGGACTTAACACATATGTTCATCGAATGTATGCCCAATTCACTAAGTATTTGATAGACCAATTTTAACGTCAAGTTAATACTCGAAACTTTTATTTTAAAATAAAATATATAAACTTTCAAAATATAAAGATGTTTGAAATCATTTATTCATTACAAATTTCGAATATGGAAAATTTATATTTCTCCCCACTCATTTATTTTATTATAACTTTGACTCATATCATACATTCAAATATACACAATTTATAATTACGAAAGAGATGATATAAAATTTCTCAAACATATATTCTATATGGTTTCTTAACCGATATTAATATTTCACTAAATTTATCACTTCTAATTCATACATTAAATCCTTTTAAATCTTTTACTTAAATTCCAATTTTTTTCTCAGGTTCAAAATTTAATTATATATGCTTAAATCTGAAATTTAAGTGAACATTAATCAATATCATGGCTTAGGGTTAATATTTACTTAATATTATAATTATAAAGCTTAATTAACTTCATGAGTTTGGTTTTTTTCTTCAAGTCATCGTTCTTTTATAAGTTTCAAATCTATATAAAACAAACCTTTATAATTCAATTAGTATTCTAATTATATTCATTCAAAATCAAATTTATAAATCATGCCTATTTGAGTTAACTTTCTCAATTTCAAAATATCTTATTTGCTATTATGTATAACATGAAATTTATCATTATCGCCAAAACCATTTCATAATTTTGTTGAATTCATTAAAATTATTTCTTTAAAAATGATCACCTTATAATTCTAATTTGAATATATATATATATATATATATATATATAAACATCTAATATAGTATCATTAAGTCTCAAAACATATATTCTTTGCAACATTTGGAAATATCCATCTACCATAAGTTAAAAAAATATCCTTCTTTATATACAAATTAATATTTGAATTAGTTTTACTCAAAACCCATTAATATTTCATACTTATTAGACATAAAATAGAGTTAACAACTTTCAAAACATCAATTTTCAAGTTCTTTCTTATAATCATATTAGTATAGACTCACTTAGTATATCATTTCAGTTTTTAAACATTTAATACCTTTCAAAATGCTAATTTTACCAATAATAACGTAAGTGATTATTACCTTAGTTATTAACACATTCGCGTTTTCACATTGATTCTTAATACAAGTTATACTTAAAATTCCTTCCATTATCAATTCAGTTACTTTAAAGATAAGTCTGAAACACGAGTTACAACTAAACCAACGAAAGAAATTAAATAATGGAAATCTATGAAGATGGAGAACCTAATCAAAACAAATTAGAAAATATTAAGGATTTCGAAAGCTATCGCTTACAGAATTCTTAGGATATAAATTTAGGACAAAAATCTAGATTTAGATTCAAAAAATCCTAATCGAAGAGAAATCTAACCAAGGAAAGTAATTCAAAAGAAAAGCAATACTTAGAAAAGGTTAAATTTTAAAACAATTTTTTTTATAAAAATCCTTTTTAAACCCGTTTAAAAACTACTTATACATTTTAAAATACACTCTCTCAAAATAGATCCAAGATTGATGTAATAACCCGGAAATCCGAGCCAATTTAAAATTTTTGTTTTGGCAATTTAAATGAATTTTGAATATTTAAAATGAATTATTTTAAATAATAACGACGAGAAATTTAATTTGAATAGAATTAGAATGTATATATTTATATATGTCGTCGTTAGAATATAAATATTATTTATAGTTGTAAAAGGAATTGAAAATGGTGGGGTAGTTCGATAATTCGATTTCAAAGTTCAAATGAATGTACCGGGTACAAAATAAAACGGATTTTAGTGAAACCAAAAATATTTAAATCCATTTTACAATATCTTTCCAACGAATCCGAAAAATTGAAATTTCATAGCGGGATTAAAAAGTTATGCCCAGTTGAAAATTCAGAATAGTCGTTATGGAATTCTGGCCCTTAAAAATGGAAATTTTGCAAACGACCTCGGTTTTCGACGAAACTACTTTTGTTGGATCCGTGATGTCAAGTCATTGCTAGGTTTCAAAATTCGTAATTTTTCGAATCAATATGTGAGGTGGCGAAGGAAAACGTGTTCGACCAGTTTCAGTTGATTTTAATCGACTGGAAAATGGCCATTTTTCAAAGGGTCTTAGAATTTGACGAAATTGCTTTTGTTAGGATCGTATCGTCAATGCGAAACTAGGAAATATTTTTCGGGGATTTTTAGAGTCCGTATGTGTAACGACCCGGAAAATCTGAATTAATTTAAAATTTTTAAATTGGCTAAAATAGTGGATTTTAAATATTTAAAATAAATATTTTAAATAATAATGATGAAAAGTAAGTTTGATTCGACGTTTGAAAATGAATATAATCAATTCTAATTAAAACAAGGCCTGAAATGCCGCGGTAGTTTCAAAATTTGAATTCAAACTTTGACTGACTGTACCGGGTGCAAAACAAAACGGATTTGAGTGAAACCAAAAATATTTAAATCTGTTAGTGAATACCTTTCTAACGAATCTGTAAAATTGAAGTTTCATAGCGGGAAGCAAAGTTATGGCCAAATGAATTTTCCGAAAGGTCGCTATAGAAATTATATAGCCCGTGAAATTGGCCATTTTGCAAACGACCTCGGAATTCGACGAGACCACTTTTGTTGGATCCAGGCTATGAAGTTATTACTAGGTTTAAAATTTCATAATTTTTGAAGCTAGTATGTGAGCGTGGCAAAGGAAAACGTGTTTTGGTCAATTACAGTTAAATTAGATCGACCAGGAATGGGCCTTTTTGCAAACAGTCTCAGAATTCGACGAAACTAGTTTTGTTGGGACCGTATCGTCAAAACATAGCTAGATTTATTTTTCTGGAATTTTTCGAATCAGTTTGTGGCCCTGGCAAATTGAAATGTACGTTCAAATCAAATATTGAATGTTATATATTTTAAATTGAATGAAAACTGACTGAAACAGTCGAATGGGCCTACGAAACATATCCCATTGTGTTCGGAATGGGAGTAAACCGCTAGGGACGACAGTCGTTGGGTTTGAATTGGTGTTCACGTGTGGAAGAGGGTATTTTAGAGATTTTAAAATTTATAAATAAATAAAAAAAATCATTGGTCGTCGCTCTTTCTCTCTCCCCGCTCCTCTCAGAAACCCAACGACGGAAATAACTACAGCCCTTCACTCCTCGATTCCTTCTTCCACACTCAGTAAAATCAAGTGCTCCAGTTAAGGATTTTGCAGAGCACCTCTCAAGCTTCAAATCCATATAGGATTTGCATTTTTTCGAAGTGTATTTGAAGAGAACCGCGAGTGGGAAGTTCGGAGCTTTGAAGCTCAGCCGTGGCCACGTCAGACTACCGAAGTGGACCCCACATCCGGCGCCTGAGCGCCTCCCCTCCCTCTTCGACCTCGCGCAACCCGATCGTAGAACCATTGCACGGATTGATCGAAAAATCCAAACCTAGTTTGGAACCATTTCAGAAAAGGTTCGGCTAATTTATTTTGAACTGATTTTTACACTTTTAAGTGTTGCAAACTTGTAAAAATCATATCTTTTTCGTTTCTTGACGAAATTCAGTGAAACAAGAGGCAGTGGACTCGCGTGAACGTCTTCTACATTTTAGAAGAGACCACATATTTTTCTGAGCCTTCTGCTATTTTTGGTGGAGTGGAACCCAATGTGAGATTTCTAAATTATAAACGATATGGAAAACGATGATGTATAAATTATATAGTCGATGTATGAGTTATATAAGCGTTGTACACCTCTTGTATAAGCGTTGTATAAGTTGTACGTTCGATGTATAAGTTGTATATGCGTTGTAAAAATTATATATGTGTTGAAATAGAAGTGAATTGCTATATATATATATATATATATATATATATATATATATATATATATATATATATATATATATATATATATATATATACGACCCTCGTCCACAAACCATGGACGATATTTATTGGTTGTGATTGGTGTGAAAATTGATTGATAGCGAATGGTTGATTGAAATTGTTTGTGGTTGGAATTGATTGATTGTGGTTGAAAAATATCCGTTTGTGGTTGAGAAATATTTGGTTGAAACCACATAGGATTAGTTTGTGGAAATGAGAAAAATATACATGCCACCTGCATGCGAACTAGATGCATGATTCCCCATTGTCAAAAGCTGCGAGGCTTTAAGGTAGAGCGAGGAACCGTACTAGGGACGGTCCCGGTTTTAACTACCCTGCCATTATGCTGCCGAAATTTTGAATAATATTCATGTGTTAGAATTATTTTCCTGTGTTGAAATTATATTCGTCTGTTGAATAGAAAACCTTCATGTGTTGAATCGATATTCATTCGTTGAATTGAAATTCATGTGTTGAATGGTATTCGTGTATTAAATATAAAAATCACCTTTTTATCTATATATACAAACTAAAGAAAACCTTCATGTGTTGAATCTATATTCATTCATTGAATTGAAATTCATGTGTTGAATGGTATTCGTGTTTTAAATATAAAAATCACCTTTTTATCTATATATAAACTATAGAAAACCTTTATGTGTTGAATCGATATTCATTCGTTGAATTGAAATTCATGTGTTGAATGGTATTCGTGTTTTAAATATAAAAATCACCTTTTTATCTATACATATATAAACTATAGAAAACCTTCATGTGTTGAATCGATATTCATTCGTTGAATTGAAATTCATGTGTTGAATGGTATTCATATTTTGAAAGGAATTGTTTTATAATAAAAATCCTATTTTTATCATTAATATGAACCATATAAAATAACCTTGTTTTGAAATAAATTGTTTTATAATAAAAATCCTATTTTTATCACCTATATTAACTATATAAAATAATCTTGTTTTGATATAAATTGTTTTATAATAAAAATCCTATTTTTATCACCTATATTAACTATATAAAATAGTCGAGTTTTGAAATAAAGTGTTTTACATTAAAAATCACATTTTTATTATATACATGAATTGTTAAAAATAGTGAAGTGTTGAAATAGAAAACAGTTAGATAAAAATATCATTTTTATCAAATGTATGAAATTCATATAGTTTTGAAATCGAAGAATTGATATATACATATAAATAGAATTGAAATATATTGAATAACGAAGCTGCAGTTCGTATTTTGAAACCGTGATTTCAAACGATTATACCAGGAGATCTGACCATCGGATTTTCCTGAAATCGAAACCGTTGGGTTCGCTTTGGAAATATCTTTCCAACGGCACCAACTTTCTAAAAATCCAACGGTTGGATTGTCTGGAATGTTTAATTCAAATATGAAGAAAAAACAAGCGCCAGAATCGATTATATATATAAATATAATTATATTTAATCAAATAACGACGCTGCAGTTCGTATTTTGAAATCGAAACTTCAAACGATTATACCGGGAGATCCGACCGTCGGATTTTCCCGAAACTAGAACCTTGGTTTCGTTTTGAAAAGAGCTTTCTAATGATGTAAATTTTGTGAAGATCCAACGGTTAGATTTTCAGATATGTGTAAATCAAATCTGAAGAAAAACAGCGCCACGGCCGCGTTATGGCCCGAAGCGTCGTTTTGAATAAATTGGCTATTTTAAAATAAATAAAAATAGCGATAAATCGTTATAAAATATTATAAACGATATGGATGTGAAATTTAGAAACTAACTGAAGGTAGGCTAAGTCAAATGGTTTCCTGGGTGTTGATCTGATGTTGGTTTCGGCCTTCGGGGTTAATATTTGGGAAATCGTTCTCTTACTGATTCACGGTTAATGACTAATGAATTGAAATGATGCGTAGTAGTGTTTGTGTAGCTCTTGTTTATTATATATGCGAGTTGCTCAGAAAGACCGGGTTTATCCCATTCAGAATAACTGAATCGACGATAAGGAATCGAAGATGAAGACGGTGGTCGAAGACCGGAGGTCTTCACCTCGTTTGGATGGTAACCGAGGTCCTGATTGGGAGGCATCCCGAAATATGGATAATGAGTGGTGATCGTCCAGGCGTACGAGGTGATCGATGGGTTTGCGAGGTATATAGTGCCTGGGGTTTCGTTCAGACCCAGAATGGACTTGCAAATGGACAATGTGTCTGACATTGGAATTTATTCTGTGTGATTGATAGCCATCAGTTGCACGGTGTGAGTTGCCTGTATGGCATGCTAAGATGCAGTGATCAGGGCTTCTGTTGAAAAGCAAAGTCTTGTGGTGATGATCAAAGCCCCGCCTGTGTGGCGTAGCTTTGTGTATAATGTGAATTCGTGAGCCTCACACCCCGGTATGAACCAGAAACGGGAGAAGGACCTCAGGGAGGGCATGCGTTTCTTTCTAGCTAGAAGTGGCGTCAGTGGTTTTACACGCCCTGACGAGTTTGATTTATGTGGTTGTTACTGTTGCGAGGCGCCTCGGTTATATCGGTCGATCCGGGACCGATGGAGTCGTTTGTTGGCTCATTTACGCCCCAAAGGGCGGGGAAACGTAGTGTTTAGGCGTAATAATCCACATCAGTGGACCGGCCCTAACGATCCAAGGCTTGCCTGTGCGCTTGCCTTAGACTCGGGCAAGACAGTCTTGAATTCGGTAAGGACTATCTTTTGCCTTGGTTCATGACGGAAATCCAATTTCCAAATACGACACCGTGCGGTTTTGATTGTATATATATATGGCGACATGATAAATGGTACCCATGCCGTCTATGATTGATAATTATGATTGAAATTATTTTCAAAACTTATAAACACTAGTAATAATATCAAATGCTTTTGTTTTATTCATATCAAGCATATTTTGGCCATTATAAGGTAAAACTCTATCCTCCGGTTTGCGTTGCATTGTGTGATGGGAACTGAGTCTTATAATGGCTTCATTTTTATAAAAAGCATTGCGATGTTTAAAAGAATGATTTGTTTTTCAAGCACTGGCAATCCAATGGAGTAAACCCGTTCCACGAAAGTGGTGTGGTCCTGTGATTAGCCATATTTTAAATGTGTTGAGTAGATTTCTCATACCTGTCCCATGACTGACTCGTAGTTTGTTTCACTTTCAAACTCGGGTGCCCCTTTTTCTATGCGGGCAGCCTTGTATTCAGGTTTTAGCTGGCTTTATCCGGATAGCTGGAGCTGAAGATGGATTCTATCATTTATCTCTTTTTATGCTGTTCAGCTCCTATTGTACATTATGTTTGTTTTCCGCTGTAGACATTTATGTATAGCTGAACTGTATTTGTACTAAGTATGATCCTGTATACTGTGTAACTCTAATGATTACGTTTATCCAGTATATTCTATTGTTCATTTTCTGGTGTATTTATTTAATTCTGTTCTGCTATTATCTGTTTTTGTGTTATATTCCAAGGATTACCCTTGCCACCGTCAGTACGGGGTTTGGGGTCGTCTCAGTAGGTGGCCCCGTTAAATTGAAATGTGCGTTCAAATTCAATATATAGAGTTATATTTTGATTTTTACAAAAACTGATCGAAACGATCGAATCAGCTTACGATACAAATCCCATTGTGTTCGGAATGGGGGTAATTATCTAAGGACGACAAGCGGTGGGTCTCGTTTAGACGTCAAAAATAAAAGTTGTTTTTTTGGGAAATAATTAAATAAAATAATTAAAATTTATAACTAACCCCTCCCTCCCCTTTCCTACTTAATCAACCCGACTCTCAGTAGATAAAAAAAATAAGAAAAAAGGGGGATGGGGCAAGTCGCGATCGACGATCACAGGGAGGGCTCGCCGCCGCCTCCCCTGGCATGCGCCTCCTCTCCCTCCTCTAATTCGAAACCGCCCAACCCTAAACCTCCCCACCGCGAGACCGCTTGAGCCCACTCCCGACACCCCGTAGCCACCGCGGACCCTACTTCCCCTGGCCACCGTCGCCTGCGCCAAGCACGCTGCTCCGAACCCCTCCGACCACCAACTCCGGTAAGATTTATTTTTTCTTTTATTATTATTTTATTTATTTAAAGAAAACTGATTTCTTTATATGTAGAAAATATATGATTTTTATATGCCAAAAATATAGATTTTTAACATGAGAAAGTTAGAATTTTTAACGTGATAGGATATGGATTTTTAACATGAGAAAGGTTAGATTTTTATTGATAAAAAGGTAAGACCTTTAATGCGGTAAAGATTAGATTTTATATATATAAAGCGAGCGAAAAGATTTGAATTTCATAAACAAAAAGATATGATTTTTATTTGAATAATAATGAAAAGATTGGATTTTTATTCATATGATAACATTATAAAGATGCGATTTTTAAAATAGAATTTTTATCTATATAGTAGCGATATAAGAATAGAATTTTTATCTATATAGTAGCAATATAAAAATAGAATTTTTATCTATATAGTAGCGATATAAAAATAGATTTTTTATCTATATAGTAGCGATATAAAAGTAGAATTTTTATCTATATAGTAGCGATATAAAAATATAAATTTTATCTATATAGTAGCGATATAAAAATAGAATTTTTATCTATATAGTAGCGATGTAAAAATAGAATTTTTATCCAAATAGTGGTGGTATATAAAAATGTGATTTTTATATACATAGCAACAATATAAAAAGGTGATTTTTATATATGTAGTGGCTATGGACAATGAAATTGACAAAAGGCGAGCACGACGAAGATTTCTACATATGAAGAGTCGTGGCGTTTGGGTTTAGCTTTTCAGTGAGAACTCCTCACCTTTAATTTATTTCTAGTTTGAAATATATACTAGGATGCAGACAGTGCTTAGTAGCACCCGACACCCGTCATCCATAGACCATGGATGACTTGTTTGTTTGGTTGCTGTGTTGTGAAATTTGATTGTGTGATGTGAAATGAAATAAAATATTTTATAGTTAAAAATACGATTTTTAACGTGTATATGAAATAAATATTTATAAACAAATCGGAGATTTGTTTATATACACTGATTTGATTGATATTGATTGGGACGATAAATTTTACACATCGCCCAACCTCACAAATAAAATATGTGTTTGTTGATTTGAAACCCCACATGGGTATTGGGATGATATTTGACGTACACTAATCCCGATTGTTTAGTTGTATGTCAATCGATGGGTTGACAGACTGTGTAAGCGTTAATTATTTATATTTAATGCTTATGCAGTTGTGTGGTGCACTCTGGATGATGGTTGATTATTTACCGTTGTTATTATATACATGTATTGAAGAAAATCCATATAATTAACATTATATGGCAATTGATTGGGCCTCATTCCAATTGAAAATAAATTCATGTGTTGAATAGAAAATAAATTCATGTGTTGAATAGAAAATAATTTCATGTGTTGAATAAAAGCCGTAATGATTAGATTGACGCCATTTTGACGTGAACGATATTTATATCGATTTTATTCATTTTATAATGAATATCGAAAGTGATTTCAAAATCTGATATTTTGAAATGAATTGAAATTCGGATTTAAACTGAAATGAATTGAAATTCGGATTTAAACTGAAATGAATTGAAATTCGAATTTAAACTGAAATGAATTGAAATACGGATATAAACTGAAATGAATTAAAATTCAAATTAAATTGAAATAAATTGAAATTCAAATTAAATTGAAAAGAATAGAAATTCAAATTAGATTGAAATAGAATTGAAATCGTTTTGAATTGAATTTAAAACGTATTGAAATTGAACTGAAATTGATTTGAATTGAAACCGATTTGAATTGAAATCGAGTTGAAATGAATTTAAAACGAATTTATATTGGAAAGATTCAATTTTGAGATGGAAGTTGAAATCGTTTTGAAAAAGAATTTAAAACGATTTATAAAATACGTTTTAAAAGGAAATCGACTAAATATATATAATATATAATATATATATAATGGACTGAATAGAACCCGTCGCGCCGCGGTAGTTCGCGAATTTCGACCATTGACTTCGAATTGAGTCGCAGGAGATCCGATCGTCAGATTCTCCTAAAACCGGAACCGTTGGGTTCGTATCGAAAAGTGCTTTCTAATGAATATTAGAAATTAGGAATCTAACGGCTGTATTTGGAATTATGTCCAAATAAAATTTGGAAAAGGTCGCTGTAAGTGCAGTTCGATGGCCGTTGATGGAAATCGACTGTACGGGCCTTGATAAAATTATTAAAAACATCAATAATTTGTGTAAAATCATAAGAAATGATTTGTGAAGAATTGGGATGAAAAATTTCAAATTTGAAAAGAAATAAATAGATTTTTATCAAACCGAACTAGTTTTGAACTAGAATTATAATTCTACTTATTTTTAAAATAAATAAATTGGATTTGAAATGGTTTTGGAAAATAACCAGAATTTCCCATATATAAAGTGGAAATGGATTTGAATGGAAATTGTCTTTGGAATATTTCGATGTTGGATTTCGTGATTATACAGATATTGTTATGGAAATTTGAAAGATATATATATCGTTATTTCCAATACGATATTTGTTAGTTGTAGAATTTGATATTGAATATTAGCCGATATATTTTCTATTCAGAGCGTTGTATTTAATATCAAATGTGATTTGGGTTTGCCGTGAATGGTGTCTTCATTAGCACTGTTCTTAAAACCAGTTGAGAAAAAGATTAAATCTTTTTGTTTAGATTTCATGAAGTGTACCAATTAAATGGTATTTAATTGGAATTGAATTTGAATTTATTTTTGGGTTTATCGTGAACGGTGTTTTAAGTAACACTGGTTCTTTAACCCGATAATTACTGGAATGTGATTTTGGGTTTATAGTGAACCGTGTTTTAAATGAAATTGGTTCTTTAACCCAGTTAAAGACGGGATATGGTTTTTGGGAAGATTAAAAACTAAGTGGAGTTTTAATGAATCTTTAATTACGTTGAAAAGATCGAGAATGGAGTATCACCAGTTTTTCTCCAGGCGATAGTTTAATCTTTAATTAGATTTGTACGTGAAATGGTAATTGAATTTACCGATAACACCGTGGTGTTAGATATGAAGTATGACCAGTTTTACTTCATGGGATGAATAGGTTGGGATTGGGAAATGAAATAAATGATTACTTCGGTGTGATTCGCTAATCCCGACTAGTTGAATTGATATTCAAAAGAAGATTAAAGAGTAAATTTAAGGAATTTATCTTTGATAAAATTAATGGGAACTTTCCCTAAGAATGTGAAATTTAGAAACTAACTGTAGGTTATCTAAGAAGAATGGTTTTCTGGGTATTGATCTGATGTTGGGTTCCGCCTTCGGGGTTAATGTTTTGGGGAATTATTCTCTTGCTAATTTACGACTAGTGTCTGATGAATTGGAATGAGGCATATGTTGTGTTTGTGTAACACTTGTTTATTATATACGCGAGTTATTCAGAAAGACTGGGTTCATCCCATTCTGAATAACTAATTCGACGTGGTGTCGAGGATGAAGACGGTGGTTCAATACCGGAGGTCTTCACATCGTTTGGGTGATTATTGATGATCTTGATTGGGCTATACACCCAAGAAGAGGGAATCAGTTGGTGATCGTCCAGACGTACTTGGAGATCGATGGATATGCGAGGTACAAGGTGCCTCCGGTTTCGTTCAGACCCAGAATGGACTTGTAAATGGACTGTGTGTCTAACATTGGATTTTATTCAGTGTGGTTGATTTCTATTAAATATATATCTGTTTGGCGGTGGAGAATTTATTCTCTTGCTTAATGCCCTTCTTTGAGACGTACGAGCTCAGGGGTTATATGTTGATGGATATCAATTGCATGGCGTGAATTGCCTCCGTGGCATGCCTAAGTGGCAATTGATCAAGGCTTCTGTTGAAAAGCAAAGTCTTGTGGTGATGATCAAAGCACCGCCTGTGTGGCATAGCTTTGTGTAGCGTTGATTCGCAAGCCTCACACCCCGGTTGTGAACCAGAAACGGGAGAGAACGTCAGGGAGGGCTTGCATTTCCTTCTAGCTAGGGTGGTGTCAGTGCTTAAACTGGCTGACATTTATATACTTTTCACTTGTGTGGTTGTTGCTGTTGCGAGGCGCCTCGGATATATCGGTCGTTCTCGAATCGATGGAGTCATTCGTTGGCTCACTTATGCGCCAAAGGGCAGGGAAACACAGTGCTCAGGAATTTTAATCCACATCGGTGGACCGGCCCTGAGGATCCAAGGGTCGATGCTTTCTGATCCTGAGATTCGGGCTAGACGGTCTCGAATTCGGTAAGGACGATCCCTAGCCTCGGTTCACAGATGGAAACCCAACTTCCGATACGTGACTTTGCAGTTTTGATTGTAGAACCTAGTATTGGCGACGTGATATATGGTACCCATGCCATCTATGATTAATACTTATGATTGAAATTTTTTTATACACTATGCACTTATAATAGTATCAAATGATTTGTTTTTAGCATATCAAGCATTCTTTGGCTATTATAAGGTAAAAATCCTATTCTCCGTCTTGCGTTGCATTGTGTGATGGGACCTGGGTCTTATAATAGCTTCATTTGTCTTTATTTAGTATTGCGCTGTTGTTTTATGCACTGGTATTCTTGGGAGGAAACATGTTCCGTGTTATACGGCGTGGTCCCTTGATTCACCTAACTTTAAAATAAAGATTAATAACTGTTTTAGTTCTCACACCAGTCACATGACTGACCTAGAGTTTATTGTTTTAACCTAAACTCTGGGTGCCCTTATTTTGACACGGGCAACTAGTAGTTTTGGTTTTGCAGATTTATATTCACAGAATCCTGATTTACAGCTGGAACGATATCCGGAAAGCTCTGTATCCGTATATCTCCTTCAGTTGTGTTTTGTATTATTTTCTGCTGCTATGTAATGTATTGTAATCTCTTATATTTTATAATGTATTTTATTTGTTTATACCCTGTATATTCTTGTATTCTGATGGAATTGTTGTGATAAGCAATGAAATGTTCTTCTGTCTGCGTTCCGATGTGGCTTGTTCTCAACTCAATCTGTGATTTCCCATAAGGGGATTTCAGGCCGTTTCATCGTGGTATCAGAGCTTTGGTTTACAGAGCTCGGAGAACAAGTCACGTTAGAATCAAATGAAAGAATTCATAAGAAATTGGATTAGTAATATCCATTGAGAATGACTCGTTAGAGATGGGATCAGTAGTATCCTAGAACGAGTGTGCGGAGTGCTGTTTTTATAAATGAATGAAACAAAAAATTGTTTTGAAATTTAAATCGTAGTATACATATTTGAATATTTATTTTAAATTAATTTGGACAATCCAACATATAAAGATTTTGCATATATGCCTTGCAAACGTGTATCAAAGTTTTAATGTACTGGATAGTTATAGAATCACACTCTATTTGCCCTGGGATAATTCTGGTGACGGGGCACCATCGCCAGTATTTATATTCGAGTGACGGAAGTGAGATTTCTTTATATTTCCAATTGACTGGTGTGAAAACCGAAATTTAATAGAGCCTATTGTTGTGATTTGGCATTAAAAATCTGATTTTTGGACTATGTATCAATATTATGAATTTTAAAAGCTAATCAACTAATTGATTGATGGTTGTGTTGTTTGATTATTGTTTGGTTAATTAGAAAGTTGAACCATTTAGGCCAAATTGAACCGAATATTGAATTGCATTGAAAAATGATCGCATTTGCATACATATACATGTACTTACATTGAACAAGTCATAGCAAGGAGGCTAGAGCAGAAGAGTAAAATTGTTTGCCCGACAAATAGGTACATGTTTATTGTATTTCTTTGGGTTTGGATGATTTTATGAGCTGATTGGCTAGCCACTTGGCTTTTTCTTTTTCTTTTGGATTGAAGAAGGCCATGGGAGGCTATATGAAATATCCCAAAGTCCCCGGTGCAGGGGAGGTTATGGCGAATTTTTTTGGAAATTTAGGGTGTTAGCCAAATTTTTGAAAAGTTCTTAGTAACTGAAAAGTTGAAGAACTTAAGCCGTAAAGAAAATAATGAAAGTTGAGTTGATTTGTTAAACAACTTTCGGCTTCGTTCCTTTTCGGGGACGAAAAGTTTTAAGTAGGGGAGATTGTAATAACCCAGAAATCCGAGCCAATTTAAATTTTTTGTTTTGGCAATTTTAATGAATTTTGAATATTTAAAAGGAATTATTTTAAATAATAACGACGAGAAATTTAATTTGAATCGAATTAGAATGTATATATTTATATATGACGTCGTTAGAATATAAATATTATTTATAGTCATAAAAGGAATTGAAAATGGAGCGGTAGTTCGATAATTCGATTACAAAGTTCAAATGAATGTACCGGGTGCAAAATGAACCGGATTTTAGTGAAACAAAAAATATTTGAATCCATTTGACAATATCTTTCCAATGAATCTGAAAAATTGAAATTT
The DNA here is from genome assembly GCA_030737875.1 of Allium sativum. Classification (NCBI taxonomy): domain Eukaryota; kingdom Viridiplantae; phylum Streptophyta; class Magnoliopsida; order Asparagales; family Amaryllidaceae; genus Allium; species Allium sativum. The sequence goes on from CM060912.1 coordinate 1,001,424,073, forward strand.
CATAGCGGGAATAAAAAGTTATGCCCAGTTGAAAATTCAGAATAGTCGCTATGGAATTCTGGCCCTTAAAAATGGAAATTTTGCAAACGACCTCGGTTTTCGACGAAACCACTTTTGTTGGATCCGTGATGTCAAGTCATTGCTAGGTTTCAAAATTCGTAATTTTTCGAATCAATATGTGAGCGTAGCGAAGGAAAACCTGTTTGACCAGTTTTAGTTGATTTTAATCAACTAGAAAATGGCCATTTTTCAAACGTTCTCAGAATTTGACAAAATTAGTTTTGTTAGGATCGTACCGTCAATACGAAACTAGGAAATATTTTTCGGGGATTTTTATAGTCCGTATGTGGCCCCGTTAAATTGAAATGTGCGTTCAAATTCAATATATAGAGTTATATTTTGATTTTGATGAAAACTGATTGAAACGATCGAATCAGCTTACGATACAAATCCCATTGTGTTCGGAATGGGGGTAATTAGCTAGGGACGACAGGCGGTGGGTCTTGTTTAGAGGTCGAAAATAAAAGTTGTTTTTTTGGGAAATAATTAAACAAAATAATTAAAATTTATAACTAACCCCCTCCCTCCCCTTTCCTACTTTGTCAACTGGACTCTCAGTAGATAAAAAAAAATAAAAAATAAAAAAGTGGGATGGGGCAAGTTGCGATCGACGATCGCAGGGTGGCTCGCCGCCGCCTCCCCTGGCGTGCGCCTCCTCTCCCTCCTCTAAATCGAAACCGCCCAACCCTAAAACTCCCCACCGCGAGACCGCCTGAGCCCACTCCCGACACCCCCTAGCCACCGCGGACCCTGCTTCCCCTGGCCGCCGTCGCCTGCGCCAAGCACGCCGCTTCAACCCCCTCCGACCACCAACTCTGATAAGATTTAATTTTTCTTTTATTTATTTAAAGAAAACTGATTTCTTTATATGTAGAAAATATATGATTTTATATGCCAAAAATATAGATTTTTAACATGAGAAAGTTAGGATTTTTAATGTGATAGGATATGGATTTTTAACATGAGAAAGGTTAGATTTTTATTGATAAAAATGTAAGACCTTTAATGCGGTAAAGATTAGATTTTATATATATATATATATATATATATATATATATATAAAGAGAGAGCGAAAATATTTGAATTTCATAAATAAAAAGATATGATTTTTATTTGAAGAATAGCGAAAAGATTGGATTTTTATTTATATGATAACATTATAAAGATGCGATTTTTAAAATAGAATTTTTATCTATATAGTAGCGATATAAAAATAAATTTTTTATCTATATAGTAGCGATATAAAAATAGAATTTTTATCTATATAGTAATCGATATAAAAATAGAATTTTTATCTATATAGCAGCGATATAAAAATAGAATTTTTATCTATATAGTAGCGATGTAAAAATAGAATTTTTATCCAAATAGTAACGGTATAAAAATGTGATTTTTATATACATAGCAACAAAATAAAAATGTGATTTTTATATATGTAGTGGCTACGGACAATGAAATTGACAAAAGGCGAGCACGATGAAGATTTCTACAAATGAAGTGTCGTGGCGTTTGGGTTTAGCTTTTCGGTGAGAACTCCTCACCTTTAATTTATTTCTAGTTTGAAATATATACTAGGATGCAGACGGTGCTTAGTAGCACCCGACACCTGTCGTCCACAGACCATGGATGACTTGTTTGTTTGGTTGCTATATTGTGAAATTTGATTGTGTGATGTGAAATGAAAAAAAATATTTTGTAGTTAAAAATACGATTTTTAACGTGTATATGAAATAAATATTTATAAACAAATTGGAGATTTGTTTATATACACTTATTTGATTGATATTGATTGGGACGATAAATTTTACACATCGCCCAACCTCACAAATAAAATATGTGTTTGTTGATTTGAAACCCCACACGGGTATTGGGATGATATTTGATGTACACTAATCCCGATTGTTTAGTTGTATGTCAATCGATGGGTTGACAGACTGTGTAAGCGTTAATTATTTGTATTTAATGCTTATGCAATTGTATGGTGCACTCTGGATGATGGTTTATTATTTACCGTTGCTATTATATACATGTGTTGTAGAAAATCCATATAATTAACATTATATGGTAATCGAATGGGCCTCATTCCAATTGAAAATAAATTCATGTGTTGAATAGAAAATAAATTCATGTGTTGAATAGAAAATAATTTCATGTGTTGAATAAAAGCCGTGTTGAGTAGATTGACACCATTTTGACGTGAACGATATTTATATCGATTTTATTCATTTTATAATGAATATCGAAAGTGATTTCAAAATATGATATTTTGAAATGAATTGAAATTCGGATTTAAACCGAAATAAATTGAAATTCAGATATAAACTGAAATGAATTGAAATTCGGATTTAAACTGAAATGAATTGAAATTTGGATTTAAACTGAAATAAATTGAAATTCGGATTTAAATTGAAATGAATTGAAATTCGAATTAAATTGAAATGAATTGAAATTCGAATTAAATTGGAAAGAATTGAAATTCGAATTAAATTGAAATAGAATTGAAATCGTTTTGAATTGAATTAAAAACGTATTGAAATTAAACTGAAATTGATTTGAATTGAAACCGATTTGAATTGAAATCGAGTTGAAATGAATTTAAAACGAATTTATATTGGAAAGATTCAATTTTGATTTGAATTTGAGATGGAAGTTGAAATCATTTTGATAACGAATTTAAAATGATTTATAAAATATGTTTTAAAAGGAAATTGACGAAATATATTATATATATATATATATTATATATTATATATATAATGGCCTGAATAGAACGCGCCGCGCCGCGGCAGTTCGCGAATTTCGACCATTGACTTCGAATTGACGTCGCGGGAGATCCGACCGTCGGATTCTCCTAAAACCGGAATCGTTGGCTTCGTATCGAAAAGAGATTTCTAACGAATATTAGAAATTAGGAATCTAACTGATTGGATTTGGAATTGTGTCCAAATCAAATTTGGAAAAGGTCGCTATAAGTGCAGTTCGATGGCCGTTGATGGAAATCGACTGTACTAGCCTTTATAAAATTATTAAAAATATCAATAATTTGTGTAAAATCATAAGAAATGATTTATGAAGAATTGGAATGAAAAATTCGAAATTTGAAAAGATAGAAATAGATTTTTATCGAAATGAACTAGATTTGAACTAGAATTATAATTCTATTTATTTTTAAAATAAATAAATTGGATTTGAAATGGTTTTGGAAAATAACTAGAATTTCCCATATATAAAGTGGAAATGGATTTGAATCGAAATTGTCTTTGGAATATTTCGATGTTGGATTTCGTGATTATACAGATATTGTTATGGAAATTTGAAATATATATATATATATATATATCGTTATTTCCAATTCGATATTTGTTGGTCGTAGAATTTGATATTGAATATAAACCGATATATTTTCAATTCAAAGCCTTGTATTTAATATCAAATGTGATTTGGGTTTGCCGTGAATAGTATCTTGTGACGACCCCAAAACCCCGTACTAACGGCGGCAAGGGTAATCTTTGGAATATAACACATAAACAGATAATAACAGGGCATAAATAAATAAATAAACACACCAGATAATGAACAAATAATATACTGGATAAACATAATCATCAGAGTTACACAGTATACAGGATCATACTTAGTACAAATACAGTTCAGCTATACATAAATGTCTATAGCAAAAACAAACATAATATGTACAATAGGAGCTGAACAGCATAAAAAGAGATAAATGATAAAATCCATCTTCAGCTACAGCTATCCAGATAGAGCCTGCTAAAACCTGAATACAAGGCTGCCCGTGGAGAAAAGGGGCACCCGAGTTTGCAAGTGAAACAAACTACGAGTCAGTCATGGGACTGGTATGAGAAATCTACTTAACACATTTATAATATGGCTAATCACAGGACCACGCCACTTTCGCGGAACGGGTTTACTCCATTGGATTGCCAGTGCTTTAAAACAAGTAAATCTTTTAAACATCGCAATGCTTTTTATAAAAAAGAAGCGATTATAAGACTCAGTTCCCATCACACAATGCAACGCAAACCGGAGGATAGAGTTTTACCTTATAATGGCCAAAATATGGTTGATACGAATAAAAAAGCATTTGATATTATTACTAGTGTTTATATGTTTCAAAAACAATTTCAATCATAACTATCAATCATAGACGGCACGGGTACGATATATCATGTCGCCATATATATACAATCAAAACCGCACGGTGTCATATTTGGAATTTGGATTTCCATCATGAACCAAGGAAAAAGATAGTCCTTACCGAATTCGAGACTGCTTAGCCCGAGCCTCAGGATCAGAGCTCGAGTGACCCTTGGATCGTCAGAGCCGGTCTACCGATATGGATTAGAATTCCTGAACACTGTGTTTCCCCACGCTTTGGGGCGTAAGTGAGCCAACGAATGACTCCATCGGTCCCGGATTTACCGATATATCCAAGGCTCCTCGCAACCGCAACAACCAGACAGGTGAAAATAATATAAATGTTAGCCAGTTTAAGCACCAACACCACCTCTAGCTAGGAAGAAACGCATGCCCTCCCTGAGGTCCTCTCCCGTTTCTGGTTCATACCGGGGTGTGAGGCTCGCGAATTCACGTTATACACAAAGCTACGCCACACAGGCGGTGCTTTGATCATCACCACAAGACTTTGCTTTTCGAAAGAAGCCTTGATCACTGCATCTTAGCATGCCATGTAGGCAATTCACACCATGCAACTGATGGCTATCAATCACACGGAATGAAATCCAATGTCAGGCACACAGTCCATTTGCAAGTCCGTTCTGGGTCTGAACGAAACCGGAGGCACTATATACCTCGCATACCCATCGATCTCCACGTACGTCTGGACGATCACCACTCATTATCCATATTTCGGGATGCCTCCCAATCAGGACATCAGTTACCATCCAAACGAGGTGAAGATCTCCGGTCTTTGACCACCGTCTTCATCTTCGATTTCTTATCGTCGATTCTGTTATTCCAAATGGGATAAACCCGATCTTTCTTAGCAACTCGCGTATATAATAAACAGGTGCTACACAAACACAACATACACATCTTTTCAATTCATCAGTCACTAACCGTAGATCAGTAAGAGAACGATTTCCCAAATATTAACCCCGAAGGCCGAAACCAACATCAGATCAAAATCCAGGAAACCATTCGACTCAGCTAACCATAAGTTAATTTCTAAATTTAACACTCCATATCGTTTATAATATTTTATAACGTTTTATCGCAATTTTTATTTATTTTAAAATAGCCAATTTATTCAAACGACGCTTCGGGCCATAACGCGGCCGTGGCGCTGTTTTTCTTCAGATTTGATTTACACTTATCTGAAAATCTAGCTGTTGGATCTTCACAAATTTTATATAATTAGAAAGATCTTTTCAAAACGAATCCAACGGTTCCAGTTTTGGGAAAATCGGATGGTCGGATCTCCCGGTACACTCGTTTGAAGTTTCGATTTCAAAATACGAATTGCAGTGTCGTTATTCGATTTAATTTATTTATATATATATATATATTTAAATATAATCGATCCTGGCGCTGTTTTTCTTCAGATTTGAATTAAACATTCCAGACAATCCAACCGTTGGATCTTTACAAAGTGGGGGTCGTTGGAAAGATATTTCCAAGGCGAACCCAACGATTTCGGTTTCGGGAAAATCCGATGGTCGGATCTCCCGCACTAATCGTTTGAAATCACGGTTTCAAAACATGAAATGCAGCTTCGTTATTTGATATATTTCAATTCTGTTTATATATATATCGATCCTTCGATTTCAAAACTATATGCTTTTCATACATTTGATAAAAATGATATTTTTATCCAACAGACATTTATTTCGACACTTCACTATTTTTAACAATTCATGTATATAGTAAAAATGTGATTTTTATTGTAAAACGATTTGTTTCAAAACACTACTATTTTATATAGTTCATATAGATGATAAAAATATGATTTTTATTATAAAACAATTTATTTTAAAACACGAATACCATTCAACACATGAATTTTATTCAACGAATGGATTTCTATTCAACACACGAATATAGTTTCAACACAGGAAAATAATTCTAACACACGAATATTATTCAAAATTTCGGCAGCATAACGGCAGGGTAGTTAAAACCGGGGCCGCCCTAATATGGCTCCTCGCTCTACCTTAAAGCCTTGCAGCTTTTGACAATGGGGATTTCATGCATCTAGTTCGCACGCAGGCAGATGTATATTTTTTTCATTTCCACAAACTAATCCTATGTGGTTTCAATCAAATAATTCTCAACCACAAACGGGTATTTTTCAACCACAATCAATCAATTTCAACCACAAACAATTTTAATCAACCATTCGCTATCAATCAATTTTCAGACCAATCACAACCAATAAATAGCGTCCATGGTTTGTGGACGAGGGGCGTGTATATATATATATATATATATATATATATTTATATAAGCTTTTCACTTCTATTTCAACACATATATAACTTTTACAACGCATATATAACTTATACATCGACCGCACAACTTATACAACGCTTATACACGAGGTGTACAATGCTTATATAACTCATACATCGACTATATAATTTATACATCGTCGTTTTCCATATCGTTTATAATTCAGAAATCTCACATTGGGTTCCACTCCACCAAAAATAGCAGAAGGCTCAAAAAAAAATGCGGTCTCTTATAGAATGTAGAAGACGTCCACACGAGTCCACTGTCTCTTGTTTCACTGAATTTCGTCAAGAAACGAAAAAGATATGATTTTTACAGTGAAATCATAAACGGTAGCGCTTTAAAGTGCTATAATATATAAAATAATTTTAACTGCCGTTACCTTCTAAAATCGTTCGAACCTAGGTCTTCGATTTTCGCGAAATCTGTGTAGCTAGGGACCGATCGGCCGGCTCCACAGCGGAGAGCTAGGAAAGAGCTTCTCGGCGCTACCCCCTGTCCAGCTCGAAGTGGTGGTCAGCACGCAAATCGAGGAGATGCGGCGCCGCTTCCCAGGCCCGAGTCTCGACGATGATTGAACGAGAGGTGCTGATCCTTATACGGATTTAAAGCTCGTGGAAAGGCCTTCAAAATTCTCTAAAGGAACAATGGGTTCTGATGCGTGGATGACGAGGAATCGAGGCAAGAAGAATTAAAGGGGAGCCACCGTTCGTGTCTGATGAATCAGGGAGAGAGAATAAATGATGGCCAAGGATATTTTTTATTAATTTATATAATTTTAAATCTCCAAAATACCCTCTTTCACACACGAACACCAATCCAAACCCAACGACTGTCGTCCCTAGTGTTTTACCCCCATTCTGAACACAATGGGATATGTTTCGTAGGCCCATTCGACTATTTCAGTTAGTTTCTCTTCAAATTAAAATATAAAACATTCAATATTTAACTTGATCGTACATTTCAATTTGCCGGGGCCATATACTGATTCTAAAAATTCCACAAAAATAAATCAAGCTATGTTTTGACGATACGGTCCCAACGAAACTAGTTTCGTCGAATTCTGAGACCGTTTGAAAAATGGCCCATTTCTGGTCGATCCAATTTAATAGAAATCGACCAAACACATTTTCCTTTGCCACGCTCACATACTAGCTTCAAAAATTATGAAATTTGAAACCTAGCAATAATTTAACATCCCGGATCCAACAAAAGTGGTTTCGTCGAATTCCAAGGTCGTTTGCAAAATGGCCATTTTCACGGGCTATATAAATTCTATAGCGACCTTTCTGAAAATTCATTTGGCCATAACTTTTACTTCCCGCCACGAAACTACGATTTTTCAGATTCATTAGAAAGATATTCACTAACAGATTTAAATATTTTTTGTTTCACTAAAATCCGTTTTAATTTGCACCCGGTACAGTCAGTCAAAGTTTGAATTCAAATTTTGAAACTACCGCGCCATTTCAGGCCTTGTTTATAATTAGAAATAATTATATTTATTTTCAATGTCGATTCAAACTTACTTTTCAACGTTATTACTTAAAATATTTATATTAAATATTTAAAATCTACTAAAATAGCCAATTTAAAATTTTTAAATTGGTTCAGATTTTCCGGGTCGTTACATGTCTTCATTAACACTGTTCTTAAACCCAGTTGAGAAAAAGATTAAATATTTTTGTTTAGATTTAATGAAGTGTACCAATTAAATGGTATTTAATTGGAATTGAATTTGAATTGATTTTTGGGTTTATCGTGAACAGTGTTTTAAATAACACTGGTTCTTTAACCCGATAATTAATGGAATGTGATTTTGGGTTTATAGTGAATCGTGTTTCAAATGACATTAGTTCTTTAACCCAGTTAAAGACGGGATATTGGTTTTTGGGAAGATTAAAACTAAGTGGAGTTTTAATGAATCTTTAATTACATTGAAAAGATCGAGAATGGAGTATCACCAGTTTTGCTCCAGGCGATAGTTAAATCTTTAATTAGATTTGAACGTGAAATGGTAATTGAATTTACCGATAACACCGTGGTGTTAGATATGAAGTATGACCAGTTTTACTTCATGGGATGAATAGGTTGGGAATGGGAAATAAAATAAATGATTACTTCGGTGTTGTTCACTAATCCAGACTAGTTGAATTGATATTCAAAAGAAGATTAAAGAGTGAATTTTTGGAATTTATCTTTGATAAAATTAATGGGAACCTTTCCCTGAGAATGTGAAATTTAGAAAATAAATGTAGGTTAGCTAAGAAGAATAGTTTCCTAGGTATTGATCTGATGTTGGTTTCGGCCTTCGAGGTTAATGTTTTGAGGAATTATTCTCTTGCTAATATATGATTAGTGTCTGATGAATTGAAATGAGGCATATGTTGTGTTTGTGTAAAACTTGTTTATTATATACGCGAGTTATTCAGAAAGACCGGGTTTATCCCATTTTGAATAACTGATTCGACGTGGTGTCGAGGATGAAGACGGTGGTCGAAAACCGGAGGTCTTCACATCGTTTGGGTGATTACTGATGATCTTGATTGGGCTGTACACCGAAGAGGAGGGAATCAGTTGATGATCGTCCAGACGTACTTGGAGATCGATGGATATGCGAGGTACAAGGTGCCTCCAGTTTCGTTCAGAGCCAGAATGGACTTGTAAATGGACTGTTTGTCTGACATTGGATTTTATTCTGTGTGATTGATTTCTATAAAATATATATCTATTTGGTGGCGGAGAATTTATTCTCTTGCTTAACGCCCTTCTCTGAGACGTATGAGCTCAGGGGTTATATGATGATGGATATCGATCGCATGGCGTGAATTGCCTGTGTGGCATGCCTAAGTGGCAATTGATCAAGGCTTTTATTGAAAAGCGAAGTCTTGTGGTGATGATCAAAGCACCGCCTGTGTGGCATAGCTTTGTGTAGCATTGATTCGCGAGCCTCACACCCCGGTTGTGAACCAGAAACGGGAGAGGACGTCAGGGAGGGCATGCGTTTCCTTCTAGCTGGGGTGGTGTCAGTGCTTAAACTGACTGATATTTATATACTTTTCACCTGTGTGGTTGCTGTTGCGAGGTGCCTCAGATATATCGGTCATTCTCGAACCGATGGAGTTATTCGTTGGCTCACTTACGCCCCAAAGGGTGGGGAAACGCAGTGTTCAGGAATTTTAATCCACATCGGTGGACCAGCCCTGAGGATCCAAGGGTCGATGCGTTCTGATCCTGAGACTCAGGATAGACAATCTCGAATTCGGTAAGGACGATCCCTAGCCCCGGTTCACAGATGGAAACCCAACTTCCGATACGTGGCTTTGCGGTTTTGATTGTAGAACCTAGTATTGGCGACATGATATATGGTACCCATGTCGTCTATGATTAATACTTATGATTGAAATTGTTTTATACACTATGCACTTATAATAGTATCAAATGATTTGTTTTTAGCGTATCAAGCATTCTTTGGCTATTATAAGGTAAAAACCCTATCCTCCGGCTTGCGTTGCATTGTGTGATGGGACCTGGGTCTTATAATAGCTTCATTTTTCTTTATTTAGCATTGCGCTATTGTTTTATGCATTGGTATTCTTGGGAGGAAACCCGTTCCGTGTTATACGGCGTGGTCCCTTGATTCACCTAACTTTAAAATAAAGATTAATAACTGTTTTAGTTCTCACACCAGTCACATGACTGACCTGGAGTTTATTGTTTTAACCTAAACTCTGTGTGCCCTTATTTTGACACGGGCAGCTAGTAATTTTGGTTTTGCAGATTTATATTCACAGGATCCTGATTTACAGCTGGAACGATATCCGGAAAGCTCTGTATCCTTATATCTCCTTCAGTTGTGTTTTGTATTATTTTTCGCTGCTATGTAATGTATTATAATCTCTGATATTTTATAATGTATTTTATTTGTTTATACCCTGTATATTCTTGTATTCTGATGGAATTGTTGTGATAAGCAATGAAATGTTCTTCTATCTGCGTTCCGATGTGGCTTGTTCTCAACTCAATCCGTGATTTCCCGTAAAGGGGATTTCGTGTCATTTCAGCTGACTTTATTTATTCTAGGGTATCACTGTCCTATCTCTAATGAGTTTAAACCTCATAAGCTAAGTTTTTTTTAAACCAAAGCTCTTATACCATTTATAACGACCCGCATTCCCGCACCACTCAAGTCGGATATGCAATCAACTCAGATCGTTTGAAATAACGGATTGTTTTAAATATGGGGTTTAATTAATCAAATCAAATCATAGAACATAAACAGATCACATGTACAAAATAGAAGAATAACTCGCACCGTAATAAATAACTTAGTTTTTCATGAAGCTACTAATTACAAAATCTCAAAAATAAAATAAAAAATACATAATGTCATAGTACTAATTTAATACATTAGGAACCTTAGATACATAGATGCCTTGTACATAAACAAATGATAGAAATGGAATAATCGAATCACTGAGATAGCGATAATAGATATATAATAAGCTGAATCTTCAATAGATCTCTACCTCTCAAAAGATGAATCACAAATGCTGAACTCCTAAGCCTGACTCGAGCATAAAGTCGAAAATAAAATACTCGAGTTAGGATTAAACTTCACAATAGCAAATCAACCCAAGTGAAATAATCAAATGAAATGCACAAGAAACTTAAAGGATGTTGGAAATTAATTTGTTAGGTATCGTGAAACTAATACATCTAATATAATATGAAATTATAATATTGTATATTCAGTAAAGTAAAGTATTAATATAGCGTAAGCTGGATTACATTTTTACTCTTACACTGGTTATAACTAGTATAGTTTATACAGATACCTTAAAGTTCATCGTAAACTAGTGGTTATTTGAGGGCACTCCATAGGTGGAATACAAACCAAAGTCGTAGGAGGATCGATTGGGGTAAATATGACAAGGTACACGACGCAATACCCAGGGTAAGGTTCTACTAGTTACACTCCCATAATGATTGTAACGCATAACCGCAACTACCGCCCACCTTCAACAACACTCTCATAATCAAAGGGCCCCAATAAAATCACAAAGTAATCGATATAGTATTGAAGAAGTTTGTTTGATAAGAGGTTCTACCTCTATTAATCAAGGTATAACTCCTATTTTAGTCATATTAATTATGACTTGAAGGCCAAAGCTATCCATCATCATTCTCTTACTTCATTCCAGTAGTGTTCTCCAAAACCAACCTACTTCATTATAAATTCTCCACTACGTGCATAGTTGTTAAAGTGGCATCGACATTGACAAAGAGTATGTTTACACCGACTAGTATCTCTTTAACAACCGGACACTTATTTCACATCGTGGTCACTTATATCTGAAATCATATTTAAAATATCATAAATAAAATAATAACAATATTGGTTTGTATTCAAATAACTGAGTTTAGATATTTTAATGTCATAAATCATATTAAACTAATTCATTATTTGTTGAAATCTAGATTTAGGTTTCATATTTAAAAAATGGTTTAATAACAAAGTAACATTTTAATTTCACATTTCATTTTCTCAATTGTCATTATTTCAAAAATATTTGTGTTAATATTTTGGATTCAATAGCTCAGATTGGAAATAACTTAAATAACTTTTATTTAAAATATTTAATATAATATAAACTAGTTATTTATTTAAATTATATTTATATAATATATTTGATTTAAAATAAATATAAAATATATAATAGTTAAATTTAAAAAAAATAGTGTAATTAAGATAGTTATAGAAAATATAATAATTAAGTTAAATATAAAATAGTTGCATTGAGATAGTTATAAAATAATAACTTTAAATTGTATAATTCAAATTAGTTCAATATAAGATAATACAAATTCCAAATAATTCAAAATAGTCTAATCCAAAACACTCATCTGCATTTCCAAAGTTCAACTTGTTTCAATTTAGATTTTCAAAATTTTTGTTCAATCAATTCAAAGCTTTAATCAAGATATTCTTAAATTCAGTTTATTTCAAAATAGTGTTCAAATTGGATTATCTGATTTTATTCTTAAGAGTCACATTACCTTTAAATCACATCCTATAAGGCTCATTCCAATAAATCTAAATTTCACTTTTTGTAATATTTTAACTTTAGATATATTTAGATTCAAAACATCTACTTCATAAATTATTATCTAATCCATTTATTAGTTTCAAAATCATAACAAATTCATAAACCCATTCATTCATTTAACATTACATATTAAAATTAGTTTATCTTACTTGATATATTTCATTTAATTATGTCATTTAACAAATCAAATTATCATAAATTTCTAAAATATCATTAAAACCTTTATATATTTAATTTTTTTATAAAATTTATATTTATATATAATTCTATCATTAAAATAATATATATACTATATTAAAAGATTTATTTATTTACTTATAAAATTATTTAAAACTTAAAACTATATAATTTTATAATTTAAATTATTTAAAACATAAAACTTTTCCTCGATTGACCTTGCAGAACGGATCACAACCTGGATTTGTTATTATCTTTATGCCTTTCATTCTAGTATCACGAATTCCACTATATTTTTGCACTGTTGATGATTTTCCAGAAATTCAATTTTACTTGTTGATTCTTGACATTACATTAAATAATGAATTGCTTTACTCCACCTGCTCTATAATCAAAACAAGGTAATGCACAATTTTGTACTTATACTTCACCATCGACTGTCCATATCGACAGTGGGTTAGTTAATCATTAAAAATGATTTATAGAAATTTTTTTGAATCAAATAAAGTGTTTATACAGGACTGTTTCATTCAACGGTTTATAATTCGTCAAATATTATCTGCAAAAATACGATATTCTAATTCGAATTCATTTCAACGCTAAATATCAATTGGTCAAGATAATTCGACTGTGGATTATAAGCATCATTGTTTTAATGACTTTTATGATAATACACAACACTTCTCATCTAGGAAATGCGTATATGTGATTCATTTTCTGCTTCCTCTCCACAAAGCTTTGATATTCATGCCCCTTGTTTAAGAATTCGTTATTAGTCTTCTCCACAGGACGTGCTTTGGATTGCATGCCGCTGTTTAGGCAAAATCTATCATTCCTTGTATCTGAGATTTTCAAACACTGTTAAGTTAACTGGTTAAATCTGAACTCCATCTGTAATCCGGCATGGTTAAATCAGGTATTGGAGACTTTCGTCACTCAATTATATTCATTAATCCAAGCGTTGGTAGATTCAGAAGGAGTTCTCCCAGGGAGGACTTCGGTTAGAACCCCAATGTTTATCCTAATCAGATCAGGTACTTCCTGGTACTGACGATCAATTGGGTGCCCCCGGAGAGGACGTTAGTTCGAATCCCAATGTTTTTCGTAATCGAATCAGGTGCTTCCTGATACTGGCAATCAATTGGGTGCCCCCCGGAGAGGACTTTGTTTAGGATCCCAATGTTTGTTGTAGTCGGATTAGGTGCTTACTGATACTCGCGATCAATTGGGTGCCCCCGGAGAGAACTTTGGATAGGATCCCAATGTTTGTCATAATCGGATCAGGTGCTTCCTGATATTAATGATCAATTGGGTGCCCCCGGAGAGGAATTTTGTTAGAATCCCAATGTTTATCATAATTGGATCAGGTGCATCCTGATACTGGCAATCAATTGGGTGCACCCGGAGAGGACTTTGGTTAGGATCCCAATTTTTGTTGTAATCGGATCAGGTGCTTCCTGATACTGACGATCAATTGGGTGCCCCCGGAGAGGATTTTGGTTAGAATCCCAATGTTTGTCGTAATCCGGTCTGGTGCTTCCAGATACTGACAATCAATTGGGTGCCCTCAAAGAGGACTTTGCTTAGGATCCCAATGTTTGTCGTAATCAGATCAGGTGCTTCTTGATACTAACGATCAATTGGGTGCCGCCAGAGAGTTGTTTGGTTTGTGCTGCTCCTTCCATCTCGTTTGCCTGTCCCTCCGGCCTAATGTCGGTACTTTCGATCACCGGGTTTGTCAGTTCTTCCAGCACGGTGCTGGTCCTTCCGGCCTGATGTTGCTACTTCGAACATCAGGTTTGTCGGTCCTTCCAACATCGTGCTTATCCTTCCAGCGTGTTTGCCTGTCCTTCCGACCTGATGTTGGTTCTTCCAACATCAGGTTTGTCGGTCCTTCGGCATGGTGCTAGATGTTCCAGCTCAAGGTTGGCATCAATTCCTTTGTCGGACGCTCGACTTAGCGGGCTATCTTAGATTAGGAACCGAAGCTTTGAAACTCTCACTTAGGGAATGCCCCTTCGACGAAAGTCACAACATTCTTGTTTACTTGTCGTGGCGCTTGTTCATTGTTTGAATCTTTTCGACTTTTCCCATTCACTTTTCAAGGCGATGCTTTTCTATTTTTGCATTTGTGCATGTTGATATTTACAACATTTGACTTGAACTAGCATTGTTGGGGTGGCAATGTTACTGGGACAAGCGGTCTGCAGATGGCCTGCAATATGAAATCATCTTTTAAATAAGTTTTGATTTGACACATAATTTTGCAAGCTAGAAATTCATTCAAACAGATATTGTAACACCTCACCTCATTCTCCATATTATCTGACAGTATTACTTAGTAATACTCTTGGATAATATGGGTATAGAGGTGGAGTAGGATTTCTTAAGATAATTTAAACTTCATGATCATAGTAAACTCTAATTAGTATAGTGAAGTTCATTAGCATACTATATCACTAGATAAGGTTGAGCGATTGACAGCTGTAATATCCTCTTATGAAAAGGATACCTTTACTCATTCCATTTAGTTATATTATAATTAGAAGAACCATGTCTAAATAAGATATAATGCATTCCTTTATGCAATTATGATGAATCTTTGACATACCACCCTAGAGATACTTGATGATATACATTAGTAATCATGAAGCGACCTTCCCTTTAACTCTAATTATCATTACCTCTACTGATGATAAGTTCTAGCCTACCCGACCCGTGTATTTTCACTCGGGTCAGACCGAGTTTGTTTCAGGTTTAGCTCCTCTCTTGGTCTTAGCTGGTTCTTGGTTCTATCTTTTGATATTGACTCATCACTTTGGGATTGTTCACATTCTTGTGGCATATTTTCGAGAGTTTAATCTTTACTTTTCATATATTGAGTGGTCTCTAGATCAATTTACTATATTATTTGTATTATATTGTGATGTATCATTGTATATGTAAGCATGTATATATATGTATGTATATTTGTTATTGTTCTGAGATGATATATTCATTTATTTATAGTGTATTGTTCCGATAGATCCATAACCATCTATAGCTTTGTCTAAAGTATTTGATCAATACGTCGATCCACTTGATAGAAAAATAATAAGAATATAGCATTTGTTAGCATGTTCAGTAAATAATTGAGATAAGATTATAGCTGGTTGCCCCTAACCAGCCTATTTTCCGAATTAGTAGACAGAATTACCATGTAATTCTCTTTGTTAATGTGCGTCTCGGGGTGGGGCGTTACACTTGGTATATAGAGGTGGGGTAGGGCGTTGCACTTTGGTATATAGAGGTGGGGTGTTATAGATATGCTCTTAGTCGTAGAGCTAACGTTCAGTGCATCACTTGCAGATTATTACAAACTGTTTAAAAGAAGTTTTGAATATAACAGAAAGTAAAGCATGAAAATAAAATAGTGGAGAAGATGATCACTTATTCTGAGCCATTGGAGTTGGAGCACAATCAACGGTTATTAGTTGATGATTGGTCTTGGAATGGTTTGAACAAGAGCTTTGTTGCTTGTTGCCCCCTGGCCGTGGGGAATTGGAACAACATTTAAGGATTGTGGGTTTTTCACATATTGTTGTAGACGATTCTTCCTAATCAGCTCTTCGATCAGTGACCTTCGATGCCTACATTCGTTGGTATTATGGCCTAGTTGATTGTGGAACCAGCAGAACTTTCCAGAGTTCACATGATCGTCACTTATTTTCTGAGGTTTTGGAATTGTATAACTCTCCGTATCTTTAATTGCAGCAAAGATGTATTCTGGAGTGTCATTTAATGATGTAAGCTCTGATGGGTTGAAAAGCGAGGCTTCTTGCCGTCTCGATTGTCTTTCTCGTCACTTCCTCTTTTCTGACCTTTAGGATTTTTCTGATTGTACTGGGTAACAGCGTTTTTAGGAGCTTCAAGAGGTTGGTTTGCATCGACAATTCGAAGAGGCATAGGATTATTATCAAATCTCATCTATTCCTCGGCCTTTTATAGAATTTCTCAAGTGTGCTTGGCTCTTTCATCTTAATCCATTTACCAAATTTACTATTCACGTTTATGGCGCGGATTAGAGACATTAAGATCATGCGGGGCTCGGGATTTCCAACTTCGGATATAGCATCATTGAATCTTTTGAGGAAATTTTTGACAGATTCTCCTGGATTCTGCTTCATTGATGTAAGTGAAATAAAATCCTTAGCCTTCGTAGCTTGCAACCTGAATTGATCTTTGAATTTCAGAGTCAAATCACCAAATCGGTCAATGGATTTGGGTGGTAGTCTTGTGAACCATAACGATGCGAAACCTTCTAGATAGAGAGGGAAGTACAAGCATTTGATCTCGTCTATTGCCTTGGCTGCATTCATGTGCCATTCATATTTATATAGGAAGTGATTCAGATCAGAAGTCCCGTTATACGGAGGCAGAGTAGGACGAGTAAATTTCTTAGGGAATTCAGCTTTGCCGATCCTTTTTGTGAATTGATTTTTGCCAAGGGAGAAGTCCCATTCCCTTTCACTATCCTTGGGGGCATGCTATCTTTCATGATTTGCTTTACCATATCTGCGATATATTCCTCTGAGTTTGTCGTTCTGGAAAGCAGACTTCAATCCCTTTTCCGGATGCTCGTCATGGCAAGCAATTGCGATTAGAGGATCTAGGTTTTTTACTTCCACTATGGGAAGGTGCCCCCTTGACGGGACTTGGAACTCGTCGGTCATTTCGATCGGAATGGTTTTAGCTTTCAACTTTGAGTCTTCGATATTAGCATTGCTTTTGTCAACAAATCCTTCGATGTTGTTATTATGATGATGATCAGAAGCCGATGAATTTGCATTCTCTTCAAGGTTGACATGGATCTTCGGAGGAGGTGTGGGATTCGGCTGAGCGTTTAGAAGAGCACTCATTTTATCCATTAAAGCTTGATTAGCGCCCATGAGAGTTTTATTATCTTCCATTAAAGCTTTGTTGGAGGCTTCCATGCGTTGACTCAAGTTAGTGATGACGACATCTAATTCAGCTTTAGTCATTCCAGCTCCGGCTATTGAACTTTCTCCAACTTCAAAGCGGTTGGTGAGTGGAGTAGTTTCATTATTAACAACGTTGTCATGTTCTTCAACGACTTTGCTAGCGGTCTTCTTGGATTTAACCATAATCTCGGACAAGCCTTTGAATTTTGATGAGAATTCGTCGATTGGTGTAGATCATAGACTAATAGGATCTATGGTAGAAGTAGGGTTAGAATTCCAATGGTAAGCTCTTAAAGTAGGCTTAGAACTCCAATGGTAAGCTCTTAAGATTGAGGGAAGTGTGAAGCAGATGCGAACATGGCCCCATGGTGGGTGCCAAATGTTTGAATCAAAAATGGTTCAAACATCAATGGTATGTAAACCGTACTTCACCAATGTGGTTAGAAATTAAAAAGGGCCACAATCGCAAAAATAAGCGGGATAAAGTAAGTAAAAAGACAAGGGGTTTTATAGTGGTTTGATCTAGGATAGATCTACGTCCACTTTTGAAGTGTTTTTCATTATCATGGAGAAAATTACAGATAGCATCATCTCATACATCTCATTTATTACACTTGTTCAATCTCTTTATGGTGATTTCCCACTTTTTACTCTCTTTTCGCTTTAGATATCACTTGAATTCGAAAAGGAATGGATTAGATCTCGTGATTAAATAATCTTCTTTGATCCCATCATGAAATTAGTGTTAGATCCGTGCTTTAAAGAGGAATAATGGCAGTTGGAGATCACTTATAATGAATTGGAGTAAGAATTAATGGTGTTTGGAGAAGATGAGATCCACTTGATGTTGGAGGAAGAGGGAGTGAGCTTTGGAAGCCATTAATGAAGCTTGGATTGCTTGAGAATGGTGGAGAAAGGATCTGGGCAGCCCATCGGGGTGAATGAATCGGTCCCTTGAAGTGTGGTGAAATAGGGTATTTATAGGAGAAGTTTGGACCAGGTGGCAATCCTGCAATTATGGTGAAAATAGGGTATGGGTCATTCGCTGGCGTATTTACGGATCTGCCATTGCCTATTATCAATGATCGACCCAAAAAGCACTTTGCTGACCGACCAAGATGGAAAAGTGCGGACCGGCCAGGTATTTGCATGCCAACCCAACTTTGTGATTTTCATGTCGACCCAAATAATTACCAAAATTGCCACTGATTTTTTAACGACCTGGATTTTTGACCGTTTAAATCGATAATGATCAATATATGCCGACCCAAACAGATCGCAAATGAAGGTAGTTATTGGAAAAAAATGAAAGAAAAGCAAGCAAAAAGAGAACACAATAACGGAACCTCACAGCAGAAGGATAACATATAATAACCAATTAAAAATTCCGAAGCAGTCGAAAATATACACTTGACTATAATATACAATGATTATCGGAGTTACTCATACACAAGTATATACAACAAGACAGCATAACAAAATGTAGTGGGACCCATAAAAAGGATATATATATACACCAAATCTTCATCTTCGATTTCCAAGGCAAGAAATCTTCGATAACTGCAACTCATACCTGACCCGAGCATTTTGCATAAAAGAAACACAACAAACACTCAAATCAGAACTAAATCATTCTCATATTAGTCAAATTAAAATACGAAATAACATGAGTGATATGGGTCCAGTAATCAAATAGAAAAATCGTGGGAAATTCACCGGACCACGCCGCTAAAGCGGAACGGGTTTACTCCATGTGAATCTCAGTGTATAGAAATTCACAAATGATTTTGGAACAAAAATGAAGCTATCATAAGCTCATCCTACATCACACAATGAAAGTGCATACCAAATGGGCGAGTTTTAACTAATGATAACCAAAAATGCTTTCATACATGAAAATCCATTTTAATCATAGAACTAGTGCATAGTGTCAAAAATTCATTTCGCAAATAAATATAGAATCATAGCCCCCATAACCCCAATTGGTATATTGACATATAAGTATACAATCAAAATCGCATGGGCTCGTATTGGAGATTTTGGGTTTCCAACGTGATGGTTCCTGGCATGAAAGATTATTGGACGACATGAAGCTAAGTATTCCTGGTTAACATCCAGACAACGGATATCGAATACATAGCGCGAATTATATATCTCGGATAACATCCACACATCGGACACCGTATATACTTTATTCCTTCAGGTTTCGAGGTAGATCTACCGTCGCAGCTTCGATTTTTGCTAGAGATTATGTATACAACCTAACCGCCAGTTTACCATCAAATCTGGGGTGTGAGGTTCAACGATATCACGATATACACAAAGCTATGCTTAAATAAGCCAAGCTTTGATCCATTCGTTCATTTCATAGCGCAAGTATGCCACATTGACAATTCATGACATGTCACTGATTACTGCCAATACACACCCTCTAAGTCCATATGTCTTAGAGACGAGAATAATTGATTGCCACAGGTTCGATATATATTAACATGGATCAGTGCTACGCAGTAAATTTCAATGTCAGACACACCATCCATACAAGTCCGTCATGGGTATGAACGGAACAACAATCCGAAAATCTCTAAATATATTCAGATTTCATACCACTCGTAACCTCGTATCGGGTGATCGGCCTAAACGAGACATTAACAATCAATCCAAACAATTCAAAGGTTCTCGGTCTTCACTTATTTCTTTCCAAGTCTTTAATTATTTATAACATCGTATTATCAATTGGAATGGTTTCGAAATATTCGATCCCGGTCTTTCCAAGCAATAAACGCATTTCTAATCATCAGTTAGGGATCATTTCGGTTTTCATATTTAAATCGCCTTAAAAATTACTATAAATGCAATTATAATCAAGGTTGGATTGTATTCCAGTTTCCATATTCCCTTCTAAAAAATTCGATATTACTTCCCAACCCTTATAGTTCAAAACATGGTTCCTTTACTCATTATTTTTCAAAGATTTTCAAGATTTACCAAATCTTTATTTGGTTTAGACTCCGTCCATGATAATTTCAAATCAGTTTGCATTCAAAATACAATATATTTCATATAGAGTGCAACGACCCGTATTCTACACATCATAGGATTGTAGAATATTTATTTCTTTCCCATGTGAAGTTATATGGTCATGTAACTTTGGAAAACATCCATTAGAGTCATTTCCCATGTTCATGATTTTTGTCGATTTTTAAATGACCATTTTGCCCCTAGTTGGTACTGTTTTGGCCATAACTTTTGATTGGAAAGGAATTTTGACCTGAAACCACTTCCATTAGATTCGTTTGATGGTTTACCTTTCCGTAGTGTGGTCATAATAGCCAAACGGACTTACCGTTTGGGAGATATGACTGAAACAAGTTTTGGAGGGTGAAAAACTGCTTAACCGGGCCAAATCGGGTGATTAGTGAGTAGGCCCATAACCCATTTCGGGATTAGGGTTATGGGAGGGATGAAATGAGATGGAGAATCATTCCATTTCAGTTTTCTTGCCTCCACTTATCACCAAGGAACCCTAAAAATGGCCTCCAACCTCTAAATCACCTCCAAATCATCTTTTGGTCAAGGATTAAGCTTAGCAACCCTTAATCAAGGAAGATCTTCACCAAAGCAACATAGGAGCTGCTGTTTGACATTGAGATTCACATCAAAACAGAGCTTTATTTCATATCTTAGTTTATTTTGTGGCTAAGGTGAGTGATTTGCATAGTTTTGCACTAATTATGGCTAATTAGGGGTGATTAGTGTTAATTAGCGAATTTAAACATGATAAAATTCTGGAAAAATGTTCATAAAATTCGGAATGATGTTTTAGACCTCTGATATGAATTTGGGTTAATTTGGTTAAGTTTTGCTAATCCTATCATTAGTTTCACCTAAATATGCTTAAGGGGAAATAGGGGATTTTGGGTATGTTTGATCCCTTTTTACCTATCATATTGATGTTTTGATGTTTGTGGTTTATTATGCATGTTGCTATGACTGTATAAAATGCTTTGTGATTGGTTAGAATAGTTGGAATGGTCGAAAACGCCGTCGAGGGGCGTAAACAGCTCGCTGGACAAGGCGTAGGGATTCGGATTGGATAGGGCATTGAGAGACGATCGGATCGCCCTATGGGATCGTGGGACATCACCACGAGTCGAGTCATCTCCTCCGAACCGAACCATCTGCGCAAGGCCCACGAGCACCAACCGCGAACTGCTACCCGATCCGATCCACTTGTGATTCGCGTCGCGATCCGACTAAAGGAAAGCAGCATCTACGAACCGATGCACTACGAGACGTCGATTCGAATCAGGGGGAGCCACGAGCTGGAGGAGCGCGATCCGACCCATGTGGGGTATTCCGATCCGAACCGAGGAGAGGAGCACGATCCGAAGCAGAGAGAAAGAGGACCGCGATACGATCCGAACCGTGGCAATCTGGAGACCCGAACCGATCCGCCAGGGGTGACGGCGATGTGACCCGATCCAGTGAAGAAGGAGCATTCTGATCCGAATCGAACCGATGAAGACTGATAACCCGAGATGCAAAGGTAGTCCAAATGAAGGGTATTGACTCAGGATCCAGATAGGAACCAATGAGTGGACTTCATGAGTTGGACTTTGCTGCGGGACGTGTGCTAAGGAGTTGTCGACGTTCATAACTTCGATTCACCACTAAAAAGGAATGATGGGCTACTTATCAGTGCAGTAGGGTCATTATGACCTGAGGGGCAAGGTGATGGTAGCAAGACTACATTATCAGTGCAGTAGGGTCATTATGACCTGAGGGGCAAGGTGATGCGTAGTAAGACTATGAGCCAGTGCAGTGGGGTCATTGCGACTCCATGGGGGCAGAGTGGACATAGTAAGGATTAGTAAGGCTATGAGCTTGTGCAGTGGGGTCCTTGTGACTCCATGGGGCAAAGTGGACATAGCGAAGGATTTGTGGCTACGTTATCAGTGCAGTGAAGCCATTTATGACTTCATGGGGCAAAGTGATCGTAGCAAGGAATGTTGGGTGATCGAAGTGGTGAATATCGTATGCTTTATGCACTGAGTGAGAGATGTGAGGATGGATGCTATGCTTGATTGTTTGCCATCATTATGACTTGCACACCTCCCCCACCTCCGTATCTTTACACCGTTTGATATGGTACCTTAGAGTGTTGTACAGTATAGTGCTAACTCTTTGGTTGCAGGTCCAGGTTCAGGTATGTTTTAGTCTACCTGTTATTGTTCACTTTAGATGCTTATCGCTCATATCAGGCTTTATGTCTGACCTAGAGTTTTATGTCTCCTCTTATTACTCTGGGTGCTCACACGAGCAGACTAGAGACAGGTTAGCTGGTGGTGCGCGAGTAGCTGATTCGGAGGCGGGCAGGAGGCTTCCACGTATGATATATATATACACATTCTCCCTGTGTCGTTGGTGGTCGCTACTTGGGCATTAGTAGTGTACCTCATTTATCTTACTTTTGCTTTGAGACAGTTTGAAAGTTGTAATAAGCTGTATTCTGAATTTCCGCTGCTATGATGTTTAGTTCTGATTTTCAGCTTATGCACTGTCTCTCCTGTTTTATGTCAAGTATGTTATTATTATATTTTGTTCTATGCGCTGTTAGACATTCTACAGGTTCTTTTTATGTTCATTTCCTTCTTCCTTTTCCTTTTGGCGACCCGTTCCGTGCTAACTGGACATGTGTACAACGCACTTTTGGAGTAAATGTCGGTTGGTGCGGGGCGGGCCGTCACATAGAGATATCATAGTCATTTCAAATCAATTTTGTATTTAAACAAACAAAATAAATTTTATTTCAAAGTACCAAAATTATTTCAGAATTGATTCATACTCAAAAATAGAATATAATTTCACATCGATATCATGTTTGTTTCAAAATCAATTTGTATTCAAAATAAATTATCCGCTCTAACCACTATACCCTAGTTCTTTCAAATCGGTTTACATTCAGAAGAGAATATATTTCAAATCTCGATTTAAATTTAACAGTCTAAATCTAGAACAACTTCAATTTTGGAAGAAGTTAAATTATATAATAGCTTGAAAATAGATAATGATAAATGAAATCTTTTTATGAAAAAATGTATATATAATAAAATAATTAAAGTAAAAATAAAATAATTTAAATCACTATATATATACACATATTATATGCTTCACTAAAATTACCTTTAAACAATAAATAATGAAATATGCTTAATTTCAAACTATAGGCATATATAATACTTTATTTAAAATAATCTTTAAATAATAAATATAATAGAAGATAATATAATTTATTTCAAGCTATAGGTATATAGATATAAAGCTTATTAAAATAATCTTTAAACAATAAGTATAATATAATATAATATAATATAATTCAAGACCATAAGTATATATATCTATAATTAACTAAATTTAAAACCATAATTGTTTCTTCCTTTCAAATTTCAACGGCTTGCGATTTTATTTCCACTGTGCTAAAGTTTACTTCATTTCCAAACCCCGATTTCAAAACACATTCAAACCCGACCATTTTAAGTTAAAGGATTCTAAATTCATATTCACTCCAAATTTCGATCACTTCCAAAATCGTCGAATACTCTTATTTTCAAATTAAATGCAAGAGAATTATTAACTTCAGCTTTAAACAAATTAAATTTGAGTAATAAAATTTGTATTTAAATTCCATTTCCTAATTCCCAATTTATTTTGGACCAATTTCTTTAACAAATTCAATAAACATTTCGGTGTCGATATCGGTGCAATAACTAATTTCAATCAAACATCCATCACAATCATGACATCCAAATGGTACATTATCTCGTTTCGCTAGTTAACAAGGGTTGGTAAAATTTTACTAGAAATTTAAATTTAATTAAATAACTAGTTTCGAAATCAAATTTTCATATCAACACGCTTACATGTCAAATTTTTAAGTAAGCATCAACTATCATCACAACAAATCAACAATCAATCACAACCATACAACCAAACTTATTTCATAATCTAATTTGATAAATATGGGAACAATTCAGTTAGACGTGAGCAAAAATTTCACTCACCTTTAGGACTTTAATAAGACGAACATCCAACCAAAGGCCAAAATTTTCCAATCTTTAAACACAGCCAAATCAGTGCCATCATGTCCATAATTCCGCCACGATCGCAATGCAACAAACTGCGTCCAAATCCAAATTCCTATGTAAAAGTTATTAGTATTAGAATATAATACATGTTAATTCATTCAAATAATTAAGGAACTAAATGTACCTGCCATGTCAGCATGCTTAAAGGTCCCGCTCGTGCCCTTTTCCACTTCATCTCCAGTAACTCTAACATGGAAAACAACCTATTGCAGGTCAAATTTGACTATCGATTGCCATCCGCTCCGGCCACTAAATCTACCTCCAACACCGTCGTTCGATCGCCCGGCCTAAGGCGCACCTTCCCTGCAGAGAACGACCATTCCGGGGCACCCTCCTTCAGCCGCCGATGAGACACATAAAAAGGGTTTCCACCCTTAAATGAGCAAATTCCGACGATTTACTCCACGATAAAATCTCCAACCACATGCACTCAACTCCTATCGATCTCCTCTACAATACCCAGAAGCCCGATTTCTCAATTAACATCTGAATCAAAAGTCTCTAAATTCAACTCTAGGGTTTCGATTTTAGAGACTTTGACCGCAATTTCTGGCCAATCCACTCACTGCATATCAAAATAACTTGTGCCTGTAGCTTTATATCGTCAAGAGCTTCGTTTTGATATATAATTCGATATTATTTGAGGAGATTTGTATTTAAAGCTTGAATTTTTATTTCAACTAGGGTTTGGAATTTGCTATCAGCCATTAGAGAGAAACATTTGACGAAGGAAAATTATACGTAGTGAAATGGCCTGATGATGTGGATATGGAATTTTATTTATATAAATATAGAATGTCCAATATGTGAAACAAACAATTATCACATTAGATTGAATTAGTTCACATTTTTATTCCGTATGATCAAACGACAAGTTGGATTTCAATGAAATTTGAAACTCTACAAAAATTAACTATTCCAGATCCGATGAAACTGATTTCGTCAGATTCCGAGACAAATGCCAAAATAGTTAAATTTCACCATTGATTAATTAATAATATTTTAACTTAAATATTTATTAAATTATATTTTAATCCAATTACGACTAAAATAATTTTTATGAGTCAATTTCACAAATTTAATGTTCCCGAATTTAATTATATTTGTATTTTAAATTTGAACTGCGATTACAGATTGATGGACTCTATTTATCTTCAATGATTTTAATATTAACTCAGAATTTCACCATTTACCAAATTTAAATTTTGAATTCCAATTATAAATTAAACAACTCAAATTTATTTAATTATCAAACATTAAATTTCAAATTACGACATTTTCCAAATATAAACTCAAATTAAAAATCAAATTATACCCGATTTGACCATCATTATTATAAAAATCAACCAAATTTTATTTTTGACCAATATTATTCAATTTATTTAATTATACAGAAAATTATGGGGCGTTACATTCTCTCCCACTCAAATCTTTTCTTCCTCGAAAAGGGAACGAAATAAGGTTTGAGCACATATATATTATCAAATCTATAACTTATAAAATGGCATTTACAAAATAAGTTATCGAGTTATAAAATCTCATAAATTTTCTAACTCCCGAAATCACAGAAAATTTCGGTAGTATCTCCTCTGTGCGGAGAGATCCAGAAAAATCACAGTATACATATAAACTCAAATATACATCCCATCACATGATGAGGCATCCCAATAATGGGTAAAACAATATATACATAACCACAAAACTATATAATACAAATACATACCTTCTTTTGCATATTTTGCAATTTTATTTATCTTAGCACTTTATTATTTAGCGCAAGAGAGCTCCAAAGTGTAAAGCCAGTCCTTGCACCTACTATAATACTCAAATACACATGAGATTCAAACATATATACAATAAATAGCAAAGGTACACAACTTGCACAACATATACTAATCATGTCAACCACAAAATCAACACATTAGCGACAGGCCAGCGAACAAATCGAGGTTTATCACCACTCAAATGATGGAAATTTCCCAAAATAGGTAAAAGTTGTTGCATTCCTTTCAGGCTTTCCGAATTTCTCGAATTCGTCGAATTCAGATAATCCATTCAAAAGTTACGATCATTTTAGCGAAAGCGAACGCTTCAGCCCAAACTTATAAAAATGCAGGTCTGCATTGTTCAATCAAGTTTTGACCTTTTAAATGTTGAAATTTTAATAAGCATATTGAAGAAAAGTTTTAATCCACATCCTAAGCTTTTCGAATTGTACAAGCACATCGAAATCCAATGATCCATTAGGAAGTTATGGTCAAAACAATATCGATATATGCTTTAGGTTTTTATTTTCTGTGCATAGAACTATGACTAATGCTTGGATTTCAACCTAATAAACATGAAAAATTAGATAAGGCACTATTAAAAGAAGTTTTAGTTTAATTTGTATAGTTTCCAAAAAATGCGGAATCATCGGATTCCGACCATTTATTAAGAAGTTATGGCTATTTTGCTCCAGCTCATATGGAATATTTCAGGTTTCAATAAACATCAATTTTTTTCGATGTTTCAACTCCCTGGTTTCAAAATTTTGGTAACCCCCTTTTCACTTAATATTGGTTGTTGCTTCATTGTTCGTGTGATAGACTTTACATTGAATTTGGTTTCAATTTATCCTCCTTTTTAATTTATCGACAATCCACATTTTATTAATAAACCTAAGTCTATTTTTACTTCTTCTTGAACTAGTTTAATTTACTTATTAATTATCCAAGCCATGAGTTGTTGCCACTTTTATTCACTTAACCAAATTTTCCAATTCATTTTAGCCAAATTCAATGGAATTTTATTTCACATTAAATTTCGGTTTTCTCTAACACTTCTATTGATCAAATTTTGAATTGGTTAAATCTTCATTGTGGCCCATGTTTAAGAATTTCAATGACAATTTCTCTTCTCCTAGCACTTAAGTCCATCCCTTCTCTTTATATTCAATTGCCATTCATTACTTTATAATCTCTTATTATTCATTCTTATTACCACTCGTCATATTTCCATTCCATATTCATTTTCTAATTACTTTCTACCTTTCATTCCCGAAGTTTTACACTTTAATTCAAATCACTTAACCAAAATTTTAAATGTTCATTTCCCACTTAAGGTTTCTAGCGATACAGATTTCCTTTTAATTCAATTTACTTAGCATGACTAACTAAATTTCCATTTCGCAATTTAATTTAGTTTTAGTTCATACTTGAACATTTTAATTGGCACAGAACTTGAAGATCTCGATTCTAGGTTTATTTTGATTTTAACTTGAACAAGCTATACTTATACCATTATATATAGAATATTATACCATAAAATTTAGATTCCGAGATCTTTTATCAAAACAAATTATAAAATCACTGAGTGGTCTCCCCCATTCAGACTCTTCAAAATAAACTCGGTAATGCGTGCGCTCATTACCGAAGATTTCCTAAGGTCTAAGAAGGGATTTCAGTTATTTCATTTAAAAATCCTTGGAAAAGTATTTCCAGATCTATTCCTTATAATACGATATTATTTCAAAACTTTGGCAAAACTATCTTCAAAACCCCAGAATCGAGTTCTCAAGTTCATTTCTATTAAATTTTCAACTATACTTTGCAAACAATTATACTTAATAGATTTCACTTTCAAATTTTCCTAAAACAATTCAATTTTCCTATTAGGTTTATTATTGAACCAACCGTAATAGATAATAACTTAATATTATTACTTACTAATAACGATTCCATATGCACTTATAACCAATAATATATTTGATATATTTAAAATATAATTCAAAACCATATTATGTCGATCCATTCTGTTCGATTATTTAGAAATTCCTATCGATTCCATGACGTGCCATATATCGACCAGAATTTATAAATATTCAACAGAACAAGCCAGTACAATATAACATCATTTTATATAAAAATACAAGTACGCTGTGACGGCCCGTCCCGCACCAGCCGACAATACCAATGAAATGCGCTGTGCCGATGTCCAACCAACATGGAACGGTCGTCAAAAGAGAGGAAAAAGGGAAGAAATTAGAACGATAAACCAACAAAGAACTTGTAGTATTCTCGTAGCGCATGGAACAAAATATAATAATAGCATAACTTGATATAAAACAGGCGAGACAATGCATAAGCTGAAAACTAAACCATCATAGCAGCGGAAAATTCAAAATACAGCTTATGATCCAAACCGTCATCATTACAACTTTTAAAACTGTCTCTAAAGAAAAATAGGAAGGTACACTATTAATGCCCAAAGTAGTGACCAACAACAACACATGGAGAGTATATGGAAATGATACATGTAAGCCTCCTACTTTTCTCCAGACAGCTACTCGTGCCTAACTAGCTAACCTTTCTCTAGTCTGCTCATTTAGGAGCACCTAGAGTAATAAGAAGAGACATAAAACTTTGGGTTAGACAAAAGTCTGGTATGAGCGATAAGCAGCAAAATAGAACAATAATAGGTATACATAACCATACCTGAACTTGCAACCAAAGAGTTAGCACAACATGATGTACAATACTCTTAGGTGACACTAGCACATGGTGCGAAAATAATGGGGAGGGGGTTGTGCATGTCATGGTGATAGCAAACATCAAACATATAAATCATCCTCACATCTCTCATTCAGTGCGTAAAGCATACAATATCTACCACTCTGATCGCCTAATCCTTTGCTATGATCATTCTGCCCCATGGAGTCACGATGACTCAACTGCACTGATCCATGGCCACTAATCCTTTTCTATGTCCACTCTGCCCCATGGAGTCATGACAACTCCACTACACTGGCTCATAGCCTTGTTACGATCACTTTGGCCTATGGAGTCATAACAACTCCACTACACTGATCCATAGCCAATATCCATCTCTTAGTGGTGAGTCAAAGCTATAGACAACGATAACCCCTTTGCACATGTCCCGCAACAAAGTCCAACTCATGAAGTTAACTCATTGGTTCCCATCTGGATCCTAAGTTCTACTTCCTATCTGGACTACCTTTGCATCTCGGGTTCTAGTCCTCTCCTTGGTTTGTGACCCTTGGGTTAGGCTCGTCTTCTTCCTCCATCCGGATTAGTTCGTGTAGCTCAAGCAAAGGTGGCTCGTGAATGTCTTCCTAGTCAGATCGGTTCGGTCGTGCACTCCGTTTCGGTTGTGGTCCTTGAAATAGCTTTGACTCGTGGTACTCCCCTTGAAGTGGCTCGAGGCATTCCGGTTCGGTCGCGTCTCTCCATCAATCCAACTCGTGGATGTCTTCCGGATCGGCTCGAGGTACATGCATCACGAGCGGGTCTGTTTGGGTAATGGAGTGGCTCATGATGGGGTGACCATGATCGGTTCTGCTCGGGGGTCACGAACGGGTCGGTTCGAGGAGATCCGGCGGATCGTGAGGTGCTCCACGAGCGGGTTCGGGACACGATCTGATCCCCTCTTCCCGCACTATTTCCTGCCGCTTTTCTGGCAACATTTACCGCACACGACAGCGTTTTCGACCATTCTAACATAACTATTCAATCATAAAGCATTTCAACAGTAATACTGTAATAACCCGGAAAATGTGAACCAGTTTAAAATTTTTTAATTAGGTTATTACCAGGAAATTTGAATGATTAAAATAGCCTATTTCCATAAAATATAGAATTGTGTATAATATGGCAGTTTGAAATTTTGAATACAAACTTAGTCTGACTGTACCGGGTGGAAAAGATAACAGATTTTAACAAAACTGAAAATATTTAAATCTGTTTATCAATACCTTTCTAACGAATCTGAAAAATCGAAATTTCATAACGGAAATCAAAAGTTATGGCCAAATGAATTTTCAGAAAGGTCGCTATATAGTATATATAGCCCTTGAAAATTGAGGAATTCGACGAAACCACTTTTGTTGGGTCCGGGATGTCAAATTATTGCTAAGTTTCAAATTTCATAATTTTTGAAGCTAGTATGTGAGCGGGGCAAAAGATAACGTGTTTGGTCAAATTCTGTTAAAATGGGTCGACCTAAAAATGGCCGTTTTGCAAACGAGCTCAGAATTTGACGAAACTGGTTTTGTTAGGACCGTATCGTCAAAACAAAGCTAGATTTATTTTTCTGGAATTTTTCGATTCAGTTTGTGGCCCTGGCAAATTGAAATGTACGTTTAAATTAAATATCAAATGTTTTATATTTTAAATTGAAAAATAAATGATTGTAACAGTCGAAATGGCCAACGAAACATATCCCATTGTGTCCGAAATGGGGGTATTTAGCTAGGGGCGACAGTCGTTGGGCTCAAAAAGGAGTCCGTTTGCAAAAACACTATTTAAAAATTTTCCTATAAATACTGGCCAATAGGAAATTTTCTTCAAAAAAAAAAAAAACCTAAAACCCTAAGCCGCCAGACGAAACGAACGACGCTCGTCGTTCAAAACTTTCCGACGAAAATCCCGCCGCCACAGGCAACGCCAGCCAACGCCACCACCCTCAATCGACGCCGCCCACCGCCCTCTTCAAATCTGACCAACTCCGCTCCTCCTCCCTTCGCCAGCGTCGAGAAAAATGCCCAGGAAGTCGCCGACTTCACGTCGACGCCACGATCGCACCTGCTCCTCCGACCACCGTTAGGACCGCCTCGCTTCCCTCTTTCAAGTCCCACCCTCTGATCGGAGCATAGATTCACAGATTTACTGAAAAATTCAACCCTAGTTTCGAAACCAAAATGAGGTATACGGCTAAATTGATTTTTACACTTTAAAGCGTTGCAAATTTGTAAAAATCATATCTTTTTGCTATGTTAACGAAATTCGATGAAACAGGAGACACCGTGACCGCAAGGAAGCTCTCTACATTCTAGAAGAAGCCGCGGATTTTTCTGACCTTCCTTCGATTTTTAGCACCGCAAGAACCAATGTGAGGAATCTGAACTATTTGTGTGAATGTAATCGCGTTGTATAAATTATATAAGCGAAGTGTAAATTATATACGCATTGTATACCTCATGTACATGTGTTGTATAAGTTATATTAGCAATGTATAAATTATACAAGCGTTGTTTGAAACATATATGCTTTGAATTGTGATGAAATGCAAGTGAATTATTATATTATATATATATATATATATATATATATATATATATATATATATATATATATATAATCCCCTCGTCCACAGACCATGGACGATATTTATTGCTTGTGATTGACGTGATATCATATGATTGACGAATGGTTTGAAATAATTGTTTGTGGTTGATATTATGGTTGAAAAATACCTTTATGGTTGAAAAATACCCTCTTGTGGTTGAAACAAAATAGAATAGGATTGTGGAATTGAAAATAAAACATGCCGCCTGCGTGCGAACTAGATGCATGATCCCCATTGTCAAAAACCGCGAGGTTTTAAGGTAGAGCGAGGAGCCGTACTAGGGACGGTCCCGGTTTTAACTACCCTGCCGTTATGATGCCGAAATTTTCTGAAATATTTATGTGTTAGAATAATTTTCATTCATTGAAACTATTTACATATGCTATATAGAATATTCATGTGTTGAATTGCAATTTGTTCGTCGAGTTGAAATTCATGTGTTGAATATTATTTGAATTTAAACAAATGGATTTAGAAATAAAAATCACATTTTTATATATACAAACGATATAGAATATTCATGTGTTGAATTGCAATTTGTTCGTCGAGTTGAAATTCATGTGTTGAATATTATTTGAATTTAAACAAATGGCTTTAGCGATAAAAATCACATTTTTATATATATAAACGATATAGAATATTCATGTGTTGAATTGCAATTTGTTCGTCGAGTTGAAATTCATGTGTTGAATATTATTTGAATTTAAACAAATGGCTTTAGCGATAAAAATCACATTTTTATATATACAAACGATATAGAATATTCATGTGTTGAATTGCAATTTGGTCGTCGAGTTGAAATTCATGTGTTGAATATTATTTGAATTTAAACAAATGGCTTTAGAAATAAAAATCACATTTATATATATATATATACAAACGATATAGAATATTCATGTGTTGAATTGCAATTTGTTCGTCGAGTTGAAATTCATGTGTTGAATGTTATCGTCGTCTAAAAATAAAATGAATCGACAATGAAAACTATATTTTTATAGTGAATAAGAAGTGTTAAAAATACACATGTGTCGAATAAATATTTTTGATGATAAAAATATTCCTTTTATCATGTATACGCTTAGTTAAAAATACACATGTGTCGAATAAATATTTTTGATGATAAAAATATTCCTTTTATCATGTATACGCTTAGTTAAAAATACACATGTGTCGAATAAATATTTTTGATGATAAAAATATTCCTTTTATCATGTATACGCTTAGTTAAAAATACACACGTATTGAAATAAATAATAGTTTGCTAGAAATATTATTATTAGCTTGTTCTGCATATATATACATGTGTTGAACAGGAAAAATGGATTAGCTGTTGAGTAAAGAAATTATTTGCGTGCCCGACAAATAGGTAAACCTTGATGAGTTGGCTGCGAAATTTTATTTATATATCAACTCCTGTGAATGCCATTGGATGCGGAGTGCTGGTTTTTCTGTGTGAAATAATAAACAACGCCATAGGATAGTAACAATTAATTTTGAACTACACTACATGGCATACTTCTTGACGATAGGCATACTTCATCATATTCCACATAAGCAATTGGAGCTTGTGTGACGA
The DNA here is from genome assembly GCA_030737875.1 of Allium sativum. Lineage (NCBI taxonomy): Eukaryota > Viridiplantae > Streptophyta > Magnoliopsida > Asparagales > Amaryllidaceae > Allium > Allium sativum. The sequence continues at coordinate 1,001,457,722 of CM060912.1, forward strand.
GGTGGAAGATTTACCCTACAAGCAAGAGGCTTGTATGGCGATGACTAAGTACTACAGGTTGAACTGATGACTGATATGGACTATATAAATTATAACGATAAATTGCCAGATTAATAAAAACCCCACACGGGTCTAGAGTTGACAATAATCACGTCGCTCTAGTTATTAGATACGGCACATGGACTATTTATTTCCACACGGAAACGGGGTGACGGGAATTTATTCTCTGGAGTGATTATCAGTACATGCTACCCCGTAAACACCAGAATATATCACTAAAAATATGTGAATGCTTTTTAGGATTTATTGGGTACCTAATACGGCCCAATAAATTTCCAAACCCCTCCCCGTACAAAGGAAGTTATGGCAAAAAATTTCGAAATATTAAGGCATTAGTGAAATATTTGAAGTGAAAACGAAGTTGAAAATATAAAATGAACTATAGTTGAAACTATGGAATGAACTATATTTATATATATAAATATAAATATAATTAAAAGGAATAGAGGTCGTGCAGTTCGCGTTTCGGAATCGTAATTTGAAACGATTAGTACGAGAAATCCGACCATCGGATTTTCCCGAAACCGCAACCGCTGGGTTCGCCTTGGAAATATCTTTCCAACGGCACCAACCTTGTAAAAATCCAACAGTTGGATTGTCCGGAATGTTTAATTCAAATCAGAAGAAAAACAGCGTCGGAATCGTTTATATTTATATATAAATATAAATATAATTAAATTTAATCGAATAACGACGCTGCAGTTCGAATTTTGAAACCGTAACTTCAAACGACTAGTGTGGAAGATCCGACCGTCGGATTCTCACGAAACTGGAACCGTCGGGTTCGCTTCGGGAATACCTTCCCACTGATATAGACTTTGTAGAAATCCAACGGTTAGATTTTCCGATATGTGTAAAACAAATTTAGGGAAAAACAGCGCCAGTGCCACGACACGACCTGAAAGGTCGTTTAATTAAATATGGCCATCTTTAAATAAATAAAAATGGCGAAAAATCGTTATAAAATATTATAAGCAACATAAGTTGCAAATAAACCAATTGGGCTTGAATTGTTTGATATTTGATGGTTGTATGTGAATGACATGAAAATAACACCAAAGAACCCAAAGGATGGATGTCGAATAACATAACCATAAAATGAATCGATTTAAATTCTAATGACGGGAATTATTTGAAAAGGCCGAGCTAATCCTCATTTCAAATAATTTATCGAGCGATTCGAATTGGAAGATGCAAAGACGATTCAAGACCGACGATCTTCGTATCGGTTGGATGGGCGCTACTGAGGTTCCTAACCGGAGTAGCTACCGGAAGGGGACGGAAGTAGTAGCCGTCTGAACGTATGTGTTGATTGGACGGATTTGCGAGGAATTGACGCCTCTGGTTTCGTTCAGACCCAGGACGGACTTGTAAATGGACTGTGTGTCCGACATTGGATTTTGTTCTATATTGATTGATCTCTGTTAAATATATATCTGTTTGGCGGCGGAGAATTTATTCTCTTGCTTAACGCCCTTCTCTGAGACGTACGAGCTTAGAGGTTATATATTGATGGAAATCAATCATATGGAGTGGACTGCCTATGTGGCATGCCAAGATGCTGTGATCAAGGCTTCTGTTGCAAAGCAAAGTCTTGTGGATGATGATCAAAGCAAGGTCTATGTGGCCTAGCTTTGTGTATTTCGTAGATTCACGAACCTCACACCCCGGTATGAGTTAAAAACGGGATAAGGACCCAAGGAGAACATGACGTTTCTTTCTAGCTATGGTGGTGTCAGTGACCTACCAGCCCTGACATATATATCTACTTTTCACCTTTGTGGTTGTTGGAATGCGAGGCGCCTCGATTATAGGTCTGTAAGGACCGGGAAACGTGTGTTCAGGAATTGCCAATCCTCAAACGTAAGAGAGGACCGGCCTTGGAGGATCCAGGGGTTACCCAGAGTGCGTAGTCCTGAGGCATTTGCTAGAGTGTCTCGAAACGGAGAGGAGCTTGCCCCTTGCCTCGACTCATGACGGAAATCCAATTTCCAATACGAGATAACGGATTCGATTGTAACTTATATATGGCGACATAGTGGCATGGGACGCTCATGTCGCCTATGATTGATATTTATGATGCTATTCGTTTTTGAAACATATATGCACTAGTAATAATATCAAATGATTTTGCTTTATACGTATCAAGCATATTTGGCTATTATAAGGTAAAACTCTATTCTCCGGCTTGCGTTGCATTGTGTGATGGGACCTGAGTCTTATAATGGCTTCATTCTTTCTAAAAGCATTGCGTTGTTTTAAAAAGAATTTACTTTGTTTTAAATGCACTAGCAATCACTGGAGTAAAACCGTTCCGCGAAAGCGGCGTGGTCCTATGATTTGCTATTTCTGTTGTTTAACTGTTAAATAGATTCCTCATACCAGTCCCCATGACTGACTCGTTGTTTGTTTCACTTTGCAAATGCGGGTGCCCTTATTTTCACACGGGCAGCCTAGTACACAGGTGATAGTGGTTTTTGGTTCTGCACTGCTGCATAGCGTGCACTTTTGGCTCATGGCGAGGCTGACTTCATATCGATGACTTAGATATTTTCCGCCATTACTGTGTTTATATTATGATTCCGCCACTGGCGATGCAGACTGATTTACTTTCCGTATTTCTCATTATATGTATATGTATTCCGCCTTCGGCGATGTAGACTGATACTCTTATTATGTCTCACTACATGTATGTATTCCGCCTCTGGCGATGATGACTGATCACTTTCTTTTTTACTTACTAAGTATATCCCACGTTATGCTATTCTGATATTCCTACATGTTGTGATTCCGCTGTCATATCCATGTAAAATTTATTTTAATTATTGTTTCTGCTATTTTCTATACTCTGCTATGATGATTAATGTGTTATTTCCTGATGATTATCCTTAATACCGCCCCGCGGATTTTGGGATTGTCACAGTTGGTATCAGAGCTTTGGTTAACCTTAGTTCCGGGATCTAACACATTAAGCACCTCGCCAGAATAGAATCAGTAGTGTTCTAATACGAGTAGCTCATTAGAGATAGGATTAGCAATGTCCTAGAATGAGCTAAGCAGATTAGCAAAACAATTTGATCAGTACATCATCATTATCTTTCCTTGTATTCCCGTGCTTTATCATTTATGAAAATTATCAAATCTGTGAGCTTGACTCTTTTTCTTGCTTATACAGTACTCATAGATGGCTACGCGTGGAGCAGCAGCTAGAGGAGGCCGCGGAGGCCGAGGAGATGCAGCAGGAGGACGGGGGAATATCCCCATAGTAGTGGAAGGTCCTATTATTCCGCCACCAGCACCAGAAGACTTTGAGCTCGACAAAGTAGCTAAGAGGTACAGAAATCTTGGAGGGAAACCTTTTACTGGCACTGGCACAGTGACCGAAGCTATCGCTTGGCTAAAAACCTGTGAGAAAATCTTCGAGGGAATGGGCATGGGAACTAACAACAAAGCCCGACTTGGCATTTGGCTCCTTCAGGAAGAGGCAGAGCTGTGGTGGGATGCCATTACCTCTGGTGATGCAGCTGGTACTATCCGGACTTGGGAGCAGTTCAGGACTTTATTCAATGAGAAGTTTGTACCGGAACAAGCTCTAGAGAGGATGCGGGAGCAATTTGCTAATCTCCAGCAGGGAGACCTCTCTATTCAAGACTATCTGAATAAGTTCACTCAGCTATCACGCTATGCTCCAGAGCTGGTTTTGACCGACAAAGCGAAGAATAAGAGATTCATATTTGGGCTGAAGCGCAAATATCACGATAGGGCTATGAGCAACATCAAACTCTCTTTTACAGAACTAGTAGAGATGGCTTGCAACTACGAAGACATGGATGAGAGGCATGCTAGCCAAGACCGCGCTAAAAGGCAAGCAGGAAATAAGCGCAAAGCCTCAACAGACCAACCCGAATCTAGCATCACCGCGGCCGCTACTCAAAAACCCGCAAAGATCCCGAAAGGAAACTGCTACAATTGCGGGAAGCCCGGTCATTTCTCTAATGTATGCAAGGCCCCAAAGAAGCCAAAGGCCAATGACTCTGCCGAATGCTACAACTGCCACAAGAAGGGGCACTACAGCAGGAATTGTCCTTTGAAGAAGAGCGCACAAGTGGCCCATGTCTATGACGGGAATACCCCGCCAGCTACCACCGATGGATCAGGTAAACCCAATGTCTTAGGAGGTACCCTTACCATTAAAAATATTCCTGTTTCTGTACTTTTTGATACTGGTGCATCACGTAGCTTCATTTCTGGTAATACTGTTCATAAATTAAAATTGAAACGAAGAAAGCTTAAGGAACCAATTAAAGTCTGAAACCCGATAGGAAGTTTTGTTAGTCTCAGTATATACTGTAGGGTGCCTATCTCTTACTCTTTCTACAAGTTCTCGTTTGATTCGATTGTTATGGACCTTTCCGAATTTGATATTATTCTGGGACTTGATTGGTTGACAAAATATAAGGCCGAAGTTCGATGTGCCGAAAGAATCGTTAAAGTCGAAACGAAGCTTGGACCTATATATATACCATGCCATGGCTCAGAAATAGATAGAACAGAATTTTGGTCTTCTTTAGAAGTTATTCCCCCTTCGATAGAAAAGATACTGGTCGTTAAAAACTATGCGGATGTGTTTGAAGAAGTAGAAAACTTACTGCCGCAAAGAGAAATTGAATTTAGAATTGATCTAGTTCCTAACGCCCGACCAGTAGTACATCCAATAAGAAGAATGGCCCCGAAAGAAAAAGAAGAGCTAAATAGCCAAACCCGAGAATTGCTTTGGAAAGGTCTGATCAGACCAAGCTTTTCAGCGTGGGGAGCCGCAGTAGTATTTGTCCCGAAATCAGACGGTACTCTAAGACTTTGCGTTGATTACCGAGATCTCAATGAACAAACACTGAAGAACAAATATCCTTTGCCCAGAATAGACGATCTGTTAGATCAATTAAATGGAGCAACAGTATTTTCCAGGATGGACCTAGCTACAGGTTTCCACCAATTGCGCATAGCTGAAGACTGTGTTCCTTTGACAGCCTTCAGGGGTCCCGATTTATTCTACGAATGGTTAGTAATGCCGTTCGGCTTGTGTAACGCTCCGGCATACTTCGTTGATCTTATGAACAGGGTGTTCCGTGGTGTATTGAATAAATTTGTTCTAGTCTTCATCGATGACATTTTAATCTACTCTAAGTCGGAAGAAGAGCATGCAAAACATTTAGAACAAGTGTTGAAAATTATGAGGAGAAACGTCTTAAAAGCTAAATTTTCTAAGTGCGTCTTCTGGCAGAATGAAGTTAAATTCCTAGGCCATGTCGTGTCAAAAGAAGGAATTGCTGTAGATCCAAGCAAAATTACAGCGATTCAAAACTGGAAACAACCTACTACCCCCACAGAAGTTCGAAGTTTCCTTGGATTAGCTAGTTACTATCGGAAATTCGTTCAGGATTTTTCAAAGATATCAGGAGTATTGACAAAGCTTACAAAGAAGCATGAGAAATTCAAATGGACTCCCGAATGTGAAGAAGCTTTCCAAGAGCTAAAACTGAAGTTGACAACTGCTCCAGTATTGACCATTATAGAAGGCAACCAGGACTTGACCGTATGGACAGATGCTTCTATTAGAGGGCTAGGCGCAGTGTTAATGCAAAAAGGCCAAGTGATCGCTTATGCCAGCCGTTAACTAAAGCCGCATGAAAGAAACTATGCTACTCATGATCTTGTGTTATTAGCTATCGTGTTCGCTTTAAGAATATGGAGGCATTATTTATTGGGCGAGAAATTCGAATTGTTTACCGATCATCAATCCTTGAAATACCTGTCCACCCAGAAAGATTTAAACCTGAGGCAACAGCGTTGGTTAGAATTCCTTGCAGCATACGATTTTGAAATTATATACACTCCAGGGAAAGCCAATGTTGTAGCAGATGCGCTCAGCAGGAAAAATGAAATCATTGCCAGTTTTATCATTACTTCTTCCTTGCAAGATAAGATTGCTATTCTTCAGAAGGACAATGAATTCATTAAAAGGATTAGCCAGCGGATCCAAGAAGAAAAACCCTCAGATTTTAGCCTTGATAGCCAAGGGGTCCTAAGATTAAAAGGGAGAATTTGTGTGCCTGGAATCCCCGAGCTCAGAAGAAAAATACTTGATGAGTGCCACAAGTCCAAGTTAAGTATCCACCCCGGTGTGAGCAAAATGTATAACGATATCAAACGCACATTCTGGTGGAAGGCGATGAAAAGAGATATTTCAATATATGTTAGCAGGTGCTCCACTTGTCAGCTAGTTAAGAGTGATCAGCAAAAATTGGCGGGATTATTACAACCCTTAGAAATTCCAGGTTGGAAGTGGGAACAAATCTCGATGGATTTCATCGATGGCTTGCCTAGGACTAAGAAAGGAAACGACAGTATATGGGTAATCGTAGATCGCTTCACGAAGACTGCCCATTTCATACCTGTCCGATCCAACAGAACAGCTCAAAGTCTAGCACAGATTTACTTCAAGGAAATTGTCAAACTTCATGGAGTACCGCTCAATATATTCAGCGATAGAGATCCCCTGTTCACTAGCAAATTCTGGGAAGCATTCCAGGAAGAATTGGGAACCAAATTAAATCTAAGCACCGCTTATCACCCTCAGACAGACGGCCAAACTGAGCGGGTGAATCTTAGAAGATCTATTGCGGGCTTGCGTTATCGATTTTGGAGGCTCATGGGAAGATCACTTACATTTAGCCGAATTCTCTTACAACAATAACTATCAAGCAAGTTTGGGAATGTCCCCATTTGAAGCATTATACGGTAGACCGTGCAGATCTCCCGCATGTTGGGTAGAACCTGGAAACAGACTTGTGTTAGGGCCCGATATGATTCAAGAAGCATCGGATAAAGTCGATTTCATTAAGAAGCGATTAAAAACCGCACAGAGCAGACAAAAAAGTTATGCTGATGCGAGAAGAAGGGATATATCGTTTGCCGTTGGCGACTATGTTTATTTAAGAGTTTCTCCAATGCGAGGAGTAATCAGATTTGGCAAGACAGGGAAGTTGGCACCGAGATTTATTGGTCCCTTTCCTATACTTGAACGGATTGGAACTCTTGCATATAGGGTTTCATTACCTGATTGGTTGCCTGGTGTACATGATGTGTTCCACGTGTCTCAACTCAGAAAACATGTTCATGATCTAGATCTTGTTGTAGAAGAAGCAGCACAACAAGATATTGACATAACTCCAGAATTAGCACTCAAGAGAGATCCATTAAAGATAGTTGGCAAAGAAACTAGAGAGCTAAGGAGGAAAAAGATTCATTTAGTCAAAGTGCAGTGGAGTAGTGATCCTAGAGACTGTACTTGGGAGACTGAGGAAATCATTAAACAAGCCTATCCCAAATGCAGAGTGGACATCTCTGACTAACTCCGGTGCAAGGTACCTTTACAATACTTTGCATTTACATTTTATTTCCTGCTTAACTGTTATTTCCTTTTCGAGGACGAAAAGTTTTAAGTGGCGGAGATTGTAATAACCCGGAAAATGTGAACCAGTTTAAAATTTTTTAATTAGGTTATTACCAGGAAATTTGAATGGTTAAAATAGCCTATTTCCATAAAATATAGAATTGTGTATAATATGGCAGTTTGAAATTTTGAATACAAACTTAGTCTGACTGTACCGGGTGGAAAAGATAACAGATTTTAACGAAACTAAAAATATTTAAATCTGTTTATCAATATCTTTCTAACGAATCTGAAAAATCGAAATTTCATAACGGAAATCAAAAGTTATGGCCAAATGAATTTTCAGAAAGGTCGCTATATAGTATATATAGCCCTTGAAAATTGAGATTTTGCATACGACCTCAGAATTCGACGAAACCACTTTTGTTGGGTCCGGGATGTCAAATTATTGCTAAGTTTCAAATTTCATAATTTTTGAAGCTAGTATGTGAGCGGGGCAAAAGATAACGTGTTTGGTCAAATTCTGTTAAAATGGGTCGACCTAAAAATGGCCGTTTTGCAAACGAGATCAGAATTCGACGAAACTGGTTTTGTTAGGACCGTATCGTCAAAACAAAGCTAGATTTATTTTTCTGGAATTTTTCGATTCAGTTTGTGGCCCTGGCAAATTGAAATGTACGTTTAAATTAAATATCGAATGTTTTATATTTTAAATTGAAAAATAACTGACTGTAACAGTCGAAATGGCTAACGAAACATATCCCATTGTGTCCGGAATGGGGGTATTTAGCTAGGGGCGACAGTCGTTGGGCTCAAAAAGGAGTCCGTTTGCAAAAACACTATTTAAAAATTTTCCTATAAATACTGGCCAATAGGAAATTTTCTTTAAAAAAAAAATAAAATAAAAAAACCTAAAACCCTAAGCCGCCAGACGAAACGAACGACGCTCGTAGTTCAAAACTTTCCGACGAAAATCCCGCCGCCACAGGCAACGCCAGCCAACGCCACCACCCTCAATCGACGCCGCCCACCGCCCTCTTCAAATCTGACCAACCCCGCTCCTCCTCCCTTCGCCAGCGTCGAGAAAAACGCCTAGGAAGTCGCCGACTTCACGTCGACGCCACGACCGCCAGAGGCGATCGCACCTGCTCCTCCGACCACCGTTAGGACCGCCTCGCTTCCCTCTTTCAAGTCCCACCCTCTGATCGGAGCATAGATTCACGGATTTGCTGAAAAATTCAACCCTAGTTTCGAAACCAAAAAGAGGTATACGGCTAAATTGATTTTTACACTTTAAAGCGTTTCAAATTTGTAAAAATCATATCTTTTTGCTATGTTAACGAAATTCGATGAAACAGGAGACACCGTGACCGCAAGGAGGCTCTCTACATTCGAGAAGAAGCCGCGGATTTTTCTGACCTTCCTTCGATTTTTAGCACCGCAAGAACCAATGTGAGGAATCTAAACTATTTGTGTGAATGTAATCGCGTTGTATAAATTATATAAGCGAAGTGTAAATTATATATGCATTGTATACCTCATGTACATGTGTTGTATAAGTTATATTAGCAATGTATAAATTATACAAGCGTTGTTTGAAACATATATGCTTTGAATTGTGATGAAATGCAAGTGAATTATTATATTATATTATATATATATATATATATATACTCCCCTCGTCCACAGACCATGGACGATATTTATTGCTTGTGATTGACGTGATATCATATGATTGACGAATGGTTTGAAATAATTGTTTGTGGTTGATAATATGGTTGAAAAATACCTTTATGGTTGAAAAATACCCTCTTGTGGTTGAAACAAAATAGAATAGGATTGTGGAATTGAAAATAAAACATGCCGCCTGCGTGCGAACTAGATGCATGATCCCCATTGTCAAAAACCGCGAGGTTTTAAGGTAGAGCGAGGAGCCGTACTAGGGACGGTCCCGGTTTTAACTACCCTGCCGTTATGCTGCCGAAATTTTCTGAAATATTTATGTGTTAGAATAATTTTCATTCATTGAAACTATTTACATATGCTATATAGAATATTCATGTGTTGAATTGCAATTTGTTCGTCGAGTTGAAATTCATGTGTTGAATATTATTTGAATTTAAACAAATGGCTTTAGAAATAAAAATCATATTTTTATATATACAAACGATATAGAATATTCATGTGTTGAATTGCAATTTGTTCGTCGAGTTGAAATTCATGTGTTGAATATTATTTGAATTTAAACAAATGGCTTTAGCGATAAAAATCACATTTTTATATATATAAACGATATAGAATATTCATGTGTTGAGTTGCAATTTGTTCGTCGAGTTGAAATTCATGTGTTGAATATTATTTGAATTTAAACAAATGGCTTTAGCGATAAAAATCACATTTTTATATATACAAACGATATATAATATTCATGTGTTGAATTGCAATTTGTTCGTCGAGTTGAAATTCATGTGTTGAATATTATTTGAATTTAAACAAATGGCTTTAGAAATAAAAATCACATTTTTATATATATATATATACAAACGATATAGAATATTCATGTGTTGAATTGCAATTTGTTCGTCGAGTTGAAATTCATGTGTTGAATGTTATCGTCGTCTAAAAATAAAATGAATCGACAATGAAAACTATATTTTTATAGTGAATAAGAAGTGTTAAAAATACACATGTGTCGAATAAATATTTTTGATGATAAAAATATTCCTTTTATCATGTATACGCTTAGTTAAAAATACACATGTGTCGAATAAATATTTTTGATGATAAAAATATTCCTTTTATCATGTATACGCTTAGTTAAAAATACACATGTGTCGAATAAATATTTTTGATGATAAAAATATTCCTTTTATCATGTATACGCTTAGTTAAAAATACACACGTGTTGAAATAAATAATAGTTTGCTAGAAATATTATTATTAGCTTGTTCTGCATATATATACATGTGTTGAACAGGAAAAATGGATTAGCTGTTGAGTAAAGAAATTATTTGCGTGCCCGACAAATAGGTAAACCTTGATGAGTTGGCTGCGAAATTTTATTTATATATCAACTCCTGTGAATGCCATTGGATACGGAGTGCTGGTTTTTCTGTGTGAAATAATAAACAACGCCATAGGATAGTAACAATTAATTTTGAACTACACTACATGGCATACTTCTTGACGATAGGCATACTTCATCATATTCCACATAAGCAATTGGAGCTTGTGTGACGAGGTGGAAGATTTACCATACAAGCAAGAGGCTTGTATGGCGATGACTAAGTACTACAGGTTGAACTGATGACTGATATGGACTATATAAATTATAACGATAAATTGCCAGATTAATAAAAACCCCACACGGGTCTAGAGTTGACAATAATCACGTCGCTCTAGTTATTAGATACGGCACATGGACTATTTATTTCCACACGGAAACGGGGTGACGGGAATTTATTCTCTGGAGTGATTATCAGTACATGCTCCCCCGTAAACACCAGAATATATCACTAAAAATATGTGAATGCTTTTTAGGATTTATTGGGTACCTAATACGGCCCAATAAATTTCCAAACCCCTCCCCGTACAAAGGAGGTTATGGCGAAATTTTTCGAAATATTAAGGCGTTAGTGAAATATTTGAAGTGAAAACGAAGTTGAAAATATAAAATGAACTATAGTTGAAACTATGGAATGAACTATAGTTATATATATAAATATAAATATAATTAAAAGGAATAGAGGCCGTGCAGTTCGCGTTTCGGAATCGTAATTTGAAACGATTAGTACGAGAAATCCGACTATCGGATTTTCCCGAAACCGCAACCGCTGGGTTCGCCTTGGAAATATCTTTCCAACGGCACCAACCTTGTAAAAATCCAACGGTTGGATTGTCCGGAATGTTTAATTCAAATCTGAAGAAAAATAGCGCCGGAATCGTTTATATTTATATATAAATATAAATATAATTAAATTTAATCGGATAACGACGCTGCAGTTCGAATTTTGAAACCGTAACTTCAAACGACTAGTGTGGAAGATCCGACCGTCGGATTCTCACGAAACTGGAACCGTCGGGTTCGCTTCGGGAATACCTTCCCACTAATATAGACTTTGCAGAAATCCAACGGTTAAATTTTCCGATATGTGTAAAACAAATTTAGGGAAAAACAGCGCCAGTGCCACGACACGACCTGAAACGTCGTTTAATTAAATATGGCCATTTTTAAATAAATAAAAATGGCGAAAAATCGTTATAAAATATTATAAGCAACATAAGTTGCAAATAAACCAATTGGGCTTGAATTGTTTGATATTTGATGGTTGTATGTGAATGACATGAAAATAACACCAAAGAACCCAAAGGATGGATGTCGAATAACATAACCATAAAATGAATCAATTTAAATTCTAATGACGGGAATTATTTGAAAAGGCCGAGCTAACCCTCATTTCAAATAATTTATCGAGCGATTCGAATTGGAAGATGCAAAGACGATTCAAGACCGACGATCTTCGTATCGGTTGGATGGTCGCTACTGAGGTTCCTAACCGGAGTAGCTACCGGAAGGGGACGGAAGTAGTAGCCGTCTGAACGTATGTGTTGATTGGACGGATTTGCGAGGAATTGACGCCTCCGGTTTCGTTCAGACCCAGGACGGACTTTTAAATGGACTGTGTGTCCGACATTGGATTTTGTTCTATATTGATTGATCTCTGTTAAATATATATCTGTTTGGCGGCGGAGAATTTATTCTTTTGCTTAACACCCTTCTCTGAGACGTACGAGCTTAGAGGTTATATATTGATGGAAATCAATCGTATGGAGCGGACTGCCTTTGTGGCATGCCAAGATGCTATGATCAAGGCTTCTGTTGCAAAGCAAAGTCTTGTGGATGATGATCAAAGCAAGGTCTATGTGGCCTAGCTTTGTGTATTTCGTAGATTCACGAACCTCACACCCCGGTATGAGTTAAAAACGGGATAAGGACCCAAGGAGAACATGACGTTTCTTTCTAGCTATGGTGGTGTCAGTGACCTACCAGCCCTGACATATATATCTACTTTTCACCTTTGTGGTTGTTGGAATGCGAGGCGCCTCGATTATAGGTCTGTAAGGACCGGGAAACGTGTGTTCAGGAATTGCCAATCCTCAAACGTAAGAGAGGACCGGCCTTGGAGGATCCAGGGGTTACCCAGAGTGCGTAGTCCCGAGGCATTTGCTAGAGTGTCTTGAAACGGAGAGGAGCTTGCCCCTTGCCTCGACTCATGACGGAAATCCAATTTCCAATACGAGATAACGGATTCGATTGTAACTTATATATGGCGACATAGTGGCATGGGACGCTCATGTCGCCTATGATTGATATTTATGATGCTATTCGTTTTTGAAACATATATGCACTAGTAATAATATCAAATGATTTTGCTTTATACGTATCAAGCATATTTGGCTATTATAAGGTAAAACTCTATCCTCCGGCTTGCGTTGCATTGTGTGATGGGACCTGAGTCTTATAATGGCTTCATTCTTTCTAAAAGCATTGCGTTGTTTTAAAAAGAATTTACTTTGTTTTAAATGCACTAGCAATCACTGGAGTAAACCCGTTCCGCGAAAGCGGCGTGGTCCTATGATTTGCTATTTCTGTTGTTTAACTGTTAAATAGATTCCTCATACCAGTCCCCATGACTGACTCGTTGTTTGTTTCACTTTGCAAACGCGGGTGCCCTTATTTTCACACGGGCAGCCTAGTACACAGGTGACAGGTGGTTTTTGGTTCTGCACTGCTGCATAGCGTGCACTTTTGGCTCATGGCGAGGCTGACTTCATATCGATGACTTAGATATTTTCCGCCATTACTGTGTTTATATTATGATTCCGCCACTGGCGATGCAGACTGATTTACTTTCCATATTTCTCATTATATGTATATGTATTCCGCCTTCGGCGATGTAGACTGATACTCTTATTATGTCTCACTACATGTATGTATTTCGCCTCTGGCGATGATGACTGATCACTTTCTTTTTTACTTACTAAGTATATCCCACGTTATGCTATTCTGATATTCCTACATGTAATGATTCCGCTGTCATATCCATGTAAAATTTATTTTAATTATTGTTTCTGCTATTTTCTGTACTCTGCTATGATGATTAATGTGTTATTTCCTGATGATTATCCTTAATACCGCCCCGCGGATTTTGGGATTGTCACAAATAGCAACATGCATAATCAACCATAAACACCAAAACATCAATATGACATGTATATATGGATCAAACATACCCAAAAACACATGTTTTCCCCTTAATCGCGTTTAACCATAACTAATCATAGGATTAGCAAAACATATCCAAATTTACCCAAATTTCTATCACAGACCTAAAATAATATTTAAGAATTTTTACATATTTTTCCAGATTTTTATCATGCATAATTTTATTAATTAACACTAATCACCCCTACTCAGCCGTAATTAGTGAAAAACAATGCAAATCACTCACCTTAGCCACAAATAAAACTTTAGATCCGAAACTCTACTGTTTTTGGGCATTTTCCAATTCAACACAGCAGCTCTAACTCTGTTTTAACACTAATCTTCCTTTATTTGGTGTAGATTAAGATAATACGTGATTAGAAAGCGATTTAGGATGAATTTAGAAGGTGGAGGCCATTGTTAGGGTTGAAGAGAAAGTTTGTGGCGGCTGAAAAATGAAAAAGGAGGGGTTTCTAGCCCCTATCTGCCCTTATGCAACCCTAATTCCGAAATACCTAATGGGCCTAGCTGCTAATCACTCTAATTAGGCCCGGTTAAGCCGTTATCGCCTTCTAAACCTTGTTTCAGCCATATATCGCAAATGGTAAGTCCGTTTAATCAATGTGGCCACTATACAGAAAGGTAAACCATCATACGAATCCAATGAAAGTGGTTTTAGGTCAAAAATCCTTTCCAATCAAAAGTTATAAACGAAAAAAGATTCGCTAGGGGTAAAATGGCCATTTAAAAGTCGACAAAAATCGTGAACATGGGAAATGACCCCAATGGTCGTTCCCCAAAGTTACACGACTATACGACCTCGTATGAAAATGAAATAAATATTCTACGATCCTCCGATGCGTAGAATGTGGGTTGTTACATACGCTCTTTCATATATACTCTAAAACTCATTCAAGGGAATTACTAACCCCATCTCTAATGAGCCAATTCCCAAACAGAGCCAAGATTATCGCTAACCAAAGCTCTGATACCACTTTGTAACGACCTTGATTTTTGACCGTTCAAATCGACAATGATCAATACATGCCGACCCAAACAGATAGCAAATGAAGGTAGTTATTGAAAGAAAAAGCAAGGAAGAAGAGAACACAATAACGGAAGCTCACAGCGGAAGGATAACATATAATAACCAATTAAAATTTCAAAAGCAGTTGAAAATATACACTTGATTATAATATACAATGATTATCAGAGTTACTCATACACAAGTATATACAACAAGATAGCAGAACAAAGTGTAGTGGGGCCCATAAAAAGAATAGATATTTATATACACACCAAATCTTCATCTTCGATCTCCAAGGCAAGAAATCTTCAATAATTGCAACTCGTACCTGAACCGAGCATATTGCATAAAAGAAACACAACAAACACTCGGATTAGAACTAAATTATTCTTATATTAGTCAAATTAAAATATGAAATAACATGAGTGATATAGGTCCAGTAATTAAATAGAAAAATTGTGGGAAATTCGCTGTACCATGCCGCTAACATGGAACGGGTTTACTCTATGTGAATTTCCATGTATAGAAATTCGCAAATGATTTTGGAAAAATGAAGCTATCATAAGCTCGTCCCATATCACACAATGCAAGCGCATACCAAACAGGCGAGTTTTATCTTATGTTAACCAAAAATGCTTTCATACGTGAAAATCCATTTTAATACTAGTATTTGTGCATAGTGTCGAAAAATCATTTCGCAAATAAATATAGAATCATAGCTCCCATAACCCCAATTAGTTATATTGACATATAGGTATACAATCAAAATCACATGGACTCGTATTGGAGATTTCGGGTTTCCAACGTGATAGTTCCTGGCACGAAAGATCATTGGAGGACAAGAAGCTAAGTATTCCCAGTTAACATCCAGACAAGGGACACCGAATACATAGCGCGAAAGTATATATCCAGGGTAATATCCAGACGTTGGACACTGTATATACTTTATTCCCTCAGGTTTCGAGGTAGATCTACCGCCGCAGCTTCGATTTTCACTAGAGATTATGTATACAACCTAATCGCCAGTATACCATCAAATTTGGGGTGTGAGTTCAACGATGTCATGATATAAACAAAGCTATGCTTAAATAAGCCAAGCTTTGTTCCATTCATTCATTTCATAACTCGAGTATGTCACATTGACAATTCACGATGTGTCACTAAATTCTATCAACACACACCCTCTAATTCATATGTCTTAGAGATGAGAATAATTGATTGCCACAGATTCGATATATATTAACAGGGATCAGTGCTAAGTAGTAAATTTCAATGTCAGACATACCATCCATGCAAGTCCGTCCTGGGTCTGAACAGAACAACAATCCAAAAATCTCTAAATATATTTAGATTTCATGCTACTGGTAACCTCGTGTCAGGTGATCGGCCTAAATGACACATCAGCAATCAATCCAAACAATTCAAAGGTTCTCGGCCTTCACTTATCGATTTCCAAGTCTTCAATTATTTATAACGTTGTTTAATCACTTGGAATGGTTTTGAATTATTCGGTCCCGGTCTTTCCAAGTCATAAACGCATTTTTAAATCATCAGTTAGGGATCATTTCAGTTTTCATATTTAAATCGCCTTAAAAATTACAATAAATGCAATTATAATCAAGGTTAGTTTGTATTCCAGTTTCCATAATCCCTTTCGAAAAATTCGATATTACTTCCCAACCCTTATAGTTCAAAACATGGTTCCTTTACTCGTTATTATTTTTCAAAAGTTCTCAAGATTTACCAAATCTTAATTTGGTTTAGGTTCCATCCATGATAATTTCAAACTAGTTTGCAACTAAAATACAATATATTTCATATAGAGATATCATAGTCATTTCAAATCGATTTTATATTTAAACAAACAAAATAAATTTTATTTCAAAACACCATAATCATTTCAGAATTGATTCACACTCAAAAATAGAATATAATTTCATATCGGTATGATGTTTGTTTCAAAATCGATTTGTATTCAAAATAAATTATCCGCCCTAATCACAATACCCTAGTTCTTCCAAATCTGTTTATATTCAAAAGAGAATATATTTCAAATCTTGATTTAAATTTAACGGTTTAAATCGAGAACAACTTCACTTTTGGAAGAAGATATAAATATTTAATAGCTTGAAAATAAATAATGATAAATGAAATCTTTTTATGAAAAAATGTATATATAATAAAATAATTAAAGTAAATATAAAATAATTTAAATCACTATATATATATACACACACATATTATATGCTTCACTAAAATTACCTTTAAATAATAAATAATGAAATATGCTTAATTTCAAACTATAGGTATATATAATACTTTATTTAAAATACTCTTTAAACAATAAATATAATAGAAGATAATATAATTTACCTCAAATTATAGGTATATAGATATATTGCTTATTAAAATAATCTTTAAATAATAAGTATAATATAATATAATTCAAGACCATAAGTGTATATATCTATAATTAACTAAATTTAAAACCATAATTGTTTCTTCTTTTCAAATTTCAACGACTTGCGATTTTATTTCTTCTGCGCTAAAGTTTACTTCATTTCCAAATCCCGATTTCTAAACACATTCAATCCCGAGCTTTTTAAGTTAAAGGATTCTAAATTCATATTTAATCCAAATTTCGAACACTTCCAAACTCGTCGAATACTCTTATATTTAAATTAAATCCAAGAGAATTATTATCTTCCGCTTAAAAAAATAAATAAATTTGAGTAATCAAATTTGTATTTAAACTCCATTTCCAAATTCCCAATTTATTTTGGACCAATTTCTTTAACAAATTCAATAAACATTTCGGTGTCGATATCAGTGCAATAACTAATTTCAATCAAACATCCATCACAATCATGACATCCAAATGGCACATATTATCTCGTTTCTCTATTTAACACGGGTTGGTAAAATTTTACTAGAAATTTAAATTTAATTAACTAGTTTCGAAATCAAATTTTCATATCAACACGCTTACATGTCAAATTTTTAAGCAACCATCAACTAACATCACATCCAATCAACAATCAATCACAACCATACAACCAGACTTATTTCATAATCTAATTTGATAAATATGGGAAAATTTCAGTTAGATGTGAGCGAAAATTTCACTCACCTTTGGGTCTTTAATAAGACGAACGTCCAACCAAAGACCAAAATTTTCCAGTCTCTAAATGTAGCCAAATTAGTGCCAGCACGTCTATAATTCCGCCACGATCGCTACACAACAAACTGCGTCCAAATCCGAGTTCATATGTAAAGTTATTAGCATTAGAATATACTAAATGTTAATTAATTCAAATAATTAAGGAAACTAAATGTACCCGCCACGTCAGCATGCTTAAAGGTCTGCACTTTCCCGCTCATGCTCTTTTCCGCTTCATCACCAATAACTCTAACGTGGAAAACAACCTATCGCAGGTCAACTTTGACCATCGATTGCCATCCAATCCGGCCACAAAATTGACCTCCACCACCGGCGTTCGAACGCCCGGCCTGAGACGCACCTTCCCTCTAGAGCACGGCCATTCCAGTGCACCCTCCTTCAGCCGCCGACGAGATGCACAAAAAGGGTTTCCACCCTTAAATGAGCAAATTCCAACGATTTACTCCACGATAAAATCTCTGACACATGCATTCAACTCCTATCGATATCCTCTACAATACCCAGAAGCCCGATTTCTTAATTAACATCTGAATCAAAGCTATTTCCGGCTAATCCTCTCACTGCATGCCGAAATAACTTGTACCCGTAGCTTTGTATTGTCGGGAGCTTCGTTTTGATATATAATTGGATATTGTTTAAGGAGATTTGAAATTAAAGCTTGAAATTTTATTTCAGCTAGGGTTTGGAATTTGCTACCATCCATTAGAGAGAAAAAATTGACGAAGAAAAATTATACATAGTGAAATGGGCTGATAAGGTGGATATGAGTTTTTATTTATATAAATATAGAATGTCCAATATATGAAACAAACAATCATCGCATTACATTGATTCAGTTCACATTTTATTCTGTACGATCAAACGACAAGTCGGACTTCGACGAAATTTGAAACTCTACAAAAATTCTCTATTCCGGATCTGATGAAACCGATTTCGTCAGTTTCCGAGACATTCGCCAAAACAGTTAAATTTTAACATTGATTAATTAATAAAATATTCAATTATTCGTTTAACAGCTTTAATTCAATTTAAATATTTATTAAATTCTATTTTAATCCAATTACGACTAAAATAAATTTTATGAATCGATTTCACAAATTTAATGTTCCCGAATTTTATTATATTTGTATTTTAAGTTTAACTGCGATTGACTCTATTTATCTTCAATGATTTTAATATTAACTCATAATTTCACCATTTACCAAATTTAAATTTGGAATTCCAATTGTAAATTAAACAACTCAAATTTATTTAATTATCAAACATTAAATTTCAAATTACGACATTTTCCAAATATAAACTCAAATTAAATATCAGATTATACCCAATTCAACCATCATTATTATAAAAATCAACTAAATTTTATTTCTAACTAATATTATTCAGTTTATTTAATTTAAATCTAAATTTAAATATACAAAAAATTATGGGGCGTTACAGCTTTATTGTTTATGAACGACCCAGAATGCATGTTGCCTCCGCCCTATGTACTTCTTTATACTAACCATTTCATGCACGAGCCGACCCAGTTGCTTACAATCTTACCTTGCCACGTATAAACATGTCTTCATTTCCATGTGTGCATGTTTATATAACAATATGTTCAGTTTGTTATTAACACTTTATTTTGCGTACATGCTTTATAATCTTGTGCCACCACATTAATATTGAAGCTGACCCAAAAGTATTTCACTTTACTGCCAATCCGTATTACAACCGACTAGTATTTTAGTTAAAGCCGACACATTAACGATCCATATATATTTGTTGGAGCCAACTCATACATTTGTGACATATTGATGGTACATGCATTAATACAAGGAAATGATATCACTTCATCTTGTGCTTTCCACGTGGACATTTACGCATGCATGAACTAGTGCATAGCATTACTTCCTTCTACATTGTAAAGTCATCCCATATTATGGCCATGTACCACATTTGTAACACCCCACATCCGTTAGTGTCACTCACAAAGGGAATGCACTAAGTTCTGTGGAGCATTTAGGGTAAAAGATGCAGATAAATTACAAGACAGACAGAAATTAAACAGCGGAAGATAAAACTTTGCTTTATTGATAAAATAATTTGTGCAATGATTTCTTTACAATATCAGAGTATCATCTGTCTTACAAAATAAAGAAGCATAAAACAACATTTATATTCCCCAATTTTTGCATGAGCCAGCCATAGCATCTGATAAGAGAATCCAAGCAGACTTCGATAAATCTTCAAGCTGGGAAAGAGTGACAGTCCAACTTAACCTGAGCTATACTACTCCCTCCTCTACTACCTGGGGGGCGGGGGGAACAGAAGAAAAGAAGACGAAAGAAAAACAGAGTCAGACATAAAGCCTGAGTAAGTTCAGTAACCTCTAGCATGTGAACATGGAAAACAAAACGACATGAATTAACTGAATACAAGATTACACCATGACGATAGGGTCAACAAGATTGGACAAGGTAATCACAAGATATGCTAAGATAAGATAAACTGGATACGCTCTAATACTTTCGCCGCTTCTCTCTAATACTTCGCCGCTTCGCTATTTCCTTGTTATACTGATTTCTATATCTCTGCACCGCCTAACTAGTGTTTCAACTAGTAACGATAACGTGATCCCAATCCCTGTATTTTCCATCGCCTTCAGGCATCCATTTATTAGTTGTTACCTAGATCTAATCTAGGGTTTTCTATCCACTGCTTTCTAGATTTAACTATAGTTTTACGCTATCTGCTGAACGCTTTTCGAGTTCAGGGTTTATGCCACCTAGTCCAACTAGGGATTACGCTACCTGTCGAACAATGCCCCCAAGTCTAGGACACACTACCTAGAGTGGTATATGTTCCTAGGCTTCCCCACGTATGTATCGCGAATCGTTATCGCTTGTCTAGATGCACATGTCCTGTAATGTGCGATCCGAGTCCTGTGACAGGGCAAATCAAGGAATACAGAACTCGGTCGGGAGCTTTCAGATATCTGCCGATGCAGATGCTAAGGTCTGTTTTTACTCCAGTGGCTATGGTCCCACTTGACCCCTCCCTCAGCTAATGAAAGGCACACCTTGTAAAATGAGAACTATACGCCGGCCCCCGGTGCCCCACTATCCTATGGCCATTCGCAACCATAACTAGATAGCAAGTATATGGTCTTTTGGAGTTCTCCGCCTTTCCGCTTCACGTATCTCGATTGACTCAAGATGGATGGTAGACGACGAGTTGCTATCACAGGGCTACCGTCTTCTCGCCGAATCACGCTGGTCCATCCTAGTCTTTAGGTTGCCACATATATATTGCAACCAAGGCATACCCTCGGTTCTTCTAACGCAGACCTTAACCTCTGTGAGCCCAGGATGATCATCTGCAGCCTCACAGAGGGATACCAAGAGTACCCTCACGTCCCCTTGAAGCCTCGGGCTTCGTAACCCAATTCGTTGGAGCCTTCTTAAAACTAGATGGATGTCTGCTCCTTCGTGTTATACTAAGAATTACTACTTAGTTCTACTAACTAAGGTTTACCACTTAGTTTCCAAATTCCTTGTTTTCTTAACTAAGTTTTACTACTTAGTCCCTTTTTCAACTGAGGTCTACTACTTAGTTTTCTTTCTCGCCAGGCTGGGTTGGTTAAGTGTCTTTAGTCGATTCAAGCTATCTTAACCCTCTTCCCTTATCCTATTACACTGGTTAAGTGTTATCCCTTCATGCTTTTTACTTAACCCAATTCATTTATCATATTCTGATGGTTAAGCGTTCAAGTTTACTTAACCCTATGGTCTAGTCCAGTTAACATATTAATTTGGCTAAGTGTATTACTTAACCCCAACCTCTAGTCTAATTAACATGTTAAATTGGCTAAGTGTATTAACTTTACTTAACCCCACCTTCTAGTCTAGTCAACATGTTAATTTGGCTAAGTATTCCCATGGACTTAACCCTCCCATTCTAGCTTTAACTGTGCTAAGTTGGTTAAGTGTTCCTTAACCTTCCCATTCTAGCTTAACCGTGTTAGGTTGGTTGTGTTCCTATGGACTTAACTCTCCCATTCTTGTTCTAGCTTTAATTAATAAATTAAAGCCGCAACCTCTCACATTAGACAGATATTGCTGTGGTTACTGGATGTGCCGGTCGGTTCCGGGAAGGTTTACACCGCAACTCAGTCTAACCTCGGGTTAGGCATATTCATGTTTTCTAAGTTCAAAGGGTTTTTGATTAATTTCCAAATCTGGTTTTGAAAACAACCATCCCGTCCTTCGGATCAGTTAGGGATAGCCAGGGAGGGCAGGAAACTTGTATTTTCCAAACCCAAGCCTAGACACTATCCTCTCTGTCACCCTAGAACCTTCTGGTCTATGTGTTATAAAAAGGGGTGTTATCAAAATACTTTTCTTTTGTTTATAAATTGTTAACAATTTATTTCAAAAGCCCATTTCCCCTTTTCAGACAAATTTGGCCTATATTTATTTGTCAAGCCTACTAGTATACTTATATTCTAGGCCCAAGTCCTAACCCAACATTCAGTTTAGGCCATTTCCTATTTCATTGCCGAAACTAGATTAAATATCCAAGTTTATAATTTATGGCCAAAACTTAACCAAGTTACATATTTTGTGGTAAATGAACAATTTAACATTTATGACGAATTCTATAAGTAAATTACTCCTAATTTACTTATTTCATTACTACTCTTTTAATGTACATTATCACATTTATTATTATGGCCCATTCTGTCTTATTTATCATATTTATACTTTTTGGTATGTAAATTATATCAAATTTAGTGTCGCTAACCATAATTTATTCTAAACATGACAATTGCTCACAATTACAAATAAATTCAAAATTGTGCTAATATACTTATTCCAAAACAACCTTAATTAACCCAATCTTGGTTTAACATCCTAATTCACAATTTATGGCAAAACTAGAATTATTTTTCTAGTTTACATTTTATGCCTAAAATTTAGCTTACTTACTAACGCTAAATTTAATATGTCAAAATCACATATTCCCTAATCCATGTCAAATTTCCCCGTTCTCATTTTAATATGCATGTCATAATACATATTCCAAATTATGCCAATTTCCAAGTTTACAATTACGTTCATATTCATTTCCATGTTTTTCCCCAAATCGCATTCCCACCGTTCGAATAATCGTGATTCAACCTAGATTATAAATAAATCTAGATTCGTAGATAAAAAGGGAATGAATCAAAATGACAAGAAGGAATAATTGACATAAAAAGGTTTGGATAACAATGTAGGTTCAAGAATATGGGTAGACCTAACTAAATAGGTAAATTCCCACTGTCTTAAAGCCAAAGAATGGGCAAAATAGGTTCAAGAACGTGGGTAGACCTAACTTAATAGGTAAATTCCCACTGTCTTAAAACCAAAGAAAAACCAAGGAACAGGTAGAATAAATAATTGGGTTTAGACCCAACTTCTCAATCACAAAACTAAAGCAATATTTTCCTAATCATAAATCATGGGTGTCAAAATCACAGTTGTCCTCATTATGTCATAAGTAATAGTTTATGTCCAAATCAAAGGTATAGGCCTAGTCAAGGAAATAATCCTTTAGTCACAGTCACAGTCATAGGAAATGTCCATAGTCATATGCGATGTTCATAGTCCAAAAGGGAAAATAATTCCCATAGTCATAAGTCATTGTCATAGGCAATGTTTATATGTCCCAAAATCAAAGGCTTATGTCATAGTCCAAAGGCATATGCTTTCAAAGGCCACAGTTCTATAGTCATAGTCACGGTTACAATCTTATTTGTCCTCGAATCATAACAGTTCTTAATTCAGTCCAAGAGTATAAACACAGATTCGAAGAGAGAGAGAGAGATTTGGCATATTCCTTTATTCCTTTAATTTCATGTCACAAATAAAACAAAATATTCAGATCTAGAAATAACCAACTTACAGAAAATAAATCTAGAAAAGAAGGAAAGCGTGGCTATGATTCGTGCGTCGTTGCTTGAAACTTGTTTGAGCTAGCCTTTGAATTCTTCACTTGAAACTTTGATTTGAATCCCTCCTTAAAAGTCTTTTAGCAGCATCTCCTCGTCTTGAATCATATTTTATTTTATTTATTTAAGAAAATTTAGAAGAGGGGAAGACGCCATGAATCTTAGCAGCATAAGGATAGAAGAGAATTGGTGCAAAGAGAATGAAGACTAGGGCTGTTTATATAGCTGCTCAAGACCTTATCGTACACGCAGCGCTGAGTTAGCATTGAACCTAGTTAAGAAAATAGTCCAGGTACGTAGATGAATCTAGCCAAACCTTATCATACACGCAGTGCTGAGTCAGCATTGGGTCCCACAAGCTATTTTGGCGTAAAAGTTTGATTTTCAAACTTTTGAATTTCTGGAATTTATTTAACTGTTTTATTCACATGAAATATTCTTATATGTATACAATTCCTCTAACGACCATTTTACGCGTATATATATATATATACGCACAACTTTCATTTTATTTTCAAAATTCAAATGATGTTGCCATATTTCATTGACTGTAGCCTTATCTTGAATTTTATCTTTCGTATACATATATTTTTATATATATATATATATTTATATTTCTCATATGTATATATATATATATATATTCTTTATTTCCTTATACGTACGTTCTTATCCTTTTAAATTTTGAATTTGTATACATACATATATTTGCATGTTTAGTTGGCCCTCTCTAAAAAAATGATAAAAAATTATGCCGCCGCCGGGGTTCGAACCCCCGACCTCCATGCTACCAATCCAATGCCTTAACCAACTGAGCTACAGAGGCTTTTGGTAATAAGTCTTAGAACAATAATAATTATTGTTCTCTCCTTACCTCTTTTTTTCATGTTAGTTACAATACTTAAATTAAAAAAAACTGCATGGATCTTTTTCTTTTAATTTTTCTTTTAAAAATTAATTATACTTTAATTTGAGAAACTTAATGTCACAGAATTACGGGGTGTTACATTCTCCCCCACTTAAAAGGATTTCGTCCCCGAAATCTTCAAGTTAGGAAGAATGTGTCCTACCATCCAGTCACCCATCTACTCAACCATTCAATCACAGGCATTCATTGTCCTTAAAAGATTTCTAATGCTTTCATGTTCATATGCATAGTGTGTATATATGTCTCTATCTAATGCAAAATCAGGCGGTCTACTGATTCAGTTGACCTCCTTAATGCAAATCATGTTAGTGCCATGCGTCCAATCATGCATGCAAACATCCCTAGTCATGTAAATACTACATGCGTGCACAGCCATTCATCCATATGCAACGTCCATATGATATCATATCAAGTTCAACTTATAAACAAATGCATATATGTAAATACAATATGAGAGCGTCCAAACTTGATCTAGTGCCTAATACGTATGCATATGCATCCACGAGCAACCATTTGCAACCACTTGCAACCATTCAACCATAACATGTTTCAAATACATGTTTACATCCATTGGCTTCTACCTAAGGATCGCAGATACGACCTAGACGATATACTTTGGAAAGAGAGAAACAACTACGCGTAAAGCTCCTAAACAGAGAAATCAAGGATGCACCCTTAAGGAAAAAGGGCATGTTGCTAGTATCTAGCCTTCTTGAGCTTTACTCCACTGTATCTTAAACAATTTATCTTCACGATTGTGAAGTTCCTAACCTCCATTTCCAAAATAAACAGATGTCAATCACGGTACCAAGTGTATGATTAGAGGTCTCTCCCTTATCCACCATGCCATAACTATAAGGGTTGAAAGATCACTACGCGCTTTTTAGAGCGCCTGTCACAACTATTCATCTCTCACGCAAACCATCCTAGTCGAACTCGACATTCCTCAAGTACAAGCCCCAAAGGCCTAAACCAATATCAGACAAGCACCCAAGGAATATCTCCCCCGAATTTAGACGATCTACGTGAGATGACATAAGCAAACTCGATAGCTATTCTCAAATCCCTACTAACAAAAAAATAAACTGGTCGGACCATCAATTGGATTTGAGACTCTAGTGGGATCTTTCTACTATACAAGTACTATGGTGCAGAGACCCAACTATGAAAGTGGATATGAACAAATGAGAAGCGCTAGAACCTAAGGAAATAGCACGAACAGAAAACTAGACTCTTCCAACCGGACTACCTTTCTCCTAGGTACGCTTGGTCGCGAAAGCATGTACTTGTCCTTCTGAAAATCTCGTCCTCGTTCTTGCCCTTGTCCTTAAGTATATGCCCTATCATACCCTAGTAAAGATACTTCCTCTTGTCTTAGGCTTTATAATTTCTTCCTCCTTCGTGTGCTAAGTCTACATCCATGAATTCCTCATCCTAGGGTTATGCTCCTTAGCCAAACTCCTCATCCCCTTCCGTGTGTAGTCATGTTGACAAATCTCTCGAAAACTGCCTCCATCGTCCGGAAAACCTTATAAGCTTTGAAAGAAAACTGCCCGTAGATGAAACAACTACGGCTATGGATGGAAGCCGGGCACTACTTTGCCCTTCGATGAGGTTACCTCCCAGAAAGCCAGGAGCCCCAGAGACTCAAGAAAGAAGGAGACAATAATTCAAATAGAGGAAGAAGAGACAATGCGTATGGCTTTGGGGAATGTGCCTTTAAAACAAATCCTTTTCTTTTGAAAATGCTTCTTTAAAAACTATTTTGAAAAATAATTTTTCAAATCTTTATCTGATCCGGTAACCTTCAGCTCTAATACCACGTGTAACACCCCACATCCGTTAGTGTCACTCACAAAGGGAATGCACTAAGTTCAGTGGAGCATTTAGGGTAAAAGATGCAGATAAATTACAAGACAGACAGAAATTAAACAGCGGAAGATAAAACTTTGCTTTATTGATAAAATAATTTGTACAATGATTTCTTTACAATATCAGAGTATCATCTGTCTTACAAAATAAAGAAGCATAAAACAACATTTATATTCCCCAATTTTTGCATGAGCCAGCCATAGCATCTGATAAGAGAATCCAAGCAGACTTCGATAAATCTTCAAGCTGGGAAAGAGTGACAGTCCAACTTAACCTGAGCTATACTACTCCCTCCTCTACTACCTGGGGGGGGGGGAACAGAAGAAAAGAAGACGAAAGAAAAACAGAGTCAGACATAAAGCCTGAGTAAGTTCAGTAACCTCTAGCATGTGAACATGGAAAACAAAACGACATGAATTAACTGAATACAAGATTACACCATGACGATAGGGTCAACAAGATTGGACAAGGTAATCACAAGATATGCTAAGATAAGATAAACTGGATACGCTCTAATACTTTCGCCGCTTCGCTCTAATACTTCGCCGCTTCGCTATTTCCTTGTTATAATGATTTCTATATCTCTGCACCGCCTAACTAGTGTTTCAACTAGTAACGATAACGTGATCCCAATCCCTGTATTTTCCATCGCCTTCAGGCATCCATTTATTAGTTGTTACCTAGATCTAATCTAGGGTTTTCTATCCACTGCTTTCTAGATTTAACTATAGTTTTACGCTATCTGCAGAACGCTTTTCGAGTTCAGGGTTTATGCCACCTAGTCCAACTAGGGATTACGCTACCTGTCGAACAATGCCCCCAAGTCTAGGACACACTACCTAGAGTGGTATATGTTCCTAGGCTTCCCCACGTATGTATCGCGAATCGTTATCGCTTGTCTAGATGCACATGTCCTGTAATGTGCGATCCGAGTCCTGTGACAGGGCAAATCAAGGAATACAGAACTCGGTCGGGAGCTTTCAGATATCTGCCGATGCAGATGCTAAGGTCTGTTTTTACTCCAGTGGCTATGGTCCCACTTGACCCCTCCCTCAGCTAATGAAAGGCACACCTTGTAAAATGAGAACTATACGCCGGCCCCCGGTGCCCCACTATCCTATGGCCATCCGCAACCATAACTAGATAGCAAGTATATGGTCTTTTGGAGTTCTCCGCCTTTCCGCTTCACGTATCTCGATTGACTCAAGATGGATGGTAGACGACGAGTTGCTATCACAGGGCTACCGTCTTCTCGCTGAATCACGCTGGTCCATCCTAGTCTTTAGGTTGCCACATATATATTGCAACCAAGGCATACCCTCGGTTCTTCTAACGCAGACCTTAACCTCTGTGAGCCCAGGATGATCATCTGCAGCCTCACAGAGGGATACCAAGAGTACCCTCACGTCCCCTCGAAGCCTCGGGCTTCGTAACCCAATTCGTTGGAGCCTTCTTAAAACTAGATGGATGTCTGCTCCTTCGTGTTATACTAAGAATTACTACTTAGTTCTACTAACTAAGGTTTACCACTTAGTTTCCAAATTCCTTGTTTTCTTAACTAAGTTTTACTACTTAGTCCCTTTTTCAACTGAGGTCTACTACTTAGTTTTCTTTCTCGCCAGGCTGGGTTGGTTAAGTGTCTTTAGTCGATTCAAGCTATCTTAACCCTCTTCCCTTATCCTATTACACTGGTTAAGTGTTATCCCTTCATGCTTTTTACTTAACCCTATTCATCTATCATATTCTGATTGTTAAGCGTTCAAGTTTACTTAACCCTATGGTCTAGTCCAGTTAACATATTAATTTGGCTAAGTGTATTACTTAACCCCAACCTCTAGTCTAATTAACATGTTAAATTGGCTAAGTGTATTAACTTTACTTAACCCCACCTTCTAGTCTAGTCAACATGTTAATTTGGCTAAGTATTCCCATGGACTTAACCCTCCCATTCTAGCTTTAACTGTGCTAAGTTGGTTAAGTGTTCCTTAACCTTCCCATTCTAGCTTAACCGTGTTAGGTTGGTTAAGTGTTCCTATGGACTTAACTCTCCCATTCTTGTTCTAGCTTTAATTAATAAATTAAAGCCGCAACCTCTCACATTAGACAGATATTGCTGTGGTTACTGGATGTGCCGGTCGGTTCCGGGAAGGTTTACACCGCAACTCAGTCTAACCTCGGGTTAGGCATATTCATGTTTTCTAAGTTCAAAGGGTTTTTGATTAATTTCCAAATCTGGTTTTGAAAACAACCATCCCGTCCTTCGGATCAGTTAGGGATAGCCAGGGAGGGCAGGAAACTTGTATTTTCCAAACCCAAGCCTAGACACTATCCTCTCTGTCACCCTAGAACCTTCTGGTCTATGTGTTATAAAAAGGGGTGTTATCAAAATACTTTTCTTTTGT
The DNA here is from genome assembly GCA_030737875.1 of Allium sativum. Classification (NCBI taxonomy): domain Eukaryota; kingdom Viridiplantae; phylum Streptophyta; class Magnoliopsida; order Asparagales; family Amaryllidaceae; genus Allium; species Allium sativum. The sequence continues at coordinate 1,001,486,887 of CM060912.1, forward strand.
TTATAAATTGTTAACAATTTATTTCAAAAACCCATTTCCCCTTTTCAAACAAATTTGGCCTATATTTATTTGTCAAGCCTACTAGTATACTTATATTCTAGGCCCAAGTCCTAACCCAACATGCAGTTTAGGCCATTTCCTATTTCATTGCCGAAACTAGATTAAATATCCTAGTTTATAATTTATGGCCAAAACTTAACCAAGTTACATATTTTGTGGTAAATGAACAATTTAACATTTATGACGAATTCTATAAGTAAATTACTCCTAATTTACTTATTTCATTACTACTCTTTTAATGTACATTGTCACATTTATTATTATGGCCCATTCTCTCTTATTTATCATATTTATACTTTTTGGTATGTAAATTATATCAAATTTAGTGTCGCTAACCATAATTTATTCTAAACATGACAATTGCTCACAATTACAAATAAATTCAAAATTGTGCTAATATACTTATTCCAAAACAACCTTAATTAACCCAATCTTGGTTTAACATCCTAATTCACAATTTATGGCAAAACTAGAATTATTTTTCTAGTTTACATTTTATGCCTAAAATTTAGCTTACTTACTAACGCTAAATTTAATATGTCAAAATCACATATTCCCTAATCCATGTCAAATTTCCCCGTTCTCATTTTAATATGCATGTCATAATACATATTCCAAATTATGCCAATTTCCAAGTTTACAATTACGTTCATATTCATTTCCATGTTTTTCCCCAAATCGCATTCCCACCGTTCGAATAATCGTGATTCAACCTAGATTATAAATAAATCTAGATTCGTAGATAAAAAGGGAATGAATCAAAATGACAAGAAGGAATAATTGACATAAAAAAGTTTGGATAACAATGTAGGTTCAAGAATATGGGTAGACCTAACTAAATAGGTAAATTCCCACTGTCTTAAAGCCAAAGAATGGGCAAAATAGGTTCAAGAACGTGGGTAGACCTAACTTAATAGGTAAATTCCCACTGTCTTAAAACCAAAGAAAAACCAAGGAACAGGTAGAATAAATAATTGGGTTTAGACCCAACTTCTCAATCACAAAACTAAAGCAATATTTTCCTAATCATAAATCATGGGTGTCAAAATCACAGTTGTCCTCATTATGTCATAAGTAATAGTTTATGTCCAAATCAAAGGTATATGCCTAGTCAAGGAAATAATCCTTTAGTCACAGTCACAGTCATAGGAAATGTCCATAGTCATATGCGATGTTCATAGTCCAAAAGGGAAAATAATTCCCATAGTCATAAGTCATTGTCATAGGCAATGTTTATATGTCCCAAAATCAAAGGCTTATGTCATAGTCCAAAGGCATATGCTTTCAAAGGCCACAGTTCTATAGTCATAGTCACGGTTACAATCTTATTTGTCCTCGAATCATAACAGTTCTTAATTCAGTCCAAGAGTATAAACACAGATTCGAAGAGAGAGAGAGAGATTTGGCATATTCCTTTATTCCTTTAATTTCATGTCACAAATAAAACAAAATATTCAGATCTATAAATAACCAACTTACAGAAAATAAATCTAGAAAAGAAGGAAAGCGTGGCTATGATTCGTGCGTCGTTGCTTGAAACTTGTTTGAGCTAGCCTTTGAATTCTTCACTTGAAACTTTGATTTGAATCCCTCCTTAAAAGTCTTTTAGCAGCATCTCCTCGTCTTGAATCATATTTTATTTTATTTATTTAAGAAAATTTAGAAGAGGGGAAGACGCCATGAATCTTAGCAGCATAAGGATAGAAGAGAATTGGTGCAAAGAGAATGAAGACTAGGGCTGTTTATATAGCTGCTCAAGACCTTATCGTACACGCAGCGCTGAGTCAGCATTGAACCTAGTTAAGAAAATAGTCCAGGTACGTAGATGAATCTAGCCAAACCTTATCATACACGCAGTGCTGAGTCAGCATTGGGTCCCACAAGCTATTTTGGCGTAAAAGTTTTATTTTCAAACTTTTGAATTTCTGGAATTTATTTAACTGTTTTATTCACATGAAATATTCTTATATGTATACAATTCCTCTAACGACCATTTTACGCGTATATATATATACGCACAACTTTCATTTTATTTTCAAAATTCAAATGATGTTGCCATATTTCATTGACTGTAGCCTTATCTTGAATTTTATCTTTCGTATACATATATTTTTGTATATATATATATATATTTATATTTCTCATATATATATATATATATATTTTCTTTATTTCCTTATACGTACGTTCTTATCCTTTTAAATTTTGAATTTGTATACGTACATATATTTGCATGTTTAGTTGGCCCTCTCTAAAACAATGATAAAAAATTATGCCGCCGCCGGGGTTCGAACCCCCGACCTCCATGCTACCAATCCAATGCCTTAACTAACTGAGCTACAGAGGCTTTTGGTAATAAGTCTTAGAACAATAATAATTATTGTTCTCTCCTTACCTCTTTTTTTCATGTTAGTCACAATACTTAAATTAAAAAAACTGCATGGATCTTTTTCTTTTAATTTTTCTTTTAAAAATTATTATACTTTAATTTGAGAAACTTAATGTCACAGAATTACGGGGTGTTACAACATTATTGCTTATTTGTGACCGTCATTTAATAGTCACAACTCGTCCATTTTATTGGAGTGAATTGCACCATGATATGTTTTGCGGCATATCATGTGGATGATGGTCCATGCAGAGAGATAGCAAATTCATATTCATGAATTATACTTCACGTTGATCAATGCAAAGGTCCCATAGTCTTATACAAAATGGCCGATCCATTAGTTAGTGAATGGTGACATGGACTTGCTCTTTGCAGAACATGCTTGCATGTTTAGTAGATGTTCACGTAACATATTTGCACCAATGTTGGATTCCATGCTCTTCACTGCGGCCGACCCAGTTGGTACAGACCGAACCATATGATTGAGACCGACCTGTGTTATAGACTGATCCATATACCTGTGATCAACCCATTGTTATGGACCGACTGATTCAGTGTATTGAATCTGACTAACCCGAGCTGGTGAGGGTGTTCGAGCCATAGTGTTCCACCCGCGGTGCTTGACTCGCGGTGATTGGCCGGAACTGCTGTGCTCGACCCTGCATGCTTCAGGGTGAATGTTGCTCGACCGTCCCGTGCTCGACCGTCCCGTGCTCGACCCAGGGTGCTCGAGTTGGCTTTTTCGACCCATGGTGTTCGAGTCATGTATATTACAGCTGATCGATCCGCCGTGTTTACTACACGGTCGATGCATTATTTTTCTGAACTGCATTTTCTTAACGGGGTCAACAACTAACTTAAAAGAGGGACACTTCTTCTTCTTCCTCAAAATGGAAAAAAGCATTGTATTTGTAATCAAAAAGAAAATATCAATACATAAAAGTGGACGTAGGCACCAACTTTGACAAACCATTATAAAAATCTTGTGTGTTCCCTGTTTTTCTTTACATTACCGTGTTTATAATCGTTATCCCTGTGTTACAGTTTGGGTTGTACATCACTAGTGACCAACTTTTGACACCAACACTTTAGCGCGTTAGGAAGGGACCAAACCTATGATCTTCTGCTTACTCTAACCTATGGAGAACAAGTGAAAGAAAGATGTAACATCTTCCCGCCCCACAAACACTGACGCAGCCAGAAAAAATGCTGCAGAGGCAAGTCAAGAAGCCTCCTTGCATGAAGACGTGTCCCGATATCTTATCCAGGTTGACATGGATAAAATTATGGCTTAGTTCAGAGGCTATATGACATCTCAGGGTAAACTCCTCGAAAGACAACAACAGTTGATGGATCACCTTCTCGGTCGAGTGGAGATGGGATTAAACGCTTCAACATCAATTCCTCCACCAACCCGGACTAGGGCAACAATTAATCCCCGGTCTGCGTAGAATCAGGCCAATAATCAGATCACACCTTCGCTTCCTCCTGGCTGGGCTCCACCTCTCGACCAATCATAGCCAGAAGTATCGCTTCCAGCGACCAGCTTAGCCGCATATGTAAAGGAGGCCCGCGATCAAGATCTAGGTTGCCAGACCACTTTGTCTCCACTCTTGGAGATAGCTCGGCCCCCTGGACCAATTGAACAACCACTGGATCAGTCAGGATCTACGCCAATCCCACTACAACCTAGTATCTTACCGTAGACTCGCCTTATGCTGCCTTTCCTTCAACGAAGAGCTGGTGGAGCCGTACCTTCGAACTAGGGAGACCACTCTACCATACCGATCCCTAGACTAGCGGAGGAAAATGCTACTGTAGACCTTCCAAACACCACCTCGGGGGAGGGTATCAAACAGCCCCGAACATCACATGCTATGTTGAATCAGCTCGGACCTTCAGTCATGGGTACGGCTCGGTCCAATCCTCATCAGGTTCAAGACGGGCCGGCCTGCCTAGAACCATCAACTGCGATGAACCCTCGCCCTCGCCTTCACTCAACTCTCGGAGGCCGAGCCCAACTAGCGGCCACCCTTCCGAGCATGCTTTCGTTGGACCCCAGTGCTGGAACTCTCCTGAATGCAGAGATGGATTCATGGAAGCGACTCATCGGAGATGGAAGCCAGCTTGCAAGCATCGTCCGACGATTCACCCGGGGTGATTCTTCTCAGCAAGATATAAATAACATCCATCGCAGCCCCTTCACCAGGGAAATCAGGAACTCTCGCAATCCTCCGAGCTTTAAATTTCCAACTATCGAACCGTATAATGGTTGGACCAACCGGACCATCCATCTCATGCGATACATGCGACATATGGAAGTGCTCGGCGCATCAACCAATGTTATGGTTAAGTGCTTTCCGCTATTACTCACAGATATAACTGGCATGCGGTTTTGATAGCTAACAACGGAGTCAATTAACAGCTGGAATACGCTGGTCACCAGCTTCATCGAGAAGTTCAGAGTACATATCTCCCGACCGAAGAGTGTCATATTCCTAACCACCATCAAGCAATGTCCAGGAGAGACGCTTCGGTCCTTCCTTGAAAGATTCAACATGATCATAGCATCAGTCGATCAAATCAGGCCATTGATGGTGCTTATGTACGCCATTGCAGGTGTTCAGAACTGATCAGAGTTCTCGATCTCTTTTACCATAAATCCCCCTAAGGAAATAGAAGATTTCTATGCCGAGGTCGAGCGATTCCTCGACAAGAAGACGCCAACATTAAGATGGTGAGCCTCGAAGTGCTAGCCACCAAACAACAAGGTCCATCTCACACCAATGGCCAGAATAAAGGAAGAGGAAAGGCCTTGGAGAAGAATGAATGCAACGTACAACCTCGAAGAGAGGATAAGTATGATCAGTGTAGCGACCCGCAAATCCGTGCTATCCGAGTTGACTAAAACACCACACGTCCAACTCAAATAACACAGAAATACGACTCATTATTAGAAAGAAGTTAGAGGATGAGAAATAGAAAGAAAGAAATATTAGAATAGAAGAAAACGAAGATCACAAACTCACAGCGGAACGAACAAAATATATTATATAACATAACTTTTGAAATACAAAACTGTTTGGTACATATATACATACCATCATCAGAGTACACATAACATTTGATCCAGCGGAAGTAACTCTAAATAACTAACGTTGAAGCCTCCTGCTTCAAGCTCCTCCAAGTGTATCTGTAAAAGCCTGAAACACTTGACTGCCCGTACAAATTTGGGCACCCAAGAGTTTAGGGAAAACAAAACAAAATAAACTCTGGGTCAGTCATGGGACTGGTGTGAGTAAACTCCAACCACTTGCTTAACTTTCAAAACTCTTTTCGGAAGAAAAGATAATAGTAAGACCAGCCCACACATAAACACGGACGGTTTTTACCTTACTATAACCCAAAACACTTTGATATCAAATCCAGTGATATTATAGTAATGTCTACATCAAATAAATAACCAAATAGCAGAACGCTTGCATCTCACGCTCCACATATATATAGTATAAAATCGAAACCCGCATGGCGCTTATTGGAGATTGGATTTCCAACATGACAAGGTATGGAACCACCTTCCGACGATGTATCTCTAGAGGCAAATACACCTGGGTTCAACAAGAACGTCTTGCAACCCGGCCCACACATGACCGACCACTCATTTCGCTTGAGTGTATCGAATGTATATCACCAACGGTTGGACTCAAACCACCGTTTCCCGAATGGGCAGAATCGATAGATTTAGAAACAAAAGGAATTTCTCTAGATAGGTGATTATACACCCTAATGGGTGCGACCCACATAGCCATGCTGCCTGCCCGATTTTTGTCCTTTCCCGGTTGTTGAGGCCTGAGGCTACGCATACTTACCATCCATTGATAGCACAATCACTTTGAATGCCACATCGTCAGATCCGTTAATCACTAGTTGCTTTGCACAAATATTCTGGATATTATGCTAAGGGATAAATCCGTTGCAACCATATACATTCATACAGACCAACCCATTTGATCATTGGAAATACTCTGTCAGACATTCGTCCATTTACGTTCGTTCTGGGATTGAACGACACCGAAGGCACTATTTCTATAAATAGAAAAGCCCTTGCACTTCACTCCGTCTTAAATATGTTCAGCATACTTGGTTCGCAACGCTTATGCCGATACGGAGTGGTTCTTCGGATAATAATCCAACCGGTCTCTCCATATTGACAACGATGGTCAAAACTTCGATAGTCTGTGATTTAACTATCGAATAAAAACAAGTGTTCATCCAAACATATCAAACAAATCACTGGGCCCTTTAATTAATATTTCATTAATTAAATCGCTTCTATATTCTCTTATCCATATTTGTTAACCAAATATTTCAATAACCATATCGGCCTCTTATGCCATTTGGAAAACGTTTCCAAATATCAACTTCTTTTATTTTCTATATATTAGAAAATATCTTTATTTGCAATTGGAAACAATTCCAATTACTTATCTCTACCCCCTTTTGTTTACAACATTCGATTTTTTTATTCACTTTACTATCGAATTCAATACGTCGATACAATGATTTCAAATTATCAGAATATCTTAGAAATATTCTAACTCCTTAAATTTCCGGAAAATTTCGCCATAACCTCCCCTGTATCGGGAGCATCGGGAAATTTCAAATAGCTTCCCGGTATCTTCCTCAATCAAAAAGAAAAAGGAAAAGCCAAGCGGCTTGCCGATACGGCGCATAAAATCTCATATATGAATTAAACATGTACCTTTTTGTCGAGCACTACATTTATAAACTCCATATACCTCATCCCATACCTGTCTAACACCTGTTCACCTGTTTTCAATTCAATTCGATACCATCTAATCGTTTGAATTCAGTTTCGCCCATTTATTCTTTAATTAATCATTTCGCCTATTTCACTTCTTTGTCGAACATAACATGTTCAAACAAAATGCTTAACTTGCTCACAACCAAATTGAATTCCAATTTCAATACTAGTTTCCTTTTTGATTTCGAATATAAATTCTCAAATCGAATTCACTTATTTAAAGCTCAATATTCATTCGAAATCTCATTAACTAATTTCTATTCGAATTAGTTAACTCTATTAAATAAATCAAAATCTAGTTTCTGTTTCAGAAATCAACTCATTTCTCCACTGGAGTTCACATATATTTTATAACTCAAATATGGATTTTTTCTAAATAGAAATTTCGATTTTTATTTGCTTAAAATCCTTTAATTTAATTAAATAAACCGTTATGGTTTTATAATGGTTCTGGCGCTGTTTTTCTGAAAATTTGATTTTGACATAACTCAAAATCTATACGACGAAATTCAGATTTTTCTCTTTCATTTGAAAACTATTATCAAACCGGCCCTGACGTTTCTTGTTTCAAAGAGTTTCGACTTCAATTGAGTTCTGTATATTCAATTGAAGTTCGAATCGCCAATTTACGAACTGCAGCGCTGCGGCGAGTTCGTTTTAATTATATTTATATATATAAACTTTTAAACTTCTAAACTTCTTTAAATATAAATTCAACTCCATTTAACTCTGCTTGATTTAAATTCAAATCTCACTTTTATTTGAATTCTAAATTCAAATTCCAATTCCTTTTCCATTTGGTATTCAAATTCAATATTTGAATCCTTATTTCAATTCAAATTCAATACCTGAATTCATTTGAATTCTTTTATTCAAACTCTATTTTTACATTCCATTTTAACTTCTATATTCCAATTTCTATATTTGAATTCTATTTGAAATTCAAATATTCAACTCCTTTTTAAATTCTATATTCAGAATTCCATAATTTAAAACCCATTTGAATTTCATATTCAAATCCCATAGATCAAATCCTATTTGAATTCAATTTGAATCTCTTTATATTCAAATTTCATTTTCATTTTTCATTTGAATTCTAATATTCAAATTCATTTCCAGCCCCATTTGAATTCTAATATTCAAACTTATTTTTAACACCATTTGAATTTCTTCACTCAAACCCATTTGAATTCCCCTGAATTCAAATCCCATTTCAAAACCATTTGGATTTCTTATTTCGAAATCCTAATTTGAAATTTCTATTTCCAATTCTACTTCGAAAATCCTATTTTCAAAGTTATTTCAAATTCTATTTTGAACTCTCATATTCGAATTTCTACTTGAATTTCTATATTCAATTCCATGTTCAAATTCAATACTCGAATTTCTATTTCAAATCTCTATTCAAACTTCATGTTTGAATTCCAATTCAAATCTCTATTCAAATCTCACATTTGAATTCTTCTCTGAAATTCTATATTTCGAATTCTATTCAAATTCTTCTTTGAAATTCTACATTCAAATCTCTATTTGAATTTCTTTATTCGAATTCCTTTGAATTCAAATTTTATTTTAATTCCTTGAATTCAAATTCTATTTTTCATTCAGATTTCGTCTATTCAAATTCTATTTGAACTTCTATTTGAATTTCTAATATTCAAACTCCTTTTCTTTTCTATAAAAATTCAAATATTTAAATTCCTTTTAAAAAATTCAAATGTTATACTCAAACTTCATTTAAAAATTTCATTACACATCTTATTTTGAAATTTCATTTCAAAATTCCAATTTCGCACTTGTATTTCTATTTCTGAATTATCAAAGGATAATTCTTTTCACTTTATTTATAACTTCGTTATAAAAGAATTATTTCTAAACTTCATTTAAAAAGAACTACTTGGTTTTTACTTTAAAAAAACAAGTTTAAAATTCTATTTCCATTTAAAATTCAAATTCTATTTAAAATAGAATTTTCTCTTTAAATCTCAAATACTCTTTTCACGATATTTTTAAATATCATTACTTAAGCCCAGTGATAAAACACACAAAGCAACCAATTATTTATTTTTCTAACACATCATATATAACAATATATATGCAACCAAATAACAAACAGATAATATATTTTTGAGGAATCCAGTTGGATTCCTCCAACCTGTTTTCCTGCATCCACAGATGTTAGCACATAAATAATACCCATTCTGCTTCATGGCAGAATATCGCGGTATAGAAGGTCATCCACTAATCATAGCGTGGGGCGTATAGGGTAATCATCCGCTATGAAACTGCGGGCATCCGCTAATGAGACTGCGGGAATCCAACCAACCAATCAACCCAATATATATATATATAGCCTAAATAACTAATATATATAAAGCAACCAGAAATCATTCACACAAGCAACAAACAATTATTTTTAATGAAATAAAAATAATTCTAAAGGTGAGTGAGATTTACTCACCGAGATTTTATTTGCGCTGAATCCCCGGTTGAATTCCATCTCATCACGACTATAGATCTTTCCGAATAAATCTACTTTGGACCTACGATTTATTTTATTTAATTGTCGATTAAACATTTACTAAATTTAAATAACTTACTAAAATAGATAAACTATTCTATGATTACCAGATTTTAATTTAATGATTAAACGACTCTTAACATAAATAATTTAATTATTCAATGAATTTAAACTCGGTAAAATATATACCTTATCGCTATTGCAAATACTCGATCAATCCACAAGGTCTATGCCCGAACAGTTCCAAGACTACATCAGCCCTTTAAAATTATGCTCCATCTTTACGGCATTCTGTCGAACATCATTGGTTCAATCCCAATTCATCTTTCAATAACACAGACTAACCTCTCTACAAGCCTGAACTTCATCTCATTACTGTCCAGACCATGCTCCCAATTTAGAACACATCACTTGCTGTAAAATCACCTGACATTGTCTTCTCCCGTTTGAAATTCCCAAATTCCCAGTGCCATCAACTCGAGAACGACCTCCCTCCTGAACGCAACCCCCACCACAATCCCGTCGCGATTACTCCCAAAGCATCACATAGCCCCTTTTCTATGCGAGTTCAGATCGATGTCACCAATACCACTCGCGACTCCCCTTCTAATCATCAATAGTTCGAACTTCAGTTCGTACTCATCGCGACCGCCCTTAGAGCCCTTCCCAAAAACCAACGTCAGACCTCGAAGCATCAATCTCCTCCAACCCCCGGCGTTTCCACAAATCGAGCACAACTCCAGTTCATCATTATCCGTACTTTGGTCCTCGCGTTAACTATTGGAAACTGAAAAATCATAGATCGAGATCCGAACTCCGTCGCGACCCCCTCACTCGCGAGTGTCCCAGACGACGTCCAGCTTTGACTGCGATTTTGATTTCCCCTTTCTATTTTTTTATTTTTTTTTATTTTTGATTTCGCGGTTTGATTGGGAAAGAGGAACGATAAAGAGGTCTTGGCTTGTTCTCGGTTTGATTGGGAAGGTGCTCAATTTATAGATGCAAACGGGAACAAAACGTACACGCCATTAAAATTGTTGTCTTGCTTTGCTATGTAGAACGGAAACAAATTTTCCTGCTCGATGCAAAAATAGGTCTGCGTTATTAATTGAGATAGGTTGGCTGATAAAAATCCTAGGACGACTCTCTTTAATTTGTTTTGATTTAATTTCAATCAAATAACTAAAATATCTCGCGGTCTCTTACTCGAAATCCCCGAACTGCCATTTAACTGTAACGATCAACTTCCCCAACGTCATTCGCAACTCTGAACTCGACGGAACAAGTTCTGAAATTTAATTCGACTGTATAGAGGAAATAACAATTTAAATTGACAGTTTAAATTGAACTCGATTTAAAATATAATTCGATTTCAAACAATTAAATTTATCGATAATAAATTATTATTGTCGTTCTAATTCAAATAGAATTTATATCAATCGACTGAACTGTTTTGATTCAGTTTTATCTTCGAGTTGAATTATTTCAAACTTCCCGTATTTCGATAATTATCAAAATAAATCGTATTTCGATTATTTAATCGAAAATCCAATATAAAAATTCTTTTATATTATCAACACAATATTTAAAACGATATTAAATATTTAAAATAACTATTCAAAAATCTGGGTCGTTACATTCTTCCCCCCTTAAAATAATTTCGTCCTCGAAATTGCTAAGGTAAGAAACATGGTACAAACTCATTACTTTTCAACATATTCACTTATGTTGAAATTCAACTCCTCATATTTCTACGAATTAATTTCAACCAAAACTTTTGGTCTTCACACATTTAATTTTGAATGATCTATGATCAGTCCATTTATATCCAATCTATATTCCAATAACCTATTCAAATTGATTCTAAATCAATTTATCCCCTTTTGATTCATTTAACTTGCTTAAGTTAAATTTAAATTCCAGAATTCAAATCCTTGGGTTTTCTTTTCAAATTCTTCTGAAATCACTTAAATATATACATGTATATTTATTTCCATTTCAAATTCAAAACATTTGAATATTCAAACCAATTTGTTTTCTTTCAAACAAATTTCCATCAAAACTTTTTCTAAGACAGCAATTCATCACTTAGAAACTCGAAAATGAACTCTGATGAGGCTGCAGTCATTATCAGAATTATTTCCCAGCCACTGAAGTGAGTTCAGTGCTTTATCACTTTCAAAATCCATTTAAAACAAACCTATATTTAATATACGTTTGAAAAAATATTTTTCAACTTCCCAGGATTTTGAATTCTTAATTCTGGTTTGAATTTAATTCTAATTTATCTCATTTGTATATTTAATTCCTATACAAATTCTATTTGGTTATAAATAACCATTCTAATTTAATAATCTCATTTGATTATAAAGTCAACATCCAACACATCCATATAATAATAATTCTAGAAAATTATTCTTTCTATATCAAAATAGAAATTTTGGGTAAAATTATTTCATTTACCCACTTTAAAACAATACTGTGTCGAATTTCTCTGTTCAAGTATTTAGAAACCCCTATCGACTTCGTGGCGTCCCACGATTCGACCAGAATTCATAAACCACTCAACAGACTAGCCAACACAATATAAAACAATTTTTATATCAACTAACAAATACGCTCTCTCGTATCTATACACTCAACTCATTCTAGGATACTACTGACCCTATCTCTAATGAGCACATACTACACAAGCCTAGGTATTCGCTCAACCTAAGCTCTGATACCAACTGTAGCGACCCGCAAATCCGTGCTATCCGAGTTGACTAAAACACCACACGTCCAACTCAAATAACACAGAAATACGACTCATTATTAGAAAGAAGTTAGAGGATGAGAAATAGAAAGAAAGAAATATTAGAATAGAAGAAAACGAAGATCACAAACTCACAGCGGAACGAACAAAATATATTATATAACATAACTTTTGAAATACAAAACTGTTTGGTACATATATACATACCATCATCAGAGTACACATAACATTTGATCCAGCGGAAGTAACTCTAAATAACTAACGTTGAAGCCTCCTGCTTCAAGCTCCTCCAAGTGTATCTGTAAAAGCCTGAAACACTTGACTGCCCGTACAAATTTGGGCACCCAAGAGTTTAGGGAAAACAAAACAAAATAAACTCTGGGTCAGTCATGGGACTGGTGTGAGTAAACTCCAACCACTTGCTTAACTTTCAAAACTCTTTTCGGAAGAAAAGATAATAGTAAGACCAGCCCACACATAAACACGGACGGTTTTTACCTTACTATAACCCAAAACACTTTGATATCAAATCCAGTGATATTATAGTAATGTCTACATCAAATAAATAACCAAATAGCAGAACGCTTGCATCTCACGCTCCACATATATATAGTATAAAATCGAAACCCGCATGGCGCTTATTGGAGATTGGATTTCCAACATGACAAGGTATGGAACCACCTTCCGACGATGTATCTCTAGAGGCGAATACACCTGGGTTCAACAAGAACGTCTTGCAACCCGGCCCACACATGACCGACCACTCATTTCGCTTGAGTGTATCGAATGTATATCACCAACGGTTGGACTCAAACCACCGTTTCCCGAATGGGCAGAATCGATAGATTTAGAAACAAAAGGAATTTCTCTAGATAGGTGATTATACACCCTAATGGGTGCGACCCACATAGCCATGCTGCCTGCCCGATTTTTGTCCTTTCCCGGTTGTTGAGGCCTGAGGCTACGCATACTTACCATCCATTGATAGCACAATCACTTTGAATGCCACATCGTCAGATCCGTTAATCACTAGTTGCTTTGCACAAATATTCTGGATATTATGCTAAGGGATAAATCCGTTGCAACCATATACATTCATACAGACCAACCCATTTGATCATTGGAAATACTCTGTCAGACATTCGTCCATTTACGTTCGTTCTGGGATTGAACGACACCGAAGGCACTATTTCTATAAATAGAAAAGCCCTTGCACTTCACTCCGTCTTCAATATGTTCAGCATACTTGGTTCGCAACGCTTATGCCGATACGGAGTGGTTCTTCGGATAATAATCCAACCGGTCTCTCCATATTGACAACGATGGTCAAAACTTCGATAGTCTGTGATTTAACTATCGAATAAAAACAAGTGTTCATCCAAACATATCAAACAAATCACTGGGCCCTTTAATTAATATTTCATTAATTAAATCGCTTCTATATTCTCTTATCCATATTTGTTAACCAAATATTTCAATAACCATATCGGCCTCTTATGCCATTTGGAAAACGTTTCCAAATATCAACTTCTTTTATTTTCTATATATTAGAAAATATCTTTATTTGCAATTGGAAACAATTCCAATCACTTATCTCTACCCCCTTTTGTTTACAACATTCGATTTTTTTATTCACTTTACTATCGAATTCAATACGTCGATACAATGATTTCAAATTATCAGAATATCTTAGAAATATTCTAACTCCTTAAATTTCCGGAAAATTTCGCCATAACCTCCCCTGTATCGGGAGCATCGGGAAATTTCAAATAGCTTCCCGGTATCTTCCTCAATCAAAAAGAAAAAGGAAAAGCCAAGCGGCTTGCCGATACGGCGCATAAAATCTCATATATGAATTAAACATGTACCTTTTTGTCGAGCACTACATTTATAAACTCCATATACCTCATCCCATACCTGTCTAACACCTGTTCACCTGTTTTCAATTCAATTCGATACCATCTAATCGTTTGAATTCAGTTTCGCCCATTTATTCTTTAATTAATCATTTCGCCTATTTCACTTCTTTGTCGAACATAACATGTTCAAACAAAATGCTTAACTTGCTCACAACCAAATTGAATTCCAATTTCAATACTAGTTTCCTTTTTGATTTCGAATATAAATTCTCAAATCGAATTCACTTATTTAAAGCTCAATATTCATTCGAAATCTCATTAACTAATTTCTATTCGAATTAGTTAACTCTATTAAATAAATCAAAATCTAGTTTCTGTTTCAGAAATCAACTCATTTCTCCACTGGAGTTCACATATATTTTATAACTCAAATATGGATTTTTTCTAAATAGAAATTTCGATTTTTATTTGCTTAAAATCCTTTAATTTAATTAAATAAACCGTTATGGTTTTATAATGGTTCTGGCGCTGTTTTTCTGAAAATTTGATTTTGACATAACTCAAAATCTATACGACGAAATTCAGATTTTTCTCTTTCATTTGAAAACTATAATCAAACCGGCCCTGACGTTTCTTGTTTCAAAGAGTTTCGACTTCAATTGAGTTCTGTATATTCAATTGAAGTTCGAATCGCCAATTTACGAACTGCAGCGCTGCGGGGAGTTCGTTTTAATTATATTTATATATATAAACTTTTAAACTTCTAAACTTCTAAACTTCTTTAAATATAAATTCAACTCCATTTAACTCTGCTTGATTTAAATTCAAATCTCACTTTTATTTGAATTCTAAATTCAAATTCCAATTCCTTTTCCATTTGGTATTCAAATTCAATATTTGAATCCTTATTTCAATTCAAATTCAATACCTGAATTCATTTGAATTCTTTTATTCAAACTCTATTTTTACATTCCATTTTAACTTCTATATTCCAATTTCTATACTTGAATTCTATTTGAAATTCAAATATTCAACTCCTTTTTAAATTCTATATTCAGAATTCCATAATTTAAAACCCATTTGAATTTCATATTCAAATCCCATAGATCAAATCCTATTTGAATTCAATTTGAATCTCTTTATATTCAAATTTCATTTTCATTTTTCATTTGAATTCTAATATTCAAATTCATTTCCAGCCCCATTTGAATTCTAATATTCAAACTTATTTTTAACACCATTTGAATTTCTTCACTCAAACCCATTTGAATTCCCCTGAATTCAAATCCCATTTCAAAACCATTTGGATTTCTTATTTCGAAATCCTAATTTGAAATTTCTATTTCCAATTCTACTTCGAAAATCCTATTTTCAAAGTTATTTCAAATTCTATTTTGAACTCTCATATTCGAATTTCTACTTGAATTTCTATATTCAATTCCATGTTCAAATTCAATACTCGAATTTCTATTTCAAATCTCTATTCAAACTTCATGTTTGAATTCCAATTCAAATCTCTATTCAAATCTCACATTTGAATTCTTCTCTGAAATTCTATATTTCGAATTCTATTCAAATTCTTCTTTGAAATTCTACATTCAAATCTCTATTTGAATTTCTTTATTCGAATTCCTTTGAATTCAAATTTTATTTTAATTCCTTGAATTCAAATTCTATTTTTCATTCAGATTTCGTCTATTCAAATTCTATTTGAACTTCTATTTGAATTTCTAATATTCAAACTCCTTTTCTTTTCTATAAAAATTCAAATATTTAAATTCCTTTTAAAAAATTCAAATGTTATACTCAAACTTCATTTAAAAATTTCATTACACATCTTATTTTGAAATTTCATTTCAAAATTCCAATTTCGCACTTGTATTTCTATTTCTGAATTATCAAAGGATAATTCTTTTCACTTTATTTATAACTTCGTTATAAAAGAATTATTTCTAAACTTCATTTAAAAAGAACTACTTGGTTTTTACTTTAAAAAAACAAGTTTAAAATTCTATTTCCATTTAAAATTCAAATTCTATTTAAAATAGAATTTTCTCTTTAAATCTCAAATACTCTTTTCACGATATTTTTAAATATCATTACTTAAGCCCAGTGATAAAACACACAAAGCAACCAATTATTTATTTTTCTAACACATCATATATAACAATATATATGCAACCAAATAACAAACAGATAATATATTTTTGAGGAATCCAGTTGGATTCCTCCAACCTGTTTTCCTGCATCCACAGATGTTAGCACATAAATAATACCCATTCTGCTTCATGGCAGAATATCGCGGTATAGAAGGTCATCCACTAATCATAGCGTGGGGCGTATAGGGTAATCATCCGCTATGAAACTGCGGGCATCCGCTAATGAGACTGCGGGAATCCAACCAACCAATCAACCCAATATATATATATATAGCCTAAATAACTAATATATATAAAGCAACCAGAAATCATTCACACAAGCAACAAACAATTATTTTTAATGAAATAAAAATAATTCTAAAGGTGAGTGAGATTTACTCACCGAGATTTTATTTGCGCTGAATCCCCGGTTGAATTCCATCTCATCACGACTATAGATCTTTCCGAATAAATCTACTTTGGACCTACGATTTATTTTATTTAATTGTCGATTAAACATTTACTAAATTTAAATAACTTACTAAAATAGATAAACTATTCTATGATTACCAGATTTTAATTTAATGATTAAACGACTCTTAACATAAATAATTTAATTATTCAATGAATTTAAACTCGGTAAAATATATACCTTATCGCTATTGCAAATACTCGATCAATCCACAAGGTCTATGCCCGAACAGTTCCAAGACTACATCAGCCCTTTAAAATTATGCTCCATCTTTACGGCATTCTGTCGAACATCATTGGTTCAATCCCAATTCATCTTTCAATAACACAGACTAACCTCTCTACAAGCCTGAACTTCATCTCATTACTGTCCAGACCATGCTCCCAATTTAGAACACATCACTTGCTGTAAAATCACCTGACATTGTCTTCTCCCGTTTGAAATTCCCAAATTCCCAGTGCCATCAACTCGAGAACGACCTCCCTCCTGAACGCAACCCCCACCACAATCCCGTCGCGATTACTCCCAAAGCATCACATAGCCCCTTTTCTATGCGAGTTCAGATCGATGTCACCAATACCACTCGCGACTCCCCTTCTAATCATCAATAGTTCGAACTTCAGTTCGTACTCATCGCGACCGCCCTTAGAGCCCTTCCCAAAAACCAACGTCAGACCTCGAAGCATCAATCTCCTCCAACCCCCGGCGTTTCCACAAATCGAGCACAACTCCAGTTCATCATTATCCGTACTTTGGTCCTCGCGTTAACTATTGGAAACTGAAAAATCATAGATCGAGATCCGAACTCCGTCGCGACCCCCTCACTCGCGAGTGTCCCAGACGACGTCCAGCTTTGACTGCGATTTTGATTTCCCCTTTCTATTTTTTTATTTTTTTTTTATTTTTGATTTCGCGGTTTGATTGGGAAAGAGGAACGATAAAGAGGTCTTGGCTTGTTCTCGGTTTGATTGGGAAGGTGCTCAATTTATAGATGCAAACGGGAACAAAACGTACACGCCATTAAAATTGTTGTCTTGCTTTGCTATGAAGAACGGAAACAAATTTTCCTGCTCGATGCAAAAATAGGTCTGCGTTATTAATTGAGATAGGTTGGCTGATAAAAATCCTAGGACGACTCTCTTTAATTTGTTTTGATTTAATTTCAATCAAATAACTAAAATATCTCGCGGTCTCTTACTCGAAATCCCCGAACTGCCATTTAACTGTAACGATCAACTTCCCCAACGTCATTCGCAACTCTGAACTCGACGGAACAAGTTCTGAAATTTAATTCGACTGTATAGAGGAAATAACAATTTAAATTGACAGTTTAAATTGAACTCGATTTAAAATATAATTCGATTTCAAACAATTAAATTTATCGATAATAAATTATTATTGTCGTTCTAATTCAAATAGAATTTATATCAATCGACTGAACTGTTTTGATTCAGTTTTATCTTCGAGTTGAATTATTTCAAACTTCCCGTATTTCGATAATTATCAAAATAAATCGTATTTCGATTATTTAATCGAAAATCCAATATAAAAATTCTTTTATATTATCAACACAATATTTAAAACGATATTAAATATTTAAAATAACTATTCAAAAATCTGGGTCGTTACAATCAGTGTATCGAGCTCAATTCTTCCCTGCTCGACATCTACCTTGACGTACGAGGGTCCCTGCCTTTTCTAAGACCTCCTCGAAGAGATCCGACCTAGAAAGAACTCGAATATGGAAAGCACTGCATGTTCCGCAACATCGATGGTCACAACACCAATGAATGCAGGCACTTACGCGATCCATCGAGGATAGGGTCAGGCGAGAGGAGCTTCCCAAATATGTCAAGAAGAACCCACAGGCCATGCTGCCACGATCTTCTTCCCAAGCTCCTCAAATCGGTCCTCGAGCTCCTAGAAACGGAAAGGACACTGAGACTAGCACTCACAACATCATCATTAATTAAAGTTTAAATTTGTTTTTCGACGTATTTTTGTTTCTTTTAATAAAATGGACACTTTGATGTACATATGTACAGGGCTAGGATTTAGATCCTAGGCATGCTCTGGAATCACTAAGCTGTCCTCTTAGAATTTACTTTCATTTTTCTGTAATAGTTCTTTAGTATCTATGAGCTCTCTTTTGCAAACTTGGATTATGCTTGAATGATTTAGGCCGAGCACGACTAACGCTCACCCCCTCGAATATGGTCAGTGCGAAAGTCTGCCACCATATCCAAAACCTACTCCTTGAGTCGAGTACAGTCAGATCTCTCCAAGATGAGTATGGACTATAATCGTCCCTTCTAAGACTTTCGAAATGACCTTATACAAATCGAGCATGATTAACACTTGCCATAAGCCGAGTATGGTTAATACTCGCCCCCTGCATAAGCCGAGTATGGTTAATACTCGCCACTTCCATAAGCCGAGTATGGTTAATAAGCCCCCTCCGTAAGCCGAGTATGGTTAATACTCGCCACCTCAGTAAGCCGGGTATGGTTAATACTCACCATCCCTCTAAGCTAAGTGTACTACTGCTCGCCCTTATCTTCAAGCCGAGTCCGATCAATACTCGCCTAGATGAAAATAAAAAGCCATCTCTAAACTGAGAATGGCTCATACAATCTCTGCAGATACTGGATCTCACGACTAGGATCAATTATTTCCTTCTCGGCCTTAATACGGTCCTTGATGGTTGTTAGTTTTCTAGCATTAATATGATCTACTTCGATCGTCGATTTTCTAGTCTTAATACAACCATCAGGATCACCGGACTTCTGGCCTTAACATGGTTTGGCTTGACCATCTTTACCCACATATTGGACTTCGATGCAAGGATCAGAACACACCTCCTTTACCAAGAAAATGTATTCTAAGAGGCAAAGTGTTGACTAACTCTTTGGCAAAACCTGTCTCGGTTCAACGAATCGAAGCCCATTGTCAGAAAGTTTACTCTCAGTATCAGTCGGTTGACCGATAAAATGACCTACACTCCAGGAAGCTAGTCAAGTTTCAATTCAAGCTAATCTCCTTTAGGAACAGCCCAAACCAGAATCGACCCGAGTTATTTTTCTTCAGATAATTAAACAGATCATCAAACCCGGAAGAATCGCACTTCTCGACCGACCGAGTTAATCGCTCCCATCAAAATTGGATCGACCAAATATCTCGAACTTGCCTGGAAATATCCCTCCGGATCATTGAATACTTGGCCCGACTGTCAAGGCAGTAAAGGCGGTCAAATCATCTCCGGACAAAGATCTACTTTTGATACACCTCGCTGCGATGGCCACGTAAGCCACTATTTCCAAGGATACTATTAATGGGCAATGGACCGGGTCCCACCGCCGCAACTGTTTCCACTGATCGAACTCCACGTGTCCGAGCTACGAAAAATAGGGAAGCCACATAGCGGCCCGTTTAGCCCACTTCTTCACCTATAAATACACCTATGCTAAAAATGGAAAAGGGACTTCTTTTTTCGGTGGAACCTCTCCTTCTAATTTAAAGCTTCCCTACGGCTAAGTTAAAAGAGGGATACTTCTTCTTCTTCCCAAAATAGAAAAAAACCTTGTACTTATAATTAAAAAGAAAAGATCAACATGAAAGATGTAGCTATTTAAATTTAAAAAAAAATGATAAAAAGGAAAATTGAATTTTGATTTTCTAACAAAATGTTTTGACCTCCGCAAAACAGGTCAAAATCTAAAGAAAAAACAAAAAATCTTCGGTTTCAATGAGTAAAGTGGTTATGGCTAGGGTTTCAAGTATGGCCCGCTTGCTGGAGGTAGGGGAAGGTATGCAAGGTGCAGTCAGGTGAGCAGTGGATGTCCTAGTGTTGGTGGTGGAAAAGTGGTGGAAGGTTGTTTGCATTTTTAGATCTAGGTTTTCATAAATCCTAAATCATTTGAATTGTGAAATTAGAATGGATTAATAGAGATAGAGATTATGAATTATTACAACAATTAGAATTTACTTAAAGATTGATTTGAGAAAGGAAGAAATTTCAGATTAGAAGAAAGGTCGAAGAGGAAGAAATGGCCTTGGTTAAAAATTGGAAATGGAAATACAAAAAAGAAAGATCCATAAATAATCTTTCTTAGAGTCCACTCAAATTATAAGATAATATTTAATAAAGGGATGACGTGACACAAATATCTTTTGAAAGTTGACATGGATTGATTAGTACAGAAATGTACTAATGAAGACGTGTATACGAAAATAAACAGTAATAGTAGTAGGTAATATAAAAACAAAGTAAAAATGACACTATATTTTTTTTTATACTGGTTCGCAGCTCCATCCTACGTCTAATCCCAAACTTCTTCTGGAATTTTGACTAAAAAACTCTCACTTAACCCTGATAAATAAGTATTACAATTCTTGAGTAGCAAAATAAGGCCTGAGCAGTTGAACAAGATTTCGGCTCCACAGATGAAAAGGAATTTCACATGCCTGAGCAGCGAAACAGGACTTTTACCCATACATAAGATAATTAACTCTTTGTGTTCTTAACAACAAGGATATGTGACTTTATAATACACCCTTCCTATAATCTTCTCCTCAAGAGTATATATACATATTGTATATGAAGATATGAAAGGAAAATGTTGCTTAAAGTAAAGTAGTGAAGTACAGATCCAAGCAATCATAATTTAGAATGCTTGGAATATAGAGTTCATTTATGAAAGAAAATAGAAACTTAAGATTAAATAGATTCATAAAAGAAAAGTTGCTTTGATTGTGATTGAATCTTGTATACATAGTAGTTAAAAGGTTGCATCCATCATAGCGTCCAAATCACTTTATATAGATTAATTACTCTTCACGAATTGAAATATATTTTTAGAAATTTGACTATTGGTGGAAATTCGGATGATTGATGTTCATAGGTAAGGATTTAGAATATATATGTTCATGTGTGCATGGTGCACAAAGTATGTTAGGTCAGTCGACTGACCTGGCCATTTTTGTGAATCATGCACATTTGCTTAATATATCTATAATTATATATATATACTAGTTGAAATATGAGTTCTATATATAATTATATATATACTAGTTTAAAATATAAGATCAATATATAAAAGTTTTAAATATATATGTTTAAACTACTTGAAGATAGGGTTCAACAAATATATACTAAAACTCAAGACTCGATATGTCCAAGATTTTTGGTCAACTTAAAATTAGAAAGTTGAATATATAAAATAAATATTTGATTTGGTTTTAATATAAATAAGATTTAATGTGATAAATTTGGATATTTAGATTTGCCAAATATAATGATAAAATACTGGTAAGGATATATCAGCTTTTGTTATGATGAATTTTCTAAGTACGTATTTAGAAAACTATTTTAAATATGATAATAAGTTAATGTGATGTTTATATTAAGTTAAAAACAAGTTTTGTCAATTTATAATGTTTAAACAATATGTAGGATCAAAATAGATTTTTTGTAACTTGATGAATTGATTTAATCGTTTGAAACTTATTAATAATTCTAAGTTGGATTTTGAGTTTGATTTGAATAATAAAATAGTTTTTTTAATTACAAAATATAAATATAAAAATATATCGATAAAATATATTAGCTTTTGAAAAAAAAATCTGTTGTTGAAATGGCTAATCAGTAAACTAGGTTTTGAAACTTAGAAACATTAATAAGCATTGCAAATTTGAAACACATTAAAATTGTTAGGAAAATATCACAAACAAAACCATGTCTTACCACCTATGTTTTTAAAAGTAGAGCACATGGTTTTGAGAATGGTTTTTACCATAATACCCCATAAATTAGCCTATATACCCCAAACTTTTTTTCATTCCACCTTCACTATTTCTTCCTACTTTATAAAATGGATTCCTAAGCCTCTCCTCCCTCCTCGTCTTCGTCCTTCTTTCCCTCTCCTTCCTCCCTTCCTCTCCCTCCTTCTCCTCCTATCCCCTCCCTTTTCCTCCCTCCTATTCTCGGCCTAGCCCACCCACGGCCAACCACCTCCTTCTCCACCAACCCACAACCCTACCTCCACTACCCACCTCATCTAAGCACCGCCTCGCCATCACTTCCATATGCCACCACCCTCTTTATCTTGGCCTCCACCCTTAGCCCACAACTAGAAACTTCCTATGGGAATAACTCCTCCAAACCAATTCAAATGATGGATTTCATTTTTTTTCAAATCATATATTATTCCAGTGGCTACAACTTTCATGTTGAGCACTTTTTCTAGTTTTGAGCCTAACTAGTCCAAAAATCCATATCTTTGAAGAACATATTTCTTGGCTTCAATTTATTGAATCTGAAAACACCTCTACTATTTTGACCATATCTCACACAAAAATAATTCGAATTGGGAAATTGTTTTACGTAAACTATAACGACTCGAACTTCCCCGTGAAGGAAAGCTTGGATTGTAATGAGAACACGACAAATCAGAGCACAAACAGAAGAACATTTCATTGCTTATTACAACAATTCCATTAGAATACAAGAATATACAGAGTATGAACAAATAATATACATTCGATAAATATCAGAGATTAAAATACATTATATAGCAGCGGAAAATAAGACAAAACACAATTGAAAGAGATATACGGATACAAAGCTTTTAGAATATCATTCCAGCTGTAAACTAGGATCCTGTGAATAAAAATCTACAAAACCAAAACTACTAGCTGCCCGTGTGGAAAATAGGGGCACCCAGAGTTTAGGTTACAACAATAAACTCCAGGTCAGTCATGTGACTGGGGTGAGAACTAAAATAGTTATTTAAAACTTTACTTTAAAATATAGGATATCAAGGGACCACACCGTATAACACGGAACATGTTTCCTCCCAAGAATACCAGTGCATAGAATAAATAGCGCAATGCTTTTTTGGATAAATGAAGCTATTATAAGACCTAGGTCCCATCACATAATGCAACGCAAGATAGAGGATAGGGTTTTACCTTATAATAGCCAAATAGTGTATGTTTAAAACAAATCATTTTGATACTATTATATTGTAAAGTGTATAAAACAACTTCAAATATAAATGTATCAATCATAGGCGGCATGGATACCATCTATCATGTCGCCAATACTAGGCACTACAATCAAAATCGAAATGTCACGTATTGGAAATTGGATTTCCATCATGAGTCGAGGCCAGGGATCGCTCCTCACCGATTTGAGACACTCTAGCACATGTCTGAGGATCCCCCGCAGTGAACCCTTGGATCTTCAGGGCGGTCCTCCCTTACGTTTGAGAATTAGTATTTCGGAACACACGTTTCCCAGTCCTAAAGGACCTATATCCATCGGCACCGTAGTAACCGGTATATCCGAGGCGCCTTACATTCCAACAATCACATAGGTAAAAATATAACAATGTCAGGGCTCGCAAAACGCTGACACCACCCATAGCTAGAAAGAAACGTCATGCACTCCTGCAGTTCACAATAAACCTAATTCACTTTGGAAAATTCCCGTTAAATTTTAATAAAAAGATTTATGAATTCCAAATCACATTTCACTGTAAATCGGGTTAAAGAACGATTGACGTTAAAAACACAGTTCACAATAAACCCAATTCACATTGCACTTTCAGTTCCAATTAAATGTAAATTAATTGCTAATTTTTCTATAAATCTTAATTAAATGATTTATCCTTTTCGCATTGGGTTTAAGAACAGTGTCATTTAAAACACAGTTCATGACAAACCCAAAATCCAATTCAATATTAAATATAAGGCTCTGAATAGAAATTATATTGGCTTATATTCAATATCAAATTCTGAAATCAATAAATATCATATTAGAATAATGATATATATATCTTCCAAATTCCACCACAATATCTGTATAATCAAGAAATCCAATATCGAAATATTCCGAAGATAATTTCGATTCAAATTCATTCCAATTCATATATTGGAAATTCTGGTTATTTTTAAAACCATTTCAAATCCAATTTATTTATTTAAAAATATTGGATTATAATTCTAGTTCATAACTGGTTCATTTTGATAAAAATATAATTTTTTCTTTTCAAATATGGAATTTTTCATCCTAATTCTTTCCAAATAAGTTATTATGATTTTACACAAATGATTGATATTTTTAATAATTTTATCAAGGTCCTTACAGTCGATTTCCATAAACGATCATCGAACTGCACTTACAATGACCTTTTCCAAATCTTATTTGGACCTAATTCCAAATCCAACTTTCATTGGAAAGCTCTTTTCGATATGAAACCAACAGTTCCGGTTTTAGGAGAATCCGACGGTCGGATCTCCCGTAATGTCCATTCGAAGTCAATTGTCAAAATTCGCGGACTGCCATGGTGCGGCGCGTTCTATTCATGCCATTAAATATAATATATATATATATATATATATATATTATATTTTGTTGTTTTCCATTTAAAATGCATTTTAAAAATCGTTTTAAATTCATTTTCAAAATAGTTTCAACTTCATATTCATTTTCAAATCAAAATATAATATTCCATATCATTAATATATAAATGATAATATTTTCAAAATATTATATTTTGAAATCACTTCCTTTTCGATATTCACTATAAAAACGAATAAAATCGATATAAATATCGTTCACGTAAATATGGCGTTAATCTAATCAACACGGCTTTATATACTTAAATATTTTCGTGTCCATCCCAAATCGGACATCAAAACTAGATTTTGATCCTTTACTGAATATTATTTTATAATATTCATTACTTTAAAATATTCGTTATTTTAAAATATTTATTCTTTCTGAGCTGGAATCAAACACAGTAAATTATCATATAATGTGATTTATATGGATTTCATTCACACATGTACACAACAATAATCAAACACATTTAACCATCCTCCAGAGTGCATTACACAAATGCATAAGCATTGAATATGAATAATCAACGCTTATAACAGCCTGTCAACCAATCGATTGACATAAAACTAAACATTGGGATAAGTTTACGTCAAATATCATCCTAACACCCGTGTGGGGTTTTCAAAAAACAAACACAGATTTATTTGTGCAGTTGGGCGATGCGTAAACTATATCGTCCCAATCCATATCAGTCAAATGTGTGTACAAATACAAATCGTCCGATTTGTTAATGAATATTTATTTTATTCATATACACATTAAAAATTATATTTTTAACTATAAAATAATTATTCAACATATGAATATTTTATTCCATCCAACATCACAGACAATTTTCACAACAACATACAATCAAAAAGGTCGTCCATGGTCTATGGACGATGGGTGTCGGGTGCTGTTAAGAACCATCTGCATCCTAGTATATATTTTAACTAGAAAATAAAATTAAAATGAGAAATTATCACCTTTAGGATCCACTCCTCCATTCTTTATTTCTGAACGGTTTGAATTCACCCGACATTCTGACTTAATTGTAACAACCTGGAAAATCTGAGCCAATTTGAAATATTTATTTTGGCGATTTTAATGAATTTTGAATATTTAAAATGGATTATTTTAAATAATAACGATGGAAAATTTATTTTCGACGAAGTTAAAACGAATAATTTTATTTTAATTATATAACGAGCCTGAAATGGCACAGTAGTTTGAAAATTCGATTTCGAATTTCAAATGTATATGTAGAATTCGTTTTAAGTCGGAATTGGACGAAACAAGAAATATCTAAATCTGCTTGACGATATCTTTCTAAAAGATGTAAGAAACTGAGATTTCAGTTTAGAAGTTGAAAGATATGTCCAGTTTAAAATTCTGAAAAATCGCCGTGGAATTATTGCTAGATTCCAATTTGCATAATTTTCTGAATCAATTAGTGAGCGTGGCAAAGTTAAATGTGTTTTGACAGTTTCAGTCAATTTGGGTCAACGGGAAAATGGCCATTTTTCAAACGGTCTCAGAATTCGATGAAATTAGGCTTGTTAGGACCGTATCGTCAATACGAAGCTAGATATAATTTTTCTGGAATTTTTAGAGTTAGTATGTGGCCCCGGTAAATTGAAATGTACGTTCAAGTTGAATATATATAGATTTATATTTTGATTTCAACGGAAACTGATCGTAACAGCCGAACTGGCTCACGATACATATCCCATTGTGTTCAGAATAGGGGTAATCAGCTAGGGATGATAGTTGTTGGGTTCGATTATGAGTTTGAAGAAAAAGTTACTTTTAGTGGAATAAATTAAATTAAATAATATATAATTTCGGTCAAACCCTTTTATCCCTTCATACTAGTCAAACTCGCTCCCTTCATTCATTCTCGTTCAAAGTGATTTACAGATAAAAGAAAAAAACCCTAACTAATCCCGTCGCTGCCCCCCCTCATCGACCACCGCAACCCTCTGTCGCGCCCTCCCCTTCCTCCTCTACTGCCAGCGTAAGCGAGCCCCAATCGACCCCCCTCGCACTTCTCTTTCTCTCCTCTCACCTTCATCCCATCGCAAAAACCGAAACCCCAATCCACCTACAATTGAACACCCCGGTGTCACCCTAGCCTCGACTTCAACCCCACCGCCTCTACACCCATGTCAGGCGCCATCCTCCCACTTAACCACCCGTAAGTTTTAATTTATTACTCTATATTTCTTTAATGATTTTCAGTTTATAATGATAGAGATTCATTTTGTTTCATTTTATGTAAAGACACGTTTTTTAATCGTATAAAGGAGGGATTTTTAATGTGTAAAAGGTCGAACTTTTTAAAGTGAATATTAGGCTCACGTCCCTATTTTGAAACTTAATTAGGCTCACATCCGGTCATAAACTTATTGTAAATTAGGTCTCTGTTTTCAAAACTTATAAAATAATAATTAAAAAAATAAAAAAAAATCGTAAATTAGTAATAAAATATATTACGCATTATAAAAAAAATTCAGTTCAAAAAACAACAAAAATAATGTCAGAAAGAAGAAAACAGCAAAAAAACAGAAAAAACTGCAGTTAAATGCATAATATTATGCACCTTTTTGATTTTATTGCATGCATATATGCAATTATTGCAGTTCTTCCAGCGGATAGATTTAACTTAATATTTCAGTTCATTTTTATTTGCATCCAAATGTGCAAATTTCTCAAAAAAATGCACACATGTGTGCAACATTTTTATAGGATAAAAAGTAGGGACCTAATTTATAAAAAAAACAAAGTTCTGAAAATTTTAAAACCCGCCCCCTATTTTATTTTTTCCGCCTTTTTGTATTTTTTTTTTAAAAAGTGCGTACGTTCATAAAAAAATTTCTAAAATATGGAAATAATGTCAGGAATCTACGGAAATCGAAAAAAATAGTTGCATACATTTATGCAATTATTACTGATAATTGCATATATGTATGCAACTTTTCTGTAAGCTGTTTTCAGATTAAAATATGAAAATAAACCTACACAAATGTATGCAAGTATTTGAAATTTTGCGCACATGTATGCATTTATTTGCATGAATAAAAATCAACGAAGATGTATGTAGTGAAAAATATGCACGGATGTATGCAGGAAAGTGATATATGTGCATACTATTATGCATTTAACTGGAAATTTCGTTTTTTTTTTTGGTTTTTTTGATTTTTGATGCCTTCGCTGATGGTTTTTTGTTCTGAATTTTTTAGTGTTTACATGTTTTATTTAAATACGAATTTACGTGATTTTTTTATATATTTTATATATTTTTTATGACTTTTCAAAAAATAGGGACCTAATTTACAATAAGTTTATGACCGGGTTTTTTTTATATTTTGAAACTTAATAGGGACCTCTAAAAAACGCACCCTTTTTCAAATATGAAAGGAGGGATTTTTAATGTGTAAAAGGTCGGATTTTTATAATATGAAAGAAGTTGAAAAATCGAATTTTTATATGTTGAAAGATCATATTTTTATATGTTGAAAGATCATATTTTTATATTTTGAAAGATTATATTTTTATATAAGAAAAGATATGATTTTTAAAATCGAAATAATGACAAAAATTCGATTTTTATATATAAAGTAGCGATAAAAATTCGATTTATATATATATGAAGTGGAAATAAAAATATGATTTTTATGTGACAACCCAATTCCCGATAAGACGGTGCAAGGGTAATCTTTGGAATATAACACATAAACAAATAACAACAGAACAGAAATAATTAAATACACCAGATAATGTACAATAGAATACACTGGTTAAACATAATCATCAGAGTTACACAGTATACAGGATCATACTCAGTACAAAATACAGTTCAGCTATACATAAATGTCTACTACGGAAAAGAAAACATAATATGTACAACAGGAGCTGAACAGCATAAAAAGAGATAAGTGATAGAATCCATCTTCAGCTCCAGCTGTCTAGAAAGAGCCTGTTGAAACCTGAATATAAGGCTACTCGTGTAGAAAAAGGGGCACCCGAGTTTGCAAGTGAAACAAACTACGAGCAAGTCATGAGACTAGTATGAGAAATCTACTTAACACATTTTCAAATATAGCTAATCACAGGACCACGTCACTTTCGCGGAACGGGTTTACTCCATTGGATTGCCAGTGCTTTAAAACAAATAAGTCTTTTAAACATCACAATGCTTTTTGTAAAAATGAAGCCATTAAAAGACTCAGTTCTCATCACACAATGCAACACAAACCGGAGGATAGAGTTTTACCTTATGATGGCCAAAATATGCTTGATACGAATAAAACAAAAGCATTTGATATTATTACTAGTGTTTATAAGTTTCAAAAACAAATTCAAATCATAAGTATCAATCATAGACGGCATTAATGCCCCATACCACTATGTCGCCATATACAGGTATACAATCAAAACCGCACGGTATCGTATTTGGAAATTGAATTTCCATCTTGAACCAAGGCAAAAGATAGTCCTTACCGATTCGAGACGCTCTAGCCCGTGTTTCAGGACCCAGAATCAGGTGGGCCCTTGGATCGTCAGGGCCAGTCCACCGATGTGGATTAAAATTCCTAAACACTGCATTTCCCCGCCCTATGGGGCGTCATTGGTCATATCCGACCACACCATCGGCTCCGAAGAGACCGAAGTAACCGAGGCCTCGCTTTCCATCATCCACATAAGTAAAATACCCAGGCGTGTAAAACCCAAAGCACCACTCCTAGCTAGAAGGAAACGCATGTCCTCCCTGATGTTCGTCTCTCGTTTCTGGCTCATACCGGGGTGTGAGACTCGCGAAACAACGCTATACACAAAGCTACACCACACAGGCCGTGCTTTGATCATCAACCACAAGACTTTGCTTTTCAAAAGAAGCCTTGATCATCTGCCACTCAGGCATGCCACACAGGAAATTCACTCAATGCGACTGGTTTCCATTGATATATAACCTCTGAGCTCGAACGTCTCAGAGAAGGGCGTTAAGAAAGAGAATAAATTCTCCGCCGCCAAACAGATATATATTTAATAGAGATCAATCAGCACAGAAAAAAATCCAATGTCAAACACACAGTCCATTTACACGTTCGTTCTGGGTCTGAACGAAACCGGAGGCACTCAATACCTCGCATATCCGTACAATCAACAAGTACGTCCGGGTGGCTACTACTTCAACCCCGTCAAGGTAGCTACTCCTATCATGAGCATCAATAGCACCCCTCCATTCGACGTGAAGATCATCGGTCTTGCACCATCTTCATATCTTCAACTTTCACTCGTCGATCAATTATTTGAAATGAGAATTAACTCAGCCTTTTCAAATAATTCACGTATATTTAGAATTTCAAATCAGTTCATTTCAATGGTTAAATTATTCGATATCACTAATTCGGTTCTTTAATGTAATTTTCACGTCAAACACATTCAACCATCAAATATCACCCAAATCGAGCAAATTCAGTTTATTTCCATTCCATATCATTTATAATATTTTATCACGATTTATCGCTATTTTTATTTATTTAAAATAGCCAATTTATTCAAAACAACGCTTCAGGCCATAAAGCGGCCGTGGCGCTGCTTTTCTTCAGATTTGATTTACACATATCTGAAAATCTAACCGTTGGATCTTCATAAATTTTATACCATTAGAAAGATCTTTTCAAAACGAACCCAACGGTTTAAGTTTCGGGAAAATCCGACGGTCGGATCTCCCGCATTAATCGTTTGAAGTTACGATTTCAAAATACGAACTACAGCGTCGTTATTCAATTTAATTCAATTATATTTTTATATATATATATATATATATATATATAAATATAATCGATTCTGGCGCTGTTTTTCTTCAGATTTGAATTAAACATTCCAGACAATCCAACCGTTGGATCTTTACAAAGTTGGTGCCGTTGGAAAGATATTTCCAAGGCGAACCCAACGGTTATGGTTTCGGGAAAATCCGATGGTCGGATCTCCCACACTAATCGTTTGAACTCACGATTTCAAAATACGAACTACAACATCGTTATTCACTATATTTTAATTATATTTATATAAATATATATAAATATAATTCTTTCTTCGATTTCAAAACTATTTCCACTTTATATATTTGATAAAAATGATATTTTTATCCAACAAACATTTATTTCAACACTTCACCTTTTTTTACAATTCATGTATATAATAAAAATGTGATTTTTATGCTAAAACAATTTATTTCAAAACATGACTATTTTATATAGTTCATATTGATGATAAAAATATGATTTTTATTATAAAACAATTCATTTCAAAACATGACTATTTTATATAGTTCATATAGATGATAAAAATATGATTTTTATTATGAAACAATTTATTTCAAAACATGATTGTCGTTCAACACATGAATTTTTATTCAACACATGAATTTCTATTCAACACCTAAATTTCTATTCAGCACATGAATATAGTTTCAACACATGAAAATAATTCTAACACATGAATATTATTGAAAATTTCGGTAGCATAACGGCAGGGTAGTTAAAACCGGGACTGTCCCTAGTACGGCACCTCGCTCTACCTTAAAGCCTCACAGCTTTTGACAATGGGGATTTCATGCATCTAGTTCGCACGTAGGCGGCATGTTAATATTTTTATTTTCCACAAACTAATCCTATGTGGTTTCAACCAAATAATTCTCAACCACAAATGGGTATTTTTCAACCACAATCAACCAATTTTTAACAACAAACAATACTAATCAACCATTCGCTATCAACCAATTTTCACACAAATCACAACCAATAAATATCGTCCATGGTTTGTGGACGAGCGGTGTATATATATATAAGTATATTTCAATTCACTTCAATTCATTTCATCGCATATATAATTTTTACAACGCATATATAACTTATACATCGAACATAAAACTTATACAACGCTTATACATGTGGTGTACAATGCTTATATAACTCATACATCGACTATATAATTTATACATCGTTGTTTTCCATATCGTTTATAAATTAGAAATCTCACATTGGGTTCCACTCCACCAAAAATAGCAGAAGGCTCAGAAAAATATGCTGTCTCTTCTAGAATGTAGAAGACGTCCACACGAGTCCACTGTCTCTTATTTCACTGAATTTCGTCAACATAGAAAAAAGATATGATTTTTGCAGTGAAATCAAAAACCGTAGCGCTTTAAACTACAATAATATAGTTTAATATAAAATAGCCGTATACCTTTCCGAAATGTTCAAAAGTAGGTTTTGATTTTTCTGTGAATCCGCGCAACGATACATCGATCGGCCTTCGCCACGTGAAAGAGCTCGGAGAGGCGCCTGAACGGGGGGTGGAGCGGTCGGACTCGGTGGCAGATCGGTGCTCCGGCGGCGCGATGAAGTTTGCGACTTTCGAGGGGAATATCTCGTCGATGGCACAACGATAGGGGATGCTCCAGGTATGGATTTGAAGAGCTCGAAGAGGGCTACAAAATCCTCAACTGGGTCGAGGTCTAATGGTGCGTGTAGGAGGAGGAAACGAGGGAGGAAGGTTCGAACATTTTCCGCCTTCGTTCGGTTGAGGGAGAGAGAGAAAGTTCTGAGGTGGACGAGTAGGATATTTTTTTTATAGATTTTTAAAAATCCAAAAATACCCCTTGCCTCCTACGAACTCCAATCCAAATCCAACGACTGTCGTCCCCAGCGTTTTACCCCAATTTCGAACACAATGGGATATGTTTCGTAGGCCTATTCGACTGTTTCAGTCGGTTTTCCTTCAAATTAAAATATAAAACATTAAATATTTAATTTGAACGTACATGTCAATTTGCCAGGGCCACAAACTGATTCTAAAAATTCCTGAAAAATAAATCTAGCTATGTTTTGATGATACGGTCCCAACAAAACTAATTTCGTCGAATTCTAAGAACGTATGAAAAATGACCCATTTCTGGTCGATCCAATTTAATAGAAATCGACCAACCACATTTTCCTTTGCCACGCTCACATACTAGCTTCAAAAATTATGAAATTTGAAACCTAGCAATAGTTTAACATCCTGGATCCAACAAAAGTGGTTTGTCGTTTGCAAAATGGCCATTTTCATGGGCTATATAAACTCTATAGCGACCTTTCTGAAAATTCATTTTGCCATAACTTTTGCTTCCCGCTATGAAACTTCGATTTTTCAGATTCGTTAGAAAGACATTCACTAACAGATTTAAATATTTTTGGTTTCACTCAAATCCATTTTATTTTGCACTCGGTACAGTCAGTCATAGTTTGGATTCAAATTTTGAAACTACCGTGCCATTTCAGGCCTTGTTTATAACTAGAATTAATTATATTTATTTTCAAACTTCGATTCAAACTCACTTTTCATCGTAATTATTTAAAATATTTATTTTAAATATTTGAAATCCACTAAAATAGAGAATTTAAAAAATTTAAATATGTTTTGATTTTCCGGGTTGTTACATTTTATGTACATGTAGTGATAATAAAAATGTGATTTTTAATATGAACAACGTGAGAAGGAGGCATTGGAATTTTGAGCAAATTTGAACTATTCAGAATTAAATAATGGAGTGGATCCCAAAGGTATAACTTCTCACTTTTAATTTATTTTCTAGTTGAAATATATACTAGGATGCAGACGGTGCTTAGACCCAACACCCGTCGTCCGCAGACCATGAATGGCTTGTTTGTTTGATTGATGTGTTGTAAAAAATGATTTTGTGTAGTGGATTGAATAAATATTTTATAGTTAAAAATATAATTTTTAACGTGTTGAAATAAAATATATATTCATGTGTTGAAATAAAATATATATTCATGTGTTGAAATAAAATATATATTCATGTGTTGAAATAAAATATAAATTCATGTGATGAATAGAAATATAAATTCAAGTGTTGAATAGAAAAATATAAATTCATGTGTTGAATAGAAATATATATTCATGTGTTGAATAGGAATGTATTCATGTGTTGAAATAAAATATATATACATGTGTTGAAATAAAATATATATTCATGTGTTGGAATAAAATATATATTCATGGGTTGAAGTAAAATAAATATTCATTTACAAATCGAACGATTTGTTTATGTACACCGATTTGACTGATATGGATTGGGACGATAAATTTTACACATCGCCCAACTGCACAAATAAAACCTGTGTTTGATTGTTTGAAAACCCCACACGGGTGTTGGGATAAAATTGGTCATACACTAATCCCAATAATTAGCTGTATGTTGATTGATTGATTGACAGGCTGTTGTAAGCGTTAATTATTTGTATTTAAATGCTTATGCAGTTGTGTGGTGCACTCTGGATGATGGTTGATGATTTATCGTTGCTGTTATATACATGTGTTGTAGGGAATCCATATAATAAACGTTATATGGTAATTGATTGGGCCTCATTCCAATTTGGAAAATAATAAATATAAATTCATGTGTTGAATAGAAATATAAATTCATGTGTTGAATAGAAAAATATAAATTCATGTGTTGAATAGAAATATATATTCATGTGTTGAATAGAAAAATAAATATTCATGTATTGAATAGAAAATATAAATTCAACATATAAATTCATGTGTTGAATAGAAATATATATTCATGTGTTGAATAGAAAAATAAATATTCATGTGTTGAATGGAAAATATAAATTCATGTGTTGAATAGAATAAAAATTCATGTATTGAATAAAAATATATATTCATGTGTTGAATAAAATATATATTCATATGTTGAAGAAAATATTCATTTGTTGAATAGAATAACGAAGTTATTGAAATATAAAACGCTGTGTCGGTTAGATATGCGCCATTTTGACGCGAACGATATTCATATCGATTATATTCGTTTTTATAATGATTATAGAAAACGAAGTGATTTCAAAATATAAAGTTTTGAATATATTATCATTTATAGATTAATGATATGGAATATTCAATTTTGATTAGAAATTGAATATGAAGTTGAAATTGTTTCGAAAACGAATTTAAAATGATTTACAAAATACGTTTTAGAAGGAGATCGATGAAATATATATATTATATATATTATATATATAATGGCCTGAATAGAACGCGCCGCGTTGCGGCTGCTCGCGAATTTCTACCATTGACTTCGAATGGATGTTGCAGGAGATCTAACCGTCTAATTCTCCTAAAACAGGAACCATTGGGTTCGTATCGAAAAAAGCTTTCTAACGAATATTAGAAATTAGAAATCTAACGGTTGGATTTGGAATTATGTCCAAATCAAATTTGAAAAAGGTCGATGTAAGTGCAGTTCGATGGCCGTTGATGGAAATCGACTGTACGAGCCTTGACAAAATTATTAAAAATAGTAATAATTTGTGTAAAATCATAAGAAATGATTTCTGAAGAATTGAGATGAAAAATTCCAAATTTGAAATGATAAAAATAGATTTTTATCGAAATGAACTAGTTTTGAACTAGAATAATAATTTATTTATTTTGAAATAAATAAATTGGATTTGAAAGGGTTTTAAAAGTAGCCGGAAGTTTCAATAATTGAATTGGAATGGAATGTGATTTTGGTTTATAGTGAACTGTGTTTTAAATGACATTGGTTCTTTAACCTAGTCAAAGACGGGATATGATTTCCCAAGTAAAATAATCATTGATAGTGATTATTGGGAAGATTAAAACTAAGTGGAGTTTTAATGAATCTTTAATTAGATTGAAATGATCAAGATGGAGTATCACCAATTTTGCTCCAGGCGATAGTTAAATCTTTAATTAGATTTGAACGTGAAATGGTAATTGAATTTACCGATAACACGGTGGTGTTAGATATGAAGTATGACCAGTTTTACTTCATGGGATGAATAGGTTGGGATTAGGAAATAAAATAAATGATTACTTCGGTGTGGTTCGCTAATCCCGACTAGTTTGAATCGATATTCAAAAGAAGATTAAAGAATAAATTTAAAGAATTTATCTTTGATAAAATTAATGGGAACCTTTCCCAAAGTATAAGAATATTAGAATAAAAGAATATTCTGAATTGGAATGAGGCATATGTTGTGTTTGTGTAACACTTGTTTATTATATGCGTGAGTTATTCAGAAAGACCGGGTTTATCCCATTCTGAATAACTGATTCGACGTAGTGTCGAGGATGAAGACGGTGGTCGAAGACCGGAGGTCTTCACCTCGTTTGGGTGATTACTGATGATCTTGATTGGACTGTACACCCAAGAGGAGGGAACCAGTTGGTGATCGTCCAGACGTACTTGGAGATCGATGGATATGCGATGTACAAGGTGCCTCCAGTTTCGTTCAGACCCAAAGCGAACTTGTAAATGGACCGTGTATCTGACATTGGATTTTATTCTGTGTGATTGATTTCTGTTAAATATATATCTGTTTGGCGGCGGAGAATTTTTTTCTCTTGCTTAACGCCCTTCTCAGACGTACGAGCTAAATGGTTATATATTGATGGATATCAATCGCATGGAGTGAATTGCTTGTGTGGCATGCCTAAGTGGCAAATGATCAAGGCTTTTTTTGAAAAACAGAGTCTTGTGGTTGATGATCAAAGCACGACCTGTGTGGCATAGCTTTGTGTAGCATTGATTCGCGAGCTGCACACCTCGGTTGTGAACCCAAAACGGGAGAAGGACCTCAGGGAGGACATGCGTTTCCTTCTAGCTAAAAGTGGCGTCAGTGGTTTTACATGCCCTGACGAGTTTGACTTATGTGGTTGTTGGACTGCGAGGCACCTCGGATATATCGGTGACTATGTGGAGCCGATGGAGTCAGTGGACTCATTGACACCCCATAGGGTGGGAAACGCAGTGTCCAGGGTTTAAGTTTAATCCACATCAGTGGACCGGCCCTGACGATCCAAGGGCCCACCTTAGTCTGGGTCCAGAGGGGCGGGCTAGAGCGTCTCGAATCGGTAGAGGACTATCTTTTGCCTCGGTTCACAGATGGAAACCCAACTTCCTATACGTGACTTTGCGGCTAGTATTGGCGACATGATATATGGTACCAATGTCGTCTAGGATTGATACATTTATATTTGAAGTTGTTTTATACACTATGCACTTATAATAGTATCAAATGATTTGTTTTTAACGTACCAAGCATGTTTGGTTATTATAAGGGAAAACGCTATCCTCCGGCTTGTGTTGCATTGTGTGATGGGACCTGGGTCTTATATTAGCTTCATTTTTCCAAAAAGCATCGCGTTGTTTTGTTATATGCACTGGTATTCTTGGGAGGAGACCCGTTCCGTGTTATACGGCGTGGTCCCTTGATATATCTGATTTAAAGTAAAGTTTTAAATAACTATTTTAGTTCTCACACCAGTCACATGACTAACCTGGAGTTTATTGTTTTAACCTAAACTCTGGGGGCCCTTATTTTGACGTGGGCAGCTAGTAGTCTTGGTTTTGCAGATTTATATTTACAGGATCCTGATTTACAGCTGGAATGATATCCGGAAAGCTCTATATCTGTGTGTCTGTTTTCAGTTGCGCTTTGTATTGTTTTTCCGCTGCGATGTATTTAAATGTAATTTAAATCTCTGATATTTTATGTGTAATATTTATTCATACTCTGCATATTCTTGTAATATGATGGAATTGTTGTAATTAGCAATGAAAGGTTCTTCTGTTTGCGTTCCAATTTGTTGTGTTCTCAATTCAATCGGGACCTTCCTTCACGGGGAAGTTCGGGTCATCTCAGCTAGTATCAGAGCTTTGGTTTACAGGGCTCGAGAACAAGACACATTAGAACCGAACGAAAGAATTCATCAGAGATTGGATTAGTAATATCCAATGAGAATGACTTGTTAGAGGTGGGATCAGTAGTATCCTATAACGAGTGTGAAGAGTAGTGTTTTTAAATTAAAAATGCAAACAAGTTTTGGTTTGAAAATTTAAACCTTATTATACGTATTTCAATATTATTTTTATATTGATTTGGACAATCAGGTATATAAAGATTTTGCGTATACGCCTAGATAACATGTATTTAAAGCCTCAAATATACTGGATAGATATAGAATCACACCCTAGTCGTCCGGGGATGATACTGATGAGAGGGATCCCATCATCAGTGTTTATGTTCGAGCTTAGAAGGTGGGATATCTATATATTTCCATTAGGATGGTGAGAGAACCAAGACTTATATAGGATTATTTGTCGTGATTTGGCATCAAAAACATGATTTTTGACTATACATGTAAAAGATACATGTTTGAAAAACTAATCAACTAATTGATTGCTGGTTGTGTTGTTTGATTATTTATTTCACTAATTAGAATAATGAAACCAATATGAACACGAATCGTAAATTTAGTCAAATATTGAACTGTATTGAAAATTGCTTGAATTTGCATGCATATACATGTGTATACATTGAGCAGGTCATAACAAGGAGGCTACAGAAGAGGAATAAAATTGTTTGCCCGACAAATAGTTACATGTTTATTGTATTTCTTGGGGATTTGATAATTTTATGAGCCGATTGGCTAGCTGCTTTGCTGTTTCTTTTTCTTTTTGAGATGAGAGGGCCTGTGTGGTGGTTTGGGGATTTTCCCGATGCTCCCGGTGCCGAGGAGGTTATGGCAAAAAAATTCGAAAATTTAGGTTGTTAGCCAAATTTTTGAAAAATTTGAAAAGTTTTTAGAAATTGAAAAGTTGAAAAACTTAAGCTATAATTAAAATAATGAAAGTTGAGTTGATTATAAAACAACTTTCAGTTTCGTTCCTTTTCGAGGATGAAAATATTTTAAGTTGGGGAGATTGTAACAACCCGAAAACTATGAGCCAATTTAAAATTTTTATTTTGGCGATTATTGGGTTTTAAATATTTAAAATGGATTATTTTAAATAATAACGAGAGAAAATTTATTTTCGACGAAGTTAAAACTAATAATTTTATTTTAATTATATAACGAGCCTGAAATGGCGTGGTAGTTTGAAAATTCGATTTCGAATTTCAAATGAATATACAGAATTCGTTTATGTCGGAATTGGACGAAACAAGAAATATCTAAATCTGTTTGACGATATCTTTCTAACGGATGTAAGAAACTGAGATTTCACTTTAAAAGTTGAAAGATATGTCCAATTTAAAATTCTGAAAAGTCACTTTGGAATTTATATATATTTTAATATATATATATATATATATATATATATATATAAATGCCTCTAAAAATGGAAATTTTGCAAACGACCTTCGTTTTCGACGAAATCACTTTTGTTGGATCCGGTGTGCCAAATTATTGCTAGATTCCAGTTTGCATAATTTTCTGAATCAATTAGTGAGTGTGGCAAAGTTAAACGTGTTTTGACAGTTCTAGTCAATTTGGATCGACCAGAAAACGACCATTTTTCAAACGGTCTCAGAATTCGACGAAGTTAGTTTTGTTAGGACCGTATCGTCAATACGAAGCTAGAAATAATTTTTTTGAAATTTTTAGAGTTAATATGTGGCCCCGGTAAATTGAAATGTAAATTCAAGTTGAATATATATAGATTTATATTTTGATTTCAACGGAAACTGATCGTAACAGCCGAACTGGCTCACGATACATATCCCATTGTGTTCGGAATGGGGATAATTAGCTAGGGACGATAGTTGTTGGGTTCGATTCTAAGTTCGAAAGAAAAAGTTATTTTAAGTGGAATAAAATAAATTAAATAATATATAATTTTGGTCAAACCCTTTTATCCATAACTAATCCCGTCGCCGCCCCCCTCATCGACCATCGCAACCCTCCACCGCGCCCTCCCCTTCCTCCTCTACTACCGACACAAGCGAGCCCCAATCGATCCCCCCTCGCGCTTCCCTTTCTCTCCTCTCGCCTTCATCCTGTCATGATAACTGAAGCCCCAATCCACCTACAATCGAACACCCCGGCGTCACGCTAGCCTCGACTGCAACCCCGCCACCTCTACACCCACGTCAGGCGCCATCCCCCACACTTAACCACCAATAAGTTTTAATTTATTACTCTATATTTATTTAATGATTTTCAGTTTATAATGATAGAGATTCTTTTTGTTTTATTTTATGTAAAGACACATTTTTTAATCATACAAAGCAGGGATTTCTAATGTGTCGAAGGTCGAATTTTTAAAATATGAAAGGAGGGATTTTTAATGTGTAAAAGTTCGGATTTTTATAATATGAAAGAAGTTGAAAAATCGAATTTTTATATGTTGAAAGATCATATTTTTATATTTTGAAAGATCATATTTTTATATGTTGAAAGATTATATTTTTATATAAGAAAAGATATGATTTTTAAAATCGAAATAGCGATAAAAATTCGATTTTTATATATAAAGTGGTGATAAAAATTCGATTTTTATATATATGAAGTGAAAATAAAAATATGATTTTTATGTACATGTAGTGATTTTAATATGAACAGCGTGAGAAGGAGGCATTGGAATTTCGAACAATTTCGAACCATTCAGAATTAAAGAATGGAGTGGATCCCCAATGTGAGTACTTCTCACTTTTAATTTATTTTCTAGTTGAAATATATACTAGGATACAGACGGTGCTTAGCAGCACCCGACACCCGTCATCCACAGACCATGGGTGGCTTGTTTGTTTGATTGATGTGTTGTGAAAAATGATTGTGGTAATGGATTGAATAAATATTTTATAGTTAAAAATATAATTTTTAACGTGTTGAGATAAAATATATATTCATGTGTTGAAATAAAATATATATTTATGTGTTGAAATAAAATATATATTCATGTGTTGAAATAAAATATATATTCATGTGTTGAAATAAAATATAAATTCATGTGTTGAAATAAAATATATATTCATGTGTTGAAATAAAATATATATTCATGTGTTGAAATAAAATATTAATTCATGTTTTGAATAGAAATATAAATTCATGTGTTGAATAGAAAAATATAAATTCATGTGTTGAATAGAAATATATATTCATGTGTTGAATAGAAATATATATTCATGTGTTGAAATAAAATATATATCCACGTGTTGAATAGAAATATAAATTCATGTGTTGAAATAAAATATATATTCATGGGTTGAAGTAAAATAAATATTCATTTACAAATCGAACGATTTTTTTATGTACACCGATTTGACTGATATGGATTGGGACGATAAATTATACACATCGCCCAACTGCACAAAAAAAACCTGTGTTTGATTGTTTTGAAAACCCCACATGGGTGTTGGGATAAAATTGGTCATACACTAATCCCAATAATTAGTTGTATGTCGATCAATTGATTGACAAGCTGTTGTAAGCGTTAATTATTTATATTTAATGCTTATGCAGTTGTGTGGTGCACTCTGGATGATGGTTGATGATTTATCGTTGCTATTATATACATGTGTTGTAGGGAATCCATATAATAAACGTTATATGGTAATTGATTGGGCCTCATTCCAATTTGGAAAATAAGAAATATAAATTCATGTATTGAATAGAAATATAAATTCATGTGTTGAATAGAAAAATATAAATTCATGTGTTGAATAGAAATATATATTCATGTGTTGAATAGAAAAATAAATATTCATGTGTTGAATAGAAATAAAAATATATATTCATGTGTTGAATAGAAATATATATTCATGTGTTGAATAGAAAAATATAAATTCATGTGTTGAATAGAAATATATATTCATGTCTTGAATAGAAAAATAAATATTCATGTGTTGAATGGAAAATATAAATTCATGTGTTGAACAGAATAGAAATTCATGTGTTGAATAAAAATATATATTCATGTGTTGAATAAAATATATGTTCAGGTGTTGAAGAAAATATTCATTTGTTGAATAGAATAACGAAGTTATTGAAATATATAAAGCCGTGTTGGTTAGATATGCGCCATTTTGACGCGAACGATATTTATATTGATTATATTCATTTTTATAATGATTATAGAATACGAAGTGATTTCAAAATATAAAGTTTTGAAAATATTATCATTTATAGATTAATGATATGGAATATTAAATTTTGATTAGAAATTGAATACGAATCTGAAATCATTTCGAAAACGAATTTAAAATGATTTATAAAATACGTTTTTAAAAGGAGATCGACGAAATATATATATATATATATATATATATATATATATATATATATATATATATATATAATGGCCTGAATAGAACGCGCTGCGCTGCGGCAGTTCGCGAATTTCAACCATTGACTTCGAATGGACGTTATGGGAGATCCGACCGTCGGATTCTCCTAAAACCTGAACTGTTGGGCTCGTATCGAAAAGAGCTTTCTAAGAATATTAGAAATTAGAAATCTAACGGTTGGATTTGGAATTATGTCCAAATCAAATTTGGAAAAGGTCGCTGTAAGTGCAGTTCGATGACCATTGATGGAAATCGACTGTACGGGCCTTGATAAAATTATTAAAAATAGTAATAATTTGTGTAAAATCGTAAGAAATGATTTGTGAAGAATTGAGATGAAAAATTCCAAATTTGAAAAGCTAAAAATAGATTTTATCGAAATGAACTAGTTTTGAACTAAAATAATAATTTTTTATTTTTAAATAAATAAATTGGGTTTGAAAGGGTTTTAAAAGTAACCAGAAGTTTCAATAATTGAATTGGAATGGAATGTGATTTTGGGTTTATAGTGAACCGTGCTTTAAATGACATTGGTTCTTTAACCCAGTTAAAGACAGGATATGATTTGCCAAGTTAAATAATCATTGATAGTGATTATTGGGAAGATTAAAACTAAGTGGAGTTTTAATGAATCTTTAATTAGATTGAAATGATCGAGAATCGAGTATCACCAGTTTTGCTCCAGGCGATAGTTAAATCTTTAATTATATTTGAACGTGAAATGGTAATTGAATTTACCGATAACATCGTGGTGTTGGATATGCAGTATGACCGGTTTTACTTCATGGGATGAATAGGTTTGGATTGGGAAATAAAATAAATGAATTTTTCGGTGTGGTTCGCTAATCCCGACTAGTTTGAATTGATATTCAAAAGAAGATCAAAGAATAAATTTAAAGAATTTATCTTTGATAAAATCAATGGGAACCTTTCCCAAAGTATAAGAATATTTGAATAAAAGAATATTCTGAATTGGAATGAGGCGTATGTTGTGTTTGTGTAACACTTGTTTATTATATACGCGAGTTATTCAGAAAGACCGGGTTTATCCCATTTTGAATAACTGATTCGACGTAGTGTCGAGGATGAAGACGGTGATCGAAGACCGGAGGTCTTCACATCGTTTGGG
Source organism: Allium sativum (assembly GCA_030737875.1). Classification (NCBI taxonomy): domain Eukaryota; kingdom Viridiplantae; phylum Streptophyta; class Magnoliopsida; order Asparagales; family Amaryllidaceae; genus Allium; species Allium sativum. The sequence goes on from CM060912.1 coordinate 1,001,530,589, forward strand.
TGATTACTGATGATCTTTATTGGACTGTACACCCAAGAGCAGAGAATTAGTTGGTGGTCGTCCATACATACTTGTAGATCGATGGATATGCGAGGTACAAGGTGCCTCCGGTTTCGTTCAGACCCAGAGCGAACTTGTAAATAGACTGTGTGTCTGACATTGAATTTTATTCTGTGTGATTAATTTCTATTAAATATATATCTGTTTGGCGGCGGAGAATTTATTTTCTTACTTAACGCCCTTCTCTGAGACGTACGAGCTCAGAGGTTATACATTGATGGATATCAATCGCATGGAGTGAATTGCCTGTGTGGCATGCCTAAGTGGAAAATGATCAAGACTTTTGTTGAAAAGCAGAGTCTTGTGGTTGATGATCAAAGCACGGCTTGTGTGGCATAGCTTTGTGTAGCGTTGATTCGCGAGCCTCACACCCCGGTTGTGAACCATAAACGGGAGAAGGAGCTCAGGGAGGACATGCGTTTCCTTCTAACTAAAAGTGGCATCAGTGGTTTTACACGCCCTAACGAGTTTGACTTATGTGGTTGTTGGATTGTGAGGCGCCTCGGATATATCGGTGACTATGTGGAGCCGATGTAGTCAGTGGACTCATTGACACCCCATAGGGTGGGGAAACGCAGTGTCCAAGGTTTAAGTTTAATCCACATCGGTGGACCGGCCCTAACGATCCAAGGGACCATCTAAGTCTGGTCCTGAGGGGCGGGCTAGAGCGTACCGAATCGGTAGAGGACTATCTTTTGCCTCGGTTCATAGATGGAAATCCAACTTCCTATACGTGACTTTGCGGTTTTGATTGTAGAGCCTAGTATTGGCGACTTGATATATGGTACCCATGCCGTCTAGGATTGATACATTTATATTTGAAGTTGTTTTATACACTATGCACTTATAATAGTATCAAATGATTTGTTTTTAATGTACCAAGCATGTTTGGCTATTATAAGGGAAAACCATATCCTCCAGCTTGTGTTGCATTGTGTGATGGGACCTGGGTCTTGTAATAGCCTCATTTTTCCAAAAAGCATCGCGTTGTTTTGTTATATGCACTGGTATTATTAGAAGGAAACTCGTTCCGTGTTATACGGCATGGTCCCTTGATATATCTGATTTAAAGTAAAGTTTTAAATAACTGTTTTAGTTCTCACACCAATCACATGACTGACTTGGAGTTTATTATTTTAACCTAAACTCTGGGTGCCCTTATTTTGACACAGCTAGCTAGTAGCTGTGGTTTTGCAGATTTATAGTCACAGGATCCTGATTTACAGCTGGAATGATATCCGGAAAGCTCTGTATCCGTGTGTCTGTTTTCAGTTGTGCTTTGTATTGTTTTTCCGCTGCGATGTATTGAAATGTAATTTAAATCTCTAATATTTTCTGTGTAATATTTATTCATACTCTGTATATTCTTGTAATATGATGGAATTGTTGCAATTAGCAATGAAAAGTTCTTCTGTTTGCGTTCCGATATGTCATGTTCTCAATTCAATCTGGACCTTCCTTCATGGGGAAGTTCGGGTCATCTCATTAACCTTTCCACGCTGTTCATAATAAAAATCGCATTTTTATTTCAACACTATATGGATAAAAATCACATTTTTGTTTCAACGCTATATGGATAAAAATCACATTTTTATACCGCTACTATATAGATAAAAAATTCTATTTTTACTTCGCTATTCCATATGTATAAATTCTATTTTTTACTTCACTATTCCATATGTAAAAATTCTATTTTTAATGCGCTACTCATATAAAAATAATATTTTTATTTTCTTTATTATATAAAAATTCTACTTTTAATGCGCTACTCATATAAAAGTAATATTTTTATATTATCTATTATATAAAAATTCTATTTTTATATTTTCTCTTTCAACATAAAAATCATATTTTTTTATGATTAAAAATCATATCTTTACATTATAAAAATCTCATCTTTATATTTATAAAGATCTCACCTTTTCATTTATAAAAATCTAAACTTTTCGATTTTAAAATCTAAACTTTTCTACTCTAATTCAAAAAATAAAAATCATATTTTTGTATTGCTTTTCATGAATAAATAAAATAAAATAAAAAACTAAAAGAAAGACGAAGATTCACAACGCAGCATGGGGGAGGAGAAGTCTGCGCCGGGGAGGGGAGGAGAGAGGTGTGCAAGGGGGCACTCCTGACTGATGGCGACGACCAACGATTTGGGGGAGAATTTTGGAGAGGCTCACGGGTCTTGAAGGAGGTGGAGGTCGAGAGGGATGATCAGAGAGGGGAGGAGGATCGGGGGTGGTTGTGCGCACGGCGGCGGCGCCTGGGGTGGGGGTGGGGGGAGCGGCGGTGGCTGGAAGCGGAGGGTGACGGATTTGAAACGGGATGCAGTTTTTCTGCGTTGACCGGGGAGAAAGATTATGAGGGTTTAGAGGGAAATATAGTTATATATATTATTATTTTATTTCTTTTAGTTTCAAAAAGTTACATTTCCTTTCGAACCCCAAATCGGACCCAACAACTGTCGTCCATAACTAATTACCCTCATTCCGAACATAATAGGATATGTTTCGTAACCCAATTCTGCTGTTACGATCAGTTTTTGCCAAATTTAAAATATAAATCAATATATTTTGAATTCAAACACACATTTTAATTTACAGGGGCCACATACAGACTCTAAAAATTACAGAAAAATAAATCTGGTTATGTTTTGACGTTATGGCCCTAACAAAACTAATTTCATCGAATTTGAAGATCGTTTGGAAAACGGTCATTTTCAGTCGATTAAATTCAAACTGAAATTACCAAACACATTTAAATCTGCCACGCTCACATATTGATTCAAAAAATTATGAAAATTGGAATCTAGCAGTAACTTGACATCCCAGATCCAGCAAAAGTGGTTTCATCGAAAACAGAGGTTGTTTGCAAAATTTTCGTTTTTAAGGGCAATATTTTCCATAACGGCTATTCTGAATTTTCAATTGGAACTAACTTTTTATTCCCACTATGAAATTTTGATTTTTCAGATTCAATGGAAATATATTGTCAAACAGATTCAAATATTTTTGGTTTCACTGAAATTCAGTTAATTTTGAATTCGGTACATTCATTTGAAATTTTAAATCGAATTTTCAAACTACCGCGCCATTTCCAATTCCTTTGGTAATTAAAATAAATATTTATATTCTAACTTCGATTTAAATAAATTTATACATTCTAACTTCATAGAAAATAAATTTCTTGTCGTTATTATTTAAAATAATTCATTTTAAATATTCAAAATTCATTAAAATTGCCGGAATATTTTTTAAATTGGTTTTGATTTTCCGGGTTGTTACAATCTCCCCCACTTAAAATCTTTTCGACCTCGAAAAGAAACAGAGCTGAAAGTTGTTTAGCAAACTAACTCAACTTTTAGTTTGACTTTCGTTCTTCAACCTTTTAGTTTCTAAGAATTTTCAATTTTTTTTAAATTTTTTGGCTAACACCCTAAATTTTCGAATTTTTTTGCCATAACCTCCTTTGAACGGGGAGCACCGGGAAAATCCCTAAACCACCACACATGCCCTCTCATCTAAAAAAATAAATAAAGCCAAACAACTAGCCAATCGACTCATAAAATCATCCAAACCCAAGAAATATAGTAAACATGTACCTATTTGTCGGGCATGCAGTTTTTTTCCTCTTCTCTAGCCTCCTTGCTATGACCTGTTCAATGTATATACATGTATATGCATGCAATCTCAAACAATTTTCAATTCAGTTCAATATTTGACAAAATTTGGTTATATGTACCATTCTTTCACATAATGGTTTTATTAGATAACAAATAATCATATAACACAACAATCAATGAATTAGTGAATTAACGTTACAAATTCATAATTTTGATACATATACAAAAAATCAGGTTTTTGATGCCAATTCACAACAATAAACCCTATCTAGTTTTGGTTCTCACACTAGTCAATTGGAAATATACAGACATCTCACTTTCCGAAACTCGAACATAAATACTAGTAATGTGATCACAATTACCGGTATCACCTCCGAGCAACTAGAGTGTGATTCCATCTACATCTAGTATCTGAGCCTTCGAATATACACCCCGTCAAGCATATACTCAAAATCTCCCTATACTAGATTGTACAAATTCAATTTAAAATAAATATTCAAATACAAGTAAAGTGGTTTAAATTTCCAAAACGAAATTTGTTTTCATTTCTATTTTAAAAATATAACCTTTACACTCATTCTAGGATACTTTTGATCCTACCCATAACGAGTCATTCTCATTGGATATTACTAATCCAATCATTGATGAATTCTTTCATTTGGTTCTAATATGCCTTGTTCTCGAGCTCTGTAAACCAAAGCTCTGATACCAATATAACGACCCGAACTTCCCCGTGATGGAAAGTCTGGATTGTAATGAGAACACGACAAATCAGAGCACAAACAGAATAACATTTCATTGCTTATTACAGCAATTCCATCAGAATGCAAGAATATACAGAGTATGAACAAATAATATACATTCGATAAATATCAGAGATTAAAATACATTACATAGCAGCGGAAAATAATACAAAACACAGCTGAAAGAGATACACGGATACAGAGCTTTCCGAATATCATTCCAGTTGTAAAACAAGATCCTATGAATATAAATCTGCAAAACCATAACTACTTGCTGCCTGTGTGGAAAATAGGAGCACCCAGAGTTTAAGTTAAAACAATAAACTCTAGGTCATTCATGTGGCTGGTGCGAGAACTAAAACAATTATATAAAACTTTACTTTAAAATATAGTATATCAAGGGACCACGCCATATAACACGGGACGGGTTTCCTCCCAAGAATACCAGTGCATAGAATAAATAGCACAATGATCTTTTTGGAAAAATGAAGCTATTATAAGACCCAAGTCCCATCACACAATACAACACAAGCTAGAGGATAGGGTTTTACCTTGTAATAGCCAAATAATGCTTGGTACATTTAAAACAAATCATTTTGATACTATTATAGTGTAAAGTGTATAAAACAACTTCAAATATAAATGTATCGATCATAGGCGGCATGGACACCATCTATCATGTCGCCAATACCAGACTCTACAATCAAAATCGAAATGTCACGTATTGGAAATTGGATTTCCATCATGAGTCGAGGACAGGGACGGCTCCTCACTGATTCGAGACACTCTAGCCCATGTCTCAGGATCCCCCGCAGTGAACCCTTGGATCTTCAGGGCCGGTCCTCCTTTACGTTTGAGCATTAGTATTCCTGAACACACGTTTCCCGGTCCTATAGGACCTATATCCATCGGCTCCGTAGTAACCGATATATCCGAGGCGCCTCGAGTTCCAACAACCACATATGTAAAAATATAACAATGTCAGGGCTTGCGAAATGCTAACACCACCCATAGCTAGAAAGAAACATCGTGCACTTCTGCAGTCACGATCCCGTTTTTGACTCATTCCGAGGTGTGAGGCTCGCGAATTAATGCTATACACAAAGCGGCGCTATATTACAGCTATGATTTGATCATCAACCACAAGACTCTGCTTTTCAATAGAAGCCTTGATCATTTGCATCTCAACATGCCACATAGGCAGTTCACGCCATGCGACTGATGTCTACCGATATATAACCTCTGAGCTCGTACGTCTCATAGAAGGTCATTAAGAAAGAGAATAAATTCTCCACCGCCAAACAGATATATATTTAATAGAGATCAATCAACACAGAATAAAATCCAATGTCAGACACACATCCATTTACAAGTTCGTTCTGGGTCTGAACGAAACCGGAGGCATCATATTCCTCATCCCGTATGTCAAAAATATAGGAGAGAGGTCCTCACATATCTGGTCGATCTCTAAGTATGTTTGGACGATCACCACTTATTACCTCGTCTTGGGTATACAGCCTAATCAAGACATCAGTAATCATCCAAACGATGTAAAGACCTCCGGTCTTCAACCACCATCTTCATCATCGACTTATCGCCGAATTAGTTATTCAGAATGGATATAAACCCGACCTTTCCGAATAACTCAGATATATAATAAACGAACGCTATAAAAGCACACCATACGCCTCATTCCAATTCTGAATATTCTTTTATTTAAATATTCATATCCTTTAGGAAAGGTTTCCATTAATTTTATCAAAGATAAATTCTTTAATTTATTCTTTAATCTTCCTTTGGATATCATTTAAACCATATTAAGGTTTTCCAAACTAGTCGGGATTAGAGATCCTTACCAAAGTAATCATTTATTTAACTTCCCAATCCCAGCCTATTCATCCCATGGAGCAAAACTAGTAATACTCCATATCTAACACCACGGTGTTATTGTAAATTTAATTACCATTCCATGTTCAAATCTAATTAAAGATTTAACTATCACTAGGAGCAAAACTAGTGATACTCCGTTCTCGGTCATCTCCCAAATTTGATAATTTAAGTTATCAATTCCCATTTCAATCTAATTAAAGATTCTTTAAAACCCCACTTAGTTTTAATCTACCCAAAAATCAATATTAATGATTATTTAACTTTGGAAACACAAACATATCGCATCGACAATCTACACCGTACTATTGATTTCTGCCGATATATAACCTATGAGCTCGTACGTCTCAGAGAAGGGTGTTGAGTAAGGGAATAAATTCTCCCCCACCTAACAGATATATATTTAGCAGAGATCAACCATACAGTTTGAAATACAATAGTTGACATGTAATCCGTCCTTTAACAAGGTTAAAGAACTAATGTCATTTAAAACACAGTTCATGATAAACCCAAATCACATTCCATTAATTATGGAATCTTCACGGAAAAACAAATCAATATATAATCGATATCAATTTCCGTATCCGACTAATAATATAAATGGAATAACGACAAAGCCTTTTAAATTCCATATGTATTAACAGTCTTCCTCCACAGAAGTTCACTTCGATTATTATCAGTCGAATTCCATTCAATTCCAATTTAATATATTAAATTGGAAAACTTTACTTTGGAAAATTCCCGTTAAATCTTAATAAAAAGATTTTTAAATCCCAAATCACATTTCAGTGTAAATCGGGTTAAAGAACGAATGTCGTTAAAAGCACAGTTCACAATAAACCCAATTCACATTCCATTTTTAGTTCCAATTAAATATTAATTAATTGGTAATTCTTCTTTAAATCTTAATTAAAAGATTTATTCTTTTCACATTTGGTTAAAGAACAGTGTCATTTAAAACACAGTTCGCGACAAACCTAAAATCCAATTCAACATTAAATACAAGGCTCTGAACAGAAATTATATCGGCTTATATTCAATATCAAATTCTGAAATTAATAAATATCATAGTGGAATAACGATATATATATCTTCCAAATTCCTCCATAATATTCGTATATTAACGAAATCCAATATTGAAATATTCGGAAGATAATTTTGATACAAATCCATTCCAATTCATATATTGGAAATTCTGGTTGTTTTTAAAACCATTTCAAATCCAATTTATTTATTTAAAAATATTGGATTATAATTCTAGTTCATAACTAGTTTATTTCGATAAAAATATATTTTTATCTTTTCAAATATGGATTTTTTCATCCCAATTCTTTCCAAATCATTTATTATGATTTTACAAAAATTATTGATATTTTTAATAATTTTATCAAGGCCCGTACAGTCGATTTCCATAAACGGTCATCTAACTGCACTTGCAACAACCTTTTCCAAATTTTATTTAGTCATAATTCCAAATCCAACCGTTAGACTTAAAATATCTCATATTGGTTGGAAATCTCTTTTCGATATGAACCCAACGGTTCCAGTTTTAGAAGAATCCGACGGTCGGATCTCCCGTAATGTCCATTCGAAGTCAACCGTCGAAATTAGCGAACTGCCGCGGCGCGGCTCATTCTATTCAGGCCATTAAATATATATATATATATATATATATATATATATATTATATTTCATCGATTTCCATTTATAACGTATTTTAAAAATCATTTTAAATTCGTTTTCAAAACAGTTTCAACTTCATATTCAATTTCAAATCAAATATTATATTCCATATCATTAATATATAAATGATAATATTTTCAAAATATTATATTTTGAAATCACCTCCTTTTCGATATTCATTATAAAAATGAATAAAATCGATATAAATACCGTTCATGTCAAAATGGCGTTAATCTAATCAGCACGTCTTTATATGTTTAAATATTTTCGTGCCCATCCCAAATCCGACATCAAAACTAGATTTTGATCCCTTACTGAATATTATTTTATAATATTCATTATTTTAAAATATTCAATATTTTAAAGTATTCAATATTTTAAAATATTTATTCTTTCTGAATTGGAATTAGTCATAGTCAATTACCATATAATGTGATTTATATGGATTTCATACACACATGTACAGAGTGCATTACACAACTGCATAAGCGTTGAATATGAATAATCAATGCTTATAACAGCCTGTCAACCAATCGATTGACATACAAATAAACATTGGGATTAGTGTACGTCAAATATCATCCCAACACCCGTGTGGGGCTTTCAAAAAACAAACACAGATTTGTTTGTGCAGTTGGGCGATGTGTAAAATATATCGTCCCAATCCATATCAGTCAAATGTGTGTACAAATACAAATCATCCGATTTGTAAATGAATATTTATTTTATTCATATACACGTTAAAAATTATTTTTTTAACTATAAAATATTTATTCAACACATGAATATTTTATTCCATTCCACATCACAAATAATTTTCACAACAACATACAATCAAACAAGTCGTCCATGGTCTGTGGACGACGAGTGTCGGGTGCTGCTAAGCACCGTCTGCATCCTAGAATATATTTTAACTAGAAAATAAAATTAAAGTGAGAAGTTCTCACCTTTGGGATCCACTCCTCCATTCTTTATTTTTTAACAGTTTGGATTCACCCGACATTCCGACTCAACCTTTTCACGCTGTTCATAACAAAAATCACATTTTTATTTTAACGCTATATGGATAAAAATCACATTTTTGTTCCAACAGTATATGGATAAAAATCACATTTTTATACCGCTACTATATAGATTAAAATTCTATTTTTACTTCGCTATTCCATATGTATAAATTCTATTTTTACTTCTCTATTCCATATGTAACAATTCTATTTTAATGCGCTACTCATGTAAAAATAATATTTTTACATTCTCTATTATATAAAAATTCTATTTTTAATGCGCTACTCATATAAAAATAATATTTTTATATTCTCTATTATATAAAAATTATATTTTTATATTTTTTCTTTCAACATATTTTTTATATGATTAAAAATCATATCTTTACATTATAAAAATCTCATCTTTATATTTATAAAGATCTCATCTTTTCATTTATAAAAATCTAAACTTTTCGATTTAAAAATTTGAACTTTTTCTACTCTAATTTAAAAAAATAAAAATGATATTTTTTTTATTGCTTTTCATGAATAAATAAAATAAAATAAAAAACTAAAGGAAAAAAGAAGACTCACAACCCAGTAGGGGGGAGGAGAAGTTTGCACGCCGGGGAGGGGAGGAGAGAGGGGCGCGAGGGGGTGCTCCTGACTGATGGCGGCAGCATTCAATTTGGGGGAGGGTTTTGGAGAGGCTCGCGCGTTTTGAAGGAGGTGGAGGTCGAGAGGGATGATCAGAGAGGGGAGGAGGATTGGGGGTGGTTGCGCGCACGACGGCGGGGTCTGGAGGGAGCGGCGGTGGCTAGAAGCGGAGGGCGACGGATTTGAAGTAGGGTGCGGTTTTTCTGCGTTGACCAGGAAGAAAGGTTATGAGGGTTTAGAGGGAAATATAATTATATATATTATTATTTTATTTCTTTTAATTTCAAAAAGGTAAATTTCCTTTCGAACTCCAAATCGGACCCAACAACTATCGTCCATAGCTAATTACCCCCATTCCGAACACAATGGGATATGTTTTGTAACCCAAATCAACTGTTACGATTAGTTTTCGCCAAATTTAAAATATAAATCTATATATTTTAAATTCAAACGCACATTTTAATTTACCGGGGCCACATACAGACTCTAAAAATTCCAGAAAAATAAATCTGGCTATGTTTTGACGATATGGTCCTAACAAAAATAATTTCGTCGAATTTGGAGACTGTTTGAAAAACGGTCATTTTCCAGTCGATTAAATTCAAACTGAAATTACCAAACACGTTTAAATCCGCCACGCGCACATATTAATTGCAAATATTATAAAAATTGGAATCTAGCAATAACTTGACATCCCGTATCCAACAAAAGTGGTTTCGTCGAAAACGGAGGTCGTTTGCAAAATTTCCATTTTTAGGGGCTATATTTTCCATTGCGACTATTCTGAATTTTCAATTGGACCTAACTTTTTATTCCCGCTATGAAATTTTGATTTTTCAGATTCGTTGGAAAGATATTTTCAAACAGATTCAAGTACTTCTAGTTTCACCGAAATCTGGTTTATTTTAAATCCTATACATTCATTTGAAATTTGAAATCAAATTTTCAAACTACCGCGCCATTTCCAATTCCTTTTATAATTAAAATAAACATTTATATTCTAACTTCGATTTAAATAAATTTATATGTTCTAACTTCATCGAAAATAAATTTCTCGTTGTTATTATTTAAAATAATTCATTTTAAATATTCAAAATTCATTAAAATTGCCAAAATAAAAATTTTAAATTGGTTCCGATTTTCCGGGATGTTACATAAACCATAGAGAAAATAAATTCCTACAAATTTGTACTTGGACACTTTTGCAAATTCAGAGAGTAGCTAGTCCAAAAACCAAAGGGAAGTTAGTATATTTTCAAAGTCATAAAAACTATAAAGCGATACGGGGTTACGCTGTCTGTCGTTTCAGTCAATATCCTACGCTAAAGTTAGGCGGATTGAAAATACAGGTGAGAAACTCTATGCATTTATATGTATATATAATTATAGTCGTTAAATATATTTGTGTAATGTTGGATGAATGGTTGTGTAGTTAGTTACACTTATAGACCGGTAAGCGTTGATTACCGTAACACTTACACGAAATTACTAACATGTACTGACGATATTGTTGATGCTTGTTATGGATGTTCATATGATTGTTATTATTATCATTACACATCGATCACACCTTAATTATGGAATTATATAGGTGGTGGGTTAAGTCTCTACACCACAAAAGGGAGTAATTTTCCAACCCAGAGTTCCCTATGCCATGTCGCGTAGGGAAAACAACATATGTCGAAGGTGTAGGGACTGTGTAGGGAATTCCCTACTTATTTCCTACGTTGTTGGAATTTATTAATTTTCTACTTTACGGTTCGCACCTAAATAAAATAACCTCCTTTTCTTTCTTTCTCATTCCTTTGTTTCAAAATAATAGTTAAAAATACCCTAAATTATCGTCGCCCTTGCTGTCAACAGCGATGCCGATGCTCTCAACCGCGTCGTCGACCATGCCTCCTCTCCGTTTCGCCGCCTCCTCTCTGCCCCGTTGCAGCCCCTGCCATTCTTTCCTTTGTTTCACATAATAAAAACCTAAATCAGGTTAAAAGTTGCTAGTGCAATACATTGATATGAGCAAAATGTTTGATATTTCTTGTCCTTACTAACAATACGAATTTTTAAGAAACTTTTTGTTGCTAATTCATTCATCGTGATTATTTCTTAGGATACATATTTTCATATTTTGTTTTGTAGGATCAGACTGCTAACTTTATCTCATCAATATTTTTGTGAAGGCTTTTGCAGCCTAGAGTGTACCTAAGTGATGCACTATGTGCTACAGTACTTGATAATAAAAGAAATAGTTCAGATATCGAGTTTGGTCTTTTACCCTAACAACCTCAAATTTTAGAGTATTTTATTTAATGATTTAAATTAAATTTTGGTTTTATTTATTTTATTTGTTTGGATTTTATTTAAATAATATTTATTTTCGATTTAAACTAAATTTATTTTCGATTTTATTAAACAAATGATTTTGTTTTGATATGAATATAATTTGATAATACAAAACAATATTTGCTATTTTAGAATCTTATATATGGTAAATTTTAATTGAGTTATTTAGTTGAATTCATTCTTGAATTTTTATTTTTATGTTTAAATCTTGCATAATTATATAATCCATTTTCAATATTATTGGAAGAATATATTTGACGTAATTTTAAATTATTTCTCTCATAGGTCAACCATTCGTATTGATTGTTATTGATGTAAACATTGCCAAATGTTAATTGTTAGATTCATAATTTTCTTTTGATATCGTCAATTATTTGATTGCAAAATCGTTCATTAAATATATATTGCCCAAACCATTTATTCCTTTGAATTAGTAAATTTATATTATTTCCTTCTATTTATAAACACTGTTTACATTTTAAGGTTCAACGTCCATTTATTGGTATTATTCCTTTCCGTTTCTTCATTATCGATGCACGAAAAATTCCCACTTATTCGTTACCAATACTGGAATGAAACAACGCGTGGCTTTTTCAAACTTCCAACCGTCCCTTAATCTTGTGAAAATAAATGAGAGTAACTTAACCATTTTATCCCATATATAAACCCTTTGCATTTCCTCTCATCAGCATATTTTCCCCATCGCCTTCCCCTTCCCTTTTATCAGATCTGCTCCCTCACGAAATCTACAGGTTTCTTTTATCTTCCCTCACAAATAAACAGGTCCTTCCCACTTCCGATGACCGCACCCATCCAATTCCGCTTGTATCCTCTCCGTCTGTAGCCTCTCCTCCTTCCCTTTCCTCAGACCAAACCCACGCCTACCCCAAGCCCAACTCCATCGCCACCGAATAGTGCCCCATCAGCTCCCCCCACATCGACTCCGTCGACCTGCCCCTCCGGCTCCGCACCGGCCTCTGCGTTCACTCCTCGCATCGACCAGCAGACCCAAGCCTGACAACCTCGCCAAACCAACCCGCTGACCATCCGTTGAGCTATCGAACCCACTTACCCCCTCGTCCGCTTGAAGCCATAAACCCGGTTGTCCCCATCCCTTTTGCGTGATTGATGTTGAGTGTAAGTGTGTGTGTTGTTTTATGTATATTTTGTGTACATATTGAGTGAGGTGCCTGAGTTTTTAGTTTTCGTGGGCGCTTTCTTTTGTTTGTATGTTGCGTGAGTGTTTTTCCTGTGGTGCGTGAGTTATATGCATGTGTATTTGTGACTATGTCTAGCATGGTGAGTGCGTGTTGTGAATTTTGGTTTTGTGTACGATGGATATTGTTTTGTGTGCGTTATGTGCGTATGTGTGGCATGAGTTATTACATATATATACTTGTTGAAAATTTATTTGTTTTGAAATATATATATATGTATATATTTGTTAAATAAAAAGGTTATATATATATATATATATTTGGGTGTGTTTTATATAATTTATAATATATATGATTTTGGTATGCGTTGAATTATATATATTATATTTTTCTGTGTGTATACGCATAAATAATGTATGTGTATATATATAATATTTTTGTGTAAAGAATTAATGTGTCATTTTGGTTTAAGTTTGTTAGTGATGTTTGTGTGTGTGTGTATATATACACACATATGGGTTTGATGCGTTAGTGGTATTTGTGTGTATATATATACATATACAGGTTTGATGCATTAGCATTGTGTTTTTATTTATATGTATAATTTATAATATATATATATGTGTGTGTGTGTGTGTGTGTGCACGTCGGATTTAAAATATAGATATCCTATAATTTTCTATGAGTATTTGTGTACACAAAAATATATAATATATTGAGTAAAGAATTTATTAGGTTTATTTTAGAGCCGAGTTTGATGTTGAGTTCGAAAACCATCCAAACCCCATTAGCTGTACCAATCCACTAAAAATACCCTAGCCTCCTCTTATGAAAATAAAAAATATCTCGAGTGGTTACCATGATTGAATCCACTCTGAATCGTGCCCGGAAGCCATCGTTTTATTCTATATCGATCCGTCTATTGCCTCCATTCTGTGTCACAGAAGTTGAGTTTGATCTCACGCTTGACCTACATTGTTTCACGGATGTTAAGTTCCGCACAAATGAACTGTTGTGAAACGTATAGGATTGCAGGTAGAAATTGTTTTATTTGATATGTATACATATTTCGTATATGACACTATATATATATATATATATATATATATATATATATATATATATATGACAAGTAGGCGCACTAATAATATATGATTTGTGATGTAATGATATTAATGCTACGTGGTAATTTATATTTTTTATCTATGCTATTGATTACCATAGTTAGAAAAATCACTATGGGTTGAAATGATACATACTCGAATGGACATTAGATTAGGGTAAAATTATTATGGGTTGAAATGATAGACTTGGATGATTTTTACTGAATTTGGTATCGCGGATTGAAATGATGTATATCTGTAAAAATTTAAATTGCTGATCGAAATGATAAATATTCGTATCACTTGAACATAGGGTAGAAAACTATATATATAGACACCGTTGGTCATGATTTTGAAGTACAGTTATTTGGAAATTTGATTTTTAAAATAATAACTAAAGATATTATATTTTATATACATAGATTTTAAAGATTTTTAACTTGAATTTTGAATTATATGTTTTAAATGATTTTACATGTAAAATGGATTTAAATGCTTATTTAAAATTTTACTTATAATTTATTTATTTTAAACCATATAATTTAGTCTTATATGTATTTTAAAATTTAAATTTAATATATTATAATAAATTATTATTTTAAATCTATTTCAAAATCATTTTAAACTTATATTTGTTTATAAAGCTATTTTCTATTTATAACTTATATATATATATATATTTTCAAAACTTATTTTATACATATTTTACAAACTTCAATAATAAACACAAAGATGGATAGGTTAAGATTCACAATTTAAATTCGAGATTTGAAGATTTGAATTTATATAACTATATTTGACTTAGCGAATGGACTTATATAAGATACAAAATTGAATTCGAATTGATATGAACTTTTATTAGAGATGAATTAGAATTGGTTTAAAATATGAACTTATAAGAGATGAACTTGAATTGTGTAATCGTTTTTAAATTGAATTTTGAAATTTAAGTAATGAATTTGAACCTATAATGAATACGAAATGAATTTGGTTTTAAATCAACTGAAGGCGAACTTGAATTGCAAAAATTGATTTCAATTTGAATTTGTAATCGATATGAAATGAATTTGATTTTATAGTGATTGAATATGAGTTTGTATATGAAAAGATTATATATAATTGATTATAAATCATTTGGTTTGAATTGAGAAATTTATTTAATCGAATTTAGAAGTAATAAACTTAAATTGTACAACTTGAATTATGAAATATGATATGATTTGTTTAAATTGAAATATAAAGATTTGATTTGAATTGTATATATTGAACTTGAACCAAAATATTGGATTTTATTAGTAGACTTGAAATGAATCCTTAGAAAGGTAAGATTGAATCGTTTGAATTGTTTGAACTTGAGTTTTGATGAAAATAAATAAATTAAATATCCTCGAAGTTAACTACTTTAGTTTGGACTTAAATGCCAGTTTAGATCTTTAAGTTATGATTCGAATATAAGCCGATTTTGGATTTGGATTGAAAGTCGCTATGCGAATATTTTCGGAAAGTTTATAAAATTAAAGTTGAGTATTACAGTATTGATTTATATTAAATTTGAGATCTTTATGATATGATTTTTCCAAATCAATTTGATTTAGAATGATTTAGGTAAGTTGTTTTCAGAATTGAATATAATCAAAGTTAAACATTTAATTTTCAATTCAAATTTGAAACTGAGATTCGTATATTCGATTTTATAAAGTGATTTATATAATAATAACCATGGTGTGAAAAAATTAAACATTTGGTTGTTAAAGAGATTAGGATCGGATATTGTCATACCCTCTGCCAATACCAAAAACCACTTTAACAACTGTGTACGCTGTGGAGATCCATAATGAAGTAGGATGATTTAGAGGCACTTATTGAATTTAAAGAAAGAGAACGATGGTGGATATCCTTGACCTTCGGGTTATAATTAAAATGAATAAACTAGGGTATACAGGTCCAAGTGGTGTTAGCTAACTCCATCGGCAACACTTCTTCCCTTATTACCCCTCGGTTGATTGAATATGCATCCTTGATTTGGGAGTGTTGTTCGAGGTGGGCGTATTCACGGCTATGCACCAGTCTGGGAGTGCAGCTAGTATATTCCTACTCTGGGCATTCCTCGTGTGCCTTGTCATATTATCCTGATCGATCCCCTATGATTTTGACTTGACGTTGTCGTATAACGGCGCATCCCTATCCACCCACCCTTACTGGTGTCTTATGAAACGACCCGAACTTCCCTAGTAAGGAAAGCACAGATTGAGCTGAGGACAAGCCACATCCGAACGTAAACAGAAGGACATTTCATTGCTTATTACAACAATTCCATCAGAATACAAGAATATACAGAGTATGAATAAATATTACACAGAAAATATCAGAGATTTAAATTACATTTAAATACATCACTGCAGCTGAAAAATAATACAATACACAACTGAAAGAGATATACGGATACAGAGCTTTCCGGGTATCATTCCAGCTGTAAACCAGGTTCCTGTGAATATAAATCTGCAAAACCAAAACTACTAGCTGCCCGTGTGGAAAATAGGGACACCTAGAGTTTAGGTTAAAACAATAAACTCCAGGTCAGTCATGTGACTGGTGTAAGAACTAAAACAGTTATTAATCTTTATTTTAAAGTTAGGTAAATCAAGGGACCACGCCGTATAACACGGAACGTGTTTCCTCCCAAGAATACCAGTGCATAAAACAACAGCGCATTGCTAAATAAAGAACTATGAAGCTATTATAAGACCCAGGTCCCATCACACTATGCAACACAAGCCGGAGGATATGGTTTTACCGTAAAGTATCCAAAGAATGCTTGATACGCTAAATTTCATCTTTTATTATTACTATAAGTGTATAGTGTCAAAACAATTTCAATCATAAGTATTAATCATAGACGACATGGGTACCATATATCATGTCGGCAATACTAGGCTCTACAATGAAAACCGCAAATATCACGTATTGGATGTTGGATTTCCATATGTGAACCAAGGCAAGGGATTGTCCTTACCAATTCGAGACAAACTAGCCCATGTCTCAAGGACAGAACACATCGACCCTTGGAGCGTCAGGGCCGGTCCACCGATGTGGATTAAACTTAAACCCTGGACACTGTGTTTCCTCGCCCTTTGGGGCGTAAATGAGCCAAATGACTCCATCGGCTCCACACAGTCACCGATATATCCGAGGCGCCTCACAACAGCAACAACCACATAAGTCAAACTCGTCAGGGTGTGTAAAACCACTGACGCCACTTCTAGCAAGAAGGAAATGCATGCCCTCCCTGAAGTCCTCTCCCGTTTCTGGTTCACAATCGAGGTGTGAGGCTCGCGAATCAACGCTATACAAAGTTATGCCACACAGGCCGTGCTTTGATCATCAACCACAAGACTCTTCTTTTCAACAAAAGCCTTGGTCATTTGCCACTTAGGCATGCCACACAGGCAATTCACACCATGCAACTGATGTCTATCGATATACAACCTCTGATCCCGTACGTCTCAGAGAAGGGTGAAGTAAGGGAATAAATTCCCCTTCACCAGGAAGATGTATATTTAATAGAGATCAATCAACATAGAGCAAAATCCAATGTCGGACACACAGTCCATACAAGTTCATTCTGGGTCTGAACGAAACCAGAGGAACCTTGTACCTCGCATATCCATCGATCTCCAAGTACTTCTGGACGATCACCAATTGATTCCCTCCTCTTGGGTGTACAGCCCAATCAAGATCATCAGTAATCACCCAAACGATGTGAAGACCTCCGGTTTTCGACCACCGTCTTCATCCTTGACACCACGTCGAATCAGTTATTCAAAATGGGATATACCCGGTCTTTCTGAATAACTCGCGTATATAATAAACAAGTGCAACATACGCCTCATTCCAATTCAGAATATTCTTTTATTCAAATATTCTTATACTTTGGGAAAGATTCCCATTAATTTTATCAGATAAATACTTTAAATTTATTCTTTAATCTTCCTTTGAATATCAATTCAAACTAGTCGGGACTAGCGAACCACACCGAAGTAATCATTTATTTTATTTCCCAATCCCGACCTATGCATCCCATGAAGTAAAACTGGTCATACTTCATATCTAACACCACGGTGTTATCAGTAAATTCAATTACCATTTCACGTTCAAATCTAATTAAAGATTTAACTATCGCCTGGAGCAAAACTGGTGATACTCCATTCTCGACCAATGTCATTTAAAACACCGTTCACTATAAACCCAAAATCACATTCCATTCCAATTCAATTATTGAAACTTCGTGTTACTTTTAAAACCCTTTCAAATCCAATTTATATATTTAAAAATAAATAAATTATTATTCTAGTTCAAAACTAGTTAATTTCGATAAAAATCTATTTTTATCTTTTCAAATTTGGAAATTTTCATCTCAATTCTTCACAAATCATATATTATGATTTTACACAAATTATTACTATTTTTAATAATTTTATCAAGACCCGTACAGTCGATTTCCATCAATGGCCATCGAACTGCACTTACAGCGACCTTTTCCAAAATTTGATTTGGACATAATTCCAAATCCAACTGTTAGATTTCTAATTTCTAATATTCGTTAGAAATCTATTTTCGATACGAACCCAACGGTTCCGGTTTTAGGAGAATCCGACGGTCGGATCTCCCGCCATATCCATTCGAAGTCAATGGTCGAAATTCGCGAACTACCATGGCGCGATGCGTTCTATTCAGGCCATTATATATATAATATATGTATTATATATATTTCTTCGATTTCCTTTTAAAACGTACTTTAAAAATCATTTTAAATTCGTTTTCTAAACGATTTCAACTTCATATTCAATTTGGAATCAAAATTGAATATTTCGCATCGTCGATATACAAATGATATTATTTTCAAAACATTTTATTTTGAAATCACTTCGTTTTCTATAATCATTATAAAAACGAATATAATCGATATAAATATCGTTCACGTCAAAATGCGCATATCTAACCAACACGGCTTTATATATTTCAATAACTTTGTTATTCTATTCAACACATGAATATATTTTTTATTCAACAATGAATATATATTTTATTCAACACATGAATATATATTTTATTCAACACATGAATATTAATTTTATTCAACACATGCATTTATTTTATTCAATACATGAACTTTTATTCTATTCAACACATGAATTTTCTTTCTATTCAACACATGAATTTTCTTTCTATTCAACGCATGAATTTTCTTTCTATTCAACGCATGAATTTTCTCTCTATTCAATACATGAATTTTCTCTCTATTCAACACATGAATTTTCTTTCTATTCAACGCATGAATTTTCTTTCTATTCAACACATGAATTTTCTTTCTATTCAACATATGAATTTTCTTTTATAATATTTCTTATTTTCCAAATTGGAATGAGGCCCAATCAATTACAATATAATGTTAGTTATATGGATTTTCTACAACACATGTATATAACAGCAACGATAAATCATCAACCATCATCCAGAGTGCACCACACAACTGCATAAGCATTAAATATAAATAATTAACGCTTACACAGTCTGTCAGCCCATCGGTCGACATACTACTAAACTATTAGGATTAGTGTACGTCAATATTATCCCAACACCCGTGTGGGGTTTCAATCCACAAACACTGAATATTATTTGTGTAGTTGGGCGATGTGTAAAATTTATCGTCTCAATCAATATCCTTCAAATAGGTGTACATAAACAAACTGTCCGGTTTGTAAATGAATATTTATTTAATCACATTCACGTTAAAAATTATATTTTTAACGATAATTAATTTATTTCAACACATAAAAGTTTATTCTCCATTTCACATCAACATCACAAACAAACTTCACAACACATCAAACAAGCATACAAGTCGTCCATGGTCTATGGACGATGGGTGTCGGGTGCTGCTAAGCATCGTCTGCATCCTAGTATATATTTTTAACTAGAAAACAAGGTTTAAAGTGAGAAGTTCTCACCAACTAGCTAAACCAATACACCGCGACTCTTCATATGTAGAAATCTTCGTCGTGCTCGCCTTTTGTCAATTTCATTGTCTGTAGCCACTACATATATAAAAATCACATTTTTAATTCGCTCTATATGGATAAAAAACACATTTTTATACTGCTACTATATAGATAAAAATTATATTTTTACATCGCTACAATATAGATAAAAATTCTATTTTTATACAACGATCTTTATAAATAAAAGTTATATTTTTATTTCTCTTTCAAAATGATAAAAATAACATCTTTAACGCGATGTTTTCATCATAAAGATTATATTTTTATAACGCTACTTCTAATATAAAGATCGAATTTTTATATCGTCGCTATAAAAATCACATTTTTATCTCGATATATATATAATAAAAATTAGATTTTTATTTCGCTACACATATAAAAATCACATTTTTGCTTCTTCTACATAATAAAAATCATATTTTTATATCTCCTACATAATAAAGATCGAATTTTTATTATCTATATAATATAAAAATCATATTTTCATTTCAAAACAACATATATAAAAATCGAATTTTTATTTGAACTCTAAGTCATAAAAATCAAATCTTTTCTTACATAAAAATCTAATCTTTATGAAGTAAAAATCATAACTTTCCTACACAAAAAATCCAATCTTTTCTACTTAGAAAAATCCGATCTTTTCTTCACTAATGTTATAAAAACTGATTTATTTTTTTATTTAAAATCCTACCTTTGCTTAACTCCGCTTTGTATATAAAAAGAATCATAATTTTCAAAGTAAATCGAAATAAATAATAATAATAAAACTTACAGTGGTTCTAAGGGGAAAGGGTGCTGCTATTGAGGAAGGGGAGGGGTGCTTGCGTCAATCGCAGGGGGAGGTGGCGTGCAGGAGGTGGTCTACAGGCGGTGGAGGTTGCGGATTGGCAGCGGGTGGTTGCTAAGGGTGCTAACGGCGGCGGTTTTTATGGATTTGGGGTTTTAGGGTTTGTGGCTTGGAAGGAGGAGAGCTGGGGTGCTGCGCGGCGGCTCGAGGGGGGGTGCTCCGACTGGACGACGGTGAGGAGGGAAGGGAGCGACGATCGATTCGGTGTGGTTTTTTTTCTTATTTTTCTTTTATGAGATCGATGGTTCTGAGGTGGAAAGGGGAGAAGGAAGGATTATATATTTTTATTTTATTTAATTGATTTCAAAAAAAGTACCTTTTAATTTTGAATTCGAAATCGAACCCACCGACTGTCGTCCATAGCTAATTACCCCCATTCCGAACACAATGGGATATGTATCGTAAGCTGATTCGATCGTTTCGATTAGTTTCCTCCAAAATCAAAATATAAATATATATATTGAATTTGAATCCATATTTCAATTTACCGGGAACACATACAGTTCCTAAAAATTCCTAAAAAATATTTTCTAGCTTCGTATTGACGATACGGTCCTAACAAAACTAATTTCGTCAAATTCTGAGACCGTTTGAAAAATGGCCATTTTCCAGTCGATTAAAATCAACTGAAACTGGTCAAACGCGTTTTCCTTCGCCATGCTCACATATCGATTCGAAAAATTACGAATTTTAGAATCTAGCAATAACATGACATCACGGATCTATCAAAAGTGGTTTCATCGAAAATAGAGGTCGTTTGCAAAATTTCCATTTTTAAGGGCTAGAATTTCATAGCGACTATTCTGAATTTTCAACTGGACATAACTTTTTATTCCCGTTATGAAATTTCAATTTTTTGGATTCGTTGAAAATATATTCTCAATTAGATTCTAATATTTTTGGTTTCACTAAAATCCGGTTTATTTTGAATCCTGTACATTCATTTGAACTTTGAAATCGAAATTTCAAACTACCGCACCATTTTCAATTCCTTTTATGAATAGAAATAAATATTTATATTCTAATATTGATTAAAATAAATATATACGTTCTAATTCTATTCAAAATAAATTCCTCGTCGTTATTATTTAAAATAAATCATTTTAAATGTTCAAAATTCACTAAAATTACCAAAATAAAAATTTTAAATTGGCTCGGATTTACGGGTTATTACATTTTATATGCAATGTTTACGACAATGTTTATAAAGAGTGTAAGGCTAAAAATGTAATCTCGCTTACGCTATTTTAAAATGTTATATTTAACCATAGACACTATTATGATAGCGTATTATATTATGTGATAGTAGTTTAACGGATCCTTAGAGGATGGTGATCCCAAATGTCTTTTAAGTTACTGATGCATTTTATTGAACATTTCATTTGAGGTGATTTACTTTCATGAGAATGTTAGTCCTGATCTGAGTAAATTTGTTTTACATTATTTCTCAGGTTATATCAAGTATTGCAGTGTTGAGATTTCACCTTTTGAAGCTGGAAACTGTTGAAGACATCACCTCTATCTCTTGATTTCGGTTAATTCTCTTTTGCATTAGAAATTCTTGTATTTAGACTTCCGCTGTATTTAAATTTTGTAACTCTGATATTATGTATAAGTTTTGAATTTTATTTACTAGCTTCATGAACTACTATTGTATAATTTATTTATTCCACTACGAGATATTCCGCCTATTCTATGAACTATGATTATGTGATTTATCCTATTTACCTCAGAAGCTAATAACAATCTGTCGTTTCAAACGGTTTGAGTTGGTTTAGTTACCGCCTTGAAGTAGTCGAAAAGTCAGATGGTTGCATGTGGTATCAGAGCTTTGGTCTTATCAAACTTAGCTTATGGCGTAAAAGCTCATTAGAGATAGGGTAGTGATACCCGAGAATGAGTGGAATTAGTCACTAAATGCTTTTTGAGAGAGGGAGAGAGAGAGAGCATATTTTGAATGTTTAAATAGTTTAAAAAATGATTTTAAAATGCTTTTAAATAAATATTTTTAAATATAAAATTTTGTTTAATATTTTAACCCTTTTTATGAAATTTCTTTTCCATTTGAATCCATATTCCCTAATTGATCCTCTTTGATTAGGTTCTTTCATTCGTTCTGCTTTTAACTCGAATTTTATTACTTATCTTTGTCCATATCAAGGTAAGAAGTAGAAGGAGGGTATAAGTCTTCTAGAGGGTTCATTCTAATTAAATATTAGTTTGAATATGGTATTTTGTAAGGTATTATAATATATAAGTTTCTTGATGCAATATTTAAAATTTGATAAATGTATATATTGTAAATAACATTATGTTTTGGTAATACCAATATTTTGAAAAGTTTTGATGTTTATACTTTAAGGTTTATATTTTATAAACTGCATATATTATATAAGATTTAAAGATGAAGATTTTGTAAGAAATTGATTTTATCTCGATAAAATAATTTTGTTATATATTGGATTTAATAATAATACTGTTATTATATTTATTAAGGATTGAGGTTTAATTTTTAATAAATAAATGAGTGGGGGAGAGATATAACTTTTCCCTACTTAAAATTTTAAATTTAATGATTTGGAATATATTATTTATAATATATGAATTTGAATTTGGTATATTTTCAGTTTAAATATAGAAAAGATGTTTTGAGTGCTTACTCGACGTTAAAGTTGGCAGGTTGAATAACTGGTGATTTGGGTATACAACTGATCAACATATGTGTTAAATCCTATGTGTATTAGATAGATATAGAGTCACACTTTAGTCGCTTGAAAATGATTCTGGTAATGATCACGACATCATCGATATCTATTTTCATGTTTCGAAAGTGGGATAGATATATATAGATAATTAAGACGTCGAGTGAATTCTTAAAACTATTTTGAAATGTTTAAAATATTTTAACTTTTGATTTATATATATTTCAAATTATATATATATGTATGAAGATAGATATGAGCCATTGGTTTAAATATATGAATTATTTAATTACTATTTCTCTACCTCGACCCTTTTTGGGGACGAAAAGGTTTGAGTAAAGGAGATTGTAACAACCTCAAATTTTCGAGTATTTTATTTATTCATTTAAATTAAATTTTGGTTTTATTTATTTTATTTGTTTGGATTTTATTTAAATAGTGTTTATTTTGATTTAAACTAAATTTATTTTCGACTTTATAAAACAAATGATTTTGTTTTGATACGAATATAACTTGATAATTGCGACGATCTGCTACGGTGTTAAGGATAATCATTGGAATATAACACATTAATCATCATTAGCAGAGTATAGATAATAGCATAAATAGGAAATAGAATAATTTACACAAATATTACAGCGGAATCATATATATATATATATATATATATATATATATATATATATATATATATCACCACATCAGAGAGCACAGTGCAGGATACAACTTAGTGCATAATAATACATAATCTGTCTACATCGCCTGAGGCGTAATCACATACATAGAGAGTACATAAACGAAACATCAGTCTACATCGCCTGAGGTGGAATCATATACATATATAGTAATGGCGGAAAAATCATAGTCATCACTGTGTAGTCAGGCCTCGCCATGAGCCAAAAGGTGCACCTCTGCTGCAGTGCAAAGCCAAAATATGCCAGCTACCTGTTACTGGGCTGCCCATGTGAAAATAAGGGCATCCGAGTTTGCAAGGTGAAACAAAATATGAGTCAGTCATCGGACTGGTATGAGAAATCTACTTAACTAATTAAAAAACAATAATAAGGAAAATCAAAGGACCACGCCATTTTCGCTGAACGAGTTTACTCCAATGAGTGCTAGTGCATGAAATAAAGTAAATTATTAAATCATCGCAATGCTTTTTATAAAACTGAAGCCATTATAAGACTCAGGTCCCATCACACAATGCAACGCAAGCCGGAGGATAGAGTTTTTACCTTATAATGGCCAAGAGATGCTTCATACGTATAAACAAAAGTGTTTGTTATTATTACTAGTGCATATACGTTTCAAAAGCGAATTCAATCATAAATATCAATCATAGACGGCATAAATGACCCATTCCACTATGTCGCCATACTAGTAATACAATCAAATTCGCAATTTCATATTGGAAATTGGATTCCATCATGATTCGAGGCAAGGGGAAAGCTCCTCTCTGTTCGAGACACTCTAGCAAATGCCTCAGGACCACACACAGCGATCCCTGGATCCTCCAAGGCCGGTCCTCTCTTACTTTTGAGGATTAGCAATTCCTGAACACACGTTTCTCGGTCATTACAGACCTATAATCGAGGCGCCTTGCATTCCAACAACCACACAGGTGAAAAGTATATATAAACGTCAGGGCTGGTAAGTCACTGAAACCACCGTAGCCATAAAGAAACGTCGTGCACTCCTTAGGTCCTTATCCCGTTTTTGACTCATACAGAAGTGTGAGGCTCGCAAATCCACGCTACACACAAAGTTATGCCACATAGGCCATGCTTTGATCATCAACCACAAGACTTTGCTTTGCAACAGAAGCCTTGATCATATGCCCCTTAGGCGTGCCACACAGGCAATTCACTCCATGCGACCGATTACTATCGATATATAACCTCTGAGCTTGTACCTCTCAGAGAAGGGCGTTAAGCAAGAGAATAAATTCTCCACCACCAAACAGATATATATATTTAATAGAGATCAATCAGCACAGAACAAAATCCAATGTCAGACACACAGTCCATTTACAAGTTCGTTCTGGGTTTGAACGAAGCTGGAGGCACCAAATTCCTCGTGTATCCGTACAATCAACAATACGTCCGGACGGCTACCACTTCAGCTCCTTCAAGGTAGCTACTCCAATCATGAGCATCAGTAGCGGCCATCCATCCAATGTGAAGATCGTCGGTCTAGAACCGTCTTCAGCTCTTTGACCTCTAACCGTCGATCGATTATTTGAAATGAGAATGAACTCAGCCTTTTCAAATAATCCACGTATATTTAGATTTTCAAATCAATTTTTCACATGGTTAAATTATTCAACATTCACATTTCAGTTTCTTAGTATAATTTTCATGTCGAACACCTTCAACCATCAAACATCTAGCAAAACAAGCAGAATCAGCTTATTTCCATTCTATATCGTCTATAATATTTTATAATGATATATCTCCATTTTTATTTATTTAAAAACGGTCGTATTTAATTAAACGACGTTTCAGGTCGTGCCGAGGCACTGGCGCTGTTTTTCCCAAAATATGTTTTAACATATCTGAAAAATCTAACCGTTGGATTCCAACAAAGTTTATATCATTGGAAGATATTCCCAAAGCGAACCCAATGGTTCCAGTTTCGTGAAAATCCGATGGTCAGATCGTCCGGTATAATCGTTTGAAGTTACGATTTCAAAACGCGAACTGCATGACCTCGATTCATTTTAATTTAATATATATATATATATAATTCATTCGGCGATTTCTATATCGTTTTCACTTCAAATATTTCACTAACACCTTTATATTTCGAAAAATTTCGCCATAACCTCCTTTGTACGGGAAGGGGTTTGGAAATTTATCGGGTCGTATTAGGTACCCAATAAATCCTAATAAGCATACACATATTTATAGTGATATATTCCAGTATCCACAGGGGAGTGTGTATAGATCATAACTCCAGAGAATAAATTCTTGTCACCCTATAAATGGTTTGTGTGCGTTAATGACCAGAGAGACGTGTTTATTGTCATCTCCAGACCCGTGTGGGGTTTTTATTAATCTTGCAATTTACCGCTACAATTTATATAGTCCAGATCAGTCATCGGTTCAACCTGTAATATATAGTCATCGCCATACAAGCCTCTCGCTCGTATAGTAAATCTTCAACCTCGTCACACAAGCACCAAATGCTTATGTGATATATGATGAAGTATTCCTATCGTCAAGAAGTATGCCATGTAATGTAGTTCAAAATTAATTATTACTATCATATGGCGATGTTTATTATTACACACAGAACAACTAGCACTTCGCACCCAATGGCATTCACAGGAGTTGATATAATAATAAAATTTGCACATCCAACTCATTAAGATTTACCTATTTGTTGGGCATGCAAATAAATTCTTTACTCAACAGCTAATCCATTTCCTGTTCAATACATGTATATATGTATGCAAAACTAAGCTAAAAATTATGTTTCTAACGAACAAAGGTTTATCTCCACTTATGGTTATTTTTAACACTTCCTATTTCATTTAAAAATGATATTTTTGGCGAACTAAAATATATTTCAACACATGACTATTTTATTTAGTTCCTATGCATGTTAAAAATAATATTCATAGCAAACAAATATTTATTTCAACACTTGTATATTTTTAGAAATTCACACTCATGATAAAAATGGTATTTTTATCATCAAAAATATTTATTCGACACATGAATGTTTTTAACACTTCATATTCTCAATAAAAATGTAATTTTTATTGTTTAATCTTTTATTCAACACATGAACCTTTTTCCAACACACGAAACTTCTCAACACATGAGCATTTCCACATATGGATATAGTTTATATAGTTTGTACTTATAAGAAAGATATAATTTTTATTGTTGAAACAATTTATTTATAACATGAATATTTTACATACTTCATATATAATAAAAATTTGATTTTTATTGTTAAAACAATTTATTTATTCAACACATGAATTTATTCTTCAACACATGAACTTCTCAACACATGAGCATTTCCACACGTGGATATGGTTTCAACACATGACTTTTGTTTCAACACATGAAAATAATTTCAACATATGAAAATAATTCTAACACATGAATATTATTCAAAATTTCGGCAGCATAACGGCATGGTAGTTAAAACAAGCACCGTCCCGAGTACGGCTCCTCGCTCTACCTTAAAACCTCGCGGTTTTTGATAATGGGGATTTCATACATCTAATTCGCACGTAGGCAAGTATGATGTTTCTTTTCCACAATTTATTTCAATCACAAATGGGTATTTTTCAACCACAACCAAACAATTCTATCAACCATTCACATTATTCACCAAATTTTTCACCCCAATTCACAATTAATAAATATCGTCCATGGTTTGTGGACGAGGGGAGTATGTATATATATATATATATATATATATTCGTATATACATATATTTTATTTCCATTCCAACACACATATCATTTATACAATGCATGTATAATTCATTCTTCGCTCATACCACTTATACAACGCCTGTACGTGAGGTATACAACACGTATATAATTTATATTTCGCTTAGATAACTTACACAACACATGTCCATTCACATTTCAGTTTAGAAATCTCACATTGGTTGTCGTTTTCTAAAAATCCTAGCAAGCTTAGAAAAAAATCCCCGGACACTTCTAGACTGCAGAGAGCGTCGACACGGTCTCGATTTTACCTGTTTCATCGAATTTCGTTAACGCACAATAAAGATATGATTTTTCAAAGTTTGCAACAAAAAGGGTTTCCACTCTTAAATGAGCAAATTCCGACGATTTATTCCACGATAAAATCTCTGACCACATGCATTCAACTCCTATCGATATCCTCTACAATACCCAGAAGCCCGATTTCTTAATTAACATCTGAATCAAAGCTATTTCCGGCTAATCCTCTCACTGCATGTCGAAGTAACTTGTACCCGTAGCTTTGTATCGTCGGGAGCTTCGTTTTGATATATAATTGGATATTGTTTAAGGAGATTTGAATTTAAATCTTGAAATTTTATTTCATCTAGGGTTTGGAAATTGCTACCAGCCATCAGAGAGAAAAAATTGACGAAGGAAAATTATACGTAGTGAAATGGGATGATGAGGTGGATATGAGTTTTTATTTATATAAATATAGAATGTCCAATATATGAAACAAACAATCATCGCATTACATTGATTCAGTTCACATTTTATTCTGTACGATCAAACAACAAGTCGGATTTCGACGAAATTTGATACTCTACAAAAATTCACTATTCCGGATCTGATGAAACCGATTTCGTCAGTTTCTGAGACATACGCCAAAACAGTTAAATTTCAACATTGATTAATTAATAAAATATTCAATTATTTGTTTAACAGCTTTAATTCAATTTAAATATTTATTAAATTCTATTTTAATCCAATTACGACTAAAATAAATTTTATGAATCGATTTCACAAGTTTAATGTTCCCGAATTTGATAATATTTGTATTTTAAGTTTGAACTACGATTGACTCTATTTATCTTCGATGATTTTAATATTAACTCATAATTTCACCATTTACCAAATTTAAATTTGGAGTTCCAATTATAAATTAAACAACTCAAATTTATTTAATTATCAAACATTAAATTTCAAATTACGACATTTTCCAAATATAAACTCAAATTAAAAATCAGATTATACCCAATTCAAATATCATTATTATAAAAATCAACTAAATTTTATTTTTAACTAATATTATTCAATTTATTTAATTTAAATCTAAATTTAAATATACAAAAAATTATGGGGCGTTACAACTTTATTGTTTATGAACGACCCAGAATGCATGTTGCCTTCGCCCTATGTACTTCTTTATACTAACCATTTCATGCACGAACCGACCCAATTGCTTATAATCTTACCTTGCCATGTATAAACATGTCTTCATTTCCATGTGTGCACATTTATATAACAATATGTTCAGTTTGTTATTAACACTTTATTTTGCGTATATGCTTTATAATCTTGTGCCACCACGTTAATATTGAAGCTGACCCAAAAGTATTTCACTTTACTGCCAATCCGTATTGCAACCGACCAATATTTTAGTTAAAGCCGACACATTAACGATCCATATATATTTTTTGGAGCCAAGGCATACTTTTATGTGACATACTAATGGTACATGCATTAATACAAGGAAATGATATCAATTCATCTTGTGCTTTCCACGTGGACATTACTGTACGCATGCATGAACTAGTGCATAGCATTACTCCCTTCTACATTGTAAAGTCATCCCATATTATGGCCATGTACAACATTATTGCTTATCTGTGACCATCATTTAATAGTCACAACTCATCCATTTTATTGGAGCGAATTGCACCATGATATGTTTTGCGGCATATCATGTGGATGATGGTCTATGCGGAGAGATAGCAAATTCATATTCATGAATTATACTTCATGTTGATCAGTGCAAAGGTCCCATAGTGTTATACAGAATGGCCGGTCTATTAGTTAGTGAATGGTGACGTGAACTTGCTCTTTGCAGAACATGCTTGCATGTTTAGTAGATGTTCACGTAACATATTTGCACCAATGTTGGATTCCATGCTCTTCATTGCGGCCGACGCAGTTGGTACCGACCGAACCATATGATTGAGACCGACCTGTGTTATAGACCGATCCATATACCTGTGATCAACCCATTGTTATGGACCGACCGATTCAGTGTATTGAATTTGACTAACCCGAGCTGGTGTGGGTGTTCGAGCCATAGTGTTCCACCCGCGGTGCTTGACTCGCGGTGATCGGCCAGAACTGCTGTGCTCGACCCTGCATGCTTCAGGGTGAGTGTTGCTCGACCGTCCCGTGCTCGACCCAGGGTGCTCGAGTTGGCTTTTTCGATCCATGGTGTTCGAGTCATGTATATTACAGCTGATCGATCCGCCGCGTTTACTACACGGTCGATGCGTTATTTTTCTGAACGGCGTTTTCTTAACGGGGTCAACAACTGACTTTAAAGAGGGACACTTCTTCTTCCTCAAAATGGAAAAAAGCATTGTATTTGTAATAAAAAAGAAAAGATCAATACATATAAATTGGACATAGGCACCAACTTTGCCGAACAACTATAAAAATCTTGTGTGTTCCCTGTTTTTCTTTACATTACCGTGTTTATAATTGTTATCCCTGTGTTACATTTTGGATTGTACGTCACTAGTGACCAAATTTTGACACCAACATTTTAGCGCGTCAGGAAGGGGCCAAACCTATGATCTTCTGCTTACTCCGACCTATGGAGAACAAGTGAAAGAAAGATGTAACATCTTCCCGCCCCACAAACACTGACGCAGCCGGAAAAAATGCTGCAGAGGCAAGTCAAGAAGCCTCCTTTCATGAAGACGTGTCCCGATATATTACCCAGGTTGACATGGATAAAATTATGGCTTATTTCAGAGGCCATATGACATCTCAGGGTAAACTCCTCGATCGACAACAACAGTTGATGGATCACCTTCTCGGTCGAATAGAGATGGGATTAAACGCTTCAACATCAATTCCTCCACCAACCCGGACTGGGGCAATAATTAATCTCCGGTCTGCGTAGAATCAGGCCACTAATCAGATCACACCTTCGCTTCCTCCTGGCTGGGCTCCACCTCCCGACAATCATAGCCAGAAGTATCGCTTCCAGCGACCAGCGTAGCCTCATATGTACAGAAGGCCCACGATCAAGATCTAGGTTGCCAGACCACTTTGTCTCCACTCTTGGAGACAGATCGGCCCCCTGGACCAATTGAACAACCACTGGTCAGTCAGGATCTAAGCCAATCCCACTACAACCTAGTATCTTACCGTAGACTCGCCTTATGCTGACTTTCCTTCAACGAAGAGCTGGTGGAGCCTTCCTTTCGAACTAGGGAGACCACTCTACCATACCGATCCCTAGACTGGCGGAGGAAAATGGTACTGTAGACCTTCCTAACACCACCTCAGGCGAGGGTATCAAAGAGCCCCGAACATCACATGCTTTGCTGAATCAGCTCGGACCTTCAGTCATGGGTACGGCTCAGTCCAATCCTCATCAGGTTCAAGAGGGGTCGGTCTGCCTAGAACCATCAACTGCGATGAACCCTCGCCCTCACCTTCACTCAACTCTCGGAGGCCGAGCCCAACTAGCTTCCACCCTTCCGAGCATGCTTCCGTTGGACCCCAGTGCTGGACCTCGCCTGAATGCAGAGATGGATTCATGGAAGCGACTCATCGGAGATGGAAGCCAGCTTGAAAGCATCGTGCGACGATTCACCCTGGGTAATTCTTCTCAGCAAGATATAAATAACATCCATCGCAGCCCCTTCACCGGGGAATTCAGGAACTCCCGCAATCCTCCGAACTTTAAATTTCCAACTATCGAACCATATAATGGTTGGACCAACCCGACCATCCATCTCATGCGATACATGCGACATATGGAAGTGCTTGGCGCACCAGCCAATGTTATGGTTAAGTGCTTTCCGCTATTACTCACAGATATAACTGGTATGTGGTTTTGACAGCTAACAACGGAGTCAATTAACAGGTGGAATATGCTGGTCACCAGCTTCATCGAGAAGTTCAGAGTACATATCTCCTGGTCGAAGAGTGTCATATTCCTAACCACCATCAAGCAATGTCCGGGAGAGATGCTTCGGTCCTTCCTTGAAAGATTCAACACGATCGTAGCATCAGTCGATCAAATCGGGCCATTGATGGTGCTTATGGCCGCCATTGCAGGAGTTCAGAACCGATCAGAGTTCTCGATCTCTTTCACCATAAATCCCCCTAAGGAAATAGAAGATTTCTATGCTGAGGTCGAGCGATTCCTCAACAAGAAGACGCCAACATTAA
Organism: Allium sativum; assembly: GCA_030737875.1. Classification (NCBI taxonomy): domain Eukaryota; kingdom Viridiplantae; phylum Streptophyta; class Magnoliopsida; order Asparagales; family Amaryllidaceae; genus Allium; species Allium sativum. The sequence goes on from CM060912.1 coordinate 1,001,563,352, forward strand.
GATGGTGAGCCTCGAAGTCCTAGCCACCAAACAACAAGGTCCATCTCACACCAATGGCCAGAATAAAGGAAGAGGAAAGGCCCCAGAGAAGAATGAATTCAACGTACAACCTCGAAGAGAGGATAAGTATGATCAGTGTACAGAGCTCAATTCTTCCCTGCTCGACATCTACCTTGACGTACGAGGGTCCCTGCCTTTCCTAAGACCTCCTCAAAGAGATCCAACCTAGAAAGAACTCGAATCTGGAAAGCACTGCATGTTCCACAACATCGTTGGTCACAACACCAATGAATGCAGGCACTTATGCGATCCATCGAGGATAGGGTCAGGCGAGAGGAGCTTCTCAAATATGTCAAGAAGAACCCACAGGCCATGCCGCCATGATCTTCTTCCCAAGCTCCTCAAGTCGGTCCTCGAGCTCCTAGAAGCGGAAAGGACACTGAGACTAGCACTCACAACATAATCATTAATTAAAGTTTCAATTTGTTTTTCAACGTATTTTTGTTTCTTTAATAAAATGGACACTTTGATGTACATATGTACGGAGTTAGGATTTAGCTCCTAGGCATGCTCTGGAATCACTAAGCTCTCCTCTTAGAATTTACTTTCATTTTCCCGTAATAGTTCTTTAGCAGCTATGAGCTCTCTTTTGCAAACATGGATTATGTTTGAATGATTTAGGCCGAGCACGACCAATGCTCACCCCCTCGAATATGGTCAGTGCGAAAGCCTACCACCATATCCAAAACCTACTCCTTGATTCGAGTACAGTCAGATCTCTCCATGATGAGTATGGACTATACTCGTCCCTTCTAAGACTTTCAAAATGACCTTATACAAATCGAGCATGATTAACACTTGCCATAAGCCGAGCATGGTTAATACTCGGCCCCTGCATAAGCCGAGTATGGTTAATACTCGCCACCTCCATAACCGAGTATGGTTAATAAGCCCCCTCCGTAAGCCGAGTATGGTTAATACTCGCCACCTCAGTAAGACGGGTATGGTTAATACTCATCATCCCTCTAAGCTAAGTGTACTACTACTCGCCCTTATCTTCAAGCCGAGTCTGATCAATACTCGCCTAGATGAAACTAAAAAGCCATCTCTAAACTGAGAATGGCTCATACAATCTCTGCAGATACTGGATCTCACGACTAGGATCGATGATTTCCTTCTCGGGCTTAATACGGTCCTTGATGGTTGTCAGTTTTCTAGCATTAATACGATCTACTTCGATCGTCGATTTTCTGGTCTTAATACAACCATCGGGATCGCCAGACTTCTGGCCTTAACATGGTTTGGCATGACCATCTTTACCCCCATATTGGACTTCGATGCAAGGATCAGAACACACCTCCTTTACCAAGAAAATGTATTCTAAGAGGCAAAGTGTTGACCAACTTTTTGGCAAAACCTTTCTCGGTTCAGTGAATCGAAGCCCATTGTCAGAAAGTTTACTCTAAGTTTCAGTCGGTCAACCGATAAAACGACCTACACTCCAGGAAGCTTAGTCAAGTTTCAATTCAAGCTAATCTCCTTTAGGAACGACCCAAACTAGAATCGGCCCAAGTTATTCTTCTTCAGATAATTAAACAGACTATCAAACCCAGAAGAATCGCACTTCTCGACCGATTGAGTTAATCGCTCCCATCAAAATCGGATCGACCAAATATCTCAGACTCGCCTGGAAATATGCCTCCGGATCATCGAATACTTGGCCCGACTCTCAAGGCAGTAAAGGCGGTCAAATCATCTCCGGAAAAAGCTCTACTTTTGATACACCTCACTGCGATGGCCACGTAAGCCACTATTTCCGAGGATACTATTAATGACCAGTGGACCGGGTCCCACCGCCGCAACTATTTCCACTGATCGAACTCCACGTGTCCGAGCTCCGAAAAATAGGAAAGCCACATAGCGGCCCGCTTAGCCCACTTCTTCACCTATAAATACATCTATGCTAAAAATGGAAAAGGGACTTCTTTTTTCGGTGGAACCTCTCCTTCTAATTCAAAGCTTCTCTACGGCTAAGTTAAAAGAGGGATACTTCTTCTTCTTCCCAAAATAGAAAAAAACCTTGTACTTATAATTAAAAAGAAAAGGTCAACATGAAAGGTGTAGCTATTTAAATTTAAAAAAAATTGATAAAATGAAAATTGAACTTCGATTTTCTAACAAAATGTTTCGACCTCCGCAAAACAGGTCAAAATCTAAAGAAAAAACAAAAAATCTTCGGTTTCAAAGAGAAAAGTGGTTATGGCTAGGGTTTCTAGTATGGCCCGCTTGCTGGAGGTGGGGGAAGGTACGCTAGGTGCGGTCAGGTCAGCGGTGGATGTCCTACTGTTGGTGGTGGAAAAGTGGTGGAAGGTTGTTTGAATTTCTAGATCTAGGTTTTCATAAATCCTAAATCATTTGTATTGTGAAATTAGAATGGATTAATATAGACAGAGATTATGAATTATTACAACAATTAGAATTTACTTAGGGATTGATTTGAGAAAGGAAGAAATTTTAGATTAGAAGAAAGGTCGAAGTGGAAGAAATGGCCTTGGTTAAAAATTGGAAATGGAAACATAAAAAAGAAAGATCCATAAATAATCTTTCTTAGAGTCCACTCAAATTGTAAGATAATACTTAATAAAGGATGACGTGACACAAATAGCTTTTGAAAGTTGACATGGATCGATTAGTACAGAAATGTACTAATGAAGAAGTGTATATGAAAATAAACTGTAACACCCCACGTCCATTAATGTCACTCACAAAGGGAATGCATTAACTTCCATGGAGGTTTTAAGTGAATATAGAACAGAAAAATTACAACAAGACAGATTATAAGTAGTACTTGGAAATCTAACACTTTATTTCATTGCAGCGGAAATTAAACATGTTTATTACATCATAAAACCATAAATCAGAGTCAAGTACAATATCCATCTTGATAAAACAAAATACATAATCCCATTACATAAATAGCCATTAAAGAAGATAACAAGCTGGACTTTACTTCAACGGTCCAAGCTTTCCAAAAGAGAGATAAAGCAATCCAATCAAGCTCCACTAGAGCTGGACCCACCCTGAGGACCTGGAGGGGGGAAAAAGATAGAAATAGGGGGGGTCAGACATAAAGTCTGGCGAGTATGATAATTCTAACAATACTATTATCAAAATAACTAGACTAAGGCATAAGCTGGAAAACAAGGAAATGTCTATGAACTATTGGGTATGGAAGAGCAGATAAAGATAACGTTAAAGGCACACCTAATTACTAATGAATAATTACTACACTGCACCACACCAGTCACCCTAAAGGTTGATCCCACTTGCTTCACTTAAAATTTTTATAAATAACTTCGTGTACCCCTAGCTGACTACATAGGTGCCGCCTGCCCCTATCTCCGCTAGGTGTACCAAACTACCCACTTTCGATCGGCTCCCTACTCGTAGATACCCGTGCTGGCCCCACAGTGGGGTGTGTCACTCCCCTAAAGTGGCAATCCGATACAACTTGAGGATGCACGGCTTATACCTACACGATGCAACAACGTCTTACCTACCAGCCCGGGTCCACACACGCATATGAAACCCGTTGGACTTGCGTTGCCACCGCTAACCCGTTTGGCCTTGTAACACCCCACGTCCGTTAGTGTCACTCACAAAGGGAATGCACTAAGTTCTATGGAGTATTTAGTGTAACACCCCGTATGTTGAATAACTTGCTATAATATAAAACAGGGAAGAACAAAATTTTAAAATACGAATTAGGGGAAACGGGCTATGCCATTGCGTTCGTCTCGGAAAAATACGCGAAATAGAGTCCGAGTTTTCGAAAATCGGAGTCCGTATGACCAGTTAAGGCCCGAAGAAGTTTTCAGAAATTCAAAACAGATTTAAATATAAAAATTTCACATTTCAGAAGAGGCGGGAAAATTCCCTTCCGGCAGAGGGAGTCGACCCTAGGGTCGACATGGGTGTCGACCCCTCCCTAGGGGTCGACCCAGGGGTCGACCCCCCCATGTCGGTCTGTGTGACCTGGGTGCACCATTTTGGCTTTTGGGCTGTGCTGGATGGCTTGTGACGAAATCTGACGGCTCTAAACTAAATTAGGGTTAATCTAAGGGCCTAAACTACATCCTAATTCTATAAATACACCCTAAGACTACCCTAATTCATACTAAAAATAGATACAACGTCGTTATGCCGTCAAAATGAAACTTGAAGGAGCCTCCATCAAATTGTAGAAGAAGATAGCTTCTCAAATCAACTTCTAATCAACTCTAGCAACTTAATCTTCTTCATAGGAGTGCTAATCAACAAGTTGTGAGTACTATAGCCTTAATGACTAATTGTTGAAATGATTATGATAGGATATAATGAGGTTATGGCTATGAATGTGGATCCATGCAAGTTATGTTATCATATGCTATGTGTTTATGATGTTATGCAAGTTATGCAAGTCATATGCTATATGTTCATGATGTTATGCAAGTTATGCAAGTTACATGTTACATGATCATGATGTTATGCAAGTTATGCAAGTCATATGCTACATGTTCATGATGTTATGCAAGTTATATGCTATATGATCATGATGTTATGCAAGTTATGCAAGTGTTAGGCTATGTGTTCATGATGCTAGTTATGCAAATTGCTATGATAAACATTGATCCATTATGACACCATGTTATGCAAGTTTGGTGTTTGATTATATGCAAGTTCATATATGATATGTTATGCAAGTTTGGTGTTTGATTATATGCAAGTTCATATATGATATGTTATGCAAGTTTGGTGTTTGATTATATGCAAGTTCATATATGACATGTTATGCAAGTTTGGTGTTTGATTATATGCAAGTAACATGTGCAAGTTTACACCTTTGTATGATATGCATACATATGCAAGTTAACCCCTTTGTATGTCATACATACATATGCAAGTTTACCCCTTTGTATGACATAAGTAACTTATGCAAGTTAACCTTTTTATGACATATGTGATTCATGCAAGTTTGGGTTGATTATTTATGCTAGTTGGGTTTGATGCCATGGTCATATATGCAAGTTGACACCTTTAAAACCCATGTTGATGCTAATGTTATGCAAGTTGAACCCATTGTGTTTGTGATGAATCTTCCCTTTTAAGTATGTCATGTCAACGTATTACGTGGGGAACGATGGGGTTAATATTCATGATAATAAAGTGGTGTGAAGTTGGTATGATTATGCATACCATAAAGTGGATGGACATAATTGATTCAATTATGTACATCGTTAAATTTGTAATTAATTAGGGATAATTAATACAAATTATGGGGGTGATTAATTAGGTGTAATTAATCGACTAAGACACGAGGTTGGACCCTTTTGTAGCATAAGACTGCCCGGACCCGACCGGCAAATCCAGCGGCTACAAATGATTGGCCCAATGTGAGAGGTCTTAGGCATAAACTAAATACGTGACAAGTGTAAAGACAAGAGGTTAGACTCGGTTATGGCGTAAGGCTGCTCGGACCCGACCGGCAAATCCAGCTGCCATAAAAGATAGTCTAATGTGAGAGGTCTTTACAAAGGTTACAGTCTTAATCAATTAAGAAACACTTAACCATATTAGCATGTAGAGGGACATGAGGGGTTAAGTGGGTGCCTTGGGTGGCATGTGGAAAAATCTAGTGGTTGCCTTGGGTGGCAATAGAAAATACGATTAGAATACTTAACCAAAGTGGAACATGTAATTAAACATGATTAAAGGGTTAAGTAAGTGCCTTGGGTGGCATGTGGAAAAATCTAGTGGTTGCCTTGGGTGGCAATAGAAAATACGATTAGAGTACTTAACCAAGGTAGAACGTGTAATTAAACATGATTAAAGGGTTAAGTAAGTGCCTTGGGTGGCATGTGGAAATCAAGTAAGTGCCTTGGGTGGCATGTGGAAATCTAGTGGGTGCCTTGAGTGGCAATTGAAAAATATGATTAGATGACTTAACCAAACTTTAAACATGTAAGTGGACATGATTATTAAAAAGGGTTAAGTGGGATACACTAGAAGTGACATGCTTAGGTGGGTAGCTTGTGGGGGCCCATTTCAACCAGTAACCCATATGTATCTTATTGGGCTCGACCCATGTCGAGGACGGAACACGTGTACTGGGCTTGACTATAAGAGGCCAAAACGGGTTAGCGGTGGCAACGCAAGTCCAACGGGTTTCATATGCGTGTGTGGACCCGGGCTGGTAGGTAAGACGTTGTTGCATCGTGTAGGTATAAGCCGTGCACCGTTGATTGTATTAGGTTGCCACTTTGGGAAGTGATACACCCCACTGTGGGGCCAGCACGGGTACTACGTTAGGGAGCCGATCGAATGGGAGTAGTGGGTACACCTAGTGGAGATAGGGGCAGACGGCACCTATGTAGTCAGCTAGGGGTACACGAGACTACTATTGAGATTACTAAGTACACTTAGTGGGATCAATCATTAAGTTAGGAATTACCCTTGGGTGGGTAGATCTGGTGTGGTGCAGTGTAGGAATTACCCTTGGGTGGGTAGATCTGGTGTGGTGCAGTTTAGTATTACCCTTGGGTGGGTAGATGCGTCTTTACTGTTATCTTAGTTCATCCTAAGTCTAGTTGGCTGCTTAGTGTAGTCATTTATCCCCAGTTGTACCATACCAAGTTTATATCATACCCTAATTACTTTAATGATTGTATCGTTAAAGTTATAGGGCTCACTTAGACTTATGTCTGACCCCGTTGTTTTTATCTTTTTTCCCAACCCTCAGGTTCTCAGAGTGGGCCTAATGCTAGTGGACTTTGATAAGATCGCTTTATCTGTCTTTTCGAGCTTGGACCATTGATGTAAAGCTCAGCTTATCTTTGCTTTTATGGCTATTAGTTTATGTTAGTGGGATTATGTACTTTTGTTTTATCAAGATGGATATTATGTACTTAACTCTTGTTTATGGTTTTGTGATGTAACCAAACATGTTTATCTTCTGCTGCAATGAAATGATGTTTTAAATTCTCAAGTATTACTTATATCTGTCTTGTTGTAACTTTTCTGTTCTATAGTCACTTAAGATACTCCACCGATGCTATGGCATTCCGTTAGTGAGTGACCGTAGCGGGCGTGGGGTGTTACATTTAGGGTAAAAGATGCAGATAAATTACAAGACAGACAGAAATTAAACAGCGGAAAATAAAACATTTCTTTATTGATAAAATGGTTTGTACAATGATTTCTTTAGAATATTAGAGTATCATCTGTCTTACAAAATAAAGAAGCATAAAAACAACATTTATATTCCCCGATTTTAGCAAGAGCCAGCCATAGCATCTGAAAAGAGAATCCAGGCATACTTCGACAAATCTTCAAGCTGGGAAAGAGTGGCAGTCCAACTTAACCTGAGCTAAACTATTCCCTCCTTTACTACCTGGGGAGGGGGGGGGGGGGGAGGAAAAAAAGAAGACGAAAGAAAAACAGAGTCAGACATAAAGCCTGAGTAAGTTAAGTAACTTCTAGCATGTGAACATGGAAAACAAAACGACATGAATTAACTGAATACAAGATTGCAACATGACGATAGGGTCAACAAGATTAGACAAGGTAGTCACAAGATATGCTAAGATAAACTGGATACGCTCTAATACTTTCGCTGCTTCGCTATTTCCTTGTTATAATGGTTTCTATATCTCTGCACCACCTATCTAGTGTCCCAACTAGTAACGATAACGTGATCCCAATCCCTGTATTTTCCATTTCCTTCCGGCATACATTTATTATTTATTACCTAGATCAAGTCTAGGGTTTTCTATCAAGTGCTTTCTAGATTTAACTAGAGTTTATGCTATCTGCTGAACGCTTCTCGAGTTCAGGGTTTTTGCCACCTAGTTCAACTAGGGATTACGCTACCTGTCGAACGATGCCCCCAAGTCTAGGATACACTACCTAGAGTGGTATATGTTCTTATACTTCCCTACGCATGTATCGCGAATCGTTATCGCTTGTCTAGATGCACATGTCCTGTAATGTGCGGTTCGAGTCCTGTGACAGGGCAAATCAAGGAATACAGAACTCGGTCAGGAGCTTTCAGATATCTACCGATGCAGATGCTAAGGTCTGTTTTTATTCCAGTGGCTATGGTCCCACTTGACCCTTCCCTCAACTAATGAAAGGCACACCTTGTAAAATGAGAACTATACGCCGGCCCCCGGTGCCCCACTATCCTATGGCCATCCGCAACCATAACTAGATAGCAAGTATATGGTCTTTTGGAGTTCTCCGCCTTTCTGCTTCACGTATCACGATTGACTCAAGATGGATGGTAGACGACGAGTTGCTATCACAGGGCTACCGTTTGCTCGCCGAATCACGCCGGTCCATCCTAGTCTTTAGGTTGCCATGTATTGCAACCAAGGCATACCCCTGGTTCTTCTACGCAGACCTTAACCTCTGTGGGCCCAGGCGGATCATTTGCAGCCTCACAGAGGGATACCAAGAGTACCCTCACGTCCCCTCGAACCCTCGGGCTTCGTAACCCAATTCGTTGGAGCCTTCTCTCTATTTAGACGGACATTCGCTCCTTCCCGTGTTATACTAAGAATTACTACTTAGTTGTACTAACTAAGATTTACCACTTAGTTTCCAGAATCGTTGTTTTCTAAGGTTTACTACTTAGTTCCCTTTCCCGTCAATTTGGATTGGTTAAGTGTCATTAGTCAATTCAAGCCAACTTAACCCTCTTCATTCATCCTGTTATACTGGTTAAGTGTTATCGGTAATTCATGTTGACTTAACCCCACCACAAACCAAGTTATATTGGTTAAGTATTTCTTATGACTTAACCCTACCCATTCACCCTATATTGGTTAAGTGTTCCTTTTTATCTTAACCTTGCCCGTCTGTCTAACATGTTATTAATGGTTAAGTATTATCCCTTCATGTTTAGACTTACCCCTATTCTTTTATCACCATCTGATGGTTAAGTGTTCAAGTTTACTTAACCCTATGGTCTAGCCCAGCTAACATATCAAATTGGCTAAGTGTATTAAATCTTACTTAACCCCAACCTCTAGTCTAGTTAACATGTAAATTTGGCTAAGTGTATTAACTTTACTTAACCCCACTTTCTAGACTAGTTAACATGTAAATTTGGCTAAGTGTTTTCTTAGTTACTTAACCTCTACAATTATCGTCTTGTTACCATGAGTTTGGTTAAGTGTCCCTGTGGACTTAGCCCTCCGTTCTAGCTTAACTGAGCTTAAGTTGGTTAAGTGTTCCTATGGACTTAACCCTCCCATTCTAGCTTAACTGTATGAACCTAACCCCACCTACCAGTCTTGTTATCATGTTGAGTTGGTTAAGTATCTTAGTTAACTTAACCCTAGCATTCTTGTTCTAGCTTTAACTAAATAAATTAAAGCCACGACCACTCACATTAGACATATATTGTTGCGATTACTGGATGTGCCGGTTGGTTCCGGGCAGGTTTACATCGCAACTCAGTCTAACCTCGGGTTAGGCCTATTCGTGTTTTCTAGTTCAAAGGGTTTTGATTAATTTTCAAATCAGGTTTTGAAAGTAACCGTTCCGTCCGTCGAATCAGTTAGGGATAGCCAGGGAGAGCAGGAAACTTGTATTTTCCAAACTCAAGCCTAGACACTATCCTCTCTGTCACCCTAGAACTTTCTGGTTTATTATTAAAAGAGATGTCGTTAACCAACCTTTAATTTGTCTAAATTAACATTTCCTCATTTAGGAAAAATTTTATAAGTAAATTAATCCTAATTTACTTATTTCCCAATTACTCTTTTAATGTAAGTTGTCAACATTTATTCTTACGGCCCATTTTCCCCTCTATATCATGTTTATGCTTTTTGGTATGTAAACCATACCAAATGAAGTGTCACTAACCATGATTTTGCTAATCCTGACAATTACTCCCAATTATTGCCAATTTTATGCCAATATACTTATCGAGCCAAATTAGATAATCCAATTCTGATTTAACATTCTAATTCATGTCAAACTAGACTTATTAATCTAGTTCACAATACAAGATTCAAATTACACATCTTATAATTTATGTCAAATTTATCCAATTTGCATTTCTATGAACATGCCATAATACATGTTCCCAATTTATGCCAATTTCCAAGTTGAACTACATTTTAGTAAATTTCATATTTTGTCCCAAATCGCATTCCCACCGCTCGTATAATCGTGATTCAATCTAAATTATAGATTCACAGAAAATAGGGAATGAACCAAAGATTGCTATGAAAAGGATAGATATAACAACTGGCATAAAATGGTTTTGAATAACGACGTAGGTTCAAGAACATGGGTAGACCTAACTTAATAGGTAAATTTCCAAGGTCTTAAACCAAGAATAGACAGAACAGGTTCAAGAACATGGGTAGACCTAACTTAATAGGTAAATTCCCATAGTCTAAAACCAAAGAAAACCAAGGACAAGCAGAATAAATAATCGGGTTTAGCCCCAAATCTCAAAATCACAGAACTTAAGCAACACTTTCCTAGTCAGGAATCATGGAGGTTTAATCACAGATGTCCTTGTTATGTCACAGGCAATAGTTTATGTTAATCAAAGGCATAGGTTTTGTCAAGGAAGTAATCCTCATAGTCATAGTCACAATCATAGGCAATGTTCATAGTCATAGGCGGTGTCCATAGTCATAGGCAATGTCCATAGTCATAGGCAAATGTTCATAGTCATAGGCATAAGGTTTTTAGGTCCATAGTTTCATAGTCACGGTCTTATTTGTCTTTGAATCATGACAGTTCTTAATTAGGTCCAAAGAGATAGGCACAGATTCGAATAGAAAGAAAGAGAATTGGCATATTCTTTTATTCCTTCAATTTCATGTCATGAACAAAGAAAAACGTTCAAATCTAGAAATAACTGACTTACAAAGATTTAGATTAGAAAAGAAAGATGGTGTTGCTACGATTCGTAGAAAATCATTCGTTGAAGTCGTTTGAACCTCCTTTTGAATCCTAGCTTGAATCTCTTCTTCTTGAAAGTCTTTTGAGCAGCATCTCCTCGTCTTGTTTTATTTTATATATATTATTTATTTATATATTTTAGAAGAGGAGAAGAAGCCATGTCTAACTAGAATCTTCGCAGCATAAGGGTAGAAAAAAAGAATTTTGAATAGAGAAGAAGACCAGGGCTGTTTATATAGTTGCTCAAGACCTTATTGTACACGCAGCGCTGAGTCAGCATTGAACCTAGTTAAGAAAATAGTCCAGGTTCGCAGATGAATCTAGACAAATCTTATTGTACATGGAGTGCTAAGTCAGCATTGGGTCCCACAAGCTGTTTTGGCGCAGAAATTTGAATTTCGAACTTTTGAATTTTTGGAATTTATTTAACTGTTTTATTCACATGAAATATTCTTATATGTATACAATTCTTTTAACGACCATTTTACGCGTATATATATACGCACAACTTTCATTTTATTTTCAAAATTCAAACGATGTTGCACCGTTATTTAATTCTTGCCATATTTCATTTACTATAGCCTTATCTTAAATTTTATCTTTCGTATGCATATATTTCTGCATATATATATATATATATATATATATATATTCTCATGTATATACATATATTTTCTTTATTTCCTTATATGTACGTTCTTATCCTTTCAAATTTTGAATTTTTATATGTACATATATTTGCATGTTCAGTTGGCCCTCTTTAAAACAGAGATAAAAATTATGCTGCCGTCGGGGTTCGAACCCCCGACCTCCATGTTACAAATCCAATGCCTTAACCAACTGAGCTACAAAGTCTTTTGTTAATAAGTCTTAGAACAATGATAATTATTGTTCTTTCCTTACTTCTCTTTTTCATGTTAGTTACAATACTTAAATTAAACCAATGCATGAATCTTTTTCTTTTAATGTTAATGCGTTATGTTTGCAAATCAGTGCATGCAACATATTTACATCGCATGCAACCAATCTTTTTTTTCATATATTAATTAATTTTCATTATACATCACCATATTAATCCTATTTGTGGATATGTATACATTTTTAATTACATTAAAAATACGGGGTGTTACAGGCCTCTTATAGTCAAGCCCAGTATGCATGTCCCGTCCTCGACTTGGGTTGAGCCCACAAAGATACGTTTGGGTTACTGGTTGAAATGGGCCCCCAATTACTTACCACAAGCTATCCACCTAAGCTTGTCCCCACTAATACATCCCACTTAACCCTCTTAGTCATGTTCATTTACATGTGTGTTTGGTTAAGTCTTACTAATCGAATTTCAAATGCCACTAAAGGCACCCACTAGATTCCTCATGCCACCCAAGGAACCTACTCAACCCCCATGTCCCACTTCACATGTTTATCTGGTTAAGTATTTCTTAATTCATTCAGGCCATAACCTCATAAAGATCTCTCACATTAGACTAGCATTTATGGCAGCTGGATTCGCCGGGCGGGTCCGGGCAGTCTTACACCATAAAAGAGTCTAACCTCGTGTCTTTACAACTGTTATGCTTTAATTTGGGCCTAGGACCTCTCACATTGGGCTGACATTTGTGACTACTGGATTTGCCGGTCGGGTCCAGGCAGGTTTATATCACAAACGAGTCCAACCTCGTGTCCTAAGCATTGATTATTACATATAATCTTTTACCCCAGTTTTAATAATTTCCCTATTCAAATTATTTATTAATTCCAATTTTAACGATGTCCATAATTGACTCAATTATGGCCATCCATTTATGGCAAGCAAAATCATATCAATTGCATCCAATTTTCTCAATATTAAATCCTTAATTTTTACCCATACCCCACGTTGTATGTTCGTACGTTTAATGTAAAATATATGCTAGAATCGAACAGTCTAACTCATAGCATAAAGAGAAATTATCACAACATATATACAACTAAAATAGATCTAATCATAAACGGGGTGAAACTTGCATGTGTGACAGATATCCAACACCTAAACTTGCATAGGCAAAAACTACAACATGCATAAAGCTACACATCTCATGGATCTAAATGTGTCAACTTGTTTGGTAAAATGTCACAATTTACATAATATGATCATAATCCAAATTCATGTATAAACTTGCATATGTGGTTTATGCAACATAATGATGGTGTAAACTAGCATCTAACCCATAAAACTCACACATGTTATAACCTAATTTTAGATCTAAATAGATGTCATAGGATATATGAGATTATACATACTAATCAATCTAAACATGCATAGGTACATGTGATTTATCATGTGAATCATCATAGCCCCAAACATATATATATATAATCAACATCATGATTTGATCAAGCATAAGCTAACTATAACATAAATAATAACATCATGACTTTGTAACATCGCAACTTAGCATAGAAACTTTCAACATATATAACATCATCATCACATAACATAGGATTTACAACATACATGATAGCATAAGATTTACAACATATATAATCAATAATTCACATCATCCTCTTATAATCCATATCACAACTTAATCTAATTAGTTTTCTAATAATCTTATTAAAATCATCATACTCACAATTAGAAAAGAAAGAGAGTCTTGATTTACTTTAGAGTTGAGTAGAATTAGAGTTTTGATTAGCTTTCTTCCTTCTTAGTTGGTGGCGGCTACACTGAGTTCCATGGCGATGGCATGACGACGGCTATTCTATTTTTCATGTGATTTTAGAGTGAGAGACTACCTAGGTATATATAGAGTTTAGGATTTATTTAGACCGTCAGATCAACTCAGAACTAACCTGAACCGTTGAATTAGCCAACTCAGCCCTAAACACACATCAGCAGCTCAAGATTGGGCTCTGCCAAAACCTGGCCAACTGGACCAGGTCGACACCCAAGTCGACTGCGCAGTCGACCTGGTCCTGGGGGTGTCGACTGCCTAGTCGACTCCCCAGTCGACCTGGGTGCTGGGCGGGAAATTTCCCGCCTGGCCTGTTTGACTTCGAATTTTGAATTTTTTGAAACTTCCGATGGCCATAACTTCTTCATACGAAGTCCAATTCACGCAAACTCGAACTCTATCTCAACAAGAATTCCGAGACGAACACAATGGCGCAACCCGTTTCCCTTAATTCTCACATCTGAAATTAATTATTCTTTAATTTGTAAACATTGTTATTAATAGAAATACGGGGTGTTACATTCTCCCCTCATTAAAGGATTTCGCCCCCGAAATCTCCAAGTTAAGGAGAATGTATATCCTAACATCCAAACAACCATCTACTCAACCATCAAACACTGGCATCCATTGTCCTTATAAAGTTTCTAATGCTATATGAACATATGCAAGAAGTGTGTGTATATGTTCCTTATCTAATGCAAAATCAGGCGGTCCACTGATTCAGTTGACCTCCTTAATGCAAATCATGATAGTGCCATGCGTCCATTATGTATGCAAAAGTTCCTTAATGCTACATATTATCTCTATATGCGTGTACAATCATCATCTGAATGCAGCATCCATATGATAAAAAAAATCCTCATACATCCATTTTACTAAATACATCCATATATATGCAATATGAAATATGAAGTGACTGAGCCGATCTAGTGCCTAATAGTGTGTGTGTATATGCGTCCACGAGCAACCACTAGTAAACACTTGCGTCCATAGGCATCCATCATACATAACATGTCTCAAACACATGTTTCAATCATTGGATTACCCTATCTAAAGGTCAAGGATACTACCGAGAGGATACTCTAAAGGTAAGATAAGTACAAGCTAAGCGATAAAGGAGAAATTAAAAGTCATACCCTCAATAAGAAAAGGGTACAACGAACGCATATTCTCTTCTGTCTCACAAGTAGCGTTGCTCTCATCATCTCCCCATTGCACTTTGACTAGTCTGACCTCTCGATTTCTCAGCTTCTTGATCTCCGACCCAAGAATGCATGTAGGAGCTCGTCGAATCGTCGCATCACGCTCTATCTCCACCTCTCTAAGCAAGTTCGGCTCTACCACTTCCGCAGTCTCGTGCAAGCACTTCCTCAAATGTGACACATGGAATACGTCGTGTACACCACTAAGTCTCTCAGGCAACTCCACTCTATATGCCATCTGTCCAATCTTCTCCTTAATAGGAAACGACCCTACAAACCTTGGTGCTAATTTCCCAAAGGACCCAAAGCGAACAACATTCCGTAATGAAGACACTTTGATAAAGACCATGTCCCAAACATCAAACTCAAGATCTATCCTCCTCTTGTCTGCATAAGATTTATGCCTATCTTGCGCTGTCTTCATCCTCCTTCGAATCAAGTCGATCTTTTCCGAAGTCTCTCTAATCATATCGGGCCCAAGTAAGATCTTATCCGTAGATTCCCACCAACATGTAGGTGAACGACAAGGTCATCCATAAAGAGCTTCGAAAGGTGCCATGCCAATGCTAGATTGAAAGCTGTTATTATATGCGAATTCTACCAATGAAAGATGCTCTTCCAATGTACCCCCAAAGTCTAGGATACATAGCCTCAAAAGATCCTCTAGAATGTGATTCACCCTCGCGGTTTGGTCGTCCGTCTGAGGATGATATGCGGTGCTCAAACATAACTGAGTCCCTACCGCTTCTTGTAAGCTCCTCCAAAATTCGCTAGTGAAGATAGGATCACAGTCGCTTACTATGTTAGAAGGAACGCCATGCAAACGAACTATCTCTCGAACGTATACAGAAGCTAACCATGGAGCAATCCTCTTACTCTTCACGGGAATGAAATGGGCGCTCTTAGTAAGTCTGTCTACTATAACCCAAATCCCCATATTACTCTTCTTTGATCTTGGTAATCCATCCACAAAGACCATCGAGACACTTTCCCACATCCATAGTGGAACCTCCAATGGGTGAAGCAACCCACCGGGTTTCTTTTGCTCCGCTTTTACTTGTTGGCACACCAAGCATCTAGCGACATACTCGGCCACATCCCTCTTCATACCGGCCCAAAAGAAAACTCTCTTCATGACTTTGTACATCTTGTCCCCGCCGGGATGAATGGTCATCTTCAAATGATGTGCTTCGTCAAGAATAGCCTTCCTCAAACCTTCGTCTCGAGGTACACAAAGCCTACTATCCCTACGTAACCAACCCTTATCATCTAGGGTATACCTACGAAGATGGCTTAATGACTCCCCTCTTTTGAGCTTCTCCACTAACTCAACCAACTGTGGGTCGTCTCGCTGTGCCTCACCAATTCATCCCAAAAGCGTAGGTCTGACCTCCAAAGATGCTAGCAAACCGGGTACAAAGTCAACGGAAGGTCTAAAATCAAACATAGAGATGAATTCTAAGTTTCGCCGTTCAACAAACAACGGACTCAAGGACAGCCTGTTCCTACTTAAGGCATCTGCCACCACGTTACCCTTGCCAAGGGTATATGTTATTTCGAAATCGTAGGACGCTAAGAACTCCATCCACCTTTGCTGCCTTAAGTTCAAGTCCATCTGAGAGAATAAGTATTTTAAAGATTTGTGGTCAGTGAACAATTCGAATTTCTCACCAAGAAGATAATGACGCCAAGACTTAAGTGCGAAAACAATTGTGGCTAACTCTACGTCATGTGTAGGGTAATTTTTCTCATGCACCCTTAACTGCCTTCCACCATAGTCTATTACCCTTCCCTCTTGCATTAAGACTGCGCCTAGACCTGTCCCACAAGCATCGGTATAAACAGTAAATGGCTTACTCTCGTCTGGCAGCACTAAGATTGGAGCTGAGGTCAAAGCTCTCTTTAAACGTTGGAACGCATCATCACAATCTACATCCCACGCGAAGACTAGGTTCTTCTTCGTTAGGCGTGTCAATGGAGCTGATATTTTTGCGAAGTCTTTGATAAACTTCCTATAGTAGCCAGCTAACCCCAAGAAACTCCTTACTTCGGTAGCATTTTTAGGGACCTTCCAATCTTGGATGGCCACCACCTTCGCGGGATCCACAGCTATCCCTTCTTTGGAAACTACGTGCCCTAAGAACCGTACTTCCTTCCTCCAGAAGTGACACCTAGAAAATTTAGCTTTAAGATTATGTGCTCGAAGGGTCTCCAACACTTCCCTAAGATGTAGGGTATGCTCTTCTTCGTCCTTAGAAAAGATCAAGATGTCATCTACAAAGACCACCATGATTTTATTAAGGTACTCCCTAAACACCCTACTCATCAAATCAACGAAGTATGCGGGGGCGTTTGTCAAACCGAAGGGCATCACTAGCCATTCATAGAAACCGCCCGGACTCCTAAAGGCAGTTTTGTCTATGCTATCCTCAGCCACTCTCAACTGATGGAAACCAGTGGCTATGTCCAACTGCGAAAACACTGAGGCGCCAACTAACTAATCGAAGAGATCGTCAATCCTTGGCAGTGGGTGTCTGTTCTTCTTAGTAAGCTTATTAAGTTCTCTATAGTCCACACAAAGTCTAAGGGACCCATCCGCCTTCGTGGCAAATACTAATGGAGCACCCCACTCCGATATACTACGTCTTATGAACCCCTTCTCAAGCAACTCCTTCACTTACTTATTGAGTTCCCTCCTTTCACGAGGAGCCATGTGGCGTACTGGCAACGATACTGGTTTTGCATTATCCACAAGATATATTCGAAAATCTATCTCCCGCTTCGGAGGCAAGCCCTTGACCTCCTCAAATACATTCCAATATTCTTGGACTACTTTAACAGATCGTAGATTTTCCACCGACGCGTCAAGCGATTCTAGATAACTTAGCATAATGGAATTTATGGGATTACAAAAGATTTCGAGAGTGTTGCCAAGGCGAGTCATGAGCCTAACTACTCTCCTTTCACAATCAAGAACGGCCCCATTTCTGGATAACCAATCAATTCCTAAAATTATCCCATAGCCCGTGAAGCCCAAAACATAAGCATCACATCTAAACTCAACGCTAAGTATAGAAATTTTCAAATCCAAACACATCATGGACAAATAAGCTGAGCCCCCAATTGGATTCGAAACAACTAAGGGATCCTCTATTAAACTGGTGTTTAAGTGCAGTGATTCAACTAATGATGTAGAGATAAACGAATGCGATGCGCCCGAATCGAATAAGGTACGGACAGGATGATCAAACAGAAAAACTAAGCTTTCAACAGAAATGGTCCTACCTCGTTCTTGCAGCGGTGGGACCGCGAGAGCCTGAACTTGTCCCCTTGCCTGCCCTGGTGCCATAAGAGCCTGCACCTGTCCTCCCGAGGTAGACCCTGCCCTCTGCCCCTTCTTTGGGCAGTCCTTCACTAGATGTCCCGCTTCACCACAGTGAAAACAGCCAGTCTTCTTTTTCTTTCTGCAATCCTTGCTGAGATGGCCTGGTGTCCTACAGTTAAAGCATCTTTTCTTTCCTTTGCCATTATTGTCTTTACCACCCTTCTTGTTTTGCTGTTGTGGTTTCTTCTGATCCCCTTTCTTCTCGGGTGCCTTACTAGCATTAGCGCCTTTCTCCTCGTGCATGAGTGCCATGTCTACTAGCTTCTCAAAGGTGGCCCCCATAGGGATGTGGGTCATAGCCAACCACTGCAATGGCTCATTCAAGCCATCAACGAACCTCAGAGCCTTCTTCTCCTGCGTGTTCACCAAATCTATGCCAAACCTTGCCAATTGGTTAAATTTTTTGACGTACTCTTTCACTGATAGATTTCCCTGCTTCAATGTCAAGAACCTTTCCATGTATAGATTCTCTTCTGCCCTTGAGAGAAACTTTGCCTCAAACCTACGTCTGAAATCCACCCAAGAATCAATAGGACGCTCCCCATTAGTGACCTCCCACCAAAACGAGGCCTCTCCCTTCATTAACCAAGCAGCTAATTTGACTTTCCTCCCTTCTTCTACTTCAAAGATTTCTAGCAATTCTTCCACCTCCTTAAGCCAATCTCTAGCTTCCACAAACGTTTCTGACCCTTGAAAAGGTTTTCCACCCATAGTCTTAAATTCCTTGCATGTCTTTGCAAAAGTATCGGCGTGAGGAGGGGGAGGAGGAGGAGCGGGTGCAACTGGTGGTGGAGGAACATTGGCTGGACCTGCAGCGGCCCTAGCCTCTAATAACCACCTATACCATCCTGGTACTGTTACACCCTCTGGAAGGTTAAGATCTTCAGCCATGCTGAAGCGAAAAAGGAAAGATTCAAAATGGAGAATTCGAAAGATAAAGATATACGGCTATTGGGGATTATATTTTTCATAAAAACTTTCCTCTTTAAATTACTCATCAAGACATGTTTTTGAAAACACTTCTTCCAAAATACTTTTGAAAAATAGTTTTTCTAAAAAAAATATCTGTTCTGGTAACCTTAAGCTCTGATACCACGTGTAACACCCCACATCCATTAATGTCACTCACAAAGGGAATGCATTAACTTCCATGGAGGTTTTAAGTGAATATAGAATAGAAAAATTACAATAAGACAGATAATAAGTAGTACTTGGAAATCTAAAACTTTATTTCATTGCAGCGGAAATTAAACATGTTTGTTACATCATAAAACCATAAATCAGAGTCAAGTACAATATCCATCTTGATAAAACAAAATACATAATCCCATTACATAAATAGCCATTAAAGAAGATAACAAGCTAGACTTTACTTCAATGGTCCAAGCTTTCCAAAAGAGAGATAAAGCAATCCAATCAAGCTCCACTAGAGCTGGACCCACCCTGAGGACCTGGAGGGGGGAAAAAGATAGAAATAGGGGGGGTCAGACATAAAGTCTGGCGAGTATGATAATTCTAATAATACTATTATCAAAATAACTAGACTAAGGCATAAGCTGGAAAACAAGGAAATATCTATGAACTATTGGGTATGGAAGAGCAGATAAAGATAACGTTAAAGGCACACCTAATTACTAACGAATAATTACTACACTGCACCATACCAGTCACCCTAAAGGTTGATCCCACTTGATTCACTTAGAAATTTTATAAATAACTTCGTGTACCCCTAGCTGACTACATAGGTGCCGCCTGCCCCTATCTCCGCTAGGTGTACGCCACTACCCACTTTCAATCGGCTCCCTACTTGTAGATACCCGTGCTGGCCCCACAGTGGGGTGTATCACTCCCCTAAAGTGGCAACCGATATAACTTGAGGATGCACGGCTTATACCTACACGATGCAACAACATCTTACCTACCAGCTCGGGTCCACACACGCATATGAAACCCGTTGGACTTGCGTTGCCACTGCTAACCCGTTTGGCCTCTTATAGTCAAGCCCAGTATGCGTGTCCCGTCCTCGACTTGGGTCGAGCCCACAAAGATACATTTGGGTTACTGGTTGAAATGGGCCCCCAATTACTTACCACAAGCTATCCACCTAAGCTTGTTCCCACTAGTACATCCCACTTAACCCTCTTAGTCATGTTCATTTACATGTGTGTTTGGTTAAGTCTTACTAATCGTATTTCAAATGCCACTAAAGGCACCCACTAGATTCCTCATGCCACCCAAGGCACCTACTTAACCCCCATGTCCCACTTCACATGTTTATCTGGTTAAGTATTTCTTAATTCATTCAGGCCATAACCTCATAAAGACCTCTCACATTAGATTGGCATTTATGGCAGCTGGATTCGCCGGGCGGGTTCGGGCAGTCTTACACCATAAAAGAGTCTAACCTCGTGTCTTTACAATTGTTATGCTTTAATTTGGGCCTAGGACCTCTCACATTGGCCTGACATTTGTGACTACTGGATTTGCCAGTCGGGTCCGGGCAGGTTTACATCACAAACGAGTCCAACTTCGTGTCCTAAGCATTGATTATTACTTATAATCTTTTACCCCAATTTTAATAATTTCCCTATTCAAATTATTAATTAATTCCAATTTTAACGATGTCCACAATTGACTCAATTATGGCCATCCATTTATGGCAAGCAAAATCATATCAATTGCATCCAATTTTCTCAATATTAAATCCTTAATTTTTACCCTTACCCCACGTTGTACGTTCGTACGTTTAATGTAAAATATATGCTAGACTCGAATAGTCTAACTCATAGCATAAAGAGAAATTAGCACAACATATATACAACTAAAATAGATTTAATCATAAACGGGGTGAAACTTGCATGTGTGATAGATGTCCAACACCTAAACTTGCATAGGCAAAAACTACAACTTGCATAAAGCTACACATGTCATGGATCTAAAGGTGTCAACTTGTTTGGTAAAATGTCACAACTTACATAATATGATCTGTAACACCCCACCTCCGCCAGTGACACTCTTGCAAGGACACTAACTTTGGAGGGGCGTTAAACGAGGTAAACATGCCTGCAGATATCACAAGATAGAATTTATAAGTAAAAAAAAAAAGTAAATAAAGCAGCGGATAAAACTAGCATTTCAAAACCGTAGTCAAGTTACATCAAAGTATTTAGTCATTATTTTCCCATAAAACAAAGTCTAGTACATAAACTGAAAACTGAAAAAGAAACATAAAGTAACTATCCCTAAAGTAGCATAAGGCCATAGCATGCTCAAACCATACGTGAGCTATCCAGAAAAGCGGCTAAAGATCCAGCTAGACAACGGTATTCCCACCCTCCAAACCTGGGGGGGAAACGGAAGAAAAGAGGCGAAAGAAAATGGGTCAGTCAAAAAGACTGGTAAGTCCTATCTACTATTAGTATAAAAACTAATAAAGTTAACTGAACATGTAAAACAGAGATGAGATGTAGGGTGATAATTGGCATGGTGAAAAGTTAACAAGATAGATCAAGTGTGGCATCACATATACAAGATTAAGTTGCACCGGGGGTGTACTAGTATTCCAATCCATGTCAAGTATAAGAAATGATCCCTTGGCCCAAAGCTGGCCCACATCATGAAATGACCTAAATCGAGGTCCAACTTCTCAGTCTAGTCGATCGGCTCCCTATAAGCCTAACTCGTCAAGTGTCGGTGTCATACGGCCCAATCACGAGGTGTAGTCAAACTGTGCTAGGTCCACCCTATGGTGTATCAAGCCCTAGGGTGCCAACCACGGACACAGATCAAGCACGCACAGTCTAAACCTACGGGTGCCCGTGTCTGCTTTTTCAACTCCGGACCATGTGCACGACCATGGTCCGCCTGAACCTACACCGGCGCACCTACTCAGCTGTCGTTTTGGTCGCTTACATGTCAACCCAGTAATCATGCCCCACCCTAGCCTAGTCCCTAGGGTATCATGATACAATCAAGAGGGTTACTGGTGAAAAGGACCACGTAACTAGGGTTTCTAGCGGGTTAAATGTGGTTAACCCTACCCAATCAAGTATCAAGTTGGTTAAGTGTACCCAAGGTTCATGACTTAACCTCGTCAACCCATCATGTTTAATTGGTTAAGTATTCAAGTGGTCCATGACTTAACCCTATCATGTGGCATTAATTATTTTAATGAACCCAACCTCTCACATTAGACTTTGTTGTGGTTACTAGTTAAGCCGGGCGGGTCCGGGTAGCTTTACACCACAACTTGGTCTAACCTTGGGTTTCTAGTGCAACATGACCAACTACTCACATTGCATCCTATTGCTTGTAGCCACTAGTTAAGCCGGTCGGTTCCGGGTAGATTTATGCTACAAACTCAACCCAACCTCGAGTTGGCCATATTCATATTTTCTAAGTGTCATTTCCACCATTATGTTTACAAACATAATCACAAGTCAATGTTCATGTCATATTTTAAAACCATGTTTTCATGTTATTAATATTACCCAAACCCAACGCATTCCCATCACATGCACGTTTCGCATAACATAACATAGATCAAAGAGGGAACTTGGCAAAAGCATGACAAAAAGGGGCATAAGGTAATAAGGTTGGCCACAAGTTAAACATGGTGGCATATGAGGCATAAATAGGTTCATAAGCTTGCATATTACATCATAGGCCTCAAAACATGCATAATATCAACTTAAGCAAATAGGTGAAACATGATCATGAATGACATAGGATGATGACTAGAAGTTCGCATATAGCATTATATGCAAGTTATCATAAAGGTTATAAGAGTTCTCATGTTATATAATGCAACATTTCAACATAAAGCTTATAGCTTTTAGCCCACAACGTCAAGGTGATAGGTTTTCAAACTTGCATAGAATATATTCATGCATAACATGATAAGATCATAGGTTTACAAACATGCATAGAACATATTCATGCATATCATGATAAGATCAAAGTATATATCATACTTAGGCCCAAACTCAACTTGCAACATATCACATTTAACTTCATAGTTAGAATCTAAGAGTAGTATAGGGCTTACAATGAGCGGTTATGCGACCTAGATCAATATATATAAAGATTGAGACGAAGCCACAAGCAAAATCCGCAAAGAAAATAATAAGCACCACTTAAACGCCTTGAAACAAGAAGTAATAACCCCAAAGACAAAGAAAGGAGGCTCTTTTACTTAAGAAAGATGGCTCTTTTATAACTTAGATTGATTTGAGACACTCATGCTTTCATGAGAAAGATGGAGGCCATGATTGAGAAACATTTTGACATAGTTTAGTTGTAGGAATGATTAATGAGGGTTTAGGCTAGGTCTAGGGGCCTTTTTATAGGTGATTAGGTTAATAGAGACCATAGGATTAACCCTAAAACACATCACGTCCGTCAAATCCCGTCAGAACCTTCCAGAGCAAGACCTAACCTGTCAAAACGGTGCACCAGAAAAACTGGTCCAGCCAGGGGAGTCGACCCCTGGGTCGACATGGGTGTCGACCCATGGGTCGACATGGGTGTCGACCCATTGGGGGCGGTCGACACTAGTGTCGACCCCTGTGTCGACCCTGCCTGGGGCGGGAAAATTCCCGCCCAATCTGCCTTGGTTGAAATTTAAATCTGAATTCGAGTTTGAACTGTTTTCGGGCTTGGAATTTTCTGAAAACTTCATTGGGCCTTAACTTGGTCATACGGACTCCGTTTTTTGAAAACTCGGACTCTATTTCGCGTATTTTTCCGAGACGAACGTAATGGCACAGCCCATTTCCCTTGATTCAGATTTTTCGGTTTAATTATTGCTTGATTTATGTTATAACGTGTTATTCAAAAATATGGGTTGTTACATTCTCCCCTCCTTAAAGGATTTCGTCCCCGAAATCTTCAAGTTAGGAAGAACGTATCCTACCATCCATCATCCATCTACTCAAAACATCATCCACGTGCAGTCATTGTCCTTAAAGGATTCTAAATGCTGTATGATCATATGCAAAGGTGTGTGTATATGTACTTATCTAATGCGAAAATCAAGAGGTTACTGATTCAGTAAACCCCCTTAATGTAAAACATGTTAGTGAAATGAGTCCATATGTATGCAAATTCCTAACATAATTTATAATTTCTACATGAGTGCACATAACATTCATTCATATGCAATATCCACGTGATAGCACAACAAGTTTCATCCATGAATAAGTGTAAGCACTCATGCATATGCAACATGAAAGTGTGTGAGCCGATCTTAGTGCCTAATGTGTATCCTGTATCCACGAGTATCCACTTGCAAACACTTGCAACCACTTGCAAACATCAAGCATAACATGTTTCAAATACATATTTCATCCAAAGGGTTTCTACCTAAGGTTCTCATGACAAGGTTAACAAGATAACCAGATAAACAGGATAAGCGCGGATAGCAAAAAGAAAGATATGCTACTTAGGAAAGAAAATTGAGAATGTACCCTAAAAAGGAATGGATAAAGCCCACGCATCTTCTCCTCGGTTTCCTAAGTTGCATCTTCATCGGCTTCACTCCATTGAACTTTCACCAATTTGACTTCTCGATTCCTTAACTTCTTGATTTCTGTTCCCAAAATACGAATCGGAGCTCTTCTCAAGGTTGCCTCTTTCTCTACCTCAATGTCTTCTAGAATGCTTGGTTCAACCACCTCAGCGGACTCATGAAGGCACTTTTGGAGATGCGAGACATGAAAGACATTATGCACTCCGGCTAGCTTCTCCGGCAATTCCACCTTATAAGCCATCTTTCCAATTCTTTCTATGATAGGGAAGGGTCCCACGAACCTTAGTGCCAGCTTCCCCCCTGCTCCAAAACGTACCACATTACGCAATGGAGAAACCTTCACGAAAACCATGTCTCTCAATTCGAATTCCAAATCTGCCCTTCGTTTGTCAGCATAGGATTTCTGTCTGTCTTGGGCCGCTTTCATCCGTCTTCTCACCAATTCAACCTTCTCGGATGTGTCCCGTATCATATCGGGCCCAAGTATAAGCCTATCCGTTGTCTCCCACCAACAAGATGGTGACCTACACGGTCTCCCATAAAAAGCTTCAAATGGTGCCATCCCTATGCTGGCTTGATAGCTATTATTATAAGCAAACTCTACAAGAGGAAGGTGGTCTTCCCAAGTACCACCAAAGTCAAGAACACAAAGCCTCAAAATATCTTCTAGCACTCTATTCACCCTTTCGGTTTGGCCATCCGTCTGGGGGTGATAGGCTGTACTCAGATTCAATCGCGTACCCATCGCTTCTTGCAAACTATTCCAGAACTGGCTAGTGAAAATTGGGTCACGTTCGCTAACTATGCTAGAAGGAACTCCATGCAACCGCACTATCTCCCGAAGATAAATAGATGCTAGCCATGATGCGGTCCTCTTGCTCTTTGCTGGAATGAAGTGAGCACTCTTCGTAAGTCTATCAACTATGACCCATATGCTCGTGTTTCCTCAACTTGACTTAGGCAATCCATCCACAAAATCCATAGAAATAGTCTCCCACTTCCATTGCGGGACCTCCAATGGATGTAATAGCCCACCTGGTTTCTTTGACTCGGCTTTCACTTGTTGGCACACCATGCACTTTGAAACATACTCTGCCACATCTCTCTTCATTCCGGGCCAAAAGAAAATGCGCTTCATATCTCTATACATCTTATCTCCTCCTGGATGTATATTCATCTTCGAGTGATGTGCTTCTTCAAGAACTTTATGCACCAAGTCTCCTACTTGTGGAATGCATAGCCTTCTATCACGCCTTAGCCAACCTTTATCATCAATAGTATATCTAGCAAGGTGACTAGACGTCTCACCACGAATCAACTTATCCATGACCTCGACTATCTGCGGATCTTCCTTCTGCGAAGCCCCAACTTGATCAAGAAGCGTGGGTCTAAGCTCAGAGGATGCTAATGAACCCGTCATCGACTCAACAGCCGTCGTGAAATCAAAGGTCGCCAAGAACTCTAAGTTCTTCATCTCAATAAACAAGGGACTCAAAGTCAACCTCCTTCTGCTTAATGCATCAGCCACAACATTACCCTTGCTAGGGGTGTAAGCTATCTCGAAGTCATAAGATGCCAAGAATTCCATCCACCTTTGCTGCCTTAGATTCAGATCTTTCTGCGAGAAGAGGTATTTGAGTGACTTGTGACCAGTATACAACTCAAACCTTTCGCCTAGAAGATAGTGGCGCCAGGATTTGAGTGCAAAGACGATTGCTGCTAACTCCAAACCATGAGTGGGATAGTTCTTCTCATGAACTTTAAGTTGCCTACCCCCATAACATATCACTCTTCCCTCTTGCATTAGAACAGCTCCTAACCCGTACCACATGCATCGGTGTACACGGTAAACATCTTACCGCCATCGGGTAATGCTAAAACAGGAGCGGTAGTAAGGGCCTTCTTGAGCCTTTGAAAAGTAAGCTCACACACCAAGTCCCATGCAAAGACTAAGTTCTTCTTTGTCAACTTAGTAAGAGGGGCTGAAATCTTAGTGAAGTCCCTGATGAACTTCCTATAGTAGCCCGCCAGACCGAGAAAGCTTCTTACTTCGGTTGCATTCCTAAGAGTCTTCCAGTCTTGAACCACAACCACTTTCGCGGGATCCACCGCTATCCATTGCTTAGAAACTATATGTCCAAGAAACTGAACTTCCCTTCTCCAAAAATGACATTTGGAGAACTTGGCTTACAACTGATGCGCTCTAAGCGTATCCATCACTTCCTTGAGATGTCTGGCATTCTCTTCCTCATCCTTCGAGAAGATCAGAATATCATCCACGAAGACAACCACGAACTTGTTAAGGAACTCCCTGAACACCCTACTCATCAAATCTACGAAGTAGGCGGGTGCATTAGTCAAACCGAATGGCATGACAAGCCATTCAATGAATCCATCTGGAGTCCTAAACGCAGTTTTATCGATACTATCCTCAGCCACTCTAAGCTGATGGAATCCGGTGGCTAAATCGAGCTGAGATAAAACTGAAGCACCAACAAGCTGGTCAAAGAGATCATCTATCCTCGGTAACGGGTGACTATTCATCTTTTTCAGCTTGTTCAACTCTCAATAATCAACACATAGACGAAGCGAACCATCCGCCTTAGTAGCGAATACCACCGGAGCACCCCATTCAGAAATGCTTCGCCTAATAAAATTCTTTTCAAGCAGCTCCTTGATTTGCTTACTGAGCTCTCTTCTTTCTCGTGGGGCCATGTGCCTAACGGGAAATGATACTGGCTTGGCATTATCGACTAGATAAATGCGGAAATCTATCTCTCGTTTAGGGGGTAACCCCTTAACTTCTTCAAAGACATCAGGATAGTCTCGGACCACCCTTACAGATTGCAGATCATCGATGGACGAGTCAAGAGATTCAAGATAACATAACATGACGGGACCTCTAGGGTTACAAGAAATTTCTAGGGTATTACCGAGGCGAGTCATGAGCCTCACCACCCTATGCTCACAATCGACAATGGCTCCATAACTGGACAACCATTCCATGCCCAAGATTAACCCGTATCCCGTGAACCCGAGAAAATAAGCATTACATGTGAATTCTACGGTCAAGATAGAAATCTTCAAATCCACACAAATCATAGATAGATGGGCGGAACCCCCAATTGGATTTGAGACACAAACGGGGTCCTCAACTAGACTAGTACTTAGGTGCAAACTTTCAACAATGTCAGAAGAAATAAAACTATGCGATACGCCAGAATCAAATAAGGTGCGAATAGGATAATCAGAAATATAAACATGACTTTCTACAGAAATACTACCTCGGTCCTGAACTGGAGCAGCGTTGAGAGCATGCACTTGCCCTCCAGAAGGTCCTGCACGCTGATTCTGCCCTTGCCCTTGTCCTTGCTTCTTGGGGCAATCCTTGCTAAAGTGTCCAGTCTCTCCACAATGAAAGCATTCGCCCCGCTTCCTCTTCTTCTTTCTGCAATCCTTGGCTATGTGCCCAACAATCCCACAGAAGTTGCATTTTCTTGGGTCCTTTGCCTTGGCCTTGTTGCCCTTGTTGTTCTTGTTGTTCTGATTGCTCTGATTTCCTCCCCACTTGGAGTCTGTCTTCTTGGCTTGAGTCTCATTAGCCTTGACTTCCTTCTTGCCATTCTTATCATCTCCTTGAAGCAATGCCATGTCTACTAGACCTTCGAAAGTGGCCCCCATGGGTATATGAGATAGGGCTAAACCTTGTAATGGCTCATTCAACCCTCGTGCAAAGCGTAAAGCCTTCTTCTGGGGGGTACTAACCATGTCCAAACTGAATCGAGCGAGCTGGTTAAACTGATTCACATATTCCCTCACTGTCATGTCCCCTTGCTTCAAAGATATAAACTTCTCCAATTGAAGATTCGCTTCAGCTGATGATAGAAACTTAACCCCAAATCTTGTCCTAAAGTCGGCCCAAGTCTCTATAGGTCTCGTAGCATTGATGACCTCCCACAAATAAGCAGCTTCTTATTTTAATAGCCATGCTGCCAATAAAACCTTTCTATGATCTTCCACATCAAAGATAGCGAAGAGATCCTCAGTTTCCTTCAACCAATTTCGTGCCTCCACAAAAGTCTCCGTCCCAATGAAATTCTTGCCACCCATCGCCTTAAAGTCTTTGCAAATCTTAGCGAAATCTTCTTGTGGATTCTGAGGAGGAGGAGGAGGAAGAACCTCAGTTACGGTAGGGGTGGTTGGTGGGCCCACATTGTTGGCCCTAGCTTCCAAGTACCTCCGGAACCATCCGGGAATGGTCACTCCCTCGGGAAGGTTAAGATCGGCCATACTGAAAAGGAAAAAGATAGATTTAGAACAAGGAAACGAAGGATAGTGCTAATGGATTTTAGGGAATAGCCTTTTAAAATAACTAGACTTTTCATGGAAAATACTTAATTGGTTTTGAAAAATAGTTTTTCAAAAGGTAAGTTTTAAAAACCTTTTGCTCAAGTCTTGTAAACCTTATGCTCTGATACCAAATGTAACACACCACCTCCGCCAGTGCCACTCTTGCAAGGACACTAACTTTGGAGGGGCGTTAAACGAGGTAAACATGCATGCAGATATCACAAGACAGAACTTATAAGTAAAAAAAACAGTGTAAATAAAGCAGCGGATAAAACTAGCATTTCAAAACCATAGTCAAGTTACATCAAAGTATTTAGTCATTAT
Source organism: Allium sativum (assembly GCA_030737875.1). NCBI lineage: Eukaryota > Viridiplantae > Streptophyta > Magnoliopsida > Asparagales > Amaryllidaceae > Allium > Allium sativum. The sequence continues at coordinate 1,001,592,821 of CM060912.1, forward strand.
TTTCCCATAAAACAAAGTCTAGTACATAAACTGAAAACTGAAAAAGAAACATAAAGTAACTATCCCCAAAGTAGCATAAGGCCATAGCATGCTCAAACCATACGTGAGCTATCCAGAAAAGCGGCTAAAGATCCAGCTAGGCAACGGTATTCCCACCCTGCAAACGTGGGGGGAAACGGAAGAAAAGAGGCGAAAGAAAACGGGTCAGTCAAAAAGACTGGTAAGTCCTATCTACTATTAGTATAAAAACTAATAAAGTTAACTGAACATGTAAAACAGAGATGAGATGTAGGGTGATAATTGGCATGGTGAAAAGTTAACAAGATAGATCAAGTGTGGCATCGCATATACAAGATTAAGTTGCACCGGGGGTGTACTAGTATTCCAATCCTTGTCAAGTATAAGAAATGGTCCCTTGGCCCAAAGCTGGCCCACATCATGAAATGACCTAAATTGGGGTCCAACTTCTCGGTCTAGTCGATCGGCTCCCTATAAGCCTAACTCGTCAAGTGTCGGTGTCATACGGCCCAATCACGAGGTGTAGTCAAACTGTGCTAGGTCAACCCTAGGGTGTATCAAGCCCTAGGGTGCCAACCACGGACACAGATCAAGCACGCACAGTCTAAACCTACGGGTGCCCGTGTCTGCTTTTTCAACTCCGGACCATGTGCACGACCATGGTCCGCCTGAACCTACACCGGCGCACCTACTCAGCTGTCGTTTTGGTCGCTTACATGTCAACCCAGTAATCGTGCCCCACCCTAGCCTAGTCCCTAGGGTATCATGATACAATCAAGAGGGTTACTGGTGAAAAGGACCACGTAACTAGGGTTTCTAGCGGGTTAAATGTGGTTAACCCTACCCAATCAAGTATCAAGTTGGTTAAGTGTACCCAAGGTTCATGACTTAACCGCGTCAACCCATCATGTTTCATTGGTTAAGTATTCAAGTGGTCTATGACTTAACCCTATCATGTGGCATTAATTATTTTAATGAACCCAACCTCTCACATTAGACTTTGTTGTGGTTACTAGTTAAGCCGGGCGGGTCCGGGTAGCTTTACACCACAACTTGGTCTAACCTCGGGTTTCTAGTGCAACATGACCAACTACTCACATTGGATCCTATTGCTTGTAGCCACTAGTTAAGCCAGTCGGTTCCGGGTAGATTTATGCTACAAACTCAACCCAACCTCGAGTTGGCCATATTCATATTTTCTAAGTGTCATGTCCACCATTATGTTTACAAACATAATCACAAGTCAATGTTCATGTCATATTTTAAAACCATGTTTTCATGTTATTAATATTACCCAAACCCAACGCATTCCCATCGCATGCACGTTTCGCATAACATAACATAGATCAAAGAGGGAACTTGGCAAAAGCATGACAAAAAGGGGCATAAGGTAATAAGGTTGGCCACAAGTTAAACATGGTGGCATATGAGGCATAAATAGGTTCATAAGCTTGCATATTACATCATAAGCCTCAAAACATGCATAATATCAACTTAAGCAAATAGGTGAAACATGATCATGAATGACATAGGATGATGACTAGAAGTTCGCATATAGCATTATATGCAAGTTATCATAAAGGTTATAAGAGTTCTCATGTTATATAATGCAACATTTCAACATAAAGCTTATAGCTTTTAGCCCACAAGGTCAAGGTGATAGGTTTTCAAACTTGCATAGAATATATTCATGCATAACATGATAAGATCATAGGTTTACAAACATGCATAGAACATATTCATGCATAACATGATAAGATCAAAGTATATATCATACTTAGGCCCAAACTCAACTTGCAACATATCACATTTAACTTCATATTTAGAATCAAAGAGTAGTATAGGGCTTATAATGAGCGGTTATGCGACCTAGATCAATATATATAAAGATTGAGACGAAGCCACAAGCAAAATCCGCAAAGAAAATAATAAGCTCCACTTAAACGCCTTGAAACAAGAAGTAATAACCCTAAAGACAAAGAAAGGAGGCTCTTTTACTTAAGAAAGATTGCTCTTTTATAACTTAGATTGATTTGAGACACTCATGCTTTCATGAGGAAGATGGAGGCCATGATTGAGAAACATTTTGACATAGTTTAGTTGTAGGAATGATTAATGAGGGTTTAGGCTAGGTCTAGGGGCCTTTTTATAGGTGATTAGGTTAATATAGACCATAGGATTAACCCTAAAACACATCAGGTCTGTCAAATCCCGTCAGAACCTTCCAGAGCAAGACCTAACCTGTCAAAACGGTGCACCAGAAAAACTGGTCCGACCAGGGGAGTCGACCCCTGGGTTGACATGGGTGTCGACCCATTGGGGGGGTCGACACTGGTGTCGACCCCTATGCCGACCCTGCCTGGGGCGGGAAAATTCGTGCCCATTCTGCCTTGGTTGAAATTTAAATCTGAATTCGAATTTGAACTGTTTTCGGGCTTGGAATTTTCTGAAAACTTCATTGGGCCTTAACTTGGTTGTACGGACTCCGTTATTTGAAAACTCGGACTCTATTTCGCGTATTTTTCCGAGACGAACGTAATGGCACAGCCCGTTTCCCTTGATTCAGATTTTTCAGTTTAATTCTACCTTGATTTATGTTATAACGTGTTATTCAAAAATACGGGTTGTTACATTCTCCCCTCCTTAAAGGATTTCGTCCTTGAAATCTTTAAGTTAGGAAGAACGTATCCTACCATCCATCATCCATCTACTCAAAACATCATCCACGTGCAGTCATTGTCCTTAAAGGATTCTAAATGTTGTATGACCATATGCAAAGGTGCGTGTATATGTACTTATCTAATGCGAAAATCAGGAGGTTACTGATTCAGTAAACTCCCTTAATGCAAAACATGTTAGTGAAATGAGTCCATATGTATGCAAATTCCTAGCATAATTTATAATTTCTACATGAGTGCACATAACATTCATTCATATGCAACATCAACGTGATAGCACAACAAGTTTCATCCATGAATAAGTGTAAGCACTCATGCATATGCAACATGAAAGTGTGTGAGCCGATCTTAGTGCCTAATGTGTATCATGTATCCACGAGTATCTACTTGCAAACACTTGCAACCACTTGCAAACATCAAGCATAACATGTTTCAAATACATGTTTCATCCAAAGGGTTTCTACCTAAGGTTCTCATGACAAGGTTAACAAGATAACCAGATAAACAGGATAAGCGCGGATAGCAAAAAGAAAGATATGCTACTTAGGAAAGAAAATTGAGAATGTACCCTCAAAAAGGAATGGATAAAGCCCATGCATCTTCTCCTCGGTTTCCCAAGTTGCATCTTCATCGGCTTCACTCCATTGAACTTTCACCAATTTGAGTTCTCGATTCCTTAACTTCTTGATTTCTGTTCCCAAAATACGAATCGGAGCTCTTCTCAAGGTTGCCTCTTTCTCTACCTCAATGTCTTCTAGAATGCTTGGTTCAACCACCTCAGCGGACTCATGAAGGCACTTTCGGAGATGCGAGACATGAAAGACATTATGCACTCCGGCTAGCTTCTCGGGCAATTCCACCTTATAAGCCATCTTTCCAATTCTTTCTATGATAGGGAAGGGTCCCATGAACCTTGGTGCCAGCTTCCCCACTGCTCCAAAATGTACCACATTACGCAAAGGAGAAACCTTCACGAAAACCAGGTCACCCACTTCGAATTCCAAATCTGCCCTTCGTTTGTCAACATAGGATTTCTGTCTGTCTTGGGCCGCTTTCATCCGTCTTCTCACCAATTCAACCTTCTCGGATGTGTCCCGTATCATATCGGGCCCAAGTATAAGCCTATCCGTTGTCTCCCACCAACAAGATGGTGACCTACACGGTCTCCCATAAAAAGCTTCAAATGGTGCCATCCCTATGCTGGCTTGATAGCTATTATTATAAGCAAACTCTACAAGAGGAAGGTGGTCTTCCCAAGTACCACCAAAGTCAAGAACACAAAGCCTCAAAAGATCTTCTAGCACTCTATTCACCCTTTCGGTTTGGCCATCCGTCTGGGGGTGATAGGCTGTACTCAGATTCAATCGCGTACCCATCGCTTATTGCAAACTATTCCAGAACTGGCTAGTGAAATTGGGTCACGTTCGCTAACTATGCTAGAAGGAACTCCATGCAACCGCACTATCTCCCAAAGATAAATAGATGCTAGCCATGATGCGGTCCTCTTGCTCTTTACTGGAATGAAGTGAGCACTCTTCGTAAGTCTATCAACTATGACCCATATGCTCATGTTCCCTCTCCTTGACTTAGGCAATCCATCCACAAAATCCATAGAAATACTCTCCCACTTCCATTGCGGGACCTCCAATGGATGTAATAGCCCACCTGGTTTCTTTGACTCGGCTTTCACTTGTTGGCACACCATGCACCTTGAAACATACTCTGCCACATCTCTCTTCATTCCGGGCCAAAAGAAAATGCGCTTCATATCTCTATACATCTTATCTCCTCCTGGATGTATAGTCATCTTCGAGTGATGTGCTTCTTCAAGAACTTTATGCACCGAGTCTCCTACTTGTGGAACGCATAGCCTTCCATCACGCCTTAGCCAACCTTTATCATCAATATTATATCTAGCAAGGTGACTAGACGTCTCACCACGAATCAACTTATCCATGACCTCGACTATCTGCGGATCTTCCTTCTGCGAAACCCCAACTTGATCAAGAAGTGTGGGTCTAAGCTCAAGGGATGCTAATGAACCCGTCATCGACTCAACAGCCGTCGTGAAATCAAAGGTTGCCAAGAACTCTAAGTTCTTCATCTCAATAAACAAGGGACTCAAAGTCAACCCCCTTCTGCTTAATGCATCAGCCACAACATTACCCTTGCCAGGGGAGTAAGCTATCTCGAAGTCATAAGATGACAAGAATTCCGTCCACCTTTGCTGCCTTAGATTCAGATCTTTCTGCGAGAAGAGGAATTTGAGTGACTTGTGATCAGTATACAACTCAAACCTTTCGCCTAGAAGATAGTGGCGCCAGGATTTGAGTGCAAAGACGATTGCTGCTAACTCCAAATCATGAGTGGGATAGTTCTTCTCATGAACTTTAAGTTGCCTACCCCCATAACATATCACTCTTCCTTCTTGCATTAGAACAGCTCCTAACCCCGTACCACATGCATCGGTGTACACGGTAAACATCTTACCGCCATCGGGTAATGCTAAAACTGGAGCGGTAGTAAGGGCCTTCTTGAGCCTTTGAAAAGCAAGCTCACACTCCAAGTCCCATGCAAAGACTAAGTTCTTCTTTGTCAACTTAGTAAGAGGGGCCGAAATCTTAGTGAAGTCCCTGATGAACTTCCTATAGTAGCCCGCCAGACCGAGAAAGCTTCTTACTTCGGTTGCATTCCTAGGATTCTTCCAGTCTTGAACCACAACCACTTTCGCGGGATCCACCGCTATGCCTTGCTTAGAAACTATATGTCCAAGAAACCAAACTTCCCTTCTCCAAAAATGACATTTGGAGAACTTGGCTTTCAACTGATGCGCTCTAAGCGTATCCATCACTTCCTTGAGATGTCTGGCATGCTCTTCCTCATCCTTCGAGAAGATCAGAATATCATCCACGAAGACAACCACGAACTTGTTAAGGAACTCCCTGAACACCCTACTCATCAAATCTATGAAGTAGGCGGGTGCATTAGTCAAACCGAATGGCATGACAAGCCATTCAAAGAATCCATCTGGGGTCCTAAACGCAGTTTTATCGATACTATCCTCAGCCACTCTAAGCTGATGGAATCCGGTGGCTAAATCGAGCTGAGAGAAAACAGAAGCACCAACAAGTTGGTCAAAGAGATCATCTATCATCGGTAACGGGTGTCTATTCTTCTTTGTCAGCTTGTTCAACTCTCGATAATCAACACATAGACGAAGTGAACCATCCGCCTTAGTAGCGAATACCACCGGAGCACCCCATTCAGAAATGCTTCACCTAATAAAATTCTTTTCAAACAGCTCCTTGATTTGCTTACTGAGCTCTCTTCTTTCTCGTGGGGCCATGTGCCTAATGGGCAATGATACTGGCTTGACATTATCGACTAGATAAATGCGGAAATCTATCTCTCGTTTAGGGGGTAACCCCTTAACTTCTTCAAAGACATAAGGATAGTCTCGGACCACCCTTACAGATTGCAGATCATCGATGGACGAGTCAAGAGATTCAAGATAACATAACATGACGGGACCTCTAGGGTTACAAGAAATTTCTAGGGTATTACCGAGGCGAGTCATGAGCCTCACCACCCTATGCTCACAATCGACAATGGCTCCATAACTGGACAACCATTCCATGCCCAAGATCAACCCGTATCCCGTGAACCCGAGAACATAAGCATTACATGTGAATTCTACGGTCAAGATAGAAATCTTCAAATCCACACAAATCATAGATAGATGGGCGGAACCCCCAATTGGATTTGAGACACAAACGGGGTCCTCAACTAGACTAGTACTTAGGTGCAAAAATTCAACAATGTCAGAAGAAATAAAACTATGCGATGCGCCAGAATCAAATAAGGTGCGAACAGGATAATCAGAAATATAAACAAGACTTTCTACAGAAATACTACCTCGGTCCTGAACTGGAGCAGCGTTGAGAGCATGCACTTGCCCTCCAGAAGGTCCTGCACGCTGATTCTGCCCTTGCCCTTGTCCTTGCTTCTTGGGGCAATCCTTGCTAAAGTGTCCAGTCTCTCCACAATGAAAGCGTTCGCCCCGCTTCTGCTTCTTCTTCTTTCTGCAATCCTTGGCTATGTGCCCAACAATCCCACAGAAGTTGCATTTTCTTGGGTCCTTTGCCTTGGCCTTGTTGCCCTTGTTGTTCTTATCGTTCTGATTGCTCTGATTTCCTCCCCACTTGGAGTCTGTCTTCTTGGCTTGAGTCTCATTAGCCTTGACTTCCTTCTTGCCATTCTTATCGTCTCCTTGAAGCAATGCCATGTCAACTAGACCTTCGAAAGTGGCCCCTATGGGTATATGAGATAGGGCTAAACCTTGTAATGGCTTATTCAACCCTCGTGCAAAGCGTAAAGCCTTCTTCTGGGGGGTATTAACCATGTCCAAACCGAATCGAGCGAGCTGGTTAAACTGATTCACATATTCCCTCACTGTCATGTCCCCTTGCTTCAAAGATATAAACTTCTCCAATTGCAGATTCGCCTCAGCTGCTGATAGAAACTTAAGCCCAAATCTTGTCCTAAATTCGGCCCAAGTCTCTATAGGCCTCGTAGCATTGGTGACCTCCCACCAATAAGCAGCTTCTTCTTTTAATAGCCATGCTGCCAATAAAACCTTTCTATGATCTTCCACATCAAAGATAGCGAAGAGATCCTCAGTTTCCTTCAACCAATTTCGTGCCTCCACAAAAGTCTCCGTCCCAATGAAATTCTTGCCACCCATCGCCTTAAAGTCTTTGCAAATCTTAGCGAAATCTGCTTGTGGATTCTGAGGAGGAGGAGGAGGAACCTCGTTTACGGTGGGGGTGGTTGTTGGGCCCACATTGTTGGCCCTAGCTTCCAAGTACCTCCGGAACCATCTGGGAATGGTCACTCCCTCGGGAAGGTTAAGATCGGCCATACTGAAAAGGAAAAAGATAGATTTAGAACAAGGAAACGAAGGATAGTGCTAATGGCTTTTGGGGAAAAGCCTTTTAAAATAACTAGACTTTTCTTGGAAAATACTTAATTGGTTTTGAAAAATAGTTTTTCAAAAGGTAAGTTTTAAAAACCTTTTGCTCAAGTCTTGTAAACCTTATGCTCTGATACCAAATGTAACACCCCACCTCCGCCAGTGCCACTCTTGCAAGGACACTAACTTTGGAGGGGCGTTAAACGAGGTAAACATGCTTGCAGATATCACAAGACAGAAGTTATAAGTAAAAAAAACAGAGTAAATAAAGCAGCGGATAAAACTAGCATTTCAAAACCATAGTCAAGTTACATCAAAGTATTTAGTCATTATTTTCCCATAAAACAAAGTCTAGTACATAAACTGAAAACTGAAAAAGAAACATAAAGTAACTATCCCCAAAGTAGCATAAGGCCATAGCATGCTCAAACCATACGTGAGCTATCCAGAAAAGAGGCTAAAGATCCAGCTAGGCAAAGGTATTCCCACCCTGCAAACGTGGGGGGAAACGGAAGAAAAGAGGCAAAAGAAAATGGGTCAGTCAAAAAGACTGGTAAGTCCTATCTACTATTAGTATAAAAACTAATAAAGTTAACTGAACATGTAAAACAGAGATGAGATGTAGGGTGATAATTGGCATGGTGAAAAGTTAACAAGATAGATCAAGTGTGGCATCGCATATATAAGATTAAGTTGCACCGGGGGTGTACTAGTATTCCAATCCATGTCAAGTATAAGAAATGATCCCTTGGCCCAAAGCTGGCCCACATCATGAAATGACCTAAATCGAGGTCCAACTTCTCGGTCTAGTCGATCGGCTCCCTATAAGCCTAACTCGTCAAGTGTCGGTGTCATACGCCCCAATCACGAGGTGTAGTCAAACTGTGCTAGGTCAACCCTAGGTGTATCAAGCCCTAGGGTGCCAACCACGGACACAGATCAAGCACGCACAGTCTGAACCTATGGGTGCCCGTGTCTGCTTTTTCAACTCTGGACCATGTGCACGACCATGGTCCGCCTGAACCTACACCGGCGCACCTACTCAGTTGTCGTTTTGGTCGCTTACATGTCAACCCAGTAATCGTGCCCCACCCTAGCCTAGTCCCTAGGGTATCATGGTACAATCAAGAGGGTTACTGGTGAAAAGGACCACGTAACTAGGGTTTCTAGCGGGTTAAATGTGGTTAACCCTACCCAATCAAGTATCAAGTTGGTTAAGTGTACCCAAGGTTCATGACTTAACCGCGTCAACCCATCATGTTTAATTGGTTAAGTATTCAAGTGGTCCATGACTTAACCCTATCATGTGGCATTAATTATTTTAATGAACCCAACCTCTCACGTTAGACTTTGTTGTGGTTACTAGTTAAGCCGGCCGGGTCCGGGTAGCTTTACACCACAACTTGGTCTAACCTCGGGTTTCTAGTGCAACATGACCAACTACTCACATTGGATCCTATTGCTTGTAGCCACTAGTTAAGCCGGTCGGTTCCGGGTAGATTTATGCTACAAACTCAACCCAACCTCGAGTTGGCCATAATCATATTTTCTAAGTGTCATGTCCACCATTATGTTTACAAACATAATCACAAGTCAATGTTCATGTCATATTTTAAAACCATGTTTTCATGTTATTAATATTACCCAAACCCAACGCATTCCCATCGCATGCACGTTTCGCATAACATAACATAGATCAAAGAGGGAACTTGGCAAAAGCATGAAAAAAAGGGGCATAAGGTAATAAGGTTGGCCACAAGTTAAACATGGTGGCATATGAGGCATAAATAGGTTCATAAGATTGCATATTACATCATAGGCCTCAAAACATGCATAATATCAACTTAAGCAAATAGGTGAAACATGATCGTGAATGACATAGGATGATGACTAGAAGTTCGCATATAGCATTATATGCAAGTTATCATAAAGGTTATAAGAGTTCTCATGTTATATAATGCAACATTTCAACATAAAGCTTATAGCTTTTAGCCCACAACGTCAAGGTGATAGGTTTTCAAACTTGCATAGAATATATTCATGCATAACATGATAAGATCATAGGTTTACAAACATGCATAGAACATATTCATGCATAACATGATAAGATCAAAGTATATATCATACTTAGGCCCAAACTCAACTTGCAAAATATCACATTTAACTTCATAGTTAGAATCTAAGAGTAGTATAGGGCTTACAATGAGCGGTTATGCGACCTAGATCAATATATATAAAGATTGAGACGAAGCCACAAGCAAAATCCGCAAAGAAAATAATAAGCTCCACTTAAACGCCTTGAAACAAGAAGTAATAACCCCAAAGACAAAGAAAGGAGGCTCTTTTACTTAAGAAAGATGGCTCTTTTATAACTTTGATTGATTTGAGACACTCATGCTTTCATGAGGAAGATGGAGGCTATGATTGAGAAACATTTTGACATAAATTAGTTGTAGGAATGATTAATGAGGGTTTAGGCTAGGTCTAGGGGCCTTTTTATAGGTGATTAGGTTAATATAGACCATAGGATTAACCCTAAAACACATCAGGTCCGTCAAATCCCGTCAGAACCTTCCAGAGGAAGACCTAACCTGTCAAAACGGTGCACCAGAAAAACTGGTCCGATCAGGGGAGTCGACCCCTGGGTCGACATGGGTGTCGACCCATTGGGGGGGTCGACACTGGTGTCGACCCCTGTGTCGACCCTGCCTGGGGCGGGAAAATTCCCGCCCATTCTGCCTTGGTTGAAATTTAAATCTGAATTCGAATTTGAACTATTTTCAGGCTTGGAATTTTCTGAAAACTTCATTGGGCCTTAACTTGGTCATACGGACTACGTTTTTCGAAAACTCGGACTCTATTTCGCGTATTTTTCCGAGACGAACGTAATGGCACAGCCCGTTTCCCTTGATTCAGATTTTTCAATTTAATTCTGCCTTGATTTATGTTATAATGTGTTATTAAAAAATACAGGTTGTTACATGATCATAATCCAAATTCATGTATAAACTTGCATATGTGGTTTATGCAACATAATGATGGTGTAAACTAGCATCTAACCCATAAAACTCACACATGTTATAACCTAATTTTAGATCTAAATGAATGTCATAGGATATGTGAGATTATACATACTAATCAATCTAAACTTGCATAGGTACATGTGATTTATCATGTGAATCATCATAGCCCCAAACATATATAAATAATCAACATCATGATTTGATCAAGCATAAGCTAACTATAACATAAATAATAACATCATGACTTTGTAACATCGCAACTTAGCATAGAAACTTTCAACATATATAACATCATCATCACATAACATAGGATTTACAACATACACGATAGCATAAGATTTACAACATATATAATCAATAATTCACATCATCCTCTTATAATCCATATCACAACTTAATCTAATTTGTTTGCTAATAATCTTATTAAAATCATCATACTCACAATTAGAAAAGAAAGAGAGTCTTGATTTGCTTTAGAGTTGAGTAGAATTAGAGGTTTTGATTAACTTTCTTCCTTCTTAGTTAGTGGCGGCTACACTGAGTTCCATGGCGATGGCATGACGGCGGCTATTCTATTTTTCATGTGATTTTTGAGTGAGAGACTACCTAGGTATATATAGAGTTTAGGATTTATTTAGACCGTCAGATCAACTCAGAACTAACCTGAACTGTTAAATTAGCCAACTCAGCCCTAAAGACACATCAGCAGCTCAAGATTGGGCTCTGCCAAAACCTGGCCGACTGGACCAGGTCAACACCCAAGTTGACTGCGCAGTCAACCTGGTCTTGGGCGTGTCGATTGCCCAGTCGACTCGACAGTCGACCTGGGTGTTGGGTGGGAAATTTCCCGCCTGGCTTGTTTGACTTCGAATTTTGAATTTTGAATTTTCTGAAACTTCCGATGGCCATAACTTCTTCATACGAAGTCCAATTCACGCAAACTCGGACTCTATCTCAACCAGAATTCGGAGACGAACACAATGGCGCAACCCGTTTCCCTTAATTATCACATCTGAAATTAATTATTCTTTAATTTGTAAACATTGTTATTAATAGAAATACGGGGTGTTACATAAACAGTAATAGTAGTAGGTAATATAAAAACAAAGTAAAAATGACACTATAATTTTTTTATACTGGTTCGCAGCTCCGCCCTATGTCTAATCCCGAACTTCTTATGGAATTTTGACTAAAACACTCTCACTTAACCCTGATAAATAAGTATTACAATTCTTGAGCAACAAAATAAGGCCTGAGCAGTTGAACAAGATTTCGCCTCTATAGCTGAAAAGGAATTTGATATGCCTGAGCAGCGAAACAGGACTTTTACCCATACATAAGATAATTAACTCTTTGTGTTCTTAGCAACATGGATATGTGACATTATAATACACCCTTCCTATAATTTTCTCCTCAAGTGTATATATACATATTGTATATGAAGATATGAAAGGAAAATATTGCTTAAAGTAAACTAGTGAAGTACAGATCCAAGCAATCATAATTTAGAATGCTTGGAATATAGAGTTCATTTATGAAAGAAAATAGAAACTTAAGATTAAATAGATTCATAAAAGAAAATTTGCTTTGATTGTGATTGAATCATGTATACACAGTAGTTAAAAGGTTGCATCCATCAGGAAAGAGGTTATCGAAAAGTAGCGTCCAAATCACTTTATATAGATTAATTACTCTTCACGAATTGAAATATCTTTTTGTAAATTTGACTATTGGTGGAAATTCGGATGATTGAAGTTCATAGGTAAGGATTTAGAATATATATGTTTGTGTGTGCATGGTGCACAAAGTCTGTTAGGTCAGTCGACTGACCTGGCCTTTTTTGTGCATCATGCACATTTGCTTAATATATCTATAATTATATATATATATATATATACTAGTTGAAATATGAGTTCTATATATGATTATGTATATACTATTTTAAAATATAAGATCAATATAATTTTTTTTTAAATATATATGTTTAAACTACTTGAAGATTGGGTTCAACAAATATATACTAAAACTCAAGACTCGATATGTCCGAGATTTTTGGTCAACTTAAAATTAGAAAGTTGAATATATAAAATAAATATTTGATTTGGTTTTAATATAAATAAGATTTTATGCGATAAATTTGGATATTTAGATTTTCCAAATATAATGATAAAATACTGGTAAGGATTTATCAGCTTTTGTTATGATGAATTTTCTAAGTACGTATTTAGAAAACTATTTTAAATATGATAATAAGTTAATGTGATGTTTATATTAAGTTAAAAACAAGTTTTGTCAATTTATAATGTTTAAACAACTTGTCGGATCAAAATAGAATTTTTGTAACTTGATGAATTGATTTAATCGTTTGAAACTTATTAATAATTCTAAGTTGGATTTTGAGTTTGATTTGAATAATAAAATATATTTTTTAATTACAAAATATAACTATAAAAATGTATCGACAAAATATATTAGCTTTTGAAAAAAAAATGTTGTTGAAATGGCTAATCAGTAAACTAGGTTTTGAAACTAAGAAACATTAATAAGCATTGCAAATTTGAAACACATTAAAATTGTTAGGAAAATATCACAAACAAAACCATGTCTTACCACCTATGGTTTTAAAAGTAGAGCACATGGTTTTGAGAATGGTTTTTACCATAATACCCCATAAATTAGCTTATATACCCCAAACTTTTTTTCATTCCACCATCTCTATTTCCTCCTACTTTATCTAATGGATTCCTTAGCCTCTCCTCCATCCTCTTCTTCGTCCTTCTTTCCCTCTCCTTCCTCCCTTCCTCTCCCTCCTTCTCCTCCTACTCCCCTGCCTTTTCCTCCCTCCTCTTCTCGACCTAGCCCACCCACGGCCAACCACCTCCTTCTCCACCAACCCACAACCCGACCTCCACTACCCACCTCATCTAAGCACCCCCTCGCCATCACTTCCATATGCCACCACCCTCTTCATCTCGGTCTCCACCCCTAGCCCACAACTAGAAACTTCCTATGGGAATAACTCCTCCAAACCGATTCAAATGATGGATTTCATTTTTTCAAATCATATATTATTCCAGTGGCTACAACTTTTATATTGAGCACTTTTTCTAGTTTTGAGCCTAACTAGTCCAAAAATCCATATCTTTGAAGAACATATTTCCTGGCTTCAATTTATTGAATCTGAAAACACCTCCACTATTTTGACCATATCTCACTCAAAAATAATTCGAATTGGGAAATTCTTTTACATAAACTATAACGACCCGAACTTCCCCGTGAAGGAAAGCCTGGATTGTAATGAGAACACGACAAATCAGAGCACAAACAGAAGAATATTTCATTGCTTATTACAACAATTCCATTAGAATACAAGAATATACAGAGTATGGACAAATAATATACATTCAATAAATATCAGAGATTAAAATACATTACATAGCAATGAAATTTAATACAAAACACAATTGAAAGAGATATACGGATACAGAGCTTTTAGAATATCATTCCAGCTGTAAACTAGGATCCTGTGAATAAAAATCAACAAAACCAAAACTACTAGCTGCACGTGTGGAAAATAGGGGCATCCAGAGTTTAGGTTAAAACAATAAACTCCAGGTCAGTCACGTGACTGGGGTGAGAACTAAAATAGTTATTTAAAACTTTACTTTAAAATATAGTATATCAAGGGACCACACCGTATAACACGGAACAGGTTTCCTCCCAAGAATACCGGTGCATAGAATAAATAGCGCAATGCTTTTTTGGATAAATGAAGCTATTATAAGACCTAGGTCCCATCACATAATGCAACGCAAGCCGAAGGATAAAGTTTTACCTTATAATAGCCAAAAAGTGTATGTTTAAAACAAATCATTTTGATACTATTATAGTGTAAAGTGTATAAAACAACTTCAAATATAAATGTATCAATCATAGGCGGCATGGATACCATCTATCATGTCGCCAATACAAGGCAATACAATCAAAATCGAAATGCCACATATTGGAAATTGGATTTCCATCATGAATCGAGGCTAGGGATGGCTCCTCACCGATTCGAGACACTCTAGCACATGTCTGAGGATCCCCCGCAGTGAACCCTTAGATCTTCAGGGCCGGTCCTCCCTTACGTTTGAGGATTAGTATTTCGGAACACACGTTTCCTAGTCCTATAGGACCTATATCCATCGGCTCCGTAGTAACCGATATATCCGAGGCGCCTTGCATTCCAACAATCACATAGGTAAAAATATAACAATGTCAGGGCTCGCAAAACGTTGACACCACCCATAGCTAGAAAGAAACGTCATGCACTCCTGCAGTTCACAATAAACCCAATTCACTTTGGAAAATTCCCGTTAAATCTTAATAAAAAGATTTATGAATTCCAAATCACATTTCACTGTAAATCGGGTTAAAGAACGAATGACGTTAAAAACACAGTTCACAATAAACCCAATTCACATTGCACTTTCAGTTCCAATTAAATGTAAATTAATTGGTAATTCTTCTTTAAATCTTAATTATAAGATTTATCCATTTCGCACTGGGTTTAAGAACAGTGTCATTTAAAACACAGTTCATGACAAACCCAAAATCCAATTCAATATTAAATACAAGGCACTGAATAGAAATTATATCGGCTTATATTCAATATCAAATTCCGAAATCAATAAATATCGTATTAGAATAATGATATATATATCTTCCAAATTCCTCCACAATATCTGCATAATCAAGAAATCCAATATCGAAATATTCCAAAGATAATTTCGATTCAAATTCATTACAATTAATATATTGGAAATTCTGGTTATTTTTAAAACCATTTCAAATCCAATTTATTTATTTAAAAATATTGGATTATAATTCTAGTTCATAACTAGTTCATTTTGATAAAAATATATTTTTATCCTTTCAAATATGGAATTTTTCATCCTAATTCTTTTCAAATAAGGTATTATGATTTTACACAAATTATTGATATTTTTAATAATTTCATCAAGGCCCTTACAGTCGATTTCCATAAACAATCATCGAACTACACTTACAATGACCTTTTCCAAATTTGATTTGGACCTAATTCCAAATCCAACTGTTAGATTTAAATTATCTCATATTCGTTGGAAAGCTCTTTTCGATATGAAACCAACGGTTCCGGTTTTAGGAGAATCTGACGGTCGGATCTCCCGTAATGTCCATTCAAAGTCAATGGTCAAAATTCTCGAACTACCATGGTGCGGCGCGTTCTATTCAGGCCATTAAATATAATATATATATATATATTATATTTCGTTGATTTCCATTTAAAACGCATTTTAAAAATCGTTTTAAATTCGTTTTCAAAACAGTTTCAAATTCATATTCAATTTCAAATCAAAATATAATATTCCATATCATTAATATATAAATGATAATATTTTCAAAATATTATATATTGAAATCACTTCCTTTTTGATATTCACTATAAAAACGAATAAAATCGATATAAATATCGTTCACGTAAATATGGCGTTAATCTAATCAACACGGCTTTATATACTTAAATATTTTCGTGTCCATCCCAAATCGGACATCAAAACTAGATTTTGATCCTTTACTGAATATTATTTTATAATATTCATTACTTTAAAATATTCGTTATTTTAAAATATTTATTCTTTCTGAGCTGGAATCAAACACAGTAAATTATCATATAATGTGATTTATATGGATTTCATTCACACATGTACACAACAATAATCAAACACATTCAACCATCATCCAGAGTGCATTACACTAATGCATAAGCATTGAATATGAATAATCAACGCTTATAACAGCCTATCAACCAATCGATTTACATACAACTAAACATTGGGATTAGTGTACGTCTAATATCATCCCAACACCCGTGTGGGGTTTTCAAAAAACAAACACAGATTTATTTTTGTAGTTGGGTGATGTGTAAAATATATCGTCCCAATCCATATCAGTCAAATGTGTGTACAAATACAAATCATCCGATTTGTAAATGAATATCTATTTTATTCATATACACGTTAAAAATTATATTTTTAACTATAAAATATTTATTCAACACATGAATATTTTATTCCATCCCACATCACAGACAATTTCCGCTATAACATACAATCAAAAAAGTCGTCCATGGTCTGTGGACGACGGGTGTCGGGTGCTGCTAAGCACCATCTGCATCCTAGTATATATTTTAACTAGAAAATAAAATTAAAGTGAGAAATTCTCACCTTTGGGATCCACTCCTCCATTCTTTATTTCTGAACAGTTTGAATTCACCCGACATTCTGACTTAACTATAACAACCCGGAAAATCTGAATCAATTTAAAAAATTTATTTTGGCGATTTTAATGGATTTTGAATATTTAAAATGGAT
This sequence comes from Allium sativum, assembly GCA_030737875.1. Taxonomy (NCBI): domain Eukaryota; kingdom Viridiplantae; phylum Streptophyta; class Magnoliopsida; order Asparagales; family Amaryllidaceae; genus Allium; species Allium sativum. The sequence goes on from CM060912.1 coordinate 1,001,609,907, forward strand.
TATTTTAAATGATAACAACGGAAAATTTATTTTTGACGAAGTTAAAACGAATAATTTTATTTTTATGTAACGAGCCTGAAATAGCGCGGTAGTTTGAAAATTCGATTTCAAATTTCAAATGAATGTACAGAATTTGTTTTAAGTCGGAATTGGACGAAACAAGAAATATCTAAATCTGTTTGACGATATCTTTCTAACAGATGTAAGTAACTGAGATTTCACTTTAGAAGTTGAAAGATAAGTCCAGTTTAAAATTCTGAAAAATCGCTGTGGAATTACTGTTAGATTCCAATTTGCATAATTTTATGAATCAATTAGTGAGCGTGGCAAAGTGAAACGTGTTTTGACAGTTTCAGTCAATTTGGGTCGACCAGAAAATGGCCATTTTTCAAATGGTCTCAGAATTCGATGAAATTAGCTTTGTTAGGACCGTATCGTCAATACGAAGCTAGAAATAATTTTTCTAGAATTTTTAGAGTTAGTATGTGACCCCGGTAAATTGAAATGTACGTTCAAGTTGAATATATATAGATTTATATTTTGATTTCAACGGAAACTGATCGTAACAGACGAACTGGCTCACGATACATATCCCATTGTGTTCAGAATGGGGGTAATTAACTAGGGACAACAGTTGTTGGGTTTGATTCTGAGTTCGAAAGAAAAAGTTACTTTTAGTGGAATAAAATAAATTAAATAATATATAATTTCGGTCAAACCCTTTTATCCCTTCATACTAGTCAAACTCGCCCCCTTCATTCATTCTCGTTCAAAGCGATTTACAGATAAAAGAAAAAAACCTAACTAATCCCGTCGCTGCCCCCCTCATCGACCACCTCAACCCTCCGCCTTGCCCTTCCCTTCCTCCTCTACTGCCAGCGCAAGCGAGCCCCAATCGATCCGCCCCTCGCTCTTCTCTTTCTCTCCTCTCACCTTCATCCCATCGCGAAAACCGAAGCCCCAATCCACCTACAATTGAACACCCCGGCGTCACCCTAGCCTCGACTGCAACCCCGCCGCCTCTAAACCCATGTCAGGCGCCATCCCCCACTTAACCACCTGTACGTTTTAATTTATTACTCTATATTTATTTAATGACTTTCAGTTTATAATGATTGATATTCTTTTTGTTTCATTTTATGTAAAGACACGTTTTTTAATCGTATAAAGGAGGGATTTTTAATGTGTAAAAGGTCGAATTTTTAAAATATGAAAGGAGGGATTTTTAATGTGTAAAAGGTCAGATTTTTATAATATGAAAGAAGTTGAAAAATCGAATTTTTATATGTTGAAAGATCATATTTTTATATGTTGAAAGATCATATTTTTATATGTTGAAAGATTATATTTTTATATAAGAAAAGATATGATTTTTAAAATCGAAATAGCGATAAAATTTCGATTTTTATATATAAAGTAGCGATAAAAATTCGATTTATATATATATGAAGTGGAAATAAAAATATGATTTGTATGTTCATGTAGTGATAATAAAAATGTGATTTTTAATAAGAACAGGGTGAGAAGGAGGCGTTGGAATTTTGAACAAATTCGAACCGTTCAGAATTAAAGAATGGAGTGGATCCCTAAGGTGAAAACTTCTAACGTTTAATTTATTTTCTAGTTGAAATATATACTAGGATACAGACGGTGCTTAGACCCAACACCCGTCGTCCACAGACCATGGATGGCTTGTTTGTTTGATTGATGTGTTGTGAAAAATGATTGTGTGTAGTGGATTGAATAAATATCTTATAATTAAAAATATAATTTTTAACGTGTTGAAATGAAATATATATTCATTTGTTGAAATAAAATATATATTCATGTGTTGAAATAAAATTTATATTCATGTGTTGAAATAAAATATATATTCATGTGTTGAAATAAAATATAAATTCATGTGTTGAATAGAAATATAAATTCATGTGTTGAATAGAAAAATATAAATTCATGTGTTGAATAGAAATACATATTCATGTGTTGAATAGGAATACGTATTCATGTGTTGAAATAAAATATATATTCATGTGTTGAAATAAAATATATATCCATGTGTTGGAATAAAATATATATTCATGGGTTAAAGTAAAATAAATATTCATTTACAAATCGAACGATTTGTTTATGTACACTGATTTGACTGATATGGATTGGGACGATAAATTTTACACATTGCCCAACTGCATAAATAAAACCTGTGTTTGATTGTTTAAAAACCCCACACGGGTGTTGGGATAAAATTGGTCATACACTAATCCCAATAACTAGTTGTATGTCGATCGATTGATTGACAAGCTGTTGTAAGCGTTAATTATTTATATTTAATGCTTATGAAGTTGTGTGGTGCACTCTGGATGATGGTTGTTGATTTATCGTTGCTGTTATATACATGTGTTGTTGGGAATCCATATAATAAACGTTATATGGTAATTGATTGGGCCGCATTCCAATTTGGAAAATAAGAAATATTAATTCATGTTTTGAATAGAAATATAAATTCATGTTGAATATAAAAATATAAATTCATGTGTTGAATAGAAATATATATTCATGTGTTGAATAGAAAATTAAATATTCATGTATTGAATAGAAAATAGAAATTCATGTGTTGAATAGAAATATATATTCATGTGTTGAATAGAACAATAAATATTCATGTGCTGAATGGAAAACATAAATTCATTTGTTGAATAGAAAAAAAATTCATGTGTTGAATAAAAATATATATTCATATGTTGAATAAAAATATATTCATATGTTGAAGAAAATATTCATTTGTTGAATAGAATAACGAAGTTATTGAAATATATAAAGCCGTGTTGGTTAGATATGCGCCATTTTGATGCGAACGATATTTATATCGATTATATTCGTTTTTATAATGATTATAGAAAACGAAGTGATTTCAAAATATAAAGTTTTGAAAATATTATCATTTATAGATTAATGATATGGAATATTCAATTTCGATTAGAAACTGAATATGAAATTGAAATCGTTTCGAAAATGAATTTAAAATGATTTATAAAATACGTTTTAAAAGGAGATCGACGAAATATATATAATATATATATATATTATATATAATGGCCTGAATAGAACGCGCGCGCTGCAGCTGTTCAAGAATTTCAACCATTGACTTTGAATGGATGTTACGGGAGATCCGACTGTCGGATTCTCCTAAAACCGGAACCATTGGGATCGTATCGAGAAGTGTTTTCTAATGGATATTAGAAATTATAAATCTAACGGTTGGATTTGGAATTATGTCCAAATGAAATTCGGAAAAGGTCGCTGTAAGTGCAGTTCGATGGCTGTTGATGGAAATCGACTATACGAGCCTTGATAAAATTATTAAAAATAGTAATAATTTGTGTAAAGTCATAAGAAATGATTTGTGAAGAATTGAGATGAAAAATTCCAAATTTGAAAAGATAAAAATAGATTTTTATCGAAATGAACTAGTTTTGAACTAGAATAATAATTTATTTATTTTTAAATAAATAAATTGGATTTGAAAGGGTTTTAAAAGTAACCGGAAGTTTCAATAATTGAATTGGAATGGAATGTGATTTTGGATTTATAGTGAACCGTGTTTTAAATGACATTGGTTCTTTAACTCAGTTAAAGACATGATATGATTTCCCAAGTTAAATAATCATTGATAGTGATTATTGGGAAGATTAAAACTAAGTGGAGTTTTAATGAATCTTTAATTAGATTGAAATGATCAAGATGGAGTATCACCAGTTTTGCTCCAGGCGATAGTTAAATCTTTAATTAGATTTGAACGTGAAATGGTAATTGAATTTACCGATAACACCGTGGTGTTGGATATGAAGTATGACCAGTTTTACTTCATGGGATGAATAGGTTGGGATTGGAAAATAAAATAAATGATTACTTCGGTGTGGTTCGCTAATCCCGACTAGTTTGAATTGATATTCAAAAGAAGATAAAGAATAAATTTAAAGAATTTGTCTTTGATAAAACTAATGGGAACCTTTGCCAAAGTATATGAATATTTGAATAAAAGAATATTCTGAATTGGAATGAGGCGTATGTTGTGTTTGTGTAACACTTGTTTATTATATACGCGAGTTATTCAGAAAGACCGGGTTTATCCCATTCTGAATAACTAATTCGACGTAGTGTCGAGGATGAAGACGGTGGTCGAAGACCGGAGGTCTTCACATCGTTTGGGTGATTACTGATGATCTTGATTGGACTGTACACCCAAGAGGAGGGAATCAGTTGGTGATCTTCCAGACGTACTTGGAGATCGATGGATATGCGAGGTACAAGGTGCCTCCGGTTTCGTTCAGACCCAGAGCGAACTTGTAAATAGACCGTGTGTCTGACATTGGATTTTATTCTGTGTGACTGATTTCTATTAAATATATATCTGTTTGAAGACGGAGAATTTATTCTCTTGCTTAACGCCCTTCTCTAAGATGTACGAGCTCAGAGGTTATATACTGATGGATATCAATCACATGGAGAGAATTGCCTATGTGGCATGCCTAAGTGGCAAATGATCAAGGCTTTTGTTGAAAAACAGAGTCTTGTGGTTGATGATCAAAGCATGGCCTGTGTGGCATAACTTTGTGTTGCGTTGATTCGCGAGCCTCACACCCCGGTTGTGAACCAGAAACGGGAGAAGGACCTCAAGGAGGACATGCGCTTCCTTCTAGCTAAAAGTGGCCTCAGTGGTTTTGCATGCCCTGATGAGTTTGACTTATGTGGTTGTTGGACTGCGAGGCGCCTCAGATATATCAGTGACTATGTGGAGCCGATGGAGCCAGTGGACTCATTGACACCCCATAGGGTGGGGAAACGCAGTGTCTAGGGTTTAAGTTTAATCCACATCCGTGGACCGGCCCTGACGATCCAAGGGCCCACCTTAGTCTGGGTCTTGAGGGGCGGACTATAGCATCTCGAATCGGTAGAGGACTATCTTTTGCCTCGGTTCACAGATGGAATCCCACTTCCTATACGTGACTTTGCGGCTAGTATTGGCAACATGATATATGGTACCCATGCTGTCTAGGATTGATACATTTATATTTGAAGTTGTTTTATACACTATGCACTTATAATAGTATCAAATGATTTGTTTTTAATGTACTAAGCATGTTTGGCTATTATAAGGGAAAACCCTATCCTCCCGCTTGTGTTGCATTGTGTGATGGGACCTGGGTCTTATAATAGCTTCATTTTTCCAAAAAGCATCGCGTTGTTTTGTTATATGCACTGGTATTCTTGGGAGGAGACCCGTTCCGTGTTATACGGCGTGGTCCCTTGATATATCTGATTTAAAGTGAAGTTTTAAATAACTGTTTTAGTTCTCACACCAGTCACATGACTGACCTGGAGTTTGTTGTTTTAACCTAAACTCTGGGTGCCCTTATTTTGACATGGGCAGCTAGTAATTTTGGTTTTGCAGATTTATATTCACAGGATCCTGATTTACAGCTGGAATGATATCCGTAAAGCTCTGTATCTGTGTGTCCATTTTCCGTTGCGCTTTGTACTGTTTTTTCGCTGCGATGTATTTAAATGTAATTAAAATCTCTGATATTTTCTGTGTAATATTTATTCATACTCTGTATATTCTTGTAATCTGATGGAATTGTTGTAAATAGGAATGAAAGGTTCTTCTGTTTGCATTCCGATTTGTCATGTTCTCAATTCAATCCGGACCTTCCTTCACGGGGAAGTTCGGGTCGTCTCAGCTAGTATCAGAGCTTTGGTTTACAGAGCTCAAGAACAAGACACATTAGAACCGAACGAAAGAATTCATCAGAGATTGGATTAGTAATATCCAATGAGAATGACTTGTTAGAGATAGGATCGGTAGTATCCTATAACGAGTGTGAAGAGTAGTGTTTTTAAATTAAAAATGCAAACAAGTTTTGGTTTGAAAATTTAAACCATATTATACGTATTTCAATATTATTTTTATATTGATTTGGACAATCGAGTATATAGAGATTTTGCGTATATGCCTAGCTAGCGTGTATTTGAAGCCTCAAATATACTGGATAGATATAGAATCACACCCTAGTCGTCCGGGGATGATACTGATGAGAGGGATCCCATCATCAGTGTTTATGTTCGAGTTTCGAAGGTGGGATATCTATATATTTCCATTAGGCTGGTGTAAGAACCAAGACTTATATAGGATTATTTGTTGTGATTTGGCATCAAAAACATGATTTTTGACTATACATGTAAAAGATACATATTTGAAAAACTAATCAACTAATTGATTGTTGGTTGTGTTGTTTGATTATTTGTTTCACTAATTAGAATAATGAAACCAATATGAACACGAATCGTAAATTTAGTCAAATATTGAACTGTATTGAAAATTGCTTGAATTTACATGCATATACATATGTATACAATTAGCAGGTCATAACAAGGAGGCTACAGAAGAGGAATAAAATTGTTTGCCCGACAAATAGGTACATGTTTATTGTACTTCTTGGGGATTTTATGAGCCGATTAGATAGCCGCTTCGCTGTTTCTTTTTCTTTTTGAGATGAGAGGGCCTGTGTGGCGGTTTGGGGATTTTCCCGATGCAGGGGAGGTTGTGCCAAAAAATTTCGAAAATTTAGGGTGTTAGCCAAATTTTTGAAAAATTTGAAAAGTTTTTAGAAACTGAAAAGTTGAAAAACTTAAGCCATAATTAAAATAATGAAAGTTGAGTTGACTATAAAATAACTTTTAGCTTCGTTCCTTTTCGAGGATAAAGAGATTTTAAGTTGGGGAGATTGTAACAACCCGAAAAATCTGAGCCAATTTAAAATTTTTATTTTGGCGATTATTGGATTTTGAATATTTAAAATGGATTATTTTAAATAATAACAACGGAAAATTTATTTTCGACGAAGTTAAAACGAATAATTTTATTTTAATTATATAACGAGCCTGAAATGGCGCGGTAGTTTAAAAATTCGATTTCGAATTTCAAATGAATATACATAATTCGTTTTAAGTCGGAATTGGACAAAACAAGAAATATCTAAATCTGTTTGACGATATCTTTCTAACGGATGTAAGAAACTGAGATTTCACTTTAGAAGTTGAAAGATATGTCCAATTTAAAATTCTGAAAAGTCACTGTGGAATTTATATATATTTTAATATATATATAAATGCCCTTAAAAATGGAAATTATTCAAATGACCTTCGTTTTTGACAAAACCACTTTTGTCGGATCCGTTGTGCCAAATTATTGCTAGATTCCAATTTGCATAATTTTCTGAATCAATTAGTGAGCGTGGCAAAGTTAAACGTGTTTTGACAGTTCCAGTCAATTTCGATCGACCAGTAAATGGCCATTTTTCAAACGGTCTCAGAATTCAACGAAATTAGTTTTGTTAGGACCGTATCGTCAATACAAAGCTAGAAATATTTTTTCTGGAATTTTTAGAGTTAGTATGTGGCCCCGGTAAATTGAAATGTACGTTCAAGTTGAATATATATAGATTTATATTTTGATTTCAACGGAAACAGATCGTAACAGCCGAACTGGCTCACGATACATATCCCGTTGTGTTCGGAATGGGGGTAATTAGCTAGGGACGACAGTTGTTCGGTTCGATTCTAAGTTCGAATGAAAAAGTTACTTTTAGTGGAAAAAAATAAATTAAATAATATATAATTTCGGTCAAACCCTTTTATCCCTTCATACTGGTCAAACTCGCCCCCTCCATTCATTCTCGTTCAAAGCAATTTACAAATAAAAAAAAACCCTAACTAATCTCGTCGCCGCCCCCCCCCCCCCAATCGACCACCGCAACCCTCCGCCGCCCCTCCCCTTCCTCCTCTACTGCCGACGCAAGTGAGCCCCGATCGATCCCCCCCTCGGGCTTCTCTTTCTCTCCTCTCGCCTTCATCCCATCGTGAAAACCGAAGCCCCAATCCACCTACAATCGAACACCCCGGCATCACGCTAGCCTCGACTGCAACCCCGCCGCCTCTACACCCACGTTAGGCGCCCACCCCCCCCCCACTTAACCACCAATAAGTTTTAATTTATGACTCTATATTTATTTAATGATTTTCAGTTTATGATGATAGAGATTCCTTTTGTTTTATTTTATGTAAAGACACAGTTTTTAATCGTATAAAGGAGGGATTTTTAATGTATAAAAGGTCGGATTTTTTAATATGAAAGAAGTTGAAAATCGAATTTTTATATGTTGAAAGATCATATTTTTATATGTTGAAAGATCATATTTTTATATGTTGAAAGATTATATTTTTATATAAGAAAAGATATGATTTTTGAAATCGAAATAGCGATAAAAATTCGATTTTTATATATAAAGTAGCGATAAAAATTCGATTTATATATATATGAAGTGGAAATACAAATATGTTTTTTATGTACATGTAGTGATAATAAAAATGTGATTTTTAATATGAACAGCGTGAGAAGGAGGCATTGGAATTTCGAACAAATTCGAACCGTTCAGAATTAAAGAATGGGGTGGATCCCCAAGGTGAGAACTTCTCACTTTTATTTTATTTTCTACTTAAAATATATACTAGGATGCAGACGGTGCTTAGCAGCACGCGACACCCGTCGTCCACAGACTATGGATGGCTTGTTTGTTTGATTGATGTATTGTGAAAAATGATTGTGTGTAATGGATTGAATAAATATTTTATAGTTAAAAATATAATTTTTAACGTGTTGAAATAAAATATATATTCATGTGTTGAAATGAAATATATATTCATGTGTTGAAATAATATATATATATATATATATATATTCATGTGTTGAAATAAAATATATATTCATGTGTTGAAATAAAATATATATTCATGTGTTGAAATAAAATATATATTCATGTGTTAAATAGAAATATAAATTCATGTGTTGAATAGAAAAATATAAATTCATGTGTTGAATAGAAATATATATTCATGTGTTGAATAGAACTATATATTCATGTGTTGAAATAAAATATATATATTCATGTGTTGAAATAAAATATATATTCATGTGTTGAAATAAAATATATATTCATGGGTTGAAGTAAAATAAATATTCATTTACAAATCGAACAATTTGTTTATGTACACCGATTTGACTGATATGGATTGGGACGATATATTTTACACATCGCCCAACTACACAAATAAAACCTATGTTTGATTGTTCTGAAAATTCCACATGGGTGTTGGGATAAAATTGGTCATACACTAATCCCAATAATTAGCTGTATGTCGATCGATTGATTGACAGGCTGTTGTAAGCGTTAATTATTTATATTTAATGCGTACGCAGTTGCGTGGTGCACTCTGGATGATGGTTGATGAGTTATCATTGCTGTCATATACATGTGTTGTAGGGAATCCATATAATAAACGTTATATGGTAATTGATTGGGCCTCATTCCAATTTGGAAAATAAGAAATATAAATTCATGTGTTGAATAGAAATATAAATTCATGTGCTGAATAGAAAAATATAAATTCATGTGTTGAATAAAAATATATATTCATGTGTTGAATAGAAAAATAAATACTCATGTGTTGAATATAAATATAAATTCATGTGTTGAATAGAATATATATTCATGTGTTGAATAGAAATATATATTCATGTGTTGAATAGAAAAATATAAATTCATGTGTTGAATAGAAATATATATTCGTGTGTTGAATAGAAAAATAAATACTCATGTGTTGAATGGAAAATATAAATTCATGTGTTGAAAAGAATAAAAATTAATGTGTTGAATAAAAATATATATTCATGTTTTGAATAAAATATATATTCATGTGTTGAAGAAAATATTCATTTGTTGAATAGAATAACGAAGTTATTGAAATATATAAAGCCGTGTTGGTTAGATATGTGCCATTTTGACGCGAACGATATTTATATCGATTATATTCGTTTTTATAATGATTATAGAAAACGAAGTGATTTCAAAATATAAAGTTTTGAAAATATTAGCATTTATAGATTAATGATATGGAATATTCAATTTTGATTAGAAATTGAATACAAAGTTGAAATCGTTTCGAAAACGAATTTCAAATGATTTATAAAATATGTTTTAAAAGGAGATTGACGAAATATATATAATACATATATTATATATATAATGGCCTGAATAGAACGCGCCGCGCTGCGGTAGTTCGCGAATTTCAACCATTGACTTAGAATGGACGTTACGGGAGATCAGACCGTCGGATTCTCCTAAAACCTGAACCATTGGGTTCGTATCGAAAAGAGCTTTCTAACGAATATTAGAAATTAGAAACCTAACGGTTGGATTTGGAATTATGTCCAAATCAAATTTGGAAAAGGTCGCTGTAAGTGCAGTTCGATGGCCTTTGATGGAAATCGATTGTACGGGCCTTGATAAAATTATTAAAAATAGTAATAATTTGTGTAAAATCATAAGAAATGATTTGTGAAGAATTGAGATGAAAATTTTCAAATTTGAAAAGATAAAAATAGATTTTTATCGAAATGAACTAGTTTTGAACTAGAATAATAATAATTTATTTATCTTTAAATAAATAAATTGGATTTGAAAGGGTTTTAAAAGTAACCGGAAGTTTCAATAATTTAATTGGAATGGAATGTGATTTTGGGTTTATAGTGAACCATGTCTTAAATGACATTGGTTCTTTAACCCAGTTAAAGACAGGATATGATTTCCCAAGTTAAATAATCATTGATAGTGATTATTGGGAAGATTAAAACTAAGTGGAGTTTTAATGAATCTTTAATTAGATTGAAATGATCGAGAATGGAGTATCACCAGTTTTGCTCCAGGCGATAGTTAAATCTTTAATTAGATTTGAACGTGAAATGGTTATTGAATTTACCGATAAACGTGGTGTTGGATATGAAGTATGACCAGTTTTACTTCATGGGATGAATAGGTTGGGATTGGGAAATAAAATAAATGATTACTTCGGTGTGGTTCGCTAATCCCGACAAGTTTGAATTGATATTCAAAAGGAGATTAATGAATAAATTAAAAGAATTTATGTTTGATAAAATTAATGGGAACCTTTCCCAAAGTATAAGAATATTTGAATAAAAGAATATTCTGAATAGGAATGAGGCGTATGTTGTGTTTGTGTAACACTTGTTTATTATATACGTGAGTTATTCTGAAAGACCGGGTTTATCCCATTCTGAATAACTAATTCGACGTAGTGTCGAGGAGGAAGACAGTGGTCGAAGACCGGAGGTCTTCACATCGTTTGGGTGATTACTGATGATCTTGATTGGACTGTACACCCAAGAGGAGGGAATCAGTTGGTGATCGTCCAGAAGTACTTGGAGATCAGTGGATATGCGAGGTACAAGGTGCCTCCGGTTTCGTTTAGACCCAGAGCGAACTTGTAAATGGACAGTGTGTCTGAGATTGAATTTTTATCTGTGTGATTGATTTCTATTAAAGATATATCTGTTTGGCGGTGGAGAATTTATTTTCTTAATTTATTTTCTTACTTAATGCACTTCTCTGAGACGTATTAGCTCAGAGGTTATATATTGATGGATATCAATCGCGTGGAGTAAATTGCTTGTGTGGCATGCCTAAGTGGCAAATGATCAAGGCTTTTGTTGAAAAGCAGAGTCTTGTGGTTGATGATCAAAGCACGGCCTGTGTGGCATAGCTTTATATAGCGTTGATTCGCGAGCCTCACACCCGGTTGTGAACCAGAAACGGGAGAAGGACCTCAAGGAGGACATGCGTTTCCTTCTAGCTAAAAGTGGCGTCAGTGGTTTTACATGCCCTGATGAGTTTGACTTATGTGGTTGTTGGATTGCGAGGCGCCTAGGATATATCGGTGATTATGTGGAGCCGATGTAGTCAGTGGACTCATTGACACCCCATAGGGTGGGGAAACGTAGTGTCCAGGGTTTAAGTTTAATCCACATCGGTGGACCGGCCCTGACGATCCAAGGGCCCACCTGAGTCTTGGTCCTGAGGGGCGGGCCAGAGCGTATCGAATCAGTAGAGGACTATCTTTTGCCTCGTTTCACAGATGGAAACCCAACTTCCTATATGTGACTTTGCGGTTTTGATTATAGAGCCTAGTATTGGCGACATGATATATGGTACCCATGCTGTCTAGGATTGATACATTTATATTTGAAGTTGTTTTATACACTATGCACTTACAATAGTATCAAATGATTTGTTTTTAACGTACGAAGCATGTTTGGCTATTATAAGGGAAAACCCTATCCTCCGGCTTGTGTTGCATTATGTGATGGGACCTGGGTCTTATAATAGCTTCATTTTTCCAAAAAGCATCGCGTTATTTTGTTATATGCACTGGTATTCTTGGGAGGAAACCCGTTCCGTGTTATGCGGCGTGGTCCCTTGATATATCTGATTTAAAGTAAAGTTTTAAATAACTGTTTTAGTTCTCACACCAGTCACATGACTGACCTAGATTTTATTGTTTTAACCTAAACTCTGGGTGCCCTTATTTTGACACAGCCAGCTAGTAGTTTTGGTTTTGCAGATTTATATTCACAGGATCCTGATTTACAGCTGGAATTGTATCCGGAAAGCTCTGTATCTGTGTGTCTGTTTTCCGTTGTCCCTTGAATTGTTTTTCCGCTGCGATGTATTTAAATGTAATTTAAATCTCTGATATTTTCTGTGTAATATTTATTCATACTCTGTATATTCTTGTAATATGATGGAATTGTTGTAATTAGCAATGAAAAGTTCTTCTGTTTGCATTCGGATTTGTCGTGTTCTCAATTCAATCCGGACCTTCCTTCATGGGGAAGTTCGGGTCGTCTCATTAACCTTTCCACGCTGGTCATAATAAAAATCGCATTTTTATTTCAACGCTATATGGATAAAAATCACATTTTTATACCGCTACTATATAGATAAAAAATTCTATTTTTACTTCACTATTCCATATGTATAAATTCTATTTTTTACTTCGCGATTCCATATGTAGAAATTCTATTTTTAATGCGCTACTCATATAAAATTAATATTTTTATATTCTTTATTATATAAAAATTCTACTTTTTATGCGCTACTCATATAAAAGTAATATTTTTATATTATCCATTATATAAAAATTCTATTTTTATATTTTCGCTTTCAATATAAAAATCATATTTTTATATGACTAAAAATCATATCTTTACATTATAAAAATCTCATCTTTATATTTATAAAGATCTCACCTTTTCATTTATAAAAATCTAAACTTTTCGATTTAAAAATCTAAACTTTTCTACTCTAATTTAAAAAATAAAAATCATGTTTTCTTATTGCTTTTCATGAATAAATAAAATAAAATAAAAAAACTAAAAGTAAGAAGAAGATTCACAGCGCAGCATGGGGGAGGAGAAGTCTGCGCCGGGGAGGGGAGGAGAGAGGCATGCAAGGGGGCACTCCTGACTGATGGCGACGAAATTCGATTTGGGGGAGAGTTTTGGAGAGGCTCGCGGGTCTTGAAGGAGGTGGAGGTCGAGAGGGATGATCAGAGAGGGGAGGAGGATCGGGGGTGGTTGTGCGCATGGCGGCGACGCCTGGGGTGGGGTTGGGGGAGCGGCGGTGGCTGGAAGCGGAGGGCGACGGATTTGAAATGGGGTGCGTTTTTTTTGCGTTGACCGGTGAGAAAGCTTATGAGGGTTTAGAGGGAAATATAATTATATATATTATTATTTTATTTCTTTTAGTTTCAAAAAGTTACATTTCCTTTCGAACCCCAAATCGGAACCAACAACTGTCGTCCATAGCTAATTACCCCCATTCCGAACATAATGGGATATGTTTCGTAACCCAATTCGGCTGTTATGATTATTTTTCGCCAAATTTAAAATATAAATCAATATATTTTGAATTCAAACGCACATTTTAATTTACCGGGGCCACATGCAGACTCTAAAAATTCCAGAAAAATTAATCTGGCTATGTTTCGACATTACGGTCCTGACAAAACTAAGTTCATCGAATTTGAAGATCATTTGAAAAATGGTCATTTTCCAGTCGATTAAATTCAAACTGAAATTACCAAACACATTTAAATCCGTCACACTCACATATTGATTCCAAAAATTATGAAAATTGGAATCTGGCATTAACTTGACATCCCGTTTCCAGCAAAAGTGGTTTTGTCAAAAACAGAGGTCATTTGCAAAATTTCCGTTTTTAAGGGCTATATTTTCCATAGCGACTATTCTGGATTTTCAATTGGACCTAACTTTTTATTCCCGCTATGAAATTTTGATTTTTCAGATTCAATGGAAATATATTTTCAAACAGATTCAAATATTTCTAGTTTCACTGAAATTCAGTTTATTTTGAATTATGTACATTCATTTGAAATTTGAAATCGAATTTTCAAACTACCGCGCCATTATTTATATTTTAACTTTGATTTAAATAAATTTATACATTTTAACTTCATCGAAAATAATTTTCTCGTCGTTATTATTTAAAATAATTCATTTTAAATTTTCAAAATTCATTAAAATTGCCAGAATTTTTTTTTAAATTGGTTTTGATTTTCTGGGTTGTTACAATCTCCCCCACTTAAAATCTTTTCGTCCTCGAAAAGAAACAGAGCTGAAAGTTGTTTAGCTAACTAACTCAACTTTCAGTTTGACTTTCATTCTTCAACCTTTTAGTTTCTAAGAATTTTCAAATTTTTCTCAAAAATTTGGCTAACACCCTAAATTTTCGAATTTTTTTGCCATAACCTCCTTTGTACGGGGAGCACCGGGAAAATCCCTAAACCGCCACACATGCCCTCTCATCTCAAAAAGAAAAAGAAAAAGCCAAACAGCTAGCCAATCGGCTCATAAAATCATCCAAACCAAAGAAATATATTAAACATGTACCTATTTGTTGGGCATGCAGTTTTTTTTCTCTTCTCTAGCCTCCTTGCTATGACCTGTTCAATGTATATACATGTATATCCATGCAATGTCAAACAATTTTCAATTCAGTTCAATATTTGGCACAATTTGGTTATGTGTACCATTCTTTCACATAATGGTTTTATTAGATAACAAATAATCATATAACACAACCATCAATGAATTAGTGAATTAACGTTACAAATTCATAATTTTGATACATATACAGAAAATCAGGTTTTTGATGCCAATTCACAACAATAAACCCTATCTAGTTTTGGTTCTCACACTAGTCAATTGGAAATATACAGACATCTCACTTTCCAAAACTCGAACATAAATACTGGTAATGTGATCACAATTACCGGTATCACCTTCGAGCAACTAGATTTTGTAACACCACACGTCCGTTAGTGTCACTCACAAAGGGAATGCACTAAGTTCTGTGGAGCATTTAGGGTAAAAGATGCAGATAAATTACAAGACAGACAGAAATTAAATAGCGGAAAATAAAACTTTGCTTTATTGATAAAATAGTTTGTACAACGATTTCTTTACAATATCAGAGTATCATCTGTCTTTCAAAATAAAGAAGCATAAAACAACATTTATATTCCCCAATTTTAGCAAGAGCCATCCACAGCATCTGAAAAGAGAATCCAAGCAAATTTCGACAAATCTTCACGCTGGGAAAGAGTGGCAGTCCAACTTAACCTGAGCTATACTATTCCCTCCTTTACTACTTAGGGGGGAGGGGGGGACGGAAGAAAAGAAGACGAAAGAAAAACAGAGTCAGACATAAAGCCTGAGTAAGTTCAGTAACTTCTAGCATGTGAACATGGAAAAACAAAACGACATGTATTAACTGAATACAAGATAACACCATGATGATAGGGTCAGCAAGATTAGACAAGATCAACACAAGATATGCTAAGATAAGATAAACTGGATGTTCTCTAATACTTTCGCCGCTTCGCCATTTCCTTGTTATATGGATTTCTATATCTCTGCACCAGCTAACTAATGTCCCAACTAGTAACGCTAACGTGATCCCAATCCCTGTATTTTCCATCGTCTTCAGGCATCCATTTATTTATTTGTTACCTAGATTTAATCTAGGGTTTTCTACCAAGTGCCTTCTAGATTCAACTAGAGTTTACGTTGTCTACTGAACGCTTCTCGGATTCAGGATTTATGCCACCTAGTTCAACTAGGGATTATGATACCTGTCGAACGATGCCCCCAAGTCTAGGATACACTACCTAAAGTGGTATATGTTCCTATACTTCCCCACGCATGTATAGCGAATCGTTATCGCTTGTCTAGATGCACATGTCCTGTAATGTGCGACACGAGTCCTGCGTCAGGGCAAATCAAGGAATATAGAACTCGGTCGGGAGCTTTCAGATATCTGCCGATGCAGATGCTAAGATCAGTTTTTATTCCAGTAGCTATGGTCCCACTTGACCCCTCCCTCAACTAATGAAAG
This sequence comes from Allium sativum, assembly GCA_030737875.1. Classification (NCBI taxonomy): domain Eukaryota; kingdom Viridiplantae; phylum Streptophyta; class Magnoliopsida; order Asparagales; family Amaryllidaceae; genus Allium; species Allium sativum. Next base: position 1,001,626,295 of record CM060912.1, read on the forward strand.
GCACACCTTGAAAAATGAGAACAATACGCCGGCCTCCGGTGCCCCACTATCCAATGGCCATCCTCACCCATAACTAGATAGCAAGGATATGGTCTTTTGGAGTTCTCCGCCTTCCCGCTTCACGTATCTCGATTGACTCAAGATGGATGGTAGACGACGAGTTGCTATCACAGGGTTACCGTTTTCTCGCCGAATCACGCCGGTCCATCCTGGTCTTTAGGTTGCCATTTATTGCAACCAAGGCATACCCCTGGTTCTTCTACGCAGACCTTAACCTCTGTGGGCCCAAGCGGATCATCTGCAACCTCACAGAGGGATACCAAGAGTACCCTCACGTCCCCTCGAAGCCTCGGGCTTCGTAACCCAATTCGTTGGAGCCTTCTTTCTACTAAGACGGACATTCGCTACTTCCCGTGTTATACTAAGAATTACTACTTAGTTTTACTAACTAAGATTTACCACTTAGTTTCCAGAATCGTTGTTTTCTTAACTAAGGTTTACTACTTAATTATCTTTCCCGTCAATTTGGATTGGTTAAGTGTCATTAGTCAATTCAAGCTAACTTAACCCTCTTCATTTATCCCGTTAAACTGGTTAAGTGTTATCGGTAATTCATGTTGACTTAACCCTTCCACAAACCAAGTTATATTAGTTAAGTATTTCTTATTACTTAACCCTACCCATTCACCCTGTATTGGTTAAGTGTTCCTTTTTACTTAACCTTGCCCGTCTGTTTTAACTAACATGTTATTATTAATGGTTAAGTATTTTCCCTTCATGTTTTAGACTTAACCCCATTCCTTTATCACAACCTGATGGCTAAGTGTTCAGGTTTACTTAACCCTACGGTCTAGCCCAGCTAACATATCAAATTGGCTAAGTGTATTAGATTTTACTTAACCTCAACCTCTAGTCTAGTTAACATGTTAATTTGGCTAAGTGTATTAACTTTACTTAACCCCTACAAATCTTGTCTTGCTACCTTGAGTTTGGTTAAGTGTCTCTATGGACTTAGCCCTCCCATTCTAGCTTAACTGTGTTAAGTTGGTTAAGGGTTCCTATGGACTTAACCCTCCCATTCCAGCTTAAATGTGTTAAGTTGGTTAAGTGTTCCTATGGACTTAACCCTCCCATTCTAGCTTAACTGTGTTAATTGTCAGTCTGAACCTAACCCCACCCATTAGTTTAGTTATCATGTTGAACTGGTTAAGTGTCTTAGTCAACATAACCCTACCATTCTTGTTCTAGCTTTAATTAAATAGATTAAAGCCGCGACCACTCACATTAGACAGATATTGTTGCGAATACTGGATGTGCCGGTTGGTTCCGGGCAGGTTTACATCGCAACTCAGTCTAACCTCGGGTTAGGCATATTCATGTTTTCTAAGTTCAAAGGGTTTTGATTAGTTTTCAAATAAGGTTTTGAAAGTCACCTTCCCGTCCGTCAGATCAGTTAGGGTTAGCCAGGGAGAGCAGGAAACTTGTATTTTCCAAACCCAAGCCTAGACACTATCCTCTCTGTCACCCTAGAACTTTCTGGTGTACCATTAAAAGAGATGTCGTTAATAAACCTTTAATTTGTCTAAATTTATATTTCCTCATTTAGGCCAAATTCTATAAGTAAATTATTCCTAATTTACTTATTTCCTAATTACCTTTTTAATGTAAACTGTCAACATTTATTCTTATGGCCCATTCTCCCCTCTATATCATATTTATGCCTTTTGGTATGTAAACTATACCAATTAAGTGTCACTAACCATGATTTTGCTAAACCTGACGGTTATTCCCAATTATGGCTAATCTCAAATTTATACCAATATACTTATTACGCCAAATTAGCTAATCCAATCCTGATTTAACATTCTAATTACAGTTCACGTCAAACTAGACTTATTATTCTAGTTCATAACTCATGTAAATGCTAGATTTACAAGTCAATACTAGATTCAAATTACACATCCTATATTTCATGTTAAATTTATCCAATTTGTATTTCTATGAACATGCCATAATTCATGTTCCCAATTTATGCCAAATTCCAAGTTTATAACTATGTTTTTAGTACATTTCACATTATGCCCAAATCGTATTCCCACCGTTCGTATAATTGCGATTCAATCTAGATTATGGATAAATCTAGACTTGTAGAAAATAGGGAATGAACCAAAGATGCTATGAAAAAGGATGGACATAATAACTGGCATAAAAGGTTTGAATAACGACGTAGGTTCAAGAACATGGGTAGACCTAACTTAATAGGTAAATTCCCAAGGTCTAAAACCAAGGATAGACAGAATAGAGACGCAGGTTCAAGAACATGAGTAGACCTAACTTAATAGGTAAATTCCCATTGTCTAAAACCAAAGAAAACTAAGGACAGGCAGAATAAATAATTGGGTTTAGACCCAATCTCATAATCACAGAACTTAAGCAACACTTTCCTAGTCATGAATCATAGGTGTTTAATCACAGATGTCCTTGTTATGTCATAGGCAATAGTTTATGTTTTCTAATCAAAGGCATAGGTTTAGTCAAGGAAATAATCCTCATAGTCATAGTCACAGTCATAGGCAATGTTCATAGTCATAGGTAATGTCCATAGTCATAGACAAATGTTCATAGTCATAGGCATATGGTTTTAAGGTCCATAGTTTCATAGTCACAGTCTTATTTGTCCTCAAATCATAATAGTTCTTAATTAAGTCCAAGAGTATAGGCACTGATTCGAATAGAGAGAGAGAGAGATTTGGCATACTCTTTTATTCCTTTAATTTCATGTCACGGACAGAGAAAAACGTTCAAATAACTGACTTACAGAGATTAGATTAGAACATAAAGATGGCGTTGCTATGATTCGTAGAAAAATAGTCGTTGCAGTCGTTTGAATCTTCACTTGAATTCTAGCTTGAATCTCCTCTTCTTGAAAGTCTTTGAGCAGCATCTCCTCGTCTTGATTTATTTTATATATATATTATTCTATTTATTATTTAATTAAGAGGAGGAGAAGAAGACATGTTCACTAAGAATCTTTGCAGCATAAGGGTAGAGAAGAATTGTGAATAGAGAAGAAGAGCAGGGCTGTTTATATAGTGAAGAAGTCAACGAATCTGGTCAGAAGGGCGTCCGAATACAGAGAAACGAATCAGGTTCAGAAAGCTGGAAAAAAGCAGGGGGGTCGACCCCCAGGTCGACTACCCAGTCGACCTGGGTGCCCCAGGTTGACTACCCAGTCGACCTAGGTGCCTTGGGCGGGAAAATTCCCGCCCAGCCCAGCCTGGGTCTGTTTTCGAATTTGAATTCCTTTTTCTGCCCTGTTTTGAAATTTGAACTTCGCTGAATCTTCCGGGGTCCATATCTTCCTCATACGGTCTCCGATTTACGCAAACTCGGACTCGTTTTCATGCAGAATTCCGAGACAAACGCAATGGCGCAGCCCGTTTCCCTTGATTTTGATTTTAACTTTTAATTCTGCCTTGATTTGCGAATCTTAGTGTTACAGAATTACAGGGTGTTACAGAGTGTGATTCCATATCTATCTAGTATCTGAGCCTTCGAATATACACCCCGTCAAGCATATACTTAAAATATCCCTATACTAAATTGTCCAAATTCAATTTAAAATAAATATTCAAATACGAGTAAAGTGGTTTAAATTTCCAAAATGAAATTTGTTTTCACTTCTATTTTAAAAATATACCCTTAACACTCATTCTAGGATACTTTTGATCCTACTTGTAAGGAGTCATTCTCATTGGATATTACTAATCCAATCTCTGATGAATTCTTTCATTTGGTTCTAATATGCCTTGTTCTCGAGCTCTGTAAACCAAAGCACTAATACCAAATATAACGACCTGAACTTCCCCATGATGGAAAGTCTGGATTGTAATGAGAACATGACAAATCAGAGCACAAACAGAAGAACATTTCATTGCTTATTACAACAATTCCATCAGAATGCAAGAAAATACAGAGTATGAACAAATAATATACATTCGATCAATATCAAAGATTAAAATACATTACATAGCAACGGAAAATAATACAAAACACAACTGAAAGAGATACACGTACACAGAGCTTTCTGAATATCATTCCAGCTGTAAAACAAGATCCTGTGAATAAAAATCTGCAAAACCAAAACTACTTGCTGCCTGTGTGGAAAATAGGGGCACCCAGAGTTTAAGTTAAAACAATAAACTCCAGGTCATTCATGTGGCTGGTGCGAGAACTAAAACAATTATTTAAAACTTTACTTTAAAATATAGTATATCAACGGACCACGCCGTATAACACGGGACGGGTTTCCTCCCAAGAATACCAGTGCAGAGAATAAATAGCACAATGATCGTTTTGGGAAAAATGAAGCTATTATAAGACCCAGGTCCCATCACACAATGCAACGCAAGCCTGAGGATAGGGTTTTACCTTATAATAGCCAAATAATGCTTGGTACGTTTAAAACAAATCATTTTGATACTATTATAGTGTGAAGTGTATAAAACAACTTCATATATAAATGTAACGATCATTGGCGGCATGGATACCATCTATCATGTCTCCAATAACAGACTATACAATCAAAATCGAATTGTCACGTATTGGAAATTGGATTTCCATCATGAGTCAAGGCCAGGGATGACTCCTCATCGATTTGAGACACTCTAGCCCATGTCTAAGGATCCCCCGTAGTGAACCCTTGGATCTTCAGGGCCGGTCCTCCCTTACGTTTGAGGATTAGTATTCCTGAACACACGTTTTCCGGTCCTATAGGACCTATATCCATCGACTCTGCAGTAACCGATATATCCGAGGCGCCTTGCATACCAACAACCACATAGGTAAAAATATAACAATGTCAGGGCTCGCAAAACGTTGACACCACCCATAGCTAGAAAGAAACATCGTGCACTCCTGCAGTCGTGATCCTGTTTTTGACTCATACCGAGGTGTGAGGCTCGCGAATTAATGCTATACACGAAGCGACGCTATATTAAAGCTATGATTTGATCATCAATCACAAGACTCTGCTTTTCAACAGAAGCCTTGATCATTTGCATCTCAGCATGCCACATAGGCAATTCACGCCATGCGACTGATGTCTATCGATATATAACCTCTGAGCTCGTGCGTCTCAGAGAAGGTCGTTAAGAAAGAGAATAAATTATCCGCCGCCAAACAGATATATATTTAATAGAGATCAATCAATACAGAATAAAATCCAATGTCAGACACACATCCATTTACAAATTCGTTCTGGGTCTGAACGAAACCAGAGGCATCATATTCCTCGTCCCATATGTCAAAAATGTAGGAGAGAGGTCCTCACATATCTGGTCGATCTCCAAGTACGTCTGGACGATCACCACTTATTACCTCGTCTTGGGTGTACATCCCAATCAAGACATCAGTAATCATCCAAACGATGTACAGACCTTCGGTCTTCAACCACCATCTTCATCGTCGACTTATCGCCGAATCAGTTATTCAGAATGGATATAAACCCGACCTTTCCGAATAACTCCCATATATAATAAACGAATGCTATAAAAGCACAACATATGCCTCATTCCAATTATGAATATTCTTTTGTTTAAATATTCATATCCTTTGGGAAAGGTTCCCATTAATTTTATCAAAGATAAATTCTTTAATTTATTCCTTAATCTTCCTTTGGATATCATTTAAATCATATTAAGGTTTTCCAAACTAGTCGGGATTAGAGATCCTTACCGAAGTAATCATTTATTTAATTTCCCAATCCCAACCTATTCAATTCATGGAGCAAAACTAGTAATACTCCATATCTAACACCACGGTATTATTGTAAATTTAATTACCATTCCATGTTCAAATCTAATTAAAGATTTAACTATCACTAGGAGCAAAACTAGTGATACTCCGTTCTCGGTCATCTCCCAAATTTGATAATTTAAGTTATCAATTCCCATTTTGATCTAATTAAAGATTCTTTAAAACCCCACTTAGTTTTAATCTTCCCAAAAATCAATATTAATGATTATTTAACTTTGGAAACACAAACATGTCGCATCGACAATCTACGCCGTACTATTGATTTCTGCCAATATATAACCTCTGAGCTCGTACGTCTCACAGAAGGGTGTTAAGCAAGGGAATAAATTCTCCCCTACCTAATAGATATATATTTAGCAGAGATCAACCATACAGTTTGAAATACAATGGCCGACATGTAATCCTGTCTTTAACAAGGTTAAAGAACTAACGACATTTAAAACACAGTTCACGATAAACCCAAATCACATTCCATTAATTATGGAATCTTCACGGAAAAACAAATCAATATATAATCGATATCAATTTCCATATCCGACTAATAATATAAATGGAATAACGGGAAAGCCTTTTAAATTCCATATGTATTAACAGTCTTCCTCCACAGAAGTTCACTTCGATTATTATCAGTCGAATTCCATTCAATTCCAATTTAATATATTAAATTGGAAAACTTTACTTTGGAAAATTCCTGTTAAATCTTAATAAAAAGATTTATAAATTCCAAATCACATTTCAGTGTAAATCGGGTTAAAGAACGAATTTCGTTAAAAGCACAGTTCACAATAAACCCAATTCACATTCCATTTTCAGTTCCAATTAAATGTTAATTAATTGGTAATTCTTCTTTAAATCTTAATTAAAAGATTAATTCTTTTCACACTTGGTTAAAGAACAGTGTCATTTAAAACATAGTTCGCGACAAACCTAAAATCCAATTCAACATTAAATACAAGGCTTTGAACAGAAATCATATCGGCTTATATTCAATATCAAATTCTGAAATTAATAAATATCGTATTGGAATAACGATATATATATTTTCCAAATTCCTCCACAATATTCATATATTCACGAAATCCAATATCTAAATATTCGGAAGATAATTTTGATACAAATCCATTCCAATTCATATATTGGAAATTCTAGTTGTTTTTAAAACCATTTCAAATCCAATTTATTTATTTAAAAAATTGGATTATAATTCTAGTTCATAACTAGTTTATTTCGATAAAAATATATTTTTATCTTTTCAAATATGGAATTTTTCATCCCAATTCTTTCCAAATCATTTATTATGATTTTACACAAATTATTGATATTTTTAATAATTTTATCAAGGCCCGTACAGTCGATTTCCATAAACAGTCATCTAATTGCACTTACAACAACCTTTTCCAAATTTTATTTGGGCATAATTCCAAACCAACCGTTAGATTTAAAATATCTCATATTGATTGGAAAGCTCTTTTCAATATGAACCCAACGGTTCCAGTTTTAGGAGAATCTGAAGGTCGGATCTCCCGTAATGTCCATTCGAAGTCAATGGTCGAAATTCGCGAACTACCGCGGCGCGGCTCATTCTATTCAGGCCATTAAATATATATATATATATATATATATATATATATTATATATTTCGTCAATTTCCATTTATAACGTATTTTAAAAATCGTTTTAAATTCGTTTTCAAAACAGCTTCAACTTCATATTCAATTTCAAATCAAAATATTATACTCCATATCATTAATATATAAATGATAATATTTTCAAAATATTATATTTTGAAATCACTTCCTTTTCGATATTCATTATAAAAATGAATAAAATCAATATAAATATCATTCATGTCAAAATGGCGTTAATCTAATCAGCACGTCTTTATATATTTAAATATTTTCGGGTCCATCCTAAATCGGACATCAAAACTAGATTTTGATCCCTTACTGAATATTATTTTATAATATTCATTATTTTAAAATATTAAATATTTTAAAATATTTATTCTTTCTGAATTGGAATTAGACACAGTCAATTACCATATAATGTGATTTATATGGATTTCATACACACATGTACAGAGTGCATTACACAACTACATAAGCGTTGAATATGAATAATCACGCTTATAACAGCTTGTCAACCAATCGATTGACATACAACTAAACATTGGGATTAGTGTACGTCAAATATCATCCCAACACCTGTGTGGGGTTTTCAAAAAACAAACATAGATTTTTTTGTGCAGTTGGGCGATGTGTAAAACATATCGTCCCAATCCATATCAGTCAAATGTGTGTACAAATACAAATCATCCGATTTGTAAATGAATATTTATTTTATTCATATACACGTTAAAAAATATATTTTTAACTATAAAATATTTATTCAACACATGAATGTTTTATTCCATTCCACATCACAAACAATTTTCACAACAACATACAATCAAACAAGTCGTCCATTGTCTGTGGACGACGGGTGTCGGGTGCTGCTAAGCACCGTCTGCATCCTAGAATATATTTCAACTAGAAAATAAAATTAAAGTGAGAATTTCTCACCTTTGGAATCCACTCCTCCATTCTTTATTTCTGAACAGTTTGGATTCACCCGACATTCCAACTCAACCTTTTCACGTTGTTCATAATAAAAATCACATTTTTATTTTAACGCTATATGGATAAAAATCACATTTTTGTTTCAACGCAATATGGATAAAAATCACATTTTTATACCGCTACTATATAGATAAAAATTATATTTTTACTTCGCTATTCCATATGTATAAATTCTACTTTTACTTCGCTATTCCATATGTAAAAATTCTATTTTTAATGCGCTACTCATGTAAAAATAATAATTTTATATTCTCTATTATATAAAAATTCTATTTTTAATGCGCTACTCATATAAAAATAATATTTTTATATTCTCTATAATATAAAAATATATTTTTATATTTTCGCTTTTAATATAAAAATCATATTTTTATATGATTAAAAATCATATCTTTACATTATAAAACTCTCATCTTTATATTTATAAAGATATCACCTTTTCATTTATAAAAATCTAAACTTTTCGATTTAAAAATCTAAACTTTTTCTACTATAATTCAAAAAATAAAAATCATACTTTCTTATTGCTTTTCATGAATAAATAAAATAAAATAAAAAACTAAAAGAAAGAAGAAGACTCACAACCCAGCAGGGGGGAGGAGAAGTCTGCACGCCGGGGAGGGGAGGAGAGAGAGGCGCGAGGGGGTGCTCCTGACTGATGGCGGCGGCATTCAATTTGGGGGAGGGTTTTGGAGAGGCTCGCGGGTTTTGAAGGAGGTGGAGGTCGAGAGGGATGATTGGAGAGGGGAGGAGGATCGGGGGTGGTTGCTTGCACGGCGGCGGGGTCTGGAGGGAGCGGCGGTGGCTGGAAGCGGAGGGCGACGGATTTGAAATGGGGGTGCAGTTTTTCTGCGTTGACCGAGAAGAAAGGTTATGAGGGTTTAGAGGGAAATATAATTATATATATTATTATTTTATTTCTTTTAATTTCAGAAAGTTAAATTTCCTTTCGAACTCCAAATCGGACCCAACAACTATCGTCCATAGCTAATTACCCCCATTCCGAACACAATGGGATATGTTTCATAACCCAAATCAACTGTTACGATTAGTTTTCGCCAAATTTAAAATATAAATCTATATATTTTAAATTCAAACGCACATTTTAATTTACCGGGGCGACAAACAGACTCTAACAATTCCAGAAAAATAAATCTGGCTATGTTTTGACGATATGGTCCTAACAAAACTAATTTCGTCGAATTTGGAGACTGTTTGAAAAATGGTCATTTTCCAGTCGATTAAATTCAAACTGAAATTACCACCGTTTAAACCTGCCACGCTCACATATTGATTCCAAATATTATAAAAATTGGAATCTAGCAATAACATGACATCCCATATCCCACAAAAGTGGTTTCGTCGAAAACGGACGTCGTTTGCAAAATTTCCATTTTTAGGGGCTATATTTTCCATAGCGACTATTCTGAATTTTCAATTGGACCTAACTTTTTATTCCCGCTATGAAATTTTGATTTTTCAGATTCGTTGGAAAGATATTTTCAAACAGATTCAAGTATTTCTAGTTTCACTGAAATCTGGTTTATTTTGAATCCTGTACATTCATTTGAAATTTGAAATCGAATTTTCAAACTACCGCGCCATTTCCATTTCCTTTTATAATTAAAATAAACATTTATATTCTAACTTCGATTTAAATAAATTTATACATTCTAACTTCGTCGAAAATAAATTTCTCGTCGTTATTATTTAAAATAATTCATTTTAAATATTCAAAATTCATTAAAATTTACAAAATAAAAAATTTAAATTGGTTCTGATTTTCCGAGATGTTACATAAACCATAGAGAAAATAAATTCCAACAAATTTGTGCTTGGACACTTTTGCAAATTCAGAGAGTAGCTAGTCCAAAAACCAAAGGGAAGTTAGTCTATTTTGAAAGTCAGAAAAACTATAAAGCGATACGGGGTTACGCTGTCTGTCGGTTCGGTCAATATCCTACGCTAAAGTTAGGCGGATTGAAAATACAGGTGAGAAACTCTATGAATTTATATGTATATATAATTATAGTCGTTAAATATATTTGTGTAATGTTGGATGAATTGTTGTGTAGTTAGTGACACTCATACACTGGTAAGCGTTGATTACCGTAACGCTTACACGAAATTACTAACATGTGTTGACGATATTGTTGATGCTTGTTATGGATGTTCATATGATTGTTATTATTATCATCACACATCGATCACACCTTAATTTTGGAATTATATAGATGGTGGGTTAAGTCTCTACACCACAAAAGGGAGTAATTTTCCAACCCAGAGTTCCCTATGCCATGCCTACGCGGCATAGGGAAAACGTGAACATATGTGGAAGGTGTAGGGACTGTATAGGGAATTCCCTACTTATTTCCTACGTTGTTGGAATTTATTAATTTTCTACTTTACGGTTCGCACCTAAATAAAATAACCTCCTGTTCTTTCTTTCTCATTACTTTGTTTCAAAATAATAATTAAAAATACCCTAAATTATCGTCGCCCATGCTGTCAACAGCGATGCCGATGCTCTCAACCGCGTCGCTGACCATGCCTCTTCTCCGTTTCGCTGCCTCCTCTCCGCCCCGTTGCAGCCCCTACCATTCTTTCCTTTGTTTCGCATAATAAAAACCTAAATCAAGTTAAAAGGTGCTAGTGCAGTACATTGATAGGAGTAAAATGTTTGATATTTCTTGTCCTTACTAACAATATGGATTTTTAAGAAACTTTTTGTTGCTAATTCGTTCATCATGATTATTTCTTAGGATACATATTTTCATATTTTGTTTTGTAGGATCAGACAGCTAACTTTATCTCATCAATATTTTTGTGAAGGCTTTTGCAGCCTAGAGTGTACCTAAGTGATGCACTATGTGCTACAGTACTTGATAATAAAAGAAATAGTTCTGATATCGAGTTTGGTCTTTTACCCTAACAACCTCAAATTTTAGAGTATTAAATTAAATTTTGGTTTTATTTATTTTATTTGTCTGGATTTTATATAAATAATATTTATTTTCGATTTAAACTAAATTTATTTTCGATTTTATTAAACAAATGATTTTGTTTTGATATGAATATAATTTGATAATACAAAACAATATTTTCTATTTTAGAATCTTATTTATGGTAAATTTTAATTGAGTTATTTAGTTGAATTCATTCTTGAATTTTTATTTTTATTTTTAAATCTTGCATAATTATATAATCCATTTTCAATATTATTGGAAGAATATCTTTGATTTAATTTTAAAGTATTTCTCTTATAGGTCAACCATTCGTATTGATTGTTATTGATGCAAACATTGCCAAATGTTAATTGTTAGATTCATATTTTTCCTTTGATATCGTCAATTATTTGATTGCAAAATCGTTCATTAAATATATATTGCCCAAACCGTTTATTCCTTTGAATTAATAAATTTATATTATTTCCTTTTATTTATAAACACTGTTTACATTTTAAGGTTCAACGTCCATTTATTGGTATTATTACTTTCTGTTTCTTCATTATCGATGCACGAGAAATTCCCACTTATTCGTTACCAATACTGGAATGAAACAACGCGTGGCTTTTTCAAACTTCCAACCGTCCCTTAATCTTGTGAAAATAAATGAGAGTAACTTAACCATTTTATCCCATATATAAACCCTTTGCATTTCCTCTCATCAGCATATTTTCCCCATCGCCTTCCCCTTCCCTTTTATCAGATCTGCTCCCTCACGAAATCTACAGGTTTCTTTTATCTTCCCTCACAAATAAACAGCTCCTTCCCACTTCCGATGACCGCACCCATCCAATTCCTCTTGTAGCCTCTCCATCTGTAGCCTCTCCTCCTTCCTTTTCCTCAGACCAAACCCACGCCTACCCACAAGCCCAGCTCCTTCGCCACCGAATCGTGTCCCATCAGCTCCCCCACGTCGACTCCGTCGACCTGCCCCTCTAGCTCCACACTGGCCTCTGCGTTCACTCCTCGCATCGACCAGCAGACCCAAGCCTGACAACCACGCCAAACCAACCCGCTGATCATCCGTGGAGCTGTCGAACCCACTGACCCCCTCGTTTTCTTGAAGCCACAAACCCGGTTGTCCCCATCCCTTTTGCGTGGTTGATGTTGAGTGTAAGTGTGTATGTTGTTTTATGTATATGTTGTGTACATATTGAGTGAGGTGCCTGAGTTTTTAGTTTTCGTGGGCGATTTCTTTTGTTTGTATGTTGCGTGAGTGTTTTTCCTATGGTGCGTGAGTTATATGAATGTGTATTTGTGACTATGTCTAGCATGGTGAGGGCGTGTTGTGATTTTTAGTTTTGTGTACGATGGGTATTGTTTTGTGTGCGTTACATGAGTATGTGTGGCATGAGTTATTACATATATATATATACTTGTTGAAAATTTATTTGTTTTGAAATATATATATATATATATATTTATGTATGTATTTGTTAAATAAAAAGGTTATATATGAATATATATATATATATATAAAGATTTGGGTGTGTTTTATATAATTTATAATATATATGATTTTGGTATGCGTTGAATTATATATCTTATATTTTTCTGTGTGTATACGCATAAATAATGTATATATATATATATATATATATAATATTTTTGTGTAAAGAATTAATGTGTCATTTTGGTTTAAGTATGTTACTGGTGTTTGTGTGTGTGTGTATATACACACACACATATGGGTTTGATGCGTTAGTGGTATTTGTGTGTATATATATACATATACAGGTTTGATGCGTTAGCGTTGTGTTTTTATTTATATGTATAATTTATAATATATATATATATGTGTGTGTGTGTGTGTGTGCGCGCACGTCGGATTTAAAATATAGATATCCTATAATTTTCTGTGAGTATTTGTGTACACAAAAATATATGATATTTTGAGTAAAGAATTTATTGGGTTTATTTTAGAGCCGAGTTTGGTGTTGAGTTCGAAAACCATCCAAAGCCCAATAGCTGTACCAATCCACTAAAAATACCCTAGCCTCCTCTTATGAAAATAAAAAATAACTCGAGTGGTTACCATGATTAAATCCATTTAGAATCGTGCCCGGAAGCCATCGTTTTATTCTATATCGATCCGTCTATTGTCTCCATTCTGTGTCACGGAAGTTGAGTTTTATCTCCCACTTGACCTACATTGTTTCACGGATGTTAAGTTAAGCACAAATGAACTGTTGCGAAACGTAGAGGATTGCAGGTAGAAATTGTTTTATTTGATATGTATGCATATTTCATATATGACACAATATATATATATATATATATATATGACAAGTAGGCGCACTAATAATATATGATTTGTGATGTAATGATATTAATGCTACGTGGTAATTTATATTTTTTATCTATGCTGTTGATTACCATAGTTAGAAAAATCACTATGGGTTGAAATGATACATACTCGAATGGACATTAGATTAGGGTAAAATTCTTATGGGTTGAAATGATAGACTTGGATGATTTTTACTGAATTTGGTATCGTGGGTTGAAATGATGTATATCCGTAAAAATTTAAATTGCGGATTGAAATGATAAATATCCGTATCACTTGACCATAGGGTAGAAAACAATATATAGACATCGTTGGTCATGATTTTGAAGTACAGTTATTTGGAAGTTTGATTTTTAAAATAATAACTAAAGATATTTATATTTTATATACATAGATTTTAAAGATTTTTAACTTGAATTTTGAATTATATATTTTAAATGATTTTACATGTAAAATGGATTTAAATGCTAATTTAAGATTTGACTTATAATTTATTTATTTTAGACCATATAATTTAATCTTATATGTATTTTAAAATTTAAATTTAATATATTATAATAAATTATTCTTTTAAATCTATTTCGAAATCATTTTAAACTTATATGTGTTTATAAAGCTATTTTCTATTTATAACTTATATATATATATATATTTTCAAAACTTGTTTTATTCATATTTTACAAACTTCAATAATAAACACAAAGATGGATAGGTTAAGATTCACAATTTAAATTCGAGATTTGAAGATTTGAATTTATATAACTATATTTGACTTAGCGAATGGACTTATATAAGATACAAAATTGAATCTGAATTGATATGAACTTTTATTAGAGATGAATTAGAATTGGTTTAAAATATGAACTTATAAGAGATGAACTTGAATTGTGTAATCATTTTGAAATTTAAGGAATGAATTTGAACCTAACTTGAATTGCGAAAATTGATTTCAATTTGAATTTGTAATCGATATGAAATGAATTTGATTTTATAGTGATTGAATATGAGTTTGTATATGAAAAGGTTATATATAATTGATTATAAATCGTTTGGTTTGAATTGAGAAATCTATTTAATCGAATTTAGAAGTAATAAACTTAAATTGTACAACTTGAATTATGAAATATGATATGATTTGTTTAAATTGAAATATAAAGATTTGATTTGAATTGTATATATTGAACTTGAACCAAAATATTGGATTTTATTAGTAGACTTGGAATGAATCATTAGAAAGGTAAGATTGAATCGTTTGAATTGTTTGAACCTATGTTTTGATGAAAATAAATAAACTAAATATCCTCGAAGTTAACTACTTTAGTTTGGACTTAAATGCCAGTTTAGATCTTTAAGTTATGATTCGAATATAAGCCGATTTTGGATTTGGATTGAAAGTCGCTATGCGAATATTTTCGGAAAGTTTATAAAATTAAAGTTGAGTATTATAGTATTGATTTATATTATATTTGAGATCTTTATGATATGATTTTTCCAAATCAATTTGATTTAGATTGATTTAGGTAAGTTGTTTTCAGAATTGAATATAATCAAAGTTAAACATTTAATTTTCTATTCAGATTTGAACCTAAGATTCGTATATTCGATTTTATAAAGTGATTTATAAAATAATAACCATGGTGTGAAAAAATTAAACATTTGGTTGTTAAACAGACTAGGATCGGATATTGTCATACCCTCTGCCAATACCGAAAACCACTTTAACAACTGTGTACGCTGTGGAGATCCATAATGAAGTAGGAAGATTTGGAGGCAATTATTGGATTTGAAGAAAGAGAACGATGATGGATATCCTTGACCTTCGGGTTATAATTAAAATGACTAAACTAGGGTATACCGGACCAAGTGGTGTTTGCTACCTCCATCGACAACACTTCTTCCTTTATCACCCCTCAGCTGATTTGATGTGCATCCGTGATTTGGGAGTGTTGTTCGAGGTGGGCGTATTCACGGCAATGCATTACCACCAGTCCGGGCATGCAACTAGTATATTCCTACTCTGGGCATTCCTCGTGTGCCTTGCCATATTATCCTGATCGATCCCATACGATTTTGATTTGACGTTGTCATATAACGACGCATCCCTATCCACCCACCATTACTGGTGTTTTATGAAACGACCTGAACTTCCCCGGTAAGGAAAGCACGGATTGAGTTGAGGACAAGCCACATCAGAACGCAAACAGAAGGACATTTCACTGCTTATTACAACAATTCCATCAGAATACAAGAATAGACAGAGTATGAATAAATATTACAGAAAATATCAGAGATTTAAATTACATTTAAATACATCACTGCAGCGGAAAAATAATACAATACACAACTGAAAGAGATGTACGGATACAGAGCTTTCCGGATATCATTCCAGCTGTAAACCGGGTTCCTGTGAATATAAATCTGCAAAACCAAAACTACTAGCTGCCCGTGTGGAAAATAGGGGCACCCAGAGTTTAGGTTAAAACAATAAACTCCAGGTCAGTCATGTGACTAGTGTGAGAACTAAAACAGTTATTAATCTTTATTTTAAAGTTAGGTAAATCAAGGGACCACGCCGTATAACAAGGAACAGGATTCCTCCCAAGAATACCATTGCATAAAACAACAACGCAATGCTAAATAAAGAACAATGAATCTATTATAAGACCCAGGTCCCATCACACAATGCAACACAAGCCGGAGGATAGGGTTTTACCTTATAGTTTCCAAAGAATGCTTGATATGCTAAATTTCATCTTTTATTATTACTATAAGTGTATAGTGTCAAAACAATTTCAATCATAAGTATCAATCATAGATGACATGGGTACCATATATCATGTCGCCAATACTAGGCTCTACAATGAAAACCTCAAATATCACACTTTGGAAGTTGGATTTCCATCTGTGAACCAAGGCAAGGGATCGTCCTTAACAATTCGAGACAATCTAGCACATGTCTCAAGGATAGAATGCATCGACCCTTGGAGCGTCAGGGCCGGTCCACCGATGTGGATTAAACTTAAACCCTGGACACAGCGTTTCCCCGCCCTTTGGGGCGTAAATGAGCCAAATGACTCCATCGGCTCCACACAGTCACCAATATATCCGAGGCGCCTCGCAACACCAACAATGACATAAGTCAAACTCGACAGGGCGTGTAAAACCACTGACGCCACTTCTAGCTGGAAGGAAATGCAAGCCCTCCCTGAAGTCCTCTCCCGTTTTTGGTTCACAATTGAGGTGTGAGGCTCGTGAATGAACGCTATACAAAGCTATACCACACATGTCGTGCTTTGATCATCAACCACAAGACTCTTCTTTTCAACAAAAGCCTTGATCATTTGCCACTTAGGCATGCCACACAGGCAATTCGCACTATGCGACTGATGTCTATCGAAATACAATCTCTGATCCCGTATGTCTCAGAGAAGGGTGAAGTAAGGGAATAAATTCCCCTTCACCAGGCAGATGTATATTTAATAGAGATCAATCAACATAGAGCAAAATCCAATGTTGGACACACAGTCCATACAAGTTCGTTCCGGGTCTGAACGAAACCAGAGGAACCTTGTACCTCGCATATGCATCGATCTCCAAGTACGTCTGGATGATCACCAACTGGTTCCCTCCTCTTGGGTGTACAACCCAATCAAGATCATAAGTAATCACCCAAATGATGTGAAGACCTCTGGTCTTCGACCACCGTCTTCATCCTCGACACCACGTCGAATCAGTTATTCAAAATGGGATATACCCGGTCTTT
The DNA here is from genome assembly GCA_030737875.1 of Allium sativum. Lineage (NCBI taxonomy): Eukaryota > Viridiplantae > Streptophyta > Magnoliopsida > Asparagales > Amaryllidaceae > Allium > Allium sativum. The sequence continues at coordinate 1,001,643,785 of CM060912.1, forward strand.
CTGAATAACTCGCGTATATAATAAACAAGTGTTACACAAACACAACATACGCCTTATTCCAATTCAGAATATTCTTTTATTCAAATATTCTTATACTTTGGGAAAGATTCCCGTTAATTTTATCAGATAAATACTTTAAATTTATTCTTTAATCTTCCTTTGAATATCAATTCAAACTAGTCGGGACTAGCGAACCGCACAGAAATAATCATTTATTTTATTTCCCAATCCCAACCTATCCATCCCATGAAGTAAAACTGGTCATACTTCATATCTAACACCACGGCGTTATCGGTAAATTCAATTACCATTTCACGTTCAAATCTAATTAAAGATTTAACTATCGCCTGGAGCAAAACTGGTGATACTCCATTCTCGACCATTTCAATCTAATTAAAGATTCATTAAAACTCTACTTGGTTTTAATCTTCCCAAAAATCAATATCAATGATTGTTTAACTTGGGAAATCATGTCCTGCCTTTAACTGAGTTAAAGAACCAATGTCATTTAAAACACCGTTAACTATAAACCCAAAATCACATTCCATTCCAATTCAATTATTGAAACTTCGGGTTACTTTTAAAACCCTTTCAAATCCAATTTATGTATTTAAAATAAATTATTATTCTAGTTCAAAACTAGTTAATTTTGATAAAAATCTATTTTTATCTTTTTTCAAATTTGGAATTTTTCATCTCAATTCTTCACAAATCTTTTATTATGATTTTACACAAATTATTACTATTTTTAATAATTTTATCAAGGTCCGTACAGTCGATTTCCATCAATGGCCATCGGACTGCACTTACAACGACCTTTTCCAAATTTGATTTGGACATAATTCCAAATCCAGCTGTTGGATTTCTAATTTCTAATATTCGTTAGAAAGCTCTTTTCGATACGAACCCAACGGTTCCGGTTTTAGGAGAATCCGACGGTCGGATCTCCCGCAATATCCATTCGAAGTCAATGGTCGAAATTCACGAACTACCGCGGCGCGACGCGTTCTATTTAGGCCATTATGTATATAATATATATATATATATATATATATATATATATATATATATATTACATTTCGTCGATTTCCTTTTAAAACGTACTTTAAAAATCGTTTTAAATTCGTTTTCAAAACGATTTCAACTTCGTATTCAATTTCGAATCAAAATTGAATATTCTACATCATCGATATACAAATGATAATATTTTCAAAACGTTATATTTTGAAATCACTTCGTTTTCTATAATCATTATAAAAACAAATATAATCGATATAAATATCGTTCGCGTAAAAATGACGCATATCTAACCAACATGGCTTTATATATTTCAATAACTTCGTTATTCTATTTAACACATGAATATATATTTTTATTCAACACATGAATGTATATATTTTATTCAACACATGAATATATATTTTATTCAGCACATGAATATTAATTTTATTCAACACATGAATTTATTTTATTCAACACATGAATTTTTATTCTATTCAACACATGAATTTTCTTTATATTCAACACATGAATTTTCTTTCTATTCAACGCATGAATTTTCTTTCTATTCAACACATGAATTTTCTATTATAATATTCCTTATTTTCCAAATTGGAATGAGGCCCAATCAATTACAATATAATGTTAGTTATATGGATTTTCTACAACACATGTATATAACAGCAACGATAAATCATCAACCATCATCCAGAGTGTACCACACAACTGCATAAGCATTAAATATAAATAATTAACGCTTACACAGTCTGTCAACCCATCGGTCGACATACTACTAAACTATTGGGATTAGTGTACGTCAATATCATCCCAACACCTGTATGGGGTTTCAATCCACAAACACTGAATATTATTTGTGCAGTTGGGCGGCGTGTAAAATTTATCGTCCCAATCAATATCCTTCAAATAGGTGTACATAAACAAACCTTCCGGTTTGTAAATGAATATTTATTTAATCACATTCACGTTAAAAATTATATTTTTAATGATAATTTATTTATTTCAACACATGAATGTTTATTCTCCATTTCACATCAACATCACAAACAAACTTCACAACACATCAAACAAGCATACAAGTCGTCCATGGTCTGTGGACGATGGGTGTCGGGTGCTGCTAAGCACCGTCTGCATCCTAGTATATATTTTTAACTAGAAAACAAGATTTGAAGTGAGAAGTTCTCACCGACTAGCTAAACCAATACACCGCGACTCTTCATATGTAGAAATCTTCGTCGTGCTCGCCTTTTGTCAATTTCATTGTCCATGGCCACTACATATATAAAAATCACATTTTTAATTCACTCTATATGGATAAAAATCACATTTTTATACCGCTACTATATAGATAAAAAATCTATTTTTACATCGCTACAATATAGATAAAAATTCTATTTTTAAACAACGACCTTTATAAATAAAAGTTATATTTTTATTTCTCTTTCAAAATGATAAAAATAACATCTTTAACACGATGTTTTCATCATAAAGATTATATTTTTATAACGCTACTTCTAATATAAAGATCGAATTTTTATATCGTCTCTATAAAAACCACATTTTTATCTCAACATATATATAATAAAAATTAGATTTTTATTTCGCTACACATATAAAAATCACATTTTTGCTTCTTCTATATAATAAAAATCATATTTTTATATCCCCTACATAATAAAGATCGAATTTTTATTATCTATAAAATATAAAAATCATTTTTTTATTTCAAAACAACATATATAAAAATCGAATTTTTATTTGAAGTCTAAGTCATAAAAATCAAATCTTTTCTGGCATAAAAATCTAATCTTTATGAAGTAAAAATCATAACTTTCCTACAAAAAAATTCCAATCTTTTCTACTTAGAAAAATCTGATCTTTTCTTCTCTAATCTTATAAAAACTAATTTATTTATTTATTTAAAAACCTACCTTTGCTTAACTCCGCTTTGTATATAAAAAGAATCAGAATTTTCAAAGTAAATCGAAATAATAATAATAATAAAACTTAAAGTGGATCTAAGGAAGAGGGTGCTGCTATTGAGGAAGGGGAGGGGTGCTCGCGTGAATCGCAGGGGAGGTGGCGTGCCGGAGGTGGTCTACATGAGGTGGAGGTTGCGGATTGGCAGCGGGTGGTGGATAAGGGTGCTAACTACAGCGGTTTATATGGATTTAGGGGTTTAGGGTTTGTGACTTGGAAGGAGGAGAGCGGGGGTGCTGCGCGGCGGCTCGGGGAAGGGGGGTGCTCCGACTGGGCGGTGGTGAGGAGGGAAGGGGGGCAACGATCAATTCGGTGTGTGGTTTTTTCGTAAAGACCCGGAAAATTCGAACACTTAATCTTTAAATAACATAACAATTTGTAATATTGTTAAGTGTTATAAATATAATTTTATAACCTTGTTAAATATCATTTAATTAGTAATTTATAATTCTAGACTCGTTTTGGAAAAATGCTTTCAAAAATATATTTTTCGTAAAATATTGATAAAATGACCAAAAATCGTTTTATCAATTAATGGCTATTTACTCAGTAAAAGTTGTTGAAAATTTTAGTGAATGTCTAATTAATCATTAGGGAAGTAGTTAGCTAATAAAAGTATTTTTCATATTTATGGTTAACTATTTTTATGATGTCATCATTTTAAAAAATGAGCATTTAAGGAAAGTTTTTGTATTTTGGGTATTTAAATATCCAAATAAATGTTTTATAATTTGAATATGCTTGTTTTAATTATTTAAATAAGTTAATGAATTTATTTCCAAGTTTTGTTTACTTAAACAAATCATTTGATAAATAACTAATAGTATGATCGAGATTCAACTTCCAGATTCACATCCTATCGTTGAATAGAAGTTGTTTCGTATCATTGCAACGTTGTTTGATATATTTTTATATATGCACATACACATATATATGTAATCATAATTAGTCACATCAAGAGTTTAGAAAATATCCTAAGTGTATGTATATAAGCTCCTTATATGTATACAAATGGAAGCTTAATCCTTAAGCTTTGAAAAAGCAAACTTACCATCATTTTACACACCTCTCACATCAACTTACACACCTCTCACTTCACCTTACACACCATCCCATCACTCATTAATGCCATTATGGTTTTAAGGTAATTTTGGTCTTTTCCCATTCACCTTCCTTTTCCTATATAAGGAGGGGTATGCCTCCTTATTTCTTACACAAAATTCCTAAGCTTAATGAAGCTTTTTAATGGTTTCTCTTCATCTTCTTCCTCTTCCTTACTAAAATTCTCAAACTATACTCAAACCAACTCCAAATCAACTCAAACTTTGAGTGTAGCCTTCTTATGCCATTACAAGACCTTCTAGAAAGTTAGAAGTTGAAAATTCCAAGTCCTTCTCTATTTTCATCTTTGGCCGTGAGCTTTATAAGAAGGGAAAGCAAGGAAAGGAAGGAGGTTGCTAGCTTGGATCTTTGTTCTTATTCTTGGATCTTTATTCTTATTCTTGGTTCTCGGATTTGCGAAGGATTAAGGTGAGTTTACTTACTATTTAGGACAACAAACATAAACCCTTTTGCATGTTTTTAACTATGCTTAAAGTTGCTTGAATGTTGGTAACTTATGTTAAAAATGTGAACTTGATTCTTACTTTAAAAGTAAGCGACATATGTGATCCATGTTAATGGATTGGAATGGACTTGAATGGACTTGGAATTGTATTTGAATTTACTTGTATAACAAGTGGAATGAATTTGAAACAAAGCACATAAGAATTAGTATGGATTGACATATTGTGGACTTGAACTTGAAAGTGCATTTATAGCGATAGTCGCTATAGATGCAGTTTGAATTGTTGTGTTTACAACACTTTGTATGGAACTTTGTGATGACATCTTTAGTGATTTCTTATCATTTTGAATCTTTTATTACTTGTATGTTTACTACCTTGAAGTCATTGGATAGTAAAATGCTAAGTAACCCCTTGAAAATTACCAAAACTTCACTAGTGCAAAACTATCCATTTAACCTTGACTTTTGGATTTCAAAATATTTTCTAAATATCTTCTTTCAAAATATCTTCTAAATATCTTCTTTCAAAATATCTTCTAAATATCTTCTTTTCAAAATATCTTCTTATAAAATATCTTTCCAAATAAAACAAAGGTTAGAAAGGGTTATGAATTGCTAAACCTTGTCATGAATAAGTCACTAGATTAAATGGTAATTGATAATGCTTGACACTAATAAGCCAATGAAGTAGGCTTATCTATTTGTGAGAGTTAAGATTGATGTCGAGTAGGGATGGAGCAATAGAGCTCTAACCTACTGGGCTTCCCTCTTGACCGAGGAATAAATAGGTTGGGAATGTTGGAAACATGTTAATCATGTTGATTACTTACTTGTTTATTGAATATCATGAATATTGTGCTTAATTCTAATAAGCCGACGAGTAGGCTTATCTATCTGTGAGTGTCAAGAATGGGGTGTCTAGGCAAGGGGTGAAATGCAACCAGTGCTCTAACTTACCTGGCCTCACTCTTGACCGAGGGATAGTTAAGTTGATAATGTCGGAACGAGTTAAGTGTACGAACTGTGATTTCTATAAGCATAAAATGGTTTTGGGTTTGTTGTTACAATGTGTTAATTACATTCGTCTTTAACTGTCACGGCAAGGAATTTCGCTTGATCCGAATCAGTCGTTAAACCGGTCTAGACCGTTCGAAACCCCTATTCGTTTTGAGAACAGGACAAAATATAACGCAGACGGAAGAACATTTCATTACTATTACAACAATTCCATCAGATACAAGAATATACAGAGTATAAATGAATAAATTACATTCGACAAATATCAGAGATTACAATAAATTACATAGCAGCGGAAAAATATACAAAATACAACTGAAAGTGATACACGGATACAGAGCTTTCCGAGCATCGTTCCAGCTATTAATCAGGACCCTGTGAATATAAATCTGCAAAACCAAAACTACTAGCTGCCCGTGCGGAAAATAGGGGCACCCAGAGTTTAGGTTAAAACAATAAACTCCAGGTCAGTCATGTGACTGGTGTGAGAACTAAAACAGTTATTTAAAACTTTACTTTAAAGATAGTAATTCAAGGGACCACGCCGTATAACACGGAACGGGTTTCCTCCCAAGAATACTAGTGCATATAACAAAACAACGCAATGCTTTTTGGAAAAATGAAGCTATTATAAGACCCAGGTCCCATCACACAATGCAACGCAAGCCGGAGGATAGGGTTTTCCCTTATAATAGCCAAACATGCTTGGTACGTTTAAAACAAATCACTTGATATTATAACAGGTGTATAGTGTCAAAACAATTTCAATCATAAATATCAATCATAGACGGCATGGGTACCATATATCATGTCGCCATACTAGTTCTACAATTAAAACCGCAATATCACGTATTGGAAATTGGATTTCCGTCATGAGCCGAGGCAAGGGGCAAGCTCCTCTCCGCGTTCGAGACACTCTAGCAATGCCTCAGGACCCCACTCTGATCCTTTGGAACCTCCAAGGCCGGTCCTCTCTTACTTTTGAGGATTAATTATTCCTAAACACACGTTTCCCGGTCCTTACAGACCTATATCCGAGGCGCCTCGTATCCAACAACCACACAGGTGAAAAGTATATAAATGTCAAGGCTGGTAGGTCACTGACACCACCCTAGCTAGAAAGAAACGTCGTGCACTCCTTGGGTCCGTATCCCTTTTTGACTCATACCGAGATGTGAGGCTCGCAAATTCACGTTATACACAAAGCTATGCCACACAGGCCGTGCTTTGATCATCAACCACAAGACTTTGCTTTTCAACAGAAGCCTTGATCAATTGCCACTTATGCGTGCCACACAGGCAATTCACTCCATGCGACTGATGTCCATCGATATACAACCTCTGAGCTCGTATGTCTCAGAGAAGGTCGTTAAGTAAGAGAATAAATTCTCCACCGCAAAACAGATGTATATTAAATAGAGATCAATCAACACAGAATAAAATCCAATGTCAAACACACAATCCATTTACAAGTTCGTTCTGGGTCTGAACGAAACCGGAGGCACTTTCCTCGCATATTGTAACGGAAAGGAATTTCGCTCGATCCGAATCAGTCGTTAAACCGGTCTAGACCGTTCGAAACCCCTATTCGTTTTGAGAACAGGACAAAATAGAACGCAGATGGAAGAACCTTTCATTGTTATTACAGCAATTCCATCAGATACAAGAATATACAGAGTATAAATGAATAAATTACACAGAAAATATCAGAGTTTAAAATTACATTTAAATACATCGCAGCGGAAAATAACACAAAAACACAACTAGAAGTAATGCACGGATACAGAGCTTTCCGAGCATCGTTCCAGCTGTAAATCAGGACCATGTGGATATAAATCTCCAAAACCAAAACTACTAGCTGCCCGTGTGGAAAATAGGGGCACCCAGAGTTTAGGTTAAAACAATAAACTCCAGGTCAGTCATGTGACTGGTGTGAGAACTAAAACAGTTATTAATATTGGTTTTAAAGATAGTAATTCAAGGGACCACGCCGTATAACACGGAACGGGTTTCCTCCCAAGAATACTAGTGCATATAATAAAACAACGCAATGCTTTTTGAAAAAATGAAGCTATTATAAGACCCAGGTCCCATCACACAATGCAACGCAAGCCGGAGGATAGGGTTTTCCCTTATAATAGCCAAACATGCTTGGTACGTTTAAAACAAAACATTTGATACTATAATAAGTGTATAGTGTCAAAACATTTCAATCATAAATATCAATCATAGGCGGCATGGGTACCATCTATCATGTCGCCATACTAGTTCTACAATTAAAACCGCAATATCACGTATTGGAAATTGGATTTGCGTCATGAGTCGAGGCAAGGGGCAAGCTCCTCTCCGCGTTCGAGACACTCTAGCAAATGCCTCAGGACCCCACTATGATCCTTGGATCTTCAGGGCCGGTCCTCTCTTACTTTTGAGGATTAATTATTCCTGAACACACGTTTCCCGGTCCTTACAGACCTATATCCGAGGCGCCTCATATCCAACAACCACACAGGTGAAAAGTATATAAATGTCAGGGCTGGTAGGTCACTGACACCACCCTAGCTAGAAAGAAACGTCGTGCTCTCCCTGCAGTCACTATCCCGTTTTTGACTCATACCGAGGTGTGAGGCTCGCAAATTCACTTTATACACAAAGCTACGCCACATAGGCCGTGCTTTGATCATCAACCACAAGACTTTTCTTTTCAACAGAAGTCTTGATCAATTGCCACTTATGCGTGCCACACAGGCAATTCACTCCATGCGACTGATGTCCATCGATATACAACCTCTGAGCTCGTATGTCTCAGAGAAGGGCGTTAAGCAAGAGAATAAATTCTCCGCCGCCAAACAGATGTATATTTAATAGAGATCAATCAACACAGAATAAAATCCAATGTCAGACACACAATCCATTTACAAGTTCGTTCTGGGTCTGAACGAAACCGGAGGCACTTTCCTCGCATATCCATCCATCTCCAGGTACGTCTGGACGATCACCAACTGATTCCCTCATCCTGGGTGTACAGCCCAATCAAGATCATCAGTAATCACCCAAACGATGTGAAGAATTCCGGTCTTCAACCACCGTCTTTATCTTCGACATCTCGTCGAATCGGTTATTCAGAATGGGTATAAACCCGGCCTTTCTGAATAACCCACGTATATAATAAACGAATGTTACACAAACACAACAAACGCCTCATCCCAATTCAGAATATTCTTTTATTCACAAAATCACATTCTTAGGGAAATGTTCCCATTAATTTTATCCAAGATAAATTCTTCTAAATTTATCCTAAAATCTTCCTTTGGATATCATTTCAAACCATTTTATGGTTTTTCCTAACTAGTCGGGATTAGCGAACCACACCGAAGTAATTATTTATTTTATTTCCCAATCCCAACCTATATATCCCATGGAGCAAAACTGGTGATACTCCATTCCTAACACCACGGTGTTATCGGTAAAATTAATTACCATTTCACGTTCAAATCTAATTAAAGATTTAACTATCGCTTTGGAGCAAAACTGGTGATACTCCACTCTCGATCACTTTTTAGATTTGATAATTTAAATTATCAATTCACATTTTAATCTAATTAAAGATTCATTAAAACTCCACTTAGTTTTAATCTTTTCAGAAATCGATATCTTTCCTTTAACTGGGTTAAAGAACCAATGTCATCTAAAACGCGACTCACGATAAACCCAAATCACATTTGATATTAAATACAAGGCTCTGAATAGAAAATATACCGGCTTATATTCAATATCAAATTCTGAAACCAACAAATATCGTATTGAAAATAACGATATAAAATATATCTTTCAAATTCCCATAACAATATCTGTATAGTCACGAAATCCAACATCGAAATATCCCGAAGATATTTTCGATTCAACTCCAGTCCAATCCACGTATTGGGAATATTGATTATTTTTAAAATCACCTTCAAATTCAATTTATTTATTTCAAAAATAAATTGATTTTAGTCCTAGTTAAAAACTAGTTTATTTCAATAAAAATCTATTTTTATCTTTTCAAATATGGAGTTTTCCAGCTCAATTCTTTCCAATTCATATATTATGATTTTACACAAATTATAGATATTTTTAATAATTTTATCAAGGCCCGTACAGTCGATTTCCAACAACGGCCATCGAACTGCACTTACATCGACCTTTTCTAAATTTGATTTGGACATAATTCCAAATCCAACCGTTAGATTTCAAATTTCTAATATTCATTGGAAAGCTCTTTTCGATACGAACCCAACGGTTCTGGTTTTAGGAGAATCCGACGGTCGGATCTCCCGCAACGTCAATTCGAAGTCAATGGTCGAAATTCACGAACTGCCGCGGCGCGGCGCGTTCTATTCAGGCCATTATATATATATAATATATATATATATATTATATATATTTCATCAATTTCCTTTTTAAAACGTATTTTATAAAACGTTTTAAATTCGTTTTCAAAACCATTTCAACTCTATATTCCATTTCAAATCAAAATTGAATATTTCATATCATTACTATATAAATGATAATATTTTCAAAACGTTATATTTTGAAATCACTACCTTTTCTATATTCATTATAAAAACGAATATAATCGATATAAATATCGTTCACGTCAAAATGGTGCAACTCTAATCAACACGGCTTTATATATTTCAATAAATTCGTTATCCTATTCAACAAATGAATATTTATTCTATTCAACACATGAATCTATATTTCTTTCAACACACGAATAATCTCAACACATGAGTACTGTCAGCACATCACTATTTTTATTATGTAAAATATTTTATAAAACTATGGTATCTATCGTTTGATATTCAATTAGACTCCACCGTAAAGTAGATTCTAATTGTAAATATGATAAAGATGTGAATTTTATTGTTAAAATATTTCACTCAACACATGAATAAATTCAACACATGAATTTTCCTTTATAGTATTCATTATTTTCCCGATTGGAATGAGGCCCAATCAATCACCATATAATGTTAATTATATGGATTTTCATACATCACACGTATATAATAGCATTGAAAAATAATCAACCATCAACCAAAGTGCACTACACTGTATAAGCATCAAATATAGATATCTGACGCTTATAACAGCCTGTCAATCGACCGATCGACATATTTAATCAATCATGATGAATGAACTTCAAATTTCATCCCAACACCCGTGTGGGGTTTCAAACAATCAAACACAGATTTTAGTTGTGCAGTTGGGCGACGTGTAAAATTTATCGACCCAATCGATATCAGTCAAATCAGTGTATATAAACAAATCGGTCGATTTGTTTATAAATATTCATTTATTCACTTTCACGTTAAAAATTATATTTTTAACGATAAAACATTTTATTTTAACACATGAATTTCTATTCAGTTCATTTATTCAATAAAATGATATTTTTATTTTTCTAACATATTTTAGAAAATTTCGGCGGCATAACGGCACGATACTAGAAACGGAACAAGGCCTAGCCTTATCCCCGGTCTAGTGAAGGCCCACGCCATTCACACATCAATCAAATCCATTCCATTTCACCAAACAATTTAATTCAAACCAAATAATCTAACCAACTACACAACCAAACAAACAAGTCCATGGTCTGTGGACGATTGTGTCGGGTGCTACTAAACACCGTCTGCATCCTAGTATATATATATATAACTAGAAAAAGAAATTTTGAGTGAGAAGTTCTCACCAATAGCTAAACCAAACGCCACGACTCTTCTTATGTAGAAATCTTCGTCGTGTTCGCTTTTTTGCCAATTTCACTGCCCGTAGTCACTACATATATAAAAATCACATTTTTATTATCTACATTATATAAAAATCTTACCTTTATATCTTCTATAAGTTAAAAATCAGATTTTTATCCTCTCTATAATATAAAGATCATATTTTTATTTACTTCATATGTCAAAAACTGTAGAAGCTTTTAAAATGGAGAAAACTCATTTTTTTTTTCTAACGCCTGGATTCGGTGTTCGGGCTCCAGAATTTGCAAACGAGCTTCAATCTTCACACCAGTTTTTTTCTAGCACAAGCACGCCATTCTGAACAACTTTTGCCTAGTGGTCTTCTTGCCGAAAATGTGCCATTTCACCGGAAATCGCGAAAAGACAGCATTTTGACAGTGTTTGAACAGCAGATTCGGACGCATTTTCCCGATAACTCCGCAATGCAAAATAGGACTTATCATATACCAAATCGAAGAGAAAATTGTGCTCTTCGACTTTGGTTTTAAGTAACTTTGGCTAGAAATGCACGGTTTGGGAGTTATTCACGAAATAGTGACAGGGTGTTGTTTGCAAAACGGGATTTTTGGTGAAAATGGATTTTTGGGTGTAGCGGGGCCCACGGCCGGAGTTGGGTGGCCAGCGGGCGGTGGCGGGCCTGAATGGGCGTGGGGAGGGTGCTGGTGGGTGGTGGCGGTGGTGGAGGGGCCCACGGTGGTGGTGGTTGGTGGTTGGGCCTAGGGTTGCAAATTAGAAGAGGGAAAGAGGAGGAGAGAGAGGAGGAGGAAGAGGAGGAGGAGGAGGGGGTGCGGGCGGCCGGCAGTGGGCGGTGGTGGCTGGTGGAGGAGGGGGCAGCGGCAAAGGGGGGGTGGGACTCCATTTTTGAGTTTTTGTGAAGAAAGAGGAAGAGGAAGAAAGTGAAGAAGAAAAGATAGTAAAAGTATTTATATGTCTGTTTCTCGCCTATCGTCCGAACGCTAACGAACTCCAATCGCCGCGGATTTCGGACACGAGATAGTAGACGTGAAGACGAATCCAACGAAACAAGTTTCGTTGAATTCTGAGTTCGTTTGACCGTACAAAAAAAATCACGAATATGCTCAGATATTGCTCAAAAATGCGATTTTGGCGCACCTTTTCTTCTCGCAGGCTCACACACTAACTCCAAAAATCATGCCCTCTTGGATTTAACCATTATTGGACCATACGAATCCAGAAAAAAAAAGTAGAATCGAATTCCGAGGTCGTATCAATAATGTTCCTTTGTAAAATGACTGCCCGCTTTACCCTGAACTGTTTTAGCTCGCACGGCCACATACTGACTCCGTTCGACGCGCCCTTTGGAACTCAACAATGATTTGTCATTGTGAATCCAAAAAAATTTATCTCGTCGAATTCTGAGCTCGTATGCAAAATTTCACTTCTTAAGGGCTATGTTTTGTTAACCGAACAACTCCAGCCCATAGCCACTATTCCGGATATCGGAATATATCGAAGCTTATACTTTTCGGAGTTCTAAACGGCATTTTGAACTCAATGGAAGTGGTTTCGAGTCCAAATTCATCTGTATGCAAAATATGACTTTTTGGCGCCGTATGTAATTTACATAGCGACTATTCTGAATTTTCAACTGGGCATAACTTTTGATTCCCGCTATGAAATTTCGATTTGTCGGATTCGTTGGAAAGATATTACGAATTAGATCCTAATGTTTTTGGTTTCACTAAAATCCGTATTGTTTTGCACCCGGTACATTCAATTGAAGTTTGAAATCGAATTATCGAACTACCGCGCCATTTTCAATTCTATTTATAATTATTTATAAATATTTATATTCTAACGACGACGTATATAATATATACGTTCGAATTATATTCAAAATAAATTTTTCGTTGATATTATTTAAAATAATCTATTTTAAATATTCAAAATTAGCTAAAATTGCCAAAATAAAAATTTTAAACTGGCTCAGAATTTCCGGGTTATTACAATCTCCCCCACTTAAAACTTTTCATCCCCGAAAAGGAACAAAGTCGAAAGTGGTTTGATTAATTAACTCTACGTTCGATCTGGCTTCCATTCTCCAACTTTTCAGTTTCTGAGAATTTTCAAATTTTCAAAAATTTGGCTAACACCCTAAATTTTCGAAAAATTTCGCCATAACCTCCCCTACACCGGGAGCCACGGGAAAATCCCGAAATTGCCATACAGGCCTTCTGATCTCAAAAAGAAAAAACCAAGCGGCTAGCCAATAGGCTCATAAAATCATCAACACCCAAACAAAACAGTAAATTATAGTAAACATGTACCTATTTGTCGGGCAAACAAATTTTATTCTCTGGCTCTAGCCTCCTTGCTATGACCTTTTCAATGTAAGTACATGTATATGCAAGTAAATGCGACCAATTTTCAATATAATTCAATATTTGGTTCAATTAGGCATAAATGATTCAAAATTATCAAACAAATAAACAAACAACACAAACATCAATCAATTAGTGAATTAGAGTTTCAAATTCATAATTTTGATATATATACAGAAAATCATGTTTTTTATGCCAATCACAACAAATAAAGTTAGCTATATTAGTTTTGGTTCTCACACCAGTCTAATGGAAATATATAGAAATCACACCTTCGTCACTCGAATATAAATACTGATGATGATGCACCATCATCAGAATCATCCCCGGATGTCTCGAATGTGATTCTATATCTACCCAGTATATTAAAACTTTGAATATACGTTCATGACGCGTATACGCGAAATCTTTATATATTGGATTGTCCATATCAATATAAATAAATATTCAGATACATATAAAGCGATTTAAATTTTCAAAACAAAATTGTTTTCATTTGAAATTTATACTCTTCACACTCGTTCTAGGATACTACTGATCTTATCTTTAACGAGTCATTCTAATTGGATTTTTTTTTCTAATCCAATATCTGATGAATTCTTTCGTATGGTTCCAATGTGTCTTGTTCTCGAGCTCTGTAAACCAAAGCTCTGATACCAACTGTAACGACAAGGAATTTCGCTCGATCCGAATCAGTCGTTAAACTGGTCTAGACCGTTCGAAACCCCTATTCGTTTTGAGAACAGGACAAAATAGAACGTAGACGGAAGAAGCTTTCATTGTTATTACAGCAATTCCATCAGATACAAGAATATACAGAGTATAAATGAATAAATTAGACAGAAAATATCAGAGATTTAAATTACATTTAAATACATCGCAGCGGAAAATAATACAAAAACACAACTAGAAGTAATTCACGGATACAGAGCTTTCCGAGCATCGTTCCAGCTGTAAATCAGGACCATGTGGATATAAATCTGCAAAACCAAAACTACTAGCTGCCCATGTGGAAAATAGGGGCACCCAGAGTTTAGGTTAAAACAATAAACTCTAGGTCAGTTATGTGACTGGTGTGAGAACTAAAACAGTTATTAATATTGGTTTTAAAGATAGTAATTCAAGGGACCACGCCGTATAACACGGAACGGGTTTCCTCCCAAGAATACTAGTGCATATAACAAAACAACGCAATGCTTTTTGAAAAAATGAAGCTATTATAAGACCCAGGTCCCATCACACAATGCAACGCAAGCCGGAGGATAGGGTTTTCCCTTATAATAGCCAAACATGCTTGGTACGTTTAAAACAAATCATTTGATATTATAATAAGTGTATAGTGTCAAAACATTTCAATCATAAATATCAATCATAGGCGGCATGGGTACCATCTATCATGTCGCCATACTAGTTCTACAATTAAAACCGCAATATCACGTATTGGAAATTGGATTTGCGTCATGAGTCGAGGCAAAGGGCAAGCTCCTCTCCACGTTCGAGACACTCTAGCAAATGCCTCAGGACCCCACTATGATCCTTGGATCTTCAGGGCCGGTCCTCTCTTACTTTTGAGGATTAATTATTCCTGAACACACGTTTCCCGGTCCTTACAGACCTATATCCGAGGCGCCTCATATCCAACAACCACACAGGTGAAAAGTATATAAATGTCAGGGCTGGTAGGTCACTGACACCACCCTATCTAGAAAGAAACGTCGTGCTCTCCCTGCAGTCACTATCCCGTTTTTGACTCATACCGAGGTGTGAGGCTCGCGAATTCACGTTATACACAAAGCTACGCCACACAGGCCGTGCTTTGATCATCAACCACAAGGCTTTGCTTTTCAACAGAAGTCTTGATCAATTGCCACTTATGCGTGCCACACAGGCAATTCACTCCATGCGACTGATGTCCATCGATATACAACCTCTGAGCTCGTATGTCTCAGAGAAGGGCGTTAAGCAAGAGAATAAATTCTCCGCCGCCAAACAGATGTATATTTAATAGAGATCAATCAACAAAGAATAAAACCCAATGTCAGACACACAATCCATTTACAAGTTCGTTCTGGGTCTGAACGAAACCGGAGGCACTTTCCTCGCATATCCATCCATCTCCAGGTACGTCTGGACGATCACCAACAGATTCCCTCATCCTGGGTGTACAGCCCAATCAAGATCATCAGTAATCACCCAAACGATGTGAAGACTTCCGGTCTTCAACCACCGTCTTCATCTTCGACATCTCGTCGAATCGGTTATTCAGAATGGGTATAAACCCGGCCTTTCTGAATAACCCACGTATATAATAAACGAATGTTACACAAACACAACAAACGCCTCATTCCAATTCAGAATATTCTTTTATTCACAAAATCACATTCTTAGGGAAATGTTCCCATTAATTTTATCCAAGATAAATTCTTCTAAATTTATCCTAAAATCTTCCTTTGGATATCATTTCAAACCATTTTATGGTTTTTCCTAACTAGTCGGGATTAGCGAACCACACTGAAGTAATTATTTATTTTATTTCCCAATCCCAACCTATATATCCCATGGAGCAAAACTGGTGATACTCCATTCCTAACACCACGGTGTTATCGGTAAAATTAATTACCATTTCACGTTTAAATCTAATTAAAGATTTAACTATCGCTTTGGAGCAAAACTGGTGATACTCCACTCTCGATCACTTTTTAGATTTGATAATTTAAATTATCAATTCACATTTTAATCTAATTAAAGATTCATTAAAACTCCACTTAGTTTTAATCTTTTCAGAAATCGATATCTTGCCTTTAACTGGGTTAAAGAACCAATGTCATCTAAAACACGACTCACGATAAACCCAAATCACATTTGATATTAAATACAAGGCTCTGAATAGAAAATATACCGGCTTATATTCAATATCAAATTCTGAAACCAACAAATATCGTATTGGAAATAACGATATAAAATATATCTTTCAAATTCCCATAACAATATCTGTATAGTCACGAAATCCAACATCGAAATATCCCGAAGATATTTTCGATTCAACTCCAGTCCAATCCACGTATTGGGAATATTGATTATTTTTAAAATCACCTTCAAATTCAATTTATTTATTTCAAAAATAAATTGATTTTAGTCCTAGTTCAAAACTAGTTTATTTCGATAAAAATCTATTTTTATCTTTTCAAATATGGAGTTTTCCAGCTCAATTCTTTCCAATTCATATATTATGATTTTACACAAATTATAGATATTTTTAATAATTTTATCAAGGCCCGTACAGTCGATTTCCAACAACGGCCATCGAACTGCACTTACATCGACCTTTTCTAAATTTGATTTGGACATAATTCCAAATCCAACCGTTAGATTTCAAATTTCTAATATTAGTTGGAAAGCTCTTTTCGATACGAACCCAACGGTTCTGGTTTTAGGAGAATCCGACGGTCGGATCTCCCGCAACGTCAATTCGAAGTCAATGGTCGAAATTCACGAACTGCCGTGGCGCGGCGCGTTCTATTCAGGCCATTATATATATATATATATATAATATATATATATTATATATTTCGTCAATTTCCTTTTTAAAACGTATTTTATAAAATGTTTTAAATTCGTTTTCAAAACCATTTCAACTCTATATTCCATTTCAAATCAAAATTGAATATTTCATATCATTACTATATAAATGATAATATTTTCAAAACGTTATATTTTGAAATCACTACCTTTTCTATATTCATTATAAAAACAAATATAATCGATATATATCGTTCACGTCAAAATGGCGCAACTCTAATCAACACGGCTTTATATATTTCAATAAATTCGTTATCCTATTCAACAAATGAATATTTATTCTATTCAACACATGAATCTATATTTCTTTCAACACACGAAAAATCTCAACACATGAGTACTGTCAACACATCACTATTTTTATTATGAAAAATATTTTATAAAACTATGGTATCGATCGTTTGATATTCAATTAGACTCCACCGTAAAGTAGATTCTAATTGTAAATATGATAAAGATGTGAATTTTATTGTTAAAATATTTCACTCAACACATGAATAGATTCAACACATGAATTTTCCTTTATAGTATTCATTATTTTCCCGATTGGAATGAGGCCCAATCAATCACCATATAATATTAATTATATGGATTTTCATACATCACACGTATATAATAGCATTGAAAAATAATCAACCATCAACCAAAGTGCACTACACTGTATAAGCATCAAATATAGATATCTGACGCTTATAACAGCCTTTCAATCGACCGATCGACATATTTAATCAATCAGGATGAGTGAACTTCAAATTTCATCCCAACACCCGTGTGGGGTTTCAAACAATCAAACACAGATTTTAGTTGTTGAAACGACCCGAACTTCCCTGGTCTCCGAAGAGAAGAGAAAGAACGAATTGTTTGAGAACACGACAAATCAAAACGCATATAGAAGAACATTTCATTGTATATTACAACAACTCATCAGATTACAAAAATATACAGAGTAAAAACGAATATTACACAGAAATATCAGAGATTTAAATTACATTTAAATACATAGCAGCGGAAAAATAAAACAATACACAACTAGAAGGAGATATACGGATACAAAGCTTTCCGGATATCGTTCCAGCTGTAAACCAGGATCCTGTGAATATAAATCTGCAAAACCAAAACTACTAGCTGCCCGTGCGGAAAATAGGGGCACCCAGAGTTTAGGTTAAAACAATAAACTCCAGGTCAGTCATGTGACTGGTGTGAGAACTAAAACAGTTAATCTTTATTTTTAAAGCTAGGTAGATCAAGGGACCACGCCGTATAACACGGAACGGGTTTCCTCCCAAGAATACCAGTGCATAAAACAACAGCGCAATGCTAAATAAAGAACAATGAAGCTATTATAAGACCCAGTTCCCATCACACAATGCAATCGCAAGCCGGAGGATAGGGTTTTTACCTTATAATAGCCAAGAATGCTTGATACGTTGAAAACAAATCATTTGATACTATTATAAGTGCATAGTATATAAAACAATTTCAAATCATAAGTATCAATCATAGGCGGCATAAGTGCCCCATCCCACTATGTCGCCATATATAGGTTTACAAATAAAACCGCAAAGTCACGTATTTGGAAATTGGATTTCCATCTATGAACCGAGGCAAAAGATAGTCCTCAACCGATTCGAGACTCTCTAGCCCGAGCCTCAGGATCAGAACGCATCAACCCTTTAGATCGTCAGGACCGGTCCACCGATGTGGATTATTATGCCTGAACACTACGTTTCCCCACCCTATGGGGTGTAAGTGAGCCAACTAAATGACTCCATCGGTTCGAGAACGACCGATCAATCCGAGGCGCCTCGCAACAGCAACAACCACATAAGTCAAACTCGTCAGGGCGTGTAAAACCACTGACGCCACTTCTAGCTAGAAAGAAACGCAAGTCCTCCCTGATGTCCTCTCCCGTTTTTGGTTCATACCGGGTGTGAAACACGCGAAGTAAACGTTACACAAAGCTACGCCACAAAGGCCTTGCTTTGATCATCACTACAAGACTTTGCTTTTCAACAGAAGCCTCGATCAATTGCCATTTAGGCATGCCACACAGGCAATTCACTCCATGCGTTTGATATCCATCAATATATAACCCCTGAGCTCGTACGTCTCAGAGAAGGGCGTTAAGCAAGAGAATAAATTCTCCGCCGCCAAACAGATATATATTTAATAGAGATCAATCACACGGACTAAAATCCAATGTCAGACACACAGTCCATTTACAAGTTCGTTCTGGGTCTGAACGAAACCGGAGGCACCTAGTACCCCGCATATCCATCGATCTCCAAGTACGTCTGAACGATCACTAACGGTTTCCATCTTCTTGGGTGTACAACCCAATAAAGATCATCAGTAATCACCCAAACGACGTGAAGACTTCCGGTCTTAGACCACCGTCTTCATCTTCGACTTATCGTCGTATCAGTTATTCAGAATGGGATAAACCCGGTCTTCCCGAATAACTCGCGTATATTTTAAATAAGTGTTACACAAACACAACATACGCCTCATTCCAATTCGTCAGTCACTAACCGTAAATTAATCAAGAGAATAATTCCCCAAATATTAACCCCGAAGGCCGAAACCAACATCAGATCAATATCCAGAAAACCATTCTGCTTGGCTAACCGACAGTTAGTTTCTAAATTTCACATTCATAGGGAAAGGTTCCCAATAATTTTATCCAAGATAAATTCTTTATATTTATTCTTTTGAATTTCGATTCAACTAGTCGGGATTAACGAAACTTACCGAAGTAATCATTTGTTTTAATTTCCCAATCCCAACCTATTTATCCCATGAAGTAAAACTGGTAATACTTCATATCTAACACCACAGTGTTATCGGTAAATTCAATTACCATTTCACGTTCAAATCTAATTAAAGATTTAACTATCGCCTGGAGCAGAACTGGTGATACTCCATTCTCGATCATTTCAATCTAATTAAAGATTCATTAAAACTCCACTTAGTTTTAATCGTTAACTGGGTTAAAGAATCAGTGTCATTTAAAACACGGTTCACGATAAACTCCAAAATCACATTCCATTAATTATCGGGTTAAAGAACGAGTGTTATTTAAAAACACTGTCCACGATAAACCCAAAAATCAATATCAATTCAATTCCAATTAAATATTATTTAATTGGCATACTTCATTAAATCTAAATAAAAAGATTTAATCTTTTCTCAGCTGGGTTCAAGAACAGTGTTAATGAAGACACCATTCACGACAAACCCAAATCACATTTGATATTCAATACAAGGCTCTGAATAGAAAATATATCGGCTTATATTCAATATCAAATTCTACGACTAACAAATGTCGTATTGGAAATAACGATATAAATATATATCTTTCAAATTTCCATAACAACATCTGTATAATCACGAATTCCAACATCGAAATATTCCGAAGACAATTTCGATTCAAATCCACTCCAATGCAATCATTGGAAATTTTGGTTATTTTTAAAACCCTTTTCAAATTCAATTTATTTATTTAAAAATAAATAGAATTATAATCCTAGTTCAAAACTAGTTCATTTCGATAAAAACTATTTTTATCTTTTCAAATATGGAGTTTATCATCCCAAATCTTCACAAATCATTTCTTATGATTTTACACAAATTATTACTATTTTTGATAAATTTATCAAGGCCCGTACAGCCGATTTCCATCAACGGCCATCGAACTGCACTTACAGCGACCTTTTTCGAATTTGATTTGGACATAATTCCAAATCCAACCGTTAGATTTCAAATTTCTAACATTCGTTAGAAAGCTCTTTTCGATACGAACCCAACGGTTCTTGTTTTAGGAGAATCCGACGGTCGGATCTCCCGTAATGTCCGTTTGAAATAAATGGTCGAAATTCACGAACTGCCGCGGCGCGGCGCGTTCTATTCAGGCCATTATATTATATATATAATATATATAATATATACTTCGTCGATTTCTATTTAAAACGAATTATATAAATAGTTTTGAATTCGTTTCAAAAACATTTTCAACTTCCATTTCAATTCAAATCAAAATTGAATTCTTCTTTATAAATTCGTTTTAAAATTCATTTCTATTCAATTCAAATTTCAATTCAATTTGAATTCATTTAAATTCGCTTTCAATTCAATTTGAATTCGTTTTCAATTCAATTTGAATTCGTTTTCATTTCACTTCATTTCGAAATCGTTTTCAATTCATTTCGAAATCGTTTTCAATTCAATTCATTTCGAAATCGTTTTCAATTCAATTCATTTCGAAATCGTTCTCAATTCAATTCATTTCGAAATCGTTCTCAATTCAATTCATTTCGAAATCGTTTTCAATTCAATTCATTTCGAAATCGTTCTCAATTCAATTCATTTCGAAATCGTTCTCAATTCAATTCATTTCGAAATTGTTTTCAATTCAATTCATTTCGAAATCGTTTTCAATTCAATTCATTTCGAAATCGTTTTCAATTCAATTCATTTCGAAATCGTTTTCAATTCAATTCATTTCGAAATCGATAAAATCGATATAAATATCGTTCACGTCAAAATGGCGTCAAACTAATCAACATGGCTTCATAAATTTCTATTTTCAGATATTCTATTTCAAATATTTCTTTTTCAAAATAGTTGTTATTATCAAAATATTTCGATCAACACATGACCAATCTCAATGGATGAGTACTGTCAACACATGAACCTTTATTTTTTTTTTATTATTCTTCATTTTTCAAATTGGAATGAGGCCCAATCAATTACCATATAAAGTTAATTATATGGATTTTCATACAACACATGTATAATAGCATTGAAAAATAATCAACCATCAACCAAAGTGCACTACACTGTATAAGCATCAAATATAGATATCTAACGCTTATAACAGCATGTCAATCAATCGATTGACATATTTATCAATCAGGATGAGTGAACTTCAAATTTCATCCCAACACCCGTGTGGGGTTTCAAACAATCAAACACATATTTTATTTGTGCTGTTGGGCGATGTGTAAAATTTATCGTCCCAATCAATGTCCTTCAAATAGGTGTACATAAACAAACCGTCCGGTTTGTAAATGAATATTTTCTTCCATTCACTTTCACTATATTCATATTCACGTCAAAAATTATATTTTTAACGATACTACCTTTTATTTTAACATATGAATTTCTATTCAGTTCATTCTTTAAATAAAATGATATTTTTATTTTTCTAACATATTTTAGAAAATTTCGGCGGCATAACGGCACGATACTAGAAACGGGACAAGGCCTAGCCTTATCCCCGGTCTAGTGAAGGCCCACGCCATTCACACATAAATCAATCCATTCATTTCACCAAACAATTCAATTTCACCAAACAATTCAATTTCAAATCAAATCATCTAACTAATCTATGCAACCAAACATACAAGTCCATGGTCTGTGGACGATTGTGTCGGGTGCTACTAAGCACCGTCTGCATCCTAGTATATATATAAATAGAAATGAAATTGAAAGGTGAGAAGTTCTCACCGATAGCTATCCAATCATCTTGACTCTTCTTTGATAGAAATCTTCATCGTCATCGCATCTTAGTTGCTGTAGCCACTACATATGTAAAAATCGAATTTTTACTTCGATATTCACTATATAGAAATCACATTTTTACTACGATGTTCAATATATAAAATCACTTTTTTTATTTCGATGTTCAATATATAAAAATCATATTTTTATTTCGCTGTTCAATATATAAAAATCATATTTTTATTTCGCTTCTCCTATGACAAAAATTATATTTTCTTCTTCTATTGTAAAAACAATGTATAAACATCGCTATTTCATTTTTATCAAACACATTTTAAAAACACCATTATTTATATATTGAATCGATGTATATTTTCTTTCATAAACAAAGTATATTTTATTTTCAAAAATCAATTCTATTTTATTTTAAAAACAAAGGTTTCTATTTTCAAATATCATATTTAACAAAAAGCAAAGTTATACATATAGAAATTCCTATTAAATAAATATACAAAGTTTTTTTTTTCAATTTCTTTATAAATAAAAACCATAATATAATTTAAAACAATAATATTTTCAGATTAAAAAAAAACAGAGAGAAGCTCACTGTATCGAGGTCTGCTTGAAAAAGAAACCACGGCCGCCCTCTTCTTCATCTTCTTCATCTACAGGAGCAGCCGAACCCATTAGCGCCACCATTCCACTATCTGTCGCGACCTCCCCAGTGCACCAGACCCCAATCAAAGACTGTTCATCCCTGCGCCTGAGCATCCCCGAGCTCCGCCCCACATCTCGAGCATCCCGGTGCCCTATCTCGCCCGCAATCATCCCTCAAACGTTGTGCCATCGCAGCCTAATTCCGGCTTCATCGATGAACGGAAGCTGATCATGACCGTTCAAAATAAGGATCTCATGGAGACGAAGCTTTTGTAGTTAAGAGTTTTTCTTAATTCGTGGCGGATGGGGAGTGAAAAGGAGGAGACGATGGTGAAGAATCGCCCATCGCTGTTAAGTTAGGGACGGTGGAATTTTTCTGGAGCGTTGACCAACTAATGATGTTTGACCAAGGGTTTGAATGTCTAGGGTATTATATATATTTAAATATTATTTAATTTCCAATTCGCTTGCTTATCAGTTCGAATCCCAAATCAAACCCAACAACTGTCGTCCCCAGCATAATACCCCCATTCCGAACACAATGAGATAGGTTTCATAGGCCAATTCAGCTGTTACGCTAAGTTCCGTCAAATTTAAAATATAAATCTTTATATATTCAATTTAACGCACATTTCAATTTACCGGGGCCACCTACGGACTCGAAAAATTCCAGAAAAATATTTTCTAGCTTCGTATTGACGATACGGTCCTAACAAAACTAGTTTCGCCGAATTCTGAGACCATTTGAAAAATGGCCAATTTCCAGTCGATTAAAATCAACTGAAACTGGTCAAATGCGTTTTCCTTTACTACGCTCACATATTGATTCGAAAAATTATGAAATTTGGAATCTAACAATAACTTCACATCCCGGACCCAACAAAACTGGTTTCGTCGAAATCCGAGGTCGTTTGCGAAATTTCCATTTTTAAGGGTCTGAATTCCATAGCGACTATTCAGAATTTTCAACTGGACATATCTTTTGATTCCCGCTATGAAATCTTGATTTTTCGGATTCGTTGGAAAGATATTATCAATTAGATCCTAATGTTTTTGGTTTCACTAAAATCCGGATTGTTTTGCACCCGATATGTTCAATTGAAGTTGGAAATCGAATTATCGAACTACCGCGCCATTTTCAATTCTATTTATAATTATTTATATTCTAACGACGACGTATATAATATATACGTTCTATTCTATTTAAAATAAATTTTCTCGTCGATATTATTTAAAATAATCTATTTTAAATATTCAAAATTCGCCAAAATTGCCAAAATAAAAATTTTAAACTGGCCCAGATTTTCGGGTTATTACAATCTCCCCCACTTAAAACTTTTCGTCCCCGAAAAGGAACAAAGTCGAAAGTGGTTTGATTAATCAACTCTACGTTCGTTCCGGCTTCCATTCTCCAACTTTTCAGTTTCTAAGAATTTTCTAAAATTTCAAAAATTTGGCTAACACCCTAAATTTTCGAAAAATTTCGCCATAACCTCCCCTGCACCGGGAGCATCGGGGAATTTCAAATAGCTTCCCCGGTCCTTCAGATCTCAAAAAGAAAAAGAAAAAGCCAAGCGGCTAGCCAATAGGCTCATAAAATCATCATCACCCAAACAAAACAGTAAATTATGTAGTAAACATGTACCTATTTGTCGGGCAAACAAATTTTATTCTTCGGCTCTAGCCTCCTTGCTATGACCTGTTCAATGCAAGTATATGAATATGCATGCAAATGCGACCAATTTTCAATACAATTCAATATTTGATCAAATTAGGCATAATGGTTCAAAATTATCAAACAAATAAACAAACAACACAAACAACAATCAATTAGTGGATTTAACATTTCAAATTCATAATTTTGATATATATATATATACAAAAAATCATGTTTTTGATGCCAAATCACAACAATGTATTCTAGCTATATTAGTTTTGGTTCTCACACCTGTCTAATGGAAATATATAGAAAATCACACCTTCGAAACTCGAACATAAATGTTGATGATGCGATCGCTATCATCAATATCATCTCCTGGCGACTAGAGTGTGATGCTATATCAATCCAATATATTAAAACTTTGAATATACGTTTGCAAGGCGTATATGCAAATTCTTTATATACCGAGTTGTCCAAAATCAATATAAATAGATAATCAAATACGAATAATTGATTTAGATTTTCAAAACAAAATTTGTTTTCACTTTAAAAATATACTCTTCACACTCGTTCTAGGATACTACTGATCCCATCTCTAACGAGTCATTCTAATTGGATATTACTAATCCAATATCTGATGAATTCTTTCGTACGGTTCTAATGTGCCTTGTTCTCTGCTTTGTAAACCAAAGCTCTGATACCACGATGAAACGACCCGAACTTCCCCGGTCTCCGAAGAGAAGAGAAAGAACGAATTGTTTGAGAACACGACAAATCAGAACGCATATAGAAGAACATTTCATTGTATATTACAACAACGCATCAGATTACAAAAATATACAGAGTAAAAACGAATATTACACAGAAATATCAGAGATTTAAATTACATTTAAATACATAGCAGCGGAAAAATAAAACAATACACAACTAGAAGGAGATATACGGATACAAAGCTTTCCGGATATCGTTCCAGCTGTAAACCAGGATCCTGTGAATATAAATCTGCAAAACCAAAACTACTAGCTGCCCGTGCGGAAAATAGGGGCACCCAGAGTTTAGGTTAAAACAATAAACTCCAGGTCAGTCATGTGACTGGTGTGAGAACTAAAACAGTTAATCTTTATTTTTAAAGCTAGGTAGATCAAGGGACCACGCCGTATAACACGGAACGGGTTTCCTCCCAAGAATACCAGTGCATAAAACAACAGCGCAATGCTAAATAAAGAACAATGAAGCTATTATAAGACCCAGTTCCCATCACACAATGCAATCGCAAGCCGGAGGATAGGGTTTTTACCTTATAATAGCCAAGAATGCTTGATACGTTGAAAACAAATCATTTGATACTATTATAAGTGCATAGTATATAAAACAATTTCAAATCAAAAGTATCAATCATAGGCAGCATAAGTGCCCCATCCCACTATGTCGCCATATATAGGTTTACAAATAAAACCGCAAAGTCACGTATTTGGAAATTGGATTTCCATCTATGAACCGAGGCAAAAGATAGTCCTCAACCGATTCGAGACTCTCTAGCCCGAGCCTCAGGATCAGAACGCATCAACCCTTTAGATCGTCAGGGCCGGTCCACCGATGTGGATTATTATGCCTGAACACTACGTTTCCCCACCCTATGGGGTGTAAGTGAGCCAACTAAATGACTCCATCGGTTCGAGAACGACCGATCAATCCGAGGCGCCTCGCAACAGCAACAACCACATAAGTCAAACTCGTCAGGGCGTGTAAAACCACTGACGCCACTTCTAGCTAGAAAGAAACGCAAGTCCTCCCTGATGTCCTCTCCCGTTTTTGGTTCATAACGGGTGTGAAACACGCGAAGTAAACGTTACACAAAGCTACGCCACAAAGGCCTTGCTTTGATCATCACTACAAGACTTTGCTTTTCAACAGAAGCCTCGATCAATTGCCACTTAGGCATGCCACACAGGCAATTCACTCCATGCATTTGATATCCATCAATATATAACCCCTGAGCTCGTACGTCTCAGAGAAGGGCGTTAAGCAAGAGAATAAATTCTCCGCCGCCAAACAGATATATATTTAATAGAGATCAATCACACGGACTAAAATCCAATGTCAGACACACAGTCCATTTACAAGTTCGTTCTGGGTCTGAACGAAACCGGAGGCACCTAGTACCCCGCATATCCATCGATCTCCAAGTACGTCTGAACGATCACTAACGGTTTCCATCTTCTTGGGTGTACAACCCAATAAAGATCATCAGTAATCACCCAAACGACGTGAAGACTTCCGGTCTTCGACCACCGTCTTCATCTTCGACTTATCGTCGTATCAGTTATTCAGAATGGGATAAACCCGGTCTTCCCGAATAACTCGCGTATATTTTAAATAAGTGTTACACAAACACAACATACGCCTCATTCCAATTCGTCAGTCACTAACCGTAAATTAATCAAGAGAATAATTCCCCAAATATTAACCCCGAAGGCCGAAACCAACATCAGATCAATATCCAGAAAACCATTCTGCTTGGCTGACCGACAGTTAGTTTCTAAATTTCACATTCATAGGGAAAGGTTCCCATTAATTTTATCCAAGATAAATTCTTTATATTTATTCTTTTGAATTTCGATTCAACTAGTCGGGATTAACGAAACTTACCGAAATAATCATTTGTTTTAATTTCCCAATCCCAACCTATTTATCCCATGAAGTAAAACTGGTAATACTTCATATCTAACACCACAGTGTTATCGGTAAATTCAATTACCATTTCACGTTCAAATCTAATTAAAGATTTAACCATCGCCTGGAGCAGAACTGGTGATACTCCATTCTCGATCATTTCAATCTAATTAAAGATTCATTAAAACTCCACTTAGTTTTAATCGTTAACTGGGTTAAAGAATCAGTGTCATTTAAAAC
Source organism: Allium sativum (assembly GCA_030737875.1). Taxonomy (NCBI): domain Eukaryota; kingdom Viridiplantae; phylum Streptophyta; class Magnoliopsida; order Asparagales; family Amaryllidaceae; genus Allium; species Allium sativum. The sequence goes on from CM060912.1 coordinate 1,001,671,811, forward strand.
ACGGTTCACGATAAACCCCAAAATCACATTCCATTAATTATCGGGTTAAAGAACGAGTGTTATTTAAAAACACTGTCCACGATAAACCCAAAAATCAATATCAATTCAATTCCAATTAAATATTATTTAATTGGCATACTTCATTAAATCTAAATAAAAAGATTTAATCTTTTCTCAGCTGGGTTCAAGAACAGTGTTAATGAAGACACCATTCACGACAAACCCATATCACATTTGATATTCAATACAAGGCTCTGAATAGAAAATATATCGGCTTATATTCAATATCAAATTCTACGACTAACAAATGTCGTATTGGAAATAACGATATAAATATATATCTTTCAAATTTCCATAACAACATCTGTATAATCACGAATTCCAACATCGAAATATTCCGAAGACAATTTCGATTCAAATCCACTCCAATGCAATCATTGGAAATTTTGGTTATTTTTAAAACCCTTTTCAAATTCAATTTATTTATTTAAAAATAAATAGAATTATAATCCTAGTTCAAAACTAGTTCATTTCGATAAAAACTATTTTTATCTTTTCAAATATGGAGTTTTTCATCCCAAATCTTCACAAATCATTTCTTATGATTTTACACAAATTATTACTATTTTTGATAAATTTATCAAGGCCCGTACAGCCGATTTCCATCAACGGCCATCGAACTGCACTTACAACGACCTTTTTCGAATTTGATTTGGACATAATTCCAAATCCAACCGTTAGATTTCAAATTTCTAACATTCGTTAGAAAGCTCTTTTCGATACGAACCCAACGGTTCCGGTTTTAGGAGAATCCGACGGTCGGATCTCCTGTAATGTCCGTTTGAAATAAATTGTCGAAATTCACGAACTGCCGCGGCGCGGCGCGTTCTATTCAGGCCATTATATTATATATATAATATATACTTCGTCGATTTCTATTTAAAACGAATTATATAAATAGTTTTGAATTCGTTTCAAAAACATTTTCAACTTCCATTTCAATTCAAATCAAAATTGAATTCTTCTTTATAAATTCGTTTTAAAATTCATTTCTATTCAATTCAAATTTCAATTCAATTTGAATTCATTTAAATTCGCTTTCAATTCAATTTGAATTCGTTTTCAATTCAATTTGAATTCGTTTTCAATTCACTTCATTTCGAAATCGTTTTCAATTCAATTCATTTCGAAATCGTTTTCAATTCAATTCATTTCGAAATCGTTTTCAATTCAATTCATTTCGAAATCGTTTTCAATTCAATTCATTTCGAAATCGTTCTCAATTCAATTCATTTCGAAATCGTTCTCAATTCAATTCATTTCGAAATCGTTTTCAATTCAATTCATTTCGAAATCGTTCTCAATTCAATTCATTTCGAAATCGTTCTCAATTCAATTCATTTCGAAATTGTTTTCAATTCAATTCATTTCGAAATCGTTTTCAATTCAATTCATTTCGAAATCGTTTTCAATTCAATTCATTTCGAAATCGATAAAATCGATATAAATATCGTTCGCGTCAAAATGGCGTCAAACTAATCAACACGGCTTCATAAATTTCTATTTTCAGATATTCTATTTCAAATATTTCTTTTTCAAAATAGTTGTTATTATCAAAATATTTCGTTCAACACATGACCAATCTCAATGGATGAGTACTGTCAACACATGAACCTTTATTTTTTTTTATTATTCTTCATTTTTCAAATTGGAATGAGGCTCAATCAATTACCATATAAAGTTAATTATATGGATTTTCATACAACACATGTATAATAGCATTGAAAAATAATCAACCATCAACCAAAGTGCATTACACTGTATAAGCATCAAATATAGATATCTAACGCTTATAACAGCATGTCAATCAATCGATTGACATATTTAATCAATCAGGATGAGTGAACTTCAAATTTCATCCCAACACCCGTGTGGGGTTTCAAACAATCAAACACATATTTTATTTGTGCTGTTGGGCGATGTGTAAAATTTATCGTCCCAATCAATGTCCTTCAAATAGGTGTACATAAACAAACCGTCCGGTTTGTAAATGAATATTTTCTTCCATTCACTTTCACTATATTCATATTCACATTAAAAATTATATTTTTAACGATACTACCTTTTATTTTAACATATGAATTTCTATTCAGTTCATTCTTTAAATAAAATGATATTTTTATTTTTCTAACATATTTTAGAAAATTTCGGCGGCATAACGGCACGATACTAGAAACGGGACAAGGCCTAGCCTTATCCCCGGTCTAGTGAAGGCCCACGCCATTCACACATAAATCAATCCATTCATTTCACCAAACAATTCAATTTCAAATCAAATCATCTAACTAATCTATGCAACCAAACATACAAGTCCATGGTCTGTGGACGATTGTGTCGGGTGCTACTAAGCACCGTCTACATCCTAGTATATATATATAAATAGAAATGAAATTGAAAGGTGAGAAGTTCTCACCGATAGCTATCCAATCATCTTGACTCTTCTTTGATAGAAATCTTCATCGTCATCGCATCTTAGTTGCTGTAGCCACTACATATGTAAAAATCGAATTTTTACTTCGATATTCACTATATAGAAATCACATTTTTACTACGATGTTCAATATATAAAATCACTTTTTTTATTTCGATGTTCAATATATAAAAATCATATTTTTATTTCGTTGTTCAATATATAAAAATCATATTTTTATTTCGCTTCTACTATGACAAAAATTATATTTTCTTCTTCTATTGTAAAAACAATGTATAAACATCGCTATTCCATTTTTATCAAACACATTTTAAAAACACCATTATTTATATTTTGAATCGATGTATATTTTCTTTCATAAACAAAGTATATTTTATTTTCAAAAATCAATTCTATTTTATTTTAAAAACAAAGGTTTCTATTTTCAAATATCATATTTAACAGAAAGCAAAGTTATACATATAGAAATTCCTATTAAATAAATATACAAAGTTTTTTTTTCAATTTCTTTATAAATAAAAACCATAATATAATTTAAAACAATAATATTTTCAGATTAAAAAAAAAAACAGAGAGAAGCTCACTGTATCGAGGTCTGCTTGAAAAAGAAACCACGGCCGCCCTCTTCTTCATCTTCTTCATCTACAGGAGCAGCCGAACCCATTAGCGCCACCATTCCACTATCTGTCGCGACCTCCCCAGTGCACCAGACCCCAATCAAAGACTGTCCATCCCTGCGCCTGAGCGTCATCGAGCTCCGCCCCACATCTCGAGCATCCCGGTGCCCTATCTCGCCCGCAATCATCCCTCAAACGTTGTGCCATCGCAGCCTAATTCCGGCTTCATCGATGAACGGAAGCTGATCGTGACCGTTCAAAATAAGGATCTCATGGAGATGAAGCTTTTGTAGTTAAGAGTTTTTCTTAATTCGTGGCGGATGGGGAGTGAAAAGGAGGAGACGATGGTGAAGAATCGCCCATCGCTGTTAAGTTAGGGACGGCGGAATTTTTCTGGAGCGTTGACCAACTAATGATGTTTGACCAAGGGTTTGAATGTCTAGGGTATTATATATATTTAAATATTATTTAATTTCCAATTCGCTTGCTTATCAGTTCGAATCCCAAATCAAACCCAACAACTGTCGTCCCCATCATAATACCCCCATTCCGAACACAATGAGATAGGTTTCATAGGCCAATTCAGCTGTTACGCTAAGTTCCGTCAAATTTAAAATATAAATCTTTATATATTCAATTTAACGCACATTTCAATTTACCGGGGCCACCTACGGACTCGAAAAATTCTAGAAAAATATTTTCTAGCTTCGTATTGACGATACGGTCCTAACAAAACTAGTTTCGCCGAATTCTGAGACCGTTTGAAAAATGGCCAATTTCCAGTCGATTAAAATCAACTGAAACTGGTCAAACGCGTTTTCCTTTGCCACGCTCACATATTGATTCGAAAAATTATGAAATTTGGAATCTAACAATAACTTCACATCCCGGACCCAACAAAACTGGTTTCGTCGAAATCCGAGGTCGTTTGCGAAATTTCCATTTTTAAGGGCCTGAATTCCATAGCGACTATTCAGAATTTTCAACTGGACATATCTTTTGATTCCCGCTATGAAATCTTGATTTTTCGGATTCGTTGGAAAGATATTATCAATTAGATCCTAATGTTTTTGGTTTCACTAAAATCCGGATTGTTTTGCACCCGATATGTTCAATTGAAGTTGGAAATCGAATTATCGAATTACCGCGCCATTTTCAATTCTATTTATAATTATTTATATTCTAACGACGACGTATATAATATATACGTTCTATTCTATTTAAAATAAATTTTCTCGTCGATATTATTTAAAATAATCTATTTTAAATATTCAAAATTCGCCAAAATTGCCAAAATAAAAATTATAAACTGGCCCAGATTTTCGGGTTATTACAGTTGTGCAGTTGGGCGACGTGTAAAATTTATCGACCCAATCGATATCAGTCAAATCAGTGTATATAAACAAATCGGTCGATTTGTTTATAAATATTCATTTATTCACTTTCACGTTAAAAATTATATTTTTAACAATAAAACATTTTATTTTAACACATGAATTTCTATTCAGTTCATTTATTCAATAAAATGATATTTTTATTTTTCTAACATATTTTAGAAAATTTCGGCGGCATAACGGCACATACTAGAAACGGAACAAGGCATAGCCTTATCCCCGGTCTAGTGAAGGCCCACGCCATTCACACATCAATCAAATCCATTCCATTTCACCAAACAATTTAATTCAAACCAAATAATCTAACCAACTACACAACCAAACAAACAAGTCCATGGTCTGTGGACGATTGTGTCGGGTGATACTAAACACCGTCTGCATCCTAGTATATATATATATATAACTAGAAAAAGAAATTTTGAGTGAGAAGTTCTCACCAATAGCTAAACCAAACGCCACGACTCTTCTTATGTAGAAATCTTCGTCGTGATCGCTTTTTTGCCAATTTCACTGCCCGTAGTCACTACATATATAAAAATCACATTTTTATTATCTACATTATATAAAAATCTTACCTTTATATCTTCTATAAGTTGAAAATCGGATTTTTATCCTCTCTATAATATAAAGATCATATTTTTATTTACTTCATATGTCAAAAACTGTAGAAGCTTTTAAAATGGAGAAAACTCACTTTTTTTTTCTAACGCCTGGATTCGCTGTTCGGGCTCCAGAATTTGCAAACGAGCTTCAATCTTCACACCAGCTTTTTTTCTAGCACAAGCACGCCATTCTGAACAACTTTTGCCTAGTGGTCTTCTTGCCGAAAATGTGCCATTTCACCGGAAATCGCGAAAAGACAGCATTTTGACAGTGTTTGAACAGCAGACTTCGGACGCGTTTTCCCGATAACTCCGCAATGCAAAATAAGACTTAACATATACCAAATCGAAGAGAAAATCGTGCTCTTCGACTTTGGCCTTAAGGAACTTTGTCTAGAAACGCACGGTTTGGGAGTTATTCGCGAAATAGTGACAGGGTGTTATTTGCAAAACGGGATTTTTGGTGAAAATGGATTTTTGGGTGTAGCGGGGCCCACGGCTGGAGTTGGGTGGCCAGCGGGCGGTGGCGGGCCTGAATGGGCGTGGGGAGGGTGCTGGTGGGTGGTGGCGGTGGTGGAGGGCCCCACGGTGGTGGTGGTTGGTGGTTGGGGCCTAGGGTTGCAAATTAGAAGAGGGAAAGAGGAGGAGAGAGAGAGTAGGAGGAAGAGGAGGAGGAGGAGGGGGTGCGGGCGGCCGGCGGTGGGCGGTGGAGGGCAGTGGTGGCTGGTGGAGGAGGGGGCAGCGGCAAAGGGGGGGTGGGACTCCATTTTTGAGTTTTTGTGAAGAAAGAGGAAGAGGAAGAAAGTGAAGAAGAAAAGGAAGTAAAAGTGTTTATATGCCTGTTTCTCGCCTATCACCCGAACGCTAACGAACTCCAATCGCCGCGGATTTCGGAAACGAGATAGTAGACGTGAAGACGAATCCAACGAAACAAGTTTCGTCGAATTCTGAGTTCGTTTGACCGTTCAAAAAAAAATCACGAATATGCTCAGATATTGCTCAAAAATGCGATTTTGGCGCACCTTTTCTTCTCGCACGCTCACACACTAACTCCAAAAATCATGCCCTCTTGGATTTAACCATTATTGGACCATACGAATCCAGAAAAAAAAGTAGAATCGAATTCCGAGGTCGTATCAATAATGTTCCTTTGTAAAATGACTGCCCGCTTTACCGTGAACTGTTTTAGCTCGCACGGCCACATACTGACTCCGTTCGACGCGCCCTTTGGAACTCAACAATGATTTATCATTGTGAATCCATAAAAATTTATCTCGTCGAATTCTGAGCTCGTATGCAAAATTTCACTTTTTAAGGGCTATGTTTTGTTAACCGAACAACTCCAGCCCATAGCCACTATTCCGGATATCGGAATATATCGAAGCTTATACTTTTCGGAGTTCTAAACGGCATTTTGAACTCAATGGAAGTGGTTTCGAGTCCAAATTCATCCGTATGCAAAATATGACTTTTTGGCGCCGTATGTAATTTACATAGCGACTATTCTGAATTTTCAACTGGGCATAACTTTTGATTCCCGCTATGAAATTTCGATTTGTCGGATTCGTTGGAAAGATATTACCAATTAGATCCTAATGTTTTTGGTTTCACTAAAATCCGTATTGTTTTGCACCCGGTACATTCAATTGAAGTTTGAAATCGAATTATCGAACTACCGCGCCATTTTCAATTCTATTTATAATTATATATAAATATTTATATTCTAACGACGACGTATATAATATATACGTTCGAATTATATTCAAAATAAATTCAGAATATTATTTTATTCATAAAATCACATTCTTAGGGAAAGGTTCCCATTAATTTTATCCAAGATAAATTCTTCTAAATTTATTCTTAAAATCTTCCTTTGGATATCATTTCAAACTAGTCGGGATTAGCGAACCACACCGAAGTAATTATTTATTTTATTTCCCAATCCCAACCTATATATCCCATGGAGCAAAACTGGTGATACTCCATTCCTAACACCACGGTGTTATCGGTAAAATTAATTACGATTTCACGTTCAAATCTAATTAAAGATTTAACTATCGCTTTGGAGCAAAACTGGTGATACTCCACTCTCGATCACTTTTCAGATTTGATAATTTAAATTATCAATTCACATTTTAATCTAATTAAAGATTCATTAAAACTCCACTTAGTTTTAATCTTTTCAGAAATCGATATCTTGCCTTTAACTGGGTTAAAGAACCAATGTCATCTAAAATACGACTCACGATAAACCCAAATCACATTTGATATTAAATACAAGGCTCTGAATAGAAAATATACCGGCTTATATTCAATATCAAATTCTGAAACCAACAAATATCGTATTGGAAATAACGATATAAAATATATCTTTCAAGTTCCCATAACAATATCTGTATAGTCACGAAATCCAACATCGAAATATCCCGAAGATATTTTCGATTCAACTCCAGTCCAATCCACGTATTGGGAATATTGATTATTTTTTAAATCACCTTCAAATTCAATTTATTTATTTCAAAAATAAATTGATTTTAGTCCTAGTTCAAAACTAGTTTATTTCGATAAAAATCTATTTTTATCTTTTCAAATATGGAGTTTTCCAGCTCAATTCTTTCCAATTCATATATTATGATTTTACACAAATTATAGATATTTTTAATAATTTTATCAAGGCCCGTACAGTCGATTTCCAACAACGGCCATCAAACTACACTTACATTGACCTTTTCTAAATTTGATTTGGACATAATTCCAAATCCAACCGTTAGATTTCAAATTTCTAATATTCATAGGAAAGCTCTTTTCGATACGAACCCAACGGTTCTGGTTTTAGGAGAATCCGACGGTCGGATCTCCCGCAACGTCAATTCGAAGTCAATGGTCGAAATTCACGAACTGCCGCGGCGCGGCGCGTTCTATTCAGGCCATTATAAATATAATATATATATATATTATATATATTTCGTCAATTTCCTTTTTAAAACGTATTTTATAAAACGTTTTAAATTCGTTTTCAAAACCATTTCAACTCTATATTCCATTTCAAATCAAAATTGAATATTTCATATCATTACTATATAAATGATAATATTTTCAAAACGTTATATTTTGAAATCACTACCTTTTCTATATTCATTATAAAACGAATATAATCGATATAAATATCGTTCACGTCAAAATGGCGCAACTCTAATCAACACGGCTTTATATATTTCAATAAATTCGTTATCCTATTCAACAAATGAATATTTATTCTATTCAACACATGAATCTATATTTCTTTCAACACACGAATAATCTCAACACATGAGTACTGTCAACACATCACTATTTTTGTTATGTAAAATATTTTATAAAGCTATGGTATCTATCGTTTGATTTTAATTAGACTCCACCGTGAAGTAGATTCTAATTGTAAATATGATAAAGATGTAATTTTTATTATTTAAAATATTTTACTCAACACATGAATAGTTTCAACACATGATCATCGTCAACACATGACTATTCTTATATTCAACACATGAATTTTCTTTTATAATATTCATTATTTTCCCGATTGGAATGAGGCCCAATCAATCACCATATAATGTTAATTATATGGATTTTCATACATCACACGTATATAATAGCATTGAAAAATAATCAACCATCAAGCAAAGTGCACTACACTATATAAGCATCAAATATAGATATCTGACGCTTATAACAGCCTGTCAATCGACCGATCGTCATATTTAATCAATCAAGATGAGTAAACTTCAAATTTCATCCCATCACCCGTGTGGGGTTTCAAACAATCAAACACATATTTTAGTTGTGCAGTTGGGCGACGTGTAAAATTTATCGACCCAATCGATATCAGTCAAATCAGTGTATATAAACAAATCGGTCGATTTGTTTATAAATATTCATTTATTCACTTTCACGTTAAAAATTATATTTTTAACGATAAAACATTTTATTTTAACACATGAATTTCTATTCAGTTCATTTATTCAATAAAATGATATTTTTATTTTTCTAACATATTTTAGAAAATTTCTACGGCATAACGGCACGATACTAGAAACGGAACAAGGCATAGCCTTATCCCCGGTCTAGTGAAGGCCCACGCCATTCACACATCAATCAAATCCATTCCATTTCACCAAACAATTCAATTCAAACCAAATAATCTAACCAACTACACAACCAAACAAACAAGTCCATGGTCTGTGGACGATTGTGTCGGGTGCTACTAAACACCGTCTACATCCTAGTATATATATATAACTAGAAAAAGAAATTTTGAGTGAGAAGTTCTCACCGATAGCTAATCCAACCATCTCGACCCTTCTTAAGTAGAAGTCTTGGTCGTTCTCGCCTTTTGTCACTTTCGCCGCCCGTAGTCGCTACATGTATAAAAATCACATTTTTATTATCTATATTATATAAAAATCTTATCTTTAAATCTTCTATAAGTTAAAAATCAGATTTTTATCCTCTCTATAATATAAAGATCATATTTTTATTTACTTCATATGTCAAAAACTGTAGAAGTTTTAAAATGGAGAAAACTCACTTTTTTTCGAACGCCCGGATTCGCTGTTCGGGTCCTATACTTTGCAAACGAGTTTCAATCTTCACACCATCTTATTTTCTAGCACAAGCACGCCATTCTGAACAACTTTTTCCTAGTGGTCTTCTTGCCGAAAATGTGCCATTTCACAGGAAATCGCGAAAAGAAAGCATTTTGACAGTGTTTGAACAGCAGACTTCGGACGCGTTTTCCCGATAACTCCGTAATGCCAAATAGGACTTATCATATACCAAATCGAAGAGAAAATCGTGCTCTTCGACTTTGGTCTTGAGGAACTTTGGCTAGAAATGCACGGTTTGGGAGTTATTCGCGAAATAGTGACAGGGTGTTATTTGCAAAACGAGATTTTTGGTGAAAATGGATTTTTGGGTGTAGCGGGTCCCACGGCCGGAGCTGGGCTGGGGGGTGGCGGTGCTGGGGCTGAATGGGCGTGGGGAGGGTGCTGATGGGTGGTGGCGGTGGTGGAGGGGCCCACGGTGGTGGTGGTTGGTGGTTGGGGCCTAGGGTTCATGAAATTGGAAGAGGGAAAGAGGAGGAAGAAGAGGAGGAGGAGGGGAGGAGGAGGTGGCACCGAAGGGAGGAGGTGCGGCGGCGGTGGAGGTGGTGGAGGGGCGGCAGCGGCGGCGGGTGGGAGGGTGGACGCCATTTTTGAGTTTTTGAAGAGGAAGAGAGAAATGAAATTATGAAGAGAAAAATGAAGTAAAAGTGATTATATGCTAGTTTCTCGCGTATCGCCCGAACGCTAGCGATCTCCGATGGCCGCGGATTTCAGACACGAGATAGTATACATGAAGACGAGTCCAACGAAACAAGTTTCGTCGAATTCCGAGTTCGTTTGACCATTCAAAAAAAATCACGAATATGCTCAGATATTGCTCAAAAATGCGATTCTGGCGCACCTTTTCTTCTCGCACGCTCACATGCTAACTCAAAAAATCAAGCCATCTTGGATTTAACCATTATTAGACGATACGAATACATAAAAAAAATGAAATCGAATTCTGAGGTCGTATCAATAATGTTCCTTTGTAAAATGACTGCTCGCTTTACCCTGAACTGTTTTAGCTCGTACGGCCACATTCTGACTCCGTTCGACGCGCACTTTGGGACTCAACAATAATTTGTCATTATGAATCAATAAAAATTTATCTCGTCGAATTCTGAGCTCGTATGCAAAATTTCACTTTTTAAGGGCTATGTTTTGTTTACCGAACAACTCCAGCCCATAGCCACTATTCCGGATATCGGAATATATCGAAGCTTATACTTTTCGGAGTTCTAAACGATATTTTGAAGTGGTTTCGAGTCCAAATTCATCCGTATGCAAAATTTGACTTTTTGGGTCATGTATAATTTACATAGCGACTATTCTTAATTTTCAACTGGGCATAACTTTTGATTCCCGTTATGGAATTTTGATTTTTCAGATTCGTTGGAAAGATATTATCAATTAGATTCCATTATTTTTGGTTTCGCTAAAATCCGGATTGTTTTGCACCCGGTACATTCAATTGAAGTTTGAAATCGAATTATCGAACTACCGCGCCATTTTCAATTCTATTTATAATTATATATAATTATTTATATTCTAACGACGACGCGTATAAACATATACGTTCTAATTATATTCAAAATAAATTTCTCGTCATTTTTATTTAAAATAATCTATTTTAAATATTCAAAATTCGCTAAAATTGCCAAAATAAAAATTTTAAACTGGTTCAGAATTTGTGGGTTATTACATTAACCCCCTCAGCTTATATCATCCAAGTAAATATAATTGAATCTTTAAACATACGTTTAAAGATAATTATAAAGATTTGTTTTGGGTTTGTTGTAAATAGTGTTTTAGTAACACTTGTTTTTAAACCCTTGGAATATGTAAAACTGGAATATACGGTTTAATGATTTTGAATATACTTAGATCTTTAATAATTGATTTTAAAGATAGAAACAAGTATAGGAATCTTTCAGAATAAAGATATTGAATAAGATGTTTAACTTATAAAAGAGAAGAGGTTCTTTATTAAACAATGGTTTTAACCTCTTTGGTTATACTTTAAGAAATCCTAGAAATGAATTATTGAGATACTTATACCGGAGGGATAAGTATATAAATACGTTTTGAAGTATTGAAGTTAGAAAAGAAATATTGAAAATGAATTGTAGTTATACTTATACCGGAGGGATAAGTATATGAATACGTTTTGAAGTATTGAAGTTAGAAAAGAAATCTTAAAATTGAATTGTAGATATACTTATACCGGAGGGATAAGTATATGAGGACGTTTTGAAATATTGAAGTTAAATAGGAAATCTTGGAATTGAATTGTGATTATACTTATACCGGAGGGATAAGTATATTAAAACCCTTTTTGGGTAGTAAGACTATAACGGATTAGGTAATTCGTAGAATATATACATATACACATTTTATATGTATAAGTTGAATATATACGCTAGTATATAAAGGAATATTAATCGAGTATGAGTTATTGATTAATGAGTGATGTCTTATTTGACAAACGAAGTTTTATTAGTTAAAAGTAGTTTACTAATAAAGGAATATTAATCGAGTATGAGTTATTGATTAATAATTGAAGTTGTATTTGACAAGTGAAGTTTTATTAGTTAAAAGGAGCTTTACTAATAAAATAAGTTTTAATTAATGAAATATTAATTAAATGGGAATGTGATTAGAAGCCGTTTATATGAGTTAACCGTGCTTCGACTAATTGTCATGTTGCGTGACTTGATAGTGATTGGCTGTTATCATGCTTCGTGATCTTGATAGTGCCTTGAATGTTTATTCGGTTGTTATGGAAATTAAGCAGGGTTGTTTTCCATATACAATAGTATATTGTGTGAAATGTAGTTAGTTAGTTGACTATAGAACTTGGCCTTAAATTTAGCAACTGGTTTTGAGGAGACCGGGATTGGTAAGTGTTTTACTTATCGTAAACCACTTCAAAACTAGTATACGGGTTCTATGTTTTTGAAGCGGTTGTGAAGTGTAGGCCATATGGCGATTCGAGATCTGTTGAGATGCTTGAACATGTATAGTGATTCTAAGATCTATGAAATAATCTATATGTGATTCCAAGATCTGTTGATGTATTGGAATCCATGTATGATTCCGAGATCTGTGAAGTAGTCTATGTGTGATTCCTAGATCTATTGAGCTATGGGATTCCAACTGGGAATTCTTGTTCTGTTCGAGTGATGAAGACTCGTGTGAAAGATGCCGAACGAAACCTCGACATCGGAAATAGCTAAAAACAGAGTAGGAGCACAATCTGGGGTTTTGTTGACATACGGCAGGATATATTGACTCCATATCTAGTGTATGCTTATTATCGAATCGTGCGGGAGCTCCTCGAAGTTGCTTGCGGGAGTTGGATATATTTGGTTCCACGTGGTGCACTTCGGTGTTTCGTGCGTGGGCCAGTTATGTTTACTTTATGGTATATTTTATCTAGAGATTTGCGATGCTCAGAGGTACTTTCTGATCCTTGTGCATGGAGTTTGGATCTGTATTGAGAGATCTCCGATGGAAAATCCAATATATGAACGTACCTTAGCGGTTTTGTTTGTACACTTAATAGTTGTCGAATGTAACCAATGTAACCTTTCCTTCTATGTGAATTTATTTATATTCTACACCCTAGCCATTATCTATAATACGACTATACTTCTCTTAATAAACAGTTGGATTCTTCAGAGGGGAAAAAACCAAAGGGGTAATCTGCACGGTCCCCTCAGTGTTGTTAAATGCAATGTGTGTCTTGAATTTCTCATACCAGACTGATGTCTGACGCTTGGTTTTTGTTTTTCCTTAAAATCATCACGTACTCCTTTGAGTAGGCTGAGTATGGCAGGTTTTACTTTGGATGCCTTGGAGCTTTTGGAAGAGAGTTGGAGTTCATCTTACCGTACTTTTTATATCCGCTGCATTCTATGTTGTACATCAACATTTATGAGGACGGGTTGTTATAACTGTCCAAGTTGATGATAGGTTAGTCTTCTCTGATAGTTGTAATCATACAGTTTTATTTGGCAAAGATCATTCATTATATTATATGTTACCGTTCCGTTGTGAGATTCTGATATTGTGTCATCTTCTTCCTCAGTCTATTTTCTTTTTATTTTATTTCACCCTAACTTTTCGTCTTTCTGGCACTTGAGTGCTCGGCACGTGAATACCGTGGATGTATTAGTGTCGACATTTGAGGGTCGAAATGTCGGGTCGTTACATTTGGTATCAGGGCACAAGGTTGAGCGAACACCTTGGCTTAGGTTGGGTATGACTCATCAAGAGATAGGGTAATGGAATGCCCTAGCATGAGTTGAGTGTATTATATATAAGAGAGCGCGTATTTTTTAGTGCTATAAATATATTTTATGTTGTGTTAGTTAATCTATTGAGTGGTTTATGAATTCTGGTCGATATGTGGGACGCCATGGTATCGATAGGGATTTCTAAATACTTAAACAAGGCAAATCGACACAATATTTGTTTTAAATTGGTAAATGAAATAACTTTACCAAGGCTTAAATTTTTGTACAAAATATAAACTTTCATAAATTGATATGGTTATTTATGATGTGTTTGGTTGTTAGGAATGATAATATTCAACTATTATTGGTTATGCTTGATCAGTTTATGAGCATGTACTATTGCTTGTTGACTTATAACTAGTTTACCTTTTAAAAACATGGGTTGGGTAGATGGGAACAAGTGATAAATTAGATATGAACACCTTGTGAATTAAGTTTCATAGTTTGACTATAAGGCGTTTAATGATGATGTTAGGTTAAATTTAATTTTAACACGATTCATCTATTATAATCCGAATAATGATTAGAATTTGTGAAATAAGTTAGATAAAGAAGTGCTTTATATAAATTATTGAAACTCGATTAAGTTATTTTATGGAACCATATAGTCTATGCATTAAGATTGTATAAATGTGAATAATGCCATGATTTGTAGTTTGGTCGGTTTCATTTGTTAAAATGAAACGGGATTTTCAACGATTTTGGATAATTGAAAACTTTTGAATTTTTATGGAACTTGAAGTTAAGTGTTTGTGAAAATATAAATTGAGTTTATATAACACTTGAATTATTAAGATAGGAAGTTGGAACAAGTTCAAAATTTGATTAACATACTCAACAAATTTGATGTTTGGATATACTCATAGAATGTATTAGAGTATTATATGTGTACAAACTTAAGTTATACATTGTTTAATAACTTGAAGTAAAGTTTTATGAAATGATTCATAAGTGGTTTTAGTATTAATAAAGAAATACTAAGTGATAATTGAATGTCGAAAAAAGAGAAAGGATATTAGAATAAAATGGCATACTATACATATAGAAGAATTAATAAAGGATATTGGTGGTTAAGAAACCAATAGGATAAAATACGTGAGTTGTACGTAGATCGTTTTATTCGCATAGTTGATCTTGGTACAGATTCGAGTACAGGATTTTGAAGGTGATTTACACCGGTCCAAACAAGGGTTCTTCACTAGACTTTGATAGTGAATACTTGATATGGATTTTTGATATGATCCTGAAGTTTTCTATCATAGTGTATGGCTATGTAAGGAAGATGGAAGTTTCTGGTCAAGAAACTAGATCGAAGTACGCACTAGATATGTCAAGTGTGGTATACTAGTTCGGAAACGAAGTCTTGTGATCGGGAAAGTGATATGATCAAACAATGTGTACGGATGGTTTATTAACATCGTATGGGATTTAGTATGTTTGGTAGCTAGTGGAGGGTTTGGGAAACGACTCTTTGATTTGTTATGAGGTATTGTGAATTATCGACTGAGTAATCCCTAAGGCTGTTGAGCGTAAGGCGCACTTAGTAGGTTGTTTATCATCCTTATGCGATGAGGGGGTTTGAACTTGATCAAGCCATGAGTTTTGTTTGCTGGTAGTATGATACTGTTAGGTATCAATGTTTGATTGTTTCTTTGGTTTCTTGTGTTGCAATTTCGGGGACGAAATATTTTAAGTGGGGGAGAATGTAAAGACCCGGAAAATTCGAACACTTAATCTTTAAATAACATAACAATTTGTAATATTGTTAAGTGTTATAAATATGATTTTATAACCTTGTTAAACATCATTTAATTAGTAATTTATAATTCTAGACTCGTTTTGGAAATATGCTTTCAAAAATATATTTTTGGTAAAATATTGATAAAATGACCGATAATCGTTTTATCAATTAATGGCTATTTTCTCAGTAAAAGTTGTTGAAAATTTTAGTGAATGTCTAATTAATCATTAGGGAAGTAGTTAGCTAATAAATGTATTTTTCATATTTATGGTTAACTATTTTGATGATGTCATCATTTTAAAAAATGAGCATTTAAGGAAAGTTTTTGTATTTTGGGTATTTAAATATTCAAATAAATGTTTTATAATTTGAATATGCTTGTTTTAATTATTTAAATAAGTTAATGAATTTATTTCCAAGTTTTGCTTACTTAAACAAATCATTTGATAAATAACTAATAGTATGATCGAGATTCAACTTCCAGATTCACTTCCTATTGTTGAATAGAAGTTGTTTCATATCGTTGCAACGTTGTTTGATATATTTGTATATATGCACATACACATATATATGTAATCATAATTAGTCACATCAAGAGTTTAGAAAATATCCTAAGTGTATGTATATAAGCTCCTTATATGTATACAAATGGAAGCTTAATCCTTAAGCTTTGAAAAAGCAAACTTACCATCATTTTACACACCTCTCACATCAACTTACACACCTCTCACTTCACCTTACACACCATCCCATCACTCATTAATGCCATTAGGGTTTTAAGGTCATTTTGGTCTTTTCCCATTCACCTTCCTTTTCCTATATAAGGAGGGGTATGTCTCCTTATTTCTCAAACTATACTCAAGCTAACTCCAAATCAACTCAAACTTTGAGTGTAACCTTCTTATGCCATTACAAGATCTTCTAGAAAGTTAGAAGTTGAAAATTCCAAGTCCTTCTCTATTTTCATCTTTGGCCGTGAGCTTTATAAGAAGGGAAAGCAAGGAAAGGAAGGAGGTTGCTAGCTTGGATCTTTGTTCTTATTCTTGGATCTTTATTCTTATTCTTGGTTCTCGGATTTGCGAAGGATTAAGGTGAGTTTACTCACTATTTAGGACAGCAAACATAAACCCTTTTGCATGTTTTTAACTATGCTTAAAGTTGCTTGAATGTTGAACACTTATGTTAAAAATGTGAACTTGATTCTTACTTTAAAAGTAAGCGACATATGTGATCCATGTTAATGGATTGGAATGGACTTGAATGGACTTGGAAGTGTATTTGAATTTACTTGTATAACAAGTGGAATGAATTTGAAACAAAGCACATAAGAATTAGAATGGATTGACATATTATGGACTTGAACTTGAAAGTGCATTTATAGCGATAGTCGCTATAGATGCAGTTTGAATTGTTGTGTTTACAACACTTTGTATGGAACTTTGTGATGACATCTTTAGTGATTTATTATCATTTTGAATCTTGTATTACTTGTATGTTTACTACCTTGAAGTCATTGGATAGTAAAATGCTAAGTAACCCCTTGAAAATTACCAAAACTTCACTAGTGCAAAACTATCCATTTAACCTTGATTTTTGGATTTCAAAATATCTTCTAAATATCTTCTTTCAAAATATCTTCTAAATATCTTCTTTTCAAAATATCTTCTTATAAAATATCTTTCCAAATAAAACAAAGGTTAGAAAGGGTTATGAATTGCTAAACCTTGTCATGAATAAGTCACTAGATTAAATGGTAATTGATAATGCTTGACACTAATAAGCCAACGAAGTAGGCTTATCTATTTGTGAGAGTTAAGATTGATGTCGAGTAGGGATGGAGCAATAGAGCTCTAACCTACCGGGCTTCCCTCTTGACCGAGGAATAAATAGGTAGGGAATGTTGGAAACATGTTAATCATGTTGATTACTTACTTGTTTATTGAATATCATGAATACTGTGCTTAATTCTAATAAGCCGACGAGTAGACTTATCTATCTGTGAGTGTCAAGAATGGGGTGTCTAGGCAAGGGGTGATATGCAACTAGTGCTCTAACTTACCCGGCCTCACTCTTGACCGAGGGATAGTTAAGTTGATAATGTCGGAAACGAGTTAAGTGTACGAACTGTGATTTCTATAAGCATAAAATAGTTTTGGGTTTGTTGTGACAATGTGTTAATTACATTCGTCTTTAACCCCCTCAGCTTATATCATCCAAGTAAATATAATTGAATCTTTAAACAAACGTTTAAAGATAATTATAAAATTTGTTTTGGGTTTGTTGTAAATAGTATTTTAGTAACACTTGTTTTTAAACCCTTGGAATATGTAAAACTGGAATATACGGTTTAATGATTTTGAATATACTTAGATCTTTAATAATTGATTTTAAAGATAGAAACAAGTATAGGAATCTTTCAGAATAAAGATATTGAATAAGATATTTAACTTATAAAAGAGAAGAGGTTCTTTATTAAACAATGGTTTTAACCTCTTTGGTTATAATTTAAGAAATCCTAGAAATGAATTATTGAGATACTTATACCAGAGGAATAAGTATATAAATACGTTTTGAAGTATTGAAGTTAGAAAAGAAATATTGAAAATGAATTGTAGTTATACTTATACCGGAGGGATAAGTATATGAATACGTTTTGAAGTTTTGAAGTTAGAAAAGAAATCTTAAAATTGAACTGTAGATATACTTATATCGGAGGGATAAGTATATGAGTACATTTTGAAATATTGAAGTTAAATAGGAAATCTTGGAATTGAATTGTGATTATACTTATACCGGAGGGATAAGTATATTAAAACCCTTTTTGGGTAGTAAGACTATAACGGATTAGGTAATTCGTAGAATATATACATATACACATTTTATATGTATAAGTTGAATATATACGCTAGTATATAAAGGAATATTAATCGAGTATGAGTTATTGATTAATAAGTGATGTCATATTTGACAAACGAAGTTTTATTAGTTAAAAGTAGTTTTACTAATAAAGGAATATTAATCGAGTATGAGTTATTGATTAATAATTGAAGTTGTATTCGACAAGTGAAGTTTTATTAGTTAAAAGGAGTTTTACTAATAAAATAAGTTTTAATTAATGAAATATTCATTAAATGGGAATGGGATTAGAAGCCGTTTATATTAGTTAACCGTGCTTCGACTAATTGTCATGTTGCGTGACTTGATAGTGATTTGGCTATTATCATGCTTCGTGATCTTAATAGTGCCTTGAATGTTTATTCGGTTGTTATGGAAATTAATCAGTGTTGTTTTCCATATACAATCGTATATTGTGTGAAATGTAGTTAGTTAGTTGACTATAGAACTTGGCCTTAAATTTAGCGACTGGTTTTGAGGAGACCGAGATTGGTAAGTGTTTTACTTATCGAAAACCACTTCAAAACTAGTATATGGGTTCTATGTTTTGGAAGCGGTTGTGAAGTGAATGCCATATGGTGATTCGAGATCTGTTGAGATGCTTGAACACGTATAGTGATTCTAAGATCTATGAAAGAATCTATGTGTGATTCCAAGATCTATTGATGTATTGGAATCCATGTATGATTCCGAGATCTGTGAAGTAGTCTATGTGTGATTCCAAGATATATTGAGCTGTGGGATTCCAACTGGGAATTCTTGTTATGTTCGAGTGATGAAGACTCGTGTGAAAGATGCCGAACGAAACCTCGACATCGGAAATGGCTAAAAACAGAGTAGGAGCACAATCTGGAGTTTTGCTAACCTACGGCAGGATATATTGACTCCATATCTAGTGTATGCTTATTATCGAATCGTGCGGGAGCTCCTCGAAGTTGCGCGCGGGTGTTGGATATATTTGGTTCCACGTGGTGCACTTCGGTGTTTCATGCGTGGGCCAGTTGTGTTTACCTTATGGTATATTTTATCTAGAGATATGCGACGCTCGGAGGTACTTTCTGACCCTTGTGCATGGAGTTTGGATCTGTATTGAGAGATCTCCGATGGAAAATCGAATATATGAACGTACCTTAGCGGTTTTGTTTGTACACTTAATAGTTGTCGAATGTAACCAATGTAACCATTCCTTCTATGTGAATTTATTTATATTCTACACCCTAGACATTATCTATAATACGACTATACTTCTCTTAATAAATGGTTGGATTCTTTTGAGGGGAAAAAAACCAAAGTGGTAATCTGCACGGTCCCCTCAGTGTTGTTAAATGCAATGTGTATCTTGAGTTTCTCATACCAGACTGATGTCTGACGCTTGGTTTTTGTTTTTCCTTAAAATCATCATGTACTCCTTCGAATAAGCTGAGTATGACAGGGTTTACTTTGGATTCCTTAGAGCTTTTGGAAGAGAGTTGGAGTTCATCTTACCGTACTTTTTATATCCGCTGCATTCTATGTTATACATCAACATTTATGAGGACAGGTTGTTATAACTGTCCAAGTTGATGATAGGTTAGTCTTCTCTGATAGTTGTAATCATACAGTTTTATTTGGTAAAGATCATTCATTACATTATATGTTACCGTTCCATTGTGAGATTCTGATATTGTGTCATCTTCTTCCTCAGTCTATTTCCTTTTTATTTTATTTCACCCTAACTTTTCGTCTTTCCGGCACTTGGGTGCTCGACACGTGAATACCGTGGATGTATTAGTGTCGACATTTGAGGGTCGAAAAGTCGGATCGTTACATTTTTTCATTTTTTTCTTTTATGAGATCGATGGTTCTGAGGTGGAAAGGGGAGAAGGGAGGATTATATATTTTTATTTTATTTAATTGGTTTCAAAAAAAGTACCTTTTAATTTTGAATTCGAAATCGAACCCACCGACTGTCGTCCATAGCTAATTACCCCATTCCGAACACAATGGGATATGTATCGTAAGCTGATTCGATCGTTTCGATCAGTTTCCGTCAAAATCAAAATATAAATATATATATATATATATTGAATTTGAATGCGTATTTCAATTTACCGGGAACACATACAGTTTCTAAAAATTCCTAAAAAATATTTTCTAGCTTCGTATTGATGATACAGTCCTAACAAAACTAATTTCGGCAAATTCTAAGACCGTTTGAAAATGGCCATTTTCCAGTCGAATAAAATCAACTAAAACTGGTCAAACACATTTTCCTTCGCCATGCTCACATATCGATTTGAAAAATTATGAATTTTGGAATCTAGCAATAACTTGACATCACGGATCCAACAAAAGTGGTTTCGTCGAAAACAGAGGTCGTTTGCAAAATTTCCATTTTTGAGGGCCAGAATTCCATAGCGACTATTCTGAATTTTCAACTGGACATAACTTTTTATTCCCGCTATGAAATTTCAATTTTTTGGATTCGTTGAAAAGATATTCTCAATTAGATTCTAATATTTTTGGTTTCACTAAAATTCGGTTTATTTTGAATCCTGTACATTCATTTGAACTTTGAAATCGAAATTTCAAACTACCACGCCATTTTCAATTCCTTTTATGAATAGAAATAAATATTTATATTCTAATACCAATTAAAATAAATATATACGTTCTAATGCTATTCAAAATAAATTCCTCGTCATTATTATTTAAAATAAATCATTTTAAATGTTTAAAATTCACTAAAATTGCCAAAATAAAATTTTTAAATTGGCTCGGATTTACGGTTTATTACATTTTATATGCAATGTTTACAACAATGTTTATAAAGATTGTAAGGCTAAAAATGTAATCTCGCTTGCGCTATTTTAAAATGTTATATTTAACCATAGACGCTATTATGATAGCGTATTATATTATGTGATAGTAGTTTAACGAATCCTTAGAGGATGGTGATCCCAAATGTCTTTTAAGTTACTGATTCATTTTATTGAACATTTCATTTGAGTTGATTTTCTTTCATGAGAATGTTAGTCCTGATCCGAGTTATTTTGTTTTACATTATTGCTCAGGTTATATCAAGTATTTCAGTGTTCAGATTTCACCTTTTGAAGCTGGAGACTGTTGAACACATCACCTCTATCTGTTGATTTAGGTTAATTCTCCTTTGCATTAGAAATTCTTGTATTTAGACTTCCGCTGTATTTAAATTTTGTAACTCTGATATTATGTATAAGTTTTGAATTTTACTTACTAGCTTCATGAACTACTATTGTATGATTTATTTATTCCACTACGAGATATTCTGCCTATTCTTTGAACTATGATTATGTGATTTATCCTATTTACCTCAGAAGCTAATAACAATCTGTCGTTTCAAACGGTTTGAGTTGGTTTAGTTACCGCCTTGAAGCAGTCAAAAAGTCAGATTTTTACATGTGGTATCAGAGCTTTGGTCTTATCAAAGCATAGCTTATGGCGTAAAAGCTCATTAGAGATAGGGTAGTGATACCCGAGAATGAGTGGAATTAGTCGCTGAATGCTTCTTGAGAGAGAGAGAGAGAGCATATTTTGAATGTTTAAATAGTTTAAAAAATGATTTTAAAATGCTTTTAAATAAATATTTTTAAATATAAAATTTTGTTTAATATTTTAACCCTTTTTATGAAATTTCTTTTCCATTTGAATCCATATTCCCTAATTGATCTTCTTTGATTAGGTTCTTTCATTCATTCAGCTTTTAACTCGAATTTTATTACTTATCTTTGTCCATATCAAGGTAAGAAGTAGAAGGAGGGTATAAGTCTTCTAGAGGGTTCATTCTTATTAAATATTAGTTTGAATATGGTATTTTGTAAGGTATTATAATATATAAGTTTCTTGATGCAATATTTAAAATTTGATAAATGTATATATTGTAAATAATATTATGTTTTGGTAATACCAATATTTTGAAAAGTTTTGATGTTTATACTTTAAGATTTATATTTTATAAACTGTATATATTATATAAGATTTAAAGATGAAGATTTTGTAAGAAATTGATTTTATCTCGATAAAATAATTTTTTTATGTATTGGATTTTATAATAATATTGTTATTATATTTATTAAGGATTGAGGTTTTGTAACACCCCGTAATTTTATAACATTAAAATTCACAAATTAAAGTATACTTAATTTTTAGAAAAGAATTAAGTGAAATGGGTTGCGCAGAGAAATATATATATATATTGATATATATATATATATATATAAACTAAAAATTAATTAAATAAATATGCGAAAAAGTTCAAAACAACGAACTGGGAGGGCAAATAACCGAACCGGCCCATTTTTGAGGTCGACCCGAGCCTCGCTGGGTCGACTAGGGGTTAATCCAGGGTGTTTGGCTGTCAACCCGTGGGCCGATTCGCTCAAATGCAGATTTTGCATTTGATTGGTTCTCATGGTTAAGGGTTAATCTAATGGTCCTAAATAACTTCCTACACCTATAAATACATCCTAATGCTAACCCTAAACCTAATTAAAATAGAATAGTTACCGTCGCCATGGAAATCAATGGAGCCGCCGCCAACCAAGAAAGAAGAAAAGCAAATTCAATTCTTATTCTCTCAACCCTAAAGCAAAGCAAAACTCTCTCTTTTCTTCTCTAAAATGCGAGTATGATGATCTTAACAAGATTATTATCATTTTAATTAGGTTGAGTTATGAATGGATTACGAGTAGATGATGTGAATTATCATATATGTTGTTGTAATTTTTCTGTTCTATATTCACTTATAACCTCCATGGAAGTTAATGCATTCCCTTTGTAAGTGACATTAATGGACGTGGGGTGTTACACATGGTATCAGAGCTTAAGGTTACCAGAACAGATAAAAATACTTTAGAAAAATAGTTATTTTTGGAAGAAGTGCTTTCAAAAACATGTTTTAATGAGAAATTTAAAGAGAAAAGTTTTTAAGAAAAAAAAACATAATCCCCAATAGCCACATATCTTTATCTTTCGAATTCTCCATTTTGAATCTTTCCTTTTTCGTTTCAGCATGGCTGAAGATCTTAATCTAGCCGACGGTGTAACGATAACAGGATGGTATAGGAGGCTATTGGAGGCTAGGGCCGCTGCAAGTCCAGCCAATGTTCCTCCACCACCAGTTGCACCCGTTCCTCCTCCTCCTCGCGTAGATACTTTTGCAAAGACGTGCAAGGAATTCAAGGCTATGGGTGGAAAACCATTTCAAGGGTCAGAAACGTTTGTGGAAGCTAGAGATTGGCTTAAGGAGGTGGAAGAATTGCTATAAATCTTTGAAGTAGAAGAAGGGAGGAGAGTTCGATTAGTAGCTTGGTTGATGAAGGGAGAGGCCTCTTTTTGGTGGGAGGTCACTAATGGGGAGCGTCCTGTTGAATCTTGGGCGGATTTCAGACGTAGGTTCGAGGCGAAGTTTCTCTCAAGGGCGGAAGAAAATCTATATATGGAAAGGTTCTTGACATTGAAGCAAGGAAGCTCATCAGTGAAAGAATATGTCAATAAATTTAATCAGTTAGCAAGGTTTGGCTTGGACTTAGTAAACACGCCGGAGAAGAAGGCTCTAAGGTTTGTGAATGACTTGAATGAACCATTGCAAGGGTTGGCTATGACCCACATCCCTATGGGGGCCACCTTTGAGAAGTTAGTAGAAATGGCGCTCATGCATGAGGAGAAAAGCGCTAAAGCTGATAAGGCACCCGAGAAGAAGGGGGATCAAAAGAAACCACAACAGCAAAACAAGAAGGGTGGAAAAGACAATAACGACAATAGAAAGAAGAAGTTCTTTAACTGTGGAACCCCAGGCCATCTCAGCAAGTATTGCCGAAAGAAAAAGAAGACAGACTGTTTTCATTATGGCGATGCGGGACATTTAGTGAAGGACTGCCCAAAGAAGGGGCAGAGGGCAGGTGCTACCTCGGGAGGACAGGTGCAGGCTCTTATGACACCAGGGCAGGCAAGGGGACAAGTTCAGGCTCTCGCGGTCCCACCGCTGCAAGAACGAGGTAGAACCATTTCTGTTGAAAGCTTAGTTTTTCTGTTTGATCATCCTGTCCGTACCTTATTCGATTCGGGCGCATCGCATTCGTTTATCTCTACATCATCAGTTGAATCACTGCACTTAAACACCAGTTTAGTAGAGGATCCCATAGTTGTTCCGAATCCAATTTGGGGCTCAGCTTATTTGTCTATGATATGTTTGGATTTGAAAATTTCCATACTTAGCATTGAATTTAGATGTGATGCTTATGTGTTGGGCTTCACGGGCTATGGGTTAATTTTAGGAATGGATTGGTTATCCAGAAATGGGGCCGTTCTTGATTGTGAAAGGAGAGTAGTTAGGCTCGTGACTTGCCTTGGCAACACT
Source organism: Allium sativum (assembly GCA_030737875.1). Lineage (NCBI taxonomy): Eukaryota > Viridiplantae > Streptophyta > Magnoliopsida > Asparagales > Amaryllidaceae > Allium > Allium sativum. Next base: position 1,001,696,850 of record CM060912.1, read on the forward strand.
CTCGAAATCTTTTGTAATCCCATAAATCCAGTTATGCTAAGTTATCTAGAATCGCTTGACGCGTCTGAGGAAAATCTACGACTGTTAGAGTGGTCCGAGAATATTCAGATGTGTTTGAGGAGGTGAAGGGCTTGCCTCCGAAGCGGGAGATAGATTTTCGAATATATCTTATGGATAATGCGAAACCAGTATCTTTGTCGGTACACCACATGGCTCCACGTGAAAGGAGGGAACTCGATAAGCAAGTGAAGGAGTTACTTGAGAAGGGGTTCATAAGACGAAGTATATCAGAGTGGGGTGCTCCAGTAGTATTTTCCACGAAGGAGGATGGGTCCCTTAGACTTTGTGTGGACTATAGAGAACTTAATAAGCTTACTAATAAGAACAGACACCCACTGCCGAGGATTGACGATCTCTTCGATCAGTTATTTGGCGCCTCAGTGTTTTCGCAGTTGGACTTAGCCACTGGGTTCCATCAGTTGAGAGTGGCTGAGGATAGCATAGACAAGACTGCCTTTAGGACTCCGGACGGTTTCTATGAATGGCTAGTGATGCCCTTCGGTTTGACAAACGCCCCAGCATATTTTGTTGATTTGATGAGTAGGGTGTTTAGGGAGTACCTTAACAAATTTGTGGTAGTCTTTGTAGATGACATCTTGATCTTTTCTAAGGATGAAGAAGAGCATGCCCTACATCTTAGGGAGACCCTACGAGCGCATAGCCTTAAGGCTAAATTTTCTATGTGTCACTTCTGGAGGACGGAAGTACGGTTCTTGGGGCAGGTGGTTTCCAAAGAAGGGATAGCTGTAGATCCCGCGAAGGTGGTGGCCATCCAAGATTGGAAGGTTCCTAAAAATGCTACCGAAGTGAGAAGTTTCTTGGGGTTGGCTGGCTACTATAGGAAGTTTATCAAAGACTTTGCAAAGATATCAGCTCCATTGACACGCTTGACGAAGAAGAACCTAGTTTTCACATGGGACGTAGATTGTGATGATGCGTTCCAACGTTTGAAGAGAGCTTTGACTTCAGCCCCAGTCTTAGTATTGCCAGATGGGAGTAAGCAGTTTACCGTTTATACTGACGCTTGTGGGACAGGACTAGGCGTAGTCTTAATGCAAGAGGGCAGGGTAATAGCCTATGGTGGAAGGCAGTTGAGAGTGCATGAGAAGAATTACCCCACACATGACCTAGAATTGGACGCTATTGTTTTCGCGCTTAAGTCTTGGCGTCATTATCTTCTTGGAGAGAAATTTGAACTATTCACTGACCACAAATCTTTAAAATACCTATTCTCTCAAAAGGACTTGAACTTAAGGCAGCAAAGGTGGATGGAGTTCTTAGCGTCCTACGACTTTGAGATAGCATATACCCCTGGCAAGGGTAACGTGGTGGCCGATGCCTTAAGTAGAAAAAGATTATCCTTAAGTCCTTTGTTTGTTAAGCGGCAAAGTTTAGAATTCATTTCGATGTTTGACTTTAGACCTTCCGTTGACTTCGTACCCGATTTGCTAGCATCCTTGGAGGTCAGACCTACACTTTTAGGACGGATTGGCGAGGCACAGCGAGACGACCCACAGTTAGTTGAGTTAGTAGAAAAGCTCAAAGGAGGGGAGTCATCAAGCTATCTCCGTAGGTATACCCTAGATGATAAGGGTTGGTTATATAGGGACGGTAGACTTTTTGTACCAAAAGACGATGACCTAAGGAAGACTATTCTTGACAAAGCACATCATTCGAAGATGACCATTCATCCCGGCGGGGACAAGATGTACAAAGACATGAAGAGAGTTTACTTTTGGGCCGGCATGAAGAAAGACGTGGCCAAATATGTCGCTAGATGATTGGTATGCCAACAAGTAAAAGCGGAGCAAAAGAAACCCGGTGGGTTGCTTCACCCATTGGAGGTTCCACTATGGAAGTGGGAAAGCATCTCGATGGATTTTGTGGATGGATTACCGCGATCGAGGAAGGGTAATACGAGAATTTGGGTTATAGTAGATAGACTTACTAAGAGCGCCCATTTTATTCCCGTGAAGAGTAAGAGGACTGCTCCATGGTTAGCTTCTGTATACGTTCGAGAGATAGTTCGTTTGCATGGTGTTCCTTCTAGCATAGTGAGCGACTGCGATCCTATTTTCACTAGCGAATTTTGGAGAATCTTACAAGAGGCGGTAGGGACTCAGTTATGTTTGGGCACCGCATATCATCCTCAGACGGATGGCCAGACCGAGAGGGTGAATCGCATTCTAGAGGATCTTTTGAGGCTGTGCATCCTAGATTTTGGGGGTAAATAGGAAGAGCATCTTCCATTGGTTGAGTTCGCATATAATAACAGCTTTCAGTCCAGCATTGGTATTGCACCATTCGAAGCTCTTTATAGACGACCTTGTCATTCACCTACATGTTGGTGGGAATCTACGGATAAGGTCTTACTTGGGCCCGATATGATTAGGGAGACTTCGGAGAAGATCGACTTGATTCGAAGGAGGATGAAAGCAACGCAAGATAGGCAGAAATCTTATGCGGATAAGAGGAGGACAAATCTCGAGTTTGGAGTTGGGGACATGGTCTTTGTCAAAGTGTCTCCATTACGAAACGTAGTTCGCTTTGGGTCCGTTGGGAAATTAGCACCAAGGTTTGTAGGGCCGTTTCCTATTAAGGAGAGGATTGGACGGATGGCGTATAGAGTGGAGTTTCCCGAGAGACTTAGTGGTGTACATGACGTATTCCATGTGTCACATTTGAGGAAGTGCTTGCACGAGACCGCGGAAGTGGTAGAGCCGATCTTGCTTAGAGAGGTGGAGATAGAGCGTGATGCGATAATTCGACGAGCTCCTACGCGCATTCTTGGGTCGGAGATCAAGAGGTTGAGGAATCGAGAGGTCAGACTAGTCAAAGTGAAATGGGGAGATGATGAGAGCAACGCTACTTGGGAGACGGAAGAGAAGATGCGTTCACGATACCCTTTTCTTTTTTAGGGTATGTCCTTTAATTTCTCCTTTATCGCTTAGCTTGTACTTATCTTATCTTTAGTATATCCTCTCACTAGTATCTTTGACCTTTAGTTAGGATAATCCTATGGTTGAAACATGTGTTTGAGACATGTTATGTATGGTGGATGCAAAGTGGATGCAAGTGTTTGCTAGTGGTTGCTCGTGGATGCATATACACACAATATTAGGCACCAGATCAACTCAGTCACTTCATATTGCATATTGCATATATATGGATGTATTTAGTAAAATGGATGTTGTAACAACCCGTATTTCTAATAATCTGTTATAACATAAATTGAGGCAGAATTAAATTATAAAATGGGAATCAAGGGAAAACGGGCTATGCCATTGCGTTCGTCTCGGAAAAATACGCGAAATAGAGTCCGAGTTTTCGAAAATCGGAGTCCGTGTGACCCAGTTAAGGCCCATTGAAGTTTGCAGAAAATCCCTAAGTAAAAACAGATTTAAATTTGGAATTAAAAAACAAGGGTTAGGGCAAACTGGGCAGGCAGGAAAAATTCCCGCCCAGGACCCCATGTCGACAGGCCTGTCGACAGGGGTCTTAGCATGTCGACTGCCCTGTCGACAGCCCTGTCGACAAGGGGTGCCCAGGCAGTATTGCCTGGCGCACCATTTTGGTTTGGGCTGGGTCTTGTGGCTTGGTTCTAGAGAATTCCGAGATCTGACGGGCCAAAACTAACCTAGGGTTAATCCTAGGGCTAAAAACACTCTAATCTTCTATAAATAAGCTCCTAATCCTACCCTAAACCCTCATTATTCATCCTAGCAACTAAACTATGCCAAAATCCATCCTCTCATGGCCTCCACCTAAAAACCCTAGCCTCCACATTCCTCAAAGTTTAATCCTATGAAGATATGATGATCATACAACCTTTTCTATGTTGTATGAATGCTTAATAACTTGCATACTTCATTAAGTTGCAAGTTTGATTTGCTAAGTTTGTGTTTTTGGGATTTTGCAAAAGGGTTTTCTTATTTGAAGCTTTGTTTTGGGTTTTCAAAGGGCTTCTTCATCTTATTTGGTGGATTTGTAACTTGTTTATATTGGTAAGCCCTCTTACCTTCATTTTAGAAACTCTAAAGTTAATGTGTGATGAAAGTTGGGGTTTATGCATGTTTATGCAAGTGTACTAAGCCATGATTTGCAAGTTAATTGAGTTATGCATGTATACTAAGCCATGATTTGCAAGTTTATTGAGTTATGCATGTTTATGCAAGTGTACTAAGCCATGATTTGCAAGTTAATTGAGTTATGCATGTATACTAAGCCATGATTTGCAAGTTTATTGAGTTATGCATGTTTATGCAAGTGTACTAAGCCATGATTTGCAAGTTAATTGAGTTATGCATGTATACTAAGCCATGATTTGCAAGTTTATTGAGTTATGCATGTTTATGCAAGTGTACTAAGCCATGATTTGCAAGTTAATTGAGTTATGCATGTATACTAAGCCATGATTTCCAAGTTTAACAAGTTATGCATGTTTATGCAAGTTTACTAAGCCATGATTTGCAAGTTTAATAAGTTATGCATGCTTATGCAGGTTTAAAATGATAAGTTGTGCATGTTTGACAAGTTGTGCATGTTTGACAAGTTATGCATGTTTATGCAAGTTCACTATGCCATGTTATGCATGTTTAATAAGTTATGCATGCTTATGCAAGTTTAAAATGACAAGTTGTGCATGTTTGACAAGTTATGCATGTTTATGGCAATATGCAAGTTCACTATGCTAAGCTACGCAAGTTTAACATGTTATGCACGTTTATGGTAATATGCAAGTTCACGATGCTAAGTTGTGCAAGTCTAACATGTTATGTGTGTTTGTTGTGATATGCAAGTCCATCATGTATGTTGTGCCAAGTTCCCTCTTCCGATCCTTTATGCGTTATTACGAATATGTAAGCGATAGAATGACGTTGGGGGGTTTGGGTAAACTTAAAATACATGAAAATATAAGATTGGGAATTTACCTATTAAGTTAGGTCTACTCCTTGGGAATTTACCTATTAAGTTAGGTCTACCCAAGTAATTGTTGACTTGTAATTATGATTTGAAATAAAGTGGACATGACACTTAGAAAACATAAGTGTGGCCAACTCGAGGTTGGGTTGAGTTTGTAGCGTAATTCTACCCGGAACCGACCGGCTTAACTAGTGGCTACAAACAATAGGACCCAATGTGAGAAGTTGGTCATGGGGTGCCAAGACCCGAGGTTAGACCAAGTTGTGGTGTAAAGCTACCCGGACCCGCCCGGCCTAACTAGTAACCACAACAAGGTCTAATGTGAGAGGTTGAGGTGCATTAGATTATTAATGCCTCATGATTAGGGTTAAGTCAGGGTCCACTAATACTTAACCAACTTGGGGATTAGAGGGATTGAAATGGGGTTAAGTGTGAACTATTGGTTACGCTTAACCAGTTTAATCCAATTGGGGGTTCGAGGGATTAAAATGGGGTTAAATTACACTTAGCCAATTTAATCCGTGATTAGTGAAGGGTTAAATCGCACTTAACCCTCTTAGAAAACCCTAGCAGCGTGGTCTATTCCAGCAGTAATCCCAGTTTGGTATCACCACAACCCTACAACTAGGATAGGGCGGGGCACGATTACTGGACTGATGTAAGCGACCAAAGCAACGGCTGAGTGGTACAGCAGTGCGGGTCCGGCGGGCTAAGGACGTGCACGTAGTCCGATGTTGGACAAACTCGAGGCACGGGTACCAGTAGGCTTAGGCTGTGCATTATTGCTTAAGTGTCTGGGGTTGACACCCGAGGGCTTGATACACCCAAAGGTGGACCCAGCACAGTCTAACTACATCCATGTGGGCCGTATGGACACCAACACTTGACGTGTTAGGTTTATAGGGAGCCGATCGACTAGACCATTGGGCTGGACCTTGTATTAAGATCACCTCATGTTATTGGGCCAAGGCTTGGGCCAAGGGATCAATATCTGTTATGTTGGGTTGCTAGTACACCGTGGTGCAAAACTTAACCATGTTTATGCGATGACACCTCTATCTATCTTGTAGTTAATTTACCATGCCAGTATGTTGTTATCTATGATCATCTCAGTTTCCATCATGATGTTAACTTTATTAGTTTATAGACTGATCGTAGCAGGGCTTACTCAGTCTTTTTGATTGACCTGTTTTCTTTCGCCTCTTTTCTTCCGTTCCCCCCCCCAGGTTCTCAGGAAGGGAATACAGGAGCCTAGCTTGGATCTTAGCTGCTTTCTTGGATAGCTCATGTATTCTTTGGTCTTGAGCTCGCTATGGTTTCTTCCACTTTGGGGATAGCTACTTTTATGTTTTCTTTTTCAGTATCAGATGATGTATTTATCTAGACTTGTAATTTTGGGAAATTGACATTTTGATGTACCAGACTTGTGTTTTGAAATGGTTTAAAAGTCTTCCGTTGTTTTATCTACTTACTCTGTTTATATATATATATATATATATATATATATATATATATGTCATGTCCTGCCTTGCTATATCATTATGCATGTTTACCTTGTTTTAAAAACTCCCCACCAAAGTCAGAGTCGCTCGAAAGAGCCACCCTGGCGGAGGTGGGGTGTTACATTTGGTATCAGAGCATATGGTTTACGAGAAGGGATAAAAAGGTTTTTAAAACTTTTGAAAAGAAAAACTATTTTCAAAACCAAGTATTAAGTATTTTCCAAGGAAAAGTCTAGTTGTTTTAAAAGGCTATTCCCCAAAAGCCATTAGCACTATCCTTTGACTCCTCGTTTGAACTCTTTTCTTTTCGTTTCCAGCATGTCTGATAATCTCATCTTGCCCGAAGGAGTAACGATACCCGATTGGTTTCGTCGGTACTTGGAAGTCACGGCACCGGTCCCGGGTGTCTCTAATGTTGTCTTTCCAGTCGAGGCCGCTGTTCCTCCTCCTCCTCCCATAGCTGATGTTCCTCTTCTCCCTCAGCCTCCACAAGCGGATTTTGCGGAAACTTGCAAGAACTTTAAGATGCTGGGTGGCAAAAATTTTAATGGAACAGAGACTATTGTAGAGGCAAGGAATTGGTTGAAAGAGACCGAAGATCTTTTAGCCACCTTTGATATAGGTGACCGCAGGAAGGTTTTGTTAGCAGTATGGTTGCTAAAAGAAGTAGCTGCACGTTGGTGGGTAGTCACCACCGCAACCAGGCCAATTGAGACTTGGGATGACTTTAGAGGAAGGTTTGGACTGAGATTCTTATCCCTGAAGCAAGGGGACATGACTATTAGGGAATACATAGATAAGTTCAATCAACTGGCTCGGGTCGATTTAGATTTGGTTAATACAGCTCAGAAGAAGGCCCTACACTTTGCTCTAGGATTAAACGAGCCATTACATGGTTTGGCTATGTCTCATATACCCTTGGGGGCGACTTTTGAGAATTTGGTGAATTTGGCCCTACTTCAAGAAGAAGATAACCATGACAAGAAGGAGGGCAAGGCGAGTGAGTCTCCAGGCAAGAGAGTAAATTCCGGGAAACGGGGCAAGAATAACCACAACCGCAAGAACAAGCCAAGAGGGAATGGGAAATGTAACTTCTGTGGTAGAGTTGGACATATAGCCAGGGAATGTAGGAAGAAGGAAAAGAGAAAGCGGGGCGAATGCTTTCATTGTGGTGAGTTTGGACATCTCAGCAAGGATTGCCCGAGGAAACAAGGGCAAGGCCAGACTCAGTGTGCAGGACTATCTGGAGGGCGAGTTCATCCCCTCAGCACCGTTCTTCCAGCTTATGATAGAGGTAGTGTTTCTGTGGAAATCTTGTTTACATTTTCTGACTTTCCCTGATTCGTACTTTGTTTGGTTCTGGCACATCGCATAGTTTTATTTCGTCTGATCTAGTTGAAAGTTTGCACCTAAGTACTAGTCTAGTTGATGATCCCGTATGTGTTTCAAATCCAATTGGGAGCTCTGCCCGTTTGTCTGTGGTCTGAGTGGATTTGAAAATTTCTATCTTGAGTATAGAATCCTCGTGGGATGTTTATATTCTCGGTTTCAGGGGATATGGGTTGGTTTTGGGCATGGAATGGTTGTCCTGTTTTGGAGCCATTCTGGGTTTTTGTATATAGGGTTGTGAGGCTCATGACTCGCCTCGGTAATACCCTAGAAATTTCTAGCAACCCTATGGGTCCCGTCATGATTGTTATCTTGAGTCCCTCAACTCGTCTATCGATAGTTTGCAATCTGTGAGGGTGGTCCGAGAATATCCTGATATCTTGGGGGAAAGAAAAGGGGTTACCCATAGACGTGGGATAGATTTCCGCATTATCTGGTTGGTAATACCAAGCCAGTTTCGTGGCCGGTTAGGCACATGACCTCACGAGGTGAGAGTTAAGAAAGCAAGTCAAGGAGTTGCTTGAGAAGAACTTCCTGAGACGAAGCATTTTCGAGTAGGGTGCTCCAGTAGTATTCGTTACTGATATGGACAGTTTGTTTCGCTTATGTGTTGATTATCGTGAGAGGAATAGATAACCGTTACCAAGGATCGATGATTTGTTTGATCAGCTTGTAGGAGCATCTATTTTCTTTTGATCTAGCTACCGGATTCCATCAGCTTAGGATGGCTGAGGATGGAACTGACAAGACTGCGTTTAGGACTCTAGAAGGGTTTTAGAATGGCTAGTCATACTATTTGGTTTGACTAATGCACCCGCGTATTACGTAAACTTGATGGGTAGGGTGTTTAGGGAGTCCTTGAACAAGTTTGTCGTGGTCGTCGTAGACGATATTTTGATCTCCTTAAAAGAACGAGGAAGAGCATACTAGACATCTCAAGGAGGTGATGGATACGCTTAGAGCCACCAGTTGAAGGTCAAGTTCTCCAAATGTCACTTTGGAGGAAAGAAGTTGGATTTCTTGTGCACATAGTTCTTAAGTAAGGCTTAGCGGTGGATTCCGCTAAAGCGGTTGCGGTTTAAGACCGGAAAACTCTGAGAAGGGCAAATGAAGTAAGAAGCCTCCTCCATTTGGCTTGTTAGTTAGCATTCCCGGGGCTTAGACTTACTCTTCTGGATCAAGAAGGGGGTTTCACAGGAAGAAGACCCGCAGTTAGTCAAGAATATGGACCAGATGATTCGAGGTGAGATGTTAAGTCACCTCGCTAGGTATATTATAGATGACAAGGGATGACTAAGGCGCGATGAGAGATTATGTGTTCCTCGAGTGAAAGACTTGGTAAAGAAGGATTTTGAAGATGCGTACCACTCGAGGAGGTGGCCGAGTTGGTCTCAGGATACATGTTGTGCCACCAGGTTAAGGTCAAGCCATAGAAGCCTAGTGGGCCATTACCTCAATTGGAGGTTCCGCAAGGGAAGTGTGAAAACATCTCGATAGATTATGTGGATGGACTACCTAGAAGGGAGTACGGGTATGTGGGTCATAAAAGGTAGACTCACGAAGAGCGCTCATTTCAGTCCGGTGAAGAGCGAGAGGACTGTGTCATGGTTAGCAACGGTTTACCCTCAAGAAGTTGGCCAGTTTTAAAATAGCTTACAGGAAGCCATGGGTAGGCAACTGAATCTAGGTAGGGCCTATCACTCATAGGCGGATGGTTCATTTCGATTAAGCATGAGTTATAGAAAATCACGTTTATAAGGGGCAATTGGCAACGTGGATTGATATTTTCAAGAAAAGTTCTGCTGCGTGGAATACTTTATAGTAAGTGGACGAGATCCAGGATTCACTAAGTGAATTTTGGAGAGCTTGCATGAAATCATGAGGTTATAGTATGTTTAAGCCAAGTATACAGAAGGAAGAATAAGTGGAAAAGAAAGACGAGAGGCGATAATGAAATGAGCCCCAACTCGAATTTGAGAAATAGGAGTTAGGAAGCCAAGGAATCATGAAGTGAAAGATAGTCAAAGCACAGTGGAGTTAAGCTCAAGGAAACGTGACTAAGAAGAGTGAAGACTAGATACGCGCATCATATCTCTTTTTAAGAGTGCATCCTTGATCCTTGTTTTTCTGTGGAGCTTGCTTGCAAGTTATCTTTTGTATATATCCTCTCGGTCCCATTCTCGATCTTATTTCTGTTGTAAACTCCATAAGGGGGTTAAGACTCATCGGTTAGTACTATATGTCAAAGTTTGAATGGATTTCTTGTAATCCAAAAAGGAGTTTATCTAGTTTATCGTGTTTATCTTGTCATGAGAACCTTAGGTAGAAACCCTTTGGATGAAACATGTATTTGAAACATGTTATGCTTGATGTTTGCAAGTGGTTGCAAGTGGATGCATTATACACATTAGGCACTAGATCGGCTCACACACTCTTCATGTTGCATATGCATGAGTGTTTATGCTTATTCATGATTGAAACTTGTTGTGCCACCACATGGATGTTGCATATGGATGAATGTTATGTGCACTCATATAGATACTATGAATTTAGGAATTTGCATACATATGGATTCATTTCACTGACATACATGTGCATTAAGGAGGTTTACTGTATCAGTAACCGCCTGATTTACATACATATGCATTAAGGAGGTTTACTGTATCAGTAACCGCCTGATTTTTGCATTAGGTAAGTACATATATACACACTTTTGCATATGTTCATACCACATTTAGAATCCTTTAAGGACAATGATTGCTCGTGGGTGATGCTTTGAGTAGATGGATGATTGGATGGTAGGATACGTTCTTCCTAACTTGAAGATTTCGGGGACGGAATCCTTTAAGGAGGGGAGAATGTAACAACCCGTATTTCTAATAATCTGTTATAACATAAATTGAGGCAGAATTAAATTATAAAATGGGAATCAAGGGAAAACGGGCTATGCGATTGCGTTCGTCTCGGAAAAATACGCGAAATAGAGTCCGAGTTTTCGAAAATTGGAGTCCGTGTGACCCAGTTAAGGCCCATTGAAGTTTGCAGAAAATCCCTAAGTAAAAACAGATTTAAATTTGGAATTAAAAAACAAGGGTTAGGGCAAACTGGGCAGGCGGGAAAAATTCCCGCCCAGGACCCCATGTCGACAGGCCTGTCGACAGGGGTCTTAGCATGTCGACTGCCCTGTCGACAGCCCTTTCGACAGGGGGTGCCCAGGCAGTATTGCCTGGCGCACCATTTTGGTTTGGGCTGGGTCTTGTGGCTTGGTTCTAGAGAATTCCGAGATCTGACGGGCCAAAACTAACCTAGGGTTAATCCTAGGGCTAAAAACACTCTAATCTTCTATAAATAAGCTCCTAATCCTACCCTAAACCCTCATTATTCATCCTAGCAACTAAACTATGCCAAAATCCATCCTCTCATGGCCTCCACCAAAAAACCCTAGCCTCCACATTCCTCAAAGTTTAATCCTATGAAGATATGATGATCATACAACCTTTTCTATGTTGTATGAATGCTTAATAACTTGCATACTTCATTAAGTTGCAGGTTTGATTTGCTAAGTTTGTGTTTTTGGGATTTTGCAAAAGGGTTTTCTTATTTGAAGCTTTGTTTTGGGTTTTCAAAGGGCTTCTTCATCTTATTTGGTGGATTTGTAACTTGTTTATATTGGTAAGCCCTCTTACCTTCATTTTAGAAACTCTAAAGTTAATGTGTGATGAAAGTTGGGGTTTATGCATGTTTATGCAAGTGTACTAAGCCATGATTTGCAAGTTAATTGAGTTATGCATGTATACTAAGCCATGATTTGCAAGTTTATTGAGTTATGCATGTTTATGCAAGTGTACTAAGCCATGATTTGCAAGTTAATTGAGTTATGCATGTATACTAAGCCATGATTAGCAAGTTTATTGAGTTATGCATGTTTATGCAAGTGTTCTAAGCCATGATTTGCAAGTTAATTGAGTTATGCATGTATACTAAGCCATGATTTGCAAGTTTATTGAGTTATGCATGTTTATGCAATTGTACTAAGCCATGATTTGCAAGTTAATTGAGTTATGCATGTATACTAAGCCATGATTTCCAAGTTTAACAAGTTATGCATGTTTATGCAAGTTTACTAAGCCATGATTTGCAAGTTTAATAAGTTATGCATGCTTATGCAGGTTTAAAATGACAAGTTGTGCATGTTTGACAAGTTGTGCATGTTTGACAAGTTATGCATGTTTATGCAAGTTCACTATGCCATGTTATGCATGTTTAATAAGTTATGCATGCTTATGCAAGTTTAAAATGACAAGTTGTGCATGTTTGACAAGTTATGCATGTTTATGGCAATATGCAAGTTCACTATGCTAAGCTACGCAAGTTTAACATGTTATGCACGTTTATGGTAATATGCAAGTTCACGATGCTAAGTTGTGCAAGTCTAACATGTTATGTGTGTTTGTTGTGATATGCAAGTCCATCATGTATGTTGTGCCAAGTTCCCTCTTCCGATCCTTTATGCGTTATTACGAATATGTAAGCGATAGAATGACGTTGGGGGGTTTGGGTAAACTTAAAATACATGAAAATATAAGATTGGGAATTTACCTATTAAGTTAGGTCTACCCCTTGGGAATTTACCTATTAAGTTAGGTCTACCCAAGTAATTGTTGACTTGTAATTATGATTTGAAATAAAGTGGACATGACACTTAGAAAACATAAGTGTGGCCAACTCGAGGTTGGGTTGAGTTTGTAGCGTAATTCTACCCGGAACCGACCGGCTTAACTAGTGGCTACAAACAATAGGACCCAATGTGAGAAGTTGGTCATGGGGTGCCAAGACCCGAGGTTAGACCAAGTTGTGGTGTAAAGCTACCCGGACCCGCCCGGCCTAACTAGTAACCACAACAAGGTCTAATGTGAGAGGTTGAGGTGCATTAGATTAATTAATGCCTCATGATTAGGGTTAAGTCAGGGTCCACTAATACTTAACCAACTTGGGGATTAGAGGGATTGAAATGGGGTTAAGTGTGAACTATTGGTTACGCTTAACCAGTTTAATCCAATTGGGGGTTCGAGGGATTAGAATGGGGTTAAGTTACACTTAGCCAATTTAATCCGTGATTAGTGAAGGGTTAAATCGCACTTAACCCTCTTAGAAAACCCTAGCAGCGTGGTCTGTTCCAGCAGTAATCCCAGTTTGGTATCACCACAACCCTACAGCTAGGATAGGGCGGGGCACGATTACTGGACTGATGTAAGCGACCAAAGCAACGGCTGAGTGGTACAGCGGTGCGGGTCCGGCGGGCTACGGACGTGCACGTAGTCCGATGTTGGACAAACTCGAGGCACGGGTACCAGTAGGCTTAGGCTGTGCATTATTGCTTAAGTGTCTGGGGTTGACACCCGAGGGCTTGATACACCCAAAGGTGGACCCAACACAGTCTTACTACATCCATGTGGGCCGTATGGACACCAACACTTGACGTGTTAGGTTTATAGGGAGCCGATCGACTAGACCATTGGGCTGGACCTTGTATTAAGGTCACCTCATGTTATTGGGCCAAGGCTTGGGCCAAGGGATCAATATCTGTTATGTTGGGTTGCTAGTACACCGTGGTGCAAAACTTAACCATGTTTATGCGATGACACCTCTATCTATCTTGTAGTTAATTTACCATGCCAGTATGTTGTTATCTATGATCATCTCAGTTTCCATCATGATGTTAACTTTATTAGTTTATAGACTGATCGTAGCAGGGCTTACTCAGTCTTTTTGACTGACCTGTTTTCTTTCGCCTCTTTTCTTCCGTTTCCCCCCCCCCCCCAGGTTCTCAGGAAGGGAATACAGGAGCCTAGCTTGGATCTTAGCTGCTTTCTTGGATAGCTCATGTATGCTTTGGTCTTGAGCTCGCTATGGTTTCTTCCACTTTGGGGATAGCTACTTTTATGTTTTCTTTTTCAGTATCAGATGATGTATTTATCTAGACTTGTAATTTTGGGAAATTGACATTTTGATGTACCAGACTTGTGTTTTGAAATGGTTTAAAAGTCTTCCGCTGTTTTATCTACTTACTCTGTTTATATATATATATATATATATATATATGTCATGTCCAGCCTTGCTATATCATTATGCATGTTTACCTTGTTTTAAAAACTCCCCACTAAAGTCAGAGTCGCTCGAAAGAGCCACCCTGGCGGAGGTGGGGTGTTACAGATGTATAATGGTTATATTATCATATAGTTGCTACATTCTGGTGGATGGTTGTGCACGCATATAGAATTAATATGTATCATTAGGAATCTTTTGCATACATATTGGACGCATGGCACTATCATGAATTGCACTAAGGAGGTCGACTGAATCGGTAGACCGCCTAATTTTGCATTAGATATGGACATATACACACACTGTGCATATAAACATTAAAGCATTAGAAGTCTTTTAAGGACAATGGATGCTGGTGTTTGAACGTTGATTAGATGGACGATTAGATGGTAGGATATACATTCTTCTTGACTGGGAGATTTCGGGGACGAAATCCTTTAAGGAGGGGAGAATGTAACACCCCGTAATTTTATAACATTAAAATTCACAAATTAAAGTATACTTAATTTTTAGAAAAGAATTAAGTGAAATGGGTTGCGCAGAGAAATATATATATATATTGATATATATATATATATATATATATAAATTAAAAATTAAATAAATAAATATGCGAAAAAGTTCAAAACAACGAATTGGGAGGGGAAATAACCGAACCGGCCCATTTTTGAGGTCGACCCAAGCCCTGCTGGGTCGACTAGGAGTTAATCCAGGGTGTTTGGCTGTCAACCCGTGGGCCGATTCGCTCAAATGCAGATTTTGCATTTGATTGGTTTTCATGGTTCAGGGTTAATCTAATGGTCCTAAATAACTTCCTACACCTATAAATACATCCTAGTGCTAACCCTAAACCTAATTAAAATAGAATAGTTACCGTCGCCATGGAAATCAATGGAGCCGCCGCCGACTAAAAAAGAAGAAAAGCAAGTTCAATTCTAATTCTCTCAACCCTAAAGCAAAGCAAAACTCTCTCTTTTCTTCTCTAAATTGTGAGTATGATGATCTTAACAAGATTATTATCATTTTAATTATAATTGGATTATGAGTAGATGATGTGAATTATCATATATGTTGTTGTAATTTTTCTGTTCTATATTCACTTATAACCCCCATGGAAGTTAATGCATTCCCTTTGT
Source organism: Allium sativum (assembly GCA_030737875.1). NCBI lineage: Eukaryota > Viridiplantae > Streptophyta > Magnoliopsida > Asparagales > Amaryllidaceae > Allium > Allium sativum. Next base: position 1,001,711,965 of record CM060912.1, read on the forward strand.
GAGTGACATTAATGGACGTGGGGTGTTACAGGTTTAATTTTTAATAAATAAATGAGTGGGGGAGAGATATAACTTTTCCCTACTTAAAATTTTAAATTTAATGATTTGGAATATATTATTTGTAATATATGAATTTGAATTTGGTATATTTTCTGTTTAAATATAGAAAAGATGTTTTGAGTGCTTACTCGACGTTAAAGTTGTCCTGTTGAATAATTGGTGATTTGGGTATACAACTGATCAACATATGTGTTAAATCCTATGTGTATTAGATAGATATAGAGTCACACTCTAGTCGCTTGAAAATGATTCTGGTAATGATCGCGACATCATCGATATCTATTTTCAGGTTTCGAAAGTGGGATATATATATAGCTAATTGAGATGTCGAGTGAATACTTAAAACTATTTTGAAATGTTTAAAATATTTTAACTTTTGATTTATATATATTTCAAATTATATATATAGGTATGAAGATAGATATGAGCCATTGGTTTAAATATATCAATTATTTAATTACTATTTCTCTACCTCGACCCTTTTTGGTGACGAAATGGTTTGAGTAAAAGAGATTGTAACAACCTCAAATTTTTGAGTATTTTATTTAATCATTTAAATTAAATTTTGGTTTTATTTATTTTATTTGTTTGGATTTTATTTAAAAAGTGTTTATTTTGATTTAAACTAAATTTATTTTTGATTTTATAAAACAAATGATTTTGTTTTGATACGAATATAACTTGATAATTGCAACGATCTCAAAACCCCATGCTACGGTGTTAAGGATAATCATTGGAATATAACACATTAATCATCATTAGCAGAGTACAGATAATAAGATAAATAGGAAATAGAATAATTTACACAAATATGACAGCGGAATCATATATATATATATCACCACATCAGACAGCACAATGTAGGATACAACTTAGTGCATAATAATACATAATCAGTCCACATCGCCTGAGGCGTAATCACATACATAGAGAGTGCATAAACAAAACATTAGTCTACATCGCTTGAGGCGGAATCATATACATATACAGTAATGGCAGAAAAATCATAGTCATCACTGTGTAGTCAAGCCTTGCCATGAGCCAAAAGGTGCACCTCTGTTGCGGTGCAAAGCCAAAATATGCCAGCTACCTTTTACGGGGATGCCCATGTGAAAATAAGGGCACCCGAGTTTGCAAGTGAAACAAACTACGAGTCAGTCATGGGACTGGTATGAGAAATCTACTTAACTAATTAAACAACAATAATAAGGCAAATCAAAGGACCATGCCACTTTCGCGGAACGGGTTTACTCCAATGAGTGCTAGTGCATGAAAGAAAGTAAATTATTAAATCATCGCAATGCTTTTTATAAAAATGAAGCCGTTATAAGACTCAGGTCCCATCACACAATGCAATGCAAGCCGGAGGATTGAGTTTTTACCTTATAATGGCCGAGAGATGCTTCATACGTATAAACAAAAGTGTTTGATATTATTACTAGTGCATATATGTTTCAAAAGTGAATTCAATCATAAATATCAATCATAGACGGCATAAATGACCCATACCACTATGTCTCCATACTAGTAATACAATCAAATCCATAATTTCGTATTGGAAATTGGATTCCATCATGAGTCGAGGCAAGGGGCAAGCTGTAATAACCCGGAAATTCTGAACCAGTTTAAAATTTTTATTTTGGCAATTTTATTGAATTTAAAACATTTAAAATATATTATTTTAAATAAAATCGATGAGAAATTTATTTTGAATATAATTCGAACGTATATATATATACGCGTCGTCGTTAGAATATAAATATTTATATATAATTATAAATAGAATTGAAAATGGCACAGTAGTTCGATAATTCGATTTCAAACTTCAATTGAATGTACCGGGTGCAAAACAATCCGAATTTTAGTGAAACCAAAAACATTGGGATCTAATTGATAATATCTTTCCAACGAATCCGACAAATTGAAATTTCATAGCGGGAATCAAAAGATATGCCCAGTTGAAAATTCTGAATAGTCGCTATGGAATTCAGGCCCTTAAAAATGGAAATTTTGCAAACGACCTCGGATTTAGACGAAACCACTTTTGTTGGATCCGTGATGTCAAATTATTGCTAGGTTTCAAATTTCATAATTTTTCGAATCAATATGTGAGCGTGACATAGGAAAACGCGTTTGACCGGTTTTAGTTGATTTTAATCGACTGGAAATTGGCCATTTTTTCAACGGTCTCAGAATTCGACGAAACTAGTTTTGTTAGGACCATATCATCAATACAAAGCTAGAAAATATTTTTCTACAATTTTTCGAGTTCGTATGTGACCTCGGTAAATTGAAATGTACGTTTAAAATTCAATATAGTGATTTAAATGTAAATTCAAAGGAAACTGATTGAGACGAACGAATCAGCCTACGATACATATCCCATTGTGTTCGGAATTGGGGTAAAACGCTATGGATGACAGGCGGTGGGCCTTGTTTCGAGGTCGATAGAAATAGTTACTTTATGTGAATAAAAATTAAAATTAAATAATAAAAAAAAGGGTCAACCCTTCTCCCCCTTTAACCAGCTCTGGCCCCCCCTTTCCCTTCATTTTCGATTCATCAGCTAAAATAAAAAAAATAAAAAAAAAGAAAAAAATAAAAAGGAGGAAAAGAGGCGGAGGAGCCGCCTCTCCTCCGATGGTGCCGCCGCCGCCTTAAAGGAGGGTGCCAACCTCCTCTCGAACCCCCCTCTGCACCGTTGCGCCTGCCATCACCAGAGGAGCTCGAGCTACCCCCTCCGGCCACCGTAGGCCGCGACCCTCCCCACCTCGACCTCCCACCTGACTGCGACGCCTCAGGAGACCCGCGCCACCCCACTGCTCCGGCGAGGCTCTCTCCAGTTCGATTTTCCCACTCCCCCGGCTGTTGTAAGTTTTCTGATTTGTTAATTATTTAATTTATTTCAGTTTTTATTATATATAATCTTCAAATAAAATCCGATTTAATATATATAATGCTTTGATTCCTATTCGTATAAAGCTTTCTTTTTATCCGCAAAAGGTTTGATTTTTAAGTAGCAAAAGGTTTTATTTTTAAATAAGACAACGGTAAAAATATGATTTTTACATGTGAAATTAGCAAACAAAGATCGAATTTTTAAGAATAGACAAGATTTAATTTTTATTAAAATAGAAAGGTTTTAAAAGTTAAAAATATATTCTTTGTTTTAAAAGAAACGGTATAAAAATATAATCTCTATGTATAAAGTAGCAGCATAAAATGTGATTTTTATTGTATAAAGAAGTAATAAAAATATGATCTTTATATTTTTAAAGAATTAAAAATATGATTTTTATATTTTTAAAATATTAAAGATATAATCTTTCATATTGTAGAAGGATAAAAATGTGATTTTTATAATGATATATTTGAAAGGGTTTGATCTTTATATTTGAAAAGATAAAATCTTTATATGTAGAAAGGCGAAATATATATTTTTGAAATGGAATTTTTATCTATATAACATCGTAATAAAAATTCGATTTTTATATATTGAATAGCAAAATAAAAATTCGATCTTTATATATTGAATAGCGAAGTGAAAATTCGATTTTTACATATGTAGTGAGTACGGGCAATGAAAGCGACGAAAGGCGAGAACGATGAAGATTTTCTACAATAGAAGTGTCATGAAGTTGGATAGCTATCGGTGAGAATTTCTCACCTTTCAATTTCATTTCTATTTATATATATATACTAGGATGCAGACGGTGTTTAGTAGCACCCGGCACAATCGTCCACAGACCATGGACTTGTTTGTTCGATTGCAAAAATTAGTTAGATTATTTGATTGAGATTGAATTGTTTGGTGAAATGAATGGATATGATTGATGTGTGAATGGCGTGGGCCTTCACTAGACCGGGGATAAAGCTAGGCCTTGTCCCGTTTCTAGTATCGTGTCGTTATGCCGCCGAAATTTTCTAAAATAAGTTAGAAAAATAAAGATATCATTTTATTTGATAAATGAACTGAATAAAAATTCATGTGTTGAAATAAAATGTTTTATCGTTAAAAATATAATTTTTAACGTGAATGTGAATAAATAAATATTCATTTACAAACCGGACGGTTTGTTTATGTACACCTATTTGACTGATATTGATTGGGTCGATAAATTTTACACATCGCCCAACTGTACAACTAAAATTTGTGTTTGATTGTTTGAAACCCCACACGGGTGTTGGGATGAAATTTGGAGTTCACTCATCCTAATTGATTAAATATGTCGATCGATTGATTGACAGGCTGTTATAAGCGTTAGATATCTATATTCGATGCTTATACAGTGTAGTGCACTTTGGTTGATGGTTGATTATTTTTCAATGCTATATACGTGTGATGTATGAAAATCCATATAATTAATATTATATGGTGATTGATTGGGCCTCATTCCAATTTAGAAAATAAAGAATAATATAATATAAAGGTTCATGTGTTGACCGTACTCATCCGTTGAGATTGGTCATGTGTTGAACGAAATATTTTTATAATAAAAATTACATCTTTATCAATATAATATAAATGTTCATGTGTTGACTGTACTCATCCGTTGAGATTAGTCATGTGTTGAACGAAATATTTTTATAATAAAAATTACATCTTTATCAATATAATATAAATGTTCATGTGTTGACAGTACTCATCCGTTGAGATTAGTCATGTGTTGAACGAAATATTTTTATAATAAAAATTACATCTTTATCAATATAATATAAAGGTTCATGTGTTGACCGTACTCATCCATTGAGATTAGTCACGTGTTGAACGAAATATTTTTATAATAAAAATTACATCTTTATCAATATAATATAAAGGTTCATGTGTTGACCGTACTCATCCGTTGAGATTAGTCATGTGTTGAACGAAATATTTGAAAACGAAATATTTGAAATAGAAATATTTGTAAAAGAAATATTTGAAACAGCACATTTGAAAATAGAAATATATGAAGCCGTGTTGATTAGATTGACGCCATTTTGACGTGAACGATATTTATATCGATTTTATTCATTTCAAATATTTGAAACAGCACATTTGAAAATAGAAATATATGAAGCCGTGTTGATTAGATTGACGCCATTTTGACGTGAACGATATTTATATCGATTTTATTCATTTCGAAATGAATTGAATATAAAGTGATTTTGGAATGAATTGAATATAAAGTGATTTCGAAATGAATTGAATATAAAGTGATTTCGAAATGAATTGAATATAAAGTGATTTCGAAATGAATTGAATATAAAGTGATTTCGAAATGAATTGAATATAAAGTGATTTCGAAATGAATTGAATATAAAGTGATTTCGAAATGAATTGAATATAAAGTGATTTCGAAATGAGTTGAATATAAAGTGATTTGGAAATGAATTGAATATAAAGTGATTTCGAAATGAATTGAATATAAAGTGATTTTGAAATGAATTGAATATAAAGTGATTTCGAAATGAATTGAATATAAAGTGATTTCGAAATGAATTGATATAAAACGATTTCGAAATGAATTGAATATAAAACAATTTCGAAATGAATTGAATATAAAACGATTTCGAAATGAATTGAATATATAATGAGTTTGAATTGAATAGAAAACGAATTTGAATTGAATCGAGTAGGAAACGACTTTGAAATTGAATTTAATTGAAAAAGAATTCAAATTGAATTAAAATGAATTGAAATGAATTCAAATTGAATTGAAATTTGAATTGAATAGAAATGAATTTTAAAACGAATTTATAATAGAAAATTCAATTTTGATTTGAATTTGAAATAAAGGTTGAAATAGTTTTTGAAACGAGTTCAAAACTATTTATAAAATTCGTTTTAAATAGAAATCGACGAAATATATATATTATATATATAATATAATGGCCTGAATAGAACGCGTCGCGCCGCGGCAGTTCGTGAATTTCGACCATTTATTTCAAACGGACATTACGGGAGATCCGACCGTCGGATTCTCCTAAAACCGGAACCGTTGGGTTCATATCGAAAAGATCTTTCTAACGAATATTAGAAATTTGAAATCTAACGGTTGGATTTGGAGATACGTCCAAATCAAATTTGAAAAAGGTCGCTATAAGTGCAGTTCGATGGCCGTTGATGGAAATCGACTGTACGGGCCTTGATAAAATTATTAAAAATATCAATAATTTGTGTAAAATCATAAGAAATGATTTGGGAAAATTTGGGATGAAAAACTCCATATTTGAAAAGATAAAAATAGATTTTTATCAAAATGAACTAGTTTGAACAAAATTTAAAACCCGATTTGTTTTTAAATAAATAAATTAGATTTAAAAAGGGGTTTTAAATAATCGGAATTCCTAATATATTTGAATTAAATTAAACTAGAATTGATTTGTGGGTTTATCGCTAACTGTGTTTTAAATAACACTAGTTCTTTAACCCTATAATAAATAGAATGTGATTTGGGTTTGTCGTGAACTGTGTTTTAAATAACACTAGTTCTTTAACCAAGTAAAAGGAGTTTTAATGAATCTGCAATTAGATTGAAATGTGGATGGATAATTTAAATTATCAAATTTGGCAAATGAGCGGGAATGGAGTATCACCAATTCTGCTCCAAAGCAATAGTTAAATCTTTAATTAGATTTGAACGTGAAATGATAATTAATTTTATCGACAACATTGTGGTGTTAGATATGGAGTATTACCAGTTTTGCTTCATGGGATGAATAGGTTGGGATTGGGAAATAAAATAAATAATTACTCCGATGTGATTCGCTAATCTTGACTAGTTTGGAAAACCATAATTTGGTTTGATATGACATCCAAAGGAAGATTAAAGGATAAATTCTAAAGAATTTATCTTGGATAAAATTAATGGGAACCTTTCCCTAAAAATGTGATTTTGAGAATAGAAGAATATTCTGAATTGGAATGAGGCATATGTTGTGTTTGTGTAACATTTGTTTTTAATATACGCGGGTTGTTCGGAAAGGCCGGGTTTATACCCATTCTGAATAACCGATTCGACGATATGTCGAAGATGAAGACGATGGTCGAAGACCGGAAGTCTTCACATCGTTTGGATAATTACTGACGATCCTGATTTGGCTGTACACCCGAGAGGACGGAAATAGTTGGTGGTCGTCCAGACGTACTTGGAGATCGATGGATATGCGAGGAAAGTGCCTCCGGTTTCGTTCAGACCCAGAACGAACTTGTAATTGGATTGTGTGTCTGACATTGGATTTTATTCTGTGTTGATTGATTTCTGTTAAATATATATCTGTTTGGCGGCGGAGAATTTATTCTCTTGCTTAACGCCCTTTTCTGAGATGTACGAGCTTAGAGGTTATATATCGATAGATATCAATCGCACGGCATGAATTGCCTGTGTGGCACGCTAAGATGCAATGATCAAGGCTTCTGTTGAAAAGCAAAGTCTTGTGGTTGATGATCAAAGCACGACCTTCGTGGCGTAGCTTTGTGTATAGCGTGAATTCGCGAGCCACACACCTCGGTATGAGTTAAAAACGGGATACAGACCGCTGGGAGAGCACGACGTTTCTTTCTAGCTTTGGTGGTGTCAGTGACTTACCAGCCCTGACATTTATATACTTTTCACCTTTGTGGTTGTTGGAATGAGGCGCCTCGATTATAGGTCTGTAAGGACCGGGAAACGTGTGTTCAGACATAATTAATCCTCTAACGTAAATGAGGACCAGCCCAGCCGAATCCAGGGTTGCCCCGAGTGCGTAGCCCTGAGGCATTTGCTAGAGTGTCTCGAGCGCGGAGAGGATCTTGCCCCTTGCCTCGACTCATGACAGAAATCCAATTTCCAATACGTGTATTGCGGTTTTAATTGTAGAACTAGTATGGCGACATGATATATGGTACCCATGCCGCCTATGATTGATATTTATGATTGAAAATGTTTTGACACTATACACTTATTATAGTATCAAATGATTTGTTTTAAACGTACCAAGCATATTTGGCTATTATAAGGTAAAACCCTATCCTTCGGCTTGCGTTGCATTGTGTGATGGGACCTGGGTCTTATAATAGTTTCATTTTTCGAAAAAGCATTGCGTTGTTTATTCTATGCACTGGTATTCTTGGGAGGAAACCCGTTCCGTGTTATACGGCGTGGTCCCTTGAATTACTCTCTTTTAAAGTAAAGTTTTAAATAACTGTTTTAGTTCTCACACCAGTCACATGACTGACCTGGAGTTTATTGTTTTAACCTAAACTCTGGGTGCCCCTATTTTCCGCACGGGCAGCTAGTAGTTTTGGTTATGCAGATTTATATTCACAGGATCCTGGTTTACAGCTAGAATGATATCCGGAAAGCTCTGTATCCGTATATCACCTTCAGTTGTGCTTTGTATTATTTTCCGCTGCTATGTAATTTATTGTAATCTCTGATATTTATCGAATGTAATTTATTCAATTATACTCTGTATATTCTTGTATCTGATGGAATTGTTGTAATAGAAATGAAATGTTCTTCTGTTTGTGTTCTGATTTGTCCTGTTCTCAACGTTTAGGGGTTTCGAACGGTCTAGATCGGTTTAACGACTGATTCGGATCGAGCGAAATTCCTTGCCGTCACATTTGGTATCAGAGCTTTGGTTTACAGAGCTCGAGAACAAGGCACATTAGAAACATACGAAAGAATTCATCAGATATTGGGTTAGTAATATCCAATTAGAACGACTCGTTAGAGATAGGATCAGTAGTATCCTAGAACGAGTGTGAAGAGTATATTTTTCAAATGAAAACAATTTTGTTTTGAAAATTTAAACCATTTTATACGTATTTGAATAATTCATTTGTATTGATTTGGACGATCTAATATATAAAGATTTTGCATATATGCGTCATGAACGTATATTTGAAGTTTTAATATATTGGATAGATATAAAATCACATTCTAGTCGCCCGGAGATGATGCTGATAATGACCATGGCATCATCAATATTTATGTTCGAGTTTCGAAGGTGTGATATCTATATAATTCCATTAGACTGGTGTGAGAACCAAAACTTATCTATATAGCTAGAACACATTGTTGTGATTGGCATCAAAAACATGACTTTTTGTATATATGTATCAAAATTATGAATTTGAAAATCTAATTCACTAATTGATTGATGTTTGTGTTGTTTGTTTATTTTGAACCATTATGCCTAATAGAACCAAATACTGAGTTATATTGAAAATTGGTCGCATTTGCTTGCATATACATATACTTACATTGAACAGGTCATAGCAAGGAGGCTAGAGCAGAGAATAAAATTTGTTTGCCCGACAAATAGGTACATGTTTACTAGCTAATTTACTGTTTTGTTTGGGTGATGATGATTTTATGAGCCTATTGGCTAGCCGCTTGGATTTTTCTTTTTCTTTTTGAGATCAGAAGGCCTATATGGAAATTTCGGGATTTTCCCGTGGCTCCCGGTGCAGGGGAGGTTATGGCGAAATTTTTCGAAAATTTAGGGTGTTAGCCAAATTTTTGAAATTTTTGAAAATTCTCAGAAGCTGAAAAGTTGGAGAATGGAAGCCAGATCGAACATAGAGATAAATAATCAAACCACTTTCGACTTTGTTCCTTTTCGGGGATGAAAAGTTTTAAGTGGGGGAGATTGTAATAACCCGGAAATTCTGAACCAGTTTAAAATTTTTATTTTGGCAATTTTATTGAATTTTGAACATTTAAAATAGATTATTTTAAATAAAATCGATGAGAAATTTATTTTGAATATAATTCAAACGTATATATGTATACGCGTCGTCGTTAGAATATAAATATTTATATATAATTATAAATAGAATTGAAAATGGCACAGTAGTTCGATAATTAGATTTCAAACTTCAATTGAATGTACCGGGTGCAAAACAATCCGGATTTTAGTGAAACAAAAAACATTGGGATCTAATTGATAATATCTTTCCAACGAATCCGACAAATTGAAATTTCATAGCGGGAATCAAAAGATATGTCCAGTTGAAAATTCTGAATAGTCGCTATGGAATTCAGGCCCTTAAAAATGGAAATTTTGCAATCGACCTCGGATTTAGACGAAACCACTTTTGTTGGATCCGTGATGTCAAATTATTGCTAGGTTTCAAATTTCATAATTTTTCGAATCAATATGTGAGCGTGACATAGGAAAACGCGTTTGACCGGTTTTAGTTGATTTTAATCGACTGGAAATTGGCCATTTTTCCAACGGTCTCAGAATTCAACGAAACTAGGGACTGTATCGTCAATACGAAGCTAGAAAATATTTTTCTGCAATTTTTCGAGTCCGTATGTGACCTCGGTAAATTGAAATGTACGTTTAAAATTCAATATAGCGATTTAAATGTAAATTCAACGGAAACTGATTGAGACGAACGAATTAGCCTACGATACATATCCCATTGTGTTCGGAATAGGGGTAAAACGCTATGGATGACAGGCGGTGGGCCTTGTTTCGAGGTCGATAGAAACAGTTACTTTATGTGAATAAAAATTAAAATTAAATAATAAAAAAAAGGGTCAACCCTTCTCCCCCTTTAACCCGCTCTGCCCCCCCTTTCCCTTCATTTTCGATTCTTCAGCTAAAATTAAAAAAAAAAGGAGGAAAAGAGGCGGAGGAGCCGCCGCTCCTCCGATGGTGCCGCCGCCGCCTTAAAGGAGGGCGCCAACCTCCTCTCGAACCACCCCTGCACCGTTGCGCCTGCCATCACCAGAGGAGCTCGAGCTACCCCCTCCGGCCACCGTAGGCTGCGACCCTCCCCACCTCGACCTCCCACCTGACTGCGACGCCTCAGGAGACCCGCGCCACCCCACTGCTCCGGCGAGGCTCTCTCCAGTTCGATTTTCCTACTCCCCCGGCTGTTGTAAGTTTTCTGATTTGTTAATTATTTAATTTATTTCAGTTTTAATTATATATAATCTTCAAATAAAATCCGATTTAATATATATAATGCTTTGATTCCTATTCGTATAAAGCTTTCTTTTTATCCGCAAAAGGTTTGATTTTTAAGTAGCAAAAGGTTTTATTTTTAAATAAGACAACGGTAAAAATATGATTTTTACATGTGAAATTAGCAAACAAAGATCGAATTTTTAAGAATAGACAAGATTGAATTTTTATTAAAATAGAAAGGTTTTAAAATTTAAAAATATATTCTTTGTTTTAAAAGAAACGGTATAAAAATATAATCTCTATATATAAAGTAGCGGCATAAAAATGTGATTTTTATTGTATAAAGAAGTAATAAAAATATGATCTTTATATTTTTAAAGAATTAAAAATATGATTTTTATATTTTTAAAGTATTAAAGATATAATCTTTCATATTGTAGAAGGATAAAAATGTGATTTTTTTAATGATATATTTGAAAGGGTTTGATCTTTATATTTGAAAAGATAAAATCTTTATATGTAGAAAGGCGAAATCTATATTTTTGAAATGGAATTTTTATCTATATAACATCGTAATAAAAATTCGATTTTTATATATTGAATAGCAAATTAAAAATTTGATTTTTATATATTGAATAGCGAAGTGAAAATTCGATTTTTACATATGTAGCGAGTACGGGCAACGAAAGCGATGAAAGGCGAGAATGATGAAGATTTTCTACAATAGAAGTGTTGTGAAGTTGGATAGCTATCGGTGAGAATTTCTCACCTTTCAATTTCATTTCTATTTATATATATATACTAGGATGCAGACGGTGTTTAGTAGCACCCGACACAATCGTCCACCGACCATGGACTTGTTTGTTTGATTGCAAAAATTACTTAGATTATTTGATTGAGATTGAATTGTTTGGTGAAATGAATGGATATGATTGATGTGTGAATGGCGTGGGCCTTCACTAGACCGGGGATAAGGCTAGGCCTTGTCCCGTTTCTAGTATCGTGCCGTTATGCCGTCGAAATTTTCTAAAATAAGTTAGAAAAATAAAGATATCATTTTATTTGATAAATGAACTGAATAAAAATTCATGTGTTGAAATAAAATGTTTTATCGTTAAAAATATAATTTTTAACGTGAATGTGAATAAATAAATATTCATTTACAAACCGGACGGTTTGTTTATGTACACCTATTTGACTGATATTGATTGGGTCGATAAATTTTACACAACGTCCAACTGCACAACTAAAATTTGTGTTTGATTGTTTGAAACCCCACACGGGTGTTGGGATGAAATTTGGAGTTCACTCATCCTGATTGATTAAGTATGTCGATCGATTGATTGACAGGCTGTTATAAGCGTTAGATATCTATATTTGATGCTTATACAGTGTAGTGCACTTTGGTTGATGGTTGATTATTTTTCAATGCTATATACGTGTGATGTATGAAAATCCATATAATTAATATTATATGGTGATTGATTGGGCCTCATTCCAATTTAGAAAATAAAGAATAATAAAATATAAAGGTTCATGTGTTGACCGTACTCATCCGTTGAGATTAGTCATGTGTTGAACGAAATATTTTTATAATAAAAATTACATCTTTATCAATATAATATAAATGTTCATGTGTTGACTGTACTCATCCGTTGAGATTAGTCATGTGTTGAACGAAATATTTTTATAATAAAAATTACATCTTTATCAATATAATATAAAGGTTCATGTGTTAACCGTACTCATCCGTTGAGATTAGTCATGTGTTGAACGAAATATTTTTATAATAAAAATTACATCTTTATCAATATAATATAAAGGTTCATATGTTGACCGTACTCATCCATTGAGATTAGTCATGTGTTGAACGAAATATTTGAAAACGAAATATTTGAAATAGAAATATTTGTAAAAGAAATATTTGAAACAGAACATTTGAAAATAGAAATATATGAAGCCGTGTTGATTAGATTGACGCCATTTTGACGTGAACGATATTTATATCGATTTTATTCATTTCGAAATGAGATGAATATAAAGTGATTTTGAAATGAATTGAATATAAAGTGATTTCGAAATGAATTGAATATAAAGTGATTTCGAAATGAATTGAATATAAAGTGATTTCGAAATGAATTGAATATAAAATGATTTCGAAATGAATTGAATATAAAGTGATTTTGAAATGAATTGAATATAAAGTGATTTCGAAATGAATTGAATATAAAGTGATTTCGAAATGAATTGAATATAAAGTGATTTCGAAATGAATTGAATATAAAGTGATTTCGAAATGAATTGAATATAAAGTGATTTTGAAATGAATTGAATATAAAACGATTTCGAAATGAATTGAATATAAAACGATTTCGAAATGAATTGAATATAAAACGATTTCGAAATGAATTGAATATAAAACGATTTCGAAATGAATTGAATATATAATGAGTTTGAATTGAATAGAAAACGAATTTGAATCGAATCGAATAGGAAACGACTTTGAAATTGAATTGAATTGAAAAAGAATTCAAATTGAATTAAAATGAATTGAAATGAATTCAAATTGAATTGAAATTTGAATTGAATAGAAATGAATTTTAAAACGAATTTATAATAGAAAATTCAATTTTGATTTGAATTTGAAATAAAGGTTGAAATTGTTTTTGAATCAATTCAAAACTATTTATAAAATTCATTTTAAATAGAAATCGACGAAATATATATTATATATATAATATAATGGCCTGAATAGAACGCGTCGCGTCGCGGCAGTTCGTGAATTTCGACAATTTATTTCAAACGGACATTACGGGAGATCCGACCGTCGGATTCTCCTAAAACCGGAACCGTTGGGTTCTTATCGAAAAGAGCTTTCTAATGAATATTAGAAATTTGAAATCTAATGGTTGGATTTGGAGATACGTCCAAATCAAATTTGAAAAAGGTCGCTATAAGTGCAGTTCGATGGCCGTTGATGGAAATCGACTGTACGGGCCTTGATAAAATTATTAAAAATATCAATAATTTGTGTAAAATCATAAGAAATGATTTGGGAAAATATGGGATGAAAAACTCCATATTTGAAAAGATAAAAATAGGTTTTTATCAAAATGAACTAGTTTGAACTAAATTTAAAACCCGATTTGTTTTTAAATAAATAAATTAGATTTAAAAAGGGGTTTTAAATAATCGGAATTCCTAATATATTTGAATTAAATTAAACTAGAATTGATTTGTGGGTTTATCGTGAACTGTGTTTTAAATAACACTAGTTCTTTAACCCGATAATAAACAGAATGTGATTTGGGTTTGTCGTGAAATGTGTTTTAAATAACACTAGTTCTTTAACCCAGTAAAAGGAGTTTTAATGAATCTGCAATTAGATTGAAATGTGGATGGATAATTTAAATTATCAAATTTGGCAAATGAGCGGGAATGGAGTATCACCAGTTCTGCTCCAAAGCGATAGTTAAATCTTTAATTAGATTTGAACATGAAATGATAATTAATTTTATCGACAACATTGTGGTGTTAGATATGGAGTATTACCAGTTTTGCTTCATGGGATGAATAGGTTGGGATTGGGAAATAAAATAAATAATTACTCCGATGTGATTCGCTAATCTCGACTAGTTTGGAAAACCATAATTTGGTTTGATATGACATCCAAAGGAAGATTAAAGGATAAATTCTAAAGAATTTATCTTGGATAAAATTAATGGGAACCTTTCCCTAAAAATGTGATTTTGAGAATAAAAGAATATTCTGAATTGGAATGAGGCGTATGTTGTGTTTGTGTAACATTTGTTTTTAATATACGCAGGTTGTTCGGAAAGGCCGGGTTTATACTCATTCTGAATAACCGATTCGACGATATGTCGAAGATGAAGACGATGGTCGAAGACCGGAAGTCTTCACATCGTTTGGATAATTACTGACGATCCTGATTGGGCTGTACCCCCGAGAGGATGGAAATAGTTTGTGGTCATCCAGACGTACTTGGAGATCGATGGATATGCGAGGAAAGTGCCTCTGGTTTCGTTCAAACCCAGAACGAACTTGTAAATGGATTGTGTGTCTGACATTGGATTTTATTCTGTGTTGATTGATTTCTGTTAAATATATATCTATTTGGCGGCGGAGAATTTATTCTCTTGCTTAACGCCCTTCTCTGAGACGTACGAGTTTAGAGGTTATATATCGATAGATATCAATCGCCCGGCATGAATTGCCTGTGTGGCACGCTAAGATGCAATGATCAAGGCTTCTGTTGAAAAGCAAAGTCTTGTGGTTGATGATCAAAGCACGGCCTTCGTGGCGTAGCTTTGTGTATAGCGTGAATTCGCGAGCCTCATACCTCGGTATGAGTTAAAAAGGGGATACAGACCGCTGGGAGAGCACGACGTTTCTTTCTAGCTTTGGTGGTGTCAGTGACTTACCAGCCCTGACGTTTATATACTTTTCACCTTTGTGGTTGTTGGAATGAGGCGCCTCGATTATAGGTCTATAAGGACCGGGAAACGTGTGTTCAGGCATAATTAATCCTCTAACGTAAGTGAGGACCGACCCAGCCGAATCCAGGGTTGCCCAGAGTGCGTAGCCCTGAGGCATTTGCTAGAGTGTCTCGAGCGCGGAGAGGATCTTGCCCCTTGCCTCGACTCATGACGGAAATCCAATTTCCAATACGTGTATTGCGGTTTTAATTGTAGAACTAGTGTGGCGACATGATATATGGTACCCATGCCGCATATGATTGATATTTATGATTGAAAATGTTTTGACACTATACACTTATTATAGTATCAAATGATTTGTTTTAAACGTACCAAGCATGTTTGTCTATTATAAGGTAAAACCGTATCCTCCGGCTTGCGTTGCATTATGTGATGGGACCTGGGTCTTATAATAGCTTCATTTTTCGAAAAAGCATTGCGATGTTTATTCTATGCACTGGTATTCTTGGGAGGAAACCCGTTCCGTGTTATACGGCGTGGTCCCTTGAATTACTCTCTTTTAAAGTAAAGTTTTAAATAACTGTTTTAGTTCTCACACCAGTCACATGACTGACCTGGAGTTTATTGTTTTAACCTAAACTCTGGGTGCCCCTATTTTCCGCACGGGCAGCTAGTAGTGTTGGTTTTGCAGATTTATATTCATAGGATCCTGGTTTACAGCTGGAATGATATCCGGAAAGCTCTGTATCCGTATACCACCTTCAGTTGTGCTTTGTATTATTTTCCGCTGCTATGTAATTTATTGGAGTCTCTGATATTTATCGAATGTAATTTATTCAATTATACTCTGTATATTCTTGTATCTGATGGAATTGTTGTAATAGCAATGAAATGTTCTTCTGTTTGTGTTCTGATTTGTCCTGTTCTCAACGTTCAGGGGTTTCGAACGGTCTAGATCGGTTTAACGACTGATTCGGATCGAGCGAAATTCCTTGCCGTCACACAAGCTCCTCTCCGTTCGAGACACTCTAGCAAATGCCTCAGGACCACACACAGCGATCCCTGGATCTTCCAAGGCCGGTCCTATCTTAATTTTGAGGATTAGAAATTCCTAAACACACGTTTCTCGGTCATTACAGACCTATAATCGACGCGCCTTGCATACCAACAACCACACAGGTGAAAAGTATATATAAATGTCAGGGCTGGTAAGTCACTAAAACCACCGTAGCTAGAAAGAAACGTCGTGCACTCCTTGGGTCCTTATCCCGTTTTTGACTCATACAGAGGTGTGAGGCTCACGAATCCACGCTACACACAAAGCTACGCTACATAGGTCATGCTTTGATCATCAACCACAAGACTTTGCTTTGCAAAAGAAGCCTTGATCATATGCCACTTAGGCATGCCATACAGGCAATTCACTCCATGCGACTGATTACTATCGATATATAACCTCTGAGCTCGTACATCTCAGAGAAGGGCGTTAAGCAAGAGAATAAATTCTCCACCACCAAACAGATATATATTTAATAGAGATCAATCAGCACAGAACAAAATCCAATGTCAGACACACAGTCCATTTACAAGTTTGTTCTGGGTTTGAACGAAGCCGGAGGCACCAAATTCCTCGTGTATCCATACAATCAACAATACGTCCGGAAGGCTACCACTTCAGCTCCTTCAAGGTAGCTACTCCAATCATGTGCATCAGTAGCGCCCATCCATCCAATGTGAAGGTCGTCGGTCTAGAACCGTCTTCAACTCTTCGACCTCTAACCGTCGATCGATTATTTGAAATGAGAATGAACTCGGCCTTTTCAAATAATCCACGCATATTTGGATTTTCAAATCAATTTTTCACATGGTTAAATTATTCAACATTCACATTTCAGTTTCTTAGTATAATTTTCATGTCGAACACCTTCAACCATCACAAATCTAGCAAAACAAGCAGAATCGGCTTATTTCCATTCTATATCGTCTATAATATTTTATAACGATATATCTCCATTTTTATTTATTTAAAAACTGCCATATTTAATTAAACGACGTTTCAGGTCGTGCCGAGGCACTGTTTTTCCCAAAATTTGTTTTGCACATATCTGAAAATCTAACCGTTGGATTCCAACAAAGTTTATATCATTGGAAGATATTCCCAAAGCGAACCCAGCGGTTCCAGTTTCATGAAAATCCGATGGTCGGATCTTCCGTTATAATCGTTTGAAGTTACAATTCCAAAATGCGAACTGCATGGCCTCGATTCGTTTTAATTTAATTTATATATATATATATATAAATAAATATAATTCATTCGGCGATTTCTATATCGTTTTCACTTCAAATATTTCGCTAACACCTTTATATTTCAAAAAATTTCGCCATAACCTCCTTTGTACGGGAAGGGGTTTGGAAATTTATTGTGCCGTATTAGATACCCAATAAATCATAATAAGCATACACATATTTATAGTGATATATTCCAGTGTCCACAAGGGAGTGTGTATAGATCATAACTCCAGAGAATAAATTCTCGTCACCCTATAAGTGGTTTTTGTGCCTTAATGACCAGAGAGACGTGTTTATTGTCATCTCCAGACCATGTGGGGTTTTTATTAATCTTGCAATTTACCGCTACAATTTATATAGTCCAGATCAGTCATCAGTTCAACCTGTAATATATAGTCATCACCATACAAGCCTCTCGCTCGTATAGTAATTCTTCATCCTCGTTATACAAGCTCCAAATGCTTATGTGGTATATGATGAAGTATACCTATCGTCAAGAAGTATGCCATGTAATGTAGTTCAAAATTAATTGTTACTATCTTATGACGATGTTTATTATTACACACAGAACAACTAGCGCTCCGCATCCAATGGCATTCACAGGAGTTGATATAATAATAAAATTTGCACATCCAACTCAATAAGATTTACCTATTTGTCGGCCATGCAAATAAATTCTTTACTCAACAACTGATCCATTTCCTGTTCAACACATGTATATATGTATGCAAGCTAAGCTAAAAATTATGTTTCTAGCGAACAAAGGTTTATCTCCACTTATGGTTATTTTTAACACTTCCTATTTCATTTAAAAATGATATTTTTGGCGAACTAAAATATATTTCAACACATGACTATTTTATTTAGTTCCTATGCATGTTAAAAATAATATTCATAGTAAACAAATATTTATTTCAACATTTGTATATTTTTAGCAATTCACACTCATGATAAAAATGGTATTTTTATCATAAAAAATATTTATTCGACACATGAATGTTTTTAATACTTCATATTCTCAATAAAAATGTAATTTTTATTGTTCAATCTTTTATTCAACACATGAACCTTTTTCCAACACACGAACTTCTCAACACATGAGCATTTCCACATATGGATATAGTTTATATAGTTTGTACTTATAAGAAAGATGTAATTTTTATTGTTGAAATAATTTATTTATAACACAAATATTTTACATACTTTATATATAATAAAAATGTGATTTTTATTGTTAAAACAATTTATTTATTCAACACATGAATTCATTCTTCAACACATGAACTTCTCAACACATGAGCATTTCCACACATGGATATGGTTTCAACATATGACTTTAGTTTTAACACATGAAAATAATTTCAACATATGAAAATAATTCTAACACATGAATATTATTCAAAATTTCAGCAGCATAATGGCATGGTAGTTAAAACAAGCACCGTCCCGAGTACGGCTCCTCGCTCTACCTTAAAACCTCGCAGTTTTTGATAATGGGGATTTCATACATCTAATTCGCACGTAGGCGAGTATGATTTTTCTTTTCCATAATTTATTTCAATCACAAATGGGTATTTTTCAACCACAACCAAACAATATCCACCACAAACAATTCTATCAACCATTCGCATTATTCACCAAAATTTTCACACCAATTCACAATCAATAAATATCGTCCATGGTTTGTGGACGAAGGGAGTATATATATATTCGTATATAAATATATTTTATTTCCATTCCAACACACATATCATTTATACAATGCATGTATAATTCATACTTCGCTCATAGAACTTATACAACGTCTTTACGTGAGGTATACAACACGTATATAATTTATATTTCGCTTATATAACTTATACAACACATGTCGATTCACATTTCAGTTTAGAAATATCACATTGTTTGTCGTTTTCTAAAAATCCTAGCAAGCTCAGAAAAAATCCCCGGACACTTCTAGACTGTATAGAGCATCGACACGGTCTCGATGTTTCCTGTTTCATCAAATTTCGTAAACACACGATAAAGATATGATTTTTCAAAGTTTGCAACACTTTAAAGTGTTATTTTCTGTTTAAATTACCCAGACCGTTACCTCCCAAAACTGCTCGAAATTAGGTTTTGCAATTTCTGGAAATCCGTTGCTCGTCACCAAAATCAGATGGCACCACGTTATAGCGCTTAGGGAGGCACGCAAAACGAGGTATGGGTGGTCCCACTCGGTGCGGGGGTTGAGGCACGGCGGGCTTCGAGGTGGCGCGACTTCCTGGTGGCGGATCTCGAGAACAGTGGGACGATAGGGGAAGCTTCTGGTATGGATTTGAAGATTGGAGGATGCTCTTCAAAAAGTTCAACTGGGGGTGGAGCTGAAGATGAATGTGGCAATTGGAAATTGCCTGGGAAGCGGCGAACACAGTTCCGCCGTCGAGATCGAGGGTTACGGGGGTTTTCTGATTTTTTTTATTTTGAATTATGAACGGAGAATTCTGATTGGCCCTTACTTTATTAAAATTTTAAAATAGCGTTTCTCCAAACGAACTCCAATCCAAACCCAATGACTGTCACCCCCAGCTAAATACTCCCATCCCGAACACAATGGGATATGTTTCGTAGGCCAATTCGACTGTTACAGTCAGTTATTCTTCAAATTAAAATATAAAACATTCAATATTCGATTTGAAAGTACATTTCAATTTGCCAGGGCTGCAAACTGATTTGAAAAATTCCAGAAACATAAACCTAGCTATGTTCTGATGCTACGGTCTCAATAAAACTAGTTTCATCGAATTCTGAGATCGTTTGAAAAATGGCCATTTTCTGGTCGATCCAATTTAACAGAAATTAACCAAACACGTTTTCTTTTGCCACGCTCACATACTAGCTTCAAAAATTATGAAATTTGAAACCTAGCAATAGTTTGACATCCCGGATCCAACAAAAGTGGTTTCGTCAGATGCCGAGGTCGTTTTCAAAATGTCTATTTTCATGGGCTATATATTCTCTATAGCGACCTTTCTGAAAATTCATTTGGCCATAACTTTTGATTCCCGCTATGAAACTTCGATTTTTCAGATTTGTTAGAAAGATATTGATAAACAGATTTAAATATTTTTGGTTTCGCTAAAATCCGTTATATTTTGCAGCTGGTATAGCCAGTCAAAGTTTGAATTCAAATTTTCAAACTGCCACACTATTTCTAATTCATTATTTTATTGAAATATTCTATTTCAATTGTTTAAATTTCTTTGAAATAACCAATTTAAAATTTTTAAATTGGCTCACATTTTCTGGCTTGTTACAATCTTCCCCACTTAAAATTTTTCGTCTCCAAAAAGGAAACAACAGTACAGTAGGAAACAAAAATGTAAATGCAAAGTATTGTGAAGGTACCTTGTACCGGAGTCAATGCTTTCCTCAGTCTCCCAAGTACAGTCTCTAGGATCACTACTCCACTGCACTTTAACTAAATGAACCTTCTTGCTCCTTAGCTCTTTAGTTTCTTTGCCAACAATTTTTAACGGCTCTCTTCTGACTGCTAATTCTGGGGTAATTTCCAAGTCCTGTTGCGTTGCTTCTTCTACAACAAGATCTGGATCATGCACATGTCTTCTAAGTTGAGATACGTGAAACACATTATGCACTCCAGGCAACCAATCAGGTAATTGAACCCTATAAGCAAGAGTTCCAATTCGTTCAAGTATAGGAAAGGGATCAATAAATATGGGTGCCAACTTCCCAGTTTTACCGAATCGGATTACTCCTCTCATCGGAGAAACTTTCAAATAAACATAATCACCAACAGCGAATGTCAAATCTCTTCTTATAGAATCCGCATAAATATTCTATCGGCTTCTCTAATCATATCGGGTCCCAACACAAGTTTGTTGCCAGGTTCTACCCAGCATGCGGGAGATTTGCACGGTCTACCATATAATGCTTCAAATGGTGACATTTTTAAACTTGCAAGATAACTGTTGTTATATGAGAATTCTGCTAAATGCAAGTGATCTTCCCATGACCTGCTAAAATCAATAATACAAGCCCGCAGTAAATCTTCTAAATTTCTATTCACCCGCTCAGTTTGGCCATCTGTCTAAGGGTGATATGCGGTGCTCAGATTCAGTTTTGTTCCCAATTCTGTCTGGAATAACTCCCAGAATTTGCTACCAGAAATTGGGTCTCTATCACTGACTATGCTGATGGGAACTCCATGCAGCTTAACTATTTCCTTGAAATAAATCTGTGCTAGACTTTGAGCGGTTCTATTGGATCTGACAGGTATGAAATGGGCGGTCTTCGTGAAGCGATCTACGATCACCCAAATACTGTCATTACCTTTCTTTGTTCGGGGCAAACCATCTATGAAATCCACGAGAATTTGTTCCCATTTCCAACCTAGGACTTCCAACGGTTACAACAATTCGGCTAGCTTTTGTTGGTCGCTCTTGACTAGTTGACAAGTAGAGCATCTGATAACATATAAGGAAATGTCCCTCTTCATCGTCTTTGTAACACCTCACCTCCGCCAGGGTGTCTCTTGCAAGCACCCTGACTTTGGAGGGGCGTTTGAATCGGGTAAGCATGCATAATGATATATCAAGGCAGAACAAGAACATATGTATATATGTAAACAGAGTAAAGAAGATAAGTAAAACAGCGGAAGATTTCAAACTATTTCAAAACAAGTCTGATACAACATAATGTCAACTTTCCAAATACACAAGTCTAGATAAAAACAACATCACTAAAAAACTGAAATACATAAGTACTATCCCCAAAATAAGTGATAACCATAGCTAGCTTCATGTCAGGACCGTACATGGGCTAAAATCCCACAAGCAAGCGATCAGAAATCCAAGCTAAGCTCCAATATTCCCACCCTGAGAACCTGGGGGGGGGGGGGGGGTGAACGGAAGAAAAGAGGCGAAAGGAAAACAGGTCAGTCAAAAAGACTGAGTAAGCCCTACTACAATCAATGTAAACTGATAAAGTTAACTGGCATGAGAAGCAGGGATGAACATAGGGATAACAACATACTAGCATGATGATTAACTAACAAGGTAGATAAAGGTGTCATCGCATAATCAGGTTTAAGGTTTTTGCACCACAGGTGTACTAGCAAACTAACATGACTTGAATAAACAAGTATTGATCCCTTGGCCCAAGCTTTGGCCCAATATCATGAAGTGACCCTACCACGCGGTCCAACCAAACGGTCTAGTCGATCGGCTCCCTATAAGCCTAACTCGTCACGTGTTAGTGTCAATACGGCCCAAACATAATTGTAGTCAGACTGTGCAGGGTCTCCCGTCGGGTGTATCAAGCCCTAGGGTGTCAACCCCTGGACACCATAAACATATGTGCACAGTCTCGATCTACTGGTACCCGTGCATGTTTTCCTCGGCTTCGGACTATATGCACGACCATAGTCCGCCCGGAACTACACCGGCGTACCAATCTGCCGTCGTTTTTGGTCACTTACCTCAAGTCCAGTAATCGTGCCCCCACCCTAGCCTAGTCCCTAGGGTCATAATGATACAAACTTGGGATTACTGCTGGAGTGGACCCCCATTGCTAGGATTTTCTAGTGGGTTAAGTACGGTTTAACCCTCTTGCTAATCATGGATTAACTTGGTTAAGTGTAACGATGAGTTCACGACTTAACCCTGATTAATCTACCAAGCCCAAATTGGTTAAGTATTAAGTGGACCATGACTTAACCCTAATCATGAGGAATTAATTAATTTAATGTGCCTTAACCTCTCACATTAGACCTTGTTGTGGTTACTAGTTAAGCCGGTTGGTTCCGGGTAGCTTTATACCACAACTTGGTCTAACCTCGGGTTCAAGGTACAACATGACCAACTTCTCACATTGGGTCCTATTGTTTGTAGCAACTAGTTAAGCCGGTCGGTTCCGGGTAGGTTTACGCAACAAACTCAACCCAACCTCGAGTTGGTCACACTTATATTTTCGAAGTGTCATGTCCATCATGTTTCCAAAACATGTTACAAGTTTTCAAGAATTTGGGTAAACCTAACTTAATAGGTAAATTCCCAATGGGTAGACCTAACTTAATAGGTAAATTCCCAATCTTATGTTTTTATGTCTTTTAAGTTTACCCAACCCCAAACGCAATCCCATCGCTTACATATCGCAATAGCGCATAAAGGATAGAAAGAGGGAACTTGGCATAATCATGACATAAAGGTGTTGAAGCCACAAGTTTAACATGGTGGCATATGAAATGTACATATGTTCATATACTTGCATATTACATTTTTAGGCCTCAAAAGCATGCATAAAACCAAACTTAGCATATAAGTGATACATGGTGATAAATGACATGTAGAAGTTGCCATAAGTTCGCATTTAGCCTCACATGCAAGTTATCATAAGGGATATGATAACTTACATGTTGCCAAATGCAACCTTTAGCATAAAGCTTGAAGCTTTAAGCTCATAAGCCAAAGATAAGCTTGCATAACATGGTAACATGAACAAAATGATCAACCCAAACTTGCATAACATAACTTGCATATCATATGACAAACTTGCATATCAAACTTGCATAACATAACATGATAAACTTGCATATCATAACATATCAAACTTGCATAACATGACATGGTAAACTTGCATATCATAGCAAACTTGCATATCATAATGATCAACCAAACTTGCATCATTCATTTAACTTTAGAGTTTAAATATGAAAGTAGAAAAGGGCTTACAATGCTTATGAAGACATAAAAATATGACAAAGCCCTTATGCAATCAATTAGACCCAAAATGCAAGCTCTAATAGAAAAACCCTTGAGCCAAAATGATCAAAACTCTTGCTTTATGATGTAAATATGAAAACTTGACTTGAATGCAAGCTAATGGTGCTCATACAAGCTTGAAAACACTTGTATGCATTGAAAATCTCTCATAGAAATAACTTAGGAATTTTATGAAGAGAGTGGAGGCCATGAGAGGATTGATTTGCCATAGTTTAGTTACTTGAATGAATATTGATGATTTAGGGTTAGGTTAGGGGCTTATTTATAGAGATTAGGACTAGTTTTAGCCTTAGGATTAAACCCTAGTTCCAATCTCAGCCCTCAAAACCGAATCTGGCCCCCAAACTCAACACAACTCCAAAATGGTGCACTAGGCAAAACTGCCCGGCTGAGCCAAGTCGACAGCCAAGTCGACAGGGCTGTCGACTTGGGCCCAACCAAGTCGACTCCCAAGTCGACAGGGCTGTCGACTTGGGTGCTCTGGCGGGAATTTTCCCGCCTGGCCCAATCTGACCTAATTTCCAAATTCAAACTTGAATTTGAAATCTATTTTTACTTTGAATTTTTCTGAAAACTTCGTTGGGCCTTAATCGGGTCATACGGACTCCGATTTTCGAAAACTCGAACTCTATTTCGCGCATTTTTCCGAGACGAACGCAATGGCATAGCCCGTTTCCCTTGATTCAGATTTATAAATAAAATTCTGCCTCGATTTATGTTATGACAGGTTATTGAAAATACGGGTTGTTACATTCTCCCCTCCTTAAAGGATTTCGTCCCCGAAATCTTCAAGTTAGGAAGAACGTATCCTACCATCCAACATCCATCTACTCAAAACATCATCCACGAGCAATCATTGTCCTTACAAGATTCTAAATGTTGTATGAACATATGCAAAGGTGTGTGTATATGTACTTATCTAATGCAAATATCATCAATGCAAATTATGTTAGTGAAATGAATTCATATGTATGCAATTCCTAACATAATATATAACATCTATATGTGTGCACATAACATACATCCATATGCAATATCCATGTGATAACACAAAAATTTTCATACATGAATAAGCGTAAACACTCATGCATATGCAATATGTGTGAGCCGATCTAGTGCCTAACGTGTATAATGCATCCACGAGTAACCACTTGCAAATACTTGCAACCACTTGCAACCATCAAGCATAACATGTTTCAAACACATGTTTCATCCAAAGGGTTTCTACCTAAGGTTCTCATGACAAGATCAACATGATAAACTAGATAATCAAGACAAACATGGATAGCAAAAGATATGCTACAAAGAGATCGGGAAGATAAGCAGGATATACTCCTTTTGGATTACAAGAAATCCCTTCCTAACCCAACCCATATTCTATAAAAGCCCAAAAGGTTTAGTCAACCTAACGGACCCCTTCAAACCCTGACATGTATTACTAGCCAATAAGTCATACCTCCCGACAGAAATAGGACCGAGAATGGGACCGAGAGGATATACGTAAAAAGATAACATGCGAGTAAGTTCCACAGGAAAACAAGGATCAAGGATATGCTCTTAAAAAGAGATATGATGCGCGTATCTAGCCTTCAGTCTTCTAAGTCACATTTCCTTGAGCTTAACTCCACTGTGCTTTGACCATCTTTTACCTCATGATTTCTTAGCTTCTTAACTCTTATTTCCAAATATGAGTTGGAACCCATTTCATTGTCGCCTCTCGTCTTCCTTTTTCACTTACTCTTCTATCATTCTTGGCTTAAACATAACTATGACCTCATGGTTTCATGCAAGCTCTCCAAAATTCACTAATGAATCCTGGATCTCGTTTACTTACTATAAAGTATTCCACGCAGCAGAACTTTTCTTGGAAATACCAATCCACGTTGCCAATTGCTCTTACTAACGTGATTTTCTATAACTCATGCTTGAACGAAATGAACCATTCGCCTGTGAATGATAGGCAGTACTTAGATTCAGTCGCTTGCCCATGACTTCCCGTAGACTATTCCCAAAACTGGCTAGTGAAAATTGAGTCATGGTTACTAACTATCCTTTAGGGAACCCCGTGCAACCGCTTTATTTCTTGAAAGTAAACTGTCGCTATCTATGATGCAGTCCTTTCGCTCTTTACCGGAGTGAAATGAGCACTCTTCGTGAGTCTACCTACTATGACTCACATGCTCTTATTCCCTTTTCTTGATCTAGGCAGTCCATCCACGAAATCCTTCGTGACGCTTTTCCCTCTTCCATTGCGGGGACCTCCAATGGATATAATAGCCCACCGGGCTTCTATGACTCGGCCTTTAACCTGTTGGCACAACATGCACCTTGGGACAAACTCGGCCACCTCCTCGAGTGATGTGTATCTTCAAGAATCTTCTTTCTCTCATCGCATCTTAGCCATCCCTTGTCATCTATAGCGAGGTGACTTACCATCTCGCCTCGAATCAACTTGTCCATGCTCTCGACTAACTTCGGGTCCTCTTTCTGTGAAGTCCCTACTTGATCCAGAAGGGTAGGTCTAAGATCAAGGGACGCTAACTAACTAACTAAACTGAGAGAACTTCTTACTTCGGTTGCATTCCTTGGAGTCTTCAAATCCTGAACTGCAACTACCTTAGCGGGATCCACCGCTAAGCCTTGCTTAGATACTATATGCCCAAGGAATCTAACTTCCCTTCTCCAAAAGTGACACTTGGAGAACTTGGCCTTCAACTGATGCGCTCTAAGCGTATCCATCACCTCCTTGAGATGTCTAGGATGTTCTTCCTCGTTCTTTAAGAAAGTCAGGATATCGTCTACAAAGACTACCACAAACTCGTTCAGAAACTCCCTAGACACCCTACTCATCAAGTCCACGAAGTAGGCGGGTGCATTAGTCAAATCGAATGGCATGACCAGCCATTCTAAGAATCCATCCGGAGTTCTGAACGCAGTCTTGTCTATACTATCTTCAGCTATTCTGAGCTGATGGAATCCAGTAGCAAGATCAAGAGGGAATAGATGTTCCTACAAGCTGATCAAACAAATCATCGATCCTTGGCAATGGTTGTCTATTCTCTCTGTTTAACTCACGATAATCAACATAAAGTCGAAGAGAACCATCTGCCTTGGTAGTAAATACTACAGGCGCTCCCCATTCAGATATACTTCGTTTAATGAAGTTCTTCTCAAGCAACTCCCTGACTTGCTTTTGTAACTCTCATCTTGCGGGGCCATGTGGCTAACCGGCCACGAAACTGGCTTGGCATTATCAACCAGATAAATGCGGAAATCAATCTCTCGCTTAGGGGTAACCCCCTTCACTTTACCCAAGATATCAGGATATTCTCGGACCACCCTCACCGATTGCAAACTATCGATAGACGAGTTGAGGGATTCAAGATAACAAAACATGACGGGACTCATAGGGTTACTAGAAATTTTTAAGGTATTACCGAGGCGAGTCATGAGCCTCACAACCCTATGCTCAAAAATCAAGGATGGCTCCAAAACTGGACAACCCATCCATGCCCAAAATCAACACATACCCCATGAAACCAAGAATATAAGCATCACACGAGAACTCTACACTAAAGATAGAGATTTTCAAATCCACGTAGATAATAGACAAATGGGCGGAACCCCCAATTGGATTTGAAACACACACGGGATCATTAACTAGACTAGTACTTAGGTGCAAACTTTCAACTAGATCAGATGAAATAAACTATGCGATGCACCAAAATCAAACAAAGTACAAACAGGAAAATCAGAAATGTAAACAAGACTTTTAACCGAAACACTACCTCGATCAAGAGCTGGAAGAACAATGTTGAGGGGGTGAACTCGCCCTTCAGACGGTCTTGCACACTGAGTCTGACCTTGCCCTTGCTTCTTCGGGCAATCTTTGCTGAAATGTCCAAACTCACCACAACGATAGCATTCACCACTCTTCCTTTTCCTCTTCTTACAATCCTTAAATAAGACGCCCAACTGAACCGCAATAATGGCATTTACTCTTGTCGTTATTGCCCTTGTTGTTGTTCCCCTTGTTGCCTTGACTCTTGTTCTTGTTCTTATTGCCTTGACTGCTCTGATCGCTTGGATTACCCTGATTTCCTTTCCACTGGGAATCAGTCTTCTTGGCTTGAGTATCATTCATCTTGATCTCCTTCTTGACATCTCCCTGAAGTAACGCCATATTCACCAAACTCTCGAAAGTTGCCCCCAAGGGTATATGAGTCATGGCTAAACCTAGAGCAAAGTATAGGGCCTTTTTCTGAGCTGTGTTAACCAAGTCTAAACCGAACCGAGCAAGTTGATTAAACTTATCCACGTATTCCCTAATAGTCATGTCCCCTTGCTTTAGTGATAGGAACCTTAGTCCAAACTTTCCCCGAAAGTCATCCCAAGTCTCAATTGGCCTAGTAGCGGTGGTGACCACCCACCAACGTGCAGCTTCTTCCTTTAGCAACCACACTGCCAATAAAACCTTCCTACGGTCATCTATATCAAAGAAGGCAAAAAGATCTTCGGTTTCTTTCAACCAATTCCCGGCCTCTACAAAAGTCTCGGTTCCAATGAAATTCTTGCAACCCATCGCCTTAAAGTCTTTGCAAATCTCCGCGAAATCCTCTTGTGGATGCTGAGGGGGAGGAGGAAGAGGAACCTCAGCCACAGGAGGAGGAGGAACATTAACTACCGGAGGAGGAGGAGGAGGAACATCGGCGGGGCCGGCTTCGGTCGCCCTAGCCTCCAAAAGTCTCCTATACCAAACAGGTACGTGTACTCCCTCCGGAATGGCAAAGTTATTGGCCATACTGAAAACGAAGAGAAAGATAGATTCAGAATGGAGAAAAAAGAAGGAATTTTTGCTAATGGCTTTTTGGGGAATAGCCTTTAAAATAAACTAGACTTTTCTTTGGAAAATACTTTATACTTGGTTTTGAAAATAGTTTTCCAAAAGTTTCAAAAACCTTTTTGTTCCTTCTCATAAACCATATGCTCTGATACCAAATGTAACACCCCACCTCCGCCAGGGTGTCTCTTGCAAGCACCCTGACTTTGGAGGGGCGTTTGAATCGGGTAAACATGCATAATGATATATCAAGGCAGAACAAGAACATATGTATATATGTAAACAGAGTAAAGAAGATAAGTAAAACAGCGGAAGATTTCAAACTATTTCAAAACAAGTCTGATACAACATAATGTCAACTTTCCAAATACACAAGTCTAGATAAAAACATCACTGGAAAACTGAAATACATAAGTACTATCCCCAAAATAAGTGATAACCATAGCTAGCTTCATGTCAAGACCGTACATGGGCTAAAATCCCACAAGCAAGCGATCAAAAATCCAAGCTAAGCTCCAATATTCCCACCCTGAGAACCTGGGGGGGGGGGGGGGAACGGAAGAAAAGAGGCGAAAGGAAAACAGGTCAGTCAAAAAGACTGAGTAAGCCCTACTACAATCAATGTAAACTGATAAAGTTAACTGGCATGAGAAGCAGGGATGAACATAGGGATAACAACATACTAGCATGATGATTAACTAACAAGGTAGATAAAGGTGTCATCGCATAATCAGGTTTAAGGTTTTTGCACCATAGGTGTACTAGCAAACTAACATGACTTGAATAAACAAGTATTGATCCCTTGGCCCAAGCTTTGGCCCAATATCATGAAGTGACCCTACCACGCGGTCCAACCAAACGGTCTAGTCGATCGGCTCCCTATAAGCCTAACTCGTCACGTGTTGGTGTCAATACGGCCCAAACATAATTGTAGTCAGACTGTGCAGGGTCTCCCGTCGGGTGTATCAAGCCCTAGGGTGTCAACCCCTGGACACCATAAACATATGTGCACAGTCTCGATCTACTGGTACCCGTGCATGTTTTCCCCGGCTTCGGACTATATGCACGACCATAGTCCGCCCGGAACTACACCGGCGTACCAATCTGCCGTCGTTTTTGGCCACTTACCTCAAGTCCAGTAATCGTGCCCCCACCCTAGCCTAGTCCCTAGGGTCATAATGAAACAAACTTGGGATTATTGCTGGAGTGGACCCCCATTGCTAGGATTTTCTAGTGGGTTAAGTACGGTTTAACCCTCTTGCTAATCATGGATTAACTTGGTTAAGTGTAACGATGAGTTCACGACTTAACCCTGATTAATCTACCAAGCCCAAATTGGTTAAGTATTAAGTGGACCATGACTTAAACCTAATCATGAGGCATTAATTAATTTAATGTGCCTTAACCTCTCACATTAGACCTTGTTGTGGTTACTAGTTAAGCCGGTCGGTTCCGGGTAGCTTTATACCACAACTTGGTCTAACCTCGGGTTCAAGGTACAACATGACCAACTTCTCACATTGGGTCCTATTGTTTGTAGCAACTAGTTAAGCCGGTCGGTTCCGGTAGGTTGACGCTACAAACTCAACCCAACCTCGAGTTGGTCACACTTATATTTTCTAAGTGTCATGTCCATCATGTTTCCAAAACATGTTACAAGTTTTCAAGAATTTGGGTAGACCTAACTTAATAGGTAAATTCCCAATGGGTAGACCTAACTTAATAGGTAAATTCCCAATCTTATGTTTTTATGTCTTTTAAGTTTACCCAACCCCAAACGCAATCCCATCGCTTACATATCGCAATAGCGCATAAAGGATAAAAAGAGGGAACTTGGCATAATCATGACATAAAGGTGTTGAAGCCACAAGTTTAACATGGTGGCATATGAAATGTACATATGTTCATATACTTGCACATTACATTTTTAGGCCTCAAAAGCATGCATAAAACCAAACTTAGCATATAAGTGATACATGGTGATAAATGACATGTAGAAGTTGCCATAAGTTCGCATTTAGCCTCACATGCAAGTTATCATAAGGGATATGATAACTTACATGTTGCCAAAATGCAACCTTTAGCATAAAGCTTGAAGCTTTAAGCTCATAAGCCCAAGATAAGCTTGCATAACATGGTAACATGAACAAAATGATCAACCCAAACTTGCATAACATAACTTGCATATGATATGACAAACTTGCATATCAAACTTGCATAACATAACATGATAAACTTGCATATCATAACATATCAAACTTGCATAACATGACATGGTAAACTTGCATATCATGGCAAACTTGCATATCATAATGATCAACCAAACTTGCATCATTCATTTAACTTTAGAGTTTAAATATGAAAGTAGAAAAGGGCTTACAATGCTTATGAAGACACAAAAATATGATAAAGCCCTTATGCAATCAATTAGACCCAAAATGCAAGCTCTAATAGAAAAACCCTTGAGCCAAAATGATCAAAACCCTTGCTTTATGATGTAAATATGGAAACTTGACTTGAATGCAAGCTAATGATGCTCATACAAGCTTGAAAACACTTGTATGCATTGAAAATCTCTCATAGAAATAACTTAGGAATTTAATGAAGAGAGTGGAGGCCATGAGAGGATTGATTTTTCCATAGTTTAGTTACTTGAATGAATATTGATGATTTAGGGTTAGGTTAGGGGCTTATTTATAGAGATTAGGACTAGTTTTTGCCTTAGGATTAAACCCTAGTTCCAATCTCAGCCCTCAAAACCGAATCTGGCCCCCAAACTCAACACAACTCCAAAATGGTGCACCAGGCAAAACTGCCCGGCTGAGCCAAGTCGACAGCCAAGTCGACAGGGCTGTCGACTTGGGCCCAACCAAGTCGACTCCCAAGTCGACAGGGCTGTCGACTTGGGTGCTCTGGTGGGAATTTTCCCGCCTGGCCCAATCTGACCTAATTTCCAAATTCAAACTTGAATTTGAAATCTGTTTTTACTTTGAATTTTTCTGAAAACTTCGTTGGGCCTTAATCTGGTCATACAGACTCCGATTTTCGAAAACTCGGACTCTATTTCTCGCTTTTTTTGAGACGAACGCAATGGCATAGCCCGTTTCCCTTGATTCAGATTTATAAATTAAATTCTGCCTCGATTTATGTTATAACAGGTTATTGAAAATACGGGTTGTTACAGTCTTCCACCAGAAAGTGCGCTTGATATCATTGTACATTTTACTCACTCCAGGTTGAATGCAAAGCTTTGACTTATGGCATTCATCGAGCACCTCCCTTTTTAGCTCAGGGATGTCGGGAACACAAATTCTCCCATTTAATCTCAGAACTCCCTCACTATCCACTTGGAAGCTGGAGCTTTCGCCTTCTTGAATTCTTTTGATCATCTCTTTAACAAAATTGTCGTTTTTCTGTAGAACAAAGATCTTGTCATTCAATGAAGACGTAACGATAAAACTGGCGATGGTTTCATTCTTTCCACTGAGCGCATCAGCTACTACATTAGCCTTTCCCGGCATATACAGGATATCTAGATAAGATGCTACGAGAAATTCTAGCTAACGCTGTTGTCTCAAGTTCAGATCTTTCTGGGTGAACAAATACTTCAATGATTGATGATCTACAAACAATTCGAATTTATCACCCAATAAGTAATGCCTCCAGATTTTCAAAGCCAAACGATGGCTAGCAACTCAAGATCATGAGTTACATAATTCTTCTCATGCGGTTTCAGCTGGCGGCTTGCATAAGCGACTGCTTGGCCTCTCTGCATTAACATTGCACCAAGACTTCTAATAGAAGCATCCGTCCAAACCAACAAATCCTTATTGCCATCAATAATGGTTAATACTGGAGTGGTTGTCAATTTTGATTTCAATTCCTGGAAAGCTTCCTCATAGTCGGAAGTCCACTTAAATTTCTCGTGCTTCTTTGTAAGATTCGTTAATGGACCGGATATCTTCAAAAAATCCTTAACGAATTTTCGATAATAACTAGCCAACCCCATAAAACTTCTGACCTCTGTGGGTGTAGTAGGCTGTTTCCAGTCTTGAATTGCTGTAATCTTACTCAGATCTACAGAAATTCCTTCCTTTGACATGACATGGCCAAGGAACTTCACCTCTTCCTGGCAGAACACACATTTAGAGAATTTGGCTTTGAATACGTTCTTTCTCAGAATCCCCAATACTTGTTCTAGATGTCTTTCATGCTCAGCTTCTGACTTAGAGTAGATTAAAATATCAACGATGAATACCAAGACAAATTTATTCGGAACTTCCCTGAACACTCTATTCATTAGATCCACAAAGTAGGCTGGAGCGTTGCATAAGCCGAATGACATTACTAACCATTCGTAAAATATGTCTGGACCTCTGAAAGCTATCAAAGGAACACACTCTTCGGCAATTCTCAATTGATGGAAACCTGTAGCTAAGTCCATTCTGGAAAATAATCTTGCCCCATTTAATTGGTCTAACAGATCATCGATGCTGGGTAACGGGTATTTGTTTTTGAGCGTCTGTTTGTTGAGGTCGCGGTAATCAACACACAATCAGAGAGTACTGTCTGACTTAGGGACAAACGCTACAGCTGCATCCAAACTAGAAAAGCTAGGTCTGATCAAACCTTTCCATAGAAGTTGACGAGTTTGATCGCCTAATTCCTCTTTTTCTTTTGGAGTCATTCTTCGAATTGGATGTACCACCGGTCTGGCATTTGGAATTAGATCAATTTTGAATTCAATTTATCTTTGCGGAGGTAAGTTTTCGACTTCTTCAAACACGTCTGCATAGTTTTTAACAACAGGAATCTTTTCTAAGGAAGTGGGGATAACTTCTAGCGCAGACCAAAATTCCTTTCTATCTGGATTTGAACCATTACATGGTACAATAATGTATCCAAGTTTCGTTTTAATATTTACTATCCTTTCCGCACATTTTACTTCAGCTTCGTATTTCATTAACCAAATTAGCCCGAGAATGATATCGAATTCGGGAAAATCCATAACGACTAGATTAAAAGGAAACTTATAGAAAGAATAAGAGACTGACACTCTATAGTATGAACTAAGAGCAAGAGACCCTCCTATCGGATTTTGAACTCTAATCGGTTCTGTAAGCTTTTTCTGTTTTAACTTTAATTTGTGAAATGTGTTACTTGCAATAAAACTACGTGATGCACCCATGTCAAATAATACAGAAACAGGAATATTTTTAATTGTAAGGGTACCTCCCAAAACATCGGGTTTACCAGCTCCATCGGAAGCAGCCGGTGGGTTCGCCCCGTCGTACACATGAGCAACATCAGCCTTCTTAAGCAAGGGACAATCTCTAACAAGATGTCCTGTTCTGCGGCAGTTGAAGCATGAACGAGGGTTCTGACAGCTCTGGCTTGAGCCTTGAGAGTTGGTCTTCTGCCGTTTCGGACAGTGCAAACATTAGAGTAGTGCCCCACCTTGCCACAATTGTAACAACTTCCTTTTGGTGGCTTGCTAGTCCGCTGATTAGTGGGTCCCACGTTGCTTGACTCCGCTTGATTCGTAGCGGGCTTGCGTTTATTCCCCGCTTGGCTCTTAGCACGGTCCAGATCAACGTTCCTTTGATCCAGGTCCTCACAATTGCATGCCATCTCCACAAAGTCAGATAATGCCAGCTTGATGTGGGCCATTGCCCTATCTTGGTACTTACGCTTTAGCCCGAGGATGAATCTCTTTTTCTTGGACTTAGCAGTCGCAATAAGCTTGGGGCCGTGGCGGGATAACTGTGTAAACTTGTTCAGGCAGTATTGCACAGAGAGATCTCCTTGTTGTAGGTTTGCAAGTTCGTCGTGCATGCGCTCAATGGCTTTCTCTGGGACGTACTTTCGTTGAACATGAACTCATCCAACGTTCTACCTGCATTTCTATTCTCTACAGTGATGGCTTCCCACCATAATTCGGCTTCGTCTTGCAGAAGCCAGGCACCCATGAATGCTTTGCCTCGATCACCCAGCCTCATGCCTCCTTGTATCTTTTCACATGTTTTCATCCATGCCAAGGCCTCAATCACAGTGCCCATTCTAGAGAAGGTTTTGCCTCCTGGATTCTTGTATCTTTTGGCCACTTGGTCGAGCTCGAATGGCTGAGCGGCTGGGGGTTGTATCAATGGTCCTTCTGCAGCAGGATTATCCCCTTGGCCTCTTCCTCTGCCTCCATGGCCTTTTCTTGCTGCTGCAGCTCGGGTAGCCATTTCTCAAGTTCTGTATAAGCAAGGAAAGAGTCAGCTATCAGAAATGATAATTTTATTATATGGTACTGTAGAAGAACTTAAGGAAAGACAACAATGTACTGATCAAATTATTTTTGCTATTTTGCTTAGCTCATTCTAGGATATTACTAGTCCTATCTCTAATGAGCTACTCACCTTAGAATACTACTGATTCTATTCTGACGAGGTGTTTAATGTGTTAAATTCCAGAACTAAGGTTAACCAAAGCTCTGATACCACCTGCGACGATCTCAAAACCCCATGCTACGGTGTTAAGGATAATCATTGGAATATAACACATTAATCGTCATTAGCAGAGTACAGATAATAGCATAAACAGGAAATAGAATAATTTACACAAATATGACAGCGGAATCATATATATATATATATATATATATATATATATATATATATATATCACCACATCAGAAAGAACAGTGCAGGGTACAACTTAGTGCATAATAATACATAATCAGTCTACATCGCCAGAGGCGGAATCACATACATAGAGAGTACATAAACGAAACATCAGTCTACATCGCTTGAGGCAGAATCATATACATATACAGTAATGGCGGAAAAATCGTAGTTATCACTATGTAGTCAAGCCTCACCATGAGCCAACAGGTGCGCCTCTGCTACGGTGCAAAGACAAAATATGCCAGCTACCTGTTACTGGGCTGCCCATGTGAAAATAAGGGCACCCGAGTTTGCAAGGTGAAACAAACTACGAGTCGGTCATGGGACTGGTATGAGAAATCTACTTAACTAATTAAACAACAATAATAAGGCAAATCAAAGGACCACACCACTTTCGCGGAACGGGTTTACTCCAATGAGTGCTAGTGCATGAAATAAAGTAAATTATTAAATCATCGCAATGCTTTTTATAAAAATGAAGCCATTATAAGACTCAGGTCCCATCACACAATGCAACGCAAGCCGGAGGATAGAGTTTTTACCGTATAATGGCCAAGAGATGCTTCATACGTATAAACAAAAGTGTTTGATATTATTACTAGTGCATACATGTTTCAAAAGCGAATTCAATCATAAATATCAATCATAGATGCCATAAATGACCCATACCACTATGTCGCTATACTAGTAATACAATCAAATCTGTAATTTCATATTGGAAATTGGATTCCATCATGAGTCGAGGAAAGGGGAAAGCTCATCTCCATTCGAGACACTCTAGCAAATGCCTCAGGACCACACACAGCGATCTCTGGATCCTCCAATGCCGGTCCTCTCTTACTTTTGAGGATTAGCAATTCCTGAACACACGTTTCACGGTCCTTACAGACCTATAATCGAGGCGCCTTGCATTCCAACAACCACACAGGTGAAAAGTATATATAAATGTCAGGGCTGGTAAGTCACTAACACCACCGTAGCTAGAAAGAAACGTCGTGCACTCCTTGGGTCCTTATCCCGTTTTTGATTCATACCGAGGTGTGAGGCTCGTGAATCCACGCTACACACAAAGCTACGCCACATAGGCCATGCTTTGATCATCAACCACAAGACTTTGCTTTGCAACAGAAGCCACTTAGACTTGCCACACAAGCAATTCACTCCATGCGACTGATTTCTATCGATATATAACCTCTGAGCTCGTACGTCTCAGAGAAGGGCATTAAGCAAGAGAATAAATTCTCCGCCGCCAAACAGATATATATTAAATAGAGATCAATCAGCACAGAACAAAATCCAATGTTAGACACGCAGTCCATTTACAAGTTCGTTCTGGGTTTGAACGAAGCCGGAGGCACCAAATTCCTCGCATATCCGTACAATCAACAATACGTCCGGAAGGCTACCACTTCAGCTCCTTCAAGGTAGCTACTCCAATCAAGAGCATCAGTAGCGCCCATCCATCCAATGTGAAGATTGTCGGTCTTGAACCGTCTTCAACTCTTCGACCTCTAACCGTCAATCGATTATTTGAAATGAGAATGAACTCGGCCTTTCATATAATCCACATATATTTAGATTTTCAAGTCAATTCTTCACATGGTTAAATTATTCAACATTCACATTTCAGTTTTTTAGTATAATTTTAATGTTGAACACCTTCAACCATAAAACATCTAGAAACCAAGAAGAATTGGCTTATTCCCGTTCTATATGGTCTATAATATTTTATAACGATATATCGCCATTTTTATTTATTTAAAGACGGCCATATTTAATTAAACGATGTTCAGGTCGTGCTGAGCACTGGCGCTGTTTTTCCCAAAATTTGTTTTACACATATCTGAAAATCTAACCCTTGGATTCAAACAAAGTTTATATCATTGGGAAAATATTCCCAAAGCGAAACCAACGGTTCCAGTTTCGTGAAAATCCGATGGTCGGATCTTCCGGTATAATCGTTTGAAGTTACGATTTCAAAACGCGAACTGCACGGCCTTGATTCATTTTAGTTTATATATATATAATTCATTCGGCGATTTCTATATCGTTTTCACTTCAAATATTTCACTAACACCTTTATATTTCGAAAAATTTCGCCATAACCTCCTTTGTACGGGAAGGGGTTTGGAAATTTATTGGGCCGTATTAGGTACCCAATAAATCCTAATAAGCATACACATATTTATAATGATATATTCCGGTATCCACAGGGGAGTGTGTATAGATCATAACTCCAGAGAATAAATTCTCATCACCCTATAAATGGTTTTCGTGCCTTAATGACCAAAGAGACGTGTTTATTGTCATCTCCAGACCCGTGTGGGTTTTTTATTAATCTTGTAATTTATCGTTACAATTTATATAGTCCAGATCAGTCATTAGTTCAACCTGTAATATATAGTCATCAACATACAAGCCTCTCGCTCGTATAGTAAATCTTCAACCTCGTCACACAAGCTCCAAATGCTTATGTGGTATATGATGAAGTATGCCTATCATCAAGAAGTATGCCATGCAATGTAGTTCAAAATTAATTGTTACTATCCTATGGCGATGTTTATTATTACACACAGAACAACTAGCACTCCACATCCAATGGCATTCCCAGGAGTTGATATAATAATAAAATTTGCACATCCAACTTATTAAGTGTAACAACCCGGAAAATCTGGGCCAGTTTAAAATTTTTATTTTGGCAATTTTATCGAATTTTGATTATTTAAAATGAATTATTTTAAATAATATCGACGAAAATTTATTTTGAATATAATTAGAACGTATATGTTTATACGCGTCGTCGTTAGAATATAAATATTTATATATAATTATAAATAGAATTGAAAATGGCGCGGTAGTTCGATAATTCGATTTCAAACTTCATTTGAATGTACCGGGTGCAAAACAATCCGGATTTTAGTGAAACCAAAAACATTAGGATCTAATAGTGAATATCTTTCCAACGAATCCGAAAAATCAAAAGTTCGTAGCGGGAATCAAAAGTTATGTCCAGTTGAAAATTCTGAATAGTCGCTATGGAATTCAGGCCCTTAAAAATGGACATTTTGCAAATGACCTCGGATTTCGACGAAACCACTTTTGTTGGGTCCGTGATGTAAAGTTAATGCTAGATTCCAAGTTTCATAATTTTTCGAATCAATATGTGAGCGTGGCAAAGGAAAATGCGTTTGACCATTTTCAGTGGATTTTAATCGACTGGAAATTGGTCATTTCTCAAACGGTCTCAGAATTCGACGAAACTAGTTTTGTTAGGACCGTATGGTCAGTACGAAGCTAGAAAATATTTTTCTGGAATTTTTCTAGTTAGTATGTGACCCCGGTAATTTGAAATGTACGTTTAAAATTCAATATAATGATTTAAATGTAAATGCAACGGAAACTGATCGAAACGATCAAATCAACCTACGATACATGTCCCATTGTGTTCGGAATGGGGGTAAAACGCTATGGACGACAGGCGGTGGACCTCGTTTAGAATTCGTATGTAAAAGTCAACTTTTTAGATAAATAAAATAATTAAATAATAAAAAAAAAAAATAAAAAAAAAAACTTTTCTTTCCCCCCCTAACCCGCTCTGGCCCCTTTCTCTTTCATTTCGATTTCAGTATTAATAAAAAAAAAAAAAAAAAAGAAGCGACGATCGCCATCGCCGCCGCCACCACGGGCATCGCGCCGCCCTCGCGTTCACCCCCTCCCTTCCCCTTCCCTTCCTCGACACCGACGCGAGACTCCTCCGCGTCGCAGAACCCATCGCGCCGAAGTCGAAGCCCCCCCCCCTCGCCCGAAATCGCGCCGCCGCTGGGACCCAGACCCGCCACCCACCTCCGCCTCGTTGAAGCCCCCTCAGACGTCGACGAAGACCCCCCCCCCCCCCCCCGCTGTAAGTATTTCTGATTTTTATATTAAATTAAAACTGTTTTTATTTTACAGATTAAATACTGATTTTTTTTCAGGTTTTCAAATACTGATTTTGTTTAAAGGAAAAAAAAATGATTGAAAACTGTTTTTTTTTATTTTTTATTTTTATGATTTAAAACTGATTTTAAATAAATAAGCAGTGACTTATTTTTTTCAGAAAATAGAAATAAAAAGATATGGTTTTGAAAGTAGAAAAAAAAAACATACTTTGTTTTGTAAATAGAAATAGTGAAATAAAAATAGGATTTTTATATATTGAACTTTGAACTAAAAATTCGATTTTTATATATCGAACTTTGAAGTAAAAATATGATTTTTATATATCGAATAGTGAAGTAAAAATTCGATTTTTTATATATTGAAAAGCGAAGTAAAAAATTCGATTTTTACATATGTAGAGAATACGGGCGAAGATGACGAAAAGGCGAAACGACGAAGACTTCTGCAAATGAAGAGCCGTGGAGCTAGGATAGCTATAAGTGAGAATTCCTCACCTTTCAATTTATTTTTCTAGTTATATATATACTAGGATGCAGACGGTGCTTAGTAGCACCCGACACCCGTCCACAGACCATGGACTTGTTTGTTTGACTGTTTGGTGATTGATTGTGATATTGGTTTGAATGTGGTTTGTGGTGTGAAAAATCGAATCGATAAATTGGTTAGGATTAGACGTGCGCCGTTATAAGGCGAAGGAGTAAGGCTAGGTTAGACCCTTACTCCAAAGTTTGTGGTTTGCATAACGAATTGATTTGATTGATGTGTGAATGGCGTGGGCCTTCACTAGACCGGGGATAAGGCTAGGCCTTGTCCCGTTTCTAGTATCGTGCCGTTATGCCGCCGAAATTTTCTAAAATAAGTTAGAAAAATAAAAATAGCATTTTATTTAACGAATGAACTGAATATAAATTCATATGTTAAAATAAAATGTGTTATCGTTAAAAATATAATTTTTAACGTGAATGTGAATAAATAAATATTCATTTACAAACCAGACGGTTTGTTTATGTACACCTATTTGAATGACGTTGATTGGGTCGATAAATTTTACACATCGCCTAACTGCACAAATAAAATATGTGTTTGATTGTTTGAAACCCCACACGGGTGTTAGGATGAAATTTGAAGTTCACTCATCCTGATTTATTAAATATGTCGATCGATTGATTGACAAGCTGCTATAAGCGTTAAATGTCTATATTTGATGCTTATACAGTGTAGTGCACTTTGGTTGATGGTTGATTATTCATCGTTGTTGATATATACATGTGTTGTAGAAAATCCATATAATTAACATTATATGGTAATTGATTGGGCCTCATTCCAGTTTCGAGAAAAAAAGAAATATTTGAAATAGAAATATTTGAAATAGAAATATTTGAAATAGAAATATTTGAAATAGAAATATTTGAAATAGAATATTTGAAAATAGAAATATGTGAAGCCGTGAGGATTAGATTGACGCCATTTTGACGTGAACGATATTTATATCGATTTTATTCATTTTAAAATGAATATTGAAACGTGATTTCGAAATCGAATATTTTGA
The DNA here is from genome assembly GCA_030737875.1 of Allium sativum. Lineage (NCBI taxonomy): Eukaryota > Viridiplantae > Streptophyta > Magnoliopsida > Asparagales > Amaryllidaceae > Allium > Allium sativum. Next base: position 1,001,753,448 of record CM060912.1, read on the forward strand.
AATGAATTGAATTGAAAACGATTTCGAAATGAATTGAATTGAAAACGATTTCGAAATGAATTGAATTGAAAACGATTTCGAAATGAATTGAATTGAAAACGATTTCGAAATGAATTGAATTGAAAACGATTTCGAAATGAATTGAATTGAAAACGATTTCGAAATGAATTGAATTGAAAACGATTTCGAAATGAATTGAATTGAAAACGATTTCGAAATGAATTGAATTGAAAACGATTTCGAAATGAATTGAATTGAAAACGATTTCGAAATGAATTGAATTGAAAACGAATTCGAATTGAATTGAAAGCGAATTGAAATGAATTCAAATTGAATTGAAATTTGAATTGAATAGAAATGAATTTTGAAACGAATTTATAAAGAAGAATTCAATTTTGATTTGAATTGAAAAGGAAGTTGAAATTGCTTTTGAAACGAATTTAAAACCATTTATATAATTCGTTTTAAATAGTAATCGACGAAATATATATTATATATATAATATAATGGCCTGAATAGAACGCGCCGCGCTGCGGCAGTTCGCGAATTTCGACCATTTGTTTCAAACGGACATTACGGGAGATCCGACCGTCGGATTCTCCTAAAACCGGAACCGTTGGGTTCGTATCGAAAAGAGCTTTCTAATGAATGTTAGAAATTTGAAATCTAACGGTTGGATTTGGAGATACGTCCAAATCAAATTCGAAAAAGGTCGCTGTAAGTGCAGTTCGATGGCCGTTAATGGAAATCGACCGTACGGGCCTTGATAAAATTATTAAAAATAGTAATAATTTGTGTAAAATCATAAGAAATGATTTGTGAAAGTTTGGGATGAAAAACTCCATATTTGAAAAGATAAAAATAGATTTTTATCGAAATGAACTAGTTTTGAACTAGAATTATAATTCTATTTATTTTTAAATAAATAAATTGAATTTGAAATGGTTTTGAAAATAACCAAAATTTCCAATGATTGCATTGGAGTGGATTTGAATCGAAATTGTCTTCGGAATATTTCGATGTTGGAATTCGTGATATTACAGGTGTTGTTATGGAAATTTGAAAGATATATATGTATATCGTTATTTCCAATACGACATTTGTTAATCGTAGAATTTGATATTGAATATAGGCCGATATAGTTTCTATTCAGAGCCTTGTATTGAATATCGAATGTGATTTGGGTTTGTCGTGAATGGTGTCTTCACTAACACTGTTCTTGAACCCAGTTGAGAAAAGATTAAATCTTTTTATTTAGATTTAATGAAGTGTACCAATTAAATGATATTTAATTGGAATTGAATTGGTATTGATTTTTGGGTTTATCGTGAACAGTGTTTTAAATAACACTTGTTCTTTAACCCGATAATTAATCGAATGTGATTTGGGTTTGTCGTGAATGGTGTCTTCACTAACACTGTTCTTGAACCCAGTTGAGAAAAGATTAAATCTTTTTATTTAGATTTAATGAAGTGTACCAATTAAATGATATTTAATTGGAATTGAATTGATATTGATTTTTGGGTTTATCGTGAACAGTGTTTTAAATAACACTTGTTCTTTAACCCGATAATTAATCGAATGTGATTTGGGTTTGTCGTGAATGGTGTCTTCACTAACACTGTTCTTGAACCCAGTTGAGAAAAGATTAAATCTTTTTATTTAGATTTAATGAAGTGTACCAATTAAATGATATTTAATTGGAATTGAATTGGTATTGATTTTTGGGTTTATCGTGAATAGTGTTTTAAATAACACTTGTTCTTTAACCCGATAATTAATGGAATGTGATTTTGGGTTTATCGTGAATCGTGTTTTTAAATGACACTGATTCTTTAACCCAGATAATGATTAAAACTAAGTGGAGTTTTAATGAATCTTTAATTAGATTGAAAGGATCGAGAATGGAGTATCACCAGTTTTGCTCCAGGCGATAGTTAAATCTTTAATTAGATTTGAACGTGAAATTTAGAAACTAACTGTCGGTTAGCCAAGCAGAATGGTTTTCTGGATATTGATCTGATGTTGGTTTCGGCCTTCGGGGTTAATATTTGGGGAATTATTCTCTTGATTAATTTACGGTTAGTGACTAATGAACTGGAATGAGGCGTATGTTGTGTTTGTGTAACACTTACTTAAAATATACGCGAGTTATTCGGAAAGACCGGGTTTATCCCATTCTGAATAACTGATACGACGATAAGTCGAAGATGAAGACGATGGTCGAAGACCGGAAGTCTTCACGTCGTTTGGGTGATAACTGATGATCTTGATTGGGCTGTACACCCAAGAAGATGGAAACAGTTAGTGATCGTCCAGACGTACTTGGAGATCGATGGATATGCGGGGTACTAGGTGCCTCCGGTTTCGTTCAGACCCAGAACGGACTTGTAAATGGACTGTGTGTCTGACATCGGATTTCATTCTGTGTGACTGATATCGGTTGCATAGGATGGTTTGCCTGTGTGGCATGCTAAGATGCAAATGATCAAGGCTTCTGTTGAAAAGCAAAGTCTTGTGGTGATGATCAAAGCACGGCCTTTGTGGCGTAGCTTTGTGTAACGTTTACCTCGCGTGTTTCACACCAGGTATGAACCAAAAACGGGAGACGGACCTCAGGGAGGACTTGCGTTTCTTTCTAGCTAGAAGTGGCGTCAGTGGTTTTACACGCCCTGACGAGTTTGACTTATGTGGTTGTTGCTGTTGCGAGGCGCCTCGGTTATATCGGTTTCGGCCGAATGCATTCTGGTCGGCTGACGGACCAGACTTACACCCCATAGGGTGGGGAGACGTATTGTTCAGGCATAATAATCCACTCCGTGTGGACCGGCCCTGACGATCCAAGGCTTGCCTGCGCGCTTGCCTGAGACATGGGCTAGATTGTCTCGAATCGGTTGAGGACTATCTTTTGCCTCGGTTCATAGATGGAAACCCAATTTCCAAATACGAGACTTTGCGGTTTTGATTGTATATCCTATATATGGCGACATAGTGGGATGGGGCGCTCATGCCGCCTATGATTGATACTTATGATTTGAAGTGTTTTATATACTATGCACTTATAATAGTATCAAATGATTTGTTTTAAACGTATCAAGCATTCTTTGGCTGTTATAAGGGAAAACCCTATCCTCGACTGCGTTGCATTGTGTGATGGGACCTGGGTCTTATAACAGCTTCATTTTTCTTTATTTAGCATTGCGCTGTTGGTTTTATGCACTGGTATTCTTGGGAGGAAACCCGTTCCGTGTTATACGGCGTGGTCCCTTGATTTACCTAATGATTTGAAATAAAGATTAATAACTGTTTTAGTTCTCACACCAGTCACATGACTGACCTGGAGTTTATTGTTTTAACCTAAACTCTGGGTGCCCCTATTTTCGACACGGGCAGCTAGTAGTTTTGGTTTTGCAGATTTATATTCACAGGATCCTGGTTTACAGCTGGAACGATATCCGGAAAGCTTTGTATCCGTATATCTCATTCTAGTTGTGTATTGTATTATTTTCCGCTGCTATGTATTTAAATGTAATTTAAATCTCTGATATTTCTGTGTAATATTTATTTGTTTATACTCTGTATATTCTTGTAATCTGATGCATTGTTGTAATAACAATGAAATGTTCTTCTGTATGCGTTCTGTTTTGTCGTGTTCTCAAACGATAGGGCGTTTCGAACGGTCTGAGTCGGTTTAGCGACTGGTTCGGACCGAGCGAAATTCTTTGCCGTCACATTTGGTATCAGAGCTTTGGTTTACAAAGCAGAGAACAAGACACATTAGAACCATACGAAAGAATTCATCAGATATTGGATTAGCAATATCCAATGGGAATGACTCGTTAGAGATGGGATCAGTAGTATCCTAGAACGAGTGTGAAGAGTATATTTTTAAAGTGAAAACAAATTTTATTTTGAAAATTTAAATCAATTATTCATAGTTGATTATTTATTTATATTGATGTGGACAATCCAGTATATGTAGATTTTGCGTATACGTCTGATCCGCGTATATTCGAAGTTTTAATATACCGGGTAGATATAGAACCGCACTCTAGTAGCCCGACAATGTTCTGATGGTGGTTCGAAACATCATCAGCATTTATTTTCGAGTGACGAAGGTGTGATTTCTATATATTTCCATTAGACTGGTGTGAGAACCAAAACTTATATAGTTAGGAACACATTGTTGTGAATTGGCATCAAAAACATGATTTTAGCTTATATATCAAAATTATGAATTTGAAAACTCTAATTCACTAATTGATTGATGTTTGTGTTGTTTGTTTAGTTGTTTGATAATTTTGAACCAATATGCCTAATTTGATCGAATATTGAACTATATTGAAAATTGGTCGCATTTGCTTGCATATATGTACTTACCTTGAACAGGTCATAGCAAGGAGGCTAGAGCCAGAGAATAAAATTTGTTTGCCCGACAAATAGGTACATGTTTACAACATAATTTCCTGTTTTGTTTGGGTGATGATGATTTTGTGAGCCTATTGGCTAGCCGCTTGGCTTTTTCTTTTTCTTTTTGAGATCTGAAGGACCGGGGAAGCTATTTGAAATTCCCCGATGCTCCCTGTGCAGGGGAGGTTATGGCGAAATTTTTCAAAAATTTAGGGTGTTAGCCAAATTTTTGAAATTTTAGAAATTCTCAGAAACTGAAAAGTTGGAGAATGGAAGCCAGATCGAACGTAGAGTTGATTAATCAAACCACTTTCGACTTTGTTCCTTTTCGGGGACGAAAAGTTTTAAGTGGGGGAGATTGTAACAACCCGGAAAATCTGGGCCAGTTTAAAATTTTTATTTTGGCAATTTTATCGAATTTTGATTATTTAAAATGAATTATTTTAAATAATATCGACGAAAATTTATTTTGAATATAATTAGAACGTATATGTTTATACGCGTCGTCGTTAGAATATAAATATTTATATATAATTATAAATAGAATTGAAAATGGCGCGGTAGTTCGATAATTCGATTTCAAACTTCATTTGAATGTACCGGGTGCAAAACAATCCGGATTTTAGTGAAACCAAAAACATTAGGATCTAATAGTGAATATCTTTCCAACGAATCCGAAAAATCAAAAGTTCGTAGCGGGAATCAAAAGTTATGTCCAGTTGAAAATTCTGAATAGTCGCTATGGAATTCAGGCCCTTAAAAATGGACATTTTGCAAATGACCTCGGATTTCGACGAAACCACTTTTGTTGGGTCCGTGATGTAAAGTTAATGCTAGATTCCAAGTTTCATAATTTTTCGAATCAATATGTGAGCGTGGCAAAGGAAAATGCGTTTGACCATTTTCAGTGGATTTTAATCGACTGGAAATTGGTCATTTCTCAAACGGTCTCAGAATTCGACGAAACTAGTTTTGTTAGGACCGTATGGTCAGTACGAAGCTAGAAAATATTTTTCTGGAATTTTTCTAGTTAGTATGTGACCCCGGTAATTTGAAATGTACGTTTAAAATTCAATATAATGATTTAAATGTAAATGCAACGGAAACTGATCGAAACGATCAAATCAACCTACGATACATGTCCCATTGTGTTCGGAATGGGGGTAAAACGCTATGGACGACAGGCGGTGGACCTCGTTTAGAATTCGTATGTAAAAGTCAACTTTTTAGATAAATAAAATAATTAAATAATAAAAAAAAAAAATAAAAAAAAAAAACTTTTCTTTCCCCCCCTAACCCGCTCTGGCCCCTTTCTCTTTCATTTCGATTTCAGTATTAATAAAAAAAAAAAAAAAAAAGAAGCGACGATCGCCATCGCCGCCGCCACCACGGGCATCGCGCCGCCCTCGCGTTCACCCCCTCCCTTCCCCTTCCCTTCCTCGACACCGACGCGAGACTCCTCCGCGTCGCAGAACCCATCGCGCCGAAGTCGAAGCCCCCCCCCCTCGCCCCAAATCGCGCCGCCGCTGGGACCCAGACCCGCCACCCACCTCCGCCTCGTTGAAGCCCCCTCAGACGTCGACGAAGACCCCCCCCCCCCCCCCGCTGTAAGTATTTCTGATTTTTATATTAAATTAAAACTGTTTTTATTTTACAGATTAAATACTGATTTTTTTTCAGGTTTTCAAATACTGATTTTGTTTAAAGGAAAAAAAAATGATTGAAAACTGTTTTTTTTTATTTTTTATTTTTATGATTTAAAACTGATTTTAAATAAATAAGCAGTGACTTATTTTTTTCAGAAAATAGAAATAAAAAGATATGGTTTTGAAAGTAGAAAAAAAAAACATACTTTGTTTTGTAAATAGAAATAGTGAAATAAAAATAGGATTTTTATATATTGAACTTTGAACTAAAAATTCGATTTTTATATATCGAACTTTGAAGTAAAAATATGATTTTTATATATCGAATAGTGAAGTAAAAATTCGATTTTTTATATATTGAAAAGCGAAGTAAAAAATTCGATTTTTACATATGTAGAGAATACGGGCGAAGATGACGAAAAGGCGAAACGACGAAGACTTCTGCAAATGAAGAGCCGTGGAGCTAGGATAGCTATAAGTGAGAATTCCTCACCTTTCAATTTATTTTTCTAGTTATATATATACTAGGATGCAGACGGTGCTTAGTAGCACCCGACACCCGTCCACAGACCATGGACTTGTTTGTTTGACTGTTTGGTGATTGATTGTGATATTGGTTTGAATGTGGTTTGTGGTGTGAAAAATCGAATCGATAAATTGGTTAGGATTAGACGTGCGCCGTTATAAGGCGAAGGAGTAAGGCTAGGTTAGACCCTTACTCCAAAGTTTGTGGTTTGCATAACGAATTGATTTGATTGATGTGTGAATGGCGTGGGCCTTCACTAGACCGGGGATAAGGCTAGGCCTTGTCCCGTTTCTAGTATCGTGCCGTTATGCCGCCGAAATTTTCTAAAATAAGTTAGAAAAATAAAAATAGCATTTTATTTAACGAATGAACTGAATATAAATTCATATGTTAAAATAAAATGTGTTATCGTTAAAAATATAATTTTTAACGTGAATGTGAATAAATAAATATTCATTTACAAACCAGACGGTTTGTTTATGTACACCTATTTGAATGACGTTGATTGGGTCGATAAATTTTACACATCGCCTAACTGCACAAATAAAATATGTGTTTGATTGTTTGAAACCCCACACGGGTGTTAGGATGAAATTTGAAGTTCACTCATCCTGATTTATTAAATATGTCGATCGATTGATTGACAAGCTGCTATAAGCGTTAAATGTCTATATTTGATGCTTATACAGTGTAGTGCACTTTGGTTGATGGTTGATTATTCATCGTTGTTGATATATACATGTGTTGTAGAAAATCCATATAATTAACATTATATGGTAATTGATTGGGCCTCATTCCAGTTTCGAGAAAAAAAGAAATATTTGAAATAGAAATATTTGAAATAGAAATATTTGAAATAGAAATATTTGAAATAGAAATATTTGAAATAGAATATTTGAAAATAGAAATATGTGAAGCCGTGAGGATTAGATTGACGCCATTTTGACGTGAACGATATTTATATCGATTTTATTCATTTTAAAATGAATATTGAAACGTGATTTCGAAATCGAATATTTTGAAATGAATTGAATTGAAAACGATTTCGAAATGAATTGAATTGAAAACGATTTCGAAATGAATTGAATTGAAAACGATTTCGAAATGAATTGAATTGAAAACGATTTCGAAATGAATTGAATTGAAAACGATTTCGAAATGAATTGAATTGAAAACGATTTCGAAATGAATTGAATTGAAAACGATTTCGAAATGAATTGAATTGAAAACGATTTCGAAATGAATTGAATTGAAAACGATTTCGAAATGAATTGAATTGAAAACGATTTCGAAATGAATTGAATTGAAAACGAATTCGAATTGAATTGAAAGCGAATTGAAATGAATTCAAATTGAATTGAAATTTGAATTGAATAGAAATGAATTTTGAAACGAATTTATAAAGAAGAATTCAATTTTGATTTGAATTGAAAAGGAAGTTGAAATTGCTTTTGAAACGAATTTAAAACCATTTATATAATTCGTTTTAAATAGTAATCGACGAAATATATATTATATATATAATATAATGGCCTGAATAGAACGCGCCGCGCTGCGGCAGTTCGCGAATTTCGACCATTTGTTTCAAACGGACATTACGGGAGATCCGACCGTCGGATTCTCCTAAAACCGGAACCGTTGGGTTCGTATCGAAAAGAGCTTTCTAATGAATGTTAGAAATTTGAAATCTAACGGTTGGATTTGGAGATACGTCCAAATCAAATTCGAAAAAGGTCGCTGTAAGTGCAGTTCGATGGCCGTTAATGGAAATCGACCGTACGGGCCTTGATAAAATTATTAAAAATAGTAATAATTTGTGTAAAATCATAAGAAATGATTTGTGAAAGTTTGGGATGAAAAACTCCATATTTGAAAAGATAAAAATAGATTTTTATCGAAATGAACTAGTTTTGAACTAGAATTATAATTCTATTTATTTTTAAATAAATAAATTGAATTTGAAATGGTTTTGAAAATAACCAAAATTTCCAATGATTGCATTGGAGTGGATTTGAATCGAAATTGTCTTCGGAATATTTCGATGTTGGAATTCGTGATATTACAGGTGTTGTTATGGAAATTTGAAAGATATATATGTATATCGTTATTTCCAATACGACATTTGTTAATCGTAGAATTTGATATTGAATATAGGCCGATATAGTTTCTATTCAGAGCCTTGTATTGAATATCGAATGTGATTTGGGTTTGTCGTGAATGGTGTCTTCACTAACACTGTTCTTGAACCCAGTTGAGAAAAGATTAAATCTTTTTATTTAGATTTAATGAAGTGTACCAATTAAATGATATTTAATTGGAATTGAATTGGTATTGATTTTTGGGTTTATCGTGAACAGTGTTTTAAATAACACTTGTTCTTTAACCCGATAATTAATCGAATGTGATTTGGGTTTGTCGTGAATGGTGTCTTCACTAACACTGTTCTTGAACCCAGTTGAGAAAAGATTAAATCTTTTTATTTAGATTTAATGAAGTGTACCAATTAAATGATATTTAATTGGAATTGAATTGATATTGATTTTTGGGTTTATCGTGAACAGTGTTTTAAATAACACTTGTTCTTTAACCCGATAATTAATCGAATGTGATTTGGGTTTGTCGTGAATGGTGTCTTCACTAACACTGTTCTTGAACCCAGTTGAGAAAAGATTAAATCTTTTTATTTAGATTTAATGAAGTGTACCAATTAAATGATATTTAATTGGAATTGAATTGGTATTGATTTTTGGGTTTATCGTGAATAGTGTTTTAAATAACACTTGTTCTTTAACCCGATAATTAATGGAATGTGATTTTGGGTTTATCGTGAATCGTGTTTTTAAATGACACTGATTCTTTAACCCAGATAATGATTAAAACTAAGTGGAGTTTTAATGAATCTTTAATTAGATTGAAAGGATCGAGAATGGAGTATCACCAGTTTTGCTCCAGGCGATAGTTAAATCTTTAATTAGATTTGAACGTGAAATTTAGAAACTAACTGTCGGTTAGCCAAGCAGAATGGTTTTCTGGATATTGATCTGATGTTGGTTTCGGCCTTCGGGGTTAATATTTGGGGAATTATTCTCTTGATTAATTTACGGTTAGTGACTAATGAACTGGAATGAGGCGTATGTTGTGTTTGTGTAACACTTACTTAAAATATACGCGAGTTATTCGGAAAGACCGGGTTTATCCCATTCTGAATAACTGATACGACGATAAGTCGAAGATGAAGACGATGGTCGAAGACCGGAAGTCTTCACGTCGTTTGGGTGATAACTGATGATCTTGATTGGGCTGTACACCCAAGAAGATGGAAACAGTTAGTGATCGTCCAGACGTACTTGGAGATCGATGGATATGCGGGGTACTAGGTGCCTCCGGTTTCGTTCAGACCCAGAACGGACTTGTAAATGGACTGTGTGTCTGACATCGGATTTCATTCTGTGTGACTGATATCGGTTGCATAGGATGGTTTGCCTGTGTGGCATGCTAAGATGCAAATGATCAAGGCTTCTGTTGAAAAGCAAAGTCTTGTGGTGATGATCAAAGCACGGCCTTTGTGGCGTAGCTTTGTGTAACGTTTACCTCGCGTGTTTCACACCAGGTATGAACCAAAAACGGGAGACGGACCTCAGGGAGGACTTGCGTTTCTTTCTAGCTAGAAGTGGCGTCAGTGGTTTTACACGCCCTGACGAGTTTGACTTATGTGGTTGTTGCTGTTGCGAGGCGCCTCGGTTATATCGGTTTCGGCCGAATGCATTCTGGTCGGCTGACGGACCAGACTTACACCCCATAGGGTGGGGAGACGTATTGTTCAGGCATAATAATCCACTCCGTGTGGACCGGCCCTGACGATCCAAGGCTTGCCTGCGCGCTTGCCTGAGACATGGGCTAGATTGTCTCGAATCGGTTGAGGACTATCTTTTGCCTCGGTTCATAGATGGAAACCCAATTTCCAAATACGAGACTTTGCGGTTTTGATTGTATATCCTATATATGGCGACATAGTGGGATGGGGCGCTCATGCCGCCTATGATTGATACTTATGATTTGAAGTGTTTTATATACTATGCACTTATAATAGTATCAAATGATTTGTTTTAAACGTATCAAGCATTCTTTGGCTGTTATAAGGGAAAACCCTATCCTCGACTGCGTTGCATTGTGTGATGGGACCTGGGTCTTATAACAGCTTCATTTTTCTTTATTTAGCATTGCGCTGTTGGTTTTATGCACTGGTATTCTTGGGAGGAAACCCGTTCCGTGTTATACGGCGTGGTCCCTTGATTTACCTAATGATTTGAAATAAAGATTAATAACTGTTTTAGTTCTCACACCAGTCACATGACTGACCTGGAGTTTATTGTTTTAACCTAAACTCTGGGTGCCCCTATTTTCGACACGGGCAGCTAGTAGTTTTGGTTTTGCAGATTTATATTCACAGGATCCTGGTTTACAGCTGGAACGATATCCGGAAAGCTTTGTATCCGTATATCTCATTCTAGTTGTGTATTGTATTATTTTCCGCTGCTATGTATTTAAATGTAATTTAAATCTCTGATATTTCTGTGTAATATTTATTTGTTTATACTCTGTATATTCTTGTAATCTGATGCATTGTTGTAATAACAATGAAATGTTCTTCTGTATGCGTTCTGTTTTGTCGTGTTCTCAAACGATAGGGCGTTTCGAACGGTCTGAGTCGGTTTAGCGACTGGTTCGGACCGAGCGAAATTCTTTGCCGTCACATTAAGGTTTACCTATTTGTCGGGCACACAAATAAATTCTTTACTCAACAGCTAATCCATTTCCTGTTCAACACATGTATATATGTGTGCAAAACTAAGCTAAAAAATATATTTCTAGCGAACGAAGGTTTATCTCCACTTATGGTTATTTTTAACACTTCCTATTTCATTTAAAAATGATATTTTTGGCGAACTAAAATATATTTAAACACACGACTATTTTATTTAGTTCCTATGCATGTTAAAAATAATATTCATAGCAAACAAATATTTATTTCAACACTTGTATATTTTCAGCAATTCACACTCATGATAAAAATGGTATTTTTATCATCAAAAATATTTATTCGACACATGAATGTTTTTAACACTTCATATTCTCAATAAAAATGTAATTTTTATTGTTCAATCTTTTATTCAATACATGAACCTTTTTCCAACAGATGAACTTCTCAACACATGAGCATTTCCACACATGGATATAGTTTATATAGTTTGTAATTATAAGAAAGATATAATTTTTATTGTTGAAACAATTCATTTATAACACGAATATTTACATACTTCATATATAATAAAAATGTGATTTTTATTGTTAAAACAATTTATATATTTAATACCTGAATTTATTCTTCAACACATGAACTTCTCAACACATGAGCATTTCCACACATGGATATGGTTTCAACACATGACTTTTGTTTCAACACATGAAAATAATTTCAACATACGAAAATAATTCTAACACATGAATATTATTCAAAATTTCGGTAGCATAACGGCAGGGTAGTTAAAACCAGCACCGTCCCGAGTACGGCTCCTTACTCTACCTTAAAACCTCGTGGTTTTTGACAATGGGGATTTCATACATCTAATTCGCACGTAGGCGAGTATGATTTTTCTTTTTCACAATTTATTTCAATCACAAATGGGTATTTTTCAACCACAACCAAACAATATCCACCACGAACAATTCTATCAACCATTCGCATTATTCACTAAATTTTTAACACCAATTCACAATCAATAAATATCGTCCATGGTTTGTGGACGAGGGGAGTATATATATCTATTCGTACATAAATATATTTTATTTCCATTCCAACACACATATCATTTATACAATGCATGTATAATTCATACTTCTCTCATACAACATATACCACGCGTGTACGTGCGGTATACAACATGTATATAAATTATATTTCACTTATATAACTTATACAACACATGTCCATTCACATTTCAGTTTAGAAATCTCACATTGGTTGTCGCTTTTCTAAAAATCCTAGCAAGCTCAGAAAAAATCCCCGGACACTTCAAAACTGTAGAGAGCGTCAATACGATCTCGTTATTTCCTGTTTCATCGAATTTCGTTAACAAACGATAAAGATATGATTTTTCAAAGTTTGCAATACTTTAAAGTGTTATTTTCTGTTTAAATTACCCAGGCCGTTACCTTCCAAAACTGCTCGAAATTAGGTTTTTCAATTTCTGGAAATCCATTGCTCGTTACCAAAATCGGATGGCACCATGTAATAGCGCTTGGGGAGGCGCACAAAAAGGGGTATGGGGGTCCCACTCGATGCGGCGGTCGAGGCACGGCGGGCTTCGAGGCGGCGCGTGTAACAACCCGGAAAATCTGAACTAATTAAATTTTTTTAAATTGGCTATTTTGGTGGATTTTAAATATTTAAAATAAATATTTTAAACAATAACGACGAAAAGTAAGTTTCAATCAACATTTGAAAATAAATATAATTAATTCTAATTATAAATAAGGCTTGAAATGGTGCGGTAGTTTCAAAATTTGAATTCAAAATTTGTCTGACTGTACCGGGTGCAAAACAAAACGGATTTGAGTGAAACCAAAAATATTTAAATCTGTTAGTGAATACCTTTCTAAAGAATCTGAAAAATCGAACTTTCATAGCAGGAACAAAAAGTTATGGCCAAATGAATTTTCAAAAAGGTCGCTATAGAGTTTATATAGCCGGTGAAAATGGCCATTTTGCAAATGACCTCGGAATTCGACGAAACTACTTTTGTTGGATCCGGGATGTTAAATTATTGATAGGTTTCAAATTTCATAATTTTTGAAGTTAATATGTGAGCGTGGCAAAGGAAAACGTGTTTTGGTCAATTATAGTTAAATTGGATCGACCAGAAATGGGCCATTTTTCAAACGATCTCAGAATCCGACGAAGCTAGTTTTGTTGGGACCGTATCATCAAAACATAGCTAGATTTATTTTTCTAGAATTTTTCGAATCAGTTTGTGGCCCTGGCAAATTGAAATGTACGTTCAAATCGAATATTGAATGTTATATATTTTAAATTGAAGGAAAAATGACTGAAACAGTCAAATGAGCCTACGAAACATATCCCATTGTGTTCGGAATGGGGGTATTTAGCTAGGGATGACAGTCGTTGGGTTTGGATTGGTGTTCGTGTGTGACAAGGGGTATTTTTGAGAATTTAAAATTTATATAAAAAAAACTCATTTGTCCACATCAGCTCTTCTCTCTCCCCAAACCTCAGATCAACGACGACTAAAGCTCCCATCCTTCCCGTTCATTTTCTGATCAATTCCTGCATCAAAATCAAACACTCCAGTTGGGAAATTTGTAGAGCTTCTCGAGATATTCAAATCCATATAGGGTTTGAATTTTATCGTTCAGAATTGGGGGAGAATTCAGGTTCGAAAGTTTCAAACTTCATCTCGCCGCCGCCGTCAGATGCGACCACCGAGTGGGCCCCACCACCGAATAGGTGCGCCTCTCTCCCCTCTTTCACGTGGCGAAGGCCGATCGACGTATCGTTGCGTGGATTCAAAGAAAAATCAAAACCTAGTTTTGAACATTTCAGAAAGGTATACGGCTATTTTATATTAAACTATATTGTAGCAGTTTAAAGCGCTATGGTTTTTGATTTCACTGTAAAAATCATATCGTTTTGCTATGTTGATGAAATTCAGTGAAACAAGAGACAGTGGACTCGTATGGACGTCTTCTACATTCTAGAAGGGACCCCATATTTTTCTGAGCCTTCTGCTATTTTTGGTGGAGTGGAACCCAATGTGAGATTTCTAATTTATAAACGATTAGAAAAACAATGATGTATAAATTATATAGTCGATGTATGAGTTATATAAGCGTTGTACACCACATGTATAAGCGTTGTATAAGTTGTACGTTCGATGTATAAGTTATATATGCTTTGTAAAAATTATATATGCGATGAAATGACATTGAAATGAATTGAAGTGAATCGAATTATATTTTATATATGAATATATATATATATATATATATATATATATATATATATATATATATATATACTCCCCTCGTCCACAGACCATGGACGATATTTATTGGTTGTGATTGGTGTGAAAATTGGTTGATAGCGAATGGTTGATTAGAATTGTTTGTGGTTGAGAATGATTGATGGTGGTTGAAAAATACCCGTCTATGGTTGAAAACAAAATTAGAATAAATTGTGGAAATGAAAATAAAACATGCCGCATGCGTGCGCACTAGATGCATGAATCCCCATTGTCAAAAACAGTGAGGTTTTAAGATAGAGCGAGGAGCCGTACTAGGGACGGTCTCGGTTTTAACTACCCTGCCGTTATGTTGCCGAAATCTTCAATAATATTCATGTGTTAGAATTATTTTCATGTGTTGAAACTATATTCGTGTGTTGAATAGAAATTCATGCGTTGAATGAAGTTCACGTGTTGAATAAATTATTTGAAAGTGAAAAGTCACATTTTTATTATATATATAGCCTATATAAAATATTAGTATTTGAAATAAATTGTTTTACAATAAAGATCACATTTTTATTATGTATATAAACTATAGAAAATATTCATGTGTTAAATAAAGGACTAGAATGATAAAAATCATATTTTTATCGTGTGTGTGAAGTCGGAAACGTTCATGTGTTGAATATATGGATTAAATAATAAAATCTACATTTTTATTGTGAATATGAAGTGTTAAAAATGGTGACGTGTGAAATAAATATTTTTGATGATAAAAATAACATTTTTATCAAATCTATAAAGTGGATATGGTTTTGAAATCGACGAAAGAATTATATTTATATATATTTATATAAATATAATTAAAATATAGTGAATAACGAAGCTGCAATTCGTGTTTTGAAACCGTGATTTCAAACGATTAGTGCGGAAGATCTGGCCATCGGATTTTCCCGAAACCACAACCGTTCGCTTCGCCTTGGAAATATCTTTCCAACGACACCCACTGTGTGAAGATCCAACGGTTGGATTGTCTGGAATGTTTAATTCAAATCTAAAGAAAAACAGCGCTAGAATCGATTATATATATATATATATATATATATGAATATAATTAAATTAAATTGAATAACGACGCTGCAGTTCGTATTTTGAAATCGTAACGTCAAACGATTAGTGCGGGAGATCCGACCCTCGAATATTCCCAAAACTGAAACCGTTGGGTTCATTTTGAAAAGATCTTTCTAATGATATAAAATTTGTGAAGATCCAATGGTTAGATTTTTTGATATGTTTAAATCAAATCTGAAGAAAAGCAGCGCCACGGCCGCGTTATGGCCTGAAGCATTGTTTTGAATGAATTGGCTATTTTGAAATAAATAAAAATAGCGATAAATCGTGATAAAATATTATAAATGATATGGAATGGAAATAAACTGAATTTGCTCGATTTAGGTGATAATTGATGGTTGAATGTGTTTGGCTGAAAATTACATTAAAGAACCGAATTAGTGATATCGAATAATTTAACCATTGAAATGATTTGATTTGAAATTCTAAATATACGTGAATTATTTGAAAAGGCCGAGTTAATTCTCATTTTAAATAATTGATCGATGAGTGAAAGTCGAAGATATGAAGACGGTGCAAGACCGATGATCTTCACGTCGAATGGAGGGGTGCTACTGATGCTCATGATGGGAGTAGCTACCTTGAAGGGGTTGAAGTAGTAGCCGTCCGGACGTACTTGTTGATTGTATGGATGTGCGAGGTATTGAGTGCCTCCTGTTTCGTTCAGACCCAGAACGAACGTATAAATGGACTATGTGTCTGGCATTGGATTTTGTTCTGTGCTGATTGATCTCTATTAAATATATATCTGTTTGGCGGCGGAGAATTTATTCTCTTGCTTAATGCCCTTCTTTGAGAGGTACGAGCTCAGAGGTTATATATCGATAAAAATCAGTCGCATGGAGTGAATTGCCTGTGTGGCATGCCTAAGTGGCAGATGATCAAGCCTTCTGTTGAAAAGCAAAGTCTTGTGGTTGATGATCAAAGCACGGCCTGTGTGGCATAGCTTTGTGTATAACGTGAATTTGCGAGGCTCACACTCCGGTATGGACCAGAAACGGGAGAAGGATCCAGGGAGGACATACATTTCTTTCTAGCTAGGGTGGTGTCAGTGTCCTACCAGCCCTGACATTTATATTAATTTCACCTGTGTGGTTGTTGCTGTTGCAAGGCGCCTCAGATATATCGGTCGACCCCGAATCGATGGAGATATTAGGCTATTTACGCCCCAAAGGGCGGGGAAACGCATTGTTCAGGCATTTTAATCCACATCGGTGGACCGACCCTGTGGCTCCTAAGGCTTGACTGAGTACTTGCCTGAGGCTCGGGCTAGAGAGTCTCGAATTCGGTAAGGACTATCTTTTGCCTTGGTTCATGATGGAAATCCAATTTCCAAATACGACATCGTGCGGTTTTGATTGTATATATATATGTCGACATGATATATGGTACCCATGCCGTCTATGATTGATAGTTATGATTGAAATTGTTTTTGAAACATATATACACTAGAAATAATATCAAATGAATTGTTTTGCCCGTATCAAGCATATTTTGGCCATTATAAGGTAAAACTCTATCCTCTGGTTTGTGTTGCATTGTGTGATGGGAACTGAGTCTTATAATGGCTTCATTTTTATAAAAAGCATTGCGATGTTTAAAAGATTTATTTGTTTTAAAGCACTGGCAATCCAATGGAGTAAACCTGTTCCGCAAAAGTTGCGTGGTCCTGTGATTAGCCATATTGTAAAATGTGTTAAGTAGATTTCTCATACCAGTCCCATGACTGACTCGTAGTTTGTTTCACTTGCAAACTCGGGTGCCCCTATTTCTACACGGGCAGCCTTGTATTCAGGTTTTAGCAGGCTCTTTCTGGATAGCTGGAGCTGAAGATGAATTCTATCATTTATCTCTTTTTATGTTGTTCAACTCCTGTTGTACATATTTTCTTTTCTTTTCCGCTATAGACATTTTATGTATAGCTGAATTGTATTTGTTCTAAGTATGATCCTATATACTGTGTAACTCTGATGATTATATTTATCTAGTGTATTCTATTGTACATTATCTAGTGTATTTAATTATTTCTGTTCTGCTGTTATCTATTTATGTGTTATATTCCAAAGATTACCCTTGCACCGTCTCATCGGATTTTGGGGTCATCACAAACGTGGTATCAGAGCTTTAGTTAAGCTTAGTTCTGGAATATAACATATGAACGAACTCATCATAAATAGAACCAGTAGTGTTCTAGGATGAGTAACTTGTTACAGATAGGATCAGTAATATTCTAGTATGAGTATAACAGAATGAAATACACCTCGATAGACACATTTACATTCAAGTATATGTCTCTATGCTTTATATTACCTTTTCTGTTGACCAGACACTTGGTCTGCTATTTGCAGAAGTACTAGAAAATGAGTGTCAGAAACAGGAGGAATGCAGAACCAGATCTAGAGGCTCTATTAAAGAGATATCGAAATCTAGGTAGAGCACAATTCTCGAGCAATGAATCTATAATTCAAACTCAAGCTTGGATAAGTTCTGTTGAAAGAATTTTTGAACGTATCCAGTTGAGAGATGATCAGAAGAGATTAGTGGCATCTTGGGCACTCAAAGAAAAAGCTTTAATCCGGTGGGAAACAATCATCAAAGATAATCCCGAAGGTGATATCACCTGGGATAGATTCAAAGGGATTTTCAGTTGAAGATTTACTCCTCCAGAAGCAATGGAGAGGTTATGTGATGAATTCTACTATCTGATACAAGGTGATATGAATATCCCTGAATATCATAAGATATTTAATGAACTTTCTCATTTTTCCCCTCATCTAATTCAAGATCCAAAGAGGAAGAATCTGAGGTTTATTAATGGCCTTCAAAGAAAATACCAGAATAAAGTAATGGGGCATGTGAAGCTTCCTTTTTCTGAAATGATATACATGGCTTATCAGTATGAAGATCTTGATAGGCGAGGCCTTTTTGTCGACGAAGAGGAAGTCAATTCTGGCAACAAAAGGAAATTTGAAACTGATAGCCCAGAGAAAAGTGCACAACCTGAGGCCAGCACGAAGTCTGAGCTCGGAAAGAAGCCTAGATTCCATCGGGAAAAAGTTAAGCCTGAAATAGGACCAGTAACAACTGCCATATGCTCTAACTGCAAGAAGCAATGACATCTGTCGATAAGTTACAAATCTCTGAAGAAATGAATAAAGGGGTAGTATCCTAATGAGAAGCAAGAGAAGTCTCATGGTTCACGGGTATGCCATAAGTGTCAACAGACAGGTCGTCTTGCTAGAAATTGCCTGCTATTCAGAAAATCTGAAGTAGTTCAGGTAAATGAAGTGGTAGAAGTTCCTGCATCCTCGTCTAGTCAGGAAAGGTCAGATGTTTTAGAAAGCACGCTTACTGTCAAAAACATTCCGATTAAAGTACTGTTTGATACAGGCACTTCGAGAAGCTTTATTGCAAAGAATGCGGTTAAGAAATTGGATTTGAAATTGAAAAAGCTCAAAGAACCCATCACTGTCCATAATCCGGTTGGGGGTTCCCTCGATCTTAGTTGGGTTTGTGGGGAACCTATTTTTTTTCTCTTTATCGGTTCCCTTGTATCTCGATCATGATGAATTTTACCGAATTCGATCTTATTTTAGGATTGGATTGGTTAACCAATTACGAAGCGGAAGTTAATTGTGCAGAAAGATTTGTCAAGGTTAAAACGAAGCTTGCCAATATTGTAATCCCTGTGAAGGCCTGAATTCTGATAGAAAAGACTTCTGGGCAGCTTTAGATGTTTCTCCTGCTCAAATAGAACTTGTTCCTGTCATTACAAGGAATATGCTAGTCGACATAGAAAATATCCTAGTTATCAAGAACTATGCGGATGTGTTCGAAGAAGTTGTTAGCTTACCTCCGCAGAGAGAAATCGATTTTAAAATCTCTTTGGTTCCGAATGCAAGGCCAGTAGTTCACGTTATTCGAAGGATGAACTTGAAGGAAAAAGAAGAGTTAGATAATCAAACTAGACAGCCAGTATGGAAAGGTCTGATCAGGCCTAGTTTCTCTGATTGGGGAGCAGCAGTGGTATTTGCCCCGAAGTCAGACGGTACTCTCAGACTGTGTGTAGATTATCGTTACTTGAATAAGCAGACACTGAAAAACAAATATCCATTGCCGCGGATTGATGATTTGTTGGATCGATTGAATGGAGCACAAGTGTTTTCCTGAATGGACCTAGCTACAGGTTTCCATCAGCTTCGTATTGCCGAAGAGTGGGTTCCTTTGACAGCATTCAGAGGCCCAGACTTATTCTACGAGTGGTTAGTAATGCCGTTCGGCTTATGTAACGCTCCAGCATATTTTGTCGATCTAATGAACCGTGTATTCAGAGAAGTATTGCATAAATTTGTTCTGGTTTTCATTGATGATATATAGATCTTCTCTAAATCAGAAGGCGAGCATGAAAAATATTTGGAACAAGTGTTAGAAATTCTGAGGAAAAATGTGTTGAAAGCAAAGTTTTCCAAATGTATATTCTGGCAAGAAGAAGTCAAATTTCTTGGCCACGTCGTGTCTAAGCAAGGAATTTCAGTGGATCCCAGTAAAATCACTACTATTCAGAATTGGAAACAGCCTCGTACACCCACAGAAGTCAGAAGTTTCCTCGGATTAGCCAGTTATTATCGGAAATTCATTAAGGATTTCGCGAAGACATCTAATTCCTTAACGAAACTGACTAAGAAACATTCGAGATTCAATTGGACTTCAGAATGTGAGGAAGCTTTCTAGAAGTTGAAATTAAAACTGAAGACTACTCCAGTGTTAACAATAATAGATGGCAATGAGGACTTGAAAGTCTGGAATGATGCATCTAGAGAAGGCCTTGGTGCAGTGTTAATGCAAAGAGGTCAAGTGATTGCTTATGCTAGCCGTCAGCTGAAAACGCATGAGAAGAATTACATTACCCATGATCTTGAGTTGTTAGCCATCGTATTCGCTTTGAAAATCTGGAGGCACTACCTTTTGGGTGAGAAATTCGAACTGTATACAGACCATCAGTCATTGAAATATTTGTTCACTCAGAAAGACTTGAATCTGAGGCAACAGCGTTGGCTAGAGTTTCTTGCGGCGTACGATTTTGAGATTTTGTACACTCCAGGGAAAGCCAATGTTGTGGCTGATGCACTGAGTAGAAAGAATGTAATAATCGCCAGTTTTATCATTATGACATCTTTGATTGATAAAATATCTTCTCTTCAGAAGGATGATCACTTCATTCAAAGAATTAAAGAAAGAATACAGAAAGGCGAGACCTTGAGTTTTCGGATAGATGAAGAGGGAATCCTAAGGTTGAAAGGCCGAATGTGTGTGCCGAACATTGCTGAACTTCGAAGAGAAGTATTGGATGAATGTCACAAAGCCAAGCTTAGTATCCATCCAGGAGTGAGCAAGATGTATAATGATATCAAATGCACTTTCTGGTGGAGATCTATGAAACTTGACATCTCCTTATATGTTAGCCGGTGTTCTACTTGTCAACAAGTTAAAAGCGATCAGCAGAAGCTCGATGGATTGTTGCAACCTTTGGAAATTCCCGGTGGGAAGTGGGAACAGATTTCTATGGATTTCATAGATGGTTTGCCCAGGACTATGAAAGGAAATGACAGTATTTGGGTGATCGTGGATCGGTTTACGAAGACCGCTCATTTCATACCTGTCAAATCGAATAGAACTGCTCAAATTCTGGCGCAGATTTATTTCAAAGAAATTGTTAGATTGCACGGAGTTCCCATGAGCGTCGTTAGTGATCATGACCTGATTTTTGCTAGTAAATTCTGGGAAGCATTCCAAGCAGAATTGGGGACGAAACTGAACTTGAGCACCGTATATCATCCTCAAACAGATGGCCAAACTGAGAGGGTGAATCGTATTCTAGAAGATCTATTGCAGGCTTGTATTCTTGATTTTGGCGGATCATGGGAAGACCATTTACATTTGGCTGAATTCTCATATAATAACAGCTACCAGGCGAGCTTGAAAATGTCTCCATTCAAAGTATTGTATGGTAGACCGTGCCGATCCCCTGCTTGTTGGGTTGAACCTGGTAATAGACATGTATTGGGGCCTGATATGATTCGCGATGCTGCAGATATAGTCCATTTCGTTATGAAACGATTATTAGCCGCCCAAAGCCGACATAAAAGCTTTGCAGATAAAAGAAGAAGAGATATATCATTTGCGGTTGGTGACTATGTTTATTTGAAGGTATCTCCGATGAGAGAAGTTATCCGGTTCGGTAAAACCGGGAAATTGGCGCCCAAATTCATTGGCCTGTTTCCTATTCTTAAACGAGTTGGAACTCTCGCATATAAGGTTTAATTGCCTAATTGGTTGCCTGCAGTGCATGATGTATTTCACGTATCTCAACTTCGAAAGCATGTTCATGATCCAGACTTGATCGTGGAAGAAGCAGCGCAACAGGATATAGAAATCACTCAAGAATTGGCTGTGAGAAGAGAGCCGCTAAAGATAATTGGCAAAGAAACCAAAGAGCTGAGGAACAAAAAGGTTCACTTAGTCAAAGTGCAATGGAGTGGAGATCCGCGAGATTGTGGGAAACAGAGGAAAGCATTAAGAAAGCCTATCCTAAGTGCAGGGTGGATATCTCTGATTGACTCTGGTGCAAGGTACATTTACCATATTTTGCATTTCCATTATGTTCTCCACTTTGTTATTGTTTCTTTGCATAGATGTGAACTTTTTAATTGTATAGTCTAAATGATGTTTGTGTTGTGTGATAGTGGATTTGAATAATTAAATTATTAGAAGGTAATTAAATTAATTAATAAAAGAATGAATGATAGAATTTATTCGACTAAATCACACATTGAACTGGGTTAAAAATAGATAGAACTATATAGATGTGCATTATATATGTTTGAACAGGTAAATGGATTAGCTGTTGAGTAAAGATTTTATTTGCGTGCCCGACAAATAGGTAAACCTTAATGAGTTGGATGCGTAATTTTATTATTATATCAACTCCTGTGAATGCCATTGGATGCGGAGTGCTGGTTGTTCTGTGTGTAATAATAAACGTTGCTATAGGATAGTAACAATAAATTTTGAACTACACTACATGGCATACTTCTTGAAGATAGGCATACTTCATCATATACCACATAAGCATATGGAGCTTGTGTGACGAGGTTGAAGATTTACCATACGAGTGAGAGGCACGTG
This sequence comes from Allium sativum, assembly GCA_030737875.1. Taxonomy (NCBI): domain Eukaryota; kingdom Viridiplantae; phylum Streptophyta; class Magnoliopsida; order Asparagales; family Amaryllidaceae; genus Allium; species Allium sativum. Next base: position 1,001,776,370 of record CM060912.1, read on the forward strand.
TGGCGATGACTATATTTTACAGGTTGAACTGATGACTGATACGGACCATATAAAATATAACGGTAAATTGCCAGATTAATAAAAACCCCACACGGGTCTGGAGTTGACAATAATCACGTCTCTTTAGTTATTAGATACGGCACATGGACTATTTGTTTCCCACACGGGACAAGGTGACGAGAATTTATTCTCTGGAGTAATTAAAAATACATACTCCCTCAGGCTTAGACAGGGTGACGAGAATTTATTCTCTGGAGTTATTATCTATACACGCTCCCCTGTAAACACCAGAATATATCACTATAAATATGTGTATGCTTTATAGGATTTATTGGGTACCTAATACGGCCCAATAAATTTCCAAACTCCTCCCCGTACAAAGGAGGTTATGGCGAAATTTTTCGAAAATTTAGGGTGTTAGCCAAATTTTTGAAGAATTTGAAAATTCTCAGAAACTGAAAAGTTGGAGAATGGAAGACAGATTGAAAGTAGAGTTGATTAATCAAACCACTTTCAACTTTGTTCCTTTTCGGGGACGAAAAGTTTTAAGTGGGGGAGATTGTAACAACCCGGAAAATCTGAACCAATTTAAAAATTTTAAATTGGCTATTTTTGTGGATTTTAAATATTTAAAATAGATATTTTAAATAATAACGACGAAAATTAAGTTTGAATCGGCATATGAAAATAAACATAATTAATTCTAATTATAAATAAGGCCTGAAATGGCGCGGTAGTTTTAAAATTTGAATTCAAACTTTGACTGACTGTACCGGGTGCAAAGCAAAACGGATTTGAGTGAAACTAAAAATATTTAAATCTGTTAGTGAATACCTTTCTAACGAATCTGAAAAATCGAAGTTTCTTAGCAGGAAGCAAAAGTTATGGCCAAATGAATTTTCAAAAAGGTCACTATAGAGTTTATATAGCCCGTGAAAATGGCCATTTTGCAAACGACCTCAGAATTCGACGAAACCACTTTTGTTGGATCCGGGATGTTAAATTATTGCTAGGTTTCAAATTTCATAATTTTTGAAGTTAATATGTGAGCGTGGGAAAGAAAAACGTGTTTTGGTCAATTTTAGTTAAATTGGATCGACCAGAAATGGGCCATTTTTCAAGCGGTCTCAGAATCCGACGAAACTAGTTTTGTTGGGACTGTGTCGTCAAAACATAGCTAGATTTATTTTTCTGTAATTTTTCGAATCAGTTTGTGGCCCTGGCAAATTGAAATGTACGTTCAAATCGAATATTGAATGTTATATATTTTAAATTGAAGGAAAACTGACTGAAACAGTCGAATGTGCCTACGAAACATATCCCATTGTGTTTGGAATGGGGGTATTTAGCTGGGGGCGACAGTCATTGGGTTTGGATTTGTGACGATCCCAAAACCCCGTGACACGGTGTTAAGGATAATCATTGGAATATAACACATTAGTCATCATTAGCAGATCACAGATAATAGCATAAACATAAAATAGAATAATTTACACACATATGACAGCAGAATCATATAGATATCACCACATCAGAGAGCACAGTGCAGGATACAACTTAGTGCATAATAATACATAATCAGTCACCTTCACCAGAGGCGGAATCATACATAAAGAGTACACAAAATAAATATCAGTCTACATCGCCAGTGGCGAAACCATAATGCATATACTATAATGGCGGAAAGAGTCGAAGTCAGCACGGTGTAGTCAAGCCTCTCCATGAGCCAAAAGTGCACCAGGTACCTGTAACTAGGCTGCCCGTATGAAAATGAGGGCACCCGAGTTTGCAAGGTGAAATAAACTACGAGTCAGTCATGGGACTGGTATGAGAAATCTACTTAACTTATTAACAACAATAATAAGGCAAATCAAAGGACCACGCCACTTTCGCGGAACGGGTTTACTCCAATGAGTGCTAGTGCATGAAATAAAGTAAATGATTAAATCATCGCAATGCTTTTTATAAAATGAAGCCATTATAAGACTCAAGTCCCATCACACAATGCAACGCAAGCCGAAAGATAGAGTTTTACCTTATAATGGCTAAAAATGCTTCATACGAAGAAAACAAAAGTATTTGATATTATTACTAGTGCATATCTGTTTCAAAAGTGATTTCAATCACAAATATCAATCATAGGCGGCATAAATGACCCATACCACTTTGTCGCCGTACTAGTAATACAATCACATCTGAAATTTCGTATTGGAAATTGGGTTCGATCATGAGTCGAGGCAAGGGGCAAGCTCCTCTCCGTTCAAGACACTCTAGCAAATGTCCCAGGACCCCACTATGATCCTTGGATCTTCAGGGTCGGTCCTCTCTTACTTTTGAGGATTAGTTATTCCTAAACGCACGTTTCCCGGTCCTTACAAACCTATATCGAGGCGCCTCATATTCCAACAACCACACAGGTGAAAAGTATATCTAATGTCAGGGCTGGTAGGTCACTGACACCACCTTAGCTAGAAAAAAAGTCAGAAACCCTCGCTCTCTCTCTCTCTCATCGACGATCTACGTCGTTCGCCGCTTCCCAACCAAATCGCCGCCGCCACAGGCAATTCCAGCCTTCGCCAACACCACCAGTCAACGCGCCTCCCTCCCCTCTTCCAATCCAACCCAAGCTCGACCCCTATCGCCACCTCCATCGCCGGAATCAACAACCCAAACCCCGACACTTTCCGCCGCCGCCACTTACGCCAGAGACCACCGGACCACCTCAAACCACCCTGCTCCGACTCCCCTTTCCTCCCTTTTCCACGTCATCACCTCTGATCATCCTATCGTGCCTCGGTTCTCGCGAAAACTGCAACCCTTGTTTTGAACCATCGTGAAAGGTGTCTTTTTTGATGTTTGAACTTTGGAAAATCATATCTTTATGGTGTGTTGACGAAATTCGATGAAACAGGAAACATCGGGACCGTAAGGAAGCTCTCTACCACATAGAAGAGACCGTGGATTTTTCTGAGTCATCTACGATTTTTAGCACTCCAAAAACCAAGGTAAGAAATCTAAATTAAATGAATTTGAATGGAAAATGTTGTGTATAAACTATATATGCGAAATATAAATTACACACGTGTTGTATACCTCATGTACATGCGTTGTGTAAGCTATATAAGCGAAGTATGAATTATACATGCATAGAATAATTGATATATGTGTTGAAATGCAAGTGAAATATAGAAATTATAATATATATATATATACATATACATATACATATATATATATATATATATATATGTACACTCCCCTCGTCAACAAACCATGGACGATATTTATTGTTGTGTATTGGTGTGAAATATTGGATGAAAAATGCGAATGGTTGAATAATTGTTTGTGGTTGATATTGATTGGTTGAGGTTGAAAAATACCCATTGGTGATTGAAATGAATTGGAAATAATTGTGGAAATAAAAATAAAATATGCCGCCTGCGTGCGAATTAGATGCGTGAATCCCCATTGTCAAAAACCGCGAGGTTTTATGGTTGAGCGAGGAGCCGTACTAGGGACGGTGCCGGTTTTAACTACCCTGCCGTTATGCTGCCGAAATTTTGAATAATATTCATGTGTTAGAATTATTTTCATTTGTTGAAATTATCTTCATGCGTTGACATTAAAGCCATGTGTTGAAACCATACCCATGTGTGGAAATACTCATGTGTTGAGAAGTGATGTGTGAAAATTAAATTCATGTGTGAATGAATGAAGTGTTTAAACAATAAAAATCACATTTTTATAATATATATGAAGTATGTAAAATATTCGCCTTATATATAAATAGTTTCAACAATAAAAATTTCATCTTTCTTATATGAACAACATATATAAAATATTCATGTATGGAAATGCTCATGTGTTGAGAAGTGTGTGTGTTGGAAAAGTTCATGTGTTGAATAAAAAGATTGAACAATAAAAATTACATTTTTATTGAAACTATGAAGTGTTAAAAACATTCATGTGTTGAATAAATATTTTAAATGATAAAAATATCATTTTTATTATATATGTGTCATGCTAAAGATATGCGATCGTTGAAATAAATATTTGTGAGAGAAATATTATTTTTAACATGCATAGGAACTAAATAAAATAATCATGTGTTGAAATATATTTTAGTTCGCCAAAATTATCCATCTTTGAAATGTGAAGTGTTAAAAATAGCCACTTGTTCAAATAAATATGCATGAGTTGAAATACTCATTAATTAGCTAATGATATGATTTTTGCCTATGCATGCAACATTAGAATGAATGGTGTTTTTAAACTAAAGTGAATCAAATATGAAGTTGAATGGAAAATGAGAAGTGATGAGAATTGTATATATGTACATGCATATTTATTGAACAGGTTACAGCAAAGAGGCTAGAGAAGAGGAATAAAATTTTGTGCCCAACAAATAGGTACACGTTTACTGTTTTTTTGGGTGATGATTTTATGAGCCTATTGGCTAGCCGCTTGGCTTTTTCTTTTTCTTTTTGACATGAGACGCCCGTGTGGCTATTTGGTAATTTTCCCAGCCCCTCCTGTACAAAGGAGGTTATGGCGAAATTTTCCAAAATTTAAAGGCGTTAGTGAAATATTTGAAGTGAAAATGATATAGGAATTTTTGAATGAACTATATTTATATAAATATAAATAAAATTAAAACGAAACGTGGCCGTGAAGTTTGTGTTTTGAAACCGTGATTTCAAATGACTAGTGCGGGAAATCCGACCATTGGATTTTTCCGAAACCGCAACCGTTGGGTTCGCCTTGAAAATATCTTTCCAACGGCACCAACTTTGTGAAGATCCGACGGTTGGATTGTCTGGAATGTTTAATTCAAATTTGAAGAAAAACAGCGCTAGAAATGATTATATTTATATATATATATATATATATATATATAATTAAATTAAATCGAATAACGACGCTGCAGTTCGTAATTTGAAATCGTAACTTCAAATGACTAGTGAGGAAGATCCGACCGTCGGATTTTCCCAAAACTAGACCCGTTGGATTCGTTTTGAAATGATCTTTCTAACGATATAAAATTTGTAAAGATCCCACGGTTAGATTTTCAGATATGTGTAAAACAAATTTAGTGAAAAACAGCGCCAGTGCATCGGCACGACCTGAAACGTCGTTTAATTAAATATGGCCCTTTTAAATAAATAAAAATGGTGATATATCGTTATGAAATACTATGGACGATATAGAGTGGAAATAAACCAATTTTGTTGTGTTTGCGTGATATGTGATGGTCGAATGTATTTAACATGAAAATTATAAATAAAGAACTAAAATGTGAATGTTGAATAGTCCAATCATGTAATAAATTGATTTGAAAATCTAAATATACGTGGGTTATTTGAAAAGGCCGAGTTCATCTCATTTCAAATAATCGAACGACGTTGAGAGGTCGAAGAGTTGAAGACGGTTGAAGACCGACGATCTTCACATTGGATGGATGGGCGCTACTGATGCTCGTGATCGGAGTAGCTACCTTGATGGAGCTGAAGTAGTAGCCGTCCGGACATAGTGTTGATTGTGCGGATATGCGAGGAAATTGGTGCCTCCGGTTTCGTTCAAACCCAGAACAGACTTGTAAATGTACTGTGTGTCTGACATTGGATTTTGTTATGTGCTGATTGATCTCTGTTAAATATATATCTGTTTGGCGGCGGAGAATTTATTCTCTTGCTTAACGCCCTTCTCTGAGATGTACGAGCTCAGAGATTATGTATTGATAGAAATCAGTCGCATGGAGTGGATTGCCTGTGTGGCACGCCTAAGTGGCATATGATCAAGGCTTCTGTTGCAAAGCAAATTCTTGTGGTTGATGATCAAAGCATGGTCTGTGTGACGTAGCTTTGTGTATAACGTGGATTCGCGAGCCTCACACCTCGGTATGAGTCAAAAAGGGGATAGTGACTGCAGGGAGAGCACGACGTTTCTTTCTAGCGAAGGTGGTGTCAGTGACCTACCAGCCCTGACATTATATATACTTTTCACCTGTGTGGTTGTTGGAATATGAGGCGCCTCGATATAGGTCTGTAAGGACCGGGAAATGTGTGTTCAGGAATAAATAATCCTCAAAATTAAGAGAGGACCGGCCCTGAAGATCCAAGGATCATAGTGGGGTCCTGGGACATTTGCTAGAGTGTCTCGAACGGAGAGGAGCTTGCCCCTTGCCTCGACTCATGATGGAACCCAATTTCCAGTACGAAATTTTGGATGTGATTATATTACTAGTACGACGACATATTAGTATGGGTCATTTGTGTCGCCTATGATTGATATTTATGATTGAAATTGCTTTTGAAATAGATATGCACTAGTAATAATATCAAACACTTTTGTTTTATTCGTATGAAGCATTTTTGGCCATTATAAGGTAAAACTCTATCCTCCGACTTGCGTTGCATTGTGTGATGGGACCTGAGTCTTATAATGGCTTCATTTTATAAAAAGCATTGCGATGATTTAATCATTTACTTTATTTCATGCACTATCACTCATTGGAGTAAACCCGTTCCGCGAAAGTGGCGTGGTCCTTTGATTTGCCTTATTATTGTTGTTAATAAGTTAAGTAGATTTCTCATACCAGTCCCATGACTGACTCGTAGTTTGTTTCACCTTGCAAACTCTGGTGCCCTCATTTTCACACGGGCAGCCTAGTTACAGGTACCTAGTGCACTATTGGCTCATGGCGAGGCTTGACTATACCGTGCTGACTTCGACTCTTTCCGCCATTATAGTATATGTATTATGGTTTCGCCATTGGCGATGTAGACTAATATTTATTTTGTGTACTCTTTATGTATGATTCCACCTCTGGTGAAGGTGACTGATTATGTATTATTATGCACTAAGTTGTATCCTGCACTGTGCTCTCTGATGTGGTGATATCTATATGATTCCGCTGTCATATGTGTGTAAATTATTCTATTTTATGTTTATGCTATTATCTGTGATCTGCTAATGATGATTAATGTGTTATATTCCAATGATTATCTTTAACACCGTGTCACGGGGTTTTGGGATCGTCACAGCTGGTATCAGAGCTTTGGTTAACCTTAGTTCTGGTTTTTTTATTTTTAAAAATAATGAAAGGAAATTTCTGATTAGCCCATGGTTTTAATAAATTTTTAAATAGTGTTTCTCCACACGGACACCAATTCAAACCCAACGACTGTCATCCCTAGCTAATTACCCCCATCCCGGACACAATGGGATATGTTCCGTTCGCCAATTCGACTGTTACAGTCAGTTATTCTTCAAATTAAAGTATAAAACATTTAATTTTTAACTTTGAACGTACATTTCAATTTGCCAAGGCCACAAACTGATTCGAAAAATTCCAGAAAAATAAATCTAGCTATGTTTTGACGCTACGGTCCCAACAAAACTTGTTTCATCGAATTCTGAGATTGTTTGAAAAATGGCCATTTTCTGGTCGATCCAATTTAACAGAAATTGACCAAACACATTTTATTTTGCACACTCACATACTACCTTCAAAAATTATGAAATTTGAAACCTAGCAATAGTTTGACAACCCAGACCCAACAAAAGTGGTTTTGTCGAATTCCGAGGTCGTATGAAAAATATCAATTTTCCAGGGCTATATATTCTATATAGCGACCTTTCTGAAAATTCATTCGGCCATAACTTTTGATTCCCGTTATGGAACTTCGATTTTTCTGTTTCGTTAGAAAGGTATTGATAAACAGATTTAGATATTTTTGGTTTCACTAAAATCCGTTATATTTTCCACCCTGCACAGTCAGTTAAAGTTTGAATTCAAATTTTCAAACTGACTCACTATTTCTAATTCACTATTTTATTGAAATATTCTATTTCAATTGTTCAAATTCCTTTGAAATGACCAATTTAAAAATTTTAAATTGGCTCGTATTTTCCGGGTTGTTACAGGATTGGTGTTCGTGTGTGACAAGGGGTATTTTTGAAAATTTAAAATTTATATAAAAAAAATATCTCATTTGTCCACATCAGCTCTTCTCACCCCCCGCACCCCCGATCGACGACGACTAAAGCTCCCATCCTTCCCGTTCATTTTCTGATCAATTCGCGCATCAAAATCAAACACTCTAGTTGGGAAATTTGTAGAGCTTCTCGAGATCTTCAAATCCATATAGGGTTTGAATTTTATCGTTCATAATTGGGGGAGAATTCGGGTTCGAAAGTTTCGAACTTCATCTCGTCGCCGCCATCAGATCCGACGACCGAGTGGGCCCCACCGCCGCACGCAGTTGCGCCTCTCTCCCTTCTTTCACGTGGCAAAGACTGATCGACGTATAATTGCGCGGATTCAAAGAAAAATTAAAACCTACTTTTGAACATTTCAGAAAGGTGTACGGCTATTTTATATTAAACTATATTATAACAGTTTAAAGCGCTACGGTTTTTGATTTCACTGTAAAAATCATATCTTTTTGCTATGTTGACAAAATTCAGTGAAACAAGAGACAGTGGACTCGTGTGGACATCTTCTATATTCTAGAAGAGAACGCATATTTTTCTGACACTTCTGCTACTTTTAGAGGAGTGGAACCCAATGTGAGATTTCTAATTTATAAACGATATGGAAAACAACCATGTATAAATTATATAGTCGATGTATGAGTTATATAAGCGTTGTACACCACATGTATAAGTGTTGTATAAGTTGTATGTTCGATCTATAAGTTATATGTGCTTTGTAAAAATTATATATGCGATGAAATGACATTGAAATGAATTGAAGTGAATCGAAATATATTTATATACGAATACATATATATATATATATATATATATATATACATACTCCCCTCGTCCACAGACCATGGACGATATTTATTGGTTGTGATTGGTGTGAAAATTGGTTGATAGCGAATGGTTGATTAGAATTGTTTGTGGTTGAGAATGATTCATTGTGGTTGAAAAATACCCATCTGTGGTTGAAAACAAAATTAGAATAGACCGTGGAAATGAAAATAAAACATGCCGTCTGCATGCGAACTAGATGCATGAACCCCCATTGTCCAAAACCGCAAGGTTTTAAGGTAGAGCGAGGAGCCGTACTAGGGACGTTCTCGGTTTTAACTACCCTGCCGTTATGTTGCCGAAATTTTCAATAATATTCATGTGTTAGAATTATTTTCATGTGTTAAAACTATATTCGTGTGTTGAATAGAAATTCATGTGTTGAATGAAGTTCACGTGTTGAATAAATTATTTGAAATTTAAAAATCACATTTTTATTATATATATATATAGCCTATATAAAATATTAGTATTTGAAATAAATTGTTTTACAATAAAGTTCACATTTTTATTATGTATATAAACTATAGAAAATATTCATGTGTTAAATAAAGGACTAGAACGATAAAAATCATATTTTTATCGTGTGTGTGAAGTCGGAAACATTCATATGTTGAATATATGGATTGAACAGTAAAATCTACATATTTATTGTGAATATGAAGTGTTAAAAATGGTGATGTGTGAAATAAATATTTTTGATGATAAAAATATCATTTTTATCAAATCTATAAAGTGGATATGGTTTTGAAATCGATGAAAGAATTATATATATATATATATATATAAATACAATTAAAATATAGTGAATAACGAAGCTGCAGTTCATGTTTTGAAACCGTGATTTCAAACGATTAGTGCAGAAGATCCAACCATCGGATTTTCCCGAAACCACAACCGTTGGGTTCGCCTTGGAAATATCTTTCCAACGACACCCACTGTGTGAAGATCCAACGGTTGGATTGTCTGGAATGTTTAATTCAAATATGAAGAAAAACAGCACCAGAATCGATTATATATATATATATATATATATATATATAATTAAATTAAATCGAATAACGACGCTGCAGTTCGTATTTTGAAATCGTAACTTCAAACGATTAGTTCGGGAGATCTGACCGTCGGATTTTTCCGAAACTGAAACCGTTGGGTTCGTTTTGAAAAGATCTTTCTAATGATATAGAATTTGTGAAGATCCAACGGTTAGATTTTCAGATATGTGTAAATCAAATCTGAAGAAAAGCAGCGCCATGGCCGCGTTTTGGCCTGAAGCGTTGTTTTGAATGAATTGGCTATTTTTAAATAAATAGCAATAGCAATAAATCGTGATAAAATATTATAAACGATGTGGAATGGAAATAAACTGAATTTGCTCTATTTAGGTGATATTTGATGGTTGAATGTGTTTGGCATGAAAATTACATTAAAGAACCGAATTAGTGATATCGAATAATTTAACCATTGAAATGAGTTGATTTGAAATTCTAAATATACGTGAATTATTTGAAAAGGCCGAGTTAACTCTCATTTCAAATAATTGATCGACGAATGAAAGTCGAAGATATGAAGACGGTGCAAGACCGATGATCTTCACGTCGAATGGAGGGGTGCTACTGATGCTCATGATGGGAGTAGCTACCTTGAAGGGGTTGAAGTAGTAGCCGTCCGGTCGTACTTGTTGATTGTGGGGATGTGCAAGGTATTGAGTGCCTCCGGTTTCGTTCAGACCCAGAACGAACGTATAAATGGACTGTGTGTCTAACATTGGATTTTGTTCTGTGCTGATTGATCTCTATTAAATATATATCTATTTGGCGGCGGAGAATTTATTCTCTTGCTTAACGCCCTTCTCTAAGACGTACGAGCTCAGAGGTTATATATCGGTAGAAATCAGTCGCATGGAGTGAATTGCCTGTGTATCATGCCTAAGTGGTAGATGATTAAGGCTTCTATTGAAAAGCAAAGTCTTGTGGTTGATGATCTAAGCACGGCTTATGTGGCATAGCTTTGTGTATAACATGAATTCGCGAGCCTCACACCCCGGTATGGACCAGAAATGGGAGAATGATCCAGGGAGGACATGCGTTTCTTTCTAGCTAGGGTGGTGTCAGTGACCTACCAGCCCAGACATTTATATTAATTTCACCTGTTTGGTTTTTGCTGTTGCGAGGCGCCTCAGATATATCGGTCGATCCGGGACCGATGGAGTCATTATGCTAAATTACTCCCCAAAGGGCGGGGAAACGCAGTGTTCAGGCATTTTAATCCACATCGGTGGACCGACCCTGTGGCTCCTAAGGCTTGACTGAGTACTTGCCTGAGGCTCGGGCTAGAGAGTCTCGAATTCGGTAAGGACTATCTTTTGCCTTGGTTCAGGATGGAAATCCAATTTCCAAATATGACATCATGCGGTTTTGATTGTATATATATATATGGCGACATGATATATGGTACCCATGTCGTCTATGATTGATAGTTATGATTGAAATTGTTTTTGAAACATATATACACTAGAAATAATATCAAATGATTTGTTTTGCTCGTATCAAGCATATTTTGGCCATTATAAGGTAAAACTCTATCCTCTGGTTTGTATTGCATTGTGTGATGGGAACTGAGTCTTATAATGGCTTCATTTTTATAAAAAGTATTGCGATGTTTAAAAGATTTATTTATTTTAAAGCACTGGCAATCCAATGGAGTAAACCCGTTCCGCGAAAGTGGCATGGTCCTGTAATTAGCCATATTGTAAAATGTGTTAAGTAGATTTGTCATACCAGTCCCATGACTGACTCATTGTTTGTTTCACTTGCAAACTCGGGTGCCCCTATTTCTACACGGGCAGCCTTGTATTCAGGTTTTAGCAGGCTCTTTTGGATAGCTGGAGCTGAAGATGAATTCTATCAATTATCTCTTTTTATGTTGTTCATCTCCTGTTGTACATATTATGTTTTCTTTTCCGCTATAGACATTATATGTATAGTTGAATTGTATTTGTTCTAAGTATGATCCTATATACTTTGTAACTCTGATGATTATATTTATCCAGTGTATTCTATTGTACATTATCTGGTGTATTTAATTATTTCTGTTCTGCTGTTATCTGTTTATGTGTTTTACTCCAAAGATTACCCTTGAACCGTCTCATCGGGGTTTGGGGTCATCATAGCGCGACTTCCTGGTGGCGGATCTCGAGAACAGTGCGACGATAGGGGAAGCTTCTAGTATGGATTTGAAGAGTGGAGGATGCTCTTCAAAAAGTTCTACTGGGGGTGGAGCTGAAGATAAATGTGGCGATCGAAAATTGCCTGGGAAGCGGCAAACACAGTTCCGCCGTCGAGATCGTGGGTTACAGGGGTTTTCTGAATTTTTTTATTTTAAATTATGAATGGAGAATTCTGATTGGCCCTTGCTTTATTAAATTTTTAAAATAGCATTTCTCCAAACGAACTCCAATCCAAATCCAAAGATTGTCGCCCCTAGCTAAATACCCCATCCCGAACACAATGGGATATGTTTCGTAGGCCAGTTCGACTGTTACAATCAGTTATTCTTCAAACTAAAATATAAAACATTCAATATTTGATTTGAACGTACATTTCAATTTGCAAGGGCCCCAAACTAATTTGGAAAATTCCAGAAAAATAAACCTAGCTATGTTTTGATGCTACGGTCCCAACAAAACAAGTTTCGTCGAATTCTGAGATCGTTTGAAAAATGGCCATTTTCTGGTCGATCTAATTTAACAGAAATTAACCAAACACGTTTTCTTTTGCCACGCTCACATACTAGCTTCAAAAATTATGAAATTTGAAACCTAGTAATAGTTTGACATCCCGGATCCAACAAAAGTGATTTCATCGGATTCCGAGGTCGTTTGCAAAATGTCTATTTTCAAGGGCTATATATTCTCTATAACGACCTTTCTGAAAATTCATATGCCATAACTTTTGATTCCCGCTATGAAACTTCGATTTTTCAGATTCGTTAGAAAGATATTCATTAACAGATTTAAATATTTTTAGTTTCGCTAAAATCCGATATATTTTGCACCTAGTACAGTCAATGAAAGTTTGAATTCAAATTTTCGAACGGCCGCACTATTTCTAATTCATTATTTTATTGAAATATTCTATTTCAACTGTTTAAATTTCTTTGAAATAACCAATTTAAAATTTTAAATTGGCTCACATTTTCCGAGTTGTTACAATAATACAAATCAGTATTTGCTATTTTAGAATCTTATTTATGGTAAATTTTAATCGAGTTATTTATTTGAATTCATTCTTGAATTTTTATTTAAATATTTAAAACTCTTATGATTGTATAATCCTTTTCAATATTAACGTAATTATATCTTTGATTTAATTTTAAATTATTTCACTTATAGGTCTACCATTCGTATTGATTGGTATTGATGTAATCATTTCCAATATTTAATTGTTAGATTCATTCTTTCCTTTGATATCGTCAATTATTCGATTGCAAAATCGTTCGTTAAATATATATTGCTAAAACCATTTGTTCCTCTGAATTAATAAATTTATATTGTTTCTTTTTATTTATAAACACTATTTACATTTTAAGGTTCAACGTTCATTTATTGGTAGTATTCCTTTCCGTTTCTTCATTGTCGATGCACGTGAAATTTCCCACTTATTCGTTACAAATACTGGAATGAAACAATGCGTGGACTTTTTCAAACTTCCTACCGTCCCTTAATATCTTGAAAATAAATGAGAGTAACTCATCCATTTTATCCTATTATAAATCCTTCGCATTTCCTCTCATCAGCGTATTTTTCTCTATCTCCATCCCCTTCCCTTTTATCAGATCCGCTCCCTCACAAAATCTGTAGGTTTCTATTATCTTCCCTCGCAAACAAACAGCTCATTCCCACTTCCAATGACTGCACCCATCCAATTCCGCCTGTAGCCTCTCCGTCTGTAGCCTCTCCGCCTTCTCTCTCCTTAGACTAGACCCACGCCTACCCCAAGCCCAACTCCACCGCCACCTGCACCATGACCCATCAGCTCACCCACGTCGACCCCATCGACCTGCCCCTCCTTCTCCACACCAGCCTCTATGTTCACCCCTCGCCTCGACTAACAGACCCAAGCCTAACAACTGCGCCAGACCAACCTGCTGACTATCCGTGGAGCTTTCGGAACCACTGACCCCCTCGTCCGCTTGAAGCCACAAACCCAGTTGTCCCCGTCCCTTTTGCGTAATTAATGTTGAGTGTTAGTGTGTGCATGTGTGTGTGCGTGTGTTGTTTTATGTATATGTTGTGTACATGTTGAGTGAGGTGCCTAAGTTCTTAGTTTTCGTGTGTGATTTCTTTTGTTTGTATGTTGCGTGAGTGTTTTGCTTATGGTGCATGAGTTATATGCATGTGTATTTTGTGATTGTGTCTTGCTTGGTGAGTGCGTGTTGTGACGGGTATTGTTTTGTGTGTGTTATGTGTGTATGTGCGGCATGAGTTGTTACATATATATACTTGTTGAAAATTTATTTGTTTTGAAATATATATATATATATATATATTTGTTAAATAAGGTGGCGCCTGGCGCAACTGTAAGGTTACCCGGCTGGTAATCTGGAGCGCATAGGTTCGAGCCCCGGCCTCTTCACATAATGTGAGGGAAAGGCCGCGCGCACTAATCGACCTCCCCTAGAGCTCAGGAAGCCGTGAATAGTACCAAGATGGGAGACTGACCTGGGAAGTCCTCGCGCTTGAGTACGGGAGCCTTTGGCACTGGGTATCCACCATATATATTTGATAAATAAAAATGTTATATATGAATATATGTATATAAAGATTTTGGGTGTGTTTTATATAACTTATAGTATATATGATTTTGGTGTGCGTTGAATTATATATATATATATATTATATTTTTCTGTGCGTATATATATAATGTTTTTGTGTAAAGAATTAATGTGTTAAGTGTGCTAGTGGTGTTTGTGTGTGTATGTATATACACACATCGGGTTTAATGCATTAGCGTTGTGTTTATTTATATGTATAATTTATAATATATATATATTTGTGTGTGTGTCGGATTTAATATATATATATATATATATATCTATGTAATTTTCAATATATATATATATATATGTTATAATTTTCTGTGTGTATTCGTGTATATAAAAATATATATTATTTTATGTAAAGAATTTATTGGTTTTATTTTAGAGTTAAATTTGGTACTGAGTTCGAAAACCGTCCAAAACCCAATAGCCGTACCAATCCATTAAAAATACCCTAGCCTCCTCTAATGAAAATGAAAAAATATCTCGAGTGGTTACCATGATTGAATCCATTCTAAATCGTGCCAGGAAGCCATCGTTTTATTCTATATCGATCCGTCTACTGTCTCCATTTTATGCCACGGAATTTGAGTTCATCTCACACTTTGCCTACATTGTTCCATAGATGTTAAATTCAGCACAAATGAACTGTTGTGAAATGTATAAGATTGCAGGTGGAAATTGTTTTATTTGATATGTATACATATTTCATATATAACATAATATATATATATATATATATATATATGTGACATGTAGGCACCCTGATAATATATGATTTGTGATGTAATGATATTAATGTTATGTGATAATTTATATTATTTATCTATGATGTTGATTAACATAGTTAGGAAAAATCACTACAGATTGAAATGATACATACCCGAATAGACATTAGATTAGGGAAAAATTGTAATGGATTGAAATGATTAACCTGAATGATTTTTACTGAATTTGGGATTGCGGATTGAAATGATATATATCCGTAAAATTTTAAATTGCGGATTGAAATGATAAATATCCATATCACTTGACCATAGGGTAGAAAACTATATATAGACACCGTTGGTCATGATTTTGAAGTACAGTTATTTGGAAATTTGATTTTTAAAATAATAACTGAAGATATTATATTTTATATACATAGATTTTAAAGATTTTTAAAATGAATTTTGAATTATATGTTTTAAATGATATATATGTAAAATGGATTAAATGCTTATTTAAGATTTTACTTATAATTTATTTATTTTAAACCATACAATTTAATTATGTTTGTATTTTAAACCTTAAATTTAATATATTATAATAAATTATTCTTTTAAACCTATTTCTAAATCATTTTAAACTTATATGTGTTTATAAAGCTATTTTTTATTTATAACTTATATATATATATTCAAAACTTGTTATATGTATTTTACAAACTTCAGTAATAAACATAAGGATGAATAGGTTAAGATTCACGATTTAAATTTGAGATTTAAATATTTCAATTTATATATCTATTTTTGACTTAACGAATGGACTTATATAAGATACAACATTGAATTCGAATTGATATGAACTTTTATTAGAGATGAATTAGAATTGGTTTAAAATACGAACTTGTAAGAGATGAACTTGAATTGTGTAATTGTTTTGAAATTGAATTTCGAAAGTTAAGGAATAAATTTGAACCTATAACGGATAAGAAATGAATTTGGTTTTAAATCAACTAAATGCGAACTTGAATTACGAAAATTGATTTCAATTTGAATTTGTAATCGATATGAAATGAATCAAATTTTATAGTGATTGAATATGAGTTTGTTTATGATAAGGTTATATATAATTGATTATAAATCATTTGGTTTGAATTGAGAAATCTATTTAATCGAATTTATAAGTAATAAACTTAAATTGTACAAATTGAATTATGAAATATGGTATGATTTGTTTCAATTAAAATATAAAGAATTGATTTGAATTATATATAATGAACTTGAACCAAAATATTGGATTTTATTAATAGATTTGAAATGAATCCTTAGAAAGGTAAAATTGAATAATTTGAATTTTTGAGCTTGAGTTTTGATGAAAATAAATAAACTAAATATCCTCGAAGTTAACTACTTTAGTTTTGATTGAAATGGCAGTTGAGATCTTTAAGTTATGATTCAAATATAAGACGATTTTGGATTTGGATTGAAAGTCGCTATATGAATATTTTCGGAAAGTTTATAAAATTAAAGTTGAATATTACAGTATTGATTTATACTATATTTGAGATCTTTATGACATGATTTTTCCAAATCAATTTGATTTAGAATGATTTAGGTAAGTTGTTTTCAGAATTGAATATAATCAAAGTTAAACATTTAATTTTAAATTCAGATTTGAACATGAGATTCGTATATTCGATTCTATAAAAGTGGTTTATAAAATAATGACCACAGTGTGAAAAATGTAAACGTTTTGTTGATAAAGAGTTCAGGTATGCAACTAGTATATTTCTATTCTGGGCATTCCTCGATCGTGTGCCTAGTCATATTATCCTGATCGAGCCCCAACGATTTTGATTTGACGTTGTCGTATTGCGGCACATCCCTATCCACTGACCGTTACTGGTGTTATATATGCAATGCTTACGACAATGTTTATAAACAGTGTGAGGGTAAAAATGTAATCCCGCTTACACTATTTTAATATGTTATATTTAACCGTAGACACTATTATGATAGCGTATTATATTATATGATATTAGTTTAACAGATCCTTAGAGGATAGTGATCTCGAACATCCTTTAAGTTACTGATGCATTTTATTTGAGGTGATTTACTTCCATGAGAATGTTAGTCCTAGTCCGAGTTGTTTTGTTTTGCATTATTGCTCGGGTCAAATCGAGTATTGTAGTGTTGAGATTTCACCTTTTGAAGCTGGAGACTATTGAAGACATCACCTCTATCTGTTGATTTCGATTAATTCTCCTTTGCATTATAAATTCTTGTATTTAGACTTCCATTGTATTTAAATTTTGTAACTCTGATATTATGTGCAGGTTTTGAATTTTATTTAGTAGCTTCTTGAACTACTATTGTATAATTTATTTATTCCGTTGCGAGATATTCTACCTGTACTGTGAACTGTGATTATGTGATTTATTCTATTTACCTCAGAAACTAATAACAATCTGTCATTTCGAACAGTTCGAATTGGTTTAATTAACGATTTGAAGCGGTTGAAAAGTTGGGTTGTTACATTTACTCTCCTACATTGAGAAAAGAAATCTTCGTCACGATCGAGAGTGAGGTAATTTTGTGCATACGTATGTTGTTTATTTAGCCTAAATTTTCATCTCCTATCTTAATTTATGATAATGATCTATAAATAATTACCAGGGTGCTGCGAAAATTTCAAGCTCTATTGTCATATATTGGAAGAATTTTGCAATCAGCCTTTTCGCTATTGCTGTCAAAATAACACACCTTATAACTAGACTGCATGTTGATTCATCTGATGATGTGATTGGATTAAAAAGGAAGAGCTCATTTTCAGTATTTCGTTCTTTAGAAGTCAGTGAGCGTCTTATGTATGGTTTGTATCAAATCCTTGTAGCCTACCTGATCCTTTTTAAAGTTTTGCTTAATATTTTTACTTTTTGTTGAAATTTTTTGTCCCTTCTTAGATTTTTTGCAACAACATATCCCTCTACTGCTGATACATGTTTAGGCCATCAACACGGCCACCATGACAAATAGGATATTGTAGTATGTCAAAAAAAACTATTATTTCGTATTTTAAAGCTCAACCAAAATTTTGTAAATAATAACAAGATTCAAGAAAGGAAGTTTAATCAGAAGGGATATTTTTTGTAAGCTAGTTCAGAGGGTGGGTACTATCTGCAAAATCGGAAGCAGGTATAAGTAAGTAATTCTTTTTATCCACACTAAATGACATTCCATATTGTTATAGGTTCTTGCGACAATTTCAGTGGTTTCCAAAACCCAAGACAGATTTTTCCAATCGATGATGTTGATAACGAATTTGTTTTGAATTGCTGAGATGCACTAGTTACACAATCACCAATTAGAAAGTGCTGCCATTGCTGTATATTATGAATTTCTTATTACTCTTGCCATATCATCTGATGATATCCTTTTTCAAATACCTAAGATCATCGAAACTGGGTACAACCCATCATTATCTATGAATCAGTTGGCGAGATGCTAGCAAGAAGAATCAACCGTGCCGCCGCAACCCCTGCCTCCTCTACTTACTGCCCCAGCCCTCACCTCCTCAAATCAAGTACGTATTTTTCCTTATTTTCGTTTTCCATATTTACATTGTAAGTTGCTCTAACTAATGCGACTAGATTTTTTAGTTTGATTTTGCAATATATCCACTAGGGTAGTTCAGATTTAAATATCTATCAATATTTTTAATTCCCTAGTAGAGTAATGCGGACCGTAATCTTAATCTTAAAGCCTTTATGACCATCTCTTCTGAAGGCTAATTATGGTGATGCAGAATACGGTAGCCACTCCATGAAACTTCTATAGTCAAGCCATTACTTATACCCCATTCTGTTGGATACTCGTAACAATTTATGCTATGTAGTTTAAGTCTAAGTGTAGCATATTCTCATGACTTTAAAAACTCATAAAAAATCCTTATCATCTCACAACTGCAAAAGTAACAATTAATTCTTGGAAAGACATGCTGGGTGAAGGACATGCTGGGTGAAGGAAATGCCGTCTTTACTTGTACTTTTTTATTGTTCTTGTTGGTTTATTTTACAATGGCAAAAATATGGTTCTTTATCATTGGATTTTCACGTTGATTGTTAACTACACTCGACATTAAATAATAGGAATGCACTATCTAATTGATGATTTTACAAATCTAAACACACATGCTTACATGTTTGCGTCCCTATATTTTTGCAGGAATCCATGAAGTGAGTATATCCACTAGTTAAGTATTTTCGCTCATCTACATCCATATTGTAGTATGTAGGTACTCGAGTATTTAATGAAAACTTCCACTGTTGTTCTATATCGAGTGCTAAATAAAGTATGTCAAACATTTTTATCTATGTAGGAAATGCTAAAAAATTCTATTATATCAAAATTTCATTTATCAGCCTAGCTTTCTCATCAACGACAAGGTGGTTCTTGTTGTGGTGTTGAAACCAGAATCCTCTAGCTTTTCTGTGCAAAAGCAGGAGCTAAACATGTGTATGCCATTTGTGTTTAGTATTTACTATGATAGTCAACTAACTGCCTTAATTTTGGAAAATGTTTATTTATTCATTTACATTTACAATTTATACCATGCAACAATGACAATAGGCATCATACATTGCACGATAACATTTCTATTAAAGAATAGTAAAATGGAAACATTTGGTCTACTTTCATCTAATCTTCCACTGATTTTTTGTTATTATTATCTAGATTCCTTTTATTTTCACATTCTTGACTACTTTCTCTTCGTTAGTCATCAGTATTTTCATTTCACTGCATTTCCAAAATTCACTCTATTTTGTATCGATATCGAAAAGCTCGGTTTTATTGAACCAAAAGGTCCCGATTTACTAAGTTGAAAGGCTCATTTTATTGAGCCATAGGCTACATTTTCTACTGATCCTTTCACTCAGTAGAAAGGCTTGTTTATTTGTTGTATTAATTAAATTAAACACTTTATGCACAGATATATTGAGATAATACATACATTGATAGGTTTCGAGTTTCAGATGATAGAGAGAAACTTGTGGGGGAAGTAGAAGAGCTAAGAAGTCAAAATCAAGAAATGAATGTCACGATTAAGAAAGGACATGAGTTCTGTGCAAGAGTTTATGGGAGGGTTGAGGCGTGAGAAAGAATCGGAGATATGACATACTTTATGAGTTATTCTTATTTTTCCAGTAGGTTTGATGCTCTATTTGTATAAGGTACATTATATGATGTTTGAATTAGATGAAAAGACCATGTTTGAGTTATGTAACAACTTTATTTTATTGCTTGTTGGGAATGATTTTTTTAAATACATTTGTAGCAAGTCTATGGTAGTTTGACCATGATATTCATTCTGCATTAATGTTTTTTATTGATATATATTGTTACGATTTTGCATGTGTTCCATTTTACGAAATTTTATTATGACATGTATGGTAAATGGAAAAAATAAAATAAAAGAACCATATTGAATTATGGTGTAAGGTAGTGTGGGGAATGCGTACGGAACGGGTAAGGAAAATCCAATGGAATTAGGCGTAGGGAATTCGGCGTAGGGAATTTAGCATAAGGAAGGCGTATGGAACTTAGCGTACGGAACCCGTAAGAAATTTTTGCAACGTGCTATTTTCCAACTTCTTTTTTGGTGTAGGGAAATTTGATTCCCTATGCAGTTCCTACGCCAAATTGGCGTAGGAAATTCTGAATTCTTTTGTAGTGCTGTCTCATTTGGAACAAGGTTATATTATTTTAATTTCGAAATAATGCCCAAAATAAGGTTTAGAATTTGATATCTTAAATAGTTTGGGAATGAAGGGAACGAAATCAAAGTATTTACGAATAACTTTTGTAAAGGAAGAAGTGTATTTGAAAGCAATTTTGACTATAAGTGGCTAGTTCGATTTTGAAATCAATTTTTAATAGTAAATTCCAAAATTGAGTTTGAGTTTGATATATAAACAATGTTTTATACTCAAATCAATGATTCCAATAATCTTATATAATATTGAATTTGGTTTCTGCAAAATTTAAGGTTTAAAAGTTTAAATTTTGAAAAGTAATAATATTTATTAATACAGTAATATCATAATATTCAATTTTGATGTCAAATTGAATTCAAAGTGGAATTTTGGAAAATATTGTTTAAAATGAGTTTATATATGTTTATAAAGGTTTTTAATCATATTAGAAGTTAATCAGATAAATTTTGTGTCGAAGTTATAATATCGTCCGAATGGAACTAGTCACGCTGCGGTAGTTCGCGAATTTCGACCATAAACTTTAAACGTTTATAACTAATGCAATTTAAATTGAATTTACCAGAAATGGAAAATGTTTTCTTTCTAGTTTAAAATAGAAAAAGAAAATTTGAGTTTCAATGTATAGATTTCAAGTTATGTCCAAATCTATTTTTAAATAAAATCATGGTAGCGTAGTTCGTTGACCATAACGGGAAACATCTATTTCTAAATAATTAAAAATACTTATAAATCATAATAAGTTATTTAAAAATAATTTGAATTGGATAAATATAGTTTGAATCATGTAAAGGTTATTTTGATCAAACTAACCAATATAAGCTATTTAGCAATGTTTTTGTAACGCTTTTGCACCTTTTTTTGGAAATATTATGTTTTGAAGTTTAAAAGTTACTAATAATTATTAAAATCTTAAATAATCACTTTTAAATGATTAATGAAATATTTTTGGAAGTTTATAGCACTTAAGCGTATTCGTTTTTAAGCAAAAAAAAACTAGTTTACCTTAGGATAAAAAGTTTTTCATATGGAATTGGGAATGTTTGGAAGTGATCTTCGAATGTTGATATTAATTCCAGAGATACAACTTATACTATTTGAGGAACCTAAAAGGTAGGAATATCGTTATTCAGCTTATAGTATCGGTTGAATATGGGAATTAATAATGAACATGAGCTGATAAAATTTCTGCCCAATCCTTATATCAAATGGTTTTAATTAAGATAAAGGTTCTCATATTTAAATAAAATAGGTTTGGATAGAAATAATCTTCGGATATATGATATGAAATTCCATTGTTAGACGTATAATTTTCGAGGAATTTTGTAATGACCCGCATTTGCAGAGGTATTATAATTAATTTATTTAATTATATAAATAGTGATATAGTGAATTTAATGGTCGTTGAATTAAATAATGGCGAATATTTAATTAAAATAATAAATTAAATAATATATATAATTCTGAAATAATCAGAATTGGCTGAAATGGCGATATGGTGTGAATTGGATTATTTAAAATATATAGTTCAGTTTAGAATTGAATTAGAATAACGAATATATTTAGTCGACGACAGTTGAACGTATAGATTATAATATAATTATAATCGAGCTTGAAATGGCGCGGCAGTTCGCTATTTGGCGATTTGAACTTCAACTGAATGTACAGGATTCGTTTTAAGCCGGATTTCGGTGAAACAAGAAACGTGTGGAGCTGGTGGAGTATATCTTTCTAGTGTAAGAGAAAAATCGGGATTTTGTCGTGTAGATTTTGATTTATGTCCAAATAAAATTTTAAAATAGTCACTATAGAATCGTTTATCGACCGTAATGGTTTATTTGATATAACTAGAGATAGGGTTTGAATTTAGACAAGGTTCTTTTGGGACATAGTGATAATTAATTTTTTAGAATTTTACTGTAATTTTTAATTAAATAAATAAGCAACTTTTTATTTGGAGTATTTGGCACCCTGTATCGACATTTCGAGGTTTACAATATGAGTTCTATCTATTGGTATTATTACATTTTTGAAATCGTGGCACCGAGCTCGACACTATGGTATTTATATTTCTGTACATAACAGTTTGTATGCGAGCGAACCAAGTTATAATATGAGACTCTATTTTGTATAAAAACGAAACAATTTCTCCTTGGTTCAAAAAGAAGGCCATGAAGTTCCTTGTCTAGACCAATAGTTCTGTGTGGCCTCAAACCGAAAGATGTGGAGGAAGCAAATCCGTACAAACTAAATTAAAATCCCATAAATACTTTTCTAAACCAAAACACTTCTCTGGTTTCAACAAGCAAACAAGCTGCTTCTTTATCATTTCTTCAAACAATTTAATCCATCCCATTTCTCAATGAAATCAGTCAATGTTGGATCCGTTAGCTTGGTGGAAGGGAGATCTTCACATTGGTGTACCTATTGTAAAGTTCGACACTGCTTACTGCAGTTGGGTTTTTGGCGCCGTGAAGCTAGGGATGGAGTCGGCTTCAGGTTGGTGAGATCGGCGGTGTAGTGGTGGGTATAGGGTTGCTCGGTGTGTCATCAGGGTTCATTTAACATAGATGAGGTGCTCTTCGATGGTCAGGAATAAATCGCGATAGCAGAAGGTGAAGATGGGAGCAGTAGGTCGGTTCAAGAAGAGGAGAATTGAGTTCGAAGTACTGGGGGTTGGCAGGCGCAGATTGAGGTGGCGAGCGAACTGGTGGTAGTCGCGGTGGTCATTGATGGCCGAAGTAGTTGGAAATGTCGGTCAATGGTTTTAAGGAAAATAAAGGGAGCGACAGAAATGAGATTGGGGAAGATGGAGCAAAAGGAGCGGGTATGGGCCGAAAATGGGCTGATCAATTATAAAAGGTGGAAGCCCAATTTAATTAAATAACTTTATTTTAATTTAAAATATTCATATAACATGTAATCTTAATAACTTGCACATACGATATCAGAATTACGAACCGTCAGATCCGTTTTGATCGTATAGATGGACACTACACGATGGAACTGACTGGAGGTCCATCGGAGCTCCTTACAATTTATGACAAATTAAATTGTCCGTCTGAATCAAGTGATGGTTATCTTTATTAACAATGATCGTCCAATGTGAGTAAATCTCACTAACCCTGAACAGTTTATAATTTCATGTTGTATTTTCAGAACAGTTATATATTGGCTGATTGACTGTGTGTTGACTGTTTTATTGAACAGCTAGTCAGTTAGTTGAATTTCTATATTGATTCTATTTAACAGAATATATCACATGAAACTGAAAGTGATGTTGATTTTATTGTGTAACACCTGTGGATGCAGGGAAACAGGTTGGAGGAATCCAACTGGATTCCTCAACAGTTATTTTATTATTTTTCATATATTGTGATATATGATGTAGTTTAAAATCTGTGGTTGATTATATGTGTTCGGACGATATTGGTCATTGTGATATGATGTGTTAAGTACCATAAAATACCGGAATGGTGAAAAGGAAATTTTCAAAATGAATATTGAAATAGATTTATTTAAAAAATCAAAGAAGATTTTATAAAAGGAATTATTTATAAATGGAATATTTATAAATAGAAATTTATTTATAAATGGATTATTTATGAATAGAAAATACTTAGAAATGAAACCCTAAAGGAATTATTTGCAAACCATTTGCAAATAGATTAGAACGAGAAATGTTTGTAAACCATTTACAAATCAATCAGAAAGAGAAATGTTTGTAAACCATTTACGAATGGAACCGAAAGAGGAATATTTGTAAAACCTTTACAAATGAAATAAAAAAGGAGGTATTTGTAAAACCATTTACAAATAGAATTATGAAGTAAATATTTATTTGGAAAATAAATAGAGAAAATAAAAAGGGGATATTTATTTAGGGAATAAAAAGAATTATAAAAAGAGAATAATTATTTAGGGAATAAATAGGATTATTAAAAGGGATTTGTCAAATGAGTTAGTTAAACCGGATTTGTCAAATAAGTTAGTTAAACCAGATTAACCAAACGGGCAAAGTTAGTCAGGTTAACCAAATCGAATTTAGTAAAAGGAGTTAATCGAACTGAGTTAGTCAAAGGAGCTAGTCAAACTGAATTAATCAATTTGAGTTAGCGAGTTAAGTTATTCAAATTGAGTTAGCGAGTTAAGTTATTCAAATTGAGTTAGCGAGTTAAGTTATTCGAATTGAGTTATCAAGTTAAGGTAATCAAATTGATTTATCGAGTTAAGGTAATCAAATTGAGTTATCGAGTTAAGTGAATCAAATTGAGTTAAGCAAAGAGATTTAATCCAATAGCGTTAGTCCAATAGAGTTAATTGATAAGGGTTAATCGATTAGAGTAAATTGAATAGAGTTATCGAATATACCTTATCGAAGGAAAGAATTATCGAATAGAGATGATTCGAAAGAGAGTTACGTAAGGAAGTTTGTTAAAGAATTTGAAAGGTGAACTTTGTCTATTTCAAGGTTAGAAACGTTGTTCAGTTAAGGTCTGAGAGGTAGTATTACCCCAACTTGATTGACTTCATTTTTAACTAAGGAATGGTTAAGGTTCGATAGTGAAGGTGGGTTAAAGTAATTTACTTAATAAGCATAATGGTTTGAGTTGGCATCGCGATGGTTTGTTTAAACATCTGTCTAAGCCCAATGAAGGAATTTTGGAAATGTTTTCCAAATAAGAACCAGAAATGTTTTCTGATATAGAAAACAAGAAATGGAAATGTTTTCCAAGGGTAATAACATATATTTTCTAAATCTAGAAAATAAGAAATGTTGAATATAGGGAAACAAGAGATGAAAAATGAAATATAGAGATAAATGTTGAATGATGATTGATCGATATAATTTCCTCCTGGAAATAATGTCGTTGTCTGCACACCTGTTTTTCTTTGATAGTTAAATCACAAACTATCGAAGTTTTTGACCATTTTAACGTTGTTAATATGGAGAGAACGGTTGGATTATTATCCAAAGAACCACTCTGTATTGGCATAATCATTGCGAATCATATATGACAAAGATAATTGAAGATGGAGTAAAGTGCAAGGGCTGTTGTATAAATCTTAGATAACAATGCCTAAGATGGATGTATTGAATAGTGCCTTTGGTTCATCCTGTTCCTGGATGACTTGTATGGATGAATGTCAGACAGAGTATTTCCAGAAAGGTCACGTACATTGATTTCTTCTACCGTACCAAGAGTGGAAGCGTAGAAGGAAACTTCTTTAGCTACCATGTAATGTACTGTTGTAGACGTCAATTAGTGATTTTAGATGTTTCGGACAATATGGCATTCGAAGTGAATCTAATGTGATGATGAAGCATAACCTCAAGCCTCATCAACCGGTAAACGACAGAAATCGGGCAGGCAGCATGGCTAAGTCGGTCGCTCCGAAGTAGGGTGTATAATCACCTGATCTAGAGTTTCATTTACTCCTAAAAATCTATTGTTGATGCTGTCCCATTCGGGAAACGGTTGCTGATCCCAACCGTTGGTGATATACATTCAATACACTCAAGTGAAATGAGATGAGTGGTCGGTCATGTGTGGTCGGGTTGCAAGATGTTCTTGTTGAATCCAATGTATTCCTCTCTAGAGGTACACTAGCGAAAGGTGGTTCCATACCTTGTCATAATTGGAAATCCATTACCCAATACGTGCTTGTTGTTTTGATTATATACTATATATGTAGAATGTGAGATGAAAGCATTTCTGCTAGATGATTATTATATTGTGGTCGATAGACATTATTATAATATCAAAAGGTTTTTGATATAAAGATAATTAGGATTCTAATAAGGGAAAATCCCGTTCTGTTATACGGTGTGGTCTTATGAGATATCATTTACCTGCTTAAACTGTTTTAAACTATTTTACTCATACCAGTCCCATGACTGACCCAAAGTTTATTTTATTTTTTTTTCCCTAAACTCTTGGGTGCCCAATTTTGTATGGGCAGTCAAGTAGTTAGGAATTTACAGATACTTGAAGAGCTAGAGCAGGAGGCTTCAGGATCATATAGCTATAGTTTATTTTCGCTGTGTTGTAAGTGCTGTAATTGATGCTGATATGTATATTCAAATAAAATCTTTTATTTCAAAGATATATTATCTATTATATGTTATTCGTTCCACTGTGAGGTTCGTGTTACTCTGATGTTGTGTTCTTCTTCTATTCTAAGTTTCTATCTTATCTTTCCTCACCCTTTAATTTCTTTCATTAATGACCAGTATTTTTCGATGTTTGGATAGTCGTCATTGAGTTATGTCAATAACCAAAGTCGCCAAAATCCCAGGTCATTATAGTTGGTATCAGAGCTTAAGTTAAATTTTACCTTGGCTCTGTGGCGTGACTCGATAGAGATGGGGTTAGCAATACCCTAGATTGAGTTGAGTGCATATATACGAGTGAACGTATTTGTTATTGATATAAAATTTGTTTTATATTATGGTGATTTATTGGTTGAGTCATTTATGAGTTCTGGTCGATCAATTTGATCCACTATATCGGTAGGAGTTGGTAAACACTTGAATACGATGAACCGTCATGGTATGTTTTGAAAAGAGGTAAATGAAATAATTTTACCCAAATTATATTTTGATATAAAGGATTTATACTGGAATGATTATAATATATTGGATATATTGTTTGTGATTATAATCGAGTAAGATTATAAATTAAATGGTTATGTAAATAACTAATCAGAATTCATATAAGTGAAATACGTGAAATCAGATGAGTTGAATCTAAAATTTCAAACCGGAAATTGAACTCAAATTTCTGGAAAATTGGATAAGTGTTTGTAAATGGATTTAGATTTAAAATAAGGAAAATTTAAGATCCTGGGAGATTTTAAGTTGTTGTACAAGCAGTGTGAATTATATTTTGAAATGAATTTCAAAGTGGAAATGTTTAGAAATGGTTTTATAGTATTGAACTCACTTCGATCGTTGTAAAATAGATTCTGATAATGACAGCTGCATCATCAGTATTCATTTTCGAGTTGTAAGCGACGAATTACTACCAGAGATACTGTTTTGAATTTGTTTTGGGAAAGACAAGTTGTGTTGAATTTCAAAATGGGATTTATAATATAGAACTTGAATAGAATTTGATATATAGAATTTGAATAGAATTTGATATATAGAATTTGAATAATAGAAGTGAAATAGATTTGAATAATAGAACTGATATAAAATTTGAATTGAAATTGAATGGAATTAACTAAGTCGAAGAGGAATTAGTTAATCGAGTTTTGAATTTGAAGTTGAACTTTGAAAGGTGAATTGGATTTGTAAATGGATAGTCGAAATCGAATATAGAAATTAAATTTGAAATTTGGATTCAAATTAGTTAATAAGCAAGTTAAAATATATTTGAACATGTCATGTTCAAATATAAAAGTAAAATAGACTAAAGAGTTAATGAACATATTGATTAACGAATTGAGTTAAAACGATCAGGTATAGTTAAAATAGATTGGACAGGTATAAATATACATGAGATAGGTATGGATAAGGTATGAAGGTATATAAATAGAATGCTCGACGATTCATATATGAGATTTTATGCCCTGTATCGACTAGCCGCCTGGCTTTTTATTTTTCTTTTGGATTGGCGAGGGCCATGGGTGGCTATTAGAAATATCCCGATGCTCCTGGTACAAAGGAGGTGCTGGCGAAATTTTTCGAAAAGTTAAGGCGTTCGAAAATTTTCAGGATTTTTAAAAATTTTCGTTGATAAAAATTAATTAATATTTAATTGAAATTAAATTGGTCCAGTTGGAAACTGAACTTAAGAAGTGAACAAATAAGTTATAACCAGTCGATAGGGTCTTCTCTAACTTAACAATTTTGAGAACGAAATTATTTTAAGTGGGGAAGAATGTAATGACCCGCATTTGCAGAGGTACTATAATTAATTTATTTAATTATATAAATAACGAGATAGTGAATTTGATGGTCGTTGAATTAAACAATGGTGAATATTTAATAAAAATAATAAATTAAATAATATATTTAATTCTGAAATAATCAGAATTGGCTGAAATGGCGATATGGTGTGAATTGGATTATTTAAAATATATAGTTCAGTTTAGAATTGAATTAGAATAACGAATATATTCAATCGACGACAGTTGAACGTATAGATTATAATATAATTATAATCGTGCTTGAAATGGCACGGCAGTTCGCTATTTGGTGATTTGAACTTCAACTGAATGTACATGATTCGTTTTAAGCTGGATTTCGGTGAAACAAGAAACGTGTGGAGCTGGTGGAGTATATCTTTCTAGTGGAAGAGAAAAATCAGGATTTCGTCGTATAGATTTTGATTTATGTCCAAATCAAATTTTAAAATAGTCGTTATAGAATCGTTTATCGACCGTAATGGTTTATTCGATATAACTAGATATCGGGTTTGAATTTAGACAAGGTTCTTTTGGGACATAGTGATAATTAATTTTTTAGAATTTTACTGTAATTTTTAATTAAATAAATAAGCAAATTTTTATTTGGAGTATTTGGCACCCTGTATCGACATTTCGGGGTTTCACAATATGAGTTCTATCTACTGGTATTATTACATTTTTGAAATCGTGGCACCGAGCTCGACACCATGGTATTTATATTTCTGTCCATAACAGTTTGTACACGAGCGAACCAAGTTATAATAGGAGACTCTATTTTGTATAAAAACGAAACAATTTCTCCT
Organism: Allium sativum; assembly: GCA_030737875.1. Taxonomy (NCBI): domain Eukaryota; kingdom Viridiplantae; phylum Streptophyta; class Magnoliopsida; order Asparagales; family Amaryllidaceae; genus Allium; species Allium sativum. The sequence goes on from CM060912.1 coordinate 1,001,806,205, forward strand.
TGGTTCAAAAACAAAGCCAAGAAGTTCCTTGTCTCGACCACCAGTTCTGTGTGGCCTCCAACCGAAAGAGGTGGAGGAAGCAAATCCATACAAACTAAATTAAAATTCAATAAAGACTTTTCTAAACCAAAACACATCTCTGGTTTCAACAAGCAAACAAAGCCGCCACTTTATCATTTCTTCAAACAATTTAATCCATCCCATTTCTCAACGAAATCGGTCAATGTTGGATCCGTTTGCTTGGTGGAAGGGAGATCTTCACATTGGTGTACCTATTGTAAAGTTCGACACTGCTTACTACAATTAGGTTTTTTGGCACCGTGAAGCTAGGGCTGGAGTCGGCTTCTGGTTGGTGAGATCGGCGGTGTAGTGGTGGGTACAGGGTTGCTTGGCGTGTCATCAGGGTTTGTTTAACATAGATGAGTTGCTCTTCGATGGTCAGGAATAAATCGCGACAGCAGAAGGTGAAGACGGGAGCAGTACGTCGGTTCATGAAGAGGAGAATCGAGTTCGAAGTACTGAGGGTTGGCAGGCGCAGATTGAGGTGTGGTGGTCATTGATGGCCGGAGTAGTGGGAAATGTCGGTCAATGGTGTTAAGGCAAATATAGGGAGCGACGGAAATGAGATTGGGGAAGATGGAGCAAAAGGAGCGGGTATGGGCCGAAAATGGGCTGATCAATTATAAAAGGTGGAAGCCCAATTTAATTAAATAACTTTATTTTAATTTAAAATATCCATATAACATGTAATCTTAATATCTTGCTCGTACGATATCAAAATTACAAACCGCCAGATCCGTTGGGATCGTATGGACGGACACTAAACGATGGAACTGATTGGAAGTCCATCGGAGCTCCTTACAATTTATAACAAAATAAATTGTCTGTCTGAATCAAGCAATGGTTATCATTATTAACAATGATCGTCCAATGTGAGTAAATCTCTCTAACCTTGAACAGTTTATAATTTCATGTTGTATTTTTAGAACTGTTAAATATTGGCTGATTGACTATGTGTTGACTGTTTGATTGAACTGCTAGTCAGTTAGTTGAATTTCTATATTGATTCTGTTTAACAGAATATATCATATGAAACTGAAAGTGATGTTGATTTTATTGTGTAATATCTGTGGATGCAGGGAAACAGGTTGGAGGAATCCAACTGGATTCCTCAATAGTTATTTTATTGTTTTTCATATATTGTGATATATGATGTAGTTTAAAATTTGTGGTTGATTATATGTGTTTGGACGATATTGGTCATCGTGATATGATGTGTTAAGTACCATAAAATACCGGAATGGTGAAAAGGAAATCTTCAAAACGAATATTGAAATAGATTTATTTACAAAATCAAAGAAGATTTTATAAGAGGAATTATTTATAAATGGAATATTTATAAATAGAAATTTATTTATAAATGGATTATTTATAAATAGAAAATACTTAGAAATGAAACCCTGAAGGAATTATTTGCAAACCATCTGCAAATAGATTAGAACGAGAAATGTTTGTAAACCATTTACAAATCAATCAGAAAGAGAAATATTTGTAAACCATTTACAAATAGAATCGAAACAGGAATATTTGTTAAACCTTTACAAATGAAATCAAAAAGGAGGTATTTGTAAAACCATTTACAAATAGAATTAGAAAGTAAATATTTATTTGGAAAATAAATAGAGAAAACAAAAAGGGGATATTTATTTAGGGAATAAATAGAATTATAAAAAGAGAATAATTATTTAGGGAATAAATAGGATTATTAAAAGGGATTTGTCAAATGATTAGTTAAACCAGATTTGTCAAATAAGTTAGTTAAACCAGATTAACCAAATGGGCTAAGTTAGTCAGGTTAACCAAATTGAATTTAGTAAAAGGAGTTAATCGAACTGAGTTAGTCAAAGGAGCTAGTCAAACTGAATTAATCAATTTGAGTTAGCGAGTTAAGTTATTCAAATTGAGTTAGCAAGTTAAGTTATTCAAATTGAGTTAGCGATTTAAGTTATTCAAATTGAGTTATTGAGTTAAGGTAATCAAATTGAGTTATCGAGTTAAGGTAATCAAATTGAGTTATCGAGTTAAGTGAATCAAATTGAGTTAACCAAAGAGAGTTAATCCAATAGCGTTAGTCCAATAGATTTAATTGATATGGGTTAATCGATTAGAGTAAATTGAATAGAGTTATCAAATATACCTTATCGAAGGAAAGAATTATCGAATAGAGATGATTTGAAAGAGAGTTATGTAAGAAAGTTTGTTAAAGAATTTAAAAGGTGAACTTTGTCTATTTCAAGGTTAGAAACGTTGTCCAGTTAAGGTCTGAGAGGAAGTATTACCACAACATGATTGACTTCATTTTTAACTAAGGAATGGTTAAGGTTCGATAGTGAAGGTGGGTAAAAGGAATTTGGTTAATAAGCGTAATGGTTTGAGTTGGCATCGCGATGGTTTGTTTAAACATCTGTATAAGCCCAATGAAGGATTTTTGGAAATGTTTTCCAAATAAGAACCAGAAATATTTTCTGATATAGAAAACAAGAAATGGAAATGTTTTCCCAGGGTAATAACATATATTTTCTAAATTTAGAAAATAAGAAATGTTGAATATAGGGAAACAAGAGATGAAAAATGAAATAAAGAGATAAATGTTGAATGATGATTGATCGATATAATTTCCTCCTGGAAATAATGTCGTTGTCTACACACCTGTTTTTCTTTGATAGTTAAATTACAGACTATCGAAGTTTTTGACCAATTTAACGTTGTTAATATGGAGAGACCTGTTGGATTATTATCCAAAGAACCACTCTTTATTGGCATAAGCATTCCGAATCATATATGCCAAAGATAATTGAAGACAGAGTAAAGTGCAAGGGCTATTGTATAAATCTTAGATAACAACGCCTAAGATGGATGTATTGAATAGTGCCTTCCGTTCATCCTGTTCCTGGATGACTTGTATGGATGAATGTCTGACAGAGCATTTCCAGAATGGTCACGTACAATGATTTCTTCAACCGTACCAAGAGTGGAAGCGTAGAAGGAAACTTCTTTAGCTAACACGTAATGTACTGTTGTAGACGTCAATTAGTGATTTTCGATGGACCTGACAATGTGGCATTCGAAGTGAATCTAATGTGATGATGAAGCGTAACCTCAAGCCTCATCAACCGGTAAATGACAGAAATCGGGCTGGCACCCTGGCTAAGTCGGTCACTCCGAAGTAGGGTGTATAATCACCTGATCTAGAGTTTCATTTACTTCTAAAAAATCTATTGTTGATGTTGTCCCATTCGGAAAACAATTGCTGATCGTAACCATTGGTGAGATACATTCGATACACTCAAGCTAAATGAGTGGTCGGTCATGTGTGGCCGGGTTGCAATATGTTCTTGTTGAATCCAGTGTATTCCTCTCTAGAGGTACACTAGCAAAAGGTGGTTCCAAACCTTGTCATAGTTGGAAATCCATTACCCAATACGTGCTTGCGGTTTTTATTGTATACTATATATGTAGAATGTGAGATGAAAGCGTTTCTGCTAGATGATTATTATATTGTGGTTGATAGACATTATTATAATATCAAAAAGTTTTTGATATAAAGATAATTTGGATTCTCATAAGGGAAAAACCCATTCCGTTATACGGCGTGGTCTTATGAGATATCATTTACCTGCTTAAACTATTTTAAACTGTTTTACTCATACCAGTCCCATGACTGACCCGGAGTTTATTTTGTTTTGTTTTCCCTAAACTCTTAGGTTCCCAATTTTGTATGGGCAATCAAGTAGTTAGGAATTTACAGATACATGAAGAGCAGGAGCAGGAGGATTCAGGATCATATAGCTATAGTTTATTTCTGCTGTGTTGTAAGTGTTGTACTTGATGATGATATGTATATTCAAATAAAATCTTTTATTTCAAAGATATGTTATCTATTATATGTTATTCGTTCCGCTGTGAGGTTCGTGTTACTCTGATGTTGTGTTCTTCTTCTTTTATTATAAGTTTCTATCTTATCTTTCCTCACCCTCTAATTTCTTTCATTAATGATCGGTATTTTTCGATGTTTGGATAGTCGTCATTGAGTTTATGTCAATAACCAAAGTCGCCAAAATCCTGGGTCATTACAAATTTAAAAGATGTTATCCTGCTTATAGTATTCATTGATTACGAGAATTGGTATTGGATATAAGTTGATATAGTCTTTGTACAAATATTATATTTAATATCAATCAGTTTTGTCCTGACTCTTGATATCTAAAAAGGATATGTTATAATTTATAAATAGATCTTTTGATCTAGTTTGGATTACCTTTAAAGAGAGCTTTGGTTAGAATTAATGGAATTTTGTTTAAAAATGTTTAATGAAATGAATTTTCGATTAACAATATGGATTTTGTTAAAGGATACGAGAATCAAGAATGGTTTTAAAGAAGGTTTAAATTAACCAGAATCAAGTGAAGGGAGACTTAATTGAAATTGATATAATCCATAATTGTTTTAAAATTGCGCTAATTATTCGGAAAGACCGGGATCAGACTTATATCCAAAAACCAGTTCGATTAATCATACGACGAAATGGAGCAAACAAAGATATTGATGACATTGGTCGAAGACCGAAAATCTTCACATTGAAAGGACTGGCCTATTGACTTTCTCTTCACTGAGTTGCTCTAGTATTGAGATGCTATTTAGCGACCAGTTCGGATGTATCTAAAGAATTTTCCGGATTTGCAAGGGCTTCTCTCCTTTATTGAACGAGGAATGAAGAACTTCAGTTTCATTCAATCCTAGGACAAACTTGTTTGGATATTTGTCCAACAATGTATTTTGTAATGTATCAGTTGATCTTTATTAAACATATTGTTGTTGGTGGCGGAGAATATGTTTTCTTAGCTTAACACCCTTCTTTGAGACGTATGACCTCAAAGGTGATATGGTTAGTGATTACCAATTTTATGTTATGAATTGACAATGTGACATACCAAGTAATTGAGATTGACGATCAATTATGGATTTAGGTTAAAGCGTAGCTTTGAGTAACGAGACTTCGTCGGGCCTCACTCCTCGGAAAGGACCAAAATAGGAAAAGATGCAGCAAGGTTATGGGTGTGTCATTTCCTTCTAGATAAAAAGTGTACCATGGTATGGAGCCCAGGTATTATGAAATGACCCAAACTTGTCCTTTCGGGAAATCCCGGATTGAGTTGAGAACACGACTAATCAAAATACAAACAGAAGAACATTTCATTGTTATTACAACAATTTACATCAAAGTACAAGAATATAACAGAGTATGAATAAGTAATATAAAGCAGAAAATATCAGAGATTTAAATCACATTTAAATACATAGGAGCGAAGAAATAATACATAACATAACTGAAAGTAATACATGGATACAGAGCTTCCCGAATATAGTTCCAGTTGTAAATCTAGGATCCTATGAAAATAATATCTGCATAAACCCAATTACTAGCTGCCCGTGTGGAAAATAGGGACACACAGAGTTTAGGTTAAAACAATAAAATCTAGGTCAATCATGACACTGGTGTAGAACTAAAACAATTATTAGCTTGATTTTAAAGTCAGGTAAATCACAGGACCACGCCGTATAACATGGAACGGGTTTATCCCCCATAAATACCAGTGCATAAAAATAACAGCGCAGTGCTAAAGAGAAAAATGAAGCTATTATAAGACTCAGGTCCCATCATATAATGAACGCAATCGAGGATAGAGTTTTCCCTTATAATAGCCAAATATGCTTGATACGCGAAATTTCATCTTTTATTATTACTATAAGTGAAGAAATCAGCTTCAAATATAATGTATCAATCATAGGCAGCGTAGGTACCACTATATTACGTCGCCATATATATATATATATATATATATATATATATATATATATATATATATTTACAACTAAAACCGAATATCACATATTGGAAATTGGGTTTCCATCTATAAACCAAAGCAAGGGATGGCTCCTCACCGATTTCGAGACATTCTAACAAATGCCTCAGGATCCCCTGCAGTGAACCCCTTGGATCTTTATGGTCGGTTATCCGTCGATGATTAGCTATACCATAAACTATATGATAGCCTAACTATCGATCCTCTAAAATGGTCAGTATATCGACTATATCATCCATTGATCCCGTAGTGACCGATATATCCATCGATCCTGTAGTGACCAGTATATCCGAGGCGCATCTCTCTCCAGCAAGCAATAATAAGCAACAACCAAATGAATAAACAGTCTGGGCTCCATACCATGACGTTACTCATAGCTAGAACTATCATATGTCCATTTCCATGCAGTCACTATCCCGTTTTTGGTTCATACCTGGGTGTAATGCTCGCGAATTAGCACTACACAAAGCTATGTTATTTAAAGCAGTGCTTTGATCATCAACTACAAGACTCTGCTTTTCAACAAAAGCCTTGATCATTTGCATCTCAGCATGCCACACAGGCAATTCATGCCATGCGACTGATGTCTATCGACATATAACCTTTAAGCTCGTACGTCTCAGAGAAGGGTGTTAAGCAAGAGAATAAATTCTTCGCCACCAAAATGATATATATTTAATAGAGACCAATCAACACAGAATAAAATCCAATGCCAGACACACATCCATTTACAAGTCCGTTCTGTGTCTGAACAAAACCAGAGGCGCCTTATTTCTCGTCCCATATGTCCAATACAGGAGAGAGGTCCTCGCATATCCGGTTGATCTCCAAGTACGTCTAGACGATCACCACTTATTACCTTGTCTTGGGTACACAACCCAATCAAGACATCAGTAATCATCCAAACGATGTGAAGACCTCTAGTCTTCAGTTACCATCTTCATTGTTGACATATCATCGAATCAGTTATTCAGAATGGGTATAAACCCGGCCTTTCCGAATAACATGTGTATATTATAATCAAGTGATATGAACACACAACATACACCTCATTTCAATCCAGAACATTCTTTTATTCAAATATTCTTTTCTCAATTTTAAACCAAATTGAGGTTTTCCAACTAATCGGGATTAGCGAACCTTATCGAAGTGATCGTTTGCTTTATTTCCCAGTCCCAACCTATTCATCCTATGGAGCAAAACTGGTATATCAAACACTGCGGTGTTATCAGTAATTAATTACCATTTCCCGCTCAAATCTAATTAAAGATTTAACTATCGCTTGGAGCAAAACTGGTGATACTCCATTCTCGATCATTTACCAAATTGGATAATTTAAATTATTACATTCACATTTTAATCTAATTAAATATTCATTAAAACCTTACTTAGTTTTAATCTTCCCAAAAATCAATATTAATGATTATTTAACTTTGGGAAATCGAACATGCCACATTGATAATCCACAACGTACTATTGATTTTTGCCTATATATAACCTCTAAGCTCAGTCGTCGTAGAGAAGGGTGTTAAGCAAGAGAATGAATAATCCGCCACCAAACAGATATATATTCAACAGAGATCAACCATACAGTTCGAATATTTTAAAATGAATATTGAAAGGTGATATTGAAATCGAATATTTTAAAATTGAATAAATTACATTCGACAAATATCAGTGATTACAATAAATTACATAGCAGCGGAAAAAAAATACAAAACACAACTGAAAGAGATACACGGATACAGAGCTTTCCGAGCATCGTTCCAGCTGTAAACCAGGATCCTGTGAATATAATCTGCAAAACCAAAACTACTAGCTGCCCGTGTCGAAAATAGGGGCACCCAGAGTTTAGGTTACAACAATAAACTCCAGGTCAGTCATGTGACTAGTGTGAGAACTAAAACAGTTATTTAAAACTTTACTTTAAAAGAGAGTAATTCAAGGGACCACGCCGTATAACACGGAACGGGTTTCCTCCCAAGAATACTAGTGCATAGAATAAACAGCGCAATGCTTTTTGGAAAAATGAAGCTATTATAAGACCCAGGTCCCATCACACATTGCAACGCAAGCCGGAGGATAGGGTTTTCCCTTATAATAGCCAAACATGCTTGGTACGTTTTAAAAACAAATCATTTGACACTATTATAAGCTCAGTCGTCGCAGAGAAGGGTGTTAAGCAAGAGAATGAATAATCCGTCACCAAACAGATATATATTCAACAGAGATCAACCATACAGTTCGAAATATAATGATAGACATGTAATCCTATCTTTAACTAGGTTAAAGAACCAATTTCATTTAAAACATAGTTCACGGTAAACACAAAATCACATTCCATTAATGATGGAATCTTCACGGAAAACAGATCAATATATAATCGATATCAATTTCCCTATTCGACTGATAATATAAATGGAATAACGACAAAGCCTATTAAATTCCATATATATTAACAGTCTTCCTCCACATAAGCTCACTTCGATTGTTATCAAATCGAATTCCATTCCATTCCAATTTATTTTATTAAATTGGAAAATTTTAATTTGGAAAATTTCCAATAAATCTTAATGAAAAGATTTATAAATTCCAAATCACATTTCACTATTAATTGGGTTAAAGAACAAGTGTTATTTAAAACACAGTTCATGATAAACCCAAAAATCCAATTTCAATTCAATTCCAATCAAATGCTAATTAGTTGGAAAACTTCACTAAATCTTAAATTAAAGATTTATTCTTTTAACAATTGGGTTTAAGAACAGTGTTATTTAAGACACCATTCACGACAAAACCAAAATCCAATTTGATATTAAATACAAGGTTCTAAACAGAAATTATATCAGCTTATATTCAATACCAAATTCTGAAACCAACAGATATTGTATTGGGAATTATGATATCTGTATCTTCCAAATTTCCATAACAATATCCATGTAATCACGGAAACCAATACCAAAATATTCTGAAGAATATTTCCTTTTGAAGCCATTCCAATTTATTTATTGGAAAATCCTGGTTATTTTAAAACCATTTCAAATCCATTTTTATTTCTTTAAAAATATTGGATTATTATACTAGTTAATAACCAGTTCATTTTGATAAAAATATAATTTTATCTTTACAAATGTGGAATTTTTCATCTAAAATCTTCCCAGATCATTTATTATGATTTTACACAAATTATTAATATTTATAATAATTTTATCAAGGCCCGTACAGCCGATTTCCACTATTGGCCACCGAACTGCATCTATAGCGATCTTTTCCAAATTTGATTTGGACATAATTCCAAATCCAACCATTAGATTTCAAATCTCTTATATTCATTGGAAAGCTCTTTTCGATACGAACCTAACGGTTCCGATTTTAGGAGAATCTGACGATCGGATCTCCCGTAATGTCAATGCGAAATCAATGGTTGAAATTCGCGAACAGTCGCGGCGCGACGCGTTCAGTGCAGGCCATTAAATATATATAATATATATATATATTTCGTCGATTTCCATTTAAAATGTATTTTATAAATCGTTTTAATTTTTTTTTAAAATGATTCCAACTTCATTTTTAATTTTAAATCAAAATTGAATAGTCTATATCATTATTATAAAAATGATAATATTTTCGAAACATTAGGTTTTTGAAATCACTTCCCTTTTGATATTCATTAATGAATAAAATCGATATAAATATTGTTCACGTCAAATGGCGCATAACTAATCTATACGGCTTCACTCCTTTTAATATTTTCGTGTCCATCCAAAACCGGACATCAAAATCACATTTTAATCCTTCACTGAATATTATTTTAAAATATTCATTATTTTAAAATATTCCTTATTCCTGAATTGGAATCAGAGACGATCAATTACCATATAAGTTATTTATATGGATTTCATACAACACATGTATTCAACAATAATGACACACAATCAATCATCATCCAGAGTGCATTACACAACTGCATAAGCATTAAATATAAAGAATTAATGCTTACAACAGTCTGTCAACCTATCGATTGACATACTACTAAACAATTGGAATTAGTGTACGTCATATATCATCCCAATACCCGTGTGGGGTTTCAATCAACAAACACTGATTATTATTTTTTTGCAGTTAGACGATATGTAAAATTTATCATCCCAATCAATATCAGTTAAATAGGTGGACATAAACAAATCATCCGATTTGTAAATGAATATTTATTTTCATTTCAAAAAAATTTAATACCTCTAACATATACGTTAAAAATTATATTTTTAACGATAAAATATTTTGTTCAACACATGAATATTTTATTTAATTCATTTATACAAGAAAATTGATATTTTTATTGTTCTAACATATTTTAGAAATTTTGGCAGCATAACGATGCGATACTAGAACCGGAATAAGGTCTAGCCTTATCCCTCGCCTAATACTGGTTCACGTCGTACACATACCAATTCCAATCAATTCAGTTTACATCCCAAACCAAATTCCAACAAATAAATCAATCAAAACAACCAAACACCCATGGTTTCAATCAAAGGTGTCGGGTGCTACTAAGCACCGTCTGCATCCTAGAGTATAATAACTTAATTAAAAGTTGAGTGAGAAAATGTTATCACCTTGGGATCCACTCCGCCGTGCTTTGTTGTCGCTCAGATTCACTGTTCTGATTCCAACGCAAGCTGTTTCACGAAATTTATATTAAAAATCATATTTTTAAACAACGCTATTTTCATTTTTAAAAATCACATTTTTATATCGCTAAATTATATATAGAAATCGTATTTTTAACACAATGCTGCATATATAAAAATCATATTTTTATACCACCATCAGATTTATAAAATTCAAATTTTATAATGATGTTAACATTATAAAAATCACAATTTTCTCTTGCTATTATTTATATAAAAATCAAATTTTTATCTTGCTACATATATATAAAGATCATATTTTTATTGTGCAACAAATATATAAAAATCGAATTTTAATCTTGCTACATATATTATAAAGATCATATTTTTATAAAGCTATGCATATAATAAAAATCATATTTTTATTATGCTGATCATATAATAAAAATCATATTTTTATAACGCTATTCATATCATAAAAATCATATTTTTATTATGCTATTTATATAATAAAAATCATATTTTTATAATGCTACTCGTATCATAAATATCATATTTTTATTACTTTATTCATATAAAAGAAATCATATATTTATTATGCTATCTTATAAATAAAAAATCAAATTTTTATTATGTTATCATATAAATAAAAATCAAATTTTTATCTCGTTACTACATACATAAAAATTGAATTTTTATTCCACAACGATATATGCAAAATCCCAATTTATTTTAGCTACGCTATAATATTAAAAAAAAAATCATCTTTTAAAATTAATTATCTTAAATAAATAAAAATAAATAAACAAAAATAAAAAAAACTTACATGAGGCTGAGGTGGCGGGAAGGAGCGGCTTGGGGGACTGCATGTGGCAGGGCGCTAATGGAAGGTAGCGATGGTGGAATGGTGGTGGTTTGTGGCGGGTTTGAGTGCTTTAGGGTTTGAGGTTTTTGGATTGGAGAGAGGAGACGGGGCGCAGCTTCTCAGGAAGAGGTGGGGGTGCGCAACATGGATGGCGGCGCGGTGGAGGGGACGGTGGTGGAGGGGGCTGAAGGAGATCGTCGGCGTTGTTTTTTATTTTATTTTTTTATTTCCTGAGAATGACGGAATGAAGAGAAAAAGAAGGGGGCGGGTTCCTTCATTTGACCGTGGATTGATGGTTTGACCAATTCTAGGGTTTATATAATTTTAATTTAATTAATTCCAAAGAGTAGCTTTTTATTTTGAACTCCAAATCGAACCTACTGACTGTCGCCCCTCGCTATTATCCCCATTCCGGACACAATGGGATATGTTCGGTAAGCTGATTCGACTGTTTCGATCAGTGTTGTCAAAATTATAATATAAATTAATTTAACAATCAAAATTGATTTCAGCGTACATTTTAATTTACCGGGGTCACATACTGATTCCAAAATTCCCGAAAAATAAATCTAGCTATGTTTTGACAGATACAGTCCTAACAAAATTAATTTCATCAAATTTCAAGACTATTTGAAAAACGGTCATTTTCCAGTCGATTAAATTCAAACTAAAAGTGCCAAACACGTTTTCTTTTGCCACGCTCACATATTAATTCCAAAAATTATGAAAATTTGAATCTAGCAATAATTTGACATTCCGGATCCAACAAAAGTGGTTTCATAGAAAACGGAGGTCGTTTGCAAAATGTCTATTTTTAAGAGCTTTATATAATATTAAAAAATATATAAATTCCATAGCGATTATTCTGAATTTTAAACTAGATATAACTTTTTATTCCCGTTATGGAATCTCAGTTTTTCACATCCCTTAGAAAGATATAATTAAACAGATTCTAATATTTCTAGTTTTACTAAAATCCAATTTATTTTGAATCTTGTAGATTCATTTGAAATCGAATTTCAAACTACCGTGCCATTTCAGGCTCGTTTTATAATTAAAATAAATTTGTACGTTCTAACTTTGTTTAAAATAATTTTTTCATTGTTATTATTTAAAATAAATCATTTTAAATATCCAAAATCCATTAAAATAAAAAAATTAATTTTTTTTTGAAAATTCGGATTGTTACAGTCTCCCCCACTTAAAATCTTTTTGTCCTCGAAAAGGAACGGAGCTGAAAGTTGTTTAACTAATCAACTCAACTTTCATTTTGGCTTTCATTCTTCAACTTTTCAGTTTCTAAGAATTTTCTAATTTCTCAAAAATTTGGCTTACACCCTAAATATTCAAAAAAAATTGCCATAACCTCCTTTGTACGGGGGGACCTTTAAAACCGCAACTTGCCTCACAGGTCCCTCATCAATCCGGAAGAAAAAGGAATAACCAACCGGCTAATAAAATCATTAAAATCCAATAAAATGGTAAACATATACCTATTGGTCCGGCATACAATTTTATTTCTCTTCTTACCGTCCATGCTATGACCTGTTCAATGTATATACATGTATATGCATGCAATTTCAATCAAATTTCTACTCAGTTCAATATTTGATTTGATTTGGATAAATTTCTCTTATCGGTATTATCAATCCAATATTTTTATTAGTTAAACTAATAATCAAACGTTACAACCAACAATTAATTAGTTGATTAGCTTTTCAAATTCATAACTTTAATGTACTCAAAAATCATATTTCAGTGTCAAATCACAAACAGTAAAACCTGTCTAGTTTTGGTTCTCACACAAGTCAATTGGAAATATATAGACATCCCACTTTCAAAACTCGAGCATAAACTCTGATGATGTGGTCTCATCATCAGGATCATCCTCATGCGACTAAAGTGTGATTTTATATCGATCCAGTATATTTGAGACTTCGAATATACGTTCATGACGCGTATATGCAAAATCTACATATACTCGATTGTTCAAATCAATATAAAATAAATATTCAAATACATATAATTAGATTTAATTTTCAAAATTAAAATCGTTTTCATTTTTATTTTAAAAATAACACTCTTCCAACTCATTCTAGGATACTACTGATCCCATCTCTAACGAGTCATTCTCATTGGATATTACAAATCCAATCTCTGATGTATTCTTTCATTTGGTTCTAATATGTCTTGTTCTCGAGCTCTGTAAACCAAAGCTCTGATACCATGATGAAATGACCCAAACTTGCCCTTACAGGAAAGCCCGGATTGAGTTGAGAACACGAAAAATCAAAATACAGACAAAAGAACATTACATTGTTATCACAATATTTTACATCAGAGTACAAGAATATAACAGGGTATGAATAAGTAATATACAACAGAAAATATTAGAGATTTAAATTACATTTAAATACATAGCAGCGGAAAAATAATACATAACATAACTGAAAGAAATACACAGATACAGAGCATTCCGAATATAGTTTCAGTTGGAAATTCAGGATCCTGTGAAAATAATATCTGCAAAAACCCAACTACTAGCTGGCCGTGAGGAAAATAGGGGCACCCAGAGTTTAGGTTAAAACAATAAACTCCAGGTCAGTCATAGGACTGGTGTGAGAACTAAAATAGTTGTTAGCTTGATTTTAAAGTAAGGTAAATCACGGGACCACACCATGTAAAATGGAATGGGTTTATCCCCCATGAATACCAGTGCATAAAAATAACAGCGCAATGCTAAAGAGAAAAATGAAGCTATTATAAGACTCAGGTCCCATCACACAATGAATGCAGTCGAGGATAGAGTTTTCCCTTATAATAGCCAAAATATGCTTGATACGCGAAATTTCATCATTTATTATTACTACAAGTGAAGAAATCAACTTCAAATATAACGTATCAATCATAAGCGGCGTAGGTACCATTATATTACGTCGCCATATATATATATATATATATATATATATGTGTGTGTGTGTGTGTGTGTGTGTGTGTATGTGTGTGTGTATATATATACACACATACACACAACTAAAACCGAATATAATGTATTGGAAATTGGGTTTCCATCTACGAACCGAGGCTAGGGATGGCTCCTCATCGATTTCGAGGCATTCTAGCAAATGTGTAACACCCCGCATTTTAATATGAAAAAATGTACAAATATGTGTATATGCATAGATAGGTAAATATTGGTGATGTATAATGAAAATTAATAAATATATGGAAGAGAAGAAAAACTTAATTCGATAAAAGTATGAGTAATAGAAAAGATAATAAAATAAGGATACAAATAACAGGAACTAAGTAAAACGGACATCACCATTGCGTTCGTCTCGAAATTCTGCTTGGAATAGAGTCCAAGTTTGCGTATATCGGACTCCGTATGAAGGAGTTATGGCCTTTAGAAGATTCAACAAAAATTCAAAACAGTTCGAAATTCTACCCAGGCAGCTGGGTGGGAAATTTCCTGCCAAAACCAGGTAGGTCGACCTGGGCGTCGACCTGGGACTAGGAGGTCGACCTATCCTTAGATCTGGGGAGATTTCTGCTCCTATGACGTGTTTTGATGTGCTGTACGGGTCAGCTAGCTTCTAGGTCAATCTAAGGGCTCTAAAACACTCTCTATACCTATAAATACATTGCAAGACCTAACCCTAATTATAAAAATTCCTTAAGACGCCTCCATGCCGCCAAACTTCAACCAAACATGGCCACCGCCACAAAACTCTAAATTATATTGCAAGTTCTTCATCAACTTTGGAGTTTAATCAAATCAAGTAGCAAAGTTCTTCATCAACAATTCATGCTCTTCACCAACAATTAAATAAGAAGATTAAATCAGCGTTCTACATCAAAAAATCATTTATTTTCCCCAATCCACTCAAGGTGAGTGGAATTATAATAAACTTTTGTATAATAGTATTATTATCGTTCATCATTCCCAGTTATAAATTCAATTCAAGATTCATGTTATAATAATTGTTCTTTTATTCCCCTTCCCCTTTTTATTTTTAGATCTAGGTTATCTCGAACCAAGACGAAATCTTATTATACATACGTATGGTTGGAATATGGGAATATTGGGCATAATCTATTTTATGCAGTCGAGGAATATAATATGTAATTTGGGGTTTGTGGCATAATGATTATTATTGCAAATATTGGGCATAATCTATTTTATGCAGTTGAGCAATATAATCTGTAATTTGGGGATTGTGGCATAGCGATTATTATTGAAATATTGTGCGTAATCTATTTTATGCAGTCGAGGAATATAATCTGTAATTTGGGGTCTGTGGCATAATGATTATTATTGCAAATGTTGGGGTGATCGGCAAAGTATATATTGATATTATTCAAGGAAATAAAGGGAAAGGATTGTGAAATTGGTAATTTGGAGTAACTTACGCTAAAGGTAAATAAAGTTTGAATAGGGGATTTGGGGAAAAATGATTCAAAGATAAAAATCCTAATTTGGTGAAGAAATAGGTAAACTAGAAACCTAATCGGAATTGGATACGTTTGGGTTTAATATGTCTCATGTAATTGTAAGAACCCGTAACTTCCCCGGTAAGGAAAAAGCGGATACTTTGAGAACAACACATAAAGGAACGCAGACAGAAGAACATTTCATTGTTTATTACAACAATTTCATCAGATTACAAGAATATATAGAGTATTAACAAATAAAATACATTCGATAAATATCAGAGATTACAATGAATTACAAAGCAGAGGAAAATAATACAAAACACAACTGAAGGGGATATATGGATACAAAGCTTTCCGGATATCATTCCAGTTGTAAACCAGGATCCTACGAATATAAATCTGCAAAACCAAAACTACTAGCTGCCCGTGCGGAAAATAAGGGCACCTAGAGTTTAGGTTAAAACAATAAACTCCAGGTCAGTCATGGGAAAGGTGTGAGAACTAAAACAGTTATTAATCTTTATTTTAAAGTTAGGTAAATCAAGGGACCACGCCGTATAACACGGAACGGGTTTCCTCCCAAGGATACCACTGCATAAAACAACATCACAATGCTAAATAAAGAACAATGAAGCTATTATAAGACCCAGGTCCCATCACACAATGCAACGCAAGATGGAGGACAGGGTTTTACCTTATAATAGACAAAGAATGCTTGATACGCTAAATTTCATCTTTTATTATTACTATAAGTGTATAATGTATAAAACAATTTCAAATCGTAAGTATCAATCATAGACGGCATGGGTACCATATAACATGTCGCTAGTACTAGGCTTTACAATCAAAAACGCAAAGTCACGTATTTGGAAGTTGGATTTCCATCTGTGAACCGAGGCAAAAGATAACCCTCTACCGAATTCGAGACTGTCTAGCTCGAGCCTTAGGCAAGTACTCAGTCAAGCCTTTGGATCGTCAGGGCCGGTCCACCAATGTGGATTAAAATGCCTGAACACTGCGTTTCCCCGCCCTTTGGGGCGTAAATGAGCCAACGAATGACTCCATCGGCTTCACATAGTCACCATATATTCGAGGCGCCTCGCAATAGCAACAAAAACATAAGTCAAACTCGTCAGGGCGTGTAATACCACTGACGCCACTTCTAGCTAGAAAGAAATGCATGTCCTCCCTGATGTCCTCTCCCGTTTCTGGTTCACAACCGGGGAGTGAGGCTCGCGAATTAAGGCTACACAAAGCTGTGCCACACAGGCTGTGCTCTGATCATCAACCACAAGACTATGCTTTTCAACAGAAGCCTTGATCATTTGCATCTTAGCATGCCACACAGGCAAACCACTCCATGCGACCGATATCCATCAATCACACAGAATGATATCCAATGTTAGACACACAGTCCATTTACAAGTCCGTTCTGGGTCTGAACGAAACCGGAGGCACCTTGTACCTCGCATATCCATCGATCTCCAAGTACATCTGGACGACCACTAATTGATTCCCTCCTCTTGGGTGTACGGCCCAATCAAGATCATCAGTAATTATCCAAACGACGTGAAGACCTCCGGTCTTCAACCATCGTCTTCATCTTTGACTCATCATCGAATCAGTTATTCAGAATGGGATAAACCCGGTCTTTCCGAATAACTCGCGTATATAATAAACAAGTGTTACAAAAACACAACATATGCCTCATTCCAATTTATCAGTCACTAGCCGTAAATTAGCAAGAGAACAATTCCCCAAATATTAACCCCGAAGGCTGAAACCAGCATCAGATAAAAACCCAGGAAACCATTCAACTTAACTAATCTCCAGTTAGTTTCTAAATTTCACATTCTTAGGGAAAGGTTCCTATTAATTTTATCAAAGATAAATTCTTATAAATTTATTCTTTAATCTTCTTTTGAATATCAATTCAAACTAGTCGGGATTAGCGAACCACACCGAAGTAATCATTTATTCTATTTTCCAATCCTAACCTATTCATCCCATGAAACAAAACTGGTAATACTTCATATCTAACACCACGGTGTTATCGGTAAATTCAATTACTATTTCACGTTCAAATCTAATTAAAGATTTAACTATCGCTTGGAGCAAAACTGGTGGTACTCCATTCTCTGTCTTTTCAATCTAATTAAAGATTCATTAAAACCCCACTTAATTTTAATCTTTAACTGGGTTAAAGAACCGATGTCATTTAAAACACGGTTCACGATAAACCCAAAATCACATTCCATTCTATCAGCCTTTAACCGTAAAATAGCAAGTGAGCAATTCCCTAAGTATTAACCCTGAAGGCCGAAACCAACATCAGATCAATATCCAAGAAACCATTCAACTTAACTAATCTCCAGTTAGTTTCTGATTTTCTTAACTTAGTTGGGTCTAAGAACAGTATTATTGAAGATACCGTTCACGACAACCCAAAATCACATTCCATTAATTATCGGGTTAAAGAACAAGTGTTATTTAAAACACCGTTCACGATAAACCCAAAAATCAATTCAAATTCAATTCCAATTAAATACCATTTATTTGGTACACTTCATTAAATCTAAATAAAAAGATTTAATCTTTTTCTCAACTGGGTTTAAGAACAGTGTTAATGAAGGCACCATTCACCCAAATCCCATTTGATATTAAATAATTGGTTCTGAATAGAAAATATACCCGCTTATATCCATTATCAAATTCTACGAACAACAAATATCGTATTGGAAATAACGATATTAATATATCTTTCAAGTTCCCATAACAATATCTGTATCATCACGAAATCCAACATTGAAATATTCCGAAGACAATTTCGATTCAAATCCATTCTAATTCAATTATTTGAAATTCTGGTTATTTTCAAAACCATTTCAAATCCAATTTATTTATTATAAAAATAAATAAATTATTATTCTAGTTTAAAACTAGTTCATTTCGATAAAAATCTATTTTTATCTTTTCGAATATGGAGTTTTTCATCCCAATTCTTCACAAATCATTTCTTATGATTTTACACTCATTATAAATATTTTTATTAATTTTGTCAAGGCCCGTACAGTCGATTTCCATCAACGGCCATCGAACTGCACTTACAGCGACCTTTTCCAAATTTGATTTAGACATAATTCCAAATCCAACTGTTAGATTTCAAATCTCTAATATTCATTAGAAAGCTCTTTTCGCTACGAACCCAATGGATCCGATTTTAGGGGAATCCGACGGTCGAATCTATCGTAATGTCCATTCGAAGTCAATGGTCAAAATTCGCGAACTACCGCGACGCGTTCTATTAAGGCCATTATATAATATATATATATATATATATATATATATATATTCGATTTCCTTTTAAAACGTACTTTATAAATCGTTTTAAATTCGTTTCAAAAACAATTTCAACTTCCATTTCAAATTCAAATGAAAATTGAATTTTTTCCTTATAAATTCGTTTTAAATTCATTTCAAATTGATTTTTAATTCAATTTCCATTCGTTTTCAATTCTATTTGAATTTCAGATTTATTCAATTTTAATTTGAATTCATTTCTATTCAATTTAAATTCGAATTCAATTCTATTCAATTTCAATTCGAATTCAATTCTATTCAATTTCAATTCGAATTCATTTCTATTCAATTTCAATTCGAATTCATTTCTATTCAATTTCAATTCGAATTCATTTCTATTCAATTTCAATTCGAATTCATTTCAAAATATTCCATTTTGAAATCACTTTCAATATTCATTATAAAATCGACAAAATTCCCGTTCGTGTTAAAATGGCGTGTAACTACTTAACACGGCTTCACATTTTAATATTCAAAGAATATTATTTTTAAATTATTCGATAATTCTGAACTGGAATTAGACACAATCAATTACCATATAATTTCAGTTATATGGATTTCATTAAATTCATATATAAAACAATGATGATAAACACCCAACCATCATCCAAAGTGCGTTCTACACCGTATAAGCATCAAATATAAATATTTAACGCTTATAACAGCCTGTCAATCAATCGATCGACATACAGCTAATTATTGGGACTAGTGTATGTCATATATCATCCCAATACCCGTGTGGGGTTTAAAATAATCTAACACAGATTTTATTTGTGCAGTTGGGCGATGTGTAAAGTTTATCATCCCAATCAAGATCAGTCAAATGTGTGTATATAAACAAATCGTCCGATTTGTTCATATTTATTTCATTTTAAATACACGTTAAAAATTCTATTTTCAACTATAAAATATTTTTAACTATATAAATATTTTATTTCATTTCTCATCGCATAATCAACTACACATCAAAATCAAACAAACAAGCATACAAGCCGTCCATGGTCTATGGACGACGGGTGTCGGGTGCTATTAAACACCGTCTACATCCTAGTATATATTTTTAACTAGGAATTTAAATTAAAGGTGAGGAGTTCTCAACGAGAAGTTAACCAAATGTCGCGACTCTTCTTACGTAGAAAATCTTCATCGCATTTTCAATGAGATCCGTTTCACGTAAATAATATTAAAAATCATATTTTCTTTTCTCTATTTATATAATTAAAGATCACATTTTTATATGATTAAAAATCAAGTCTTCATACGAATGAAATATAAACTTCTCGCATATAAAAATCTCATCCTTATCACAAAGTCATATATAAAAATCGTATTTTTATTTTGAAATCATATACATAAAAATCGCATCTTTATATGGTGTTCATATAAATAAAAATCTCAACAACTTTATATAGCGTTTATATATATATAAATCTCAACTTTATATGGTGTTCATATAAATAAAAATCTCAACTTTATCATAAATAAAAATTCAGTTTTTACATAAATAAAAATTCAGTTTTTACATATCTAAAGAAATCAGTTTTTACTTACAAGGTTCAAGCGAGAGAGGGGGGTGCTGCTCGAAAGGAGGAAGAGGGGGGAGGGTCGCCGTTAATCATGTGGTGGAGCATTCAGCGGAGGGACTAGAGGTGGGGGGGAGTCCAAGGTCAGGCGGGGTGGCTGTTGGTGATGGGGTGTTGTCGGAGGAGGAGCTCCATGGCCTGAGGCGATGCCACTTCCGTCGAGGGCTCGATTTAGGGTTGGAAACGAAAAAAGGGGGCATCGGTCATTGAGTTGAGGGCGATCGAAGGGAGGTAGGGCGTGTTGGATTGAAGGCGACGACGGTCTGGGAGGGGAGGGCAATGACTGGCGTGGCCTGAAGGCGGAGCGCGATTTTTTTTTCTTTTTTTTTTTTCTTTATCTGTTTGAACGGGAATGAAAGGATAAGGGGAGGGAGGGGCTTTAAGTGTAATTATATATATTTTATTTATTTTATATACATTTATTTCAAAAATGTTGTCTTTCTGTTTGAACTTTAATTTTAACACAATGACTGTCATCCCCAGCTAATTACCCCTATCCCGAACACAATGGGATATGTTTCATAACCCAATTCGCTTGTTTCGATCAGTTTCCGCCAAAATCAAAATATAAATCTATATATTCAATTTTAAACGTACATTTCTAATTACTGGGGCCACATACAGCTTCTAAAAATTCCCAAAAAATTACTTCTAGCTTCGTATTGACGATACGGTCCTAATGAAACTTATTTCATCGAATTCTGAGACCGTTTGAAAAATGGCCAATTTCTGGTCGACCCAAATTGACTGAAACTGTTAAAACACGTTTAGCTTCGCCACGCTTACATATTGATTTAGAATATGAATTTTGAAACCTAGCAATAACTTGACATCACGGATCCAACAAAAGTGGTTTCCGCGAAAACCAAGGTCGTTTGCAAAATGGCTATTTTCAAGGCCTTTATGTGTATTAAAATATATATAAATTCCACAGAACTTTTCTGAATTTTAATCTGGACATATCTTTCACTCTATAAAGTGAAATCTCAGTTTCTTACATCCGTTAGAAAGATATCGTCAAACAGATTCAAATATTTTTTGTTTCGTCCAATTCCGGCTTAAAACGAATTATGTATATTCATTTGAAATTCGAAATCGAATTTTCGAACTACTGCGCTATTTCAGGCTTGAATTATAAGTAATATAAAATTATTCGTTTTCACTTCGTCGAAAATAAATTTTCCGTTGTTATTACTTAAAATATTCCATTTTAAATAATCAAAATTCACTAAATTCTCCAAAATAAAAATTTTAAATTGGCTCGGATTTCCGGGTTATTACAATCTCCCCCTTAAAACTTTTCGTCCCCGAAAAGGAACGAAGCCGAAAGTTGTTTCACAAACCAACTCAACTTTCATTATTTCCATTACGGCTTAAGTTCTTCAACTTTTCAGTTTCCAAAACTTTCCAAATTTTTCAAAAAATTTGGCGAACACCCTAAATTTTTGAAAAATTTCGCCATAACCTCCCCTGCACCGGGGACTTCGGGATATTTCATACAGCCTGCCATGGCCTTCTTCAATCCAAAAGAAAAAGAAAAATCCAAGCGGCTCATAAAATCAACCAAACCCAAAGAAATACAATAAATATGTACCTATTTGTCGGGCAAACAATTTTATTCTTCTACTATAGCCTCCTAGCTATGACCTGTTCAATGTAAGTACATGTATATGCATGCAAATGCGACTAATTTTCAACACAATTCACTATTTGGTTCAATTTGGCTAAAGTTTCAACATTTCAATTAGTCAAACAATAATCAAACAACACAACCAGCAATCAATTAGTGAATTAGCTTTTCAAATTCATAATTTTGATATATAGTCAAAAATCACATTTTTGGTGCCAAATCACAACAATAGGCCCTATCAAATTTTGGTTCTCACACCAGTCAATTGGAAATATATAGAAATCTCACTTTCGTCACTCGAAAATAAATTCTGATGACGAGTACTCAATCATCTGAATCATCTTCGGGCCACTAGAGTATGATTCTATATCTGTCCAGTATATTAAAACTTCGAATACATGTTTACAAGGCGTAAATGCAAAATCTTTATATACTAGATTGCCCACATCAATATAAATAAATAT
Source organism: Allium sativum (assembly GCA_030737875.1). Lineage (NCBI taxonomy): Eukaryota > Viridiplantae > Streptophyta > Magnoliopsida > Asparagales > Amaryllidaceae > Allium > Allium sativum. The sequence goes on from CM060912.1 coordinate 1,001,829,099, forward strand.
TCAAATACGTATAAAATGATTTAAATTTCAAAACAAAATTGATTTCATTTTAAAAATATACTCTTCACACTCGTTCTAGGATACTACTGATCCCATCTCTAACAAGTCATTGTTATTGGATATTACTAATCCAATCTCTGATGAATTCTTCGTATGGTTCTAATGCGTCTTGTTCTCTGAGCTTTGTAAACCAAAGCTCTGATACCAAATGTAAGAACCCGTAACTTCCCCGGTAAGGAAAGAGCGGATACTTTGAGAACAACACACAAAGGAACGCAAACAAAAGAACATTTCATTATTTATTACAACAACTTCATCAATTTATAAGAATATACAGAGTATTAACAAATAAAATACATTCGATAAATATCAGAGATTACAATGAATTACATAGCAACGGAAAATAATACAAAACATAACTGAAGGGGATTTACGGATACAAAGCTTTCTGGGTATCATTCCAACTATAAACCAGGATCCTACGAATATAAATCTGCAAAACCAAAACTACTAGCTGCCCTTGCGGAAAATAAGGGCACCCAGAGTTTAGGTTAAAATAATAAACTCCAGGTCAGTCATGGGACTGGTGTGAGATCTAATACAGTTATTAATCTTTATTTTAAAGTTAAGTAAATCAAGGGACCATGCCGTATAACACGGAACGGGTTTCCTCCCAAGGATACCAATGCATAAAACAACATCCCAATGCTAAATAAAGAACAATGAAGCTATTATAAGACCCAGGTCCCACCACACAATGCAACGTAAGACGGAGGATAGGGTTTTACCTTATAATAGCCAAAGAATGCTTGATACGCTAAATTTCATATTTTATTATTAATATAAGTGTATAGTGTATAAAACAATTTCAAATCACAAGTATCAATCATAGACGACATGGGTACCATATAACATGTCGCTAGTACTAGGCTTTACAATCAAAAACGCAAAGTCACGTATTTGAAAGTTGGATTTCCATCTGTGAACCGAGGCAAAAGATAATCCTCTACCGAATTCGAGACTGTCTAGCCCGAGCCTCAGGCAAGCACTCAGTCAAGCCTTTGGATCGTCAGGGCCGGTCCACCGATGTGGATTAAAATGCCTGAACACTGCATTTCCCCGCCCTTTGGGGTGTAAATGAAACGAATGACTCCATCGGCTTCACATAGTCACCATATATCTGAGGCACCTCACAACAGCAACAACCACATAAGTCAAACTCGTCAGGGCGTGTAAAACCACTGATGCCACTTCTACCTAGAAAGAAACGCATGTCCTCCCTGATGTCCTCTCCCGTTTATGGTTCACAACCAGGGAGTGAGGCTCACGAATTAACGCTACACAAAGCTGTGCCACACAGGCTGTGCTTTGATCATCAACCACAAGACTCTGCTTTTCAATAGAAGCCTTGATCATTTGCATCTTAGCATGCCACACAGGCAAACCACTCCATGCGACCGATATCCATCAATCACACAGAATGATATCCAATGTTAGACACACGGTCCATTTACAAGTCCGTTCTGGGTCTGAACGAAACCGGAGGCACCTTGTACCTCGCATATCTATCGATCTCCAAGTACGTCTGGACAACCACTAATTGATTCCCTCCTCTTGGGTGTACGTCCCAATCAAGATCATCAGTAATTATCCAAATGACGTGAAGACCTCCGGTCTTCAACCACCGTCTTTATCTTCGACTCATCGTCGAATCAGTTATTCAGAATGGGATAAACCCGGTCTTTCCGAATAATTCGCGTATATAGTAAACAAGTGTTACACAAACACAACATACGCCTCATTCCAATTCATCAGTCACTAGCCGTAAATTAGCAAGAGAACAATTCACCAAATATTAACCCCGAAGGCCGAAACCAACATCAGATCAATACCCAGGAAATCATTCAACTTAACTAATCTCCAGTTAGTTTCTAAATTTCACATTCTTAGGGAAAGGTTCCCATTAATTTTATCAAAGATAAATTCTTCTAAATTTATTCTTTAATCTTCTTTTGAATATCAATTCAAACTAGTCGGGATTAGCGAACCACACCGAAGTAATAATTTATTCTATTTCCCAATCTCGACCAATTAATCCCATGAAGAAAAACTGGTAATATTTCATATCTAACACCATGGTGTTATCGGTTAATTCAATTACCATTTCACGTTCAAATCTAGTTAAAGATTTAACTATCGCCTGGAGCAAAACTGGTGATACTCCATTCTCGATCTTTTCAATCTACTTAAAGATTCATTAAAACCCCACTAAGTTTTAATCTTTAACTTGGTTAAAGAACCGATGTCATTTAAAACACGGTTCACGATATACCCAAAATCACATTCCATTCTGTCAGCCTTTAACCGTAAAATAGCAAGTGAGCAATTCCCTAAATATTAACCTCGAAGGCTGAAACCAACATCAGATCAATACCCAAGAAACCATTCAACTTAACTAATCTCCAGCTAGTTTCTGATTTTCTTAACTTATTTGGGTCTAAGAACAGTATTATTGAAGATACCGTTCATGACAACCCAAAATCGCATTCCATTAATTATCGGGTTAAAGAACAAGTGTTATTTAAAACACCATTTACGATAAACCCAAAAATCAATTCAAATTCATTTCCAATTAAATACCATTTAATTGGTACACTTCATTAAATCTAAATAAAAAGATTTAATCTTTTTCTCAACTGGGTTTAAGAATAGTGTTAATGAAGACATCATTCACAACAAACCCAAATCCCAATTGATATTAAATACAAGGCTCTAAATAGAAAATATACCAGCTTATATTCAATATCAAATTCTACGACCAACAAATATCGTATTGGAAATAACGATATTAATATATCTTTCAAATACCCATAACAATATCTGTATCATCACGAAATCCAACATCGAAATATTCCGAAGAAAATTTCGATTCAAATCCATTCCAATTCAATTATTGGAAATTCTGGTTATTTTCAAAACCGTTTCAAATCCAATTTATTTATTTTAAAAATAAATAAATTTTTATTCTAGTTCAAAACTAGTTCATTTCGATAAAATTCTATTTATATCTTTTCGAATATGGAGTTTTTCATCCCAATTCTTCACAAATCATTTCTTATGATTTAACACTAATTATTAATATTTTTAATAATTTTATCAAGGCCCGTACAGTCAATTTCCATCAATGGCCATCGAACTGCACTTACATCGACCTTTTGCAAATTAGATTTGGACATAATTCCAAATCCAACCATTAGATTTCAAATCTCTAATGTTCATTAGAAAGCTCTTTTCAATACGAACCTAACGGTTTTGGTTTTAGGAGAATCTGACAGTCGGATCTCTCGTAATGTCCGTTCGAAGTCAATGGTCGAAATTCGCTAACTGCCGCGGCGCGGCGCGTTCTATTCAGGCCATTATATGTATAATATATATATTATATATATTTCGTAGATTTCCTTTTAAAACGTATTTTATAAATCGTTTTAAATTCATTTCAAAAACAATTTTAACTTCCATTTCAAATTCAAATCAAAATTGAATTTTTTTCCTTATAATTTCGTTTTAAATTCATTTCAAATTGATTCCAATTCAAATCGATTTTTAATTCAATTTTAGTTCAATTTCAATTCAATTTGAATTTCAAATTTATTCAATTTAAATTCGAATTCATTTCTATTCAATTTAAATTCGAATTCAATTCTATTCAATTTCAATTCGAATTCAATTCAATTTCAACTCGAATTCATTTCTATTCAATTTCATTTCAAATTCATTTCTACTCAATTTCAATTCGAATTCATTTCTATTCAATTTCAATTCGAATTCATTTCAAACTATTTGATTTTGAAATCACTTTCAATAATCATTATAAAATCGACAAAATTCCAATTCGTGTTAAAATGGCGTGTAACTAATTAACACGGCCTCACATTTCAATATTCAAAGAATATTATTTTTAAATTATTCGATAATTCTAAACTGGAATCAGACACAGTCAATTACCATATAATTTCAGTTATATGGATTTCATCAAATTCATATATACAACAATGACGATAAACACCCAACCATCATCCAAAGTGCGTTCTACACTGTATAAGCTTCAAATATAAATATTTAACGCTTATAACAGCCTGTCAATCAATCGATCGACATACAGCTAATTATTGGGACTAGTGTATGTCATATATCATCACAATACCCGTGTGGGGTTTCAAATAATCCAACACAGATTTTATTTGTGCAGTTGGGCGATGTGTAAAGTTTATCGTCCCAATCAATATCAGTCAAATGTGTGTATATAAACAAATCATTCGATTTGTTTATATTTATTTCATTTTAAATACACATTAAAAATTCTATTTTCAACTATAAAATATTTTTAACTATATAAATATTTTATTTCATTTCACATCACACAATCAACTACACATCAAAATCAAACAAACAAGCATACAAGCCGTCCATGGTCTGTGGACAACGGGTGTCGGGTGCTACTAAACACTGTCTGCATCCTAGTATATATTTTTAACTAGTAATTTAAATTAAAGGTGAGGAGTTCTCACCGAGAAATTAACCAAACACCGCGACTCTTCTTATGTAGAAAATCTTCATCGCGTTTTCAACGAGATCTGTTTCACGAAATTAATATTAAAATCATATTTTTATTTCTCTATTTATATAATTAAAGATCACCTTTTTATATGATTAAAAATCATGTCTTCATACGAATGAAATATAAACTTCTCGCATATAAAAATCTCATCCTTTTCACAAAGTCATATATAAAAATCGTATTTTTATTTTGAAATCATATACATAAAAATCGCATCTTTATATGGTGTTCATATAAATAAAAATCTCAACAACTTTATATGACGTTCATATATATAAAAATCTCAACTTTATATGGTGTTAATATAAATAAAAATCTCAACTTTATCATAAATAAAAATTCAGTTTACATAAATAAAAATTCAGTTTTACATATCTAAAGAAATCAGTTTTTACTTACAAGGTTCAAGCGAGAGAGGGGGGTGCTGCTCGAACGGAGGAAGAGCGGGGGTCGTCGTTAATCATGTGGTGGAGCATTCGGCGAAGGGACTGGAGGGGGGTCCAAGGTCAGGTGGGGTGGCTGTTGGTGATGGGGTGCGGTCGGAGGGGGAGCTCCATGGCCTGAGGCGGTGCCACTTCTGTCGAGGGCTCGATTTAGGGTTTAAAACAAAAAAAGGGGGCGTTGGTCGTTGAGCTGAGGGGGATCGAACGGAGGTAGCGCGCATTAGATTGAAGGCGACGACGGTCTGGGAGGGGAGGGCGACTGGCGGCTTATTGACGTACATTTTAAACGTACATTTATAATTACCGGGGCCACATACAACTTCCAAAAAAATCATGAAAAATTACATATAGCTTCGTATTGACGATACGGTCCTAACGAAACTAATTTCGTCGAATTCTGAGACCGTTTGAAAATTGGCCAATTTCTGGTCGACCCAAATTGACTGGAACTGTTAAAACACGTTTAGCTTCACCACGCTTAAATACTGATTCAGAAAATTATGAATTTTGAAACCTATCAATAACTAGACATCATGGATCCAACAAAAGTGGTTCCGTCAAAAACCGAGGTCGTTTGCAAAAAGGCTATTTTCAAGGCCTTTATATATATTAAAATGTATATAAATTCCACAGCGACTTTTCTGAATTTTAAACTGGACATATCTTTCACTAGATAAAGTGAAATCTCAGTTTCTTACATTCGTTAGAAAGATACTGTCAAATAGATTCAAATATTTCTTGTTTCGTCCAATTCCAGCTTAAAACGAATTCTGTACATTCATTTGAAATTCGAAATCGAATTTTTGAACTACCGCGCCATTTCAGTGTAACAACCCGTATTTCGATAACATGTTAAGACGAGAATCAAGGCAGAATTTAATTTTAAATTCTGAATCAAGTGAAACGGGCTATGCCATTGCGTTCGTCTCGGAAAAATACGCGAAATAGAGTCCGAGTTTTCGAAAATCGGAGTCCGTATGACCCGATTAAGGCCCAACGAAGTTTTCAGAAAATTTCAAAGTGAAAACAGATTTCAAATTCAAATTTGAATTTGGAAATTGGGCCAGTTTGGGCCAGGCGGGAAAATTCCCGCCAGAGCACCCAAGTCGACAGCCCTGTCGACTTGGGAGTCGACTTGGTTGGACCCAAGTCGACAGCCCTGTCGACTTGGCTGTCGACTTGGTCCAGCCGGGCAGTTCTGCCTGGTGCACCATTTTGGGTTTGTGTTGAGTTTGGGGGCCAGATTCGATTTTAAGGGCTGAGATTGCAACTAGGGTTAAATCCTATGGCCTAAAACACTTGCCTAATCTATAAATAAGACCCTAACCTAACCTAAATCATCATTATTCATTCATACAACTAAACTATGGCAAAATTATACCTCTCATGGCCTCCACTCTCTTCATAAAATTTCTAAATTGTTTCTATGAGAGATTTTCCATGCATACAAGTGTTTTCAAGCTTGTATGAGTGTCATTAGCTTGCATTCAAGTCAAGTTTCTATATTTGCATCATAAAGCAAGGGTTTTGATCATTTTGGCTCAAGGGTTTTTATGTTAGAGCTTGCATTTTGGGTCTAGTTGATTGCATAAGGGCTTTGTCATATCTTTTGTGCCTTCATAGCAATGTAAGCCCTTTCCCTACTCTTAGATATTAACTATGAAGTTAAATGTTCATGTTGCAAGTTTGGGTTTGATCATTGAGAATGATACATGCTATCATGTCATGCAAGTTTATGAAGTCATTATCTTGATCTTGTGAGCTAAAAGCTACAACCTTTACGTTGAAATGTTGCATTATGCAACATGAGAACCCTCATAACCTTTATGTCAACTTGCATATGAAGTCATAACCCCTATATGATGATATATGCGAGTTACTAGTCATAATTCCATGTCTTTTGTCACCATGATTCGCTTATGTGCCAAGTTTGGGTTTATGCATGTTTTGAGGATTAAGAATGTAACATGCAAGTTAATGAACACATTATGTCTCATTTGCCACCATGTTCAACTAGTGGCTTTATACCCCCTTTTGTCATGCCTTTGACAAGTTCCTTCTTTGAATCCATTATGCGAGTTTAAAAAGCGTTGGGGTCACATTATGGGAAAACGTAATGACATGAACATGATTTGGGTAAATGGGTATAAACATGACAACATGTAACGTTGAATATGACATGTGTTTATACTTGAAAACATGACTTGAAATATAACATGGAAGTTGACATGTGAGTATGCTTGAAAACATAAGCTTGGGAATTTACCTATTAAGTTAGGTCTACCCTTTGGGAATTTACCTATTAAGTTAGGTCTACCCAAATGCTTGAAAACTTGTAACATGTTTTGGAAACATGATGGACATGACACTTAGATAATATAAGTGTGGCCAACTCGAGGTTGGGTTGAGTTTGCAACGTAAAACTACCCGGAACCGACCGACCTAACTAGTAGTTGCAAACAATAGGACCCAATGTGAGAAATTGGTCATGTTGTGCTTGAACCCGAGGTTAGACCAAGTTGTGGTGTAAAGCTACCCGGAACCGACCGGCTTAACTAGTAACCACAACAAAGTCTAATGTGAGAGGTTGAGGTGCATTAAGTAATTAATGCCACATGATAGGGTTAAGTTAATTTGATTAATGACTCTTAACCAAATATGACATGGACAACTGGGTTAAGTAAATTGATTAGGCTAATGATACTTAACAAAACATGACAAGGTTGGGTAGGTTAAGTAACTTGATTTGCCTAATGATACTTAACCATTTTTATACGACTAGTGGACGGGGTTAAGTTAACCGACACTTAACCAAATCAACACGTGAATTTGATACGGTTAATTAAGCTTTCCTAATTATACTTAACCGTATAATACAGTTAGGGGATGTGGTTAAGTTAACCTGGACTTAACCCATCCAATTCGGTGATTTTGAGGTGGTTAAGTTAACCAACACTTAATCAATCCAACACGATAACTTGGTAAGGTTAAGTAAGATTTCTTAATGACGCTTAACCGAAAAATACAGTTAATGGATGGGGTTAAGTTTGGACTCAACTAGTCTAAACATGGAAATCGGATGGGGTTAAGTTAGCCTAGACTTAATTAATCCCACTTGGTAGTTTAATGGGGTTAAGTTAAACAATTAACTAATCTAACATGATGATTTGATGTGGTTAAGTGACCTATACTTAACCAATCTAACTCGTGAATTTATTGAGGTTAAGTTAACCGATACTTAACCAATCTAACGTGATAACATGATAAGGCTAAGTCACGAATCGTTTGAATACACTTGACCAATTTGACTCAGTAATTTGATAGGGTCAAGTTAATATATACTTAACCAACTTGAGCTTGGTTTGTAGGGTTAAGTCTTAAACTTGGTTACTTAGCCAATTTTGACATGATCTGTAGACTGGTTAATTCATGAACTTAAGTGACACTTAATCCATTATGAAAACCCTAGTTCTGAGGATTAGGTGGATAACCGTAGTTAACAAGGATAATGGGAATAAGGCTAAGTGGTAAACCTTAGTTGAAGGATAACTAAGTAATAATTCTTAGTCAAGAAAATTTAGACCAGTTCATAGATAGATGAGTAACCTGATACGGTAGGTCATCGTTTAAGTATACGAGTAGGAGCAAGTATCTGATTTAGATAAAGGCTCCAGCGAACTGGGTAACGAAGCAGCGGCTTCGGGGAACGTAAGGATATTCTTGGTATCCCTCTGTGAGCTGCCAGGTGATTATACTAGGCTCATGAGAGGTTAAGGTCTGCGTTAGAAGAACCAAGAGTATGCCTTGGTTGCTATACGAGCGACCTAAAGACGGGGATGGATAGGGGATAGTCGACGATACACGGTCGTACCCTAGATAGCATTTCGTCAGACTACCTACCATCTTTGGTCAAGCGTGTACGTACGGAAAGGTAGAGAACACCCAAAATACCATAATTGCTATCTAATTATGGTTGCGGTAAGGCTAGGATGTGGGTTGGCCAGTGTTGTGTTCTCATACAGGATTTATCCTGTCTTGTCTTTCACTAGTTGAGGGAGTGGTCTCGTGGGACCATAGCCACGTATAGGAAAAATAGACCTTAGCATCTGCATCGGCAGATAAATCTAAAGCTCCCGACCGAGTCCTGTACTTCTTGATTTGCCCTGTGACAGGACTCGGATGGCACGATGTGATACATGTGCATACAGTCATGGAAAAACGATTCACGATATATGCATGGGAAAAAGGGCGCGGTTGACGGTTAGCGTAATCCCTAGTGGCCCTAGGTGGTTGAACCCAAACCGAGATACGAAAACGTGCAATAGGTAAGCATAATCCCTAGTAGCCCTAGGTAGCATAAGTCCTAGTTGTACAAACGATAATTCATGTTGGAAGACCCTAGCTAGGTTTAGGGTAACAGTCCAAACCGATCTTAAGGATCATGGAACTATGTTAAAGTAATATAGAATCTCATGGGAAAGCCCGTATGGTCTACGGCAAGGGACAAAACTTATACACGGAAAGGAACATACGAATTGAGTAACCTATATATGCGATATACTAGGTTGACATGGACCATTACACGACTTTTGAGTAAGGGTCATTCATGGTTAACACATGATACGGTGGGGATACTAGTACGGTGGGTGCAGAGCTAAAATACAGGATAGATACCATGGGACGTTATACGTGATAGATATTTTGGGGATATTATACTTGATAGGAACCTGACGATGGGATACCTTGTTTTATCTTGACATCGTAATTTACCATGACACTTTAGTTTATCTGAGTTCAGTAGTTCATCATGTTATTTTGATTTAGCTTATCTATCTTGTCATCATGCTTATGTTCATCTCAGTTTCTCATGTCAGTTAACTTTACTAGTTTTTATGCTGATAGTAGATAGGGCTTACTCAGTCTTTTTGACTGACCCGTTTTGTTTCGCCTCTTTTCTTCCGTTCCCCCCCAGGTTACAAGGAGGAAATACTGTTGCTTAGTTCGGACTTCTTCTGCTTGAAGGTCATCATGGATGGCTTGGACTTTTCTTGGCTATAGCTACTTTACTGTTTTTACTTGGGGAATATTTTATGAAAAAGTCTTTATGCTTCTTTACTATTACAAGACAGGTTTTGATGTACTCTGATGTAAAAGGCTTTAGACCTTATTTATTCATATTATGAAAGTTTGATTTTACTTCCGCTATTTTATATGTTCTGTCTTGTGATATTTCTGTGCATGTTTACCAATAATGCCCCTCTAAAGCTAGTGCATTCCTTTGCGAGTGACCCTAGCGGAGGCGGGCTGTTACACGTGGTATCAGAGCAGAAGGTTACCAGACTGGGCAAAAGTTTTTTTTAAAAAAAAAAAACTTTCTGAAGACTATTTGAAAAACCGTTTACAAAGAAGCATTTTTCAATAAAAATTTTCTTTTAAAAGAAAAAGGCTATTCCCCAAGGCCATTAGCATTATCTTTGTTTCCTTGATTGAATCTCTTTTCCTTTCTTCCCTCCATCTGTAGTCACAGTGGTTTTAACTGCGACTAGTCTTTTCTATCTACGAAAGTGTTTCCCGTACGATGGAGGTGGTTCTCGAGTGACCAGTGGCCGCGTTATAAGAAAGGATAGTGAGAAAGAGGATAAAGGATACGAGCTTAAGGATGAACAACTTGTTGGTATGGCTCAACCCAGAACGAGAGAGAAAGATGAACAATGAAACCCATGACAAGAGAGTACCTTTGGCATGGTGAAACGGGGAGGATAGTTAAGTATCATGGGACAAGGACAAGATCATCGGGAGAGCAATAGTATGCTCTTATTTCTAGGGTACCTCGGAAGGAGGGTAATGATCTTGTTAAAGGTTTAGCTTTTCTTCTCTATCATCCCGTTAGGACTTTGTTTTGATCATCATACATTTAAGTCTGCTTCCATAGTTGAGTCTCTGCACCTTAATTACTAGCGTAATAGAGAATCCCATTTTTGTCTCAAAGTCCTATTGGAGAATCAGTCCATTTATACATGACCTGTTTGGATTTGAGAATGTCTATGCCAAGTGTTGAGTTTGGAAATAATGCTTATGTTTATAAGCTATGGATGGATTCGAGGGATGAAGTGGTTATCCAGTAGGGGGTGCCACTCTCGGTTTTGATAGGAGGGTAGTTAGACCTTTTGACTAGCCTTGGTAATACCCTCGAAGTATCGTGTAACCTTTCTGAGGTTCTGTCATGACTAGTTACTTAGAATCCCTTGATGCCTCTATTGGAAATCTGAAGCCCGATCGAGTGGTGTTCGCCGATAAGACGGATGGTTTACTTCATTTATGCATGGGTTATAGAGATCACCCTAGTAAGTGCGCTTAATAACCTGGTTGACATCTGTTTACTTTCAAGAGAAAGTTCTTCTACATGGAATACCTTATAGTATATAAACGAGATCCAAGGTTCACTAGTGAATTTTGGAAAGCTTGCATGAGATCATGAGTACGCAATCATGTTTGCGACAAGTATTCTAGAAAAAGGATAAGTGCAAGCGGAACGAGAGGCGACGAAGAAATGAGTTCCAGCACATGTTATGGAAATAGGAAATAAGAAGCTACGAAATCGCGAAGTTAAAAGACGGTCAAGGCACAATGGACTTAAGCTCAAGGAAATACGACTTTGATGGTCAAAGACTAGACACGCGCATGATATCTCTTTTTGGGGGTATATCCTTGATCCCTGTTTTCTGTAGAGCTTACTTGTAGGCTATCTTTTGTGGACATCCTCTCGGTCCTATTTTCTGTTACAAACCCCGTAAGGAGTTTGTCTTGTTTATCTTCTCGACCCTGTTTCAGGGAATCCTAGGTAGAACCCTATGGATGTAAACATGTATTTGAAACATGTTATGATTGATATGGTTGCAAGTGGTTGCAAGTGGTTGCTCGTGGATGCGCGAATACACATTAGATACTAGCTCGACTCGGTTACATTTCATATTTCATATGCACGAGTATTTATACTTGTTTATGGATGAAATCGAATGTATTATCATGCGGTTGTTGCATATGAATGAATGATTGTGCACGCATATAGTATCTATATGACTAGGACTATTTGCATACATGTTGGATTCATGGCACTATACATATTTTGCATTAGAAAGATTATCCAGGCCTGATCATTAGCATTAGCTAAGGAACATGTACACACACGTTTTGCATACATTCATACAACATTAGAAGTCATCTAAGGACAATGGTTGCTTGTGGATGATATTTTGAGCAGATGAATGATGGATGGTAGGATATGTTCTTCCTAACTTGGAGATTTCGGGGACGAAATCCTAAAAGGTGGGGAGAATGTAACAACCCGTATTTCGATAACATGTTAAGACGAGAATCAAGGCAGAATTTAATTTTAATTTCTGAATCAAGTGAAACGGGCTATGCCATTGCGTTCGTCTCGGAAAAATACGCGAAATAGAGTCCGAGTTTTCGAAAATCGGAGTCCGTATGACCCGATTAAGGCCCAACGAAGTTTTCAAAAAATTTCAAAGTGAAAACAGATTTCAAATTCAAATTTGAATTTGGAAATTGGGCCAGTTTGGGCCAGGCGGGAAAATTCCCGCTAGAGCACCCAAGTCGACAGCCCTGTCGACTTGGGAGTCGACTTGGTTGGACCCAAGTCGACAGCCCTGTCGACTTGGCTGTCAACTTGGTCCAGCCGGGCAGTTCTGCCTGGTGCACCATTTTGGGTTTGTGTTGAGTTTGGGGGCCAGATTCGGTTTTAAGGGCTGAGATTGCAACTAGGGTTTAATCCTATGGCCTAAAACACTTGCCTAATCTATAAATAAGACCCTAACCTAACCCTAAATCATCATTATTCATTCATACAACTAAACTATGGCAAAATTTTACCTCTCATGGCCTCCACTCTCTTCATAAAATTTCTAAATTGTTTCTATGAGAGATTTTCCATGCATACAAGTGTTTTCAAGCTTGTATGAGTGTCATTAGCTTGCATTCAAATCAAGTTTCTATATTTTCATCATAAAGCAAGGGTTTTGATCATTTTGGCTCAAAGGTTTTTATGTTAGAGCTTGCATTTTGGGTCTAGTTGATTGCATAAGGGCTTTGTCATATCTTTTGTGCCTTCATAGCAATGTAAGCCCTTTCCCTACTCTTAGATATTAACTATGAAGTTAAATGTTCATGTTGCAAGTTTGGGTTTGATCATTGAGAATAATACATGCTATCATGTCATGCAAGTTTATGAAGTCATTATCTTGATCTTGTGAGCTAAAAGCTACAACCTTTATGTTGAAATGTTGCATTATGCAACATTAGAACCCTCATAACCTTTATGTCAACTTGCATATGAAGTCATAACCCCTATATGATGATATATGCGAGTTACTAGTCATCATTCCATGTCTTTTGTCACCATGATTCGCTTATGTGCCAAGTTTGGGTTTATGCATGTTTTGAGGATTAAGAATGTAACATGCAAGTTAATGAACACACTATGTCTCATTTGCCACCATGTTCAACTAGTGGCTTTATACCCCCTTTTGTCATGCCTTTGACAAGTTCCTTCTTTGAATCCATTATGCGAGTTTAAAAAGCGTTGGGGTCACATTATGGGAAAACGTAATGACATGAACATGATTTGGGTAAATGGGTATAAACATGACAACATGTAACGTTGAATATGACATGTGTTTATACTTGAAAACATGACTTGAAATATAACATGGAAGTTGACATGTGAGTATGCTTGAAAACATAAGCTTGGGAATTTACCTATTAAGTTAGGTCTACCCTTTGGGAATTTACCTATTAAGTTAGGTCTACCCAAATGCTTGAAAACTTGTAACATGTTTTGGAAACATGATGGACATGACACTTAGATAATATAAGTGTGGCGAACTCGAGGTTGGGTTGAGTTTGCAACGTAAAACTACCCGGAACCGACCGGCCTAACTAGTAGTTGCAAACAATAGGACCCAATGTGAGAAGTTGGTCATGTTGTGCTTGAACCCGAGGTTAGACCAAGTTGTGGTGTAAAGCTACCCGAAACCGACCGGCTTAACTAGTAACCACAACAAAGTCTAATGTGAGAGGTTGAGGTGCATTAAGTAATTAATGCCACATGATAGGGTTAAGTTAATTTGATTAATCACTCTTAACCAAATATGACATGGACAACTGGGTTAAGTAAATTGATTAGGCTAATGATACTTAACAAAACATGACAAGGTTGGGTAGGTTAAGTAACTTGATTTGCCTAATGATACTTAACCATTTTTATACGACTAGTGGACGGAGTTAAGTTAACCGACACTTAACCAAACCAACACGTGAATTTGATACGGTTAATTAAGCTTTCCTAATTATACTTAACCGTATAATACAGTTAGGGGATGTGGTTAAGTTAACCTGGACTTAACCCATCCAATTCGGTGATTTTGAGGTGGTTAAGTTAACCAACACTTAATCAATTCAACACGATAACTTGGTAAGGTTAAGTAAGATTTCTTAATGACGCTTAACCGAAAAATACAGTTAATGGATGGGGTTAAGATTGGACTCAACTAGTCTAAACATGGAAATCGGATGGGGTTAAGTTAGCCTAGACTTAATTAATCCCACTTGATAGTTTACTGGGGTTAAGTTAAACACTTAACTAATCTAACATGATGATTTGATGTGGTTAAGTGACCTATACTTAACCAATCTAACTCGTGAATTTATTGAGGTTAAGTTAACCGATACTTAACCAATCTAACGTGATAACATGATAAGGCTAAGTCACGAATCGTTTGAATACACTTGACCAATTTGACTCAGTAATTTGATAGGGTCAAGTTAATATATACTTAACCAACTTGAGCATGGTTTGTAGGGTTAAGTCTTAAACTTGGTTACTTAGCCAATTTTGACATGATCTGTAGACGGGTTAAGTCATGAACTTAAGTGACACTTAATCCATTATGAAAACCCTAGTTCTGAGGATTAGGTGGATAACCATAGTTAACAAGGATAACGGGAATAAGGCTAAGTGGTAAACCTTAGTTGAAGGATAACTAAGTAATAATTCTTAGTCAAGAAAATTTTGACCAGTTCATAGATAGATGAGTAACCTGATACGGTAGGTCATCGTTTAAGTATACGAGTAGGAGGAAGTATCTGATTTAGATAAAGGCTCCAGCGAACTGGGTAACGAAGCAGCGGCTTCGGGGAACGTAAGGATATTCTTGGTATCCCTCTTTGAGCTGCCAGGTGATTATACTAGGCTCATGAGAGGTTAAGGTCTGCGTTAGAAGAACCAAGAGTATTCCTTGGTTGCTATACGAGCGACCTAAAGACGGGGATGGATAGGGGATAGTCGACGATACATGGTCGTACCCTAGATAGCATTTCGTCAGACTACCTACCATCTTTGGTCAAGCGTGTACGTACAGAAAGGCAGAGAACACCCAAAAGACCATAATTGCTATCTAATTATGGTTGCGGTAAGGCTAGGATGTGGGTTGGCCAGTGTTGTGTTCTCATACAGGATTTATCCTATCTTGTCTTTCACTAGTTGAGGGAGTGGTCTCGTGGGACCATAGCCACGTATAGGAAAAACAGACCTTAGCATCTGCATCGGCAGATAAATCTAAAGCTCCCGACCGAGTCCTGTACTTCTTGATTTGCCCTGTGACAGGACTCGGATGGCACGATGTGATACATGTGCATACAGTCATGGAAAAACGATTCACGATATATGCATGGGAAAAAGGGCGCGGTTGACGGTTAGCGTAATCCCTAGTGGCCCTAGGTGGTTGAACCCAAACCGAGATACGAAAACGTGCAATAGGTAAGCATAATCCCTAGTAGCCCTAGGTAGCATAAGTCCTAGTTGTACAAACGATAATTCATGTTGGAAGACCCTAGCTAGGTTTAGGGTAACAGTCCAAACCGATCTTAAGGATCATGGAACTATGTTAAAGTAATATAGAATCTCATGGGAAAGCCCGTATGGTCTACGGCAAGGGACTAAACTTATACACGGAAAGGAACATACGAATTGAGTAACCTATATATGCGATATACTAGGTTGACATGGACCATTACACGACTTTTGAGTAAGGGTCATTCATGGTTAACACATGATACGGTGGGGATACTAGTACGGTGGGTGCAGAGCTAAAATACAGGATAAATACCATGGGACGTTATACGTGATAGATATTTTGGGGATATTATACTTGATAGGAACCTGACGATGGGATACCTTGTTTTATCTTGACATCGTAATTTACCATGACACTTTAGTTTATCTGAGTTCAGTAGTTCATCATGTTATTTTGATTTAGCTTATCTATCTTGTCATCATGCTTATGTTCATCTCAGTTTCTCATGTCAGTTAACTTTACTAGTTTTTATGCTGATAGTATATAGGGCTTACTCAGTCTTTTTGACTGACCCGTTTTGTTTCGCCTCTTTTCTTCCGTCCCCCCCCCCAGGTTACAGGGAGGAAATACTGTTGCTTAGTTTGGACTTCTTCTGCTTGAAGGTCATCATGGATGGCTTGGACTTTTCTTGGATATGGCTACTTTACTGTTTTTACTTGGGGAATAATTTATGAAAAAGTCTTTAAGCTTCTTTACTATTGCAAGACAGGTTTTGATCTACTCTGATGTAAAAGGCTTTAGACCTTATTTATTCATATTATGAAAGTTTGATTTTACTTCCGCTATTTTATATGTTCTGTCTTGTGATATTTCTGTGCATGTTTACCAATAATGCCCCTCTAAAGCTAGTGCATTCCTTTGCGAGTGACCCTAGCGGAGGCGGGGTGTTACATTCAGGCTCGAATTATAATTAAAATAAAATTATTCGTTTTCACTTTGTCGAAAATAAATTTTCCGTCATTATTATTTAAAATATTCCTTTTTAAATAATCAAATTTCACTAAATTCGCCAAAATAAATTTTTTAAATTGGCTCGGATTTCCTGATTATTACAGAAATTGTGAAATCTAATTCAAAAACCTGAAATTTGAGGCATAAGTGTTTTAATTAAATTTGGGTTTGGTTGGTTAAAGAAATGGGAAGTTTAGAAATATAACATGAAAATTGACACTAGTGGCATAACAAGAACATGAACATATTTGTGAATTCGTTAATAGGCTAAAGATGAAACATGGCTAACTCGAGGTTAAAATGAGTTTGCGGCGTAATTCTGCCCGGATTCGCCCGGCATATCCAGTGGCCGCAAATAATAGGTTATAATGTGAGAAGTTAGTCATGATGTGCTTGAAACCCGAGGTTAGATTGAGTTGTGGTGTAATCCTGCTCGGAACCAACCGGCACATCCAGTGACCGCAACAATAAGTCTAATGTGAGAGGTTGGGCATTAATAATTAATTAATGCTAATGACACATGCTAGTATGGCAAGGTTAAGTCAACTTGAAATACTAGATAACACTTAACCAATTGACTCAAAATATGGGTGGGTTAAGTCAACGTGAAACGCTAGATAACACTTAACCAATTTGACATGATATATATGTTGGTTATGTTAACACGAACTGATAGATAACACATAACCTATTTGACATGATATATGGGTGGGTTAAGTCAACGTGAACCGCTAGATAACACTTAACCAATTTGACTCGATATATGGGTGGGTTAAGTCAACGTGAACTGTTGGATAACACTTAACCAATTTGACATGACATGTGGGTTGAATTGATACGTGATTGGGGGTTAAGTCAACTTGGACACATGGGCAAACTTAATCAATATAATAGTATCAAAGCAAGGAAAAGTGGAGAATGATAAGATTAAATAATAGATATACTTATCCTAGGGATAAGAAATGAATATGACTTAAAAGGTAATGCAAGACTCAAAGGGTGGGACGACTTATACTGTGTAATAAGTTAATCTAAGCTGGAAATGTGGGAGAACACCCGCACGCTATATAACGACCCGAACTCCCCTGTAAAGACCCGCAACTTCCCCGTAATGGAAAGCGTCGGATAGTTCGAGAACAAACCACAACAGAACGCATACAGAAGAACATTTCATTGTATATTACAACAATGCATCAGATTACAAGAATATACAGAGTATAAACGAATAAATATTACACAGAAATATCAGAGATTTAAATTACATTTAAATACATAGCAGCGGAAAATAATACAATACACAACTAGAAGGAGATATACGGATACAAAGCTTTCCGGATATCGTTCCAGCTGTAAACCAGGATCCTGTGAATATAAATCTGCAAAACCGAAACTACTAGCTGCCCGTGTCAAAATAAGGGCACCCAGAGTTTAGGTTAAAACAATAAACTCCAGGTCAGTCATGTGACTGGTGTGAGAACTAAAACAGTTATTAATCTTTATTTTAAATCATTAGGTAAATCAAGGGACCACGCCGTATAACACGGAACGGGTTTCCTCCCAAGAATACCAGTGCATAAAACAACTAGCGCAATGCTAAATGAAGAAAAATGAAGCTGTTATAAGACCCAGGTCCTATCACACAATGCAACGCAAGCCGGGGGATAGGGTTTTCCCTTATAACAGCCAAAGAATGCTTGATACGTTTAAAACAAATCATTTGATACTCATAAGTGCATAGTGTATAAAACAACTTCAAATCATAAGTATCAATCATAGGCGACATGAGCGTCCCATGCCACTATGTCGCCATATATAGGTTTACAAATAAAACCGCAAAGTTACGTATTTGGAAATTGGATTTCCGTCTATGAACCGAGGCAAAAGATAGTCCTCAACCGATTCGAGACTGCCTAGTCCGAGTCTCAGGATCAGAGCTCGAGTGACCCTAGGAGCGACAGGGCCGGTCCACCGATGTGGATTAAAATGCCTGAGCACTGCGTTTCGCCGCCCTTTGGGGCGTAAATGAGCCAACTAAGTGACTCCATCGGTTCGAGAACGACCGATCAATCCGAGGCGCCTCGCAACAGCAACAACCACATAAGTCAAACTCGTCAGGGCGTGTAAAACCACTGACGCCACTTCTAACTAGGAGGAAACGCAGGCCCTCCCTGAGGTCCTTTCTCCCGTTTTTGGTTCATACCGGGTGTGAAACACGCGAGGTAAACGTTACACAAAGCTACGCCACAAAGGCCGTGCTTTGATCATCACCACAAGACTTTGCTTTTCAACAGAAGCCTTGATCATTTGCATCTTAGCATGCCACACAGGCAAACCATCCTATGCAACCGATATCAGTCACACAGAATGAAATCCGATGTCAGACACACAGTCCATTTACAAGTCCGTTCTGGGTCTGAACGAAGCCGGAGGCACCTAGTACCCCGCATATCCATCGATCTCCAAGTACGTCTGGACGATCACTAACTGTTTCCATCTTCTTGGGTGTACAGCCCAATCAAGATCATAAGTTATCACCCAAACGACGTGAAGACCTCCGGTCTTCGACCATCGTCTTCATCTTCGACTTATCGTCGTATCAGTTATTCAGAATGGGATAAACCCGGTCTTTCCGAATAGCTCGCGTATATTTTAAATAAGTGTTACACAAACACAACATACGCCTCATTCCAATTCATTAGTCACTAACCGTAAATTAATCAAGAGAATAATTCCCCAAATATTAACCCCGAAGGCCGAAACCAACATCAGATCAATATCCAGAAAAGCATTCTGCTTGGCTAACCGACAGTTAGTTTCTAAATTTCACGTTCAAATCTAATTAAAGATTTAACTATCGCCTGGAGCAAAACTGGTGATACTCCATTCTCGATCTTTTCAATCTAATTAAAGATTCATTAAAACTCCACTTAGTTTTAATCATTATCTGGGTTAAAGAATCAGTGTCATTTAAAACACGGTTCACGATAAACCCAAATCACATTCATTAATTATCGGGTTAAAGAACAAGTGTTATTTAAAACACTGTTCACGATAAACCCAAAAATCAATATCAATTCAATTCCAATTAAATATTATTTAATTGGTACACTTCATTAAATCTAAATAAAAAGATTTAATCTTTTCTCAACTGGGTTCAAGAACAGTGTTAGTGAAGACACCATTCACGACAAACCCAAATCACATTCGATATTCAATACAAGGCTCTGAATAGAAAATATATCGGCTTATATTCAATATCAAATTCTACGACTAACAAATGTCGTATTGGAAATAACGATATACATATATATCTTTCAAATTTCCATAACAACACCTGTATAATCACGAATTCCAACATCGAAATATTCTGAAGACAATTTCGATTCAAATCCACTCCAATGCAATCATTGGAAATTTTGGTTATTTTCAAAACCCTTTTCAAATTCAATTTATTTATTTAAAAATAAATAGAATTATATTTCTAGTTCAAAACTAGTTCATTTCGATAAAAATCTATTTTTATCTTTTCAAATAGGGAGTTTTTCATCCCAAACTTTCACAAATCATTTCTTATGATTTTACACAAATTATTACTATTTTTAATAATTTTATCAAGGCCCGTACAGTCGATTTCCATTAACGGCCATCGAACTGCACTTACAGCGACCTTTTTCGAATTTGATTTGGACGTATCTCCAAATCCAACCGTTAGATTTCAAATTTCTAACATTCATTAGAAAGCTCTTTTCGATACGAATCCAACGGTTCCGGTTTTAGGAGAATCCGACGGTCGGATCTCCCGTAATGTCCGTTTGAAATAAATGGTCGAAATTCGCGAACTGCCGCGGCGCGGCGCGTTCTATTCAGGCCATTATATTATATATATAATATATATAATATATATATTTCGTCGATTTCTATTTAAAACGAATTATATAAATAGTTTTGAATTCGTTTCAAAAACATTTTCAACTTCCATTTCAATTCAAATCAAAATTGAATTCTTCTTTATAAATTCGTTTTAAAATCCATTTCTATTCATTTCAAACTTCAATTCAATTTGAATTTATTTCACTTCGCTTTCAATTCAATTCGAATTCGTTTTCAATTCAATTCATTTCGAAATCGTTTTCAATTCAATTCATTTCGAAATCGTTTTCAATTCAATTCATTTCGAAATCACTTTCAATTCAATTCATTTCGAAATCGTTTTCAATTCAATTCATTTCGAAATCACTTTCAATTCAATTCATTTCGAAATCGCTTTTCAATATTCATTTCGAAATCACTTTTCAATATTCATTTCGAAATCACTTTTCAATATTCATTTTAAAATGAATAAAATCGATATAAATATCGTTCACGTCAAAATGGCGTCAATCTAATCCTCACGGCTTCATATATTCCTTTATTTTCAAATATTCTATTTCAAATATTTCTTTTTCAAATGTTTCTTTTTCAAAACTGGAATGAGGCCCAATCAATTACCATATAAAATTAATTATATGGATTTTCATACAACACATGTATATAATAGCATTGAAAATAATCAACCATCAACCAAAGTGCACTACACTGTATAAGCATCAAATATAGATATTCAACGCTTATAACAGCCTGTCAATCAATCGATCGACATATTTAATCAATCAGGATGAGTGAACTTCAAATTTCATCCTAACACCCGTGTGGGGTTTCAAACAATCAAACACATATTTTATTTGTGCAGTTGGGCGATGTATAAAATTTATCGTCCCAATCAATGTCATTCAAATAGGTGTACATAAACAAACCGTTCGGTTTATAAATGAATATTTTATTTTATTCACTTCACGTTAAAAATTATATTTTTAACGATAAAACATTTTATTCCAACCTATGAATTTCTATTCGGTTCATTCTTTAAATAAAATGCTATTTTTATTTTTCTAACTTATTTTAGAAAATTTCGGCGGCATAACGGCACGATACTAGAAACGGGACGAGGCCTAGCCTTATCCCCGGTCTGGTGAAGGCCCACGCCATTCACACATCAATCATATCAATTTTATTATGCAAACCACAAGATTTGGAGTAAGTGTCTAACCTAGCCTTACTCCTTCGCCTTATAACGGCGCACGTCTAATCCTAACCAATTTATCGATTCGATTTTTCACATCACAAACCACATTCAAACCAATATCGCAATCAATCACCAAACAATCAAACAAACAAGTCCATGGTCTGTGGACGATTGTGTCGGGTGCTACTAAGCACCGTCTGCATCCTAGTATATATATATATAACTAGAAAAATAAATTGAAAGGTGAGAAATTCTCACTTATTAGCTATCCTAGCTCCACGGCACTTCATTTGCAGAAGTCTTCGTCGTTTCGCCTTTTTGTCACCTTCGTTGCTGCTTTCACTACATACGTAAAAATCACATTTTTACTTCGCTATTCAATATATAAAAATCGAATTTTTATTTCAAAGTTCAATATATAAAAATCGAATTTTTATTTCAAAGTTCAATATATAAAAATCGAATTTTTATTTCAAAGTTCAATATATAAAAATCGAATTTTTATTTCAAAGTTCAATATATAAAAATCGAATTTTTAGTTCAAAGTTCAATATATAAAAATCGAATTTTTACTTCGCTATTCAATTTATAAAAATCGAATTTTTACTTCGCTATTCAATTTATAAAAATCGAATTTTTACTTCAAAGTTCAATTTATAAAAATCGAATTTTTACTTCGCTATTCAATTTATAAAAATCGAATTTTTAGTTCAAAGTTCAATATATAAAAATCGAACTTTTAGTTCGAAGTTCAATATATAAAAATCGAATTTTTAGTTCGAAGTTCAATATATAAAAATCGAATTTTTCATTCGACAATATAAAAGATTATATTTTTCTACTTCTTTAAAAATTCAATTTTTTTCTACTTCTTTAAAAATTCAAGTTTTCTACTTCTTTAAAAATTCAAGTTTTTTCTACTTCTTTAAAAATTCAAGTTTTTCTACTTCTTTAAAAATTCAATTTTTTCTACTTCTTTAAAAATTCAATTTTTTCTACTTCTTTAAAAATTCAATTTTTTCTACTTCTTTAAAAATTCAATTTTTTCTACTTCTTTGAAAATTCAATTTTTCTACTTCTTTAAAAATTCAAGTTTTCTACTTCTTTAAAAATTCAAGTTTTTTCTACTTCTTTAAAAATTCAATTTTTCTTTTTTTTACAAAATCAGTTTTAAACTTTTAAAAATCAATTTAAAAATGCTTATAAAATCCGTTTAAAAATGCTTATAAAAACAGTTTAGAAATGCTTATAAAAACAGTTTAGAAATGCTTATAAAAACAGTTTAGAAATGCTTATAAAAACAGTTTAAATCTGCTTATAAAAAAAAACAGTTTAAATCTTTTATAAAAACAAAATAGCAAAACGAAAAAAACTTACAGGGGGGAGTGGGGGTTCGCAGATCGACGGAGCTCGAAGTGGGGCGGCGGCGCTCGGGTTTCAATGCCTCGAACGGGGGCTAATCGGGTGTCGGGGTTTCTTCTGGAGGCTCTGGCCTTCGATCGATGGAGGGGGGAGGAAGAAGGGGATGTGCGGCTAGCGTGGGCGGCGGCTTCGGGGTCTTCGTCGGCGTCGAGGGGGGCGTCGGCGATGTCTAGGTTAGGGTTTTTTTTTTTTTTATATTTCTGTATAAATGAATTCGGGGGGGGGGGGGGGGGGCAGAGGTATAGGAGGGAAAAGTTTATTTTTTATTTTTTTTATTTAATTATTATATTTGGCAAAAAGGGTTGACTTTTACATATGACCTCGAAACGAGGCCCACCGCCTGTCGTCCATAGCGTTCCACCCCCATTCCGAACACAATGGGATATGTATCGCAAGCTGATTCGATTGTTACAATCAGTTTCCTTTTGAATTTACATTTAAATCACTATATTGAATTTTAAACGTACATTTCAAATTACCGGGGCCACATACTAACTAGAAAAATTCCAGAAAAATATTTTCTAGCTTCGTATTGGCGATACGGTCCTAACAAAACTAGTTTCGTCGAATTCTGAGACCGTTTCAAAAATGGCCAATTTCCAGTCGATTAAAATTGACTGAAACTGGTCAAACGCGTTTTCTTTTGCCACGCTCACATATTGATTCGAAAAATTATGAAATTTGAAACCTAGCAATAACTTAACATCACGGACCCAACAAAACTGGTTTCGTCGAAATCCGAGGTCGTTTGCAAAACGGCTATTTTTAAGGGCCTTATATATATAAAAATATAAATTCCACAGCGACTATTTCTAATTTTCAACTGGACATATCTTTTGATTCCCGATATGAAATCTTGATTTTTCGGATTCGTTGGAAAGATATTCACTATTAGATTCCATTATTTTTGGTTTCACTAAAATCCGGATTGTTTTGCACTCGGTACATTCAATTGAAGTTTGAAATCGAATTATCGAACTACCGCGCCATTTTCAATTCCTTTTATAATTATATATAAATATTATATATTCTAACTACGGCGCGTATAAATATATACGTTCGAATATATTCAAAATAAATTTCTCGTCGATATTATTTAAAATAATCTATTTTAAATAATCAAAATTCGCCAAAATTGCCAAAATAAAAATTTTAAACTGGCCCAGATTTTACGGGTTGTTACAATCTCCCCCACTTAAAACTTTTCGTCCCCGAAAAGGAACAAAGTCGAAAGTGGTTTGATAATTCAACTCTACGTTCGATCTGGCTTCCATTCTCCAACTTTTCAGTTTCTGAGAATTTTCAAAATTTCAAAAATTTGGCTAACACCCTAAATTTTCGAAAAATTTCGCTATAACCTCCCCTGCACCGGGAGCATCGGGGAATTTCAAATAGCTTCCCCGGTCCTTCAGATCTCAAAAAGAAAAAGAAAAAGCCAAGCGGCTAGCCAATAGGCTCACAAAATCATCATCACCCAAACAAAACAGGAAATTATGTAATAAACATGTACCTATTTGTCGGGCAAACAAATTTTATTCTCTGCTCTAGCCTCCTTGCTATGACCTGTTCAATGATATACATGTATATGCAAGCAAATGCGACCAATTTTCAATACAATTCAATATTTGATTCAGTTAGGCTAAATGGCTAAAACTTAGCAAACAAATAAACAAACCATACAAACATCAATCAATTAGTGAATTAGAGTTTCAAATTCGTAATTTTGATACATACACAAAAATCAGATTCTTGATGCCAAATCACAACAATTAGCCCTATCTAATTTTGGTTCTCACACCAGTCAATAGGAAATATATAGAAATCTCACTTTCGTCGCTCGAAAATAAATACTGGCGACAGTGCCCCATCACCAGAATTATCCCCGGGCAACTAGAGTATGATTCTATAACCATCCAGTATATTAAAACTTCGAATACACGTTTGCAAGACGCATATGCAAAATCTTTATATATCGGATTGTCCAAATCAATATAAATAAATAATCAAATACGAATAATTGATTTAAATTTTCAAAACGAAATTTGTTTTCATTTGAAAGAAATATACTCTTCACACTCGTTCTAGGATACTACTGATCCTATCTCTAACGAGTCATTCTCATTGGATATAGCTAATCCAATATCTGATGAATTCTTTCGTAAGGTTCTAATGTGTCTTGTTCTCTAGCTTTGTAAACCAAAGCTCTGATACCACGTGTAAAGACCCGCAACTTCCCCGTAATGGAAAGCGTCGGATAGTTCGAGAACAAACCACAACAGAACGCATACAGAAGAACATTTCATTGTATATTACAACAATGCATCAGATTACAAGAATATACAGAGTATAAACGAATAAATATTACACAGAAATATCAGAGATTTAAATTACATTTAAATACATAGCAGCGGAAAATAATACAATACACAACTAGAAGGAGATATACGGATACAAAGCTTTCCGGATATCGTTCCAGCTGTAAACCAGGATCCTGTGAATATAAATCTGCAAAACCGAAACTACTAGCTGCCCGTGTCAAAATAAGGGCACCCAGAGTTTAGGTTAAAACAATAAACTCCAGGTCAGTCATGTGACTGGTGTGAGAACTAAAACAGTTATTAATCTTTATTTTAAATCATTAGGTAAATCAAGGGACCACGCCGTATAACACGGAACGGGTTTCCTCCCAAGAATACCAGTGCATAAAACAACTAGCGCAATGCTAAATGAAGAAAAATGAAGCTGTTATAAGACCCAGGTCCTATCACACAATGCAACGCAAGCCGGGGGATAGGGTTTTCCCTTATAACAGCCAAAGAATGCTTGATACGTTTAAAACAAATCATTTGATACTCATAAGTGCATAGTGTATAAAACAACTTCAAATCATAAGTATCAATCATAGGCGACATGAGCGTCCCATGCCACTATGTCGCCATATATAGGTTTACAAATAAAACCGCAAAGTTACGTATTTGGAAATTGGATTTCCGTCTATGAACCGAGGCAAAAGATAGTCCTCAACCGATTCGAGACTGCCTAGTCCGAGTCTCAGGATCAGAGCTCGAGTGACCCTAGGAGCGACAGGGCCGGTCCACCGATGTGGATTAAAATGCCTGAGCACTGCGTTTCGCCGCCCTTTGGGGCGTAAATGAGCCAACTAAGTGACTCCATCGGTTCGAGAACGACCGATCAATCCGAGGCGCCTCGCAACAGCAACAACCACATAAGTCAAACTCGTCAGGGCGTGTAAAACCACTGACGCCACTTCTAACTAGGAGGAAACGCAGGCCCTCCCTGAGGTCCTTTCTCCCGTTTTTGGTTCATACCGGGTGTGAAACACGCGAGGTAAACGTTACACAAAGCTACGCCACAAAGGCCGTGCTTTGATCATCACCACAAGACTTTGCTTTTCAACAGAAGCCTTGATCATTTGCATCTTAGCATGCCACACAGGCAAACCATCCTATGCAACCGATATCAGTCACACAGAATGAAATCCGATGTCAGACACACAGTCCATTTACAAGTCCGTTCTGGGTCTGAACGAAGCCGGAGGCACCTAGTACCCCGCATATCCATCGATCTCCAAGTACGTCTGGACGATCACTAACTGTTTCCATCTTCTTGGGTGTACAGCCCAATCAAGATCATCAGTTATCACCCAAACGACGTGAAGACCTCCGGTCTTCGACCATCGTCTTCATCTTCGACTTATCGTCGTATCAGTTATTCAGAATGGGATAAACCCGGTCTTTCCGAATAGCTCGCGTATATTTTAAATAAGTGTTACACAAACACAACATACGCCTCATTCCAATTCATTAGTCACTAACCGTAAATTAATCAAGAGAATAATTCCCCAAATATTAACCCCGAAGGCCGAAACCAACATCAGATCAATATCCAGAAAAGCATTCTGCTTGGCTAACCGACAGTTAGTTTCTAAATTTCACGTTCAAATCTAATTAAAGATTTAACTATCGCCTGGAGCAAAACTGGTGATACTCCATTCTCGATCTTTTCAATCTAATTAAAGATTCATTAAAACTCCACTTAGTTTTAATCATTATCTGGGTTAAAGAATCAGTGTCATTTAAAACACGGTTCACGATAAACCCAAATCACATTCATTAATTATCGGGTTAAAGAACAAGTGTTATTTAAAACACTGTTCACGATAAACCCAAAAATCAATATCAATTCAATTCCAATTAAATATTATTTAATTGGTACACTTCATTAAATCTAAATAAAAAGATTTAATCTTTTCTCAACTGGGTTCAAGAACAGTGTTAGTGAAGACACCATTCACGACAAACCCAAATCACATTCGATATTCAATACAAGGCTCTGAATAGAAAATATATCGGCTTATATTCAATATCAAATTCTACGACTAACAAATGTCGTATTGGAAATAACGATATACATATATATCTTTCAAATTTCCATAACAACACCTGTATAATCACGAATTCCAACATCGAAATATTCTGAAGACAATTTCGATTCAAATCCACTCCAATGCAATCATTGGAAATTTTGGTTATTTTCAAAACCCTTTTCAAATTCAATTTATTTATTTAAAAATAAATAGAATTATATTTCTAGTTCAAAACTAGTTCATTTCGATAAAAATCTATTTTTATCTTTTCAAATAGGGAGTTTTTCATCCCAAACTTTCACAAATCATTTCTTATGATTTTACACAAATTATTACTATTTTTAATAATTTTATCAAGGCCCGTACAGTCGATTTCCATTAACGGCCATCGAACTGCACTTACAGCGACCTTTTTCGAATTTGATTTGGACGTATCTCCAAATCCAACCGTTAGATTTCAAATTTCTAACATTCATTAGAAAGCTCTTTTCGATACGAACCCAACGGTTCCGGTTTTAGGAGAATCCGACGGTCGGATCTCCCGTAATGTCCGTTTGAAATAAATCGTCGAAATTCGCGAACTGCCGCGGCGCGGCGCGTTCTATTCAGGCCATTATATTATATATATAATATATATAATATATATATTTCGTCGATTTCTATTTAAAACGAATTATATAAATAGTTTTGAATTCGTTTCAAAAACATTTTCAACTTCCATTTCAATTCAAATCAAAATTGAATTCTTCTTTATAAATTCGTTTTAAAATCCATTTCTATTCATTTCAAACTTCAATTCAATTTGAATTTATTTCACTTCGCTTTCAATTCAATTCGAATTCGTTTTCAATTCAATTCATTTCGAAATCGTTTTCAATTCAATTCATTTCGAAATCGTTTTCAATTCAATTCATTTCGAAATCACTTTCAATTCAATTCATTTCGAAATCGTTTTCAATTCAATTCATTTCGAAATCACTTTCAATTCAATTCATTTCGAAATCGCTTTTCAATATTCATTTCGAAATCACTTTTCAATATTCATTTCAAAATCACTTTTCAATATTCATTTTAAAATGAATAAAATCGATATAAATATCGTTCACGTCAAAATGGCGTCAATCTAATCCTCACGGCTTCATATATTCCTTTATTTTCAAATATTCTATTTCAAATATTTCTTTTTCAAATGTTTCTTTTTCAAAACTGGAATGAGGCCCAATCAATTACCATATAAAATTAATTATATGGATTTTCATACAACACATGTATATAATAGCATTGAAAATAATCAACCATCAACCAAAGTGCACTACACTGTATAAGCATCAAATATAGATATTCAACGCTTATAACAGCCTGTCAATCAATCGATCGACATATTTAATCAATCAGGATGAGTGAACTTCAAATTTCATCCTAACACCCGTGTGGGGTTTCAAACAATCAAACACATATTTTATTTGTGCAGTTGGGCGATGTATAAAATTTATCGTCCCAATCAATGTCATTCAAATAGGTGTACATAAACAAACCGTTCGGTTTATAAATGAATATTTTATTTTATTCACTTCACGTTAAAAATTATATTTTTAACGATAAAACATTTTACTCCAACCTATGAATTTCTATTCGGTTCATTCTTTAAATAAAATGCTATTTTTATTTTTCTAACTTATTTTAGAAAATTTCGGCGGCATAACGGCACGATACTAGAAACGGGACGAGGCCTAGCCTTATCCCCGGTCTGGTGAAGGCCCACGCCATTCACACATCAATCATATCAATTTTATTATGCAAACCACAAGATTTGGAGTAAGTGTCTAACCTAGCCTTACTCCTTCGCCTTATAACGGCGCACGTCTAATCCTAACCAATTTATCGATTCGATTTTTCACATCACAAACCACATTCAAACCAATATCGCAATCAATCACCAAACAATCAAACAAACAAGTCCATGGTCTGTGGACGATTGTGTCGGGTGCTACTAAGCACCGTCTGCATCCTAGTATATATATATATAACTAGAAAAATAAATTGAAAGGTGAGAAATTCTCACTTATTAGCTATCCTAGCTCCACGGCACTTCATTTGCAGAAGTCTTCGTCGTTTCGCCTTTTTGTCACCTTCGTTGCTGCTTTCACTACATACGTAAAAATCACATTTTTACTTCGCTATTCAATATATAAAAATCGAATTTTTATTTCAAAGTTCAATATATAAAAATCGAATTTTTATTTCAAAGTTCAATATATAAAAATCGAATTTTTATTTCAAAGTTCAATATATAAAAATCGAATTTTTATTTCAAAGTTCAATATATAAAAATCGAATTTTTAGTTCAAAGTTCAATATATAAAAATCGAATTTTTACTTCGCTATTCAATTTATAAAAATCGAATTTTTACTTCGCTATTCAATTTATAAAAATCGAATTTTTACTTCAAAGTTCAATTTATAAAAATCGAATTTTTACTTCGCTATTCAATTTATAAAAATCGAATTTTTAGTTCAAAGTTCAATATATAAAAATCGAACTTTTAGTTCGAAGTTCAATATAAAAATCGAATTTTTAGTTCGAAGTTCAATATATAAAAATCGAATTTTTCATTCGACAATATAAAAGATTATATTTTTCTACTTCTTTAAAAATTCAATTTTTTTCTACTTCTTTAAAAATTCAAGTTTTCTACTTCTTTAAAAATTCAAGTTTTTTCTACTTCTTTAAAAATTCAAGTTTTTCTACTTCTTTAAAAATTCAATTTTTTCTACTTCTTTAAAAATTCAATTTTTTCTACTTCTTTAAAAATTCAATTTTTTCTACTTCTTTAAAAATTCAATTTTTTCTACTTCTTTAAAAATTCAATTTTTCTACTTCTTTAAAAATTCAAGTTTTCTACTTCTTTAAAAATTCAAGTTTTTTCTACTTCTTTAAAAATTCAATTTTTCTTTTTTTTACAAAATCAGTTTTAAACTTTTAAAAATCAATTTAAAAATGCTTATAAAATCCGTTTAAAAATGCTTATAAAAACAGTTTAGAAATGCTTATAAAAACAGTTTAGAAATGCTTATAAAAACAGTTTAGAAATGCTTATAAAAACAGTTTAAATCTGCTTATAAAAAAAAACAGTTTAAATCTTTTATAAAAACAAAATAGCAAAACGAAAAAAACTTACAGGGGGGAGTGGGGGTTCGCAGATCGACGGAGCTCGAAGTGGGGCGGCGGCGCTCGGGTTTCAACGCCTCGAACGGGGGCTAATCGGGTGTCGGGGTTTCTTCTGGAGGCTCTGGCCTTCGATCGATGGAGGGGGGAGGAAGAAGGGGATGTGCGGCTAGCGTGGGCGGCGGCTTCGGGGTCTTCGTCGGCGTCGAGGGGGGCGTCGGCGATGTCTAGGTTAGGGTTTTTTTTTTTTATATTTCTGTATAAATGAATTCGGGGGGGGGGGGGGGCAGAGGTATAGGAGGGAAAAGTTTTTTTTTTTTATTTAATTATTATATTTGGCAAAAAGGGTTGACTTTTACATATGACCTCGAAACGAGGCCCACCGCCTGTCGTCCATAGCGTTCCACCCCCATTCCGAACACAATGGGATATGTATCGCAAGCTGATTCGATTGTTACAATCAGTTTCCTTTTGAATTTACATTTAAATCACTATATTGAATTTTAAACGTACATTTCAAATTACCGGGGCCACATACTAACTAGAAAAATTCCAGAAAAATATTTTCTAGCTTCGTATTGGCGATACGGTCCTAACAAAACTAGTTTCGTCGAATTCTGAGACCGTTTCAAAAATGGCCAATTTCCAGTCGATTAAAATTGACTGAAACTGGTCAAACGCGTTTTCTTTTGCCACGCTCACATATTGATTCGAAAAATTATGAAATTTGAAACCTAGCAATAACTTAACATCACGGACCCAACAAAACTGGTTTCGTCGAAATCCGAGGTCGTTTGCAAAACGGCTATTTTTAAGGGCCTTATATATATAAAAATATATATAAATTCCACAGCGACTATTTCTAATTTTCAACTGGACATATCTTTTGATTCCCGATATGAAATCTTGATTTTTCGGATTCGTTGGAAAGATATTCACTATTAGATTCCATTATTTTTGGTTTCACTAAAATCCGGATTGTTTTGCACCCGGTACATTCAATTGAAGTTTGAAATCGAATTATCGAACTACCGCGCCATTTTCAATTCCTTTTATAATTATATATAAATATTATATATTCTAACTACGGCGCGTATAAATATATACGTTCGAATATATTCAAAATAAATTTCTCGTCGATATTATTTAAAATAATCTATTTTAAATAATCAAAATTCGCCAAAATTGCCAAAATAAAAATTTTAAACTGGCCCAGATTTTACGGGTTGTTACATCCCCGGTAAGGAAAGCCCGGATTGAGAAGAGAACAACACACAAAAGAACGCAGATGGAAGAACATTTCATTGTTATTACAATAATTCCATCTGATACAAGAATATACAGAGTATAAATGAATAAATTACATTCGACAAATATCAGAGATCTAAATTACATTTTAATACATCGCAGCGGAAAATAATACAAATGCACAACTAGAAGTAATGCACGGATACATAGCTTTCCGAGCATCGTTCCAGCTGTAAATCGGGATCCTGTGAATATAAATCTGCAAAACCAAAACTACTAGCTGCCCGTGTGGAAAATAGGGGCACCCAGAGTTTAGGTTAAAACAATAAACTCCAGGTCAGTCATGTGACTGGTGTGAGAACTAAAACAGTTATTAATCTTTATTTTTAAAGTTAGATAAATCAAGGGAGCACGCCGTATAACACGGAACGGGTTTCCTCCCAAGAATACCGGTGCATAAAACAAACAACGCAATGCTAAATAAAGAAAAATGAAGCTGTTATAAGACCTAGATCCCATCACACAATGCAACGCAAGCCGGAGGATAGGGTTTTTACCTTATAACAGCCAAAGCATGCTTGATACGTTAAAAACACGTTATTTGATACTATTATAGGTGTATAGTGTCAAAACAATTTCAATCATAAATATTAATCATAGGCGGCATGAATGACCCATACCACTATGTCGTCATACTAGGTTCTACAAATAAAACCGCACTATCACATATTTGAAATTGGATTTCCATCATGAGTCAAGGCAAGGGGCAAGCTCCTCTCCGTTCGAGACACTCTAGCAAATGTCTCAGGACCGCACACGGCAATCCTTGGATCTTCAGGGCCGGTCCTCTCTTACTTTTGAGGATTGGCAATTCCTGAGCACACATTTCCCGGTCCTAACAGACTTATATCCGAGGCGCCTCATATCCAACAACCACACAGGTGAAAATTATATAAATGTCAGGGTTGGTAGGTCATTAACACCACCATAGCTAGAAAGAAACGTCGTGCTCTCCCTGAAGTCACTATCCCGTTTTTGACTCATACCGAGGTGTGAGGCTAACGAATTCACGTTATACACAAAGCTACGCCACACAGGTCGTGCTTTGATCATCAACCACAAGAATTTGCTTTTCAACAGAAGCCTTGATCATTTGCCACTTAGGCGTGCCACATAGGCAATTCACTCCATGCGACTGATGTCCATCAATATACAACCTCTGAGCTCGTACGTCTCAGAGAAGGGCGTTAAGCAAGAGAATAAATTCTCCGCCGCCAAACAGATGTATATTTAATAGAGATCAATCAACACAGAATAAAATCCAATGTCTGACACATAATCCATTTACAAGTTCATTCTGGGTTTGAACGAAACCGGAGGCACTTTCCTCGCATATCCATCCATCTCCAAGTACGTCTGGACGATCACCAACTGATTCCCTCATCTTGGGTGTACAGCCCAATCAAGATCATCAGTAATCACCCAGACGATGTGAAGACTTCCGGTCTTCAACCACCGTCTTCATCTTCGACATCTCGTCGAATCGGTTATTCAGAATGGGTTTAAACCTGGCCTTTCTGAATAACCCACGTATATGATAAACAAATGTTACACAAACACAACAAATGCCTCATTCTAATTTAGAAGATTCTTCTATTCACAAAATCACACTTTTAGGGAATAGGTTCCCATTAATTTTATCAAAGATAAATTCTTCTAAATTTATTCTTTAATCTTCCTTTGGATATCATTTCAAACCATATCATGGTTTTCCAATCTAGTCGGGATTAGCGAACCACACCGAAGTAATTATTTATTTTATTTCCCAATCCCAACCTATTCATCCTATGGAGCAAAACCGGTAATACTCCATATCTAACACCACGGTGCTATCGGTAAAATTAATTACCATTTCACGTTCAAATCTAGTTAAAGATTTAACTATCGCTTTGGAGCAAAACTGGTGGTACTCCATTCTCGATCACCTTTCAAATTTGATAATTTAAATTATCAATTCACATTTTTAATCTAATTAAAGATTCATTAAAACTCCACTTAGCTTTAATCTTTTCAAAAAATCAATATTCTGTCTTTAACTGGGTTAAAGAACTAATGTCATCTAAAACACGGTTCACGACAAACCCAAAATCACATTCTATTGTTAATCGGGTTAAAGAACAAGTGTTGTTCAAAACACCGCTCACGATAAACCCAAAAACCAATTCAAATTCAATTCAAATTCAATTCCAATTAAATATTATTTAATTGATACACTTCATTAAATCTAAATAGAAAGATTTAATCTTTTTCTCTATTGGGCTTAAGAACAGTGTTAATGAAGACACCATTCACGACAAACCCAAATCACATTTGATATTAAATACTAGGCTCTGAATAGAAAGTATACCGGCTTATATTCAATATCAAATCCTAAAACCAACAAATATCGTATTGGAAATAACGATTTAAAATATATCTTTCAAATTCCCATAATAATATCTGTATAGTCACGAAATCCAACATCGAAATATTCCGAAGATAATTTCGATTCAACCCCAGTCCAATTCACGTATTGGGAATATTGATTATATTTAATAATTTTATCGAGGCCCGTACAGTCGATTTCCACCAATGGCCATCGAACTGCACTTACAACAACCTTTTCCAAATTTGATTTGGACATAATTCCAAATCCAACCGTTAGATTTCAAATTTCTAATATTCATTGGAAAGTTCTTTTCGATACGAACCCAACATCCGGTTTTCGGAGAATCCGATGGTCGGATCTCCCGCAACGTCAATTCGAAGTCAATGGTCGAAATTCACGAACTACCGCGGTGCGGCGCTTTCTATTCAGGCCATTATATAATATATATATATATATATATATATATATTATATATTTCGTCGACTTCCTTTTTTAAAACGTATTTTATAAATCTTTTTAAATTCGTTTTCAAAACCATTTCAACTCTATATTCAATTTCAAATCAAAATTGGATATTTCATATCATTGCTATATAAATGATAATATTTTCAAAACGTTATATTTTGAAATCACTACCTTTTCTATATTCATTATAAAAACGAATATAATCGATATAAATATCGTTCACGTCAAAATAGCGCAACTCTAATCAACACGGCTTTATATATTTCAATAAATTCGCTACTCTATTCAACAAATGAATATATATTCTATCCAACACATGAATCTATATTTCTTTCAACACACGACTAATCTCAACACATGAGTACTGTCAACACACGACTATTTTTGTTGTGTAATATATTTTATAAAATTATGGTATCTATCGTTTGATTTTTAATCAGACTCCACCGTGAAGTAGAATCTAATTTTAAATATGATAAAGATGTAAATTTTATTGTTAAAATATTTTACTCAACACATGAATAGTTTCAACACAGGAACATCATCAACACATTACTATTTATTCTATTCAACACATGAATCTTCTTTTATAATATTCGTTAATTTCCTGATTGGAATGAGGCCCAATCAATCACCATATAATGTTAATTATATGGATTCCATACAACACATGTATATAAATAGCAACGATAAATAATCAACAATCATCCAAAGTGCACCACACAACTGCATAAGCATCAAACATAACTAATTAACGCTTACACAGCCTGTCGACCAATCGATCGACATACAATTAAATAATTGGGATTAGTGTATGCCAAATATCATCCCAACACCCGTGTGGGGTTTCAAATCAACAAACACTGAATATTATTTGTGCAGTTGGGTGATGTGTAAAATTTATCATCCCAATCAATATCAGTCAAATATATAAACAAATCGTCTGATTTGTAAATGAATATTTATTTCTTTTCAGAAGAGTTTCATGTCGTTCCTTAACATGTTAAAAATTATATTTTTAACGTCAAAAATATTTATTTCAACACTTTACTATTTTTAACTAACACTTTTTATTTTAGAAAATTTCGGCGGCATAACGACACGATACTAGAAACGGGACAAGGCCTAGCTTTATCCCCAATCTAATAATGGCCCACGCCATACCCAAATCAAATTATCTCAATTCATTCATTTTCCAAACCAACTTCAACCAAATCACTCAATTCACAAATCAACCAAACATCCATGGTTTCAAACAAAGGTGTCGGGTGCTTCTATTAAGCACCGTCTGCATCCTAGTATATATTTCTAACTAGAAAATGAAATTTGAGTGAGAAGTTCTCACCAACTAGCTAATCCAATCATCTCGACTCTTCTTATGTAGAAGTCATCGCTGTTCTCACCTTTTGTCACTTTCGTTGCCCGTAGCCACTACATATATAAAAAAATCACATTTTTATATTGTCGCTATGTATATAAAAATCATATTTTTATAATCACTCCATATGGATAAAAATTCTATTTTTACAACGCTACTATATAGATAAAAATTCTATTTTTACATCGCTACTATATAGATAAATATTCAATTTTTACACCGCTACTATATAGATAAAAATTCTATTTTTACATCGCTACTATATAGATAAAAATTCTATTTTTACAACGCTACTATATAGATAAAAATTCTATTTTTACACCGCTACTATATAGATAAAAACTCTATTTTTACACCGCTAATATATAGATAAAAATTCTATTTTTACAACGCTACTATATAGATAAAAATTCTATTTTTATCACGCTACTATATAGATAAAAATTCTATTTTTACCTCGTTATTCTCTACATAAAGATTTTGCCTTTTCAAATATAAAGATTTTATTTTATATTTTCTAATTTATAGAAATTATATTTTCAATACACTACTTACATAAAAATAGTATTTTTATATCTTCTATTATATAAAGGTCATATTTTGATTCACTACATATATAAGGATCAAATTTTTAACACTTCTATAATGTGAAAAATCATATTTTTATCCTTCTACAATATAAAAGATTATATTTTTATTATATATAATATGAAAATTATATTTTCAACCTTTACATACGATAAAAATTATATTTTTTACTTCCTTATCATATAAAAATCATACCTTTAACTTTCCTATCGAATTAAACATTCAGTTTCAACTAATATAAAAATTCAGTTTTAACTAAAAATAAAAAAGGGCAAAACTTACTGTAAAATGGAAGAAGGGGGGCTGTGCTTCGTCGACGGTGGCCAGAGGAGGGTGAAGCGGAGGCGTAGGGGGTGATGGCGATGAAGGCGGAGGAGCGAAGGGAGAGGGAGGATCGACGTCGGCGGAAGAAGGAAGCGGAGTGGAGGGAGAAGGGGGAAAGGAGAAGAAGGAGAAGGGATCAAAGGGGGGGGTGCGGTGTGGCGGCGCCGCCCTGGGGCGCGGCGGCGCTCCGATGGGAGGAGCGGCGGCGCTCCTCCCCCTTGTCGTTCACTCTTTTTTTTCTTCTTTCTGATTCGATTTTGAAAAAAGGGGGGGCAGAGTGATTTAAGGAGAAGAGAGAGGAAAGGGGATTTTTTATTTTAATTATTTAATTCCAAAAAGTTACTTTTATTTTCAACCTCGAAACGTGGCCCACCACCTGTCGTCCATAGCTAATTACCCCCATTCCGAACACAATGGGATATGTATCGTTGTAACACCCCGCCTCCGCTAGGGTCACTCGCAAAGGAATGCACTAGCTTTAAAGGGGCATTATTGGTAAACATGCACAGAAATATCACAAGACAGAACATATAAAATAGCGGAAGTAAAATTAAACTTTCATAACATGAATAAATAAGGTCTAAAGCCTTTTACATCAGAGTACATCAAAACCTGTCTTGCAATAGTAAAGAAGCATAAAGACATTTTCATAAATTATTCCCCAAGTAAAAACAGTAAAGTAGCCATTAGCCAAGAAAAGTCCAAGCCATCCATGATGACCTTCAAGCAGAAGAAGTCCGAACTAAACAACAGTATTTCCTCCCTGTAACCTGGGGGGGGGGGAAACGGAAGAAAAGAGGCAAAACAAAACGGGTCAGTCAAAAAGACTGAGTAAGCCCTATCTACTATTAGCATAAAAACTAGTAAAGTTAACTGACATGAGAAACTGAGATGAACATAAGCATGATAACAAGATAGATAAGCTAAATCAAAATAACAGGATGAACTACTGAACTCAGATAAACTAAGGTGTCATGATAAATTACGATGTCAAGATAAAACAAGGTATCACATCGTCAGGTTTCTATCAAGTATAACATCCCCAAGATATCTGTCACGTATAACGCCCCGTGATATCTATCCTGTATTTTAGCTCTGCACCTACCGTACTAGTATCCCCACCGTGTCATGTGTTAACCAAGAATGACCCTCACTCAAAAGTCGTGTAATGGTCCATGTCAACCTAATATATCGCATATATAGGTTACTCAACTTGTATGTTTTATTCCATGTAAATGTTCAGTCCCTTGCCGTAGACCATACGGGCTTTCCCATGAGATTCTATATTACTTTAACATAGTTCCATGATCCTTAAGATCGGTTTGGACTGTTACCCTAAACCTAGCTAGGGTCTTCCAACATGAATTATTGTTTGTATAACTAGGACTTATGCTACCTAGGGCTGCTATGGATTATGCTTACCTATTGCACGTTTTCGTATCTCGGTTTGGGTTCAACCACCTAGGGCCACTAGGGATTACGCTAACCGCCAACCGCGCCCTTTTTCCCACGCATTCATCGTGAATCGCTTTTCCATGACTGTATGCACATGTATCACATCGTGCCATCCGAGTCCTGTCACAGGGCAAATCAAGAAATACAAGACTCGGTCGGGAGCTTTCGATTTATCTGCCGATGCAGATGCTAAGGTCTGTTTTTCTTATACGTGGCTATGGTCCCATGAGACCACTCCCTCAACTAGTGAAAGACAAGACAGGATAAATCCTGTATGAGAACACAACACTGGCCAACCCACATCCAAGCCTTACCGCAACCATAATTAGATAGCAATTATGGTCTTTTGGGTGTTCTCTGCCTTTCTGTACGTACACGCTTGACCAAAGATGGTAGGTAGCCTGACGAAATGCTATCTAGGGTACGACCGTGTATCGTCGACTATCCCCTATCCATCCCCGTCTTTAGGTCGCTCGTATAGCAACCAAGGCATACTCTTGGTTCTTCTAACGCAGACCTTAACCTCTCATGAGCCTAGTATAATCACCTGGCAGCTCATAGAGGGATACCAAGAATATCCTCACGTTCCCCGATGTCGCTGCTTCGTTACCCAGTTCGCTGGAGCCTTTATCTAAATCAGATACTTGCTCCTACTCGTATACTTAAACGATGACCTACCGTATCAGGTTACTCATCTATCTATGAACTGGTCTAAATTTCCTTGACTAAGAATCATTACTTAGTTATTCTTCAACTAAGGTTTACCACTTAGCATTGTTCCCGTTATCCTTGTTAACTACGGTTATCCACCTAATCCTCAGAACTAGGGTTTACATAATGGATTAAGTGTCACTTAAGTTCATGACTTAACCCGTCTACAAATCCTGTCAAAATTGGCTAAGTATCCAAGTTCAAGGCTTAACCCTACAAACCATGCTCAAGTTGGTTAAGTATATTAAGCAATTCACGACTTAACCTCATCCAATTATCATTCTAGATTGGTTAAGTATATATTAACTTGACCCTATCAATTTACTTAGTCAAATCGGTCAAGTGTATTCAAGCGATTCGTGACTTAGCCTTATCATGTTTTCACGTTATATTGGTTAAGTATTGGTTAACTTAACCACAATAAATTAACGAGTTAGATTGGATAAGTATAGGTCACTTAACCACATCAATTCATCATGTTTAGATAAGTTAAGTGTTTAACTTAACCCCATTAAACTACCAAGTGGGATTAATTAATTCTAGGCTAACTTAACCCCATCCGATTTCCATGTTTAGACTAGTTGAGTCTAATCTTAACCCCATTCGTTAACCGTATTTTTCGGTTAAGCGTCATTAAGAAAACTTACTTAACCTTACCAAGTTATCGCGTTGGATTGATTAAGTGTTGGTTAACTTAACCCCATCCACTAGTCATATAAAAATGGTTAAGTGTCATTAGGCAAATCAAGTTACTTAACCTACCCAACCTTGTCATGTTTTGTTAAGTATCATTAGCCTAATCAAATTACTTAACCCATTTGTCCATGTCATATTTGGTTAAGAGTCATTAATCAAATTAACTTAACCCTATCATGTGGCATTAATTACTTAATGCACCTTCACCTCTCACATTAGACTTTGTTGTGGTTACTAGTTAAGCAGGTCGGTTCCGGGTAGCTTTACACCACAATTTGGTCTAACCTCGGGTTCAAGCACAACATGACCAACTTCTCACATTGGGTCCTATTGTTTGCAACTACTAGTTAGGCCGGTCGGTTCCGGGTAGTTTTACGTTGCAAACTCAACCCAACCACGAGTTGGCCACGCTTATATTATCTAAGTGTCATGTCCATCATGTTTCCCAAAACATGTTACAAGTTTTCAAGCATTTGGGTAGACCTAACTTAATAGGTAAATTTCCAAAGGGTAGACCTAACTTAATAGGTAAATTCCCAAGCTTATGTTTTTATGCATACTTACATGTCAACTTCCATGTTATATTTCAAGTCATGTTTTCGAGTTGTATTTTCATGTCATTAGAAATTACCCATAACATAACCCAACGCTTTTAAACTCGCATATACGTTCGCGACAACGTAATGGATTAAAAGAAGAGACTTGGCAAAGGCATGACAAAAATGGATATTAAGCCACAAGTTAATCATGGTGGCAAATGAGGCACAAATGTGTTCATTAACTTGCATGTTACATTCTTAAGCCTCAAAACATGCGTAAACCCAAACTTGGCACATAAGCG
The DNA here is from genome assembly GCA_030737875.1 of Allium sativum. NCBI lineage: Eukaryota > Viridiplantae > Streptophyta > Magnoliopsida > Asparagales > Amaryllidaceae > Allium > Allium sativum. The sequence goes on from CM060912.1 coordinate 1,001,870,216, forward strand.
AATCATGGTGACAAAAGATATGGAATGATGACTAGTAACTCGCATATATCATCATATAAGGGTTATGACTTCATATGCAAGTTGACATAAAGGTTATGAGGGTTCTCATGTTGCCTAATGCAACATTTCAACATAAAGGTTGTAGCTTTTAGCTCACAAGATCAAGATAATGACTTCATAAACTTGCATGACATGATAGCATGTATCATACTCAATGATCAAACCCAAACTTGCAACATGAACATTTAACTTCATAGTTAATATCTAAGAGTAGGGAAAGGGCTTACATTGCTATGAAGGCACAAAAGATATGACAAAGCCCTTATGCAATCAAATAGACCCAAAATGCAAGCTCTAACATAAAAACCCTTGAGCCAAAATGATCAAAACCCTTGCTTTATAATGCAAAGATAGAAACTTGACTTGAATGCAAGCTAATGACACTCATACAAGCTTGAAAACACTTGTATGCATGGAAAATCTCTCATAGAAACCATTTAGAAATTTTATGAAGAGAGTGGAGGCCATGAGAGGTAAAACTTTGCCATAGTTTAGTTGCATGAATGAATAATGAGGATTTAGGATAGGTTAGGGTCTTATTTATAGATTAGGCAAGTGTTTTAGGCCATAGGATTAAACCTAGATTCAATCCAAGCCATCAAAGCATGTCTTGGGGAAGAAGTCAAGTGTAGGAACCATCTAGGGCCTTTAGATTAAAGATGAACCATGAGAACCATCCAAATGCAAAATCTGCATTTGAGCGAATCGACCCACGGGTTGACAGCCAAACACCCTGGATTAACCCCTAGTCGACCCAGCAGGCTCGGGTCGACCTCAAAAATCGGCCGGTTCGGTTATTCCCCTCTCCCAATTCGCTGTTTTGAACATTTTTGCATATTTATTTATTTAATTTTCAATTATATATATATATATCAATATATATATATATATTTCTCTGTGCAACCCATTTCACTTAATTAAGTATACTTTAATTTGGGAATTTTTCGTGAAACTTCGCGAGGCCATATCTTGGTCATACGGACTCCGATTTTCGAAAACTCGGACTCTATTTCGCGTATTTTTCCGAGATGAACGCAATGGCATAGCCCATTTCCCTTAATTCAGATTTTACAGTTTAATTCTGCCTCCATTTATGTTATAACAGGTTATTGAAAATACGGGTTGTTACAATCGTCGTCAGATTCGACCATTTCGATCAGTTTCCGTTAAAATCAACATATATTTCTATATATTGACTTTGAACGCGCATTTCTATTTACCGGGGTCACATACGAACTCTAAAAATTCCAGAAAAATATTTTCTAGCTTTGTATTGATGATACGGTCCTAACAAAACTAATTTCGTCAAATTCTGAGACTATTTGAAAAATGGCCAATTTTCAGTCGATTAAAATCAACTGAAACTTGTCAAACACGTTTTCTTTTGCCTCGCTCACATATTGATTCGAAAAATTATGAAATTTGGAATCTAGCAATAATTTGACATCACGGATCCAACAAAAGTGGTTTCGTCGAAATCCGAGGTCGTTTGCAAAATTCCTATTTTTAAGGGCCTGAATTCCATAGCGACTATTAAGAATTTTCAACTGGACATATCTTTTGATTCCCGCTATGAAATTTCGATTTTTCGGATTCGTTGGAAAGATATTCTCAAATAGATCCTATTATTTTTTGTTTCACTAAAATCCGGTTTATTTTCCACCCGGTACATTCAATTGAAGTTTGAAATCGAATTATCGAACTACCGCGCTATTTTCAATTCTATTTATAATTATATATAATTATTATATTCTAACGATGACGTATATAATATATACGTTTGATTTATATTCAAACCAAATTTCTCAGCGATATTTTCAAAATAATCTATTTTAAATGTTCAAAATTCACTAAAATTGCCAAAATAAAAATTTTAAACTGGCTCGCATTTCGGGTTATTAAAATCTCCCCTACTTAAAACTTTTCGTCCCCGAAAAGGAAATAAGCCGAAAGTTGTTTTAAAAACCAACTCAACGTTCATTCTGGCTTCCATTCTCCAACTTTTCAGTTTCTGAGAATTTTCAAATGCTTCAAAAATTTGGCTAACACCTGGAATTTTCGAAAAATTTCGCCATAACCTCCTTTGTACGGGGAGAGGTTTGGAAATTTATTGGGCCGTATTAGGTACCCAATAAATCCTAATAAGAATACACATATTTATAGTGATATATTCTGGTGTTTACAGGGGAGCGTGTATTGATAATAACTCCAGAGAATAAATTCTCGTCACCCTGTCAAAGCCTGAGGGAGTGTGTATTTTAAATGCTCCAGAGGATAAATCCTCGTCACCTCGTCCCATGTGGGAAATAAATAGTCCATGTGCCGTATTTAATAACAAGAGAGACGTGATTATTGTCAACTCTAGACCCGTGTGGGGTTTTTATTAATCTGGCAATTTTACCGTTACAATTTTATATTGTCCATATCAGTCATCAGTTCAACCTGTAAAATATAGTCATCGCCATACAAGCCTCTCGCTCGTATGGTAATTCTTCCACCTCGTCACACAAGCTCCAAATGCTTATGTGGTATATGATGAAGTATGCCTATCTTCCAGAAGTATGCCATGTAATGTAGTTCAAAATTAATTGTTGCTATCCTATGGCGATGTTTATTATTTCACACAGAATAACCAGCACTCTGCATCCAATGGCATTCACAGGAGTTGATATAATAATAAAAGTGCGCATCCAACTCATTAAGGTTTACCTATTTGTCGGGCATGCAAATAAAATCTTTACTCAACAGCTATCCAATTTCCTGTTCAAACATATATAATGCACAAGTATATATTTCTAACTATTTTCTAATCAGTTCAATGTGTGATTTAATTGAATAAATTTGTTCAGGTTTTTATTGATGATATTGTACTCTTCTCTAAATCATAGGCCGAAAAGGAACATAACAACGGAAGCCGAAAAGGAACGAAGCCGAAAGTTGTTTAACAAATCAACTCAACTTCCATTACTTTGACTACGGCTTAAGTTCTTCAACTTTTCAGTTTCTAAGAACTTTTCAAATTTTTCAAAAATTTGGCTAACACCCTCAATTTCCTAAAAATTTCGCTATAACCTCCCCTGCACCGGGAGCACCGGGAAAATCCCAAAATTGCCATATAGGCCTTCTGATCTCAAAAAGAAAAAGAAAAAAGCCAAGCGGCTAGCCAATCGGCTCATAAAATCATCATCACCCAAACAAAACAGTAAATTATAGTAAATATGTACCTATTTGTCAAGCAAACAAATTTTATTCTCTGCTCTAGCCTCCTTGCTATGACCTGTTCAATGTAAGTACATGTATATGCAAGCAAATGTGACCAATTTTCAATACAATTCAATATATGATTTAATTAGGCTAAATGGTTCAAAATTATCAAACAATTAAACAAACAACACAAACATCAATCAATTAGTGAATTATCATTTCAAATTCATAATTTGATATATATACAGAAAATCATGTTTTGATGCCAATTCACAACAAATAAATCTATCGATATAAGTTTTGGTTCTCACACCAGTCTAATGGAAATATATAGATATCACACCTTGATCACTCGAATATAAATTCTGACGACGAGTACTCAACCATCAGAATCATCTTCGGGCCACTAGAGTGTGATTCTATATCTATCCAGTATATTAAAACTTCGACAATACGTTCATGACGCGTATACGCGAAATCTTTATATACTCGATTGTCCAAATTAAAAATAAATAAATATTCAAATACGTATAAAACGAATTAAATTTCAAAACAAAGTTGTTTTCATTTGAAAAAATATACTCTTCACACTCGTTCTAGGATACTACTGATCCTATCTCTAACGAGTCATTCTAATTGGATATTATTAATCCAATATCTGATGAATCCTTTCGTATGGTTCTAATGTGTCTTGTTCTCGAGCTCTGTAAACCAAAGCTCTGATACTACTCTATAACGACCCGAACTCCCCCGGTAAGGAAAGCCCGGATTGAGATGAGAACAACACACAAAAGAACGCAGACGGAAGAACATTTCATTGTTATTACAACAATTCCATCAGATACAAGAATATACAGAGTATAGATGAATAAATTACATTCGACAAATATCAGAGATTTAAATTACATTTTAATACATCGCAGCGGAAAATAATACAAAAGCACAACTAGAAGTAATGCACGGATACAGAGCTATCCGAGCATCGTTACAGCTGTAAATCAGGATCATGTGAATATAAATCTGCAAAACCAAAACTACTAGCTGCCCGTGTGGAAAATAGGGGCACCCAGAGTTTAGGTTAAAATAATAAACTCCAAGTCAGTCATGTGACTGGTGTGAGAACTAAAACAGTTATTAATCTTTATTTTTAAAGTTAGTTAAATCAAGGGACCACGCCGTATAACACGGAACAGGTCTCCCCCCAAGAATACCGGTGCATAGAACAAACAGCGCAATGCTAAATAAAGAAAAATGAAGCTGTTATAAGACCCAGATCCCATCACACAATGCAACGCAAGCCGGAGGATAGGGTTTTTACCTTATAACAGCCAAAGCATGCTTGATACGTTAAAAACACGTTATTTGATACTATTATAGGTGTATAGTGTCAAAACAATTTCAATCATAAATATCAATCATAGGCGGCATGAATGACCCATACCACTATGTCGCCATACTAGGTTCTATAAATAAAACCGCACTATCACGTATTGGAAATTGGATTTCCGTCATGAGTCGAGGCAAGGGGCAAGCTCGTCTCTGTTCGAGACACTCTAGCAAATGTCTCAGGACCGCACACAACAATCCTTGGATCTTCAGGGCCGGTCCTCTCTTACTTTTGAGGATTGGCAATTCCTGAGCACACGTTTCCCGGTCCTTACAGACCTATATCCGAGGCGCCTCGTATCCAACAACCACACAGGTGAAAAGTATATAAATGTCAGGGCTGGTAGGTCACTGACACCACCATAGCTAGAAAGAAACGTCGTGCTCTCCCTGCAGTCACTATCCCGTTTTTGACTCATACCGAGGTGTGAGGCTCGCGAATTCACGTTATACACAAAGCTGCGCCACATAGGCCGTGCTTTGATCATCAACCACAAGACTTTACTTTTCAACCGAAGCTTTGATCATTTGCCACTTAGGCGTGCCACATAGGCAATTCACTCCATGCGACTGATGTCCATCGATATACAACCTCTGAGCTCGTACGTCTCAGAGAAGGGCATTAAGCAAGAGAATAAATTCTCCGCCGCCAAACAGATGTATATTTAATAGAGATCAATCAACACAGAATAAAATCCAATGTCAGACACACAACCCATTTACAAGTTCGTTCTGGGTCAGAACGAAACCGGAGGCACTTTCCTCGCATATCCATCCATCTCCAAGTACGTCTGGACGATCACCAACTGATTCCCTCATCTTGGGTGTACAGCCCAATCAAGATCATCAGTAATCACCCAGACGATGTGAAGACTTCCGGTCTTCAACCACCCTCTTCATCTTCGACATCTCGTCGAATCAGTTATTCAGAATGGGTATAAACCCGGCCTTTCTGAATAACCCACGTATATGATAAACAAATGTTACACAAACACAACAAACGCCTCATTCCAATTCAGAAGATTCTTTTATTCACAAAATCACACTTTTAAGGAATAGGTTCCCATTAATTTTATCAAAGATAAATTCTTCTAAATTTATTCTTTAATCTTCCTTTGGATATCATTTCAAACCATATCATGGTTTTCCAATCTATTCGGGATTAGCGAACCACACCGAAGTAATTATTTATTTTATTTCCCAATCCCAACCTATTCATCCCATGGAGCAAAACTGTTAATACTCCATATCTAACACCACGGTGCTATCGGTAAAATAAATTACTATTTCACGTTCAAATCTAGTTAAAGATTTAACTATCGCTTTGGAGAAAAACTGGTGGTACTCCATTCTCGATCACCTTTCAAATTTGATAATTTAAATTATCAATTCACATTTTTAATCTAATTAAAGATTCATTAAAACTCCACTTAGCTTTAATCTTTTCAAAAAACCAATATTCTATCTTTAACTAGGTTAAAGAACCAATGTCATCTAAAACACGTTTCACGACAAACCCAAAATCACATTCTATTGTTAATCGGGTTAAAGAACAGGTGTTGTTCAAAACACCGCTCACGATAAACCCAAAAACCAATTCAAATTCAATTCCAATTAAATATTATTTAATTGATACACTTCATTAACTCTAAATAGAAAGATTTAATCTTTTTCTCTATTGGGCTTAAGAACAGTGTTAATGAAGACACCATTCACGACAAACCCAAATCACATTTGATATTAAATACTAGGCTCTGAATAGAAAGTATACCGGCTTATGTTCAATATCAAATCCTGAAACCATCAAATATCGTATTGGAAATAACGATTTAAAATATATCTTTCAAATTCCCATAACAATATCTGTATGGTCACGAAATCCAACATCGAAATATTCCGAAGATAATTTCGATTCAACCCCAGTCCAATTCACGTATTGGGAATATTGATTATTTTTAATAATTTTATCTGGGCCCGTACAGTCGATTTCCAACAATGGTCATCGAAATGCACTCACAACGACCTTTTCCAAATTTTATTTGGACATAATTCCAAATCCAACCGTTAGATTTCAAATTTCAAATATTCATTGGAAAGCTCTTTTCGATACGAACCCAACGGTTCCGGTTTAGGAGAATCCGATGGTCGGATCTCCCGCAACGTCAATTCGAAGTCAATGGTTGAAATTCACGAACTGCCGCGGCGCGGCGCGTTCTATTCAGGCCATTGTATATATATATATATATATATATATATATATATATATATATATATATATATATCGTCAACTTCCCTTTTTAAAACGTATTTTATAAATCATTTTAAATTCGTTTTCAAAACCATTTCAACTCTATATTCAATTTCAAATCAAAATTGGATATTTCATATCATTACTATATAAATGATAATATTTTCAAAACGTTATATTTTGAAATCACTACCTTTTCTATATTCATTATAAAAACGAATATAATCGATATAAATATCATTCACGTCAAAATAGCGCAACTCTAATCAACACGACTTTATATATTTCAATAAATTCGCTATTTTATTCAACAAATGAATATATATTCTATTCAACACATGAATCTATATTTCTTTCAACACACGACTAATCTCAACACATGAGTACTGTCAACACACGACTATTTTTGTTATGTAATATATTTTATAAAATTATGGTATCTATCGTTTGATTTTTCATCAGACTCCACCGTGAAGTAGATTCTAATTTTAAATATGATAAAGATGTAAATTTTATTGTTAATATATTTTACTCAACACATGAATAGTTTCAACACATGAACATCGTCAACACATTACTATTTATTCTATTCAACACATGAATCTTCTTTTATAATATTCATTAATTTCCTGATTGGAATGAGGCCCAATAAATCACCATATAATGTTAATTATATGGATTCCATACAACACATGTATATAAATAGCAACGATAAATAATCAACAATCATCCAAAGTGCACCACACAACCGCATAAGCATCAAACATAACTAATTAACGCTTACACAGCCTGTCGACCAATCGATCGACATACAATTAAATAATTGGGATTAGTGTACGCCAAATATCATCCCAACACCCGTGTGGGGTTTCAAATCAACAAACACTGAATATTATTTGTGCAGTTGGGTGATGTGTAAAATTTATCATCCCAATCAATATCAATCAAATCACTGTATATAAACAAATCGTCTGATTTGTAAATGAATATTTATTTCTTTTCAGAAGAGTTTTACGTCGTTCCTTAACACGTTAAAAATTATATTTTTGACATCAAAAATATTTATTTCAACACTTTACTATTTTTAACTAACACTTTTTATTTTAGAAAATTTCGGGGGCATGACGGCACGATACTAGAAACGGGACAAGGCCTAGCCTTATCCCCAGTCTAATAATGGCCCACGCCATACCCAAATAAAATTATCTCAATTCATTCATTTTCCAAACCAATTTCAACCAAATCACTCAATTCACAAATCAACCAAACATCCATGGTTTCAAACAAAGGTGTGGGGTGCTTCTATTAAGCACCGTCTGCATCCTATATATATTTCTAACTAGAAAATGAAATTTGAGTGAGAAGTTCTCACCAACTAGCTAATCCAATCATCTCGACTCTTCGTATGTAGAAGTCATCGCTGTTCTCGCCTTTTGTCACTTTCGTTGCCTGTAGGCACTACATATATAAAAAAAATCACATTTTTATATTGTCGCTATGTATATAAAAATCATATTTTTATAATCACTCCATATGGATAAAAATTCTATTTTTACAACGCTACTATATAGATAAAAATTCTATTTTTACATCGCTACTATATAGATAAAAATTCAGTTTTTACACCGCTACTATATAGATAAAAATTCTATTTTTACATCGCTACTATATAGATAAAATTTCTATTTTTGCAACGCTACTATATAGATAAAAATTCTATTTTTACACCGCTACTATATAGATAAAAATTCTATTTTTACACCGCTACTATATAGATAAAAATTCTATTTTTACACCACTTCTATATAGATAAAAATTCTATTTTTATCACGCTACTATATAGATAAAAATTCTATTTTTACCTCGTTATTCTCTACATAAAGATTTCGCCTTTTCAAGTATAAAGATTTTATTTTATATTTTCTATTTTATAGAAATTATATTTTCAATACACTACTTACATAAAAATAGTATTTTTATATCTTCTACTATATAAAGGTCATATTTTTGATTAACTACATTTATAAAGATCCAATTTTTAACACTTCTATAATGTAAAAATCATATTTTTATCCTTCTACAATATAAAAGATTATATTTTTATTATCTATATAATATGAAAAATATATTTTCAACCTTTATATACGATAAAAATTATATTTTTTTACTTCCTTATCATATAAAAATCATATCTTTAACTTTCCTATCGAATAAAAATTCAGTTTCAACTAATATAAAAATTCTGTTTTAAATAAAAATAAAAAGTGGGGAAAACTTACTGTAAAATGGAAGAAGGGGGGGCTGTGCTGCGTTGACGGTGGCCAGAGGAGGGTGAAGCGGAGGCGCAGGGGATGATGGCGATGTCGGCGGAGGAGCGAAGGGAGGGGGAGGATCGACGTCGGCGGAAGAAGGAAGCAGAGTGGAGGGAGAAGGGGGAAAGGAGAAGAAGGAGAAGGGATCGAAGGGGGGGTGCAATGTGGCGGCGCCGCCCTAGGGCGCGGCGGCGCTCCGATGGGAGGAGCGGCGGGGCTCCTCCCCCCCGTCGTTTGCCCTTTTCTTTTTTTTCTTTTTTTCTTTCTGATTCGATTTTGAAAAGGGGGGGGGGGGGGGGAGGGGCAGAGGGATTTAAGGAGAAGAGAGAGGGAAGGGGATTTTTTTATTTTATTTATTTAATTATTTAATACCAAAAAGGTACTTTTATTTTCGACCTCGAAACGAGGCCCACCGCCTGTCGTCCATAGCTAATTACCCCCATTCCGAACACAATGGGATATGTATCGTCGTCTGATTCGACCGTTTCGATCAGTTTCCGTTAAAATCAACATATAACTCTATATATTGATTTTGAACTCGCATTTCAATTTACCGGGGTCACATACGAACTCTAAAAATTCCAAAAAAATATTTTCTAGCTTCATATTGACGATACGGTCCTAACAAAACAAATTTCGTCGAATTCTGAGACCGTTTGAAAAATGGCCAATTTCCAGTCGATTAAAATCAACTAAAACTGGTCAAACACGTTTTCTTTTGCCACGCTCACATATTGATTCGAAAAATTATGAAATTTGGAATCTAGCAATAATTTGACATCACAGATCCAACAAAAGTTGTTTCGTCGAAATCCGAGGTCGTTTGCAAAATTCCTATTTTTAAGGGCCTGAATTCCATAGTGACTATTCAGAATTTTCAACTGGACATATCTTTTGATTCCCGCTATGAAATTTCGATTTTTCGGATTCGTTGGAAAGATATTCTCAAATAGATCCTATTATTTTTGGTTTCACTAAAATCCGGTTTATTTTGCACCTGGTACATTCAATTGAAGTTTGAAATCGAATTATCGAACTACCGCGCCATTTTTAATTCTATTTATAATTATATATAATTATTATACTCTAACGATGACGTATATAATATATACGTTCGATTTATATTCAAACTAAATTTCTCGTCGATATTTTCGAAATAATCTATTTTAAATGTTCAAAATTCACTAAAATTGCCAAAATAAAATTTTTAAACTGGCTCGCATTTCGGGTTGTTACACGCTATCATTTGATAAAGAGAACTTAAGTCATGCTTGAATTCATAGGTAAACCTTAGTTAAAAGGAACTAAGTAACAAACCTTCGTTAAAAAGAACTAAGTAATAGAAACTAAGTATCAGACCTTGGTTAAGAGAACAAGTAATAAACCTTAGTTAAGAGAACTAAGTAAATAAAGAGAAAGAGAACTAAGTAGTAAACTTAGTTAAGAGGACTAAGTTGTAAACCTTAGTTAAGAAAACGAATGATTAAGAGAAACTAAGTAGTAAACCTTAGTTTAGTGGACTAAGTAGTAAACCTTAGTTAAGAAAACGAACGATTCAGGAAACTAAGTAGTAAACCTTAGTTAAGAGAACTAAGTAGTAAACCTTAGTCAAGAAAACCAAGTAGAACACGAGGAGGAGCGAACATCCATCTGATCATGAAGAAGGCTCCAACGGCCTCGGTTACGATGTGTGCGGCTTCGAGGGGACATGAGTGTACTCTTGGTATCCCTCTGTGAGGTTGTAGATGATCCTCCTGGGCTCACAGAGGTTAACGTCTGCGTTAGAAGAACCAAGAGTATGCCTTGGTTGCAATATAAAAAACCTAAAGACTAGGATGGACCAGCGTGATGCGGCGATATCTTGTTTAGCCTTGTGATAGAAAGTCTTCGTCTATCTTCGATCTTTAGTCAATAGAGTACGTGAAGCGGAAAGGCGGAGAAGTCCAACAGACCATATACTTGCTATCTAGTTATGGGTGAGGTTTGGCCAATAGGTTTGTGGGGGCATAGGGGGCCTGCGTATAGTTCTCATTCTTGATTTTCTTAGGTGCCTTTCATTAGTTGCGGGAGGGGTCAAGTGTGACGACCGAGTTCCGTTTTTCTTGATTAGCCCTTCCATGGGACACGTACGTACGTAGGGAAAGTCTAGGAACATATATCGCTCTGGGTAGTGTGTCCTAGATTAGGGGGCATCGCTCGATAGGTAGCATAATCCCTAGTTGGACCTAGGTCACGTAAACCATGAATCCGAGAAGCGTTCAATAGGTAGAATAAACCCCAGTGGCCCTGGGCAGCGTAAACCCTGGTTGATTCTAGGAAGCACTCGATAGTAAACCTTAGATTAGATCTAGATAATACACGGAATCTAGCAAGATCGTGAGTGGCAGTCCAAATGATTTCGCGAATGGTGGCACTACACTAAAGTAGTATAGATTTACGTGATGAAGCCCGTACAACATACGGCAAGGGACTGTACATATACATGGAAAGGATTAGACGAGTTGGGGGTATCTATATATACGTTGTATTAGGTTAACCTACTAGTGGGACATGAGTATAGCCTAGAGAGCTAATATCGCGAATAACCTAAAAAACAAGAAAATATAACTGAACGGTATATGTAAGATTATACAAAAGTTTATTCTAAGTCCAGTCACCAGAACTTATGTTCTGACCCCCTCCTCATTACATACTTCCAGGTTAGGTTCATGATAGAGATGGTATAGCTTTGGATACTGGTTAGACAATATGATATACAAGGTAAAGCTATTCTTGAATATAATATATTTTATTTCCTTCCGCTGTGAGATGCTTTACGAGTTATGACATGTTACTTTATCTCTCTCTTTCTCTGCAGGAGCCAGAGCACCCAAATCGCGTCTCGATGGATTGGATTTTTGAAAAAAATTCGTTCTATCGGAATACGGGTTGTCACATCTGGTATCAGAGCTTCGGTTTACTGATCTTAGGGAGATAATGAGTGAACGTATTTGTATTTTCTAAAATATAAATATATTATATATAAAAACCTAAATCCATATAGTAGCCCACTAGACATGAAAAGAGTTGGGATATCTAGTTGGTACACTCAAGGAATGAACATAGGAATTTGGAAACCATTAGGTGGTTGGGAAAGTGTATAATATGACTTGAAGCCAGAGAAAGAAAAGTATCCCATTGGATGGAAACTGAAATATTGGTATTTCAGATTAGTGGGTTTAGGAGTGTAACCTTAGAAACTAGAAAATGTTGAAAAATGAAAAATGAATTAAGAATATATATCGTCGAGAGAATTAAATTCGCAAAAGTGCCTAGGAAAGCGTAGTGAGTTGAAGACCCACTTTGCGTCTAACCCAATGATAAGATTTTAAGAACTTGAATCTGTAAAAGAGTTTGTGGTACATTTCCAAGATTTAATCTTAAAGTATTTTGATAAATGCATGTTGGGTTTTTAAAGTAAAGTGGTGTATATTTTAGTAAAACAATGATCTCTTGTTTTAAAAGAGTTCCATCATGAAAAGGTGCATATTATAGAGCATGTATAGATCGTTAGTTTTCATATATGAAAGGATTGAAAAGAAGTTTTGAAATCTCTATTCTGTTAAAAATAAATTTTGATTATTGTTTTAAAAAGAAATTTTTGTTTGGTGAACAAAATAAGCGGTATAGTGTAAGAATAGAGTAGATGCTTGCACCTTAGCAGCCAAAGTTAACATTGTAAATAGGAACAATGTAACCTCGATAGTTTTCCTTGTCTACTTTAGTTTCGTGATTTGAAAAAAATGTTTTGCATTTTACTTTGTGACATGTTTTTTTATGGTTTGGCAAAAGCAAGTTTTTGAGAAAAGAATAAAAGTTTTACCACTTTTAGTTTCTGGAAGAAGAATGTAATAAAAAAAGAAAGAAAGCCAAACCATGTTTTTAAAATGGAGTAGTTAAGGATTAAAGCCTAGAAAAGACGAGATAAAGTTAAAGCTATTAGAACCAACTGGGGATTGGTTGAGTTGAGTAATTCTCTGAGTGTCAATCTGATGTTGATTTCGGTCTTCGGGGTTGATACTTAGGGAGTAACTCTCTTGCCAATTTACAATCAGGGATTAGCTAATATTAAACTGTAACACCCTGGATTTTTGAATAATCGAATTAACTAAATTAAAGAATAAATGTTTAGCATTGTTCTAAGGTTTGTAAGAAAAAGACTAAGTAGCTCATTTGGTTGGAACATGTGACTTGCATACAAGAGGTACAGAGTTCGATCCCCGCCAACGCCATATTTTTGTTTTTGGGGAATGGCTAAAAAGCGGCTTAGTGTGAACGCGATTCAAAAAGTAGTTTAGCGTTAAAATGGTTAATTATGAAGATAGAAATATATATATAGATATAAATATATATATATATATAAATAAAATAAAATTCAACATAAAATTTAAGAAAAAAATTCAAAACAGCGGAAGCGGGAAGGCAAAACACCAAACCGACCTATTTTATGGGTCGACCCCAGGGTCGACTCAGGAGGTTTGGAATTGGTCCCGTCGGCCCTGAATGGTCTATGATGAAATTTTATGTTTTTGGGCTTAGGTGGTGATTTCTGGTTGGTCTGTTGACATCATTTCTTGGTTTCTAAGGCCTAGATGGATCCTAGGATAATCTGATGGCTGTAAATAAATCTAACTTCTATATATACATGGGTAGACTCACATTCTAAAATCAAATAAAATTAGAACCATGGTCTTAATGATGTCAGTCTATAACTTGGAATAGCCGCCACCAATTAGAAGAAGATTAAAGCAACTCAATTCAATCCAACGGCAAATTCAACTACAACAAAGGGACGCTAATAAATTCCAGAACTTCGTTGAATGGTGAGTTTGATCACTTTAACAAAATAATTGCTAAATTAATTATGATGTGATATACGTTGGATTATAAGTTGTGGTTGTGAATCTAATTCAGATGTTTAATCATGTATATTAACTTGATTCATATAATATGATTATGCAAGTTTCATATATGATGTTATGCAAGTTAATATGATTATGCAAGTTTCATATATGATGTTATGTAAGTTGTACATATGATGTTATGCAAGTTAATAGGATCACGCAAGTTGTATGCGAGTTATATGATGTTATGTAAGTTTGGATCTAAAATATTTGCTAGTAGTTCATGATGTTAACTTGTGTCAATGAATCCCTTTTTATAATCCAATCATCTAGGTTTATAACATCGTTTTTTATGCGAATATGAATGTGGAACATATGCTAGTTCGTATAAGTATTATGTTCATATGCAAGTTTAAGTGATAATTGGATTCACATATATAAAAGTTCACACCTTTAAAGTTTAGATCCATATTCAAGTTGACATTTTTATGTTGAAACTATGACATGCATAGTTATGCAAGTTTACACCTTTATGTGGATCCATAGTTTACTCAGGTTAACACCTTTTATTGGATCCATAATTATGCAAGATGACACCTTTATGTTTAGGTTGACGACATACATAGTTTATGTAAGTTTGTGATAATTACCTAGGCTAGTTGGGTGTAAAACTATGTTCATACATGCAAGTTCACACCTTTTAGACCTATGATTTTTGGATCCTTGATAATACAAAGACTATGCAAGTATGTTGTAATTCTTAATTGTAAGTTAGATGCAAAATAGATCTATTATTATGTGTATGTGACTTTGTGATGTTTATTCCCTTTTTTTTAAAGTATTAGACTATTTACTAGTCTAATATGTATATGTCATGTTAAGCGAACGAATGACGGGGGTACGATGGGGATAATAGTGGATACACACATATTGTGAATTTGGCATGTAATGGCCTAAAAAGGCATGTAATTAATTTTAAGGAATAAAATTAATTAGTGATGAAATTGGTATAATTTATATACCATAAATAGATGAGCATAATTTAGGTGATAAATTATGGACATAAATAAATATGGAAATTTGAATATGGAAAATAATTCAAATTTGGGGAAAATTAATTATGTATAATTAATTGCCTAAGACACGAGGTTGGACTCATTTGTGGTGTAAGACTACCCGGACCCGCCCGGAAAATCCAGCATCCACAAATGGTAACCCAATGTGAGAGGTCAAAGGCCCAAACTAAATGCGTAACAATTGTATGGATACGAGGTTAGGCTCGTTTGTGGTGTAAGACTGCCCAGACCCGCCCGACAAATCCAGCAGCCACAAATGCTAGTCTAATGTGAGAGGTCCTATAGGGGTTAGGGTAGTAATAAATTAAGAAACACTTAACCAAAGTAAAACATGTAGTGGGACATAGGGGTTAAGTGGGTGCCTTGGGTGGCATGAGGAAATACGATTAGTAACACTTAACCAAGGTAAAACATGTAAGTGGGACATAGGGGTTAAGTGGGTGCCTTGGTAGCATGTGGAATTACTAATAGAAACCCTTAACCAAATTTAAAACATGTAAGTGGACATGAAGGAGGTTAAGTGGGATGTACTAGAGGGTACCAAGCCTAGGTGGAAAGCTTGTGTCAAGCTTGGGGGGCCCTTTTCAGTCCAGTAGCCCATTAAGTATCTTTGTGAGCTCGACCCAAGTCGAGGACGGGACATGCCTACTGGGTCTGATTGTTAGAGGCCAAAATGGGTTAGCGGTGGCAACGCAAGTCCAACGGGGTCACGTGCATGCGTGGGTCCGGGCTGGTAGGTAAGACGTTGTTGCATCGTGTAGTTATAAGTCGTGCATTCCTTGCATGGTATAAGGTTGCCATATTGGGGAGTGATACACCCCACTGTGGGACCTGCAGGGGTATCTACGAGTTAGGGAGCCGATCGAATGGGGTAGGGTAGTAGGTACACCTAGTGGAGATAGGAGCAGACGGCACCTATGTAGTCAGCCAGGGGTACACGAAGCTACCACTATTATTAATAATTATTAAGGAGGTACACCTAGTGGAGATAGGAGCAGGCGGCACCTATGACGTCAGCTAGGAGTACATGGAATTACCATTATTACTTATTGAAGGGGTACATCTAGTGGGGATAGGTACATGCTGGGTACCTATGATTGCAACTAGAGATATACAGTCAAACATGGTGGATAGTGGGTACATCTAGTAGTACACGAAGCTATCATCGTTCTATTTAGCTAAGAGGGATAAAATTTCTAGAGTGACTAGTAAGAGTGCAGTTAGTGTTAGTATAGTACAGTACAGTACAGTACGGTAGAGTATACTAATTATCCTATATTGATTAGGAAGCGCCATTAACGCTATCTCTATTTCTCTTGATTGCCTTGCCATACCCATGTGGTTCACACAGTCATTACCTTATTCTCCAGCTTATTTCTTATCATATTGCTTTAATAATTATGTTGTTAGAGTTATTAGACGCGCCAGACTTTATGTCTGACACCCTTTATTTCCACCTCTTTTCTTCCTCCCCGCCCCCCCCCCCCCAAGGTTTTAAGGGTGGGACTAGTACTAGTGGAGCTTGATTGAGATCTCTTTGGGAGCACTTGGATTTGGATTGCTGAAGTAAAGTTCAACCTATCATTTTTTTGTGGCTATTTGGGTTTAATCTGTCTCATGTAATTGTGAAATCTAATTCACAAACCTGAAATTTGAGGCATGAGTGTTTTAATTAAATTTGGGTTTGATTAGTTAAAGAAATGGGAAGTTTAGAAATATAACATGAAAATTGGCACTAGTGTCATAACAAGAACATGAACATATATGTGAATTCGTTAATAGGCTAAAAATGAAACATGGTTAACTCGAGGTTAGAATGAATTTGCGGCGTAATTCAGCCCGGAACTGCCCGACATATCTATTGGCAACAAATAATAGGTTCTAATGTGAGAAGTTAGTCATGACGTGCTTGAAACCCGAGGTTAGATTGAGTTGTGGTGTCATCTGCCCGAAACTAACCGGCACATCCGGTGACCGCAATAATAGGTCTAATGTGAGAGGTTGGGAATTAATAATTAATTAATGCTAATGACACATGCTTGTATGGTAAGGTTAAGTCAACATGAAATACTAGACAAAACTTAACTAATTTGACTAGATATATGGGTGGGTTAAGTCAATGTGAACCGCTAGATAACACTTAACCAATTTGACATGATATATAGGTAGGCTAAGTTAACACGATCTGATAGATAACACTTAACCAATTTGACATGATATATGGGTGGGTTAAGTCAACATGAACCGCTAGATAACACTTAACCAATTTGACTCGATATATGGGTGGGTTAAGTGAACGTGAACTGCTGGATAACACTTAACCAATTTGACATGACGCATGGGTTGAATTGAATATGTGATTGGGGGTTAAGTCAACTTGGACACATGGGAAAACTTAACAAATATAACAATATCAAAGCAAGGAAAAGTGGGGAATGATAAGATTAAATAATAGATAAAATTATGCTAGGGATAAGAAATGAATATGACTTAAAATGTAATACGAGAATTGAAGGGTGGGACAACTTATACCGTGAAATATGTTAATCTAAACTGGAAATGTGGAAGAACAGCCGCACACTATCATTTGATAAAGAAAACTTAAGTCGTGCTTGAATTTATAGGTAAACCTTTGTTAAAAGGAACTAAGTAACAAACCTCAGTTAAAGAGATGTAAGTAACAGAAACTAAGTATCAAACCTTGGTTAAGAGAACCAAGTAATAAACCTTAGTTAAGAGAACTAAGTAAATAACGAGGAAGAGAACTAAGTAGTAAACCTTAGTTAAGAGGACTAAGTTGTAAACCTTAGTTAAGAAAGCGAATGCTTAAGAGAAACTAAGTAGTAAACCTTAGTTAAGAGAAATAATTAGTAAACCTTAGTCAAGAAAACCAAGTAGAACACGAGGAGGAGCGAACATCCATCTAATCATGAAGAAGGCTCCAACGGTCTGGGTTACGAAGCACACGACTTCGAGGGGATATGAGGGTACTCTTAGTATCCCACTATGAGGTTGCAGATGATCCTCCTGGGCTCACAGAGGTTAAAGTCTGCGTTAGAAAAACTAAAAGTATGCCTTGGTTGCAATATAAGCAACTTAAAGACTAGGATGGACTAGCTTGAGGCGGCGATATCTTGTTTAGCCCTGTGATAGCACATCGTCGTATACCTATCATCTTGAGTCAATCTAGTATGTGAAGCGGCAAGGCGGAGAACTCCAACAGACCATATACTTGCTATCTAGTTGTGGGTGAGGTTTGGCATATAGGTTTGTGGGGGCATAGGGGGCCTACGTATAGTTCTCATTCTTGATTTTCTTGGGTGCCTTTCATTAGTTGAGGGAGGGGTCAATTGGGACCATAGCCACACACAGATAAAAAAGACCTTAGCATCTGCATCGGCAGATAACTTAAAGCTACCACCGAGTTCCGCGTTTCTTGATTAGCCCTGCCACGGGACTCGGGTCGCACATATAGAGGACATGTGCAATTAGACATCGATAACGATTCACAACACGTACTGTAAGACCAAAAAGTGGTTCTAACACCCAAATTGACTAAAATCGAAATAAAATAAGATCAAAAGTAAAATGGAGACATAGAATTTATAGTGGTTCGGCATTGAAAAGCCTACGTCCACTTTGTAATCACTATTCTCGATGATATAGATACAATTACAATGAGATATTCACTCAATTTCACTCACAATTCATGTACATTCATTCAATTGTCTCAAAACAAATGTTGAATGATGATTTGGATTATATGGGAATGCTGGAATTCGGTTTTTAAAACTGTTTGAACTCTCAAAGTGCCAAAAAGAAGATCCCTCTTTCTGTCTCCTGACGGGGTATTTATAGGTGGAAATTCACTCAGATTCAGTTCGGTTCAGAGCCACGTGTCTTTCATCCCATCGTACTCGGACTAGGATGGATTCTAGTGCTGACAGCGCATCAGAGTAGTGGTCATCATGGGTAGGAAATGGTCATAACCGCTCCGAATATTCAGGCGATCGAGGGGCGAAGTGATATGGAATGTGGGTTCGGTTCAGAGGAGAAAGCGGAAGGGGTTCAGATCGGGGCATCCGATCCGACCCGACCTGAGCTGAAACCGAGTCCTTATCCATTTTGCTCCGCTCCGTTCCGAACTGGTAGTAGCCCTCCGATCTGACTGGTAGCAGCTCTCCGATCCGACCCGATGCGATGCTTTCTAAGTTCTTCAACGCTTGACATCTCGACTTTGTGTTGCCTAGTTCACAAAGTGGGCTAACATTTTGCCCCCTCAAAGGATGCTTCTGTTGGAAACGAAGCATGCTTTGATTGTCATTGCACAGTGCCTTCTAAGTAATCTTCCCTTTGATTTTCCTTGTGCTTTCATCTTCTTCTTCGAATTTTAGTTTAATTCACATGCCATGCTGACATACGAAATTCTGTTCGGTTCGGGTTTCGACCCGAACGGATCCTCTTCTTTTTCTATTTCGCATTGGACTAGTGGGCCAAGCTGTGTTGCTGGGCTTTCGAGCCGGTCCGAGCGGGAAGATAGGGCAGGAATACGAGGAGTCAAAACTACTATACATATAAATATGCCACTTGTCTGTTTCATTCTTCCTTTTCTATTATTCTCGTTCCCTGATTCTCAATACGAACCCTAATTTTCAAGGAGTCTCGAAATTCTCGCTTCAATCCTTGAAACAAACACATAGGTAGTCTCGAATCCCTGAATCCTATCATTGTTAACGTCTTTAATCGAGATTTTACGGTTAATTCGAGCAAATTGGGCGTATTCATTGTCATGGCTTCGATGCCGTGGTTTCCTCCTTCCTCGCCATCGTCGCTGTTGGCTTTGCCATCACCTCGAGGCGCTGGGAGGTTGGAGAGGATATATGCTCATTCCCCTATGGAATTTAGGAAATCAAATCTGGTTCGACTGTGGTTGAGGATGAAGAAGAAGATGCAGAACATAGAGGGTCAGTTCGGGTGGAGAAGCATGGGGGACGTAGGAGAAGAGAAGGATGTGATGTTCTCGGTACCGAATCGGGTCGGAGTTAAATGTGAGGGAGAAAGCGAAGTCTACCTAGCCGGATCGGGTCGGAATGTGGATTAAAAAAGAAGGGGTGTTGGGACTCAAGTCCATCCGATCTGATCCGAACACATAATCCCGAACCGATCCGATTAGATACCACTTCTGACCAAAACAAAGCATTACCCCCGATCCCATCCAATCATTTATACCCGAACCGATCTGAAGCAGCCCCATCTCAATACACAAGAGTCTGTCTAATTGGCCAAATCAATACTTGATATAATTTCCAACTTCATGAACAGTTAGGATAGTGCCCTGCGAACATAAATGGACATCAAGAACTGCCTTGACCCTTATTACTTTGCCAAGATTTTGCGTCGCACTTTCGAACGTTAACTTTACACTTTCTGCATACACTGCTCACACTTTAGTTTGTACACATGCACGGGGGGATACGGGCTAATTTACTCTAACTTGTGTTATTGCTTCTTCAATAGTTTTGTGACCATGACATCCAGACGCTCCTCTAGATTAGCAAAGAAGAAGGAGGTCCTAGAGACATCCAGCAAAATTACTTTCGAAGAAATATCTTCTTCCTCGGATCCAGAATGGGATGATGAGGGTTCAAACTATGAGGTTGAAACTCGTGAAAGCGACAATGTGTCTTCGGAGGGTGGAGTTTCCCTGGGTTGTGAAGAGGAAGGAGGGATTGGCGATGACCGAGCTCCTGATGAATTTGAGTCCACCATCATATTGGAATCACCTCATGATTCCGTTGAATCAACAATCGACAATGACAGACTTATCCGAACACGACTGAAATACGGGATACCCAAAGGGGATACCTTGTTGTCATCAAAATCTGATCGTCCCCACAACCCTCCGGATGGGTATATGGCAATCACTCGGTTGATGTGCATGGTCGGGGCTATCCCTCCATTTTCTCCTTTCGTCGTTGATTTTCTAAGGCAAATGCGGATTGCCCCCATGCAGCTGCATCCCAATTCCTATGCCTACTTGTACACCTTATATGTAGCATACCGTGAGATCTTAGGCATAGAGCTCACTTTTGGCGATGTTCACTTCTTCTATAACTTCAAGCATCGGACTCGAGAAACTCCTTCTTTCTATTACTTCGAGTCTGTCCCTAAGAGGAAAATAATTCCAACGCCATTCAGTAGTAAAGCTGAGGACTCCAGGCTGGAATGATTTTATGTAAAGCAACAACCAGCGAGTGCTAGGAGGTGGAAGAAATCAAGTAAAGCACTAGTTTTCTAAATCTCGACTCTGTACATTCAAACCACCACATTAATTCGTTTTTTTCTTTTTGTTTGCAGTTGACAACCCGAAACAAATATCGGACCAAGCATTCTTTGATCGGATGCACCAGCTCCTTAATGGTGATCAGAAGTTTTTAACTATTGATGAAGTCCTTAAGGACGAATATCTTCATCTTCATGGTTTGCTGTCCATTACCCGTAGCATTGGTCACGGGACGGGTCCATATGTATATATTCCTCCAGTAGACGTAGTCCCAGAAGCGGGCGAAGGTTCGAGAGCTCCTACAGTACCTCTTCAGACTTCACCCTCTCCATCTTCTACTCAAGACGATGAATTGGCTAACATGGCCGAAAAGCACCGCGAAGGGTATACTTTTCCCGAGGATGCCATTTCTTCGGAAAGGTCAACGTCTTCCAAAGAGCCGCCGATTGATGCTTCTGAGGGAGATGTCCCTAGTGCCGATGACCCACTATTTCAGGGTTTGGGGGATCTCCCCTTACCTGAAACTATTTACACTTCAGAGGATTTTGGGAAGAATCCTTTAGTTTTCACTTCTTCCGAAGAGACCACTCCTGCTAAGGC
This sequence comes from Allium sativum, assembly GCA_030737875.1. NCBI lineage: Eukaryota > Viridiplantae > Streptophyta > Magnoliopsida > Asparagales > Amaryllidaceae > Allium > Allium sativum. The sequence continues at coordinate 1,001,892,268 of CM060912.1, forward strand.
CAAAGTGCCCGCTCGTACTAGTCTAGCTTCGGACTCGGGTTTGTCGGGGGGAAAAAACCACTTAGGACGCACTTTACAAAATAGCACCACAACTCACAGCATCTTTCTCTTTGTGAAAATATTGATCCTGAATTTCATTTGTCTTGTTGTGCAGGCACGATGTCCCGATCCTATTATGACATCAGGAAACTCCGCCGCAGCAGGTCTAATCCGCCCTATGATACTGAGCATGATCGCCGTGAAGATCGCAGTAGGGAGGATAGAAGGCCCTATGATCCTTATTGTTCGCGAACCTCGCGTTCTCACTCTCCTGTCCGGACAGACCCAGAGCGATATAAAGGCTACCAAGGTCGTCGGGAAGAGGACAGACCGCAATCAAAAGACTCAACCTCTTCTCAAGAAAAGCGCAGTAGGGAGACGAGTCCGCCAAAAGATACCGAATCACGAAGCAAGCGTAAGGTTCCCGCTAAATGGCCTAGAACAGATAAAGAGGCCATTGAGCCCTCCACGCACAGGGATACTAAGCTGACGATCCCCGCCTCTCCCCCGCTAGATGTTGAAACTGCAGTTAAGCGGGCGTATTTGGAGGAGCAATTTCCTGAACATTACTTCGAAAACTTGACTTTTTTACCTGGTCTTGAGCCTATTTCTTCAAGGTGGGCAGATGAGGCCAAAGCAAAGATAGATGCGGTCGAGAAACAGTATTCAGTAATGTTCAAGTATTCGTGCAGCCTTTCCAGAATCATCCGCACTTTAATCACGAATGCTGACTCGATGCAAAAAAACACAGAAGACGATGCAAAGGCCTTAAAGAATATAGGAAAAGACTTGGAGGATACACAGGCCTAGCTTGCTGTTGCTCAACGGGATGCTACTAGCTTCAAACAACAATTTGAAGATCTGCAAAAACGCTACCATGATTTGCTTGAGTCCCATACCCAAGAGCGTTCGGAATTGAAGAAACAAGCCGAAGATGCCAAGTCAAATGCTGCCAAAACGTGACTTGCTTACGCTAACCTTGAACGGGAGAGGGCTGAGTTAGCGAGGAAGAATGCTGAATTGGAAAAGAAAAATGCTGACTTGGCTTCTAAGCTAGCGGAGGCAGAGAACAGGGCCGCCCTAGCGGAGGGTAACGTCGAATGTGCTATCAAGTCCGCTGAAGAGGCCCGCAAACAACTGTCGGAGGCTGAAGGAGAGGTGCAGGGTTTCGGCGAATTAATGATTGAATTCTTTGCGCATATCATCCGCCGCCGGAACATTTCTTGGATTGAAGAATATCCATCTACCCTAGTCCAAGTACGGAGTCAGATTGTTGAATGGGAGAAAGAGGAGCTCAAGGACGATTCCATTGACGAGGACAAGCTGAAGGAGAAATATTTACGAGATGATGAACCAGAACGCCTAGCCGAAGGACGCCGCCTCATTGTTGCTGTTATGGACGAAGTGAGGCGGAGGGCTAAGCAAAAGAACATTCCCGAGGCTGGTTCTTCCTCTACTGCCTCTGCAACTTCTGAAGTAGAGGGATATGATCCTAAAAACCCAGGGATCCCTCGGACAACTCTTTTATCCCCCATACCCGAAACGACATCGGAGACAGCAGTCACTCCAGCCGAGAAGTCTTCGGAAGGTATCTCTACATTTTCACCTCAATTCGTCAAAGCTATCTCTACCTTTCGTCACGTGATTGAGCAATCGATGAAGAACCCATTATTTTATCCTAAGTTGATAACTGTTGCTTCTCACTCTGTAGGTATTGAACCGTCCGAATAGACAGATGTGTCCCAGGGAACCGCCTTTAGAGTAGAGCCTACGAAGAAGGCTAAAGGGGGAAAAGACAAGGCTGCCCCCAATGATTCGGGGGTTGGAATTGAACCGTCCAAGGCTGACACTCCTCATGATGACGAAATGATAGATGCCTTAAAGGATGATGGCGGCAACGGGGGACATGAGGAAGACCCTGAGGTGGCTATAGTCGGGGAGTCAAAAAGCGCCGATGATGTTACCTTAGCTGCACTGAAAGCTGACCAAGATAAATGCCTACAGCTTAAATCTGAGGACTTAGACCCTGAAAGCCTTAAGCCCCTCGCAGTAGTGGATGCGGGATCAAGGTTAGTTGTTAAGCTTTCGACTAGATCCATTACAGAGGAACTTGCTAAAAAGTCTTCTCTTGATTCCAGCGCTTCGCCTTCCGGGAAGAAGTCAACTGATTCCAGCACTTCAGCTTCAGGGAAGAAAAAGTCAAAGCGCATCTTGACGGAGGCCGAAAAAGAGGCGAGGGATGCGGAGAAGGCTGCTAAGAAGTCCAAGCCCTCTTCGAAGTCTAAATGATGGAGTGTCTTGCGTTATTTTAGCATTTGATTGACCCATAATTGTTGCTGCAAGGGTGGCCCTTGCACCTTCTTTTCGCCTGTTTTCCTATACAAATTCGTTCATTTGTAAATAAAAAATAATTCGTTTTCTGCAATGTTTGTTTGTCATTAGTTTTGCACTTATGTAAGAATGCATGTCCTACTATAGTTGTGTAATGAATTTATGGTGGGGGAAAATATGTGTGTACATATATGCCCCCAGTCAGTCTTGAAAAACTATTCAAGATTTAGTCAAGTAGTCTGAATGTCACCGATTCTCCGACGGGGTTACAGTCTCTGTGTCATTAATGCCTGTCATTTTTTCTAGCATTTTTTATACTCTCCTGTCTTATACTCAGGTTAGAGTTCTTACTGAGGCGGTCTCTTGTTTGGGTGCACCTTCATGCCTCAGAGGACGTCGTCTTCCCGTCCTTTATACTCTCTCTCAATTCTCGAGAGTTAGAGTTAAGAATGTCGTCTTCCCATTCTTTTATGTCTTATCGCACGAATAGTCGTTGTGCTTTTTCTTGCGTATAAACTGTTTTCAACCTTTCAGGTTTTAAATCATCTTATATTCCATAATCACAACGGAATAGTAGTTGAAGGTATATATAATGCAGGAAAGTAAATGACACACGATATTTTTATTGTGGTTCGGCTAAGTCGTAGCCTACATCCACTTTATAGTTCTTTGTTCATATCATCAGACTTTTCTAAGGCAAGTCGTGCCTTTTTACAGAGTTCATAAGAAAAACAGCAAAGAGTACAACAATTCTAATTCAAATATCGCATCAAGTGTTGGGCATTCCATGCCCTAGGTACCTCTTCGCCATCTACGGTCGTTAACTTGAAGGTTCCTGTTTCAAGTTTCCGTTGGATGACAAAGGGTCCTTCCCACTTTGGACCGAGGTGAGGAAGGGATGGAAAGACTCTCTTTAGCACCAAATCTCCCGGTTCAAAAGTCCTAAGACGAACTTTTTTGTCATAATAGCATGCCATCTGACGTCGATGTCTTGACGCGCGCAAATCGGCTTCGTCCCTTTTTTCTTCGATTTGATCAAGAGACTCGAGTAAGAGTGCCCGATTCGTCATCGGGTCATAATATGTCACCCTGTGGGAGGGAACTTCAAGCTCTACTGGAATTACTGCTTCTGAACCAAATGAGAGAGAGAAAGGGGTATAACCGGTAGCTGTCTTAAATGTTGTCAGATATGCCCACAAAGCTAAGGGCAATTCGTCAACCCATTTTGCCTTTGCGCGTTCTAATCGTTTCTTGAGGATGGATTTTATGACTTTGTTTATTACTTTTACTTGCCCATTCGACTGCGGATAGGCGACCATAGTGTACCGTTTGTCGATCTTATATTTCTGGAAGAAATTTCTGAATTCGGAACCATCGAACTGGGTTCCGTTATCAGTTATAATGGTCCTTGGGATCCCGAATCGGCATATGATATTTCTAACCACGAAACTTATCACCTTTCTTGCCGTGATTTTGGTTAGGGGCTCAGCTTCCACCCACTTCCTAAAATAGTCCACAGCGACTATTGAATATTTCGCTCCTCCTTTAGCAATTGGCAGAACTCCGATGATATCAATTCCCCACATGGCAAAAGGCCAAGGACTCACCATCGATTTGAGTTGGGTCGGCGGTGCTCTGGCGATTTTGGCGAATCTCGGGCACTTGTCGCAGCGTCGTGAATAATCAGCTGCATCTTTATTAATTGTGGGCCAGAAGTATCCATACCGCAATATCTTTTTCGCTAAAATCTGACCTCCTGTATGATCTCCACACTCACCTTCGTGTACTTCTCTTAGTACACGTTTGATGTCGTTGTGTGCTATACATCGTAACAGGGGCATAGAAAATCCTTGTCTATAAAGAGTATCATCTTGAAGGATGTATCTGGTGGCCTTGCGAACTATAGCCCGTCTCTCACTCTTCTTTGATGGGAGTATCCCATTCTTAGGGAAATTCTTAATTAGGGTCATCCACGATTCCTTCTCCGGTTCTGCTTCGAGAGCGAATTCAATTTCCATCGACTCAAAACTTGGCGATTCCAATGTTTCAATTGGAATTATTTCGGTTTCTTCCGGGTTGTTGGAACTAGCTAGCTTTGCTAGCCTGTCTGCCTTCTGGTTTTCGGCTCTTGGGATATGCGTTATGTTGTACCGCTCCAGGTTGCTCAACAGCTTTTCCACTTTCCCGAGGTAGGCGATAAGTCGAGGTCCCCGAGCCACAAATTCCTTTCGCACTTGGCAAACAACTATTTTGGAGTCGCATAATATGTCCAATGTCTTTACTCCGAGGTCTTTAGCGAGCTTCAGCCCGGCAATCAGGGCTTCATATTCAGAGTCATTATTAGTCGCTGAAAATTCTAATCGTAGAGCGTAATATAATGACCGTCCCTCAGGAGTGACTAAGACGATTCCAGCTCCGGACCTTCGGTCGTTCTTGGCTCCGTCTGTGTACAGCTTCCATGGATCTAATTTTAACTTATCTTCGGACTTGACCACTCTGTCATCTATTATTTCCTCCTCTGGGATTGTGAACTCTGCTATAAAGTCAGCCAGAGTTTACCCCCTGATTGACCTCCGCAGCTGGAAATTTAAATCAAATTGACTTAATTCAATATTCCATTTGATCAAACGCCCCGATGCTTCGGGTCTCTACAACACCTGCCTCAGAGGCTGGTCAGTGTATATGGTTATTGGGTGAGCTTGGAAATAGTGACGAAGTTTTCGAGAGGCGATTAGGAGGCTGTAAGCGAGCTTCTCAATCCTTGGGTAGTTGCGTTCTGCAGCTGCCAATTTCTTGCTTACATAATATACCGGCCTTTGCACTTTGTCTTCTTCTCGGACCAAGATTGTGCTAACAGCGTGAGCCGAAACCGCTAAGTAAACAAATAACTCTTCATGATCCACTGGCTTTGACAAAATCGGTGGTTTTTCTAGTAATTCCAATAAATTTCGAAAGGCCTCAACACAGTCTGGAGTCTATTCGAAGTTCTTCTTTCCCCTTTTTATCAAGTCAAAAAATGGGACGCATTTGTCCGTTGCTTTGGAGATAAATCTACTCAACGAGGCTACTTTCCCTGCAAGACTTTGGACATCTTTGATTCTCCTTGGTTCTTCAATGTTTCTAATCGCTGCTATTTGGCTGGGATTGATTTCAATCCCTCGAGAGCTCACAATGATGCCTAGAAACTTTCCCAATGCCACTCCAAATGAGCATTTCAAAGGATTCAACTTCATCCGATACTTTCGCAGGATACTGAACATTTCTGCCAAGTATTGTGTATGGCTGGAGGACTGTTTCGATTTGACAAGCATATCATCCACATAAACTTCCATAGTCTTCCCTATTTGGTTATAAAACATCCTGTTCACAAAGCGTTGATAAGTGGCTCCAGCGTTTTTCAATCCGAACGGCATGACCACATAACAATACAACCGCAAATTTGTAATGAAGCTCGTGTGTTCTTGATCTGGCACGTGCATAGGAATCTGGTTGTACCAGGAATATGCGTCCATGAAAGAAAGAAGTTCGTGTCCCGCTGTCGAATCTACAAGCTGGCCAATTCTGGGGAGTGGGAAGCTACCTTTCAGGCAAGCTTTGTTCAAGTCTGAGAAATCAATGCAAGTCCGCCACTTTCCATTTGGCTTCTTTACTAAGACGGGATTCGATATCCAGTCGGGATATGTCGAATCTCTAATAAATCCGTTCTGTTTCAGCTTCTCCGCTTCTTCTTTCAGAGCTGCCGACCTCTCTGGGCCCAGCACATGTCTCTTTTGCTTTACGGGCGGGTATTTTGGGTTTATATTTAGTGAATGACTCATGACGGATGGAGATATCCCACACATTTCGGCGTGGGTCCAGGCAAACACATCCAGGTTTGCTTTCAGGAAGTCAGTTAATTCTTTAGCTCGATGTGGATCCAACTGGGATCCAATCTTCAAAACTCTTGTTGGATCAGCTTCGTCAATGGGTATGTCCACTGTCGCTTCGTTAGGAGTCGCATTTCTAGCCTCTGGTTCCTCATCTTTTCTAGGATCCAAGTCTTCGGGCGTTCCTTTGGGCAACTCCTTCGGGGCCGATCCCTCTAATTGCTACGCCGAACCCTCCTTCGGAGGAGGCGAGGCACCTTTACTCTCGATGTTGAGTCCCTTCATCAACATCTTTAATTCCGCAACATAGCAAGCCCGTCCGGAGACTTGATCTCCTCTCACTACTCCTATTCCGGCTTTAGTTGGGAACTTAAGCAATAAACACCAAGGGGCGATGAAAGACCTGAAATCTGCAAGGGCAGGCCTTCCCAAAAATGCGTTGTAGGGCGAATCTACGTCCAACACTACGAACTGAAGCATTCGTACTCTTCGGCGTTCCCCTTGCCCCAATGTTACGGGCAATTCTATATACCCCATCGGAGCTGTCGATGCTCCGTTGAAGCCTCGGATCCAACCTTCGCATGGCTTCAAATCTTCAGACTCAAGTTTCATCTGATCGAATGATTTTTTAAATAAAATATTAACAGAGCTTCCGTTGTCTACTAGCACCTTATGAACCAATGTCATTCCAATGGTGGTGGTAATGACCAACGGATCGTCGGTGGGTGACTGGATTCCAGTATTGTCTCTGCTACGGAATACCACATCATCTAACATTGTCCTCTGTTGTTTCACAGGGCGACATCTTCCAAATCATCACATTCATCCACATCTACGTGCTCAGCTGCATTTATGTATTGATCCATTGATCTAAAACTGTGGATCGCTGGGTGGGGTCCACCTATTATGGTGTTAATAACAATTCCCTTGCCTTTCTACTGCGTTGTAGGTTTGGGAGTAGATTGATTCTGGTTGGGAGCTTGTTCTCCTTGCCCCCTATCTCTTTGGGCAACCTTATATTCATCCAATTTTCCTTCGCGCAGCAGCTTCTCAATCACGTCTCTCAAATGTCGACATTCATTTGTTGAATGCCCATGAATTCCATGAAACAAACAAAATTTTCCAGTTGCGATTTCTTTCTCTGTTGGGTCTCGAGGTGACGGTCTTTTATATTGCAAAACATTGTATGTATCCAAGTAAATTTTCTCCAGAGTGTCGTTCAGCGGTGTATAATTCTCATAAGTCTGGAACCGGGGTCTTTTGTTAGGAACAATTCCTCTATTCCTATTTCTTCTGTTACCATTCGCGTTATGGTAGTTGTTTTTGCCCCCATTTCCATTATTGTCATTGCCACTCTTGTTTCCCACATTCACCTCAACTTTCCCGGAACTTTCTCCAGACTGCTTCACGGCGACATTACTCTGAATAGTTTCTTTTGAAGCCGCTCCAGACTTTCTCTTTCAGTTTGCCCTTGCCTCCTCTCGTCTTAAGTGAATATCGGCCTTTTCATAGAATAACTCTCTCGTGGGAGGTGGCTTCCCAGAAAGATAATCTCCAAACTCGGAATAAGGATCGACTCCTTCCATCAAAGCCATCAAGATGGTGGGCTCGTGCGGGTCACTGACTTCTGTCACAGCTAAGTTGAAACGGTCGAGATATGACTTCAAAGACTCTCCTAGCGCCTACTTAATTCTTGATAATTCAATAACACTCTTAGACTTTAGGGCATGGAGTCGGAACTGATTCATAAAACGTTTGCTCAATTCCCTAAAATTTGATATCGACCGAGGAGGAAGTCGGGTAAACCATAGCAGCGCCACGTCTTCTAAATAGATCGGGAAGGCTTTACACTTCACTGCGTCAGGGGCAACAGCAGCATTCATGAGCCATGCGTATCGCGTCAAATGCTATCCCAGATCGGTTATCCCATTGTACTTGTCCATCTGCGGCAGGTTAAAACATCGGGGAAACTGAAAGTTGAGGATGTCGTCAGTGAATGGAGTATGGCTTCGTTCAATGCCATAATCTTCATTGGTGTAGTTCCGGCTTTCAGACATGATCTGGCGTACCATAGCCCATACGTCAGAATTGGTCAGGGGCCGATCAGGCTCCCTGGCTCTGGTATCCGGGTTCCCTCTGGGCTCTTGATCAGGAGACACCCTCCTTCTGATGTTCGGGTTTCCTCTGGGCTCCTGATCAGGGGACGCCCTCCTTCTTCGAGCCGCTTCTGCTCTGCTTCGTTCCCTATGCTCCCGGTCGATCTCGGGAGGAAGGGGCTGGAGCATTTGTCCCTGAGTGGGATTGGTAAGGTTATGGTCTCTAGGTAATACATGGGATCCCTGCATCGGTAACAACATAGGCTCTCTCAAGCTTGGATCATTGGGTCCTAGTACCCGTGCAGCGTCCTCGTGGGACCCCAAAGATCCAATCGTCAGCTGCTCCAAATTCTGAGGTCGTTCCAGCGGCCTTCTTTCACGGGGCCGTTCTTCCTCGGAAGAAGAAGACTGATCCATTGGTGTGTGACGAACCGGGGATGAGGTTCTCTGTCTACGGAGTTCGCTAATTTCCTTCTCATGATTCTCATGTTTTCTTGCATCATGAGATTGGTGCGCTCGTGGATTTTCATAGCCTCCCTAGTACTCTCAAGCATGTCAAGAAGGCGCGAAAAATCTCCTTAGGTAATAGGCGCAGATGGATTGACCTGATCATTGATCCTGGTGGCTGGAGTTGGAGCATTTGGAGGGGCTTGAGTAGAGGTTCCAACATCACTAAGCAATGGATCGGATCGGAGCTGAGCAATCAAGTCGGGTCGGAGCTGGGAGACTTGTTCGGGTCAGAGCTGGGAAGCTTGTTCGGATCGGTGCAGTGCAATTTGTTCGGGTCGGTTCAGGTTGGGGGAGTGCACTGCTTCAGATTCTCCTACTCGGATTGGATCAGAGCTCTCTCCTTGAGTGTGGTTTGAATTTCCTGTATCTGTCCGATCCACTACCGAGCTCTGCCCACGAAATCTTGTCACAGTCGCGTTTCGCTGATCTTCACCAACTCCATTCCCTCGACTGGTTTGAACTTCCTTGCCTTTTCCTTTGGCCATAGTTCTTCAACAATCAACCAACAAATATTCAAGGGCATCGAAACTTGAGGATTAACTTCTTTGAACTCAATGGTCCAAAAAGTAGAACGATAATCCGGAAAAACAGAGAATTCAAATGATTCTCAGTGAAAGCACCAAAATTGCAACACCCCGAATTTCAGTTAATATTAACATTCACAAATTAAAGAATAAGTAATCACAGATGTTGGAATTAGTGGAAACGGGTTGCGCCATTGCGTTCGTCTCGGAAAAATAAGCGAAACAGAGTCCGAGTTTTCGAAAATAGGAGTCCGTATGAAGAAGATATGGACGAACGAAGTTAGGCAAAAAACCGAAAACAAGCCAGAATGCACTGGCGCACTTGTGAAGTGCGCCAGCACAAAAATACACTGGCGCAATTGGGAAGTGTGCCCTTGTCGAGCAAGAAACCTGCACAGCTTTCTGGTTTGACCCTGGCTGGCCTGGTGCACCTGTTTTGGTTCTCTGGTCTGTTCTGCTGACTTGTGACGATTTTTGATGGTTTAGATCTAAACTAGGGTTAATCCTATGGCCTAAACTACATCCTAAATCTATAAATACATCCTAAGACTACCCTAATTCATACTAAAAATAGATATAAGGCCGTCATGCCGTCAAAATGCAATTAGAAGGAGCCTCCATCACATTTTAGAAGAAGATAGCTTCTCAAATCAACTTCTAATCAACTCTAGCAACTTAATCTTCTTCATAGGAGTGCTAATCAACAAGTTGTGAGTTTCTATGCCTTTAGCAAGCAATTGCTAAACTAATTATGATAGGATATAATGAGGTTATGGTTATGTATGTGGATCAATGCAAGTTATGTTATCATATGCTATATGTTCATGATGTTAGTTATGCAAGTTTTATGCTATATGTTCATGATGCTAGTTATGCAAGTTTTATGCTATATGTTCATGATGCTAGTTATGCAAATCACTATGATAAACATTGATCCATTATGACACCATGTTATGCAAGTTTGGTGTTTGATTATATGCAAGTTCATATATGACATGTTATGCAAGTTTGGTGTTTGATTATATGCAAGTTCATATATGACATGTTATGCAAGTTTGGTGTTTGATTATATGCAAGTTCATATATGACATGTTATGCAAGTTTGGTGTTTGATTATATGCAAGTAACATGTGCAAGTTCACACGTTTGTATGATATGCATACATATGCAAGTTTACCCCTTTGTATGTCATGCATATATATGCATGCTTACCACTTTTTATGATATGAGTAACATATGCAAGTTCATCCCTTTTTAGACCTATGACATGTATGCAAGTTTATCCCTTTATGATAGGTCTATGACATGAACATCTATGCAAGTTACCCTCTTTATGACAAATGTGATTCATGCAAGTTTGGGTTGGTTATTTATGCTAGTTGGGTTTGATGCTATGGTCATATATGCAAGTTGACACCTTTAAAACCCATGATGATGCTAATTTTATGCTAAGTTGAACCCATTGTATTTGTGATGAATCTTCCCTTTTAAGTATGTCATGTTAGTGTATTACGTGGGGAACGATGGTGTTAATATTCTTTTAACAAAATTATGGTGAAATTGGTATGATGTGGCATACCATAAGTGGATGGACATAATTAAGTCAATTATGTACATCATTAAATTGGAATTAATTAGGGAAAATTAATTCAAAATATGGGGGTGATTAATTAGGTGTAATTAATCGACTAAGACACGAGGTTGGACCCTTTTGTAGCATAAGACTGCCCGGACCCGACCGGCAAATCCAGCGGCTACAAATGATTGGCCCAATGTGAGAGGTATTAGGCATAAACTAAATACGTGACAAGTGTAAAGACACGAGGTTAGACTCTGTTATGGCATAAAGCTGCCCGGACACGACCGGCAAATCCAGCTGCCATAAAAGACAGTCTAATGTGAGAGGTCTTTACAAAGGTTACAGTCTTAATCAATTAAGAAACACTTAACCAGATAAGCATGTAGTGGGGCATGAGGGGTTAAGTGGGTGCCTTGGGTGGCATGTGGAAATCAAGCAAGTGCCTTGGGTGGCATGTGGAAATCTAGTGGGTTGCCTTGGGTGGCAATAGAAAATACGATTAGAATACTTAACCAAGTGGAAACATGTAATTAAACATGATTAAAGGGTTAAGTGGGATGCACCAGAAAAGGAACAAGCTTAGGTGGGTAGCTTGTGGGGGCCCATTTCAACCAGTAACCCAAAACGTATCTTTGTGGGCTCGACCCAAGTCGAGGACGGGATACGCATACTGGGTTTGACTATAAGAGGCCAAAACGGGTTAGCGGTGGCAACGCAAGTCCAACGGGTTTTATATGCGTGTGTGGGTCCGGGCTGGTGGTAAGACGTTGTTGCATCGTGTAGGTGTAAGCCGTGCACCGTTGGTTGTATCGAGTTGCCACTTTGGGGAGTGATACACCCCACTGTGGGGCCAGCACGGGTATCTACGTTAGGGAGTCGATCGCTTGGGGAGTAGTGGGTACTCCTAGTGGAGATAGGTGCAGACGACACCTATGTGGTCAGCTAGGGGTACACGAAACTACTAGTTAAATTTTCTAAGTCCTTGGGTGGGATCAACCTTTAAGTTAGGAATGACTGGTGTGGTGCAGTGTAGTAATTACCCTTGGGTGGGTAGATGCGTCTTTACCGATATCTTAGTTCTTCCTATGTCTAGTTGGCTTCTTAGTGTAGTCATTTATCCCCAGTCGTTACCGTACAAAATTTATATCATACTCTAATTACTTTAATGATTGTATTGTTAAAGTTATAGGACTCGCTCAAACTTATGTCTGACCGTGTTGTTTTTATCTTTTTCCCCCCTCAGGTCCTCAAGTTGGGTCTAGCATTAGTGGGCTTTGATCAGATTGTTTTATCTATCTTTTGGAGCTTGGACCGTTGATGTAAAGCTCAGCTTATCTTTTCTATTATGGCTATTATTATGTAGTGGGATTATGTACATATGTTTTTATCGAGATGGATATTTTGTACTTGACTCATGTTGGTTTTTGGTATGTAACCAAACATGTTTACCTTCTGCTGCAATGAAATGATGTTTTAAATTTCAAGTATTACTTATATCTATCTTGTTGTAATTTTTCTGTTATATATTCACTTAAAATACTCCACCGAAGTTAAGGCATTCCCTTAGTGAGTGACCTTAGCGGGTGTGGGGTGTTACACGTGGTATCAGAGCTGAAGGTTACCAAAACAGATAAATTTTTTAGAAAAATCATTTTTCTAAAAACTATTTTTGGAAGAAGTATTTTCAAAAACATGTCTTTTAAGAGAAAAGTTTTTGAAAGAAAAGCATAATCCCCAATAGCCATATCTTTATCTTTCGAATTCTCCATTTTGAATCTCTCCTTTTTCGTTTCAGCATGACTGAAGATCTTAACTTTCCGGAGGGTGTGACGATACCAGTATGGTATAGGAGATTGATGGAGGCTAGGGCCGCCGCTGCGGGTCCAGCAAATGTTCCTCCACCAACAGTTGCACCCGATCTTCCTCCTCCTCCTCGCGCGGATACTTTTGCTAAGACTTGCAAGGAATTTAAGGCTATGGGAGGGAAACCTTTTCAAGGATCAGAAACTTTTGTGGAAGCTAGGGATTGGCTTAAGGAGGTGGAAGAGTTGATAGATATCTTTGAGATGGAAGAAGGAAAGAAAGTCAAGTTAGCTGCTTGGTTAATGAAGGGAGAGGCCTCGTTCTGGTGGGAGGTCACTAATGGAGAGCGCCCTGTTGAATCTTGGGTGGATTTCAGGAAAAGGTTTGAGGCAAAGTTTCTCTCACGTGCGGAAGAAAATCTTTATATGGAAAGGTTCTTGACATTAAAGCAAGGAAACTTATCAGTGAAGGAATATGTCAACAAGTTTAACCAGCTAGCAAGGTTTGGCATGGACATGGTGAATACACCGGAGAAGAAGGCTCTGAGGTTCGTTAAAGGCTTGAATGAACCGATGCATGGATTGGCTATGACTCACATCCCTATGGGGGCCACCTTTGAGAAGCTAGTAGACATGGCACTTATGCATGAGGAAGAGAAGGTTCCCAATGCTAATAAGGCATCCGAGAAGAAAGGAGATCAGAAGAGACCTCAACAGCAACAGGAAAACAAGGGTGGGAAAGGCAACGGTGACAAGGAAAAGAAGAAGTGCTTCAATTGCGGGACACCAGGCCACCTAAGCAAAGATTGTCGGAAGAAGAAGAAGACTGGCTGCTTCCACTGTGGCGAAGCAGGGCATCTAGTGAAGGACTGCCCTAAGAAGGGGCATGTAACGACCCAGAAAATCTGAACCAATTTAAAAAATTTAAATTGGCTAAAATAATGGATTTTAAATATTTAAAATAAATATTTTAAATAATGGCAATGAAAAGTGAGTTTGAATCGACAATTGAAAACGAATATAATTAATTATAATTATAAACAAGGCCTGAAATGGCGCTGTAGTTTCAAAAATTGAATTCAAACTTTGTCGGACTGTACCGGGTGCAAAACAAAACGGATTTTAGCGAAACCAAAAATATTTAAATCTGTTAGTGAATACCTTTCTAACGAATCTGAAAAATCAAATTTTCATAACGGAAAGCAAAAGTTATGGCCAAATGAATTTTCAGAAAGGTCGCTATGGAATTTATATAGCCCGTGAAATTGGCCATTTTGCATACGACCTCGGAATTCGACGAAACCACTTTTGTTGGATCCGGGATGTGAAGTTATTGCTAGGTTTCAAATTTCATAATTTTTGAAGCTAGTATGTGAGCGTGGCAAAGGAAAATGTGTTTTGGTCAATTATAGTTAAATGGATCGACCAAAAATGGGCCTTTTTGCAAACGGTCTCAGAATTCGACGAAACTAGTTTTGTTGGGACCGTATCGTCAAAACATAGCTAGATTTATTTTTCTGGAGTTTTTCGAATTAGTTTGTGGCCCTGGCAAATTGAAATGTACGTTCGAATTAAATATTGAATGTTTTATATTTTAATATGAATGGAAATTGACTGAAACAATCGAATGGGCCTTCGAAACATATCCCATTGGGTTCGGAATGGGGTTAAAATGCTGTGGACGACAGTCATTGGGTTTCGTTTAGAGTTCAAATATAAAAGTCAACATTTTTCGAATTAAAATAATAAAATAATATTAAATAACTACCAACTCAGAAACCCTAATCGCATTAACTTTCTGCGCCGCCAATTCATTTCCGAGGGCGGATATCATCCGAGATTTCACGCCTCAATTACTCCCAATCGATTCAGTATTATTCAAACCAAATTGAACGAAAATCAAAAAGGGGTTCGTGATCTTCAAATCAGTACCAACTAGAGAAGTTTTCATCAAGAATTGAGCTCGAATTTTGGCTCCAAAAGCTCGCCGTTCGTGCTCGAGTTTCGTGCGCCTGGATCATTCGAGTGGGCCCACATGGCCGACGTAGGTGGAGGACGTTGCCGCCGATGTCGTGGTGATCTCTGATGGGGAGGGCGATCACTTCAGGTGGCTCGTTTGGTGGAGAGAGGGGATCGAACCATGGGACAGATGGTTACAGTAGGCTAAACGAAGGATTAGGGGAAAAGGTAGCGTTCTTTTTAACGCTATAAATTCATTTAATTACGTTTTTAAATTGTTTGATGTTTGAAATTACATATCTTTTTTCTATGTTGACGAAATTCAGTGAAACAAGAGACAGTGGACTCGTGTGCACGTCTTCTACATTCTAGAAGAGACCGCATATTTTTTTGAGCCTTCTGCTATTTTTTGTGGAGTGGAACCCAATGTGAGATTTCTAATTTATAAACGATATGGAAAACGACGATGTATAAATTATATAGTCGATGTATGAGTTATATAAGCGTTGTACACCTAATGTATAAGCGTTGTATAAGTTGTACGTTCGATGTATAAGTTGTATATGCGTTGTAAAAATTATATATGTGTTGAAATAGAAGTGGATTGCTATATATAAATATATATATATATATATATATATATATATACATACATATATATATATATACGCCCCTCGTCCACAAACCATGGACGATATTTATTGATTGTGATTGGTGTGAAAATTGATTGATAGCGAATGGTTATTTGGGATTGTTTGTGGTTGTTATTGATTGGTTGTGGTTGAAAAATACCCGTTTGTGGTTGAAAAATATTTGGTTGAAACCACATAGGATTAGTTTGTGGAAATGAAATAAATATATACATGCCGCCTGCGTGCGAACTAGATGCATGATCCCCATTGTCAAAAACCGCGAGGTTTTAAGGTAGAGCGAGGAGCCGTACTAGGGACGGTCCCGGTTTTAACTACCCTGCCGTTATGCTGCCGAAATTTTAAATAATATTCATGTGTTTGAATTATTTTCATTTGCTGAAACTATATTTATTCATTGTATAGAAAACCTTCATGTGTTGAATCGATATTCATTCGTCGATTAGAAATTCATGTGTTGAATGGTATTCGTGTTTTAAATATAAAAATCACATTTTTATCTATATATAGAAACTATAGAAAACCTTCATGTGTTGAATCGATATTCATTCGTTGATTAGAAATTCATGTGTTGAATGGTATTCCTGCTTTGAAATAAATTGTTTTATAATAAAAATCACCTTTTTATCACCTATATGAACCATATAAAATAATAGTGTTTTGAAATGAATTTTTTTACAATAAAAATCACATTTTTATTATATATATGAATTGTCGAAATGTGAAGTGTTAAAAATAGCAACTCGTTCAAATAAATATGCATGAGTTGAAATATTCATTAATTAGCTAATGATATAATTTTTACCATGCATGCAACATTAGAATGAACGGTGTTTTTAAACCAAATGGAATCAAATATGAAGTTGAATGGAAAATGATAAGTGATAAGAACTGTATATATGTACATGCATATTTATTGAACAGGTTATAGCAAAGGGGCTAGAGAAGAGGAATAAAATTTTGTGCCCGACAAATAGGTACACATTTACTGTTTTGTTTGGTTGATGATTTTATGAGCCTGTTGGCTAGCCGCTTGGCTTTTTCTTTTTCTTTTCGACATGAGACGCCCGTGTGGCTATTTGGGAATTTTCCCAGCCCCTCCCGTACAAAGGAGGTTATGGCGAAATTTTCCAAAATTTAAAGGCGTTAGTGAAATATTTGAAGTGAAAACGATATTGAAATTGTTGAATGAACTATATTTATATAAATATATAAATATAAATAAAATTAAAACGAAACGTGGCCGTGCAGTTCGTGTTTTGAAACCGTGATTTCAAACAACTAGTGCGGGAAATCCGACCATCAATTTTCCTGAAATCGCAACCGTTGGGTTCGCCTTGGAAACATCTTTCCAAAGGCACCAACTTTGTAAAAATCCAACGGTTGGATCGTCTGGAATGTTTAATTCAAATCTGAAGAAAAACAGCGCCAGAAACGATTATATCTATATAAATATAATTATATTTAATCGAATAACGACGCTGCAGTTCATATTTTGAAACCGTAACTTCAAACGATTGTACCGGGAGATCCGACCGTCGGATTCTCCCAAAACTGGAACCATTGGATTCGCTTTGTAAAGACCTTTCTAATGATGTAAATTTTGTGAAGATCCAACGGTTAGATTTTCAGATATGTGTAAATCAAATCTGAAGAAAAACAGCGCCACGGCCGCGTTATGGCCCGAAGCGTCGTTTTGAATAAATTGGCTATTTTAAAATAAATAAAAATAGCGATAAATCGTTATAAAATATCATAAACAATATGGAATGGAAATAAACTGAATTTGCTCGATTTTTGTGGTATTTGATGGTTGAATGTGTTTGGTGTGAAAATCATATTAAAGAACAAAATTGGTGTTGTCGAATGATTTAGCCATTGAAATAAATTGATTTGAAATTCTAAATACGTGAATTATTTGAAAAGGCCGAGTTAATTCTCATTTCAAATAATTGACCGTCGATTGAAAGTCGAAGATGAAGACGGTGGTCGAAGACCGGAGATCTTCACCTCGTTTGGATGGTAACCGAGGTCCTGATTGGGAGGCATCCCGAAATATGGATACTGAGTGGTGATCGTCCAGACGTACGTGGTGATCGATAGGTTTGCGAGGTATTTAGTGCCTCCGGTTTCGTTCAGACCCAGAACGGACTTGTAAATGGACTGTGTGTCTGACATTGGATTTTATTCTGTGTTGATTTATGTCTATTAAATATACATCTGTTTGGCGGCGGAGAATTTATTCTTTTGCTTAACGCCCTTCTCTGAAACGCACGAGCTCAGAGGTTGTATATCGATGGACATCAGTCTCATGGCATGAACTGCTAGTGTGGCATGCCTAAGTGGCAAATGATCAAGGCTTCTGTTGAAAAGCAAAGTCTTGTTGTGATGATCAAAGCACCGCCTGTGTGGCATAGCTTTGTGTATAATGTGAATTCGCGAGCCTCACACCCCGGTATGAACCAGAAACTGGAGAGGACATCAGGGAGGGCCTGCATTTCTTTCTAGCTAGGGTGGTGTCAGTGACCTACCAGCCCTGACATTTATATACTTTTCACCTGTGTGGTTGTTGCTGTTGCGAGGCGCCTCGGTTTAATCGGACGATCCGGGTCCGATGGAGTCATTCTTGGCTCGTTTACGCCCCAAAGAGCGGGGAGACGTAGTGTTCAGGCATAATAATCCACATCGGTGGACCGGCCCTGACGATCCAAGGGGCAGTTGCGGCTGTTCCGGAGACATGGGCTAGATTGTCTCGAATTCGGTAAGGACTATCTTTTGCCTTGGTTCATGACGGAAATCCAATTTCCAAATATGACATCGTGCGATTTTAATTGTATACCTATATATGGCGACATAGTGGTATGGGGCATTAATGCCGTCTCTGATTGATAGTTATGATTTGAAATTGTTTTCAAAGCCTATAAACACTAGTAGTAATATCAAATGCCTTTGTTTTATTCGTATCAAGCATATTTTGGCCGTTATAAGATAAAACTCTATCCTCCGGTTTGCGTTGCATTGTGTGATGGGAACTGAGTCTTATAATGGCTTCATTTTTATAAAATGCATTGCGTTGTTTAAAAAGAAAGATTTGTTTTAAGGCACTGGCAATCCAATGGAGTAAACCCGTTCCACGAAAGTGGCGTGGTCCTGTGATTAGCCAAATTATATATGTGTTGAGTAGATTTCTCATACTAGTCCCATGACTGACTCGTAGTTTGTTTCACTTTCAAACTCGGGTGCCCTTTTTTCTACATGGGCAGCCTTGCATTCAGGTTTAGATGGTTCTTTCTGGATAGCTGGAGCTGAAGATGGATTCTATCATTTATCTCTTTTTATGCTGTTCAGCTCCTATTGTACATATTTTGTTTATTTCCGCTGTAGACATTTATGTATAGCTGAACTGTATTTGTACTAAGTAAGATCCTATATACTGTGTAACTCTGTTGATTACTTTTATCCAGTATATTCTATTGTTCATTATCTGGTGTATTTATTTAATTCTGTTCTGCTATTATCTGTATCTGTGTTATATTCCAAAGATTACCCTTGTCTCCGATAGTACGGGATTTGGGGTCGTCACAACGTGGTATCAGAGCTTTGGCTAAGCTTAGTGCTGGAATATAACATATTAACGAACTCGTCAGAAATAGAACCAGTAGTGTTCTAAGACGGGTAATTCTATACAGATAGGATCAGTAATATCCTAGTATGAGTAGTAGAATGAAATAACACCTCGATAGACACATTTACATTGAAGTATATGTTTCTATATTTTAAATACCTTTTCTGTGACCTGACACTTGATCTGCCATTTGCAGAAGTACTAGAAAATGAGTGTTAGAAACAGAAGGAATGCAGAACCGGATATTGAAGCTCTATTTATGAAATATAGAAATCTGGGTGGAAAACCCTTATCGGGCGAAGAGTCTATTATGAGAACACAAGCTTGGATTCGTTCGGCTGAGAAAATCTTTGATGGTTTAAAGCTGAGGGATGACCAGAAAAGATTACTGGCCTCCTGGGCACTCAAAGACGAAGCTTTATTCTGGTGGGATTTTGTTGTTAAGGATAATCCAAAAGGTGATATCACCTGGGATAGATTCAAAGTGATTTTCCTGGAAAGATTTACTCCTCCAGAAGCGATTGAAAGGCTATGTGATGAATTTTCTTATCTGATACAAGGAGATATGACCATTCCCTAATATCATAGGAAATTCAATGAACTTTCTCACTTTGCCCCTCATCTAATTGAAAATCCAAAGAGGAAAAATCTAAGATTTATTCACGGGCTTCAAAGAAAATATCAGAACAGTGTAATGAGGAATGTGAAGCTCCCCTTTTCTAAATTGATATACATGGCTTATCAGTACGAAGATCTAGACAAGAAAGGTATGCTACAGTACGAAGAAGAAGTCAGCTCTAGTAATAAAATTGAGTCTGCAACTGATTGTCCTGAGGCCAGTGCAATATCTGAGGTCAGTAAGGAGCCCAAAGTCAATCGGAAAAGGGCCAGATCCGAAAAAGAACCAGCAACGACTGCCATATGCAATAACTGCCATAAGAAAGGGCATTTGCAAGGGAATTGTAAATCCTCGAAGAAACGAAAGAATGAGGGATTTAAATCCGGCGGAAAGCTTCAGGAAAGCAGAGAATGTAATCTCTGCCAACAGGCTGGTCATTTAAAGCAAGATTGCTGGCTATTGAAAAAGACCCAAGGGGCTCATGTAAATGAAGCAGCAGAAACGTCAGCACCCTCAGATAGTACAGGAAGATCTGATGTTTTAGAAGGAACGCTTACTGTCAAAAACATCCCAGTCAAAGTACTGTTTGACACAGGCGCGTCACGAAGCTTTATTGCAAAGAGTGCAGTCAAGAAATTAGATCTGAAATTGAAGAAGCTCAAAGAACCAATGACTGTCCGAAATCCGGTTGGTGGTTCCATCGATCTCAGTTGGGTTTGTGCAGTACCTGTCTCTTTTTCCTGCTATAAATTCCCTACTGTCTCTATCGTTATGAACTTTGATGAATTCGATCTTATTCTGGGATTGGATTGGCTAACCAAATATGAAGCAGAGGTTAAATACACAGAGAGAGTTGTTAGGGCTAAGATTAAATCAGGGAATTATATAACCATACCATGTGAAGGTCAGAATGCTAATAGAAAAGACTTCTGGGCAGCTTTGAATGTTTCTCCAGCCCAAATAGAAAATATCCCTGAAGTCACGGAGAATATTCCTGACCTCATTAAAGACATTCCTGTCGTCAAAAACTATGCGGATGTGTTTGAAGAAGTTGTTCGCTTTCCTCCGCAAAGAGAAATAGATTTCAAAATAGCCTTAATTCCTAATGCAAGGCCGGTAGTTCATGCTATTCGAAGAATGTCCTTGAAAGAGAAAGAGGAATTAGACAATCAAACAAGACAGCTAGTATGGAAGGGTCTGATCAGGCCTAGTTTCTCTGATTGGGGAGCAGCAGTGGTGTTTGTCCCAAAATCTGACGGTACTCTACGGCTATGTGTGGATTATCGTGATTTGAACAAGCAGACCATAAAGAACAAATATCCATTGCCGCGGATTGATGATTTGTTGGATCGATTAAATGGCGCACAAGTATTTTCAAGGATGGACCTAGCTACAGGCTTCCATCAACTTCGAATCGCCGAAGAGTGTGTTCCAATGACAGCATTTAGAGGTCCCGACTTATTCTACGAGTGGTTAGTAATGTCGTTCGGCTTATTAACGCTCCAGCCTATTTCGTCGATCTGATGAATAGAGTGTTCAGAGGAGTGCTGAATAAATTTGTTCTGGTTTTTATTGATGATATTCTAATCTTCTCTAAATCAAAAGCCGAACATGAAAAGCATCTGGAATAGGTTCTAGAAATTCTGAGATGGGATGTATTAAAAGCCAAATTTTCCAAATGTATCTTCTGGCAAGATAAAGTAAAATTTCTAGGCCACGTCGTATCAATAGAAGGAATCTCTGTGGATCCAAGTAAAATCACAGCTATTCAGAACTGAAAACAGCCTAGTACCCCCACTGAAGTCCGCAGTTTTCTCGGATTGGCTAGTTATTACCGGAAATTCGTTAAGGAATTTTCGAAGATATCTGGTCACTTAACGAAGCTTACAAAGAAGCATTCTAAATTCAAATGGACTCCAGAAAGTGAGGAGGCTTTTGAAGAGCTAAAGTTAAGACTAACGACTGCTCCAGTGTTAACCATCATCGATGGCAACCGGGATTTAAAGGGCTGGACTGATGCTTCTAGAGAAGGCCTTGGCGCAGTGTTAATGCAAAGGGGCCAAGTGATTGCTTACGCTAGCCGTCAACTGAAGCCGCACGAGAAGAACTACGTCACTCATGATCTTGAGTTATTGGCGATAGTATTCGCCTTGAAAATCTGGAGACACTATCTTCTGGGTGAGAGATTTGAACTGTTTACAGATCACCAGTCGTTAAAGTATCTGTTCACTCAGAAGGACCTGAATTTGAGGCAGCAACGTTGGCTGGAGTTCCTTGCAGCATATGACTTTGAGATTATATATACTCCCGGGAAAGCCAATGTCGTGGCCGATGCGCTGAGCCGAAAGAATGTAATGATCGCCCGCTTTATTATCACGACTTCCTTGATTGACAAAATATCTATTCTTCAGAAGGAGGATAACTTTATTAATGAAATGATTAAAAGGATTCAGAAAGGCGAACCCTCGTGTTTTCAAATAGATAACGACGAGACCCTGAGATTGAAAGGAAGGATTTGTGTTCTGACATTCCCGAGCTGAAAAGGGAAGTGTTAGATGAGTGTCACAAGTCCAAGCTGAGTATCCATCCTGGTGTGGCCAAAATGTACAACGATCTTAAACGAACATTCTGGTGGAAGGCTATGAAAAGAGATGTTTCAATATATGTTAGCCGATGCCCTACTTGCCAGCTAGTCAAAAGCGACCAACAGAATTGGCTGGATTGTTACAACCGCTAGAAGTTCCTGGCTAGAAGTAGGAACATATTTCTATGGATTTCATCGATGGTTTGCCCAGAACCATAAAAGGAAATTACAGTATTTGGGTGATCGTAGATCGCTTCACGAAGACCGCCCATTTCATACCAGTCAGATCAAACAGAACTGCTCAGAGTCTGGCGCAGATATACTTCAGGAAAATAGTTAGACTACATGGGGTGCCGCTCAGTATAGTCAGTGATAGAGATACAATATTCACTAGCAAATTCTAGGAAGCATTTCAAGTCGAGCTGGGAACGAAAATGAATTTGAGCACCGCTTATCATCCTCAGACAGACGGTCAGACTGAGAGGGTGAATCGTATTTTAGAAGATCTATTGCAGGCTTGTGTTATAGATTTTGGTGGATCATGGGAAGACCATCTGCATTTGGCTGAATTCTCATATAACAACAGCTACCAGGCGAGTCTGACGATGTCGCCACTCGAAGCATTGTATGGTAGACCGTGCCGATCTCCTGCTTGTTGGGTCGAACCTGGAAATAGACTTGTGTTAGGGCCAGACATGATTCGAGAAGCTGCCGACAAAGTCGATTTTATCAAAAAGCGATTACTCGCCGCTCAAAGCCGACAAAAGAGCTATGCCAATAGGAGAAGAAGAGATATATCCTTTGCTGTTGGCGATTATGTATATTTGAAAGTATCGCCGATGAGAGGAGTAATCCGGTTCGATAAAACTGGAAAGTTGGCGCCCAAATTCATTTGTCTGTTTCCTATTCTGGAACGGATCGGAACTCTCGCTTATAGGGTCAAATTGCCTGACTGGTTGCCTGGAGTTCATGATGTATTTCACATATCTCAACTCCGAAAGCACGTTCATGATCCAGACTTGATCGTGGAAGAAGCAGCTCAACAGGACGTTGAAATTACCCCCAGAATTAGCTGTGAGAAGAGAGCCGATAAAGATCATCGGCAAAGAAACCAAAGAGCTGAGGAACAAGAAGGTTCACTTAGTCAAAGTGCAATGGAGTGGAGATCCACGAGATTGTACTTGGGAAACTGAGGAGAGCATTCAGAAAGCTTATCCTAGATGCCGAGTGGATGTCTCTGATTGACTCCGGTGCAAGGAATATTTACCATACTTTGCATTACCATTTAATTCTCTACTCTGCTGTTATTTTCTTCCCATGGATGTGCACTTTTAACTCTATAGTCTGAATGATTTTAAAAGAGAATAGGAATTAATTTGTATGGTTTTGAAAAATTAAAAACAAATTGCTTGTTGGTTGTGTTGTGTGATAGTAAATTTGGTTAATTGAATGATTGAAACCAAAGTTAATTTAATCAACAATGGAATAATGGTAGGATTTATTCATTTATATCACGCATTGAACTGATTAGAAAATAAATAAAAATATATATACATGTGTATTATATATGTTTGGACAGGTAAATGGATTAGTTGTTGAGTAAAGATTTTATTTGCGTGCCCGACAAATAGGTAAACCTTAATGAGTTGGATGCGAAATATTATTATATCGACTCCTGTGAATGCCATTGGATGCGGAGTGCAGGTTTTTCTGTGTGAAATAATAAACGTCGCCATAGGATAGTAACAATTAATTTTGAACTACATTACATGGCATACTTCAGAAGATAGGCATACTTCATCATATACCACATAAGCGTTTGGAGCTTGTGTGACGAGGTGGAAGATTTACCATACGAGCGAGAGGCTTGTATGGCGATGACTATTCTTTACAGGTTGAACTGATGACTGATATGGACTATTTAAATTGTAAAGATAAAATTGCCAGATTAATAAAAACCCCACACGGGTCTGGAGTTGACAATAATCACGTCTTTCTAGTTATTAGATACGGCACATGAACTATTTATTTCCCACACGGGGGGCAGGGTGACGAGAATTTATTCTCTGGAGTTATTATCAGTACATGCTCCCCTATAAACACCAGAATATATCACTATAAATATGTGTATGCTTATTAGGATTTATTGGGTACCTAATACGGCCCAATAAATTTCCAAACCCCTCCCCGTACAAAGGAGGTTATGGCAAAAAATTTCGAAAATTCCGGGTGTTAGCCAAATTTTTGAAGAATTTGAAATTTCCCAGAAACTGAAAAGTTGGAAAATTGAAGCCAGATCGAACGTAGAGTTGATTAATCAAACCACTTTCGACTTTGTTCCTTTTCGGGGACGAAAAGTTTTAAGTGGGGGAGATTGTAACGACCCAGAAAATCTGAACCAATTTAAATTTTTTAAATTGGCTAAAATAATGGATTTTAAATATTTAAAATAAATATTTTAAATAATGGCAATGAAAAGTGAGTTTGAATCGACAATTGAAAATGAATATAATTAATTATAATTATAAACAAGGCCTGAAATGGCGCTTCAGTTTCAAAAATTGAATTCAAACTTTGTCGGACTCTAACGGGTACAAAACAAAACGGATTTTAGCAAAACCAAAAATATTTAAATCTGTTAGTGAATACCTTTCTAACGAATCTGAAAAATCGAATTTTCATAACGGAAAGCAAAAGTTATGGCCAAATGAATTTTTAGAAAGGTCGCTATGGAATTTATATAGGTCGTGAAATTGGCCATTTTGCATACGACCTCGGAATTCGACGAAACCACTTTTGTTGGATTCGAGATGTGAAGTTATTGCTAGGTTTCAAATTTCATAATTTTTGAAGCTAGTATGTGAGCATGGAAAAGGAAAATGTGTTTTGGTCAATTATAGTTAAATGGATCGACCAAAAATGGGCCTTTTTGCAAACGGTCTCAGAATTCGACGAAACTAGTTTTGTTGGGACCGTATCGTCAAAACATAGCTAGATTTATTTTTCTGGAATTTTTCGAATTAGTTTGTGGCCCTGGCAAATTGAAATGTATGTTCAAATTAAATATTAAATGTTTTATATTTTAATATGAATGGAAACTGACTGAAACAGTCGAATGGGCCTTCGAAACATATCCCATTGGGTTCGGAATGGGGGTAAAACGCTAGGGGCGACAGTCATTGGGTTTTGTTTAGAGTTCAAATATAAAAGTCAACATTTTTCGAATTAAAATAATAAAATAATATTAAATAACTACCAACTCAGAAACCCTAATCGCTTTAACTTTCTGCGCCGCCAATTCATTTCCGAGGGTGGATATCATCCGAGATTTCACGCCTCAATTACTCCCAATCGATTCAGTATTATTCAAACCAAATTGAACGAAAATCAAAAAGGGGTTCATGATCTTCAAATCAGTACCAACTAGAGAAGTTTTCATCAAGAATTGAGCTCGAATTTTGGCTCCAAAAGCTCATCATTCGTGCTCGAGTTTCGTGCGCCTGTGTCATTCGAGTGGTCCCACATGGCCGGCGCAGGTGGAGGACGTTGTCGCCGATGTCGTGGTGATCTCTGATGGGGAGGGCGATCACTTTAGGTGGCTCGTTTGGTGGAGAGAGGGGATCGAACCATGGGACCAACGGTTACAGTAGGCTAAACGAAGGATTAGGGGAAAAGGTAGCATTTTTTTTAACGCTATAAATTCATTTCATTATGTTTTTAAATTGTTTGATGTTTGAAATTACATATCTTTTTTCTATGTTGACGAAATTCAGTGAAACAAGAGACAGTGGACTCGTGTGCACGTCTTCTACATTCTAGAGGAGACCGCATATTTTTCTGAGCCTTCTGCTATTTTTGGTGGAGTGGAACCCAATGTGAGATTTCTAATTTATAAACGATATGGAAAACGACGATGTATAAATTATATAGTCGATGTATGAGTTATATAAGCGTTGTACACCTCATGTATAAGCGTTGTATAAGTTATACGTTCGATGTATAAGTTGTATATGCGTTGTAAAAAATTATATATGTGTTGAAATAGAAGTGAATTGCTATATATATATATATATATATATATATATATATATATATATATATATATATATATATATATATACGCCCCTCGTCCACAAACCATGGACGATATTTATTGATTGTGATTGGTGTGAAAATTGATTGATAGCGAATGGTTATTTGGGATTGTTTGTGGTTGTTATTGATTGGTTGTGGTTGAAAAATACCCGTTTGTGGTTGAAAAATATTTGGTTGAAACCACATAGGATTAGTTTGTGGAAATGAAATAAATATATACATGCCGCCTGCGTGCGAACTAGATGCATGATCCCCATTGTCAAAAACCGCGAGGTTTTAAGGTAGAGCGAGGAGCCGTACTAGGGACGGTCCAGGTTTTAACTACCCTGCCGTTATGCTGCCGAAATTTTGAATAATATTCATGTGTTTGAACTATTTTCATTTGCTGAAACTATATTTA
Source organism: Allium sativum (assembly GCA_030737875.1). Classification (NCBI taxonomy): domain Eukaryota; kingdom Viridiplantae; phylum Streptophyta; class Magnoliopsida; order Asparagales; family Amaryllidaceae; genus Allium; species Allium sativum. The sequence goes on from CM060912.1 coordinate 1,001,918,947, forward strand.
TTCATTGTATAGAAAACCTTCATGTGTTGAATCGATATTCATTCGTCGATTAGAAATTCATGTGTTGAATGGTATTCGTGTTTTAAATATAAAAATCACATTTTTATCTATATATTGAAACTATAGAAAACCTTCATGTGTTGAATCGATATTCATTCGTTGATTAGAAATTCATGTGTTGAATGGTATTCCTGCTTTGAAATAAATTGTTTTATAATAAAAATCACCTTTTTATCACCTATATGAACCATATAAAATAATAGTGTTTTGAAATGAATTGTTTTACAATAAAAATCACATTTTTATTATATATATGAATTATCGAAATGTGAATTGTTAAAAATAGCAACTCGTTCAAATAAATATGCATGAGTCGAAATATTCATTAATTAGCTAATGATATAATTTTTACCTCTGCATGCAACATTAGAATGAACTGTGTTTTTAAACCAAATGGAATCAAATATGAAGTTGAATGGAAAATGATAAGTGATAAGAACTGTATATATGTACATGCATTTTTATTGAACATGTTATAGCAAAGGGGCTAGAGAAGAGGAATAAAATTTTGTGCCCGACAAATAGGTACACATTTACTGTTTTGTTTGGGTGATGATTTTATGAGCCTGTTGGCTAACCGCTTGGCTTTTTCTTTTTCTTTTTGACATGAGACGCCCGTGTGGCTATTTGGGAATTTTCCCAGCCCCTCCCGTACAAAGGAGGTTATGGCGAAATTTTCCAAAATTTAAAGGCGTTAGTGAAATATTTGAAATGAAAATGATATTGAAATTGTTGAATGAACTATATTTATATAAATATATAAATATAAATAAAATTAAAACAAAACGTGGCCGTGCAGTTCGTATTTTGAAACCGTGATTTCAAACAACTAGTGCGGGAAATCCGACCATCGGATTTTCCTGAAATCGCAACCGTTGGGTTCGCCTTGGAAACATCTTTCCAACGGCACCAACTTTGTAAAAATCCAACGGTTGGATCGTCTGGAATGTTTAATTCAAATCTGAAGAAAAACAACGCCAGAAACGATTATATTTGTATATATAAATATAATTATATTTAATCGAATAACGACGCTGCAGTTCATATTTTGAAACCGTAACTTCAAACGATTGTACCGGGAGATCCGACCGTCGGATTCTCCCGAAACTGGAACCGTTGGATTCGCTTTGAAAAGACCTTTCTAATGATGTAAATTTTGTGAAGATCCAACAGTTAGATTTTCAGATATGTGTAAATCAAATCTGAAGAAAAACAGCGCCACGGCCGCGTTATGGCCCGAAGCGTCGTTTTGAATAAATTGGCTATTTTAAAATAAATAAAAATAGCGATAAATCGTTATAAAATATCGTAAACAATATGGAATGGAAATAAACTGAATTTGCTCGATTTATGTGGTATTTGATGGTTGAATGTGTTTGGTGTGAAAATCATATTAAAGAACAAAATTGGTGTTGTCGAATGATTTAACCATTGAAATAAATTGATTTGAAATTCTAAATACGTGAATTATTTGAAAAGGCCGAGTTAATTCTCATTTCAAATAATTGACCGACGATTGAAAGTCGAAGATGAAGACGGTGGTCGAAGATCGGAGATCTTCACCTCGTTTGGATGGTAACCGAGGTCCTGATTGGGAGGCATCCCGAAATATGGATAATGAGTGGTGATCGTCCAGACGTACGTGGTGATCGATGGGTTTGCGAGGTATTTAGTGCCTCCGGTTTCGTTCAGACCCAGAACGGACTTGTAAATGGACTGTGTGTCTGACATTGGATTTTATTCTGTGTTGATTGATCTCTATTAAATATACATCTGTTTGGCGGCGGAGAATTTATTCTTTTGCTTAACGCCCTTCTCTGAAACGCACGAGCTCAGAGGTTGTATATCGATGGACATCAGTCGCATGGCATGAACTGCTAGTGTGGCATGCCTAAGTGGCAAATGATCAAGGCTTCTGTTGAAAAGCAAAGTCTTGTGGTGATGATCAAAGCACCGCCTGTGTGGCGTAGCTTTGTGTATAATGTGAATTCGCGAGCCTCACACCCTGGTATGAACCAAAAACTGGAGAGGACATCAGGGAGGGCCTGCGTTTCTTTCTAGCTAGGGTGGTGTCAGTGACCTACCAGCCCTGACATTTATATACTTTTCACCTGTGTGGTTGTTGCTGTTGCGAGGCGCCTCGGTTTAATTGGACGATCCGGGTCTGATGGAGTCATTCGTTGGCTCGTTTACGCACCAAAGGGTGGGGAGACGTGGTGTTCAGGCATAATAATCCACATCGGTGGACCGGCCCTGACGATCCAAGGGCAGTTGCGGCTATTCCGGAGACATGGGCTAGATTGTCTCGAATTCGGTAAGGACTATCTTTTGCCTTGGTTCATGACGGAAATCCAATTTCCAAATACGACATCGTGCGATTTTGATTGTATACCTATATATGGCGACATAGTGGTATGGGGCATTAATGCCGTCTATGATTGATAGTTATGATTTGAAATTGTTTTCAAAGCCTATAAACTCTAGTAGTAATATCAAATGCCTTTGTTTTATTCGTATCAAGCATATTTTGGCCGTTATAAGATAAAACTCTATCCTCCGGTTTGCGTTGCATTGTGTGATGGGAACTGAGTCTTATAATGGCTTCATTTTTATAAAATGCATTGCGTTGTTTAAAAAGAAAGATTTGTTTTAAGGCACTGGCAATCCCATGGAGTAAACCAGTTCCACGAAAGTGGCGTGGTCCTGTGATTAGCCAAATTATATATGTGTTGAGTAGATTTCTCATACTAGTCCCATGACTGACTCGTAGTTTGTTTCACTTTCAAACTCGGGTGCCCTTTTTTCTACACGGGCAGCCTTGTATTCAGGTTTAGCTGGTTCTTTCTGGATAGCTGGAGCTGAAGATAGATTCTATCATTTATCTCTTTTTATGCTGTTCAGCTCCTATTGTACATATTCTGTTTATTTCCGCTGTAGACATTTATGGATAGCTGAACTGTATTTGTACTAAGTAAGATCCTATATACTGTGTAACTCTGATGATTACTTTTATCCAGTATATTCTATTGTTCATTATCTGGTGTATTTATTTAATTCTGTTCTGCTATTATCTATTTCTGTGTTATATTCCAAAGATTACCCTTGTCTCCGATAATACGGGATTTGGGGTCGTCACAGGGCAGAGGATGGGATCTACCTCAGGAGGACAGGTGCCGTTCTTGATTGTGAAAGGAGAGTTGTTAGGCTCATGACCCGCTTGGGTAACACTCTCGAGATCTCTTGTAATCCCATGGATTATGTTATGCTAAGTTATCTTGAATCGCTTGACGCTTCGGTCGAGAGTTTGCAATTTGTTAGAGTGGTCCGGGAATACTCGGATGTGTTTGAGGAGGTGAAGGGCTTACCTCCGAAGCGGGAGATAGACTTCCGAATATATCTGGTAGACAATGCTAAACCAGTATCTTTGCCAGTGCGCCACATGGCTCCTCGTGAGAGGAAGGAACTCCATAAGCAAGTAGGGGAGTTGCTTGAGAAGGGGTTCATAAGACGAAGTATATCGGAGTGGGGTGCTCCAGTGGTTTTTGCCACGAAGGAGGATGGGTCCCTCAGACTTTGTGTAGACTATAGAGAACTCAACAAGCTTACAAAGAAGAATAGACACCCATTGCCAAGGATTGATGATCTCTTTGATCAGTTGGTTGGCGCCTTAGTGTTTTCGTAGTTGGACTTAGCCACGGGGTTTCATTAGTTGAGAGTGGCTGAGGATAGCATAGACAAGACTGCCTTTAGGACTCCGGATGGTTTTTATGAATGGCTTGTGATGCCATTTGGTTTGACGAACGCCCCCGCATACTTTGTTTATCGGATGAGTAGGGTGTTCAGGGAGTACCTTAATAAGTTCGTGGTGGTCTTTGTGGATGACATCTTAGTCTTTTCTAAGAGTGAAGAAGAGCATGCCCTACATCTTAGGGAAGTGTTGGAGACTCTTCGAGCGCATAGCCTTAAGGCTAAATTCTCTAAATTTCACTTTTGGAGGAAGGAAGTGCGGTTCTTAGGGCACGTGGTCTCTAAGGAAGGGATAGCTATGGATCCCGCTAAGGTAGTATCCATCCAAGATTGGAAGGTTCCGAAGAATGCTACCGAGGTGAGGAGTTTCTTGGGGTTGGCTGGCTACTATAGGAATTTTATCAAGGACTTCGCGAAGATATCAGCCCCATTAACTCGCTTGACAAAGATGAATCTAGTCTTCACATGGGACGTAGATTGTGATGATGCGTTCCAACGGTTAAAGAGAGCTTTAACCACAGCTCCAGTCTTAGTGTTGCCAGATGGGAGTAAGCCATTTTGTTGTTTATACCGATGCTTGTGGGACAGGACTAGGCGCAGTCTTAATGCAAGAGGGAAGGGTAATAACCTATGGGGGAAGGCATTTGAGAGCGCATGAGAAAAATTACCCTACACATGATCTAGAGTTGGCCGCTATTGTTTTTGCGCTTAAGACTTGGCGCCATTATCTTCTTGGCGAGAGGTTCGAATTGTTCACTGACCACAAATCATTGAAGTACTTGTTTTCTCAAAAGGATTTGAACTTAAGGCAACAAAGGTGAATGGAGTTCTTAGCATCCTATGATTTTGAGATAGCATATACCCCTGGCAAGGGTAACGTGGTGGCAGACGCCTTAAGCAGAAAAAGATTGTCCTTGAGTCCGTTGTTCATGGAACGAAGAGGCTTGGAATTTATCTCGATGTTTGATTTCAGACCTTCCGTTGACTTTATACCCGGTTTGCTAGCATCCTTAGAGGTCAGACCTACTCTTTTGGGATGGGTTGGGAAGGCACAGCAGGACGACCCACAGTTAGTTGAGTTAGTAGAGAAGCTCATAAGGGGGGAGTCGTCCAACCATTTGAGTAGGTAAACCCTAGATGGTAAGGGGTGGTTACGTAGAGACGGTAGGTTTGTGTACCGCAAGACGAGGGTTTGAAGAAGGTTGTTCTTGATGATGCGCATCGTTCGAAGATGACCATTCATCCGGGTGGGGACAAGATGTACGAAGACATGAAGCGAGTTTTCTTTTGGGCCGGTATGAAGAAAGATGTGGCCGAGTATGTCGCTAGATGCTTGGTGTGCCAACAAGTGAAAGCAGAGCAAAAGAAACCTGGTGGGTTGCTTCACCCATTGGAAGTTCCGCAATGGATGTGGGATAGCGTCTCGATGGATTTTATTGATGGGTTACCGAGATCGAGGAAGGGTAATACGGGAATTTGGGTTGTGGTAGACAGACTTACTAAGAGCGCCCATTTCATACCGTGAAGAGTAAGAGGACAGCTCCATGGCTAGCTTCAGTTTACCTTCGAGAGATAGTTCAGTTGCATGGTGTACCTTCTAGCATAGTGAGTGATCGAGATCCCATCTTCACTAGCGAGTTTTGGAAGAGTTTGCAAGAGGCGGTAGGGACTCAGTTGTGTTGAGCACCGCATATCATCCTCAGACGGACGGCCAGACCGAGAGGGTGAATCGTGTTCTAGAAGACCTTTTAAGGCTATGTATCATAGATTTTGGAGGTACATGGGAAGAGCATCTTCCATTGGTGGAGTTCGCGTATAATAACAGCTTTCAGTCTAGTATTGGCATGGCTCCTTTCGAAGCTCTTTATGGAAGGCCTTGTCGGTCACCTACATGTTGGTGGGAATCTATGGATAAGATCTTGCTTGGGCCCGATATGGTTAGAGAAACTTCGGAAAAGATTGATTTGATTCGAAGAAGGATTAAAGCGACGCAAGACAGACAGAAATCCTATGCGGATAAGAGGAGAACAGATCTTGAGTTTGACGTTGGGGACATGGTCTTTGTCAATGTATCTCCATTACGGAATGTTGTTCGCTTTGGGTCCGTTGGAAAGTTAGCACCAAGGTTTGTAGGATCGTTTCCTATTAAGGAAAGGATTGGACGGATGGCATATAGAGTGGATTTGCCTGAGAGACTTAGTGGTGTACATGACGTATTCCATGTGTCACATTTGAGGAAGTGCCTACATGAGACCGTAGAGGTGGTAGAGCCGAGCTTGCTTAGAGAAGTGGAGGTAGAGCGTGATGCGACGATTCGATGAGCTCCTACTCGCATCCTTGGGTTAGAGATTAGGACGTTGAGAAACAGAGAGGTTCAACTAGTCAAAGTGCAATGGGGAGATGATGAGAGCAACGCTACTTGGGAGACAGAAGCGAAGATGCGTTCACTGTACCCATTTCTTTTTGAGGGTATGTCTTTTAACTTCTCCTTTATCGTTTGTCTAGTACTTATCTTATCTTTAGTATGTCCTCTCATTAGTACCTTTGACCTTTAGATAGGGTAAACCTATGGTTGAAACATGTGTTTGAGACATGTTATGATTGATGGATGCGTGTGGATGCAAGTGTTTGCTAGTGGTTGCTCGTGGATGCATATACACACACTTTAGACACTAAATCGGCTCAGTCACTACATATTGCATATAATTGTGTGTAGGTAGCTATATTAATGGATGTATAATGGTTGTGTTATCATATGGATGATGCATTTTGGTGTATGGTTGTGCACACATGTAGAAATAGTATGTGTCGATAGGGTTCTTTCGCATACATATTGGATGCATGGCACTATCATGGTTTGCATTAAGGAGGTCAACTGAATCAGTAGACCGCCTGATTTTGCATTAGACAGGGAACATATACACACACTTTTTGCATATGTTCATACAGCATTAGAAACTTTAAGGACAATGGATGCCAGTGTTTGATGGTTTAGTAGATGGTTGTTTGGATGGTAGGATACGTTCTTCTGGACTAAGAGATTTCGGGGACGAAATCCTTTAAGTAGGGGAGAATGTAACACCCCGAATTTCAATTAATATTAACATTCACAAATTAAATAATAACTAATCCCAGATGTGGGAATTAGGGGAAACAGGTTGCGCCATTGCGTTCGTCTCGGAAAAATACGTGAAATAGAGTCCGAGTTTTCGAAAATCGGAGTCCGTATGAAGAAGATATGGACGAACGAAGTTAGGCAGAAAAACCGAAAACAAGCTAGAATGCACTGGCGTACTTGTGAAGTGCGCCAGCACAAAAATACACTAGCGCACTTGGGAAGTGCGCCCGTGTCGAGCCAGAAACCTGCACAGCTTTCTGGTTTGACCCTGGCTGGCCTGGTGCACTGTTTTGGTTCTCTGGTCTGTTCTGCTGACCTATGACGATTTTTGATGGTTTAGATCTGAACTAGGGTTAATCCTATGGCCTAAACTACATCCTAAATCTATAAATACACCCTAAGACTACCCTAATTCATACTAAAAATAGATACAAGGCCGTCATGCCGTCAAAATGCAATTAGAAGGAGCCTCCATCACATTTTAGAAGAATATAGCTTCTCAAATCAACTTCTAATCAACTCTAGCAACTTAATCTTCTTCATAGGAGTGCTAATCAACAAGTTGTGAGTTTCTATGCCTTTAGCAAGCAATTGCTAAACTAATTATGATAGGATATAATGAGGTTATGGTTATGTATGTGGATCAATGCAAGTTATGTTATCATATGCTATATGTTCATGATGTTAGTTATGCAAGTTTTATGCTATATGTCCATGATGCTAGTTACGCATGTTTTATGCTATATGTTCATGATGCTAATTATGCAAATCACTATGATAAACATTGATCCATTATGACACCATGTTATGCAAGTTTGGTGTTTGATTATATGCAAGTTCATATATGACATGTTATGCAAGTTTGGTGTTTGATTATATGCAAGTTCATATATGACATGTTATGCAAGTTTGGTGTTTGATTATATGCAAGTAACATGTGCAAGTTTACACCTTTGTATGATATGCATACATATGCAAGTTTACCCCTTTGTATGTCATGCATATATATGCATGCTTACCCCTTTTTATGATATGAGTAACATATGCAAGTTCATCCCTTTTTAGACCTATGACATGTATGCAAGTTTATCCCTTTATGATAGGTCTATGACATGAACATCTACGCAAGTTACCCTCTTTATGACATATGTGATTCATGCAAGTTTGGGTTGGTTATTTATGCTAGTTGGGTTTGATGCTATGGTCATATATGCAAGTTGACACCTTTAAAACCCATGATGATGCTAATGTTATTTTAAGTTGAACCCATTGTATTTGTGATGAATCTTCCCATTTAAGTATGTCATGTTAGCGTATTACGTGGAGAACGATGGGGTTAATATTCTTGTTAACAAAATTATGGTGAAATTGGTATGATGTGGCATACCATAAGTGGATGGACATAATTGAGTCAATTATGTACATCATTAAATTGGAATTAATTAGGGAAAAGTAATTCAAAATATGGGGGTGATTAATTAGGTGTAATTAATCGACTAAGACACGAGGTTGGACCCTTTTGTAGCATAAGACTGCCCGGACCCGACCGGCAAATCCAGCGGCTACAAATGATTGGCCCAATGTGAGACGTCTTAGGCATAAACTAAATACGTGACAAGTGTAAAGACACGAGGTTAGACTCTGTTATGGCGTAAGGCTACCCGGACCCGACCGACAAATCCAGCTGCCATTAAAGACAGTCTAATGTGAGAGGTCTTTACAAAGGTTACGGTCTTAATCAATTAAGAAACACTTAACCAGATAAGCATGTAGTGGGGCATGAGGGGTTAAGTGGGTGCCTTGGGTGGCATGTGGAAATCAAGTAAGTGCCTTGGGTGGCATGTGGAAATCTAGTGGGTTGCCTTGGGTGGAAATAGAAAATACGATTAGAATACTTAACCAAGTGGAAACATGTAATTAAACATGATTAAAGGGTTAAGTGGGATACACTAGAAAAGGGACAAGCTTAGGTGGGTAGCTTGTGGGGGCCCATTTCAACCAGTAACCCAAAACGTATCTTTGTGGGCTCGACCCAAGTCGAGGACGGGACATGCATACTGGGTTTGACTATAAGAGGCCAAAACTGGTTAGCGGTGGCAACGCAAGTCCAACGGGTTTCATATGCGTGTGTGGGCCCGGGCTGGTAGGTAAGACGTTGTTGCATCGTGTAGGTATAAGCCGTGCACCGTTAGTTGTATCGGGTTGCCACTTTGGGGAGCGATACATCCCACTGTGGGGCCAGCACGGGTATCTACGTTAGGGAGCCGATCGCTTGGGGAGTAGTGGGTACACCTAGTGGAGATAGGGGCAGACGACACCTATGTGGTCAGCTAGGGGTACACGAAACTACTAGTTAAATTTTCTAAGTCCTTAGGTGGGATCAACCTTTAAGTTAGGAATGACTGGTGTGGTGCAGTGTAGTAATTACCCTTGGGTGGGTAGATGCATCTTTACCGATATCTTAGTTCTTCCTATGTCTAGTTGGCTGCTTAGTGTAGTCATTTATCCCCAGTCGTTACCGTACCAAGTTTATATCATACCCTAATTACTTTAATTATTGTATTGTTAAAGTTATAGGACTCGCTCAGACTTATGTCTGACCCCGTTGTTTTTATCTTCCCCCCCCCTCAGGTCCTTAGGTTGGACCTAGCACTAGTGGGCTTTGATCAGATTGTTTTATCTATCTTTTGGAGCTTGGACCGTTGATGTAAAGCTCAGCTTATCTTTTCTATTATGGCTATTAGTATGTAGTGGGATTATGTACTTATGTTTTTATCGAGATGGATATTTTGTACTTGACTCTTGTTTGTTTTTGGTATGTAACCAAATATGTTTACCTTCTGCTGCAATGAAATGATGTTTTAAATTTCAAGTATTAATTATATCTGTCTTGTTGTAATTTTTCTGTTCTATATTCACTTAAAATACTCCACCGAAGTTAAGGCATTCCCTTAGTGAGTGACCTTAGCGGGTGTGTGGTGTTACAAAAATGTTAGACCAAAAAGTGGTTCTAACAACCAAATTGACTAAAATCGAAATAAAATAAGATGAAAAGTAAAATGGAGACACAGAATTTATAGTGATTCGGCGTTGAAAAGCCTACGTCCACTTTGTAATCACTATTCTCGATGATATAGATATAATTACAATGAGATATTCACTTAATTTCACTCACAATTCATGTACATTCATTCAATTGTATCAAAACAAATGTTGAATGATGATTTGGATTATATAGGAATGCTGGAATTCAGTTTTTGAAAGTGTTTGAACTCTCAAAGTGCCAAAAAGAAGATCCCTCTTTCTGTCTCTTGACGGGGTATTTATAGGTGGAAATTCACTCAGATTCAGTTCGGTTCGGAGCCACGTGTCTTTCATCCCATCGTACTCGGGCTCGGATGGATTCTAGTGCTGACAGCGCATCACAGTAGTGGTCATCGTGGGTAGGAAATGGTCATAACCGCTCCGAATATTCAAGCGATCGAGGGGCGAAGTGATATGGAATGTGGGTTCGGTTAGGAGGAGAAAGTAGAAGGGGTTCGGATCGGGGCATCCGATCCGACCCGACCTGAGCTGAAACTGAGTCCTTATCCATTTTGCTCCGCTCCGTTCCGAACTGGTAGTAGCCCTCCGATCTGATTGGTAGCAGCTCTCCGATCCGACCCGATGCGATGCTTTCTAAGTTCTTCAACGCTTGACATCTCGACTTTGTGTTGCCTAGTTCACAAAGTGGGCTAACACGTACGTACGGAAAGTCTAGGAACATATATCGCTCTGGGTAGTGTGCCCTAGACTAGGGGCATCATTCGATAGGTAGCATAATCCCTAGTTGGATCTAGGTCGCGTAAACCCTGAATCCGAGAAGCGTTCAATAGGAAGCATAAACCCCAATGGACCTGGGCAGTGTAAACCCTGGTTGAATATAGGAAGCGCTCGATAGTAAACCTTAGATTAGATCTAGATGATACACGGAATCAAGCAAGATCGAGATTGGCAGCCCAAACGATTTGAGAATGGTCGAACTACACTAAAGTATTATAGATTTACTTGATGAAGCTTGTACGACTTACGGAAGGGACTGTATATATATATATATATATATATATATATATATATATATATGGAAAGGATTAGACGAGTTGGGGGTATCTACATATACGTTGTATTAGGTTAACCTACCAGTGGGACATGAGTATAGCCTAGAGAGCTAATATCGCGAATAACATAATAAGCAAGAAAATATAACTGAACGGTATATGTAGGATTATACAGAAGTTTATTCTAAGTCCAGTCGCCAGCACTTATGTTCTGACCCCCTCCTCATTACATACTTCCAGGTTAGGTTCATGACAGAGATAGTATAGCTTTGGATACTGGTTAGACAGTACGATATATAAGGTAAAGCTATTTTTGAATATAATATATTTTAATTCCTTCCACTATGAGATGCTTTACAAGTTCTGACATGTTTCTTTATCTCTGTTTTTTCTGCAGGATACCAGGGCACCCAACTCGGGTCTCGATGGATTGGATTTTTGAAAAAAAATCTGTCTGTCGGAATCCAGGTTGTCACAAAATGCCTCAGTATCTCCCGTAGTGAACCCTTGGATCTTCATGGCCAGTCATCTGTCGATGATTAGTTATACTATAAACTATATGTTAGTCAGTTCTATCGAACCTCTAAAATGGTCAGTATATCGACCATATCATCCATCGATCCCGTAGTGACCGATATATCCATCGATCCTGTAGTGATCAACATATCCGAGGCGCATCTCTATCCAACAAGTAATAATTAGCAACATCCACATGAGTAAACAGTCTGGGCTCCATACCATGACGTTACTCGTTGTTAGAACAAACATATGTCCATTCCCATGCAGTCACTATCCCGTTTTTGGTTCATACCTGGGTGTGAAGCTCGCGAATTAATGCTATACAAAGCTATTTAAAGCTGTTATTTGATCATCAACCACAAGACTCTACTTTTCAATTGACGCCTTGATCATTTGCATCTCAGCATGCCACATAGGTAATTCATGCCATGCGACTGAAGTCTATCGATATATAACCTCTGAGCTCGTACGTCTCAGAAAAGGGTGTTAAGCAAGAGAATAAATTCTCCGTCACCAAACAGATATATATATATATATATATATATGTAGTAGAGATCAATCAACCCAGAATAAAATCCACTGTCAGATACACATCCATTTACAAGTCCAATCAAGGTCTGAACAAAACTGGAGGCACCTTATTCCTCGTCCCATATATCCAATACAGGAGAGAAGTCCTCGCATATCCGGTCGATCTCCAAGTACATCTGTACGATCACCACTTATTACCTTGTCTTGGGTGTATAGCCCAATCAAGACATCAGTAATCATCCAAACAATGTGAAGACCTTCATTCCTCAGTCACCATCTTCATCATCGACATATCGTCGAATCAGTTATTCAAAATGGGTATAAACCCGGCCTTCCCGAATAACCCGTGTATATTATAATCAAGTGATATAAACACACAACATACGCCTTATTCCAATCCAGAATATTATTTTATTCAAATATTCTTTTCACAATTTAAACCAAATTAAGGTTTTCCAACTAGTCGGGATTAGCGAACCTTATCAAAATGATCATTTGTTTTATTTCCCAATCCCAATCTATTCATCCTATGGAGCAAAACTGGTAATACTCCATATCTAACACCATGGTGTTAACGGTAAAATTAATTACCATTTCCCGTTCAAATCTATTTAAAGATTTAACTATCGCTTGGAGCATAACTGATGATGCTCCATTCTCGATCATTTCCCAAATTGGATAATTTAAATTATCACATTCACATTTCAATCTAATTAAAGATTCATTAAAACTTTACTTAGTTTTAATCTTCCTAAAAATAAATATTAATGATTATCTGACTTTGGGAAATCAAACATGCCACATTGAAAATCCACGCCATACTATTGATTTCTGCCTATATATAACCTCTAAGCTCATACGCCGTAGAGAAGGGTGTTAAGCTAGAGAATAAATTCTCCACCAAAAAAAAGATATATATTCAGTAGAGATAAACCATACAGTTCGAAATACAATGAAAGGCATGTAATCCTATCTTTAACTGGGTTAAAGAATCAATGTCATTTAAAACACAGTTCACGATAAACCCAAAATCACATTCCATTAATTATGGAATCTTCACGAAAAATAGATCAATATATAATCGATATCAATTTTCGTATTTGACTGATAATATAAATGGAATAACGACAAATCCTTTTAAATTCCATATATATTAACAGTCTTCCTCCACATAAGCAGACGTCGATTATTATCAAATCGAATTCCATTCCATTCCAATTTATTTTATTAAATTGGAAAACTTTACTTTGGAAAATTTCCATTAAATCTTAAAAAAGAGATTTATAAATTCCAAATCACATTTCACTGTTAATCGGGTTAAAGAAAAAGTGTTATTTAAAACACAGTTCATGATAAACCCAAAAATCCAATTTCAATTCAATTCCAATTAAATGCTAATTAGTTGGAAAATTTCACTAAATCTTAAATTAAAGATTTATTCTTTTCTCAATTGGGTTTAAGAATTTTGTTATTTAAGACACCATTCACGACAAACCCAACATCCAATTTGATATTAAATACAAGGCTCTAAATAGAAATTATATCGGCTTATATTCAATACCAAATTCTGAAACCAACAGATATCGCATTGGGAATAACGATATCTGTATCTTCCAAATTCCCATAACAATATCCGTGTAATCATGGAATCAAATACCAAAATATTCCAAAGATTATTTCCATTCGAAGCCATTCCAATTTACTTATTGGAAAATCCTAGTTATTTTAAAACCATTTCAAATCCATTTTTGTTTCTTTAAAAATATTGGATTACTATACTAGTTAATAACCAGTTCATTTTGATAAAAATATATTTTTATCTTTACAAATGTGGAATTTTTCACCTAAATTCTTCCCAAATCATTTATTATGATTTTACACAAATTATTAATATTTTTAATAATTTTATCAAGGTCGTACGGTCGATTTCCAATAACGGCCACCGAATTGCATCTATAGCGACCTTTTCCAAATTTGATTTGGATATAATTCCAAATCCAACCATTAGATTTCAAATATCTTATATTCATTGGAAAGCTCTTTTCAATACAAACCCAACGGTTCCGGTTTTAGTAGAATCCGACGATTGGATCTCCCGTAATGTCAATGCAAAGTCAATGGTCGAAATTCACGAATGGTAGTGGCACGACGCGTTTTCTCAGGCCATTAAATATATATAATATATATTATATATACATATATTATCGATTTCCATTTAAAACGTATTTTATAAATCGTTTTAAATTCGTTTTTAAAAACGATTCCAACTTCGTTTTCAATTTTATATCAAAATTGAATATTCTATATCATTATTATATAAATGGTAATATTTTCAAAACATTAAGTTTTTAAAATCACTTCGCTTTTGATATTCATTAAAAAAATGAATAAAATCAATATGAATATTGTTCGCTCAAAATGGCGCAAAAACTAATCAATACGGCTTCACTCCTTTTAATATTTTCGTGTTCATCCAAAATCGGACATCAAAATCACATTTTAATCCTTTACTAAATATTATTTTAAAATATTCAATAATTTAAAATATTGCTTATTCCTAAATTGGAATCAGACACGATCAATTACCATATAATGTTATTTATATGGATTTCATACAACACATGTATACAACAATAATGACACACAATCAACCATCATCCAAAGTGCATTACACAACTGCATAAGCACTAAATATAAATAATTAACACTTACAATAGTATGTCAACCTATCGATTGACGTACTACTAAATAATTGGGATTAGTGTACGTCAAATATCATCCCAATACCCATGTGGGTTTTCAGTCAACAAATACTGATTATTATTTGTGCAGTTGGGCGATGTGTAAAATTTATCGTCCCAATCAATATTAGTTAAATGGGTGTACATAAAAAAAATCATCCAATTTGTAAATGAATATTTATTTTCATTTCGGGAAAATTTTATACCGCTAACATATACGTTAAAAATTATATTTTTGATGATAAAATATTTTATTTAACACATGAATATTTTATTTAGTATATTTATACAATAAAAATGATATTTTTATTGTTCTAACATATTTTAGAAAATTTTGGCAGCATAGCGGCGCGATACTAGAACCGGAATAAGGTCCAGCCTTATCCCTCGCCTAATACTGGCTCATGCCATACACATACCAAACCCAATCAATTCAATTCACATCTCAAACCAAATTCAAACAAATAAATCAATCAAAACAACCAAACATCCCGTGGTATCAATCAATGGTGTTGGGTGCTACTAAGCACCGTCTGCATCCTAGAATATAATAAATTAATTAAAAGTTGAGTGAGAAAATGTTCTCAGGATCCACTACGCCATGATTTATTGTCGCTTGGATCCGCTGTTCTGATTCCAACGCAATCCGTTTCATGAAATTTATATTAAAAATCCTATTTTTATACAATGCTATTTACATTTTAAAAATCACATTTTTTTATTGCTACATTATATATAAAAAATCATATTTTTAATACAATGCTGCATATATAAAAATCAGATTTTTATACCACTATCAAATATATAAAAATCAAATTTTTATAATAATGTTTACATTATAAAAATCACATTTTTCTCTTGCTATTATATATATAATCGAATTTTTATCTTGCTTCGTATATATAAAGATCATATTTTTATAGTGCTACATATATATATAAAATTCGAATTTTTATCTTGCTACATATATTATAAAGATCATATTTGTATAATGCTAATCATATAATAAAAATCATATGTTTATTATGCTATTCATATAATTAAAATCATATTTTTATAATGCTATTCTTATCATTAAAATCATATTTTTATTATGCTATTCATATAATAAAAATCATATTTTTATAACGATATTCATATAATAAAAATCATATTTTTATTATGCTATTCATATAATAAAAATCAAATTTTTATTATGCTATCATACAAATAAAAATCAAAATTTTATTTTGCTATCATATAAATAAAAATCAAATTTTTATTATGCTATCATATAAATAAAAATCAAATTTTTATCTCGTTACTACATATATAAAAATCAAATTTTTATTCCTTAACCATATATGCAAAATCCTAATTTATTTTAGCAATGCTATAATATAAATAGAAACTAATTTTTAACTTTTAAAATTAATTACCTTAAATAAATAAAAATTAATAATAATAAAAAACTTACAAGAGGTTAAGGTGGCGGGGAGGGGCAGCTTGGGGGACTGCAGGTGGCGGTGCGCTAATGGTAGGTGGTGGTGGCAGAATGGTGGTGGTTGGTGGCGGGTTTGACTAATTTAGCGTTTGAGGTTTTGGATCGGAGATAGGAGAAGGGTCGCAACTGCTCAGGAGGAGGAGGGGGGTGCGCAACATGGATGGCGCTCGATGGGGGGACAGGGGGCTGAAGGAGACATTGGTGTTTTTTTCTCAGAACGACGGAAGGAAGAGAAAGAGAAGGGGGTGGGTTCCTTCATTTGACCGTCGATTGATGGTTTGATCAATTCTAGGGTTTATATAATTTTAATTTAGTTAATTCCAAAAAGTAACTTTTTATTTTGAACTCCAAATCGAACCCAATGACTATCACCCCTAGCTAATTATCCACATTTCGGACATAATGGGATATGTCTGGTAAGCCGATTCGACTGTTTCGATCAGTTTTCGTCAAAATATAAATTAATTTAATGTCCAAAATTGATTTCAACGTACATTTTAACTTACCAGGGCCACTTACTAGTTCCAAAAATTCCCAAAAAAATTAATCTAGCTATGTTTTGATGATACGGTCCTAGCAAAACTAATTTCGTTGAATTTGGAGATCGTTTGAAAAATGGTCATTTTCCAGTCGATTAAATTCAAACTGAAAGTGCCAAACACGTTTTCTTTTTCCACACTCAGAAATTAATTCCAAAAATTATGAAAATTGGAATCTAGCAATAATTTGACATTCCAGATCCAACAAAAGTGGTTTCTTCGAAAACGGAGGTGGTTTGCAAAATGGCTATTTTTAAGGGCTTTATATTATATTAAAAAATATATAAATTCCGTAGTGACTATTGTGAATTTTAAACTGCACATTACTTTTTATTCCCGTTAAGAAATCTCAGTTTTTCACATCTATTAGAAAGATATAATTAAACAATTTCTCATATTTCTGATTTTACTGAAATTCGATTTATTTTGAATCCTGTACATTTAATTGAAATTTGAAATCAAGTTTTCAAACTACCGCGCCATTTCAGGATCGTTTTATAATTAAAATAAATTTATATGTTCTAACTTCATTTTAAATAGATTTTTTGTTGTTATTATTTAAAATAAATCATTTTAAGTATCTATAATCCATTAAAATAGCTAAAATAAAAATTTAAATTGATTCTGAAAATCCGAGTTATAACATATTACTTATGTGGCCACTTCTACTCTTGTGGATGTTGAAGACACGAGCGTCTGATTAAAGGTTGGTAATGATCAGGAGATGGCACACTCTGGCGCGATCCAAGTTACCCTGTTAAGGGATAAACTGATCTTTTATTGGTGGAGAACCAGTTGGTTCTCCGGACATCGCTCTAGAGGTGTATCCATCAGATAAGGAAGTTCCTTAGCCAGGTCATTTTTTTGGAAATTCATTCTCCACTATGAACCTTTACGTTTTAGTTGTATACCCATATGTCAAAATAATAGTATGAGATATTATGCAGGCTAAGATTAATACATTTACTTGTGAAATGATTTTCTACACCATGCACTAATTATAATATTAGATGATTTGCTATGTATCAAGCATTTTTGGTTATCATAAGGAGAAATCTCGCCCAAGTCTGCGTTTGCATTGTGTGTGTGTCGCGAGACCTTATGTTAGCTTCATTTTCCAAAAACATTAAGAATTTTTATGCACTAGTATTCATAAGGGAAAAACATGTTCCGTGTTATACTGCGTGGTCAGTTATGAGTTACATCACTTTAAAATAAATATAAATCTAAATGTTTTAAGTTTCTCACACTATTCCTATAACCAACATTGAGTTTATTGTTCTTTCACCTAAACTCTGGGTGCCCATGATTTTTCACATGGGTAGCCTGGTAGTTTTGGTTTGCGAATTTGTCTTAGAGTCAGTTTTAGAGCAGTTGCTGGAGCTATTATTTGGATCACATTAGTGTTTTTCCGTTGAGCTTTACTATTATCTATTGTGTATCGTTATGCTCTGATATCTTTTGTAACTCTAATGTAAAATTATTGTTATGATAATAAAAAGTTCATTTTGTTCTGTTCCAATGTGTAAGTATCCCTAACAATCCTTCTTTATGAACGGTTCGTGTCCGTTTAATTAATGGTTTGAAGTGGGCAAAAAGTCGGGTTGTTACATGATAAATAATAAATTATGCATGAGCTTGAAGTCTTATCTCCATTGTAGTTTAAAACAATATGTATGACTCTCTTTATGTTGTTTTAATCGAATCTTCTTGCTGTATGATAAGCTCTTTGTCATATCTCAAAAAACGTGATTCAACATTCTCCCCCTTTTTGATTGATGACTACCTATAAATGAAGATAATATACAATGATATACAGTATAGAAAAATTCATACTTACTCCTCCTAAATATCAGGCAACATATTATATCCCATATTCAAAGATTTGGAATGATTTCTCCCCTTTTATCATCAACAAAAAGGTAATAGCTATATAATAATTCATGTATATGATCAAAAGAAAATAGATAGACCATGGATATTCTAATAAATGATAAGTTGTTTAATAAAATCAACAATAGAAAATGTATGAATTAATACAAACCATAAGTAAATAAAGAAGGCCATTTAAGTATAGGTCTTTTGATAATTACATTTTAAAAAAAAGTTTTGAGATAGAAAGATACGAAGTACAAAAGAAAGAAGTTGTACCAACCATGGTAGAAATTTTTATTCAGCGACTTGTTTATTTTTTCTCGTGTGAGAGCTCCCGACACCACCTCCACCACTTCTTCCAGTGCTACTGTTATCACTTTCTTCTTGATCGTCTGATGTAGGCCATGTAAAGCGCGGAGCTAATCGTTTGCGTGGATCTCTTTGTGATTCAACCATTATCGAAGCACTAATGGAGCATGATATAGTGTCCCAAAGAATGCTGGAAAATCCTTTGATCTTGTCAACCTTTTTATCCACTTTCTATATGCAAGTGTCAAGAATTTGTTGGTTTCTGCCTCAACTACTTGGGCATGTGTATTAAACCAAAGAAATAAATGAAGTAGGATTGGCAACCTCTTATAAACAAGGTTGATTCGAGGCTTGCAAGGTGGAAAGGAAATTCTAAATCAAAAGCTGGAAGGCTAGTGCTGGTGAACTCTCTTCTTTTTGCTACTCCGCTTTATTGGTTATTTTTTTTAAATGTCAAGGATGGGTAGTAGATAAAATTGATGCATTAAGAAGAAATTTCTTTTGGAATGGCAATAAGGAGACGAAGAAGTTCTGCTGCCTCATTTCTTGGAATCGGGTTTGCAAGTCTAAAGATCAGGGGGGTCTAGGTGTTCTTAATTTAAGGAACATGAATTCTTCACTTCTTTGCAAATGGTTGTGGGTTATGCTGAGTGATAGAAAAATGTTTTGGAAAGATTAGATTGTTTGCATCTGTTATAATAGTAGATTTGATTGGAATAAAGAATGATCAAATTATTCTGTATTTTGGAAAGATGTTATGAGCATTATCATTGGCTTAAGATTGGAACTAATATTGTGGTTAAGAAAGGTTCCAATATTTCTTCCTGGAACAATTGCTAGTTACTTCCTATTCCTTTGAAGGCAGAGTTTGAAGACTTATTTGGGATTGCTTGCAATAAATAAAGCACAGTCAGGGAGATGTATAATTTGGAGACAATTCACTTTAAGTGGAGACTTCCTTTTTACAGATTTGTTACTGGTAATGATTTTGCTCAATTGCGTTGTTTGGTTAGGCTGTTGAAGAATGTTAGTCTAAACGATGAGGACGATGAATTTATTTGGATGTTTGGTAAGGATGGAAAGATTTTTAGTGTCAGATCGTTATATGAAGTGTTAAACATTGCTGGTAGAAAGTGGTTGGGTTTTGAGTATATATGGAGTTATAATGTTGTTCCAACCAAAGTTAAGATTCATATGTAGGTTACTCTATTTGACAGATGAATACTGTTAGTAGATAGAGAAGAAAACTTTGGAGGCTATGTTTTTTGAGATGGAGACGTGGAAAATTACTTGCACATTTTCTGGGACTGCGACTTTGCCTTTTGTATTTGGACGAAATGCTTAGTTAATTTAGATATCGACTTGGAGTATAGACATTATATGAAAGATCGATTTATCATTTGGCATCACACTTTTACGTCATTTGCTCCTGACCCCAAATGCGATCTTTTTGTTATGCTGAACTTTGCTTCTACTTGGATTTTATGGCACGAAAGAACTTAAGGAAATTCAAATTTAAGATGAAAATGGCTAAAAACATCTTTCTCATCATCTTTAAATTTGTTTACTATTGGGCAGGCATTGATAAGTTGAGTTTGATGAATACCATTGCTGCTCGTGTGGGCTTTAACATGACTTAGTTTCATCATGCTTGGCTGTTTTATTCGGTGGCCTCTTTTATTATGAAGTATATGTAATGTGTTAATGTATTATTTGTTGGTGCTTTAGTCTGGGTCGGTTTTCATTTTGGTTGTGGCTTGTATGCATGCTAATTGCATGGTTCGGCGCTGCATGCAGTTTATTTGGGGTGTCATGTTTTTTGCCTTTTGCATGTATTTGTAATGTATATATTTGGCTGTATACTGTAAACATTTGGTGGAATAAATATTGGCATGAATCTGATGATTCACCACCTTTCGTATCAAAAAAGAATTTGTTGGTTTCTACACATAGTTACAATTGACTCGTGCGATCCTAAAGCAAGATTAGAAATCACAATTCCATCTTTCTCTCGTATAATGGATTGTATGGGATGAGATGGTCGTGAAGGTTGAGAAGAGGCTTGTCTGGCTCGCTAATCACAACGCCACCATAGAATATCGTCTAATCACAAAGCTACTATAGAATAATATAGTTTTAGCATTAAAACTTAATACCAATTTAAGTCAATATTTGATATTAAGCTTAATTGTCCACTTTTAGCTTCATGTCATATTCATATTTTCAAATAAACCATGTTCGTTTATTATGATTCCCCAATCTATCGTATTTATGCAAATATATATATATATATATATATATGTAGTATTGTCTATTTTTTTATCATAACCTGAGCCATAGTCAATTTTGCAAATCTTATCAAATTCTGCATATTTTTCAGTCCGATATTATTTTTTGTTACAGTTTAACAACTTATGTCAATTTATCCCCAAATTATCCAACCCTTTTTCTTAACTAATTCTAGTTGAATTATTTCCCCAATGCGCACAAAATAAGAAGGATTAATCAGTTGAATAAAATTAGATGCACAATTAGTGCTTCAAATCAGTCGTATACAATGCACATAATCAATTGTATAAAATTAGGCATATAAATCTATGCTAAATCAGTTATATACATATGCTAATGTTGCAAATTTATGCATAATTTGGGCATAACACCAATAAACTG
Source organism: Allium sativum (assembly GCA_030737875.1). Taxonomy (NCBI): domain Eukaryota; kingdom Viridiplantae; phylum Streptophyta; class Magnoliopsida; order Asparagales; family Amaryllidaceae; genus Allium; species Allium sativum. The sequence goes on from CM060912.1 coordinate 1,001,940,636, forward strand.
TAAAATCGGACACAAAAAGGGGAAAGAAGACTGAGAGAATGGTCTTACAGTATTCTAATTATTAATTAATTAAAAACTATAAGAAAGAAAGATAGAAAAATTATTAAATATCTTACAAAAAAGAATATTTACAGAAAATTGTAACTTATAGAAAAATGAACAATAACTATAAGAACTGTAAATAAAACTATAAATAAACAACTACCACTATTTTAATGCCTATTTAATTCAAAATACACAAAAATATATTAATTAAAAACTCACCAGAAAAGCTTCCCTCATGTCCCTAGAAGAATTCATCTCTAAAAGAAAATAAAATACTTTTATTTATAATCTCACTTCCCTTAAAAAATTAATTTTGGTTAGCAATGTCTGTCAAAAAGAAGACCAGCCTTAGGCTTGTCTCCAAAATAAAATACTAGCCTATGCGAGAAAGAGATGTGATGTGAAGAATGAGGGAGAGGTTGGAGGTTTATTTAAAGGTGGAGTAAAAGATCCTTAGCCATTAGATTTAGGTTTTAAATCTAAACCGACCATACTCTTGGATCAATCAAGAATTTCCACGTCAGTCGATCAGAATCAAACACGTCAACTATAAAAAATCGGATAAAATAAATTTCATCCATTTTATTTTGTACTAGGAAAGTGTATGTGCTAGGTATGTATGGGTCAACTCATAAAATCCATGAGTCGACACATATGTTGACCCACTTAAAACCTAGGTCGAACCATGGGTCGATCTGATGGTTTGTTGGGCCGGCCTATGAAATTTATTTATTTATTTTATTTTTATTTGAATTGCCATAACTTCTTCGTTTTAAGTCTGTTTTACACAAATCATATATGCATTTGAACTAGAAAATTGTAACAGACCCAACAGTGCTATCCTCATTCTTAAATCCCAATAAATTTTCAACTTATTTTTTTTAAATTTGTTTATTAATTTCTATGTATTAAAATTTGGGTTATTACAAGTACACTATCACTTAGTCCTTATTTTGTGAACCTAGAAACCGCTACCTCCTTGATTATATATATACATACATATATATATATATATATATATCACTCACCCATAGCCCTGATCATTACTGTTGTACACGGCGCTTGCTTCACTTTGTCGGATTTGAGTCACATGCTTGTAAGAATGATATATATATACGTGTCAACATAGGTGTTTGTATGTATTTATATTATATGTATATATACTCATGCAGTACTACACGTGTATATATAGTAGCATGTAAGAAGCACCATGTCCTTTCTATATTTTGTAATGGCTTACAAGTTGAAAAGCACTCTACATTGCCTTGTTTAAAACTTAAGAATACCTTTATTTAATCTTGGATATACCGATGTACATGTCTAGCATGTTTGCATATGTATTGTATTTGTTTGGTGTGCGACCCAATATACTTGTTCCCTTACTGGAGGTAGCTTGCATTTCTTATGTGGGTTGTACATTGGTTGACCAAGCAGACCTAAATGTTTTATGGACCATACCCACTTGTAGCCTATTCACTCATTCCCATTTGGAAACAGAAATTTATGCATAAATGTTGAATACACATTTGCATTTATCATTCCATGTCTAGGTTAAAACACATTTTTCTTGCACTATTTTGTAAACTTGAAACGTAAGTTCATGCTTTGTTTAATTTGGAACCCATATTGATTTGTTATACCTAGCTTTTGGACTGATATTTTCGAAATATTATAACTACAAATAAAGTTTTTCCTTGTCTTGAACATGGATGAATATATATATTTTGCCAACTCAAATTTCGATTATGTGTTTTCCCTGTCTTGAAATATTGGCCACCACGTCACTTGTTAATTATTAAACATAATATTAGGATAAACTATTATATCCTTGGTATTTTACTGAAGTTTATTTACTTGAATAAACATGAGTGCTTTGTGTTTTGTATAAAGCTAGGGTCAGACTGATTATTACAATTTAAGATTTGAAATAGACGAACCTAGAGATCATGAAGATCACGCCTTAGTACGACTATTTCGGTCTATTTTTTATGTCAATAATCTTATGTACTAGACTTCCGCTGTGTATTAAATTTTGTAACACCGTTAAATTTTGCGAATTATCTCGGTGCGAGATATTTTATTTTATTTTGTGTTGTGATTTTGTGATAAAATTCTGTTATACCTCATAAGTAATAACAATATGTTATTTCGAATGGTTTTGAATTTGCTTAATTACCGAATTGAAGCAGTCAGAAAAGCATGTTGTTACACTCCATGAGATAGATCCACCAATGGAACCATTGTTGCAAGCCGAGTCATGGTTTGTGTTGGCATAAGATGGTCGCTTGACATCGTTGCTTGCAGTAGCAGCCAAAAGTCAAATATTCTTTCATGATTTTTAGAGAAATAAGAAATATACAACACAAATTGTTACAACTATGTTGCAGAAAACTTTTGCAGAAATTTTACAAAAACTATGTTACTTTATGGTAAACAAAATACCGTTGCAAATTCTTTACAAAAATTGTGTTTACTTATGTAATATAAAACTGTTGCAAACAGCTTGCAAAAAATCATTGTAAAGATTTTGCGAAAACTATTGCAAGTACTTTTAAAAGTATCCATAAACAATTGAGTATAACACCTTTTAGTTTTTCCGATTCTAGAATAATTTGTCTTTTTTAAACAATATTGTTGCCTCTTATGGAGTAGAAGGGTGATGATGAATTGTTTCCCAAGATAAAAAGGATTGGCTTTGCAAGATTGTACTATAATTTGAGGAGGAAGACAAATTCATGAGAAGAAATTAAGAACAAAGTATAAGGAAGAAGGAGAAGAACATAATTTAAAAGTTAATTAATGGATTGTTATGTTATGTTCCACCTTATCCTTTGTATAGGAGTGGGGTGACCGTTTTAATGGTTATAATACTAGGAAAGGTTTTGACCCATTACCAAATGATGCGACAATTTTATTATCGCTTCCATTTAAACTAAAACGAAAAAACTATCCTACCTGAACAGTCAGTCGAAGCTCATGTCAACCACAAAGTTCTAAGTATCTCTAATACGCCTCAGACGCCAATTCTCCCCCGTCGTTGATACGGACGTGGGTCCAAACATTGGCACCGGTGGGAATGCGCATGCGGGGTGGTGCGTTGCACCACCGCTAAGATGATTTTGCTTTCATGTATCACTTTGTACCATGGGAACTAAAATAATGTCCTAATCTTAGTATAACTATATAATTTTTATTAAATACTAAGATTTGAACATTTCAAGACATTTAATACCTCTCATTTTTTCAATGCTTTCGCATTTCCTTATCTAATAATCATTCATTTTGAACAATATAGACATAGATATAAACATACACATCTATGGAGTGTATAAGGGATCTTTATAGGTCAAGTAATGAACTAGTTATGGATAACGTTGACAAGGATAAACATACGTAGACATCAAACTCAAGTACAAAGTCAAGTACAAAGAAAACTAATATGCAAAAATTCAAAGTCAAAATTGTCAGGACTTGTTCCTTAAGGAATATGAGCCAAAAATAAAAACAACAAGCTCAATATAATAAAATATGCATTAGTCAATTTAGAAATCAATAATACTTCAAAAGAACAGCTAGAAGAGTATAATGTTTAAATTAGAGTTGAACGATTTAAAGGAAGAAAAAAAACAAAGTTGGCTAGAAAATTCAAAAGCAAGAGCCAAGATTCAGTAGTGGAAATATTCAAAACGCATAATCTGAAATTATGAAATATCTTGGATGAGGTTTAGCAATTACTCCCAACCAATCATGAAACACCCCACCTCCGTTAAGGTCACTCAAAAATGGAATGCCTTATATTTGGTGGAGCATTTTAGGTAAAAGATGCAGATAAATTACAAGACAGGCAAATAAAGCAGTAGAAAATAAAGTCATTTTATAAACAATATGGTTCAGTCAAGCTTTTACAATAGTTTTCTCAATCATACTTAAAAGTAATACACAGAATTTCTATCTTGATCTAAAAACTTCCAAATATAAAAGAAGCATAAAAACAACAATGATATTCCCCAATAAAGCATGAACCAGCCATAGCAGTGGAAGAGAGAGCAATATTTTGACCATCCTCGAGCTTGGAAAGAAGACTGAGCTAAGTGGAAACATTTCCTCCTTATAAACCTGGGGGGAGGGGGGTCGGGGGGGGGGGACGGAAGAAAAGAGGCGAAACAAAACTAGGTTAGACATAAGTCTCGTAAGTCCAGTGAGTTTCAGCATATAAACAGGCAAAAGCATCATTACATGAATAAACTGAATATAAGACAATATCGTGAGAACACGGATAACAAAGGATTAGCATAAGGTATGATAAGGCAAGATAAACTGAATGCGCTTCTATTCTTTCACTGCTTCGCTACTACTTTGTTATTCTGATTTCTATATCTATCTCTGCACCACCTAACTAGTGTCCCAACTAGTAATCTGTATAGAATGATAATATGATAATGTGATCCAAATCCCGCAATTGTGGTAGCCTTCAGGTGTACATCTATCGAGAGGATTCCACCTCAATTTGCCTAATTGCCATGAACATGTTAGATGTACCCTTACTACCCTATCGATCGGCTCCCTACTTGTATTAATGTTCCATGTGTCTGTGTCGATCGATCCTCACTTGCGTGTAGATACCCTATGTTGGTCCAACCTAAGGTGTATCAATCCTTATAATAGCGACCAGACATGATTCAAGATGCACTGTGTATCGCTACTAGTACCCAGTGCCTGCTTTTTTCCACTCCTGAGTATGTGCACGCCCGTAATCCGTCGGAATCTACACTGACGTACCCCCTTCCGTTGTTTTGACCGCTTATAATCACCCCAGAATCGTGCCCCACCCTGCCTTGTTCAGGGTACCATGATACATCTATGTGGGTTACTGCTAAAATGGGTCCCCGTTACTAGGGTTTCCTACTGGTTAAGTTTGTGGGCCTATATATACAATTATTACCCACCTACATGAGATGTACTTAACCCTCCTATCGATTCAAGCATGTTTATTTAACGGTCAAGTTTTTGGGCCTATATGTGCTAATATTACCCACCTACACGAGATGCACTTAACCCTCCCATCGGTTCAAGCATGTTTATTTAACGGTTAAGTTTATGGGCCTATATGTGCTAATATTACCCACCAACCCGATATGTATTTAACCCTCCCGCACATTATGTCATATTGGTAAAGTGTTGTCCATCTATGTTAAATTAACCCACCCATTCGTCATGTCATGTTGGTTAAGTGTTTCTTATTAACTTAACCCCGTTCGTTCATCAAGTTATATTAGTTAAGTGTTTTCTTGTTAACTTAACCCCACGTGTTCATCATGTTGTATTGGTTAAGTGTCATCAATCAATTCAATTTAACTTAACCCACCTACTTGTCATGGTACTTTGGTTAAGTGTTGCCTCCTTGTGTCAACTTAACCCTACCACAAATCAAGTTATATTGGTTAAGTGTAGCCCTCTTGTTTTAACTTAACCTAAACACAAATCAAGTTAAATTGGTTAAGTGTTGCCCCCTTGTTTTAACTTAACCTTATCACAAACCAAGTTATATTGGTTAAGTGTTGCCCTTTTGTTTTAACTTAACCTTACCACAAATCAAGTTATATTAGTTAAGTGTTTCTTATTACTTAACCCTACCATTCATCACGCTATATTGGTTAAGTGTTTCCTATTAAGTTTTTCCTATTAACTTAACCCTAGTCATTTCTTAGCATGTCTTGTTCATTAGCATTAATTGATTTATTAATGCACCAACTTGTCACATTAGATATGTGTGGTTGCGATTACTGGATGTGCCGGGCAGTTCCGAGTAGTTTTACACCACAAATCAATCTAACCTTGGGTTTTTCTTGGGCATGATGCACTAACCTCTCACATAGATAGGTGTTGTTGTGGTTACCGGATGTGCCAGGCGGTTCCGGGCAGTCTTACGCCATAACTCAATCTAACCTCGGGTAAGGCATATTCATCTTTTCGCTAATTTACATATTTACAGATTATATGTAAATTATTCACAATTGTTGTCAAATTTCAGATTATGCCACATTTTCCATAAATGTACAAGTCTAGATTTATATGCTAATTATCCTAACCAGTCGTATTCCAATTCTCAAGTTATGCCCAACAAAGCTAATTGCAAGTTATGGCCCCCAAATTCAATTTCGAGTTATTACTCAAATTAGGCTACATCTAATCTTCCCAAGTTTGTACTAATAATCATGCCCCAATACCCCAAGTTCTCAACAAAGACAAATTATGCCCCAAATCATAAGTTACAAAATTATGTTCCACCATTACCAAATAGACTATTCCCAATTACCCCCGCATTCCAATCACACGCATAATAAATTTCAGTCTAGATTCGAGGTTAATCTAGATTCATAAAATAAAGGGGACGAAAGAGGAACATAAACAAGAGTAGGCATAAAACAGGCATTAAAATGGTAGATCTGTCAAATATTTTGGACCTAAGAGGATTACAGATCTGTTAGAGTTGGGGTATAACAAAGATAGATCTAAAACATACTGACAGAAATAAACTCAGTGGCATATAGATCTGATATAAATAACATCATGAACCTAAAAGGATTATATATCAGATGTCCAACAAAGACGGGCATGATTGAATAATAACTTCCTAGGCATGTAAATCATTGATTCAATAGATAGATAGGAATTAATCTAAAAGATTTGTCTTAACATCAGGCATGGACTTAGATCCATTTCATTATATGCCAAAATCACTATTAGGTGTTTAAATCTGAAAATAACTTGAACTTACATGTTTACAGTTCAATTTACGCCCCAAATCCCAAGTTGTATGTCCAATATACTTTATGCCTCAAATCTCAAGTCATATGTCCAATACTTTATGCCGCAAATCTCAAGTCATATGTTCGACACTCTTTATGTTTTGAATACAACATGTGTTATGTCCTCAAATCAATTCCAACTCAATTATGCCCAATTATACAAAATTTAATACTTTTCCCAAATTTTAGCGATGGTCATGTCTGAATCATATTTTATGCCTAATTTTATTTCCAACGTATGTTCATCTCTTATGAGATCTGGCTCAAGCTCGCAGTAGCCGGTTTATAAAACAAAAAGGGAAGAAGGAAAGAAGAGATAAAGAATGGACATAATATTATCAATGAGATAGATCCAAAGGATATAGAAAGATAGATAGAAATAGGCATAATCTTAGATCCAGATTTATTACAATGTCAGAATTACAATTAACTTTTATTTCTGAAAGTAACGTGAACTTACAAATTACAAAACGGTCTTGAATTCTGGGATCTGTATTCTAAAACTGAAAAGCTCTCCCTTGAATTAGACTATTTGTTCTTCTAATTTAGATTTGATTCTTAGAAATAGTTGTTGAAGTCGTTGAATTAGCCTTTGAATCTCTACTTGAATTCTAACTTGATTCCACTAAGGACTTGAGCAGCATAAATCCATTTTTAATTTATTTTGATATGAATTAGGGTAGAGTATAGGCGTAATGAAGTTGTGTAGAGAAAAACTATAGCCTTAGGGTTGTTTATGTAGCATAGGGATCAACGAATCTGGTCAGAACGGGCGTCCAAATGCAGAAAAATGAATCTGTACTCGGATCTGAAAATAAGGGGGAGGTCGATCCCTAGGTCAACCCCCTGGTCGACCTTTCTGACTCAGGTCGACCCCTTGGTCGACGTGGGTCCTGGGTGGGAAATTTCCTGCCCAGCCCGGAGTGTGATATGAATTTCGAATTTCAAACCTGAGTTGTTTTTATTTAAACCCCTGAAACTTCTGAAGGTCATAACTTCTTAATACAGAGTACGATTTATGCAAACTCGGATTCTATCTCAAGCAGAATTCCGAGACGAACGCAATGGCGTAACTCGTTTCCCTTAATTCTTCTCTTAAAAATTAAGTATACTTTAATTTGTTACTTTGACTTTCACAGAAAATACGGGGTGTTACATTCTCCCCTCCTTAAAGGATTTCATCCTCGAAATCTTCAAGTTAAGAAGAATGCATATCCTAACGTCCAACATCCATCTACTAAACCATTCAACCACAGGCATCCATTATCCTTAAAAATATTTCTAATGCTTTCAAGATCATATGCATAGTGTGTGTACATGTCCTTATCTAATGCAAAATCAGGCGGTCTACTGATTCAGTTGACCTCCTTAATGCGGATTATGTTAGTGCCATGAGTCCATCAGGTATGCAATTATTCCTAATCGTACTTTATAACTTCTACATGAGTGCACAGTCATTCATACAAATGCAACATCCATATGATAACACATCAAGTTTCAATCCATATATATAAAAGTTCACTCATGCATATGCAGTATGAAAGTGACTGAGCTGATCAAGTGCCTAATATGTGTATATATGCATTTTACGAGCAACCACTAGAAAACACTTACAACCACTTGCATCCACTAAACATAACATGTCTCAAACACATGTTTACATCCATTGGCTTCAACCTAAGGATCGAGGATAGGACCGAGAGGATATACTTAAAAGATAAAGACTAGCATGCAAATAAACTTTACAGAAAAAGAGGAATCAAGGATATACCCTCAAAAAAAGGGTATGATGCGCGTATCTAGTCTTCAGTCTTCTAAATCGCATCTTCTTGAGCTTCACTCCCCCGTACCTTAACTAATTTAACTTCATGATTGCGAAGCTTCTTGACCTCCATTTCCAAAACCCAATTGTAAAGATAGGACCTCGATCACTGACTATGCTAGAGGGTATCCAATGTAGTCGAACTATCTTTCCAAGATAAACAGATGTTAACCATGATACCAATTGTATATACTAAGATGATTAGAGATCTCTCTTCTACTTAGCTTATCCATCATGTCACAAATCTGAGGGTCGATATCTCTCACGCTAACCATCCTATTCGAACTTGACATCCCTTAAGTACAAGCCCCAAAGGCCTAAACCAATGTCAGACAAGCACCAAAGGAATACCTCCTCCGAATTTGGACGATTTTTGTGAGATGATACTAGCAAAACAACCAAACAATTGAGCACTTAACCGACTCTGGCTATCCTCGCCAATCTTGCTCCAAAACTATCATTGATCGCATAGCTGGCTTTGCATTGTCATCTAGATATATGTGGGACTCTACCTCACGTTTTAGGGGACAAACCCCTAATCAAAAACATCTGCGTACTCATGGACTACTCCAACGGATCGAAAATCGTTGATAAATACATAAAGTGATTCTAAGTAGTTAAGAAAAACTGATCCCTTAGGATCACACGAAATTTCGAGGGTATTCCGGAGGCAAGTAGAAATTCTAACTACCCTCCTTTCACAATTACTAGCTAACCAATCCATGCCTAGAATCAACCCATAGCCCATGAAACCAAAAAAATAAGTATCTCAAATCCTTACAAACCAAAGATAAATGAGCCGAAACACAAATTGGATTTGAAATAATAATGGGATCTTCTAATATACAAGTACTAAGGTGCAGAGACTCAACTATGGAAGCAGATATAAACGAATGTGAAGCGCTAAAATCAAAAAGAGTACTAATAGGATGGTCAAGAAGAAAAACTAAACTTTTTCAACAGAAACCTTGCTAACTCTCTCTCAGGTATGCTGGCGGTGAGAGCAGGCACTTGCCCTCCTGAAAATCCTGTTCTTTGTTCTTGCCTTTTTCCTTAATTATATGACCTGTAGTACCATAGTAAAGATACTTTCTCTTGTCTTAGGTTTTACTATTCTTTCCTCCTTCTTGTCCAGTGATTCTTCCACTTGCACCTCTTTCTTTTTTCCTCCTTTGTGAATCAAGTCCATATCCATGAGTTTATCATCCTTGGGTTGTGCTCCTTAACCAAACTCCCTCATTCTCATCTTTACTATCCTTGTGTAACACGTTGACAAGTCTCTCGAAAGCTTCCTCCATCGCGCGGAAAATCCTACAAAGCTCAAAAGAAAATTATTCACAGGTGAAACTACTACGGCTACAGATGGAAGTTGGGCACTTCTTAGCCCTTTGACAAATGTCGTAGTCTCATCAAGATTACGGAACCATGCCGCGATGAGGTTACCTCCTGGAAAGCCAGGAGCCCCGGAGACTCAGGATAGAAGGAAACAGAGGATCAAAAGATAATGCATATGGCTTTGGGGAATAAGCCTTTAAAACAAAACTTTTCTTTTGAAAATGCTTCTTTTAAAATCGTTTTGAAAATCATTTTTCAAATCTTTTATCTGATCCAATAACCTTCAGCTCTGATACCAAGTGAAACACCCCACCTCCCTTAAGGTCACTTACAAAGGAAATGCCTTAACTTTGGTTGAGCATTTTAGGTAAAAGATGCAGATAAATTACAAGAAAGGCAAATAAAATATCGAAAAATAAAGTCATTTTATAAACAATATGATCCAGTCAAGCTTTTACAACAATTGTCTCAACCATACTTAAAAGTAATACATAGAACTTCTGTCTTGATCTAAAAACTACCAAATATAAAAGAAGCATTAAAACAACAATGATATTCCCCAATAAAGCATGAACCAGCCATAGCAGTGGAAGAGAGAGCAATATATTGACTATTTCGAGCTTGGAAAGAAGACTGAGCTAAGTGGAAACATTTCCTCCCTGTGAACCTGGCTGTGGGGGGGACAGAAGAAAAGAGGCGAAACAAAACTAGGTCAGACATAAGTCTGGTAAGTCCAGTGACTTTCAGCATATAAACAGGCAAAAGAATCATGACATGAATAAACTGAATATAAGATAATACTGTGAGAACACTGATAACATAGGATAAGCATAAGGTATGATAAGGCAAGATAAACTGAATGCGCTTCTACTCTTTCTCTGCTTCGCTGCTACTTTGTTATTCTGATTTCTACATCTATCTCTGCACCACCTGAATAATGTCCCAACTAGTAATCTGTATAGAATGATAATATGATAACGTGATCCCAATCCCCGCAATTGTGTTAGCCTTCAGGTGTACATCTATCGTGAGGATTCCACCTCAATCTGCCTAATTGCCACGAACATGTTAGATGTACTCTTACTACCCTATCGATCGGCTCCCTACTTGTATTAATGTTCCATGTATCTATGTCGATCGACCCTATTTTGCGTGTAGATACACTATGCTAGTCCCACCATAAGGTGTATCAATCCTTATGATAGCGTCCCGACACGATTCAAGATGCACAGTGTATAACTACTGGTACCCAGTGCCTGCTTTTTCCCACTCCGGAGTACGTGCAAGCCCGTAAACCGTCGGAACCTACATTGACGTACCCCTGCAACTATTTTGACTGCTTATAATGAACCTAGTAATCGTGCCCTACCCTGCCTAGTTCAGGGTACCATGATAAATCTATGTGGGTTACTGCTGAAATGGGTCCCCATTACTAGGGTTTCCTACTGGTTAAGTTTGTGGGCCTATATATACAAATATTACCCACCTACATGAGATGTACTTAACCCTCCCATCGATTCAAGCATGTTTATTTAAAGGTTAAGTTTGTGGGCCTATATGTGCTAATATTACCCACCTACATGTGTGTACTTAAACCTCCCATCAATTCAAGAATGTTTATTTAACGGTTAAGTTTGTTGGCCTATATGTGCTAATATTACCCACCAACCCAATATGTACTTAACCCTCCTGCACATTTGTCATGTTGGTTAAGAGTTTTCCATCCATGTTAACTTAAACCACCCATTCGTCGTGTCATGTTTGTTAAGTGTTTCTTATTAACTAACCCCGTTCGTTCATCAAGTTATATTGGTGAAGTGTTTTCTTGTTAACTTAACCCCACGTGTTCATCATGTTATATTGGCTAAATGTCATCAATCAATTCAAGTTAACTTAACCCAACTACTTATCATGTTACTTTGGTTAATTGTTGCCTCCTTGTGTCAACTTAACCCTACCACAAATCAAGTTATATTGGTTAAGTGTTGCCCTCTTATTTTAACTTAACCTTACCACAAATCAAGTTATATTGGTTAAGTGTTGCCCTCTTGCATTAACTTAACCTTATCACAAATTAAGTTATATTGGTTAAGTGTTGCCCTCTTGTTTTAACTTAACCTAACCACAAATCAAGTTATATTGGTTAAGTGTTTCTTATTAATTAACCCTACCATTCATCATGCTACACTGGTTAAGTGTTTCCTATTAACTTAACCCTAGTCATTTCTTAGCATGTCTTGTTCATTAGCATTAATTGATTTTTTAATGCACCAACCTCTCACATAATGTGGTGTTGCGGTTACTGGATGTGTCGGGCGGTTCCGGGCAGTTTTACACCACAAATCAATCCGACCTTGGGTTTTTCTTGGGCATGATGCACTAACCTCTCACATTAGATAGGTGTTGTTGTGGTTACTAGATGTGGCGGGCAGTTCCGGGCAGTTTTACACCACAACTCAATCTAACCTCCGGTTAGGCATATTCATCTTTTCAATAATTTACATATTTAAAGATTATATGTAAGTTATTCACTATTATTGTCAAATTTCAGATTATGCCACTTTTTCCATAAATGTCCAAGTCTAGATTTATATGCTAATTATCCAAACTAGTCATATTCCAATTCTAAAGTTATGCCCAACAAAGCTAATTGCAAGTTATGGCCCCAAATTCAATTTTGAGTTATTACTCAAATTAGGCTACATCTGATCTTCCCAAGTTTGTACTAATAGTCATGCCCCAATACCCCAAGTTCGCAATAGAGACAAATTATGCCCTAAATCATAAGTTACAAAATTATGTTCCACCATTACCAAATAGACTATTCTCCATTACCCTCGCATTCCAATCGCTTGCATAATAAGTTTCAGTCTATATTCGAGGTTAATCTAGATTCATAAAATAAAGGGGATGAAAGAGGAACATAAACGAGAGTAGGCATAAAACAGGCATTAAAATGGTAGATCTGTCAAATATTTGAGACCTAAGAGGATTACAGATCTGTTAGAGTTGGGGTATAACAAAGATAGATCTGAAACATACTGACAGAAAAAACCTCATAGACATATAGATCTGATATAAATAACACCATGAACCTAAAAGGATTATATATCAGATGTCCAACAAAGACATGCATGATTGAATTATAACTTCCTAGGCAAGTAAATCATTGATTCAATAGAAAGATAGGAATTAATCTAAAAGATTTGTCTTATCATCAGGCATGGACTTAGATCCATTTCATTATATGCCATTTAGGTGTTTAAATCTGAAAATAACTTGAACTTACATGTTTATTGTTCAATTTACGCCCCAAACCCCAAGTTATATGTCCAATATACTTTATGCCTCAAATCTCAAGTCATATGTCCAATACTTTATGCCTCAAATAGCAAGTCATATGTCCAATACTTTATGCCTCATATCTCAAGTCATATATTTGATACACTTTATGTTTTTAATACAACATGTGTTATGTCCTCAAATCATTACAACTCAATTATGCCTAATTATACACAATTTAATACTTTTCCCAAATTTTAGCGCTAGTCATGTCCAAATCATATTTTATGCCCAATTTTATTTCCAACGTACGTTCATCTCTTATGAGAACTGGCTCAGGCTCGCAGTAGCCTGGCTATAAAACAAAAAGGGAAGAAGGAAAGAAGAGACAAAGAATGGACATAATATTATCAATGAGATAGATCCAAAGGATATAGAAAGACAGATAGAAATAGGCATAATCTTAGATCCAGATTTATTACAATGTCAGAATCACAATTAACTTTTATTTCTGAAAGTAACGTGAACATACAAATTATAGAACAGTTTTGAATTCTGGGATCTGTATTATGAAACTGAATAGTTCTCCCTTGAAGTAGACTATTTGTTCTCCTAATATAGATTTGATTTGATTCTTAGAAATAGTTGTTGAAGTCGTTGACTTAGCCTTTAAATCTCTACTTGAATTCTAACTTGATTCTTCTAAGGACTTGAGCAACATAACCCCGTTTTTAATTTATTTTGATACAAATTAAGGTAGAGTATATGAGTAATGAAGTTGTGTAGAAAAACTGTAGCCTTAGGGGTGTTTATATAGCATAGGGATCAATGAATCTTGTTAGAACGGGCGTCCAAATGCAGAAAAATGAATCTGTCCTTGGATCCGGAAATAGGGGGGAGGTCGACCCATAGGTTGACCCCCTGGTTGACCTGTCTGACCCACGTCGACCCTTTGGTCGACCTGGGTCCTCGCCGGGAAATTTCCCGCCCAGCCCGGGTGTGTGATTTGGATTTCGAATTTCAAACCTGAGCTGTTTTATATAAACTCCTGAAACTTCTGAAGGTCATAACTTCTTCATACGGAGTCCGATTTATGCAAACTCGGACTCTATCTCAAGCAGAATTCCGAGATGAACACAATGGCATAACCCATTTCCCTTAATTATTCTTTTAAAAATTAAGTATACTTTAATTTGTTACTTTTCCATTCACAGAAAATATGGGGTGTTACAATTTATCATTAGCCTACTTCATTAAGTCGAGTTTTGAAATAAACAAATCAGAAAATCGAATTCTTAATCATTGTTAATGGTAAAGAAAGGAAGCATCAACATTTATCAGTCTCTAAGAAATTGAAGATATGAGTAAACAATAGGTGGAAGAGAGATTACAATGATGAAATTGCAAACCCATATTCCAAAAGTGAACAAAAAACAAAAAAGTAGATAATGAGGAATAAAAGTGATTAACAATTTTCATTTGAAGACATACTTTTTAGTCCGATACTTCTTTATTATATATGGTTTTCTATTATGTTTTTGTTTTTTTTAAAATCTCTAATCCATAAACAAGGATGGAATTACACTATGTAGTTGAGGAAATTCTCAACTGAAGGAAAAATTTAAGAGATAACTTTTTGTCTTAAAGTTAGAATAATAATGTAACGTCCTAGAAATTTCAACAACTGGAATATAAGATTAATAGAGATGTAACGATTAATAATCAATTTTATATTAGATACTAGGTTTAGAGATTTAAAAATAAAAAATTATTGGTTTAAATAATAATTAAATTTGATATTAAATTCAGAATGATTACTCTGCATTAATTAATTATTTATAACTAATCGATAATAAATGGGTTGATATTTCAAATTAAATTTGAATTCTAATTAAGAAATTCAAATGAATTAGGTAGGATATTATTATAAAGCTTAAAATATAAATGGTTGAATTTAAAAATAATAAACGTTGTTGACGTTAAATGAATTGGAAATTTGATTTGTTGAGACATATTGAAATTTGCTTAGATATGTGCGTATTTGTGTATTTGAATTTAATGCCTCAAATTTGAGGTTGAAACAGAGTTATTGATGGATAAACTGAATAAAATCAGTGAACCAATTAATAATTTAAAATTAAAAATAACATTGTGTACATATGAAGTTGAATTACAACCAGATTAATTTTAATGGTCAGAATGTTGAAACGAAGGGGTATGTATAATTTTTATCGCGAAGGTGTGTTGACGGTACGAATTTAGGGCGTTACGTGATAATTCGCGATATAGTTAAATATTAAATTATGCCCTAATATAACTTACATCAGATAAAAATGCGCCGACCTACATCTGTAAACCTTCGCTACCCCATGCCTATTTGATTACACTTCTTTTTTATCTTCACAAAATTTTCCTATAAATAAACCCTCATCCATGGCGTCTCCCCAAATCCTTCAATAAAGATTTTTTTTCCTTTGTTCCTCAAAATATTCTTTCCCAAATCAAATTCAAAATTTGTTCTTTCCCCAAACAGCTTCTCTCCAATACAATTTCTGTGACCTCCAAAATAAATTTGCTTCATCCCTAAAAATTTATTCGGCGTCAATCTTTTATACCACCTCCCACACTTGCATGAAAATCAAGATCAGAACTCAACGGCCTCACGGTGCCTATTCTCCTCGTTCGAAGCAGTGCATGGAACCGCCACCACTACGCGTACACACCGCCTTTGAAGTCTTGACCGAAGCCGACACCCTGTCTGTTACATACACTTTTGTTTTACTGCAAGTGAGCATCTCACTCACGATTAATCTCAGTTTCATGTGAATTGATTTCGACTTAAGCTAAAGTATAAATATTTGATTTTGGGGTTTGTTTGTCATTGTTTGATTCATCTTAATCTATTTGTTGATTGTCCCCATCACTTTTGTTACAACCCAGAAAATCAGAACCAATTTAAAAAATTTATTTTGGCAATTTTGATGAATTTTGAATATTTAAAATCGATTATTTTAAATAATAATGACGAAAAATTTATTTTCGATGAAGTTAAAACTAATAATATTTATTTTAATTATAAAAGGAATTGAAATTGGCGCGGTAGGTTGAAAATTCGATTTCAAATTTCAAATGAATGTACAGGATTCAAAATAAACCGGATTTTAGCAAAACCCAAAATGTTTGAATCTATTTGAAAATATCTTTCCAATGAATCTGAAAAATTGATGTTTCATAGGGGAATAAAAAGTTACATCCAGTTGAAAATTCAGAATAGTTGCTATGGAAATATAGCGCTTAAAAATAGCCATTTTGCAAACGATCTCCGTTTTCGACGAAACCACTTTTTTTGGATCCCGGGTGTCAAATTATTGTTAGATTCCAATTTTCATAGTTACGGAATCAATATGTGAGCGTGGCAAAAGAAAACGTGTTTTAATAATTTCATTCAATTTGGATCGACCAGAAATTGGCCATTTTCCAAACGGTCTTCAAATTCGATGAAATTAGTTTTGTTAGGACTGCTTCGTCAAACCATAGCTAAATTTATTTTTCTGGAATTTTTGGAGTCTGTAGGTGGCCATAGTAAATTGAAATGTACGATTGAATTGAATATATGAAGATTTATATTTTAATTTTAACGGAAACTGATCGAAACATTAGAACTGGATTACAAAATATATCGCATTGTGTTCGGAATGGGGGTAATTAGCTAAGGACAACAGTCAGTGGGTTTGATTTGGGGTTCGTATAGAAAAGTTACTTTTTTGAATTAAAAATAAAAATAAAATAATATAATTATATATCTCAGCCCCCACCCCCGTTTATTTTCTAAACCTAATCTTGATTAAAAAAACCGCTTCCTCCAAACCCCATGCCGCCGCCGTTGACGGGCTCTCCCCCAGCCACCGCGCTGCTCCACCGCCGCCCAGGCTGGCGCACACCCCCTCCGATCCCTCTTCTCCCTCTCCCCTCCTTCTTTCTCGACCTCCTCCTTAATTCAAACCCTAAACACTCACTAAACCGAGCCGCCACCGCCTCCCTAGGCCTCACCTCGGCTAGCCGCCGACCATAGTGGTCCCCCGCTATCTATGACACGTTACCTGGACGCCGAACCTCCCCATACTCCTCTGGTAAGTTTTTATATACATGAATAGCAATAAAAAATCCAATTTTTCTGGTTATTTTATATGAATGCGAATAGAGTTAGGATTTTTTGTTAGGCAAAGTTTTGGTTTTTATAAAATAAAAAGAAATGATTTTACAAAATAAGAAAAGATTTGATTTTATAAATAGGAAAGATTATATTTTTAGAAATAGAAAGATTTGATTTTTAGAAGTGAAAAGATTATATTTCTAGAAAAGAAAAGATTAGATGTTTATAGAAGAAAAGATTAGATTTTTAATATGGTAAAAATAGGATCTTTGGTTATGTAAAAATACGGGTTGATATTTGACGTACACTAATCCTAACTGTTTAATTGTATGTCAATCGATAGGTTGACAGACTGCTGTAAGCGTTAAATATTCATATTTAATGCTTATACAGTGTAGAATGCACTCTGGATGATGGTTGACTGTGTTTGATTATTGTTGTATATATGTGTTGTATGAAATCCATATAAATCACATTATATGGTAATTGACTATGTCTGATTCCAGCTCAGAAAGAAGGAATATTTTAAAATAACGAATATTTTAAAATAATATTCAGTAAAAGATCAAAAATCTGATTTTGATGTCCGATTTGGGATGGACATGATTATATTCAAATATATAAAGCCATGTTGATTAGATTAACTCCATTTTGACGTGAACGATATTTATATCGATTTTATTAATTTTTGTAATGAATATCGAAGATGAAGTGATTTATAAATATAATATTTTGAAAATATTACCATTTATATATTAATGATATGGAATATGCAATTATGATTTGAAATTGAATATGAAGTTGAAATCGTTTTGAAAACGAATTTGAAACGATTTATAAAATAAGTTTTAAATGTAAATCGATGAAATATGTATAATATATATATTATATATATAATACATATATTATATATATTCAATAGACTGAATAGAACGTGTCGCGCCATGGTAGTTCGCGAATTTCGACCATTGACTCCGAATGGACATTATAGGAAATCCGACCGTAGAACTCTCCTAAAACCGAAACCATTGTCGTATCGAAAAGAGCTTTCTGACGAATATTATAGATTTAAAATCTAATGGTTGGATTTGGAATTATGTCCAAATCAAATTTGGAAAAGGTCGTTGTAAATGCAATTTGATGACCGTTTATGGAAATCGACTGTACGGGCTTTGATAAAATTATTAAAAATATCACTAATTTGTGTAAAATCATAATAAATGATTTGGAAAGAATTGGGATGAAAAATTCCCTATTTGAAAAGATAAAAATATGTTTTTATCAAAGTGAACTAGTTATTAACTAGATTTGAAATCCAAAATTTTTATATAAATGAATTGGATTTGAAATGGTTTTAAAAATAATTGGAATTTCCAATATACGAATTAGAATGGATTTGAATCGAAATTATCTTCGAAATATTTTGATATTGGATTCCGTGACTATATGGATATTGTGGAGGAATTTGGAACATATATGTTGTCATTCCAATACGATATTTGTTGGTTTCAGAATTTGATATTAAATATAAGCCGATATATTTTCTATTTAGAGCCTTGTGTTTAATATCAAATTGGATTTTGGGTTTGTCGTGAATGGTATCTATAATAATACTATTCTTGAACCCAATGGAGTTAAGAAAATTAGAACTGACTGGAGATTTGCTAAGTTGAATGGTTTCCTGGGTATTGATCTGATGTTGGTTTCGACCTTCGAGATTAATACTTTGGGAATTGTTCTCTTACTAATTTATTGTTAGAGACTGACGAGATGGGGTTTTCAGTAACACTGTTCTTAAACCCAGTGTGAAAAGAATAAATCTTTTAATTAAGATTTAAAGAAGAATTACCAATTAATTAACATTTAATTAGAACTGAAAATGGAATGTGAATTGGATTTATTGTGAACTGTGTTTTTAACGACATTTGTTCTTTAACCCGATTTACCGTGAAATGTAATTTGGAATTTATAAATCTTTTTATTAAGATTTAACGGGAATTTTCCAAAGTAAAGTTTTCCAATTTAATATACTAAATTGGATGATAACAATCGAAGTGAACTTTTGTGGAGGAAGACTGTTAACACATATGGAATTTAAAAGGTTGTGCCGTTATTCTATTTATATTATTAGTCGAATACGGAAATTGCTATAGATTATATATTGATTTGTTTTTCCGTGAAAATTCCATAATTAATGGTAGGTGATTTGGGTTAATCGTGAACGTGTTTTAAGTGACATTGGCTCTTTAACCTAGTTAAAGACATGATTTATTTCCTAGATTTGACTAATCATTAATATTGATTTTTGGAAAGGCTAAAACTGAATGAGAGTTTTAATGAATCCTTAATTAGATTGAAAAGTGAATGTGATAATTAAAATTATCAATTCAGGAAAATGATCGAGATTGGAGTATCACCAGTTTTGCTCCAAGCGATAGTTAAATCTTTAATTAGATTTAAACGTGAAATGGTAGTTAATATTTACCGATAACACTGTGGTGTTAGATATGGAGTATTACCAGTTTTTTTCCATGGGATGAATAGGTTGGGATTGGGAAATATAATAAATGATTACTTCAGTAAGGTTCTCTAATCCCGACTAGTTTGGAAAACCTTAATAAGGTTTGAAATTGTGAAAAGAATATTTGAATAAAAGAATATTCTAAATTTGAATAAGGCGTATGTTGTGTTTGTGCAGCACTTTTTTAATTATATACGCGAGTTATTCGGAAAGGCCGGGTTTATACCCATTCTGAATAACTGATTCGACAATAAGTCGACGATAAAGATGGTGGTTGAAGACCGGAGGTCTTCACATTGTTTGGATGATTACTGATGTCTTGATTTGGCTGCACACCCAAGACGAGGTAATAAGTGGTGATCGTCCAGACGTACTTGGAGATCGATGGGTATGTGAGGGCCTCTCTACAATATTGGAGATACAGGACGAGGAATAAGGTGCCTCCGGTTTCGTTTAGACCCAGAACGAACTTGTAAATGGATTGTGTGTCTGACATTGGATTTTATTCTGTGTTGATTGATTTTTATTAAATATATATCTGTTTGGCGGTGGAGAATTTATTCTCTTGCTTAACGCCCTTCGCTAAAACGTACGAGCTCAGAGGTTATATATCGATAGATATCAGTCGCATGGCATGAATTGCCTGTGTGGCATGTTGAGATGCAGTTATCAAGGCTTTTGTTGAAAAGCATAGACTTGTGGTCGATGATCAAAGCATAGCTTTAGTATAGCGCCGCTTTGTGTATAGCATTAATTCACGAGCTTCACTTCCCGGTATGAACCTAAAACGAGAGAGGATCTAGGGAGAACATGCGTTTCTTTCTAGCTAGAGATGATGTCAGCATTCTACAAGCCTAGGCATTTTACTTATGTGGATAATGGATTGCAAGGCGCCTCAGTTATATCGGTCACTTCGGTGTCGATGGATGGTTTGGTCGGTATATGACCAGTTTACACCCCATAGGATGGTGAGACGTATTGTTCAGGGAATTATTAATCGATTTCATGTGGACCAGCCCAGTGGCTCCTAAGCGTCGATGTGCTCTGACCCTGAGGCTTGGGGTAGAGAGTCTTGAAGAGGTAAGGATGATCCCTTGCCTTGGTTCATGATGGAAATCCAACTTCCAATACGACATGTGCAGTTTTGATTATAAACCTATATTGGCGGCATAGTGGCATGGGACGCTCATGTCGTCTATGATTGATACATTTACATTCGAAGTTGTTTTCATACACTTTACATTATAATAGTATTAAAAAGATTTGTTTTAAACGTACCAAGCATTATTTGGCTATTATATTGTAAAACTCTATCCTCCGGTTTGCGTTGCATTGTGTGATGGGACCTAGTCTTAAAATAGCTTCATTGTTCTTTATTTAGTAATTGCGTTGCTTGTTTTATGCACTGGTATTCTTGGGGTTAAAACCCGTTCCATGTTATATGGCGTGGTCCCTTGATTTACCTAACTTTAAAATAAAGATTAATAACTGTTTTAGTTCTAGAACCAGTCACATGACTGACCTAGAGTTTATTGTTTTAACCTAAACTCTGGGTGCCCCTATTTTCCACATAGGCAGCTAGTAGTTGGGTTTTTGCAGATATTATATTTACAGGTTCCTGGTTTATAGCTGAAGGGATATTCAGAAAGCTGTATATCTGTGTATTTCTTTCAGTTGTGTTTTGTATTGATAAAATTGTAAATCTCTGATGTTTATCAAATGTACAATATTTATTCATACTCTTTATATTCTTTACTTTAATGTGAATTGTTGTAATAAGCAATGAAATGTTCTTTTGTTTGTGTCCTGATTTGTCGCGTTATCAACTCAATCCGTTCTTTCTCTTCCTTTCAAAGACTGGGGAAGTTTGGGTCGTGTCAATTTGGTATCAGAGCTTTGGTTTATAGAGCTCGAGAACATGACACATTAGAACCAAACGAAAGAATTCATCAGTGATTAGATTAGTAATATCCAATGAGAATGACTCTTTAGAGATAGGATCAGTAGTATCCTAGAACGAGTATGAAGAGTAGTGTTTTCAAAATAAAAGTGAAAACCAATTTTGTTTTGAAAATTTAAACCATTTTATACGTATCTGAATATTCATTTTAAATTGATTTGGACAATTGAGTATGTAAAGATTTTGTATATACGCCTTGCAAACGTGTAGTCGAAGTTTTAATATACTAGATAGATATAGAATCACACTCTAGTCGCCCGGAGATGACAATGATGATAGCAGCTGCCTCATCAGTATATATGTTCGAGTTTCAAAAGTGGGATCTTTATATATTTCCTATTGACTGGTGTGAGAACCAAAACTAGATGAGGCTTATTGTTGTGATTTGACATCAAAAATATGATTTTTGAATATATATATATATTAAAGATATGTGTTTGAAATGATAATTAACTAATTGATTGATGATTGTATTGTGTGATTATTCATTTAAACCAACATATAGATGCATGGTAAATTTGGGCCAAATTGTATCAAATTTTGGAACTGTACTGAAAATTTGTTGAAATTGCATACACGTACATGCATATACATTGAACAGGTCATAGCAAGGAGGTTAGAGCAGAGGAATAAAATTGTATGCCCGACAAATAGGTACATGTTTACTAATTTTTGGGTTTGGATGATTTTATGAGCCGCTTGGCTAGCCGCTTGGCTTTTTCTTTTTCTTTTTGAGATGAGAGGGCCTGCGTAGCGGTTTGGGAATTTTCCCGATGCTCCCCGTACAATGGAGGTTATGGAGAAATTTTTCAAAAATTTAGAGGTCTAGCCAAATTTTTGAAGAATTGGAAAATTCTTAGAAACTGAAAAGTTGAAGAATGAAAGCCAGAATGAAAGTTGAGTCGGCTAGTTAAAAAACTTTCAGCTCCGTTCCTTTTCGAGGACGAAAAGATTTTAAGTGGCAGAGATTGTAACAACCCGGAAAATCAGAACCAATTAAAAATTTTTATTTTGGCAATTTTGATGATTTTGAATATTCAAAATAGATTATTTTAAATAATAACAACGGAAAATTTATTTTTGACGATGTTAAAACGAATAATATTTATTTTAATTATAAAAGGAATTGAAAATGGCGCGGTAGTTTGAAAATTCGATTTCAAATTTCAAACGAATGCATAGGATTCAAAATAAACTTGATTTTAGTGAAGCCCAAATATTAGAATCTATTTGAAAATATCTTTCCAACGAATTCGAAAAATTGAAATTTCATAGCGGGAGTAAAAAATTATGTCCAGTTGAAAATTCAGAATAGTCGCTATGGAAATATAGCCCTTAAAAATAGCCATTTTGCAAACGACTTCCATTTTCGTTGAAACCATTTTTGTTGGATTCGAGATATCAATTTATTGCTAGATTCCAATTTTCATAATTTATGGAATCAATATGTGAGCGTGGAAAAAGAAAACGTGTTTTAACAGTTTCAGTCAATTTGGATCGACAAGAAATTGGCCATTTTTCAAACGGTCTTCAAATTCAACAAAATTAGTTTTGTTAGGACCGTATCGTCAAAACATAGCTAGATTTATTTTTCTGGAATTTTTGGAGTTTGTATGTGGCCCCAATAGATTGAAATGTATGTTTGAATTGAATATATATAGATTTATATTTTAATTTTAACGGAAACTGATCGAAATGTTAGAATTGGGTTACGTCACATATCCTATTGTGTTTGGAATGTGGGTAATTAGTTAGGGACAACAGTTAGTGGGTTTGATTTAGGGTTCATATAGAAAAGTTAATTTTTTGAATTTAAAATAAAAATAAAATAATATAATTATATATCTCAGGCCCCCTCGTTTATTTTCTAAACCTAATCTAAAAAAAAAACCCCGCTTCCCCAAATCCCATGCCGCCATCGTCGACGGGCTCTCCACCAGCCACCGCGCTGCTTGGCGCGCACCCCTCCGATCCCTTTTCTCCTTCTCCCCTCCTTCGTCCCCGACCTCCTCCTTAATTTAAACCCTAAACGCCTACTAAACCGAGCCGCCACCGCCTCCCTAGGCCCCACCTCGGCCACTCGCCGACCATAGTGGTCCCCCGCCACCTCTGACTTGCCACCTGGATGCCGAACCTCCCCATACTCCTCCGGTAAGTTTTTATATACATGAACAACAATAAAAAAAATGAAATTTTCTGATTATTTTATAGGAATGCGAATAGAGTTAAGATTTTTCGTTAGGTAAAGCTTTGGTTTTTATAAAATAAAAATAAATGATTTTTATAAAATAAGAAAAGATTTGATTTTATAGACAGGAAAGATTATATTTTTAGAAATAGAGAGATTTTATTTTTAGAAGTGAAAAGATTATATTTCTAGAGGAGAAAAGATTAGATCTTTATAGAAGAAAAGATTAGATTTTTAATAAGGTAAAAATGCGATCTTTGGTTATGTAAAAATACGATTTTTAGTTAAGTAAAAATATAAATTTTAGCAAATAGAGATATGATTTTTAATGATATAAAAATAGGATTTTTTTTTTGTATAATTGAGAATATAAAAATATTATTTTTATACGAGTAGCGATAAAAATTTGATTTTTATGTACATAAAGTAGCGATAAAAATATGGCTTTTATTATATATATAGCAAAGTAAAAGTATGATTTTTAATATATAAACATCATATAAAAAATGTGATTTTTATTATGAACAGCGTGAAAAGATTGCGTTGGAATTTCGGGTGAATCCAAACCGTTTAGAAATAAAAATGTCGGAGTGGAAACCAAAGGTGAGAACTACTCACTTTAGTTTTATTTGTTAGTTAAAAAATATACAAGGATGCAGACGGTGCTTAGCAGCACACGACACTCGTCGTCCACAGGCCATGGATGACTTGTTTGTTTATTTGATTGTGTTGTGAAAATTGATTGTGTGATGTGGAATGGAATAAAATATTTTGTAGTTAAAAATATAATTTTTAACGTGTATATGTATAAATATTCATAAACAAATCGGACGATTTGTTTGTGTATACACATTTGACTGATATGGATTAGGACGATAAATTTTACACATCGCTCAACTACACAAATAATATTATGTGTTTGTGGATTGAAACCCCAAACGGGTGTTGGGATGATATTTGACTTACACCATTCCTAACTGTTTAGTTGTATGTCAATCGAAAGGTTGACAGACTGTTGTAAGAATTAAATATTCATATTTAATGCTTATACAGTGTAGAATGCACTCTGGATGATGGTTAACTGTGTTTGATTATTGTTGTATACATGTGTCGTACGAAATCCATATAAATCACATTATATGGTAATTGACTGTGTCTGATTTCAGTTCAAAAAGAAGGAATATTTTAAAATAACGAATATTTTAAAATAATATTCAGTAAAAGATCAAAATCTGATTTTGATGTCTGATTTGGGATGGACACGATTATATTTAAATATATAAAGCCATGCTGATTAGATTAACGCCATTTTGACGTTAACGATATTTATATCGATTTTATTCATTTTTATAATGAATAACGAAGATGAAGTGATTTCAAAATATAATATCTTGAAAATATTAATCACTTACATTTTAATGATATATAATATTCAACTTTGATTTGAAATTGAATTTAAAGTTGAAATCATTTTGAAAACGAATTTAAAACAATTTATAAAATATGTTTTAAATGGAAATCGATGAAATATATATAATATATATTATACATATTTAATGGCCTGAATAGAACGCGCCGCGCCGCGGCTGTTCGCGAATTTCGACCATTGACTCCAAATGACCGTTATGGAAATCCAACCGTCGGACTCTCCTAAAATTGGAAGCGTTTGGTTCGTATCGAAAAGGGCTTTCCAATGAATATTAGAGATTTGAAATTTAACCGTTGGATTTGGAATTATGTCCAAATCAAATTTGGAAAAGGTCGATGTAAGTGCAGTTTGATGGCCGTTTATCGAAATCGACTGAACAGCCTTTGATAAAATTATTAAAAATATCAATAATTTGTGTAAAATCATAATAAATTATTTGGAAAGAATTGGGATGAAAAATTCCATATTTGAAAAGATAAAAATATATTTTTATCGAAATGAACTAGTTATTAACTAGTTTTGAAATCCAATATTTTTATATAAATAAATTGGATTTGAAATGGTTTTAAAAATAACCAGAATTTCCGATATATGAATTGGAATGGATTTGAACCAAAATTATCTTCGTAATATTTCGATATTCGATTCTGTGATTATAGGATATTGTGGAAGAATTTGGAAGATATGTATATCGTTATTCCAATACGATATTTGTTGATTTCAGAATCTGATATTGAATATAAGCCGATATATTTTCTATTCAGAGCTTTATGTTTAATATCAAATTGGATTTTGGGTTTGTCCTGAATGGTGTCTTTAATAATCCTATTCTTAAAACCAATGGAGTTAAGAAAATTAGAACTGACCGAAGATTAGCTAAGTTGAATGGTTTCCTGGGTATTGATCTGATGTTGGTTTCGGCCTTCGAGATTAATACTTAGGGAATAGTTCTCTTACTAACTTACGGTTAGAGACTGATGGGATAGGGCTTTCAGTAACACTGTTCTTAAACCCAGTGTGAAAAGAATAAATCTTTTAATTAAGATTTAAAGAAGAATTACCAATTGATTAACATTTAATTGGAACTAAAAATGGAATGTTAATTGGGTTTATTGTGAACTGTGTTTTTAACGACATTCATTCTTTAACCCAATTTACAGTGAAATGTGATTTGGAATTTATAAATATTTTTATTAAGATTTATCGGGAATTTTCCAAAGTAAAGTTTTCCAATTTAATATATTAAATTGGAATTGAATGGAATTCGATTGATAATAATCGAAGTGAACTTCTGTGGAGGAAGACTGTTAATACATATGGAATTTAAAAGGCTTTGTCATTATTCTATTTATATTATTAGTCAGATATAAAATTGATATCGATTATATATTGATTTGTATTCCCGTGAAAATTCCATAATTAATGGAAGGTAATTTGGGTTTATCGTGAACCGTGTTTTAAATGACATTGGCTCTTTAACCCAGTTAAAGATAGGATTTACTTCCTAGATATGAATAATCATTAATATTGATTTTTGGAAAGGTTAAAACTGAATGAGAGTTTTAATGAATCTTTAATTAGATTGAAAAGTGAATGTGATAATTAAAATTATCAATTCAGGAAAATGATTGAGAATGGAGTATCATCAGTTTTTCTCCAAGCGTTAGATAAATCTTTAATTAGATTTGAATGTGAAATGGTAATTAATATTTACCGGTAAAACTTTGGTGTTAGACATGGAGTATTACCAGTTTTGTTCCGTGGGATGAATAGTTTGGGATTGGGAAATATTATAAATGATTACTTCGGTAAGGTTCGCTAACCCTGACTAGTTTTGTGATGACCCCAAAACTTCCATAGACCGAAAATAAGGATAATCATCTTGGAATACAACATATTTACAACAAAAACAGATCTCAGATAATTTTCAAAACACATAAACCATTGCAGCGGAAATAAATGCCATCAGCATCACAACAGAATCATCAGAGCTTGCAGTTTACAGGATCCCCTTAGCATAATAGAAGTCTTAACAAAAGAGAAACAAGTCTCAAATGAAAGGAAGTAAGTTTCAAATCCCATTACATACATCCAAAGCAAAAGATAGAAAAATGTTTCAAAAGCAGAATAAAAGATGGAGAAAAGGTCTTCTTCTTCTTTCTTCCAAAGCAAGCTCCAACCAGAAAGTATCACCTAGAAACCTGTCAATTGTCCGCCTGTGTAGAAAGAGGGCATCTGAGTTTGCAAAAGTGAAACAAACTACGAGTCAGTCATAGGACTGGTGTGAGAATTCTTAACTAAATTAACTATCAAGATGGCAAATCTCAGGACCACGCCGCTAACGTGGAACGGGTTTACTCCATTGGATTGCCAGTGCAATATTTTATAAAGTTTATATAAAACAGCGAAATGACTTTTGAAAAATGAAATCATCATAAGACTCAGATCCTATCACACAATGCAACGCACACAGGAGGATAGAGTTTTCCCTTATGATGATCAAACATGCTTAATACGCGAAAAGTAATATTTTAATATTATCATTAGTGTTTAAGCAGTGTTAAAATACTTCAATAAAATATATCAATCCTAGACGACATAGTACCCCAAGTTTACAATCAAAACCGAAATGTCGTCGTATTAGGAATTGGTTTTCTGTCATGAAATCAAGGCTAGGGATCGTCCTCTTCCGATTCGAGACACTCTAGCAAATGACTCAGGATCACACCTATGGGCAACCCCTGGATGCGGTAGGGCCGGTCCCTACCTAACGGTAGTGGATTAGTTATGCCGGAACACAAGTTTCTTGGTCCCTATGGACCTATAATATGACCACTTCCGACCTATAAAAATCAGAGGTACCTCAATCCAAAATCCACATAAGTAAAATGCCGGGCCGTGTCAAAACCCAAGCACCACTCCTAGCTAGAAAGAAATGTGTGCACTCCCTACGGTCCATATCCCTTTTTGACTCATACCGGGGTGTGAGGCTCGCGAAGTCACGATATACACAAAGCTATGCCTAACCAGGCTATGCTTTGATCATCAGCCACAAGGCCTTCTTTTCAACAAAGCCTTGATCATTGCATCTCGGCGTGCCACATTGACAATTCAACGCCATGCGATCGATAACTATCACTACGTTTCAGGGTGTTAAGTAGAGAATAAATTCTCCACCACCAAACAGACATATATTAATAGAAATTGATTTAATTACATGAAGTGGATTCCAACGTCAGACACACATCCATTTACAAGTCCGTTCTGGGTCTGAACGAAACCGAAGACACCAAAAGGGCGCTCGCTTATCCGCACGACCAACACACACGTCCGGACAATTACTGCTTCAAGCCAGTCCTGGGAGCAAGTCAGTCCAAGGTATCAGAAGTCATCGTCCATTCGATGTGAAGATCGCCGGTCTTCAACCATCGTCTTCTCACATCTTTGATTCAATCGCCGTTCAATTATTTGAAATGAGTTAAACTCGGCCTTTTCAAATAATTGTCGCATAATTATAGTTTAAAACATTTCATATATATTTATAACTATTTATCGCTATTTTTTTATTAAAAATAGCTCAAAATATATAAACGACGTTTGGGGTCAATGGGCGGCGCTAGCGCTGCTTTTTCCAAAATTTGATTTACACATATCTTAAAATCTTACTGTCGGATTTTGATGAAATTTATATCGTTGGAAAGCTCTTCCCAAAGCGGTCCTAACGGTTCAAGTTTTGGGAAAATCCAACGGTCGGATCTTTCTATATATTCGTTTGAAGTTACGATTATCGATACGTGAACTGCCGCGCTCGTTTCATTTAATTTTATTCTTTTATATTTATATATATAAACCATTTCAGGGATTTCCTTTATTAAAATCCATTCCTTTTATTCTATGAAAGAAATATTTTCGTCCGCCAATTCTAATGCGACAAAAATGATGGTTTCAACAATGTATCATTTTAAATCAAACAAAAATGGGATTTTTGTTCGCCAACTCTAATGCGACCAAAAATGATGTTTTAACGATGTTTATTTTCAACAAAAATGTCATTTTTGTTCGCCAATTCTAATGCGACCAAAAATGATGGTTTAAAATGTACATTTTCTATATTCAATAAAATGACATTTTTGTTCGCCAATTCTAATGCGACCAAAAATGATATTTTAAAATGTACATTTCAATTTCAACAAAATGACATTTTTGTTCGCCAATTCTAATGTGACCAAAAATGATGGTTTAAAATGTACATTTTCTATATTCAATAAAATGATCTGTCCCTTATTCTTAATATTTACATAAAATGTAAATCTCTTTTTATTCTTGCCTATTTACATTGAAAATGAAAATGTCTTTTTATTCTTTTCTATTTACATTGAAAAATGGAAATGTCTTTTTATTCTTTTCTATTTACATTGAAAAATGAAAATGTCTTTTTATTCTTTTCTATTTACATTGAAAAATGAAAATGTCTTTTTATTCTATTCTATTTACATTGAAAAATGAAAATGTCTTTTTATTCTTTTCTATTTACATTGAAAAATGAAAATGTCTTTTTGTTCTTTTCTATTTACATTGAAAAATGAAAATGTCTTTTTATTCTTTTCTATTTACATTGAAAAATGAAAATGTCTTTTTATTCTTTTCTATAACTAAGGGAACTCAATTTAAAAGTTAATTCATCTTTCTATGTAATATTTGCATTGTAAAATGCAATTTTAAAAAGGTGAACTTATTTCTAATTTAAACATCTTTTCTAGTGTCAACATTCCTCATATAAATATATTCCCTAATGTCAATATTTGATTCATTTCAACTATACAAACATGACGATGAAATTTGGTTCATTTTAACTATACTAACACGACGATGAAATTTGGTTCATATTAACTATACTAACATGACGATGAAATTTGATTCATATCAACTATACTAACACGACGATGAAATTTGGTTCATATCAACTATACTAACATGGCGATGAAATTTGGTTCATTTTTGATGAATCACAATAAAGGTCTCATCTTATTTTCATTTGTAAATCAAATAAGATGTCTAATATTTATTTTATCTTTTAGTTAAAGTTTAAAAGATATAAATTTTCTATATTTTATAAATCAAATAAAGACCTACACTTTCTTTTATTTCGTAAAACAAAATAAAGGATTCAAGCTTTTCTCTTATATTTTGTAAATAAAAGATTCAAACTTTTCTTTTATATAGTAAACAAAAGATTCAACTTCCTTTTATATTGTAAATAAAAGATTCAACTTTCTCTTATATTGTAAATAAAAGATTCAAAAACAAAAGATTAGAACTTTAATTTGTTTTCAAGACAAAAGATTAAAACTTTGATTATATTTTGTTTATCAAACAAAGGTTAAAACTTTGATTATATTTTGTTTATTTTTAAATAAGAATTCAACTTAAATAAAAGGATTAAAAGTAAAAATAAAAAGATGGGTACTTTATTATGATTACATCAGAATATTACAGATCTAAACTGTCAAACTATAACATGATATCACAACGAACAAAATTCAACAATACAACAATCACCACATAACAGATCAGAATAATATACAATGATTCAACTGATCGAATAGAATTAAAATAAATTATTTAATTATTTAAATTCAGAATCTCACAGTCATTGACGATTTTTGGCCAAAATTCAAACGGTTCAGAATCAACTCCAATCAGCCTATATGTGTAGATCTCAGTTACACGATTACAACGTCGCTGAAATCATCGAATTTCGAATTGAAATGGGTTAGATATGATAAATTGAAGTTTGAAAATAATTTAAATTAATTAATTAATTAATTAATAAAGTAAATAACCTTTCTTCCTTACTGTAAAACTTAGGCCGATAGGATTCAAGACACAGTTCAACTCTATGGTTCGAAATCGCACGCTGTACGATAGGCTTGGACCCGATCCGACTTCGCCACGCTCTCGGGCTTGGAAATCCGCACCCGAAGGTACCCTGCACAACGAACTTGAACTGGGCCGGAAGGGAGAAACCTGACGCGAGCGGCGGCGGTTGGTGATCCCTGTTCGAGCAATATACACCACTACCTGAAATCCAACCTTATGGATTTAAAGAGGGATCGATCCTCTTTGGTTTCCCTTTCGAATTGTTTGAAAGTATGATAAGGATTAGGAGATACTAGGGAGGGAAATTCTAAAGATATCGGCCATTGTTTTTTGGGGAGGGGGGGGGGGGGCGGCAGAAGAAGTTGTACAATGTTTTTTTTTAGGGTTTATCCTATTTTTATATTGTTTTTTAGTGTATTTTTGCAAATAAATCCAAATCTTTCAAACCGTGCTGATTCCAGTCTAAACAAAGTTGACCCTATCTAATAGCCCATATTCCGGACCCAATGGGATAGGTCCCATCAGCCCAAACGGCTGTTTTTGGCCTGTATTATTTAATTTAATATTTAATTCCTTTATTAATTTAATTCGTCTACAAAAATAAATTCACCGAGGCCACAAACGGACTCAGAAAAATCCAGAAAAAATATATTTGTCTATGTTATGACGATACGGTCCTAACAAAATTAATTTCGTCGAATTCTGACAATGTTTGAAAAATGGCTATTTTTCAGTCGATTAAATTTGACTATAATCGACCAAACACATTTTCCTTCGCCACGCTCACATATTAAATCGAAAAATTCTAAAAATTGAAACCTAGCAATAATATGACATTCTGGTTCCAATGAAAGTGGTTTCTTCAAAAATAGAGATCGTTTGAAAATTGGCTATTTTCACTGGCTTTAATATTATTTAAAAATGGAAAATTTTAATTTCTACCATATTTTTCCACCAAATAATTTAAAATAAAAATTTTAAATTGGTTCGGATTTTCCGGGTTGTTACAATCTCCCCCACTTAAGAATTTTCGTCCTCGAAAAGGAAACAAAGTAAAGTAGGAACCAAGATGGAAAATGTAAATTGAGGGAAATGTACCTTAACACAAGAGTTATTTGGAGATATACACTCTGCACTTGGGGTAAGCCTTTTTGATGCTATCCTCTGTCTTCCAAGTATAGTCTCTAGGATCCCCACTCCATTGGACCTTGACTAGGTTGATCTTCTTGTTCCTCAAGATTTTGGTTTCTTTGCCAATGATCTTAATCGGGTCCTTTCTCACTGTCAGATTTGGAGCAATATCTAGGACCTGTTAGTTTAATTCATCCTCAATCAGATCTGGATCATGCACATGCTTGCAGAGTTGAGACACATAAAATACATCATGCACCCCGGGCAACCAGTCGGGCAGCTGCACTCTGTAAGCGAGAGTACCAATCCTTTCGAGAATAGGGAACAGACTAATGAATCTCGGTGCCAACTTTCCCGTCTTCCCAAACGAATCATGCCTCTCAGAGGAGAAACCTTCAAGTATACTCGATCACCCACAGAGAATTCAAGATTTCTTCTTCACTGGTCTGCATAGCTCTTTAGTCGGCTCTAAGCAATCAACAAGCGCTTCTTAATCAAGTCAACCTTATCCGATGCTTCTCGAACCATGTCGGTGCCCAAGACTAGTCGATTGCCTGACTCCACCCAACATGCTGGAGATCTGCACGGCCTGCCATAAAGTAATTCAAATGGTGACATACCCAAGCTTGCTTGGTAGCTATTATTATAGTAGAATTCCACCAAGTGCAAGTGGTCCTCCCATGAACCGCCATAGTCAAGAATGCAAGCAGGCAATAAGTCTTCCAAAACACGATTTACCCTCTCAGTCTGGCCATCTGTCTCATGGTGATAGGCAGAGCTCAGATTTAACTTGGACCCAAGCTCTTCTTGAAAAGCTTCCCAGAATTTACTGGTAAACAATGGATCCCGGTCATTGACAATGCTTTTGGGAACCCCATGCAGTCTGACTATCTCTTTAAGATAGAGCTGTGCTAAACTTCGAGCTGTTCTATTGGACTGAACAGGGATGAAATGGGCAGATTTTGTTAAGCGGTCGACAATCACCCAAATGCTATCGTTGACCTTGCGGCTTCGGGGAAAGCCATCTATAAAGTCTATAAAAATTTACTCCCACTTCCAACCAAGAACTCCTAGCGGTTGCAACAAACCAGCCAGTTTCTGTTGATCACTTTTAACTTGCTGACAAGTGGGACATCTAGCAACATAAATAGAGATATCTCTCTTCATTGATTTCCACCAAAAGGTGCGCTTGAGATCATGGTACATTTTTTTTACACATGGATGGACGCTGATTTTTGATTTGTGGCACTCATCCATCACTTCTCTTTTTAGCTCAGCAATGTCCGGCACACAAATTCATCCTTGAAATCTAAGGGTCCCGTTATCATCAATCTAGAAACTTGAGGCTTCGCCCTTACGGACTCGCTCACAAAGCTTCTGAATAAATTCATCATCCTTTTGAAGAGCAGAGACTTTATCAATCAAAGAAGGAGTGATAATGAGACTGGTGATAATGAGATTGTTGCATTCTGCATTCTTTCTAGTGATTGCATCGGCTACAATGTTCGCTTTTCCCGGAGTATATAGAATATCTAGGTCATATGATGCGAGAAATTCGACCCAGCGCTGCTGCCTCATATTCAAATCTTTTTGGGTAAAGAGGTGCTTCAAGGATTTGTGATCCGTGTAAATTTCAAACTTTTCACCCAAAAGATAATGCCTCCATATTTTAAGAGCAAACTCAATGGCCATTAGTTCAAGGTCATGCATGACATAATTCTTCTTATGCGGTTTCAGTTGGCGGCTAGCATATGCGACTACCCTGCCTCTTTGCATCAGCACCGCACCAATACCTTAAATAAATAAGGGATAACATGTTAAAATGAGATTTGTCATTTAAAGGAAACATGTTTTCTCAGACATGTTAATTTATAAAAGAAACAACCTTACTTAGAGGCGTCGGTCCAGACCTTCAAATCCTGATTGCCATCAATAATGGTCAACACAGGAGCATTGGTCAACCTCTTCTTTAGCTCTTGGAAAGCTGCCTCGCATTCCGATGTCCACTTGAATTTCGTATGCTTCTTGGTCAGATTTGTCAATGGACAAGCTACCTTCGAAAAATCTTTGACAAATTTCTGATAATAGCCAGCCAATCCCAAGAAACTTCTGACCTCTGTGGGAGTTCTAGGCTGCTTCCATTCTTGGATGGCTGAGATCTTTCCTGGATCTACTGAGATGCCTTCCTTTGATATAACATGGCCGAAGAATTTCACCTCCTCTTGCCAGAATATGCATTTATAAAATTTTGCTTTCAGCACATTTCTTCGTAAAATCTCTAAGACTTCTCTCAGATGCTGTTCGTGCTCAGCAGAGGATTTAGAAAAGATGAGAATGTCATCGATGAACACGAGCACAAATTTATTTAAAACATCTCTGAATACTCTATTCATCAAATCAACAAAATATGCTGGAGCATTACATAGACCGAAAGGCATTACTAGCCATTCATAAAAGATGTCAGGGCCTCTGAAAGCAGTTAAAGGCACACACTCTTCTGCAATGTGAAGTTGATGGAAGCCTGTAGCTATGTCCATCCTAGAGAATACTCGTGCCCCGTGCAGTCGGTCAAGCAAGTCATCAATACGAGGCAGTGGATAGTTGTTCTTCAGAGTTTGTTTGTTGAGATCACGGTAGTCTACACATAGCCTGAGAGTACCGTCTGATTTTGGGACGAACACCACTGCTGCTCCCCATTCCGAGAAGCTGGGCCTGATCAGACCCATCCACAAAAGCTGCTTGGTTTGATTTTTCAGCTCCTCCCTTTCTTCTGGCGACATTCTCCGAATGGGTTGTACAACATGCCTTGCATTCGGAGCTAAAACAATTCGGAAGCTGATTTCTCTATGCGGAGGTAGGCCCTCAACTTCTTTGAATATATCAGCATAATCTTTGACGACAGGGATATCCTCAATAGAAGTAGGGGTAACTTCTAGAGAAGACCAGAATGTTTTCCTATCGGTGGCTGTGCCATGGCAGGGGATACATACATTTCCGAGATTAGTTTTAACTTTGACAATTCTTTCGGCGCATACTAACTCAGCTTCATATTTTGCTAACCAATCTATACCAAGTATGATGTCATATCCAGAAAACTCCATGATGATCAAATTAAAAGGAAACTGATAGCGAGAATAGAAGATAAGCACTTTACAATACTGATCTCGAATGAGGGAACCTCCTATCGGACTATTAGCTCTAATCAAATTTTTGAGTTTTCTAGGTTTCAGTTTCAACTTTTTACTTGCATCTTTAGAAATAAAGCTTCTTGCAGCACCAGTATCAAATAAGACAGTAATAGGGATGTTCTTAATATTAAGCATTCCTCCTAAGACATCGGGTTTATTAGGCCCCTCTGTCGAAGCAGGTGCAACTGGTCCCTCTTAAACATGTGCCACTTCGGTTTTCTTCAACAGAGGACGATTTCTGGCAAAGTGCCCCGGCTTCTGGCAGTTATAGCAATCCTGTGTGTTCCTGGGGTTCTGACCACGATTCTGAGAATTCTGACCATGGTTCTGGGAACTCTGACCACGGTTCTGACTAGGGCCTGAATCATCACTCTTGACCCTTTTTGGTGCTCTACACTCGTAATCAAAATGCCCAATCTTGCCGCAGTTATAGCAGGTCACCTTGCTCCTATCCCTCTTCTTCCCTTGGGGCTTAGCTGCAGAAGAATTGCTCGCCTCCTGTTTCTTGTTAGCCTGTTCCTTCTGGTTGTTGCTTTGACCTTCCCCCTATCCTGCGGTCCAGACTCATCATTTTCCTCATAGCAGCACGCCATTTCCACTACTTCATTGAAAGGAAGCTTAATATGGGCAGTGACTCGATTCAAATATTTCTTGGGCAGCCCCTTGTTAAATTTCTTATTCTTCTCTACTTGGTCTTGAATCAAACTAGGGGCATATCGTGAAAGCTCATCAAACTTCCTCACAGACTCAGAAACAGTCATATTCCCTTGCTGTAAGTTAATGAACTGCTCGCGCAGACGCTCTCTAGCTTGTGGGGGTATATACTTCTCATTGAAAAGCTCCTTGAATCTGCCCCAAGACATATTGGCCACGTCATTGCAGATTTTAATTGTATCCCACCAATGTCATGCCTCCTCCTTTAGTTGCCAAGCTGCCAGGTAACGTTTTCGCTGATCTTCCAGTTCCAAGCCTTCTAGGATCTTTTCGCAATCTGTAAGCCATGCTTCTGCCTGAATCGCAGACTCCCGCCCTGTAAAAGGTACAACTCCAAGGTTCTTGAATTTCTTTGACATTCTCTCCAAATCGAATGGCTGTGGAGGTGGTTCGACTACAACCTCTGAATTATGCTGCTCCTGAGTGATGGGTGCCTCGTCTCTAGCTTGCCCTCTAGCTCCTACTCAGGCTCCTCCTCTAGCCCCGCCTCGAGCTCCACCTCGGGCTCCGCCTCGGGCTGTTCTTGCTCTAGTATCCATTTAAATCAGTCTGCACCATCAAGGAAAGAGTCAGACCAACAAAATGAGAATTTTCAAGAAAAGATAAGATAAGGACGAGATGAAAAGATGATGATGTAATGACTGCTAAATATGTGCTATTCTGCTGTGCTCACTCTAGGATATTACTAGTCCTATCTCTAGTGAGCTACTCGTCTTAGAATAATGTGGATTCTATCTAAACGAATATTTCTAAATATGTTATATTCCGTAGCTAAGGTTAACCTTAGGCTCTGATACCAACTGTGATGACCCCAAACTTCCGTAGACCGAAAGTAAGGATAGTCATCTTGGAATACAACATATTTACAACAAAAACAGATCTCAGATAATTATCATAACACATAAACCATTGCAGCGAAAATAAATGTCATTAGCATCACAACAGAATCATCAGAGTATGAAGTTTACAGGATCCCCTTAGCATAATAGAAGTCTTAACAAAAGAGAAACAAGTCTCAAATGAAAGGAAGTAAGTTTCAAATCCCATTACATACATCCAAAGCAAAAGATAGAAAAATGTTTCAAAAGCAGAATAAAAGATGGAGAAAAGGTCTTCTTCTTCTTTCTTCCAAAGCAAGCTCCAACAAGAAAGTATCACCTAGAAACCTGTAAATTGGCTGCCCGTGTAGAAAGAGGGCACCCGAGTTTGCAAAAGTGAAACAAACTACGAGTCGGTCATGGGACTGGTGTGAGAATTCTTAACTAAATTAACTATCAAGATGACTAATCTTAGGACCACGGCGCTAACGCGGAACTGGTTTACTCCATTGGATTGCCAGTGCAATATTTTATAAAGTTTATATAAAATAGCGAAATGACTTTTGAAAAATGAAACCATCATAAGACTCGGATCCTATCACACAATGCAACACACACAGGAGGATAGAGGTTTTCCCTTATGATGATCAAACATGCTTAATACGCGAATAGTAATATTTTAATATTATCATTAGTGTTTAAGCAGTGTTAAAATACTTCAATACAAATATATCAATCCTAGACGACATAGTACCCCATCCTACTATGTCGACATATACAAGTTTACAATAAAAACCGAAATGTCGTCGTATTGGGAATTGGTTTTCTGTCATGAAATCGAGGCTAGGGATCGTCCTCTTCTGATTCGAGAAACTCTAGCAAATGACTCAGGATCACACCTATGGACAACCCTTGGATGCGGTAGGGCTGGTCCCTACCTAATGGTAGTGGATTAGTTATGCCTGAACACGCGTTTCCCGGTCCCTATGGACCTATAATATTACCACTTCCGGCCTATAAAAACCCGAGGTACCTCAATCCAAAATCGACATAAGTAAAATGTCGGGCCATGTCAAAACCCAAGCACCACTCCTAGCTAGAAAGAAACGTGTGCACCCCCTACGGTCCATATCCCATTTTTGACTCATATCGGGGGTGTGAGGCTCGCGAAGTCACGATATACACAAAGTTATGCTTAACCAGGCTATGCTTTGATCATCAGCCACAAGGCCTGCTTTTCAACAAAGCCTTGATCATTGCATCTCGGCGTGCCACACTGACAATTCAACGCCATGCGATCGATAACTATCACTACGTATCAGGGTGTTAAGTAGAGAATAAATTCTCCACCACCAAATAGACATATATTAATAGAAATCGATTTAATTACATGAAGTGGATTCCAACGTCAGACACGCATCCATTTAC
The DNA here is from genome assembly GCA_030737875.1 of Allium sativum. Lineage (NCBI taxonomy): Eukaryota > Viridiplantae > Streptophyta > Magnoliopsida > Asparagales > Amaryllidaceae > Allium > Allium sativum. The sequence goes on from CM060912.1 coordinate 1,001,979,339, forward strand.
AAGTCCTTTCTGGGTCTGAACGAAACCGGAGACACCAAAAGGGCGCTCGCTTATCCGCACGACCAACACACACGTCCGGACAATTACTGCTTCAACCCAGTCCTGGGAGCAAGTCAGTCCAAGGTATCAGAATTCATCATCCATTAGATGTGAAGATCGTCGGTCTTCAACCATCGTCTTCTTACATCTTTGATTTAATCGCCGTTCAATTATTTGAAATGAGTTAAACTCGGCCTTTTCAAATAATTGCCGCATAATTATAGTTTAAAACATTTCATATATATTTATAACTATTTATCGCTATTTTTATTTATTAAAAATAGCTCAAAATATATAAACGACGTTTCGGGTCAATGGGCGGCGCTGGCGCTGCTTTTTCATAAATTTGATTTACACATATCTTAAAATCCAACCGTCGGATTTTGATGAAATTTATATCTTTGGAAAGCTCTTCTCAAAGCAGTCCTAACGGTTCCAGTTTTGGGAAAATCCAACGGTCGGATCTTTCTATATATTCGTTTGAAGTTACGATTGTCGATACGTGAACTGCCACATTCGTTTCGTTTAATTTTATATTTTATATTTTATATTTATATATATAAACCATTTGAGCGATTTCCTTTATTAAAATCCATTCCTTTTATTCTATGAAAGAAATATTTTCGTCCGCCAATTCTAATGCGACAAAAATGATGGTTTCAACAATGTATCATTTTAAATCAAACCAAAATGGCATTTTTGTTCGCCAACTCTAATGCGACCAAAAATGATGTTTTAACGATGTTTATTTTCAACAAAAATGACATTTTTGTTCCCCAATTCTAATGCGACCAAAAATGATGGTTTAAAATGTACATTTTCTATATTCAATAAAATGAAATTTTTGTTTGCCAATTCAAATGCAACCAAAAATGATATTTTAAAATGTACATTTCAATTTCAACAAAATGACATTTTTGTTCGCCAATTCTAATGTGACCAAAAATGATGGTTTAAAATGTACATTTTTTATATTCAATAAAATGATCTGTCCCTTATTCTTATTATTTACATAAAATGTAAATCTCTTTTTATTCTTGCCTATTTACATTGAAAATGAAAATGTCTTTTTATTCTTTTCTATTTACATTGAAAAATGGAAATGTCTTTTTATTCTTTTCTATTTACATTGAAAAATGAAAATGTCTTTTTATTCTTTTCTATTTACATTGAAAAATGAAAATGACTTTTTATTATTTTCTATTTACATTGAAAAATGAAAATGTCTTTTTATTCTTTTCTATTTACATTGAAAAAAGAAAATGTCTTTTTATTCTTTTCTATTTACATTGAAAAAAGAAAATGTCTTTTTATTCTTTTCTATAACTAAGGGAACTCAATTTAAAAGTTAATTCATCTTTCTATGTAATATTTGCATTACAAAATGCAATTTTAAAAAGGAGAACTTATTTCTAATGTAAACATCTTTTCTAGTGTCAACATTCCTCATATAAATATATTCTCTAATGTCAATATTTGATTCATTTCAACTATACTAACATGACGATGAAATTTGGTTCATTTTAACTATACTAACACGACGACGAAATTTGGTTCATATCAACTATACTAACATGACGATGAAATTTGATTCATATCAACTATACTAACACGACGATGAAATTTGGTTCATATCAACTATACTAACATGAAGATGAAATTTGGTTCATTTTTGATGAATCACAATAAAGGTCTCATCTTATTTTCATTTGTAAATCAAATAAGATGTCTAATATTTATTTTATCTTTTAGTTAAAGTTTAAAAGATCTAAATTTTCTTTATTTTATAGATCAAATAAAGACCTACATTTTCTTCTATTTTGTAAAACAAAATAAAGGATTCAAGCTTTTCTCTTATATTTTGTAAATAAAAGATTCAAACTTTTCTTTTATATAGTAAACAAAAGATTCAACTTCCTTTTATATTGTAAATAAAAGATTCAACTTTCTCTTATATTGTAAATAAAAGATTCAAAAACAAAAGATTAGAAATTTAATTTGTTTTCAAGACAAAAGATTAAAACTTTGATTAAATTTTGTTTATCAAACAAAGGTTAAAACTTTGATTATATTTTGTTTTTTTAAAATAAGAATTCAACTAAAATAAATGGATTAAAAATAAAAATAAAAAGATGATAACTTTATTATGATTACATCAGAATATTACAGATCCAAACTGTCAAACTATAACATGATATCACAACGAAAAAAATTCAACAATCCAACAATCACCACATAACAGGTCAGAATAATATACAATGATTCAACTGATCGAATCGAATTAAAATAAATTATTTAATTATTTAAATTCAGAATCTCATAGTCGCTGACGATTTTTGGCCAAAATTCAGACCGTTCTGAATCAACTCCAGTCAGCCTATATGCGTAGATCTCAGTCACACGATTACAACGTCGTTGAAATCATCGAATTTCGAATTGAAATGGCTTAGATATGATAAATTGAAGTTTTAAAATAATTTAAATTAATTAATTAATTAATAAAGTAAATAACCTTTCTTCCTTACTGTAAAACTTAGGCCGATAGGATTCAAGACACAGTTCAACTCTAGGGTTCGAAATCGCACGCTGTACGATAGGCTTGGACCCGATCCGACTTCGCCACGCTCTCGGGCTTGGAAATCCGCACCCGAAGGTACCCTGCACGACGAACTCGAACTGGGCCGAAGGGGAGAAACCTGACGTGAGCGGCGGCGGTTGGTGATCCATGTTCGAGCAATATACACCACTACCTGAAATCCAACCTTATTGATTTAAAGAGGGATCGATCCTCTTTGGTATCCCTTTCGAATTGTTTGAAAGTATGATAAGGATTAGGAGATATTAGGGAGCGAAATTTTGAAGATATCGGCCATTGTTTTTAGGGGGGGGGGCGGCAGAAGAAGATGTACAGTGTTTTTTTAGGGTTTATCCTGTTTTTATATTGTTTTTAGTGTATTTTTGCAAATAAATCCAAATCTTTCAAACCGTGCTGATTCCAGTCCAAACAAAGTTGACCCTAGCTAATAGCCCATATTCCGGACCCAATGGGACAGGTCCCGTCAGCCCAAACAGCTGTTTGTGGCCTGTATTATTTAATTTAATATTTAATTCCTTTATTAATTTAATTCGTCTACAAAAATAAATTCACCGAGGCAACAAACGGACTCAGAAAAATCCAGAAAAAATATATTTGTCTATGTTATGACGATACGGTCCTAACAAAATTAATTTCGTCGAATTCTGACACTGTTTGAAAAATGGCTATTTTTCAGTCGATTAAATTTGACTATAATCGACAAAACACATTTTCCTTCGCCACGCTCACATATTAAATCGAAAAATTCTAAAAATTGAAACCTAGAAATAATATGACATTCCGGTTCCAATGAAAGTGGTTTCGTCGAAAACAGAGATCATTTGAAAATTGGCTATTTTCACTGGCTTTAATATTATTTAAAAATGGAAAATTTTAATTTCTGCCACATTTTTCCACCAAATAATTTAAAATAAAAATTTTAAATTGGTTCGGATTTTCCGGGTCGTTACAAGTTTGGAAAACCTTAATATGGTTTGAAATTGTGAAAAGATTATTTGAATAAAAGAATATTCTGAATTGGAATGAGGCATATGTTGTGTTGTGTAGCACTTGTTTAATTATATACGCGATTTATCCGGAAAGGCCAGGTTTATACCCATTCTGAATAACTGATTCGACGATAATTCGATGATGAAGATGGTGGTTGAAGACCAGAGGTCTTCAAATCGTTTGGATGATTACTGATGTCTTGATTGGCCTATACACCCAAGACGAGGTAATAAGTGGTAATCGTCCAGGTGTACTTGGAGATTGATGGACATGCGAGGTCCTCTCTTCTATATTGGACATACGGGATGACGAATAAGGTGCCTTCGGTTTTGTTCAGACCCAGAACTAACTTGTAAATGGATTGTGTGTCTGACATTGGACTTTATTCTATGTTGATTGATTTCTATTAAATATATATCTATTTGGCGGCGGAAAATTTATTCTCTTGCTTAACGCCCTTCTCCGAGACGTACGAGCTCAGAGATTATATATCGATAGATATCAGTCGCATGGCATGAATTGCCTGTGTGACATGCTAAGATACAGTGATCAAGGCTTTTGTTGAAAAGAAGAGTCTTCTGGTTGATGATCAAAGCATAGCTTTAATATAGCGCCGCTTTGTGTATAGCGTTAATTCGCGAGCTTCACTTCCCAGTATGAACCAGAAACAGGAGAGGATCCAGGGAGAACATGCATTTCTTTCTAGCTAGAGATGGTGTCAGCGTTTTACAATCCTTGGCATTTTACTTATGTAGATGATGGATTGCGAGGCGCCTCGGTTATATCGGTCACTTCGGTGCCGATGGATGGTTTGGTCAGTATATGACCAGTTTACGCCCCATAGGGCGGAAGATGTATTGTATAGGGAATTATTAATCCACTTCATGCGGACTGGCCCTGTGGCTCCTTAGGGTCGATGCGATCTGACCCTGAGGCTCAGGCTAGAGAGTCTCGAATCGGTAAGGACGATCCCTTGCTTTGGTTCACGATGGAAATCCAACTTCTAATATGACATGTGCGGTTTTGTTTGTAAACCAATATTGGCGGCATACTGGCATGAGACGCTCATGTCTTCTATGATTGATACATTTATGTTTGAAGTTGTTTCCATACACTTTACACAATAATAATATCAAAAAGATTTGTTTTAAACGTACCAAGCATTATTTGGCTATTATAAAGTAAAACTCTATCCTCCGGCTTGTGTTGCATTGTGTGATGGGACCTGAGTCTTATAATAGCTTCATTGTTCTTTATCTAGCATTGCGCTATTTATTTTATGCACTGGTATTCTTAGGGTTAAAACCTGTTCTGTGTTATACGGCGTGGTCCTTTGATTTACCTAACTTTAAAATAAAGATTAATAACAGTTTTAGTTCTCACACTAGTCATATGACTGACCTGGAGTATATTGTTTTAACCTAAACTCTATGTGCCTATTTTCCACATGGGCAGCTAGTAGTTGGGTTTTGCATATATTATATTCACAGGATCCTGGTTTATAGCTAAAGGGATATTCAGAAAGCTCTGTATCCGTATATTTCTTTCAGTTGTGTTTTGTATTGATTTTCCGCTGCATTGTAAATTCTAAATCTCTAATATTTATTAAATGTATAATATTTATTCATACTACGCATATTCTTGTACTCTGATGTGAATTGTTGTAATAAGCAATAAAATGTTCTTCGATTTGTGTCCTGATTTGTCGTGTTCTCAACTCAATCCGTTCTTTCTCTTCTCTTCGGAGACTGGGGAAGTTTGGGTTGTGTCAACTTTGCTGCATGTTTTTTTAATGATATTGTGGAGGGCAACGTATAGTGATATTAAGTAGTATATAATATTGAATGCACATGCCATGCTTTCATGTTTGACCTTTTAACCTTTGACTCGGAACCTGTTTGTAAACTCGCCATACTCTGTTAATACTGGACTAAAAGGAGGAAGTCATTGTCATGTTTAAATTTGAAGTTTGGTCTTTGTTTAACATGAATTCATATTACCCGAGTAAACTGATTTGCATGCTTATTTGGTCTCTCCTGTTTTTTTTAAAGGATGGTAAACTTCTATATTTACTGCCATTATGTGTTGAATGTCACATATACATTTATACTAGAAAAGGATTTTATTTTAAAGAATATTGTTAGTCTATTTTAGCTGCCCACATACCCTTTTCCATTTCTGTGTTCGATGGGGTTAGTGGAACATCTACTTGTATAATGAAATCGGTTTAACAGTAACATTATGTTATTATAATTTATTGTTTCTACTATAACAAAACTATAAGCTAATATAACTGCAAAATATACTTCCCTGCTGCTCTTTTAATATATCAAATCCCATTTGAAATAAGGTTAAATTTCATGACCATCATTTTTGTTAGCAACATTTAAGGTTGGTGGCGACTGTATTTGTTATCACATTATCATCTGAGCCAAGTTGAGAAATATATATATACTCATTATTATTACTAAAATAGCTTAAGATAATTTATTCTTTCTCAAGATCTTTGTAAATACCATAAATTGAAATACTTGACAGTGGCTGTCATGTTTACTAGATGCACCTCGTCTTAAATATGCTATTCACATTTTTGCATTTCATATATTCACTTGATCCTAAGTATATTCCTCATGGGTTTGAATTGTCGTGCTACCCCTTAATAGTTTATTGCATTAGCCCATGCATGCCTACTATCTTTTCCCTTTTGGGTATAAACCCCTATGTACACTATATGTATTGGGCATTAGCTTGATTCACACTGCAAACATCCATTTCATTATAACAGTTTTTTTTATAGATACAACTGTTCCAAGATTTAGATCAATTTGGTGTTACAGCCTTACAGGTCACTAAAGTAAGCATAATAGGATTAATTGATTGTTTTTTTTTTGTTTAGCATTTAAGCTCGATAGTGGTTAGCATTTACGGACAATGTTATTTAAGCATAAGAAAACATACTTGATTCCTAACTAAAAATCAGCTCTACCGCCTTGTTAGTAAGTTTGACATTTTGGGGATAAATTTAAGAGGGTTAGCAAAGTTTCTTATCATATGTTTTTACGTTAATATCATTGGGCAACACACACCATATATTTCATACGGTTTAAGATTTCTGAAACCTGATAATCTCATATAAATGAAGTCTATAGTAGGAATACTAGTACACTGGTTACTTGATTCGTATATAATTGACTTGCGTGTCTTGTTGATACCCTTGAACTTACTACCATGGCATGTGAATAACTAAAAAAAGAGAAGAAAAATAAAAAAAACGTGTAACTTTGTAATGCAAACAGTGTGCAAATATAGTAAGAAGCTGACATATACCTACGCATATATGTTTTTGATACATTTTAGCGGTTCTTATGTTGAAAGGTGGAAACAAATTTGAAAGACAGTACATGTATATACGAATAATGCATTTGAAAATGTTTATGAGTAAAAAGTGACAGTATTCTGTTCATATATGTATAGGTTTGTATGCTTTTGGATGTATCAATATAGATGATTCAATAGGAAACAAAAAGACCCGAAAACAAAATATAGAGGACAATAAACATTTTAGGAAAACATTGATCCAAACCCTACTGGTTAAATTGAACTGTTTATATGTGATAAACTGAAATGAAAGTTGTATGGTTCACCTATATTGTTGTGTTGATGTTTTTCTTTTTTATGCATATGCAGCACCACTTGTTTATGCTACATGCAGTACCTCTTATTCACATATAAATCACCCATGTTTAAGCGACATGCAGTACCTCTTATTCACATATAAATCACCCATGTTTAAGCGACATGCAGTACCTCTTATTCACATATAAATCACCCATGTTTATGCTACATGCAGTACCTCTTGTTCACTTGTAAATCATTCATGTTGATGCTAAATGCAGTTGAACTTGTGCATGTGTTAACTTTTTATAAGTCTTGCTACCTATGTACATTGCCTTGATGTCGTCTACTTGCATTGGGCATGTTGTTCATGCATGTTGCTGTTGCACCTTCTCCATATTACTGCCATAATCTTCGAACATGTTTTACTAGTATTTTTGTACTTGCTGGTTCATTTGTATGTCTTATGTTGCTATGTCCATGGGCCTTGTACACTTTATGATTTCTGTCCTGTTCCATTGGATATTTGTGCATATCCTTTGAACATCATTACACTTTTTATTGATTGGTTACGGGATGCTGGGGCAGTGCACACGTGTGCTTGTACACGTGTATACGTGCATGCTTCCGTGACCATTTTCCCCTAAAATAAAATTTTGTAAGTGTGAATATTATGCCTGAGACCGAATAGACACTACACCTTTGTAACTATTATATTTTAGTTTATACTGAAGTTAATTTACTTGAACATATGATTAATCCTGACTTAAGTTGTAACACCCCACATCCATTAAGGTCACTCACAAAGGGAATGCCTTAACTTCAATGGAGCATTATGGGTACTAGAACAGAAATATTACGAGACATACATATATAAAACATCGAAAAGTAAAGTAGGAGTACTTCAAATCATTTATTAAATATAATTGTTTACAATAAAAGCCCATCAACTTCCAATACTGTAACAACCCGCATTTTTCAGCGATATAAATAATTTATTTAATTATTTAAATAATGGTTTGGTTTTTTAAAATGACCAGGATTAGATAATATTGAATATTTAATTAAAATAAATAATATAATAATATATTAAATTTAGAAGTAATCAAAAATAGGACATAATATTGTGTGAATTGGATTATTAAAAATATATAGTTCAGTTAGAGTTGAATTATATGAACAAATATATTCAATCGACGACAGTTGAACGTATAGATTATAATATAATTATAATCGAGCTCGAAATGGCGCAGTAATTCGCTATTTGGCGATTTGAACTTCAACTGATTATACAGGGTTCGTTTTAAATCAGATTTCTGTGAAACAAGAAACGTTCGGAGCTGGTGAAGTATATTTTTCTAGTAGAAGAGAAAAATCGGGATTTCATTGTACAGATTTTGAGTTATGTCCAAAACAAAATTTAGAAAAGTCGCTATGGAATTCCTTTATAATTTATAACGATTAATTTTATTTTTAAATGGGTTTTTCAATATAAATCGAATATCGAGATAACAGAGAACTTTGAAATATCGAGTTATAAATCCTAGTGGAGCTGTATGATATTCTAATGTGGATATATATATGATAATATTTATTTTTGAATATTAAATTTAAATGTTTTTAATATTTAAATGGTTTATTTTGAGCTTTAAAAATAGCCACTTTTGCAAACGAACTCAGTTTTCGACGAAAACAATTTTCACTACAAGAAAAATACCCTATTTCAACTAGCTATTTGCAACAGGCGACATATGACAGTTGCAGTAAATGATATTTAGCAACAGACCTATTATACCAGTTGCAATAGATGAGATTTAGCAACATGCCTTTTCTTTATGTTGGGAAAAACATATTTTTAGCAACTGCCCTTCACTTCCTATTGCAAAAACATACTTTTAGCAACTATGCTTCCAAGCCAGTTGCAAATAGATATCTTTAGCAACAGGTTTTGCCACTTGCAATAGCTGTATTTTTTTGCAACTGGTAAAGCCAATTGCGAAAAACATACTTTTAAAAATAAGTATTAGGATTTAATTATTAATTGTTAATAATTAATTTAAGTAGTTATTATTAAATGACTAACTGCTAGTAATAATTTTAAATAGTTATTATTAAATGATTAAATAGTACGAAGTAATAAGTAATATTTGTTATAATATAATAAGTATTAAGTAATAATAATTAATTATTATGAATTAATAATTTAATAATTAATAAATTTTATAACAACTTATCATGGTTGGTAATTAATAGTGTATAAATTATAAATTCAACAACTCTTTTGGCTTAAACATTTAAATTTTTGACTTCATTTTTTTTTTTCAAACGTCTAAAATATGTATTCTAACACCGCGCCTCGTCCATTGAACGACAAATAACGTTTGTGTTGGAATTCGAAGTTTGAGATTAAATTAAGTAGCAAATTTTAAATTGTTATTGTGATTAATTAGTATTACTAACTATTATATTTTATAATTATTACTATTAATATTTAATATTAAATTATTACTACTAATTTATTTAGTATTTAATTTTTAATAAATAATAAGTATTATTAAATTCATATTATTAAATAACTATTAATTAAGGTTAATATTTAGTCTGCAATTAATAAACGTATTTTTGTATGGTACAACGTGTTGCCAGTATCAAATTTCCAGGTTTCGGAATAAAACTTTTGGCTCGAAACTGAAATTTTTGCGCTCCCTCCAAAAACCGAGGATAATATTTCCTACGCGCTCCACTAACCCACCCAGATCCCCAAATAAACATTCAAAGTAAATCCCTAAATTTGCTTCTCCAATAGCCATTCCTTCAGCTCAACAAGAGTAAAAGAAGCTCGATTTCAGATCTTATCGTCGACTGCTTCAGATTAACGTTGCCGATACAGATCGTTCTCGATCTGAGATTTACTCGAGGAGGTCTCATGGGTTTTCGGTGATGCCTAGGGTTTCGAACCTGTCAAATGAGGAGATTTACTAAGTACAGTCTTCTGGAAACCCTATTCCGAGAGGTTCGAGTTTCAATAGGGGGATTTGAGCAGGAATGCAAATGGTTGTGAGGTGGTTAACGAGACGTACCCGAATCCGATGAGGAGTGGGGTTTTTTCGTCTGTGGGTGCGAGGAATAAGGAGAACAGAAGCGAACTCCATATTTTTGTGTGGAGTTCCAGTGCTTCGCCTATGTCAAACAAGGGGATTCCGATGTTCAGAGGAGCTGAGTTCAACAGTGATGGTTACCGCTATTGTAACAAGGGTATTAACTTTCTTATTTGCATGGTTATGTTTGAATGTTCAATTGGATTAGATGCTCCATTGTTCAGTTCAAATTGAATAGAAAGTGCATTCAACAAAATGTGGTGATTCAACCTTCCAAGCACAATAATAAGTGAAGATATTAATTCTGTTAATTAATTATTTTGATTACAAGTAATACTTTTCAGCACGAGAAGTAAGTGTTTATTCTCAGCTTAAGTTAATACCTTGCTTTTTTTTAGAAAAGGAAGAGCACCCAGAAATAGGGTATTGACAGCCTTAGTTTTTACTTGTACAGTAGTATCTTGCTGCTTTTAGTCAAGTCTTATTTTTCACACACGCAATAGTATCTTGCTACTTTTAGTCTAGTATAAATGGGTTAATACTATTTTCATTATCTTTACTGTTGTATGTTGGTTGATTTTTTTAGGCCAATATGTTTGATGGCTATATATATATATATATATATATATATATATATATATATATATATATGTAACACATGGTTGGAGCTTTCAACGAGAACCATTGAGATTGCTTAATGTCACTAGTCGTGTTGTCCATTGAAGATGAGCGTAGCGCCTAACGGACTTGGTTTTGGATTGTGTCATGTTTGGTATGCTTGTTTCTAGTGTTGTAAGTTCAGAATGTTCCTATTCCTATCTATATCCCTGCCCAAATACCTTCTCTCTTTTACCTAAATTTCAAACAACAAGAAGGTGCAGATTGTTCATTGTAGTTGTCATCTTGTTGTCTGTAGTGAAGAAATCTTCTTATATTACCTAATATCTTTACTGTAAATTGTAACAAGATGTCGACTGTAATGAATAACATTCAGCTTCTTGTTACCATTTTGAAATTGGCTAAAAGCTAGAGAATATTTTGGTATCCATAGTAACACTCTAAGTGTACTATTTGGAAGTGGATTTATGTGTTTGGAAGTGGGTTTATTAGGTAGCTTTATTAAAAATTGGCAATATCTTTTTTTTTCACTCTTTTTTTTAGTGTTTACCAATTGTAACTTTCAAACACTTTTCGGGTCAACAGGAACTTCTATAGGGCATAAAACACCCATCATAACTATCAACATAAGTCCACATGTATTTGCAGTTAAATATGCAAATGGGTATGGTTTACACATATGTCTAGCTCAAATCCTAAATTCATCATCAAAATAGGAAAGTCAGAACATGGTTCTTGAGCAATGAATCAATGCATGGGCTCACGCATATAAACATGAAATTTGCCAAAATATGTGCTTAAACCCAAGGGAAACTACATACAACAGGAAATGGACTGGTCTATATATATATATATATATATATATATATATATATATATATATATATAGACACACACCAAACGTAACAATAATAATAATAATAATTAATCTGATTTCAATTCTTGTACATGCATCCAAGAACACATGATACATGCTGAAGGTAGAGGATAATAGTAGATGAAATTGTACCATGCTATGGCTACACGTTCATTTCTTGTGAAAATCATAAGATTAAAATGGGGATAATATGGTTCTTAACATAACAAGGAAAGTTTCAAATTTTAATCTGCACAACAGAACATGCTTCAGTGAATAATCTATGGCATGTGAACTTAACTAGTGATAAGATGACAAATCAAAACTTTTATTACCCATTTTCGTGGAACTTTTGCTATGGTGTGTTTACATACCAGTAACTGAAATGTCACCTAGAATCTTATAGTTCATCTAAATATACTTATATATATATATATATATATATATATATATGAATTTGTTAGTGATTCAAACCGAAAATTATTTACGTTGGTTTAGTTAACACGCTTGAACTAAAAATAAAATAAAATAAAATGGGGGTGTGGTTGAGTGGTATGATGTATGCTACATTGCTATAGGCATGTGTTTGAAACCTGACAGTAGCTATAAATTAGTGCACTTCTATTCTCTTTATTTCACATATATGATTTGGCCGATATAAGTTACAGTCTTTTGTATCTAATCAATCCTAGATCTCTCAATTAAATTTTAAGTAAATTTCATCATTGTGTTACTGAATATTGAAAAGTAGATTGAAGATTTTGAAGTATAATACTATTTGAAAAAGAAGGAAAAATCCGGTGGGTGGAATTCCTAGATTACAATATATATTGTAAAATGGTTACTGAAGTACCATTGGTTTTGGTGCATTCGCGTTCATAGCCTTTGTCCCTTTTTTTTCTTGATATCCTGAACTGCAGAAGTTCTTAGAGGGAAAAAAGTTAACATTAATATATTTGTTATATCACTATTGCTATGCAAAACAGATCATGTACAAATACAGTTCAAATTATATTGCAAAAAAAAGTGCTATGTTGTTTTATTTCCGTTCATTCTACAGGAAGCAGGGCTTAGAGATGTAAAAAAGAGCTGTAAAAAAAGGGAACTTAATTATTAAATGGCAGTGAGCTTCCTTCCTATCAATTCATTTTGTGTGTTTTCAAATGTTGAAATCTTTGTAATGTAGATTCTTTGTATTGGTTCCTAAACTTGAGATTGAAACGATGTTGTAATCTTGCACGATTGTTTGCAAATATGTATTTTTTAGTCAGTAAACATATTGTACAAACAAAGTTGAATTTATTTTCTTACATGATTGGCTATTAATTGATATTGCAAATAAAAATTTTATTTGTTTATTTCATTTTGTGATATACACTATTACTAAAACGAATACATTTAATATGTAATATTTATAAGCTGAATTTTTTTTTTTGCAGATTTATGGATCTATTGCAACAGGCATATACTCTTGCAAAATGATCTGTTGCAACAGCAAAAGCCTATTGCAAAAAAGTATACTGCAACATCTTATTGAAACGGGCAGAAAATGTTGCGGACTTTTTTCAACTTCGGCTATACCAACAGGCGTAGGCCTGTTGCAATAGGCCTACTGCAACAGATGTCGCCTGTTGCGAAAAGTGTTTTTTGTTGTAGTGTTTGTTGGATTAAAAATGTCAAATTATTGGTAGATTTCAGTTTTCGTGATTTTTGAAGTCAGTATGTGGCCTTGGGCGATTTTAATGTGAAATATAGTCGATAAATTTACCTTTAAAAATACGCTATGTGAGCAAACAAAGTCGGAATTCAACGAAACCAGTTTCGTTGGGTCCGCAATGTCAAACTGTAGCTGCATGTCCATTTCTGTGATTTTTGGGTATCGTGTGTGATCACAGTGATTTTTAAATAGTGAATACAAACAGCGATAGCTTAAAATAAAATAAAATATCGAATAAAAAAATATTTTACCATACTACAAATAATCATAACATCCTTCTGACCCTAACCCTTACCTTCTATGTTCAGTAAAATCTGCGCCACCACCATAGAAAAAGCCAATGTGAAAATCACACTTCCAAAAATCAATATAAATTCAATGAAAAATCGATAAATCAAAATACAAATATATTTGAGAACTGGTTTGAATTCTCTTCATGCTGGTACCAATTATGTATAGTTCGATACACTTTCTCGAGTTCGAACGGTTGGAGCGTGGTCCTAGGGTTGGGGATTTTGTTCGAATTGATCATTAATCCTTGAATTCAAGTTCATTTTGGGAATCAGGGGATCGAATAGCACCTCGTTGGATTTTCTGGGTGATTTCCGTGATAAATAATGTCGTTCGATTTACTGTGCTTCGTGGTTTTTGCTGTTCGATGCGGAAATTGAAATAGGGGTGCAAGTTCGAGAGTATAGGGTCTGAGGAGAAGAGATTTTCGAGGGGATTAACGTGGTGAAGTCGGTTTGGATTGAAATGGGGAGATGAAGGAGGTGTGGTGGAGCAAAGTTCGGTTAATGGCATATGGATGGGGGGAGGCCACGACGCTAATTTTCGGATGAAAGGAGAGGGAGCAGGCCTGTTAATTTAAATGGGTTTGGGCTTAGGGTGAGGCCGGATCTTTATTTCTTTTAAGTTTATTCAAATTCAAATAGTGTATTAAGTTTAAAAGTTCATAACTCTCTCGTACGATATCAGAATCAAGCGAAACATGATCCGTTGGGATCGTAGGAATGGACACTACAACATGGAACTGATGGGGAGTGAATCCGAACTCGCAACAATTTATGACAAAATAAATTGTCCATTTGAATCAAAGATGGTTAATCGTTATTTAACGTTCACCGACCAATGTGAGTAATCTCACTAACTCTGTTCAATTTATATTTTTACAAAATATTTTTAGAACTTATAGATGATTATTGTTTGCTATGTGTTGGCTGTTTGGTTGAACTGCTAGTCAGTTGATTGAAAATAAAGATAACGATATAGATATAAAACGTTAATCAAATATTGATTCTGTTTAGCAGAATATTTCATAGTAAAATGAAATTGATGTTAATTTTATTGTTTAACATCTGTGGATGCAGGGAAATAGGTTGGAGGGACCCAACTGGGTTCCTCAACATTTATTTTATTGTTTTTCATATATTGTGTTATACGATGTGATATGAAATCTGTTGTTGATTTTATATGTTGGAATGATACCGATCATTGTTATATGGTACGATAAATACCATAAGGAATACTGGAATGTTAAAAAGGAAAATTTTCAATGTTATATTGAAAAGGAAAATATTTTTAAAATCAAAAGATTTTATAAAAAGAAAGCTATTTATTTAGAAAATAAATACATTGAAAAGGGTATAGTTATTTGTAAATTAAATAGATAAAATTGAAGGGAAGTATTTGTAAAACTAATTACGAATAGAGTTGAAGAAGAAAAATATTTGTAAACTATTTACAAATAGAATTGAAAAGGGATATTTATCTGTAAATAAATAGAATAGACAGAGGAAATATGTGTAAAATGAATAGAAAGGGAATAGTTAGATTATCAAAGGAATTACTTGTAAAATCGATAGATTTTATAAAAAGAAATATTTTATAAATAAATAGAATTATGAAAAGGGATTTATTTTGTAAATAAATAGATTATAAAAAGGAAATACTTGAAAAGTGACTAGAATTGTATAACAGGAGAATTTTACATTTGAAAGGTTTAGACCCGTGCTTCGCACACGGGCATAACATGATATGGATTTAAAGCAAAGATTTTAAAAGAATCTAATCTGACCAATAGATTGAGAAGATAAATTTATAAATAATATTCTATAAATTAAATAAAATATTTATCATTGGATGAATAGAATATATAAGTCAGGACTTATATAGAGAAGTAAG
Source organism: Allium sativum (assembly GCA_030737875.1). Lineage (NCBI taxonomy): Eukaryota > Viridiplantae > Streptophyta > Magnoliopsida > Asparagales > Amaryllidaceae > Allium > Allium sativum. The sequence continues at coordinate 1,001,995,052 of CM060912.1, forward strand.
AATCGATTTCAACATCGATATTTGAAACTGATTAAATGTAGAATTAATCAAAGGATTTAATCAGTTAGAGTTAATCAGTTAGAGTTAATCAGTTAGAGTTAATTAGTTAGAGTTAATCGAATTAGAATTAATGGAATATTAGTTTTTCAATTAGAGTTGATCGAATGTAGTTATTTGAGATAGAGTTAGTCAAACATAGTTATTTAGGATGTGTTGCCATTTCGTACGATTGCTAGCGTAATTCGCAGGGCTGTAGATAGTCTATGGCGGTCGGATGTTTCCTGAGGGAACCAGGCGTAACCATTGTGATCGCTGCGATCTAGAGTCAGGCAAATGGAGTTAAATCTAATTTTAGCCATTTCGAAAAAAAGTTAAAAACTGACATAGTTATTCAAATATAAGTTAACCGAATATTAGTTATTCGATAGAAGTTAAATAAGTTGAGTTAATAAAGTAAGTTAAATAAGTTGAGTTAATCATGTAAGTTAAATAAGTTGAGTTAATCAAGAAAGTTAATCAAGTTGAGTTAATCGTGTTAAGTTAGTCAAGATGAGGTAATCAAACTGAGTTAATCCAAATTAGCTATTCGAAATAGTTTATTCGAATAGAATTAAGGGAGTTAATCGAATATAGTTTATTCGAAAGGAGATTAATCGAATGTAAATCATTCGAAGAGAATTAATCGAATGTAAATCATTCGAAGGGAGATTATTGAATATGGTTTATTCGAAGAGAGATCATCGAATATAGTTTATTCGAAAGAGAGTTATCAAATAGTGATTATTCGAGAGTGAATTATACATTTGAATTCGATTATATCTAATTAAGGAAAGTGATATTTACTTTCCGTTTCAAATCAAATTTTACTTATTTGTTAATAAATTAGTTATTTGTTTATTTACCCAAATTAATATATAAAGGTTATACATACGTTATTTCATTTCAAAAGCCTAGGATTATAACACTACTGTTATAATCAAAAGATTTCGGTAAAAGAAGTGGATTCGTAAATAGAATCCGAGAGTTACGTAAGGAAGTTTATTGAAGATTTAAAAGATGAACTTTGTCTATTTCGAGGTTAGAAATGTTGCTCAATTAAGGTCTGAGAGGTAAGTATACCCCAACTTGATTGACTTCGTTTTTAACTAAGGAATGGTTAAGGTTCGATATTAAAGATTGGTTAAGTGAATTTAGTTAGTGAGTGAAATGGTTTGAATGGGCGAAGCGATGTTTTATTTAAACATCGGTTTAAATCTGATAAAGGAGTTTGGAAATGTTTTCAAATAAGAACCAGAAACGTTTCTAAAGTTAGAAAATGAGAATTTACAAATACATATAGAAATGGGGAAATGGATAAATTAAAGATAATTTAATAGAAAGATATAGATGTGGATTGATGATTTGATCGATCGAATTTCTATTTGAAAATAAGATCGTTGGTTGTACACCTATTTTTCTTTGATAGTTAACTCACCGACTATCAAAGTTTTTGACCATTTTTATGTCGTCAATACGGAGAGATCGGGATCAGATTCATTATCTGAAAACCACTCTATATGGACGTTGGCGTTGCGATCAAATATTAAAGACGGAGTTATGCAAGGGCTATCCTGTTTACAGAATAGTTCCTTCGGTTTTTCCAGTCCCAGGACAAACTTAAATGGACGAATGTCTGATAGAGTATATCTAACGGATCGCATAAGTCGATCTCTTCAAACGTACTTACGTTTGGTGGCGGAGGAATTCGTTTCTCTTAGCTTTATACCCGTGGTATTTTTGGGGAAATCAATGTGTGATTTGGCGGGTATGACTATGTGGCATTCAAAATAAACGGTGGTCAGGTATATCGAAGATACGTTATGACCTGAAGCTTCATCAACCGGGAAATGACAGAAATCGGGCAGGCAGCACGGCTAAGTGGGTCACTCCCGTTAGGGTGTATATCATATATCTAGAGAAAATCCATTTCATTCTTTTATCTATTATCGATGTTGTCCCTTTTCGGGAAACGGTGGGTAGCTCCCAACCGTTGGTGATATACATTTGATACACCCAAGCGAAATGGGTGGTCGGTCATGTATGGGCCGGGTTGCAAGACGTTCTTGTTGAACCCAGTGTATTTGCCTCTAGAGATACACTATCGGCAGGTGGTCCCATACCTTGTCATAGTCGGGATCCAATCTCCAATAATTGCCCGTGGTTTTATTTGTATACTATTTATGTGGAACGTGAGATGCAAGCGTTCTGCTAGATTGTTATTTACTTGTGATTAGACATTATTATAATATTAGAAAAGTATTGGTTTTCCATAATTGTTTTGGGTTATCGTATGGGAAAAACCATCCTTGTTTATGTGTGGATCGGTCTTACGATTATCTTTTCTTTTGAAAAGTTAAACCAAATGATTTGAGTTTACTAACACCAGTCCCATGACTGACCCAGGGTTTATTTTGTTTGTTTTCCCTAAAACTCTTGGGTGCCCAAATTTGTACGGGCAGTCAAGTAGTTCAGGTCTTTACAGATATATTTGGAGGAACTTGAAGCAGGAGGCTTCAGGATTATACAGCTATTGTTATTTCCGCTTTGTGTAAGTGTTATACTCTGATAATGTTATTATACTGTTTTATGGCAAAGTTATGTTATTTATTATATTTTATTCGTTCCGCTGTGAGATTTGTTATTACTCTGATTGTGTTCTTCTTCTTCTATTCTAATTTTCTATCTTATCTATTCTCACCCTCTAACTTCTTTCTATCAATGATCGAGTATTTTTGATGTCTAAATAGTCAACATGGCAGTTTTGTGTTGATTTTCGGAGTCAAAAATTCCAGTTCGTTACAATGGTATCAGAGCTAAAGGTTAAGTGATTACCATGGCTCTGTGGCATGACTCAGTAGAGATAGGGTTAGTAATGCCCTAGATTGAGTTGAGTGTATATATATAAGTGAATGTATTTTTTATTTTATAAAAAAACGATTTTATATTGCGGAGATTTATTGGTTGAGTAGTTTGTGAATTCTGGTCAATCAGTTTGATCCACTGTATCGGTAGGAGTTTCTAAACACTCGAATACGATAAACCGACACAGTATGTTTTGGAAAAGGGTAGATGAAATAATTTTACCCAAAGTATATTTCAATATAAAGAAAATATTTATATTGGAAATATTATAGTACGTTGGATGTGTTGGTTGATTATAATGAAAATGGTTATATAAATAACCAATTTGAGTTCGTATAATTTAAAAGCAGATTAATTAAATCTGAATTAAATCAGAATTGGAACTAAAATTCTGAAACTGGGGAAAAAAGTGTTTGTAAGTGGATTTGAGTTAAGTATAAGAAATTTTAAGATCCTAGGAGATTTTAATTTGTTTACACGCATCATGAATGATATTTTGAAAAAGATTTCAAAATGAAACTATTGAAGAATGGTTTTTAGAGTGATATAGTATTGAACTCACTTTGATAACTGGAAAATAACTCTGATGATATTGGCCACATCATCAGTGTTCATTTTCGAGTCCTAAGTGATGGATTACTACCAAGATTTTGTGTTGAATTATTTTGAGGAAAACAAGTTGTTTTGAATCTCGAAAAGGAAATATTTGATTTTTTGTGAAAAGCAAAGTTATTTATAACTCCCAGGAAAAGGTCATTTGAATTAAAAACAAATTTAAATAGAAATCGGTGAAAGCAAATATGAATTGAATTGAAACTAATTAATTGGAAATTGAATTGAAATAGAACGATATCGAATAGATTGAATTATGAGTTATGAATTTGGTTAAGTATAGTGGACTGGTCAGTAAGAGTTGGAATTGGTAATAGAATTTGAAGGTTTGGAATGAGATTTGGGTTGATTGGATTTGAGATTTGATAGATTGAAATGGAAATCGATTGGTATAGATGAATATATGATCAGTAGGTATTGAGTAGAAGCAAGTGCAAGGATATAATGATATGCCCGACAAAAAGGTACACGTTTATTTTTATGGATTTGGTGATTTATGGGCCGATTTAGCAAGCCGCTTGGCTATTTGATTTTCTTTTGGATTGGAAAGGGCCGAGAGAGGCGAGTTGTAACAACTCGTATTTCGATAACATGTTAAAACAAGAATCAAGGCAGAATTTAATTTTAAATTCTGAATCAAGTCAAACGGGCTATGCCATTGCGTTCATCTCGGAAAAATACGCGAAATAGAGTCCGAGTTTTCGAGAATCGGAGTCTGTATGACCAAGTTATGGTCCATCGAAGTTTTCAGGGTTTCCAAGTTTGAAAATCACCTAGGAAGTTCAAGTTTTGGGGTAGGCGGGAATTTTCCCGCCAAAGCCCATGTCGACAGGGGAGTCGATAGGGCTGTCGACACCCCTGGACCCCAAGTCGACAGGGCTGTCGACTTGGGTGTCGACTGGGTCCAAAACACAATTTCGTGTTTTGTGGCCTGGTGCACCTGGATGCAGTCTTGGTCTGGTCTGATGGGCCTGTGACGATTTCTGTGGTCTAGATTAATCCTAGATCTAATCCTAGGGCCTAAAACTATCCTAATCTCTATAAAAAGACCCTAAACCTAACCTAAATCCCGAAAAATCAAACCTAACAACTAAGTGCTGCCAAAATCAATCTTGATCATGGCCTCCATCTCCAATCCCTAGAGCCTATGCATTCAAATCGTGTTCAAATCAAAAGGTGCAAGCTTGCTACACCAAATAGAGGCCAAATCAACGTTGCTATGCGAGTTTCATGACGGATCTTCATCAAAGGAGCCACCTTTCTTCGCCAAAACGATGCATGCTCCTAGTCCTCTTGCCATGCTAGGTAAGTTCTAGCTACTTTTAGATGGAAACGGTAGTTTTGATAATGACATGTGATAAAATGAGGCTAAACATGATTATGCGAACCTATATGAACCTTACTTTGCCTCTTGTGTTCATGTTTATGATTTTAGGCCATGTGAGTGACTTAATCATGCCTCTCATGCTATGCATAACCTAGTTTAACTTGCAAGTTTGGATCTTTATGCATGAAATGCTAGCATGAACCTTTATGAACCACTTTACTTGTGAAACATTGGCTAAGACAAGATTTTGGGGCTTATGCATGTTTATGAACCCAAACCCCTTATGCTAACATGCAAGTTTGTGGCCAAATCCTTTATGAGATTATGCATGCTCGTGGCCAATCCCCTCTTTTAAGTTGTGCATGTTTATGGCCAAACCCTTTTTGATAATATGCATGTTTGTGGCCAAATTACCTTATGACACTATGCATGTTTATGGCCAATCCCTTTATGATGTTATGCATGTGGAAGCCAAGCCCTTTTTGGCATCATGCATGTTTTGAGACCAATATGTGACATAGTATCCTTACTATGTTGACTCGCTTTGCTTGCGTTGGGAAAACACGATTTTGGGTAGTTAGATAAACATGAACATGTCGCAAAATCTTAACTTGAATATGACATGTGTTTATACTTGAAAATATGACTTGAAAGATAACATGTAAGATGACATGTAAGTATGCATAAAAACATGAGCTTGGGAATTTACCTATTAAGTTAGGTCTACCCTTTGGGAATTTACCTATTAAGTTAGGTCTACCCAAATGCTTGAAAACTTGTAACATGTTTTGGAAACATGATGAACTTAGATAATATAAGTGTGGCCAACTCGAGGTTGGGTTGATTTTGCAACGTAAAACTACCCGGAACCGACCGGCCTAACTAGTAGTTGCAAACAATAGGACCCAATGTGAGAAGTTGGTCATGTCGCGCTTAAGACCCGAGGTTAGACTAGGTTGTGGTGTAAATCTACCCGGACCCGCCCGGCTTAACTAGTAACCACAACAAGGTCTAATGTGAGAGGTTAAGAGTGCATTAATTAAATTAATGCCACATGATAAGGTTAAGTAAATTTGACTAATGACACTTAACCGATATGACACGAATGGGTAGGTTAAGTGGGACCGGGCTTGATTTCCTTAATGACACTTAACCATGCAAAATGATTAGGAGATGGGGTTAAGTAATTTACACTTAACTAATCCGACTGGGTAATTAGATGAGGTTAAGTAATTAAGACTTAACTAACCTAACCACGGTAATTAGATGGGGTTAAGTAATCCAAACTTAACTAATCTAAACACGGTAATTCGATAGGGTTAAGTTAAACACTTAACCAATTTAAACTTGGTAATTCAATGAGGTTAAGTAACCAATACTTAACCAACTTAACGTGATAATTTAATGGGGTTAAGCAACTTATACTTAACCAATTATACATGAAGATTTGATGTGGTTAAGTGACCTAAACTTAACCAATCCAACCCGTTAATTTGATGTGGTTAAGTGAACTAAACTTAACCAATCTAACTCGTTAATTGGATGTGGTTAAGTGACCTATACTTAACCAATCTAACGTGAAAACAGGATAAGGCTAAGTCACGAATCGCTTGAATACGCTTGACCGATTTGACTCAGTAATTTGACAAGGTCAAGTTAATTTATATAATTAACCAATCTAAAATGATAATTAGACGAGGTTAAGTTATGGGTTGCTTGATATACTTAGCCAACTTGACACATGGTTTGTAGGGTTAAGTCTTGGACTTGGATACTTAGCCAATTTTGACATGGTTTGTAGACGAGCTAAGTTATGAACTTAAGTGACACTTAACCCATTAGATAAACCCTAATTCGGAGGATTAGGTAAACAACCATAGTTAACAAGGATTATGGAAATAAGGCTAAGTGGTAAACCTTAGTTAAAAAAAACTAAGTAATAATTCTTAGTCAAGGAAATTTGGACCATTTCTTAGATAGATTAGTAACCCGATACGTTAGGTCAACGTTTAAGTATGCGTGTAGGAGCAGGCTATCTGATTTAGACAAAGGCTCCAACGAACTGGGTAACGAAGCAGCGGCTTCGGGGAACGTGAGGATATTCTTAGGATCCCTCTGTGAGCTGCCAGGTCATTATACTAGGCTCACAAGAGGTTGAGGTCTGCGGTAGAAAACCAAGAATATGCCTTGGTTGCTATGCGAGTGACCTAAAGACTGGGGTGGATAGCAGTGAGTCGACGAATACATAAGGTGCCCGAGATAGCAAGTTCGTCGATCATCTACCATCTTGAGTCAAGCGTATACGTACGGAAAGGCAGGGAACACCCAACAGACCATAATTGCTATCTAATTATGGGTGAGGTAGGCCGTAGGATGTGGGCTGGCCGGAGTGTAGTTCTCATGCAAGATTCTCTCTTGTGTTGCCTTTCACTAGTTGAGGGAGGGGTCTCGTGGGACCATAGCCACGTGTAGAAAAGCAGACCTTAGTATCTGCATCGGCAGATAAATCTAAAGCTCCCGACCGAGTCCTGTATTTCTTGGTTTGCCCTGTGACAGGACTCGGATGGCACGATGTGATACATGTGCGTACAGTAATAGAAAAACGATTCACGATGAATGCGTGGGAAAAAGGGCGCGGTTGAGGGTTAGCGTAATCCCTAGTGGCCTAGGTGGTTTAACCCAAACCGAAATACGAAAGCGTGCAATAGGCAAGCGTAATCCCTAGTGGTGCTAGGTGGCGTAAGTCCTAGTAGTTCAAACGATGATTCATATGGAAGAGCCTAGCTAGAACAAGGGTGACAGTCCAAACGATTTCAAGGATAATACGACATGAGGAATCCCGTACGAGGTACGGCAAAGGACTGAACTTATATACATGGAAAGAAACATATGATTTGAGTAACCTATATATGCGATATATTAGGTTGACATGGACCATTACACGACTTTGAGTAAGGGACATTCATGGTTAACACATAACAAGGCTGGGATACTAGTACAGAGGGTGCAGAGCAAATATACATGTTAGAACTAGGAAGAATATACATAATAGATACCGTAGGATGTTAGACGGGGTAGATACCCTGGGATAATGTACTCGATACAAATCTGACGATGTGATACCTTGACTTATCATAACACCGTAGTTTATCATGATACCTTAGTTTACCTTGCCGCAGTAGTTCAACCGGCTACCCTGATTTATCTATCTTGTAGTTATCCTTATGTTTACTTTCAGTTTATGCATGTCATGTTACCTTTACCTGTTTTTATACTGGAAGTAGATAGGACTTACTCAGTCTTTTTGACTGACCCGTTTTGTTTCGCCTCTTTTCTTTCGTTTCCCCCCCCCCCCCCCCCCCCCAGGTTTCAGGGAGGAAACAATGCTGTTTAGTTCGGACTTCTTCTGCTTGAAGGTCATCATGGATGGCTTGGACTTCTCTTGGCTATGGCTACTTTACTGTTTTACTTGGGGAATAATTTATTAAAAAGTCTTTATGCTTCTTTACTATTGCAAGACAGGTTTTGATGTACTCTGATGTAAAAGGCTTTAGACCTTATTTATTCATATTATGAAAGTTTGATTTTACTTCCGCTATTTATATATGTTCTGTCTTGTGATATTTCTGTGCATGTTTACCAATAATGCCCCTCTAAAGCTAGTGCATTCCTTTGCGAGTGACCCTAGCGGAGGCGGGGTGTTACATTTGGTATCAAATCAGAAGGTTACCAGGCTGGGCAAAAGTTTTTAAAGACCTTCTGAAAATTATTTGAAAAACCGTTTACAAAGAAGCATTTTTCAAGAAAATTTTCTTTTAAAAAGAAAAAGGCTATTCCCCAAAGGCCATTAGCATTATCCTTGTTTCCTTGATTGAATCTCTTTTCCTTTCTTTCCTCCATCTATAGTCACAGTGGTTTTGACTGCGACTAGTCTTTCTAGCTGCGTAAGTGTTTCCCGTACGATGGAGGTGGTTCTCGAGAGACCGTTGCAGAATTATGCATGAAAGGATAGTAAGAACAAGGATAAAGGATACGAGCTCAGGGATAAGCAATATGTTGGTATGGCTGAGTCCTAAAAGGAGGAAGAAAGATGAACAATGAAACCCATGACGAGAGAGTACCTTTGGCATGGTGAAACGGGACGGATAGTTAAGTATCATGGAACAGGGACAAGATCATTCGGAGGGCAATAGTATGCTCTCATTTCTAGGGTACCACAGAAGGAGGGTAACGATCTTGTTAAAGGTTTAGCTTTTCTTCTCTATCATCCCGTCGGGACTTTGTTTTGATCACCGCATCTTTTAAGTCCGCTTCGATAGTTGAGCCTCTGCACCTTAGTACTAGTATAATAGAGGATCCCGTTTTTGTCTCAAGTCCTATTGGAAGATCGGTCCATTTACTCATGGCTTGTTTGGATTTGAGAATGTCTATATCAAGTGTTGAGCTTGGAAATAATGCTTATGTTTATAAGTTATAGATGGATTTTAGGGATGAATTGGTTATCCAGTAAGGGGTGCCACTCTCGGTTTTAGAAGGAGGGTAGTTAGACTCTTGGCTTGCTTTGGCAATACCCTTGAAGTATCGCGTAACCTTTTGGGTTCTGTCATGATTAGTTACTTAGAATCCCTAGATGCCTTTGTTGGAAATTAGAAACCCGATCGAATGGTGTTCGCCAATAAGACGGATGGTTTACTTCGATTATGTATGGGTTATGGGAATTACCCTAGTAAGTGTGCACGGTAACTTGTTTACTTTCAAGAGAAAGTTTTTCTACGTGGAATACCTTATGGTACAAGGTCCAGGATTCACTAGTGAATTTTGAGGGCTCGCATGGAATAATGTGTACGCAGTCCTGTTTGCGCCAAGTATTCTAAAAGGAGAATAAGTGCAGGTGGAACGAGAGGCGACGAGGAAATGAGTTCCAACTCATGTTATGGAAACAGGAAATAAGAAGCTGCGAAATCGTGAAGTTAAAGGACGGTCAAGGCACGATGGAACTAAGCTCAAGAAAATGCGACTCAGAAGCATGAAGACTAGATGCGCGCATGATATCTCTTTTTAAGAGTATATCCTCGACCCCTGTTTTCTGTTGAGCTTGCTTGTAGGCTATCTTTTATGGATATCCCCTCGGTCCTATTTCTGTTACAAACCCCGTAAGGAGTTTGTTTTGTTTATCTCCTTGACCCTGTTTCAGGGAATCTTAGGTAGAACCCTATGGATGTAAACATGTATTTGAAACATGTTATGGTTGATATGGTTGCAAATGGTTGCAAGTGGTTGCTCGTGGATGCGCGAATTTACATTAGATATTAGCTCGACTCGGTCACATTTCATATTGCATATGCACGAGTATTTATACTTGCTTATGGATGAAATTGAATGTGTTATCATGCGGATGTTGCATATGAATGAATGATTGTGCACGCATATAGTATTTACATGACTAGGGCTATTTGCGTACATGTTGGATTCATGGCACTAAACATACTTTGCATTAGAAAGATTCTTCAGGCCTGATCATTAGCATTAGCTAAGGAACATGTACACACACGTTTTGCATATATTCATATAGCATTAGAAATCATCTAAGGACAATGATTGCTTGTGGATGATGTTTTGGGTAGATGGATGATGGATGGTAGGATATGTTCTTCCTAACTTTGAGATTTCGGGGACGAAATCCTAAAAGGTGGGGAGAATGTAACAACTCGTATTTCGATAACATGTTAAAACGAGAATCAAGGCAGAATTTAATTTTAAATTCTGAATCAAGTAAAACGGGCTATGCCATTGCGTTAGTCTCGGAAAAATACGTGAAATAGAGTCTGAGTTTTCGAGAATCGGAGTCCGTATGACCAAGTTATGGTCCATCGAAGTTTTCAGGGTTTCCAAGTTTGAAAATCACCTAGGAAGTTCAAGTTTTGGGGTAGGCGGGAATTTTCCCGCCAAAGCCCATGTCGACAGAGGAGTCGACAGGGCTGTCGACACCCCTGGACCCCAAGTCGACCGGGCTGTCGACTGGGTCCAAAACACAATTTCGTGTTTTGTGGCATGGTGCACCTGGATGCATTCTTGGTCTGGTCTGATGGGCCTGTGACGATTTCTGTGGTCTAGATTAATCCTAGATCTAATCCTAGGGCCTAAAACTATCCTAATCTCTATAAAAAGATCCTAAACCTAACCTAAATCCCTAAAAATCAAACCTAGCAACTAAGTGCTGCCAAAATAAATCTTGATCATGGCCTCCATCTCCAATCCCTAGAGCCTATGCATTCAAATCGGGTTCAAATCAAAAGGTGCAAGCTTGCTACACCAAATAGAGGCCAAATCAACGTTGCTATGCGAGTTTCATGACGGATCTTCATCAAAGGAGCCACCTTTCTTCGCCAAAACGATGCATGCTCCTAGTCCTCTTGCCATGCTAGGTAAGTTCTAGCTACTTTTAGATGGAAACGGTAGTTTTGATAATGACATGGGATAAAATGAGGCTAAACATGATTATGTGAACCTATATGAACCTTACTTTGCCTCTTGTGTTCATGTTTATGATTTTAGGCCATGTGAGTGACTTAATCATGCCTCTCATGCTATGCATAACCTAGTTTAACTTGCAAGTTTGGATCTTTATGCATGAAATGCTAGCATGAACCTTTAGGAACCACTTTACTTGTGAAACATTGGCTAAGACAAGATTTTGGGGCTTATGCATGTTTATGAACCCAAACCCCTTATGCTAACATGCAAGTTTGTGGCCAAATCCTTTATGAGATTATGCATGCTCGTGGCCAATCCCCTCTTTTAAGTTGTGCATGTTTATGGCCAAACCCTTTTTGATAATATGCACGTTTGTGGCCAAATTACCTTATGACACTATGCATGTTTATGGCCAATCCCTTTATGATGTTATGCATGTGGAAGCCAAGCCCTTTTTGGCATCATGCATGTTTTGAGACCAATATGTGACATAGTATCCTTACTATGTTGACTCGCTTTGCTTGCGTTGGGAAAACACGATTTTGGGTAGTTAGATAAACATGAACATGTCGCAAAATCTTAACTTGAATATGACATGTGTTTATACTTGAAAATATGACTTGAAAGATAACATGGAAGATGACATGTAAGTATGCATAAAAACATGAGCTTGGGAATTTACCTATTAAGTTAGGTCTACCCTTTGGGAATTTACCTATTAAGTTAGGTCTACCCAAATGCTTGAAAACTTGTAACATGTTTTGGAAACATGATGAACTTAGATAATATAAGTGTGGCCAACTCGAGGTTGGGTTGAGTTTGCAACGTAAAACTACCCGGAACCGACCGGCCTAACTAGTAGTTGCAAACAATAGGACCCAATGTGAGAAGTTGGTCATGTCGCGCTTAAGACCCGAGGTTAGACTAGGTTGTGGTGTAAATCTACCCGGACCCGCCCGGCTTAACTAGTAACCACAACAAGGTCTAATGTGAGAGGTTAAGAGTGCATTAATTAAATTAATGCCACATGATAAGGTTTAGTAAATTTGACTAATGACACTTAACCGATATGACACGAATGGGTAGGTTAAGTGGGACCGGGCTTGATTTCCTTAATGACACTTAACCATGCAAAATGATTAGGAGATGGGGTTAAGTAATTTACACTTAACTAATCCGACTGGGTAATTAGATGAGGTTAAGTAATTAAGACTTAACTAACCTAACCACGGTAATTAGATGGGGTTAAGTAATCCACACTTAACTAATCTAAACACGGTAATTCGATAGGGTTAAGTTAAACACTTAACCAATTTAAACTTGGTAATTCAATGAGGTTAAGTAACCAATACTTAACCAACTTAACGTGATAATTTAATGGGGTTAAGCAACTTATACTTAACCAATTATACATGAAGATTTGATGTGGTTAAGTGACCTAAACTTAACCAATCCAACCCGTTAATTTGATGTGGTTAAGTGAACTAAACTTAACCAATCTAACTCGTTAATTGGATGTGGTTAAGTGACCTATACTTAACCAATCTAACGTGAAAACAGGATAAGGCTAAGTCACGAATTGCTTGAATACGCTTGACCGATTTGACTCGATAATTTGACAAGGTCAAGTTAATTTATATAATTAACCAATCTAAAATGATAATTAGATGAGGTTAAGTTATGGGTTGCTTGATATACTTAGCCAACTTGACACATGGTTTGTAGGGTTAAGTCTTGGACTTGGATACTTCGCCAATTTTGACATGGTTTGTAGACGAGCTAAGTTATGAACTTAAGTGACACTTAACCCATTAGATAAACCCTAATTCGGAGGATTAGGTAAACAACCATAGTTAACAAGGATTATGGAAATAAGGCTAAGTGGTAAACCTTAGTTAAAGGAAACTAAGTAATAATTCTTAGTCAAGGAAATTTGGACCATTTCTTAGATAGATTAGTAACCCGATACGTTAGGTCAACGTTTAAGTATGCGTGTAGGAGCAGGCTATCTGATTTAGACAAAGGCTCCAACGAACTGGGTAACGAAGCAGCGGCTTCGGGGAACATGAGGATATTCTTGGGATCCCTCTGTGAGCTGCCAGGTCATTATACTAGGCTCACGAGAGGTTGAGGTCTGCGGTAGAAGAACCAAGAATATGCCTTGGTTGCTATGCGAGTGACCTAAAGACTGGGGTGGATAGCAGTGAGTCGACGAATACATAAGGTGCCCGAGATAGCAAGTTCGTCGATCATCTACCATCTTGAGTCAAGCGTATACGTACGGAAAGGCAGGGAACACCCAACAGACCATAATTGCTATCTAATTATGAGTGAGGTAGGCCGTAGGATGTGGGCTGGCCGGAGTGTAGTTCTCATGCAAGATTCTCTCTTGTGTTGCCTTTCACTAGTTGAGGGAGGGGTCTCGTGGGACCATAGCCACGTGTAGAAAAGCAGACCTTAGTATCTGCATCGGCAGATAAATCTAAAGCTCCCGACCGAGTCCTGTATTTCTTGGTTTGCCCTGTGACAGGACTCGGATGGCACGATGTGATACATGTGCGTACAGTAATAGAAAAACGATTCACGATGAATGCGTGGGAAAAAGGGCGCGGTTGAGGGTTAGCGTAATCCCTAGTGGCCTAGGTGGTTTAACCCAAACCGAAATACGAAAGCGTGCAATAGGCAAGCGTAATCCCTAGTGGTGCTAGGTGGCGTAAGTCCTAGTAGTTCAAACGATGATTCATATGGAAGAGCCTAGCTAGAACAAGGGTGACAGTCCAAACGATTTCAAGGATAATACGACATGAGGAATCCCGTACGAGGTACGGCAAAGGACTGAACTTATATACATGGAAAGAAACATATGATTTGAGTAACCTATATATGCGATATATTAGGTTGACATGGACCATTACACGACTTTGAGTAAGGGACATTCATGGTTAACACATAACAAGGCTGGGATACTAGTACGGAGGGTGCAGAGCAAATATACATGTTAGAACTAGGAAGAATATACATAATAGATACCGTAGGATGTTAGACGGGGTAGATACCCTAGGATAATGTACTCGATACAAATCTGACGATGTGATACCTTGACTTATCATAACACCGTAGTTTATCATGATACCTTAGTTTACCTTGCCGCAGTAGTTCAACCGGCTACCCTGATTTATCTATCTTGTAGTTATCCTTATGTTTACTTTCAGTTTATGCATGTCATGTTACCTTTACCTGTTTTTATACTGGAAGTAGATAGGACTTACTCAGTCTTTTTGACTGACCCGTTTTGTTTCGCCTCTTTTCTTTCGTTTCACCCCCCCCCCCCCCAGGTTTCAGGGAGGAAACAATGCTGTTTAGTTCGGACTTCTTCTGCTTGAAGGTCATCATGGATGGCTTGGACTTCTCTTGGCTATGGCTACTTTACTGTTTTACTTGGGGAATAATTTATTAAAAAGTCTTTATGCTTCTTTACTATTGCAAGACAGGTTTTGATGTACTCTGATGTAAAAGGCTTTAGACCTTATTTATTCATATTATGAAAGTTTGATTTTACTTCCGCTATTTATATATGTTCTGTCTTGTGATATTTCTGTGCATGTTTACCAATAATGCCCCTCTAAAGCTAGTGCATTCCTTTGCGAGTGACCCTAGCGGAGGCGGGGTGTTACACGAGTTGGGGGTTTGAATTGTTGACCGGTACAAGGGAGGTGCTGGCGAAATTTTTCTAAATTTTCGGGTGTTAGAAAATTTTCAGGATTTTAGGAAATTTTCGTTGATAAGAATTAATTAATATTTTTGTTGAAATTAAATTGGTTCAGTTGAAATTGAAATTGATAAGTAAACAAATATATTGGTACTAGTCAATAGGGTTTGTTCTCTGCCTTAGCAATTTCGAGGACAAAATTATTTTAAGGGGGGAAGAATGTAACACCTGCATTTTTCAGCGATATAAATAATTTATTTAATTATTTAAATAATGGATTGGTTATTTAAAATGACCAGGATTAGATAATATTGAATATTTAATTAAAATAAATAATATAATAATATATTAATTTCAGAAGTAATCAAAAATAGTGGAATACACAATATTGTGTGAATTGGATTATTTAGAATATATAGTTCAGTTTAGAGTTGAATTATATGAACAAAAATATATTCAATCGACGACATTTGAACGTATAGATTGTAATATAATTATAATCGACTCAAAATGGAGCATAAGTTCGCTATTTGGCGATTTGAACTTCAATTGAATATACAGGGTTCGTTTTAAATCGGAATTCTGTGAAACAAGAAACGTTCGGAGCTGGTGAAGTATATTTTTCTAGTGGAAGAGAAAAATCGGGATTTCTTTGTATATATTTTGTGTTATGTCCAAAACAAAATTTAGAAAAGTCGCTATGGAATTCCTTTATAATTTATAATGATTTATTTATATTTTTAAAATGGTTTTTCAATATAAATCGAACATCGATATAACATTGAACTTTGAAATATCGAGTTATAAATCCCAGTGGAGCTGTATGATATTCTAGTGTGGGTATATACGATAATATTTATTTTCAAATATTAAATTTAAATGTTTTTAAATATATTTATATATTTAAATGGTTTATTTTGAGCTTTAAAAATAGCCACTTTTGCAAACGAACTCTGTTTTCAATGAACCAATTTTGTTAGATTCGAAACGTCAAATTATTGCTGGATTTCAGTTTTCGTGATTTTGGAAGTTAGTATGTGGCCATGGGCGATTTTAATGTGAAATATAGTCGATAAATTTGCCTTTAAAAATACGTTGTGTGAGCAAACGAAGTCGGAATTCAACGAAACCAGTTTCCTTGGGTCCACAATGTCAAACTGTAGCTGCATGTCCATTTCCGTGATTTTTGGGTATGGTGTGTGATCAAAGTGATTTTTAAACAGTGAATACAAACAGCGATAGCTTAAAATAAAATAAAATATCGAATAAAAAAATATTTTACCATACTATAAATAATCCTAACATCCCTCTAATCCTAACCCTTACTTTCTCTGTTCAATAAAATCTGCGTCGCCAACACAGAAAAAACCAACGTGAAAATCCCACTTCCAAAAATCAATATAAATTCAACGAAAAATCGATAAATCAAAATACAAATATATTTGAGAACTGGTTCCAATTCTCTTCATGCTGGTACCAATTATGTATAGTTCGATACAGTTTCTCAAGTTCGAACGATTGGAGCGTGGTCCTAGGGTAAGGGATTTTGTTCGAATGGATCATTAATCGTTGAATTCGAGTTCATTTTGGGAATCTGGTGATCGAATAGCACCTCGTTGGATTTTCTGGGTGATTTTCGTGATAAATAATGTCGTTCAATTTACTGTGCTTCGTGGTTTTTGTTGTTCGACGCGGAAATTGAAATAGGGGTGCGAGTTCGAGAGTATAGGGTCTGAGGTGAAGAGATTTTCGAGGGGATCAACGTGGTGAAGTCGGTTTGGATTGTAATGGGGAGATGAAGGAGGTATGGTGGAGCAAAGGTCGGTTAATGGCATATGGATGGGGGGAGGCCACGACGCTTGTTTTAGGAAGAAAGGAGAGGGAGCGGGCCTGTTAGTTTAAATGGGCTTGGGCTTAGGGTGAGGCCGGATCTATATTTGTTTTAAGTTTATTCAAATTCAAATAGTGTATTAAGTTTAAAAGTTCATAACTCTCTCATACGATATCAGAATCAAGCGAAACAAGATCCGTTGGGATCGTAGGAACGGACACTACAACATGGAACTGATGGGGAGTGAATCTGAGCTCGCTACAATTTATTACAAAATAAATTGTCCGTTTGAATCAAAGATGGTTAATTGTTATTAAACGATCACCGACCAATGTGAGTAATCTCACTAATTCTGTTCAGTTTATATTTTTACAAAATATTTTTAGAATTTATAGAGGATGATTGTTTGTTGTGTGTTGGCTGTTTGGTTGAACTGCTAGTCAGTTGATTGAAAATATAGATAACGATATTGATATAAATCATTAATTAAATATTGATTCTATTTAGCGGAATATTTCATAGTAAAATGAAATTGATGTTAATTTTATTGTTTAACATCTGTGGGTGCAGGGAAACAGGTTGGAGGGACCCAATTGGGTTCCTCAACATTTATTTTACTGTTTTTGATATATTGTGTTATATGATGTGATATGAAATCTGTTGTTGATTTTATATGTTGGAATGATACCGATCATTGTTATATGGAACGTTAAATACATAAGGAATACTGGAATGTTAAAAAGGAAAATTTTCAATTTTATATTGAAAAGGAAAATATTTTTAAAATCAAAAGATTTTATAAAAAGAAAGCTATTTATTTAGAAGGTAAATGGATTAAAAAAGGGATAGTTACTTGTAAATTAAATAGATATAATTGAAGGGAAGTATTTGTAAAACTAATTACAAAAGAGTTGAAGAAGAAAATATTTGTAAACTATTTACAAATAGAATTGAAAAGGGATATTTATCTGAAAATAAATAGAATAGACCGAGGAAATATGTGTAAAATGAATAGAAAGGGAATAGTTAGATTATCAAAGGAATTACTTGTAAAATCAATAGATTTTATAAAAAGAAACATTTTATAAATAAATAGAATTATGAAAAAGTGATTTATTTTGTAAATAAATAGATTATAAAAAGGAAATACTAGAAAAGTGACTAGAATTGTATAACAGGAGAATTTTACATTTGAAAGGTTTAGACCCGTGCTCCGCATACGTGTATAACATGATATGGATTTAAAGCAAAGATTTTAAATAGAATCTATTCTGACCAATAGATTGAGAAGATAAATTTATAAATAATATTCTATAAATTAAATAAAATATTTATCATTGGATAAATAGAATATATAAGTCAGGACTTATATAGAGAAGTAAGAATCGATTTCAACATCAATATTTGAAACTGAATAAACGTAGAATTAATCAAAGGAGTTAATTAGTTCAAAGGAGTTAATCAGTTAGAGTTAATCAGATAATGTTAATCGAATTAGAATTAATGGAATATTAGTTATTCAATTAGAGTTGATCAAATGTAGTTATTTGAGATAGAGTTAGTCAAACATAGTTATTTAGGATGTGTTGCCATTTCGTACGATTGCTAACGTAATTCACAGGGCTGTAGATAACCTATGGTGGTCGGATGTTTCCTGAGGGAATCAGGCGTAACTATGCTGCAATCTAGAGTCAGGTGAATGGAGTTAAATCGAATATTAGCCATTCGAAATAAAGTTAAAAACTGACATAGTTATTCGAATATAAGTTAATCGAATATTAGTTATTCGATAAAATTTAAATAAGTTCAGTTAATCAAGTAAGCTAAATAAGTTGAGTTAATCAAGTAAGTTAAATAAGTTGATTTAATCAAGTAAGTTAATCAAGTTGAGTTAATCGAGTTAAGTAAGTCAAGATGAGGTAATCAAATTGAGTTAATCCAAACGAGTTAATCCAAAGGAGCTATTCGAAATAGTTTATTCGAATGAATTAAGGGAGTTGATCGAATATAGTTTATTCGAAAGGAGATTAATCGAATGTAAATCATTCGAAGAGAATTAATCGAATGTAAATCATTTGAAGAGAATTAATTGAATGTAAATCATTCGAAGGGAGATTATCGAATATGGTTTATTCGAAGAGAGATTATCGAATATAGTTTATACGAAAGAGAGTTATCAAATAGTGATTATTCGAGAGTGAATTATACATTTGAATTCTATTATATCTAATTGAGGAAAGTGATATTTACTTTCCGTTTCAAATCAAATTTTATTTATTTGTTAATAAATTAGTTATTCGTTTATTTACCCAAATTAATATATAATGGTTATACTTACGTTATTTCATTTCGAAAGCCTGGGATTATAACATTACTGCTATAATCAAAAGATTTCAGTAAAAGAAGTGGATTCGTAAATAGAATCCGAGAGTTACGTAAAGAAGTTTATTGAAGATTTAAAAGAAGAACTTTGTCTATTTCGAGGTTAGAAATGTTGTTCAGTTAAGGTCTGAGAGATAATTATACCCCAACTTGATTGACTTTGTTTTTAACTAAGGAATGGTTAAGGTTCGATAGTGAAGATTGGTTAAGTGAATTTAGTTAGTGAGTGAAATGGTTTGAATGGGCGAAGCGATGTTTTATTTAAACATCAGTTTAAATCCGATAAAGGAGTTTGGGAATGTATTCAAACAAGAACCAGAAACGTTTCTAAAGTTAGAAAATGAGAATTTACAAATATATATAGAAACGGGGAAATGGATAAATTAAAGATAATTTAATAGAAAGAGATAAATGTGGATTGATGATTTGATCGATCGAATTTTTATCTGGAAATAAGATCGTTGGTTGTACACCTACTTTTCTTTAATAGTTAAATCACCGACTATCGAAGTTTTTGACCATTTTTACGTCGTCAATACGGAGAGACCGGGATAAGATTCATTATCTGAAAACCACTATGTATGGACGTTGGCGTTGCGATCAAATATTAAAGACGGAGTTATGCAAGCGCTATCCTGTTTACAGAATAGTTGTCCAGTCCCAGGACAAACCTAAATGGACGAATGCCTGACAGAGTATATCTAACGGATCGCATAAGTTGATTTCTTCAAACGTACTTACGTTTGGTGGCAGAGGAATTCGTTTCTCTTAGCTTTATACCTATGGTATTTTTAGGGAAATCAATGTGTGATTTGGAGGGTATGACTATGTGGCATTCAAAATGAATGGTGGTCAGGTATATCGAAGATACGTTATGACCTCAAGCCTCATCAACCGGGAAATGACAGAAATCAGGCAGGCAGCATGGCTAAGTGGGTCGCTCCCATTAGGGTGTATATCACCTATCTCGAGAAAATCCATTTCATTCTTTTATCTATTATCGATGATGTCCCTTTTCGGGAAACGGTGGGTAGCTCCCAACCGTTGGTGATATACATTCGATACACTCAAGCAAAATGGGTGATCGGTCATGTGCGGGCCGGGCTGCAAGACGTTCTTGTTGAACCCAGTGTATTTGCCTCTAGAGATACACTATCAGCAGGTGGTCCCATACCTTGTCATAGTCGGGATCCAATCTCCAATAAGCGCCCTCGGTTTTGTTTGTATACTATTTATGTGGAACGTGAGATGCAAGCATTCTGCTAGATTTTTATTTACTTGTGATTAGACATTATTATAATATCAGAAAAGTATTGGTTTTCCAAAACTGTTTTGGGTTATCGTAAGGTAAAAACCATCCATGTTTATGTGTGGATCGGTCTTACGATTATATTTTCTTTCAAAAAAGATATTGAAAAGTTAAACCAAATGATTTGTGTTTACTCACACCAGTCCCATGACTGATACATAGTTTATTTTGTTTGTTTTCCCTAAAACTCTTGGGTGCCCAAATTTGTACAGGCAGTCAAGTAGTTCAGGTCTTTACAGATTTACATGGAGGAGCTTGAAGCAGGAGGCTTCAGGATTATATAGCTATTGTTATTTCCGCTTTATGTAAGTGTTGTACTCTGATAATGTTATTATACTGTTTTATGGCAAAGTTATGTTATATATTATATTTTATTCGTTCCGCTATGAGATTTGTGTTTACTCTGATTGTGTTCTTCTTCTTCTATTCTAATTTTCTATCTTATCTATTCTCACCCTCTAACTTCTTTCTATCAATCATCAGGTATTTTTGATGTCTGAATAGTCAACATGGCAGTTTTGTGTTGATTTTCGGAGTCGAAAATTCTAGTTCGTTACAAATACCCAATTACATGGCTAAAATATCTGTCTTGCTCAAAAACAAAGAAGCATAATAATAAATTCTGATATTCCCCAATAAAGCAAGGCAAGCCATAGCCAAGAGAAATCCAAGACGTACATGAAAAAGCCTTGGAGCTTGGTAAGATACGAACTAAGCTGTATTCCCACCCTGCAAACCTGGAGGGAGGGGGAACGGAAGAAAAAGAGGCAAAACAAAATGGGTCAGTCATAAAGACTGAGTAATTCCTAGTGACTTTCAGCATAAAAATAGGTAAAGATAACATGGCATGAATAAACTGAAAATAAACATAAGCATGTTGACAAGTTAAGCTACAGGCATGATAAATCAAGTATAATATCCCATAATTCCTATCAAGAGTAGCATCACAAGGTTCCTACCAAGTATTACATCGCAAGGTTTCTATCAAGTATAACATCGCAAGATTTCTAAGCTTCGTCATTAAAATATTTCAGTGATATCTATTTTCCCTGCACCACCTGACTAGTGTCCCAACTAGTGATCTATATAAAATGATCATATGATAACGTGATCTCAATCCCCGAAATTATGGTTGCTTTCAGGTGTACATCTATTATTTATCACCTAGATCTAATCTAGGGTTTCATATGGGCACTTCCTAGATTCCACCAGGGGTTGCGCGACCTAGGTCCAACTAGGGTTTATGCTACCTATTGAACGCTACTCGGATTCAGGGTTTATGCGATCTAGGTCCAACTAGGGATTATGCTACATGCGTGTGTCATACGGCCCCCAATGATTGTAGATACCTATGCTGGTCCCACCATGGGGTGTATCAAGTCCCAAGGTGGCGGCCCGACACAATTCTAGAATGCATAATGTAAACTAAGGTGCCCAGTGCCTGCTTTTTCTACTCCGAAGTGCATGCATGCCCACACTCTGTTAGAACCTACACTGCTGCACCACTCGCCGTCGCTTTGACCGCTTACAATCAGCTCAGTAATCGTGCCACACCCTGCTTAGTTTCAGGGTACCATGATACACCTATGTTGGTTACTGCTGAAATGGGTCCCCATAACTAGGGTTTCCTACTGGTTAAGTTTGTGGGCCTATATATACAGATATTACCCACCTACCCGTGATGTACATAACCCATTAATTCAAGCATGTTTATTAATGGTTAAGTTTGTGGGCCTATATTTACTAATATTACCCACCAACCCGATATGTACTTAACCCTCTCACTGATTGAAGTATGTTTATTTAACGGTTAAGTTCGTGGGGCCTATATATACTAATATTACCCACTAATCTGATATGTACTTAACCCTCTCCGTCCATCATGTTAAGTTGGCTAAGTGTTTTCTCTTATTTTACTTAACCCTAACGCATGTCTTGTTATATCTGTTAAGTGTTGCCTTCGCGTGTTTACTTAACCCTACCATACACCATGTCATATTGGTTAGGCATCGCCAACCCATCCAAGTTAACTTAACCCAACCATTCATCAGATTGCATTGGTTAAGGGTTTTCAAGTAATTCGTGACTTAACCCTCCCACGTATCGTGTCAAGTTGGTTAAGTGTTATCTAGCGATTCATAACTTAACCCCGCTATTCTAGCATATCAAATTGGTTAAGTGTTTTCAAGCAATTTATGACTTAACCCGCCCACGTATCATGTCAAGTTGGTTAAGTGTTATCTATATGTTCAAGTTGACTTAACCCTGCCACGCGTCATGTTATATTGGTTGAGTGTTATCAACCCATTCAAGTTGACTCAACCCATTCACTAGTCATGTTATAACGATTAAGTGTTATTAACTTAATCCTACCTACTTGTCTAATTAACATGTTATATTGGTTAAGTGTCCTCAAGCAATCAAGTTCAGGTTTACTTAACCCATCCATTCATGTCATATCGGTTAATTGTCATTAGTCTAATCATATTACTTAACCTTTCCATTCTTAGCATGTCTGTTTATTGGCAGTAATTAATTATTAATGCATCAATCACTCATATTAGACCTGTTGTTGCGGTCACTGGATCTGCCAGGCGGTTCTGGGCAGAATTACACCATAACTCAGTCTAACCTAGAGTTTAAGCATGATATGACTAACTTCTCACACTGGATCTTATTATTTGCAGTCACTGAATAAGTCGGGCGGTTCCGGGCAGAATTACACTGCAAACTCAACCCAACCTCGAGTTAGCCAAGCTCATGTTCGTGTTCATATTCATATTCATGTTTCAACCACGTTCATATTTTCAGTTATATGCCAATTACCAAGTTCATAATTCATGTTTTTTCCCCAAAACGTATTCCCAAATTATTATCACAATTCACTATAAAGTTATGCCAAGTTATAGCCTTTTATTTACAATACATGCCAACTAGCCAAAACCCAACTTAGGCGCATTCATATTAACCCTCTACCAACTCATAAATTATCATATACATTTCAACTCCAAATTTTACATAATTAACATATGCCCAAGTTCTAGATTACATGTAAGTTTTACATATGCTCAATTCATACCAAATTTACATATGTTCAATTCATGCCGTTTTACATGTATGCCGATTTTATGTCAGTTTACACACATACCAAGTTTCATGCCGTTTTACATATGTCAAGATTCATAATTTACATGTTTAAAAAGCTATGCTCAATTTACATAGATCAAGTTTTATACCCAAAATTACATGTATACCACGTTTACACCAATTTACCCATAACAAGTTCTAGCCAAATTACATATATCAAGATCCATATCAAATTACATATGCCAATCCCCATTCTTGCAATTACCATTATAATGACAATACCCAAATATCCAATTTTTATGTTATGCCATCAATTCCACCAAACACATATATTCCACTAGGCAATATTCCAATATTTCCCCCGTATACCATCGCATGTATATCGTAGTTTAGGACTAGTTCCGAAATTTACCTAGGTTCATCAAAAGAAAATAAATAGGGGAAGGTAGAAGTTGCAATAAAAACAAGATCAGAGAGAAAACGGCATAAAAACATCATCTCAGGAATAAAGAACAGACCTTGATAATAATTTCAGCATGACCCAAGAAAATTGGTTTACAACAAGCTGAATAGACCTAAACTTGTCATGAGAATAAAGATAGAAAAGTTCCCAAAATCAAGATGCAAGAAGAAACAAGAATAGACTTGAATCAAAATTCCAAATTCACTTTATCACATGTCCATATTAAATGTAATTATTTTAATCTGAAAATAACTAGAACTTACAGATCGTGGACAAGGAATTAAGAACTAAATTTGTTGTGAAAACGTTGTGGCGTTGTTGATTTATTGTCTTGAATCATTGTAGAAGCCTTGATCGTCGAATTGGATTGTGTATGAAAGCTTAGGAAATCGATTAGAGGCGGCGGCCATGATCAAGAGGGATTTCAGCAGCATTTTGGTGTAAGAATGATTTGTTATCAATTAGGTTAGGTCTTAGGGTGTATTTATAGGTGTAGGGATTATTTAGGGCCTTTAGATCATCCATAGAATCAATCCGGACCATCAAAACACGTCCCGGGCTTCAAAAATGGGTTATGGGCCAAAACTGGCCGACCAGGTCGACCTATAAGGGGGGAGGTCGACCCTCTAGTCGACTTGGGGGGGGGGGGGGTAGGTCGACCTGACACCCAGGTCGACCTCCAGGTCAACCTGCCTGGTTCTGTGCTGCTTGAAATTTGTTGAATCTTCTACAGGCCATAACTTCATCATCCGGACTCCGATTTTCGAAAACTCGGACTCTATTTCATGCAGAATTCCGAGACGAATGCAATGGCACAACCGTTTCCCATGATTCTCATTTAATAAAATTAATTATACCTTGATTTATTGTTATAACATGTTATTAAAATTCGGGTTGTTACATTCTCCCCTCCTTAAATGATTTCGTCCCTGAAATCTTCAAGTTAAGAAGAATGTGTCCTACCATCCAATCATCCATCTACTCAATCATAAATCACAGGCATTCATTGGCCTTGATAGATTTCTAATGTTGTATGAACATATGCAAGAAGTGTGTGTATATGTTCCTTGTCTAATGCAAATGATCAGGCCTGATTGATCTTCTTAATGGAAAATATGTTTAGTGCCTTGAGTCCAACATGTATGCAAATAGTCCTAGTCACATAAACACTCTATGTGTGCACAAACATCCATCCATATGCAACATCCACATGATAACACATTCAAATTCATCCATAAATAAGTATAAACACTCATGCACATACAATATGAGAGGTGACTAAGCCGATCTAGTGTCTAATGTGAGTGTATATGAATCCACAAGCAACCACTAGCAAATACTTGCAACCACTTGCAACCATCAACCATAACATGTCTCAAACACATGTTTTCATAGGTTCCTACCTAAAGATATATACGAACGATAGAAGCAGGTAAAAACTTTGTGCCCGGTAGGCAATGTCAAAATTCGAAATCTAAGTCACGTATATACTGATTAGGAGAAGAACTCCCTAAGCACCAGCCTCGAAGACCGAAATCAACATCAGACTGACACCCAAAGAATTACTCAACCCAACTAATATATATGATTCTAGGAAACTAAGCATGATAGACTCCTTTTAGGTCACAATAAATCCCTTCCTAAAACTGACCCATATCCTATAAATCCCTAAAGGTTTGGTCAACCCAATTGACACCCTCAAACCCCAACATATCTTACAAACATATGAGTCATACTTCCTATGGAGTTTGCAGCAGAAATAGGATTGAAAATAATACCGAGAGGGTATACTTAAAAGATATCATGCAAATAAGTTTTACAGATAAAGAAAGATTAAGGATGTACTCTCAAAAAAAGAGATATGATGCGCATATCTAGTCTTCAGCCCTCTAAGTCGTATTTCTTTGAGCTTAACTCCATTGTGCCTTGACCTTCTTTAACTTCGTGATTTCGTAGCTTCTTAATTCTTATTTCCAAAATATGAGTTGGAACTCATTTCACTGTCGCCTCTCGTTCTACTTCCACTTATTCTCTTTCTAGTATACCCGATTCAAACATAACTGCGTACTCATGGTTTCATGCAAGCTCTCCAAAACTCACTAGTGAATCTTGGATCTCGTTCACTTACTAGAAGGTATTCCACATAAATGAATTATCTCTTGAAAATAAACAAATGCCAACCATGTTGCCAAGTGTACTTACTAAGGTGATTTTCTATAACTCATGCGTAAATGAAATGAACCATCCGCCTTAGTGGCGAACACTACTCGAGCGGATTACAAGTTACCAATAAATGTGTCAAGAGATTCTAGGTAACTAATCATGACAGAACCCTAAAGGTTACACGAGACTTCGAGGGTATTACCGAGGCAAGTCAAGAGTCTAACTACCCTTCTTTCAAAACCGAGAATGGCACGCTTACTGGATACCACTCCATCCCTAGAATCAACCCATAACCTAGAAACATAAGCGTTACATCTAAACTCAATACTTGGCATAGACATTCTCAAATCCAAACAAGTCATGAATAAACAAGCTGATTCCCCAATAGGATTTGAGACAAAAATGGGATCCTCTACTACGCTAGTACTAAGGTGCAGAGACTCAACTATCGAAGCATAATTAAAAGGATGCGATGTACAAAAAAAAAGTTCTAACGGGATGATAGAAAAGAAAAGCTAAACCTTTAACAGAAACGTTACCACCTCTCTAGGGTACGCTAGTAGTGAGAGCATACAATTGCCCTCTCGACGATCTTGTTCTTGGCCCTTGTCCTTGTCATATAATACTTAACTACATGTCCCTTTTTACCATACTAAAGATACTCTCTGTTGTCATGGGTTTTATTATTCCTTCACTTTGGCCTTTTCCCTTTCACCTTTTCCTCCTTCGTGGATTAAGCCATATCAACAAGTTTTTCATCCTTAGGCTTGTGTTCTTTATCCTTTTTTTACTATCCTCATACGGCTTGTTGACAAGTTTCTCGAAAGCTACCTCCATCGCGCGGCAACCCTACAAAGCTTGAAATAAGATTAGTCGCAAGTAAAACTACTGTGGCTACAGATGGAGGTTGGGCACTCCTTTTCCCTCCGACATGTGTCGTACGCCTACAAAAATATGGTGAAAAGAGAGAAAGAAGAGATTCAAAGAGAGAATCAAAAGATAGTTCATATGGCTTTGGGGAATATGCCTTTCGTAAAACAAAACACTTCTTTAGAAAAACGCTTCATTGTAAAGTTTTTGAAAATAAATTCAGAAGGTTTTTAAAAGATTTTTCCCAGTCTGGTAACCTTCTGCTCTGATACCAAATGTAACACCCCACATCCATTAAGGTCACTCACAAAGGGAATGCCTTAACTTCAATGGAGCATTATGGGTACTGGAACAGAAATATTACAAGACAGACATATATAAAACAACGGAAAATAAATTAGGAGTACTTCAAATCATCTATTAAATATAATTGTTTACAATAAAAGCCCACCAACTTCCAATACCCAATCACATAGCTAAAATATCTGTCTTGCTCAAAAACAAAGAAGCATAAAAATAAATTCTGATATTCCCTAATAAAGCAAGGCAAGCCATAACCAAGAGAAATTCAAGCCGTGCATGAAAGAGCCTTGTAGCTTGGTAAGATCCGAACTAAGTTGTATTCCCACCCTGCGAACCTTGGGGGGGAATAGAAGAAAAAGAGGCGAAACAAAATGGGTCAGTCATAAAGACTGAGTAAGTCCTAGTGACTTTCGGCATGAAAATAGGTAAAGATAACATGGCATGAATAAACTGAAAATAAACATAAGCATGATGACAAGTTAAGCTACAGGCACGATGAATATAACATCCCATAATTCCTATCAAGAGTAGCATCACAAGGTTCCTACCAAGTATCGCATCATAAGGTTTCTATCAAGTATAACATCGCAAGATTTCTAAGCTTCGTCATTAAAATATTTTAGTGATATCTATTTTCCCTGCACCACCTGACTAGTGTCCTAACTAGTGATATATATAAAATGATCATATGATAACGTGATCCCAATCCCCGAAATTGTGGTCGCTTTCAGGTGTACATCTATTATTTATCAACTAGATCTAATCTAAGGTTTTCTATCGGGCGCTTCCTAGATTCAGCCAGGGTTTACGCGACCTTGGTGTAACGACCCGGATTTTGAGTGACTTTGATAATCGACATAAACACGATGACGATAACCAAAACACCGAAAAATCCTGGTAATTAGTGAAAGAAATTAGAGGGTGAGAATAGATAAGATAGAAACTTAGAATAGAAGAAGAAGAAGAAGAACAGAACATCAGAGTAACACGCACCTCACAGCGGAACGAATAACATATAATATATATAACATAACTTGAAATATACATCTGTACTTGAATATACACATCATTATCAAAGTACAACACTTACAACACAGCGGAATAAAAATAGCTATATGATCCTGAAGCCTCCTGCTCCAGCTCTTCAATGTATCTGTAAATCCCGACTACTTGACTGCCCATACAAATTTAGGCACCCAAGAGTTTAGGGAAAACAACAAAGTAAACTCCGGGTCAGTCATGGGATTGGTGTGAGTAAAACAGTTAAAAATAGTGAACAAGTAAACGTTATCTCATTAGACCACGCCGCATAACGGAACGGGTTTTTCCCTTATGAGAATCCAAATATCTTTATATCAAAAACCTTTTGATATTATAATAATGTCTATCAACCACATCTATAATAATCATCTAGTAGAAACGCTTTCATCTCACGTTCTACATACATAGTACAATCAAAACCGTAAGCACTTATTGGGTAATGGATTTCCAACTATGACAAGGTATGGAACCACCTTTCGCTCGTGTACCTCTAGAGAGGAATACACTGGGTTCAACAAGAACATCTTGCAACCCGGCCACACATGACCGACCACTCATTTCGCTTGAGCGTATAGAATGTATATCACCAACGGTTGGGATCAGCAACCGTTTCCCGAATGGGACAGCATCAACAATAGATTTTTAGAAGTAAATGAAACTCTAGATCAGGTGATTATACACCCTACTTCGGTGCGACCGACTTAGCCATGCTGCCTGCCCGATTTCTGTCATTTACCGGATGATGAGGCTAGAAGCTACGCTTTATCATCATACCAGATTCACTTTGAATGTCACATCATCAAATCCATCAAATCACCGATTGACGTCCTCAACCATACATTATGTGTTAGCTAAAAGAAGTTTCCTTCTCCGCTTCCACTCTTGGTACAGTTGGAGAAATCAATATACGTGATCATCTGGACATACTCTGTCAGACATCCGTCCATACAAGTCATCCAGGAACAGGATGAACCGAAGGCACTATTATGTAAACAGGATAGCCCTTGCATAACTCCGTCTTCAATTTCCTTTGGCATATATGATTCGCAACGCTTATGCCAATACAGAGTGGTTCTTTGGATAATAATCCAACCGGTCTCTCCATATTAACAACGTTAAAATGGTCAAAACTTCGATAGTCTGTGATTTAACTATCGAATAAAACAAGTGTGCAAACAATGATATTATTTCCAAATGGAAATTTATATCGATCAAACATCATTCAACATTTATCTCTTTATTTCATCAATTTACTTATCTCCTGTTTCCCTATATTCAATATTCCTTAATTTCTAAATTTGGTAAATATACGTTATTAACAATGGAAAACATTTCCATTTGTTATTTTCTTTATTAGAAAACATTTCTGGTTTCTTACTTGGAAAACATTTCCAAAGCTTCTTCATTGGACTTAGACAGATGTTTAAACAAACCATCGCGATGCCAACTCAAACCATTTCCTTTACTGCCGAACCTTAACTATTCCTTAGTTCAAAACGAAGCCAGTCAAGTTGGGGTAGAACTACCTCTCAGACCTTAACTGAACAACATTTCTAACTTTGAAATAGGCAAAGTTCACTTTATATTCCTTTTTCTATCTTCCTTACTTAACTCTCGTTTGAATAGCTATATTTGATTGACTCTTTTCACTTAACTCTATTCGATTAACCCTTATCAATTAACTCTATTTGACTAACACTATTGGATTAACTCTATTCACTTAACTCCTTTTGAATAAACTATATTCGATAATTCCTTTTACTTTCTTCGAATAAACTATATTCGATTAACTCATCTGCTTCTATTCAAATAACTATATTCGATTAACTCTTATGCTTTAACTCTAATCGATTAAACTAACATCGATTAACTCCTTTGCTTTAACTCTAATTGATTTAAACTAACATCGATTAGCTCCTTTTACTTTTAAATCTAATCGATTAAACTAACATCGATTAGCTCCTTTTACTTTAACACTAATCGATTAAACTAACATCGATTAACTCCTTTTACTTTATCTCTAATCGATTAACTAACATCGATTAACTTCTTTTACTTTATCCTCTAAACGATTAAACTAACATCGTTTAGCTCTTTTTTTACTTTACACTAATCGATTAACTAACATCGATTAACTTCTTTTACTTTATCCTCTAATCGATTAAACTAACATCGATTAACTTCTTTTACTTTATTCGAATAAACTATTCATTTATAAAGATTACTTTTAGTAACAGTTCTTCACTTTACAAATGATTTCCCTTTTATAAAACTCTATTCATTTTAAAAACATTTTTCCCTTTTTATTTTCTTTCGAAATATTTCCTTTTATAAAATCTGTTGATTTTATAAACTCCCTTTATTTCAATATACATTGAAATAATTCTTTTTACATCTCAGGGTCTTTTATGATATTTAAAATATCGAATAACAATGATCAACATCAATCCAACACCCATAATCCATAACAGATTATATAACACATCATATACCACAATATATGAAAACAGTAAAATAAATGTTGAGGAATCCAGTTGGATTCCTCCAACCTGTTTCCCTGCATCACAGATGTTAAACAATATAGATAACATCACTTTCAGTTCTATATGATATATTCTGTTAAACAGAATCAATATAGAAAATTTAACTAACTGACTAGCAGTTCAATCAAACAGTCAATACACAGTCAATCAGCCAATTTCTAACAGTTCTAAAAATTTAACATGAAATTATAAACTATTCATAGTTAGTGAGATTTACTCACATTTGCGCATTAGCCGTTAAATAACGGTTTGCGTTATTTGATTCGGTCGGACAATTTATTTCGCCATAAATTGTAACGAGCACTAATCCACTTTCAGTCAGTTCCATTGTGTAGCCCTCTCCCCTACGATCCCAATGGATCTTGTTTTGCCCTTTGAACTGGCCCACCGCACTAACCACACCCGCTATGTCTTCTTCCACTGCAACCAATAGATCCCAATTCATTCACAGCCATTGTCTATTTTTCCTTGATCCAAAATCCATCAACCCTTCATAAAAACTAAATGAGAATAACCTACTTTCTTTTCTCAAAAACAAACACCACAACCGCCTACAAACATGACTTCATCTCCCCGTTCATGCTGTACAACCCGCAAATCCAAACTTCCAGACCCAAAAAACAAACCTCCATCTCCAAACTGTTCCTCGCGGGCTCCATCATTTTTCACCCAACAACCAAACGTTCTGACTCCTTCTTCCTTATTCCTCTTTACCCAGAACGCAACCTTCATCATATACAAACAACTCCTCAAAAGAAAGAAAACCCATTTTACGTTTTTACACAACAGCGTCCCCTTCCTGCTGAACAAATCTCGTCCTCTCCAAAAAACTTCGAATAGAAACATGGCAAAAATTCCCAAACCAGTACGCTGCAGTTGCCCCCCACAAACTCAAACACAACTCGTATTCATCACTAACTCAACAAATTCGCGGAAGTCTGGAACTCTACCTCACGCTGGCGGAAATTCCAGCGAGCAGATTTTTGGTCGAACTGTTCGAACTTGCACTCGAATTAAGAGCAAGATGCGGAGATGGCAGATATATAAATTATAGGATTTATAGAAATTTTTGTGAATTGTTTTGATTTTTGAGAGGAGGTGATTTCACGTTGAGATAGAGGAACCCGGCGGCTCCATTTTTGTTGACTGGAAAATCGATTTAGGTTAGGTTTTAGGATGGCACTCCTTTTTATAGGTAGATTTTGTTCTTTGAATTTTTGTGGAGGATTTGATTTCCACATTGAACACAAAGGAGAAGTGGTGGTAGCAAATAAATGAGGGATGTGGCTTAAGGTTGATCAGAGAAAGAAGATATTTGTTTTACATTTTGGTGGCCCTTCTACATGAAGTTCTGTTTTCATCCGGACGGCCAACGACAGAAATAAAAATACTGTTGAAATCAGCAAGGTGCCACGATTTCAAAAATATAAAAATACCGGTAGATTAAGTCATATTGTGAAACCTCGAAATGTCGATACATGGTGCCAAATACTCAAAATAAAAAGTTGCTTATTTATTTAATTAAAAATTACAGTAAAATTCTAAAAATTAAATTATCACTACTTCCCAACAAAACCTTGTCTAAATTCAAATCCGATCTTTAGTTATATCGAATAAACCGATACGGTCGATAACCGATTCTATAGCGACTATTTCAAAATTTAATTTGGACATACATCAAAATCTACACGACGAAATCCCGACTTTTCTCTTCCACTAGAAACATATACTCCACCAGCTCCACACGTTTCTTGTTTCACAGAAATCCGGCTTAAAACGAATCCTGTACATCCAGTTGAAGTTCGAATCGCCAATTTACGAACTGCAGCGCCATTTCGAGCTCGTTTATAATTATATTATAAACTATACGTTCAACTATCGACAATTGAATATATTCGTTATTCAAATTCAATTCCAAGCTGAATTAAATATCACAGATGATCTGGTTCACACCATATCGTCCTTTCAACCATTCAGAATTAAATATATTATTTAATTTATTATTTTAATTAAATATTCACCATTATTTAATACCACGACCATTAAATCCTTTTAATCACCTTTTAAATAATTAAATAAATTAATTATAATACCCCTGCCAACGCGGGTCATTACACTAGGTCCAACTAGGGTTTATGCTGTCTATTGAACGCTTCTCGGATTCAGGGTTTATGCGACCTAGATCCAACTAGGTATTATGCTACCTGCGTGTGTCATACGGCCCCCAATGATTGTTGATACCTATGCTGGTCCCACCATGAGGTCTATCAAGTCCCATGGTGGCGGCCCGACACAATTCTAGAATGCATAGTGTATATTACTAGTGCCTAGTTCCTGCTTTTTCTGCTCCGAAGAGTGTGCAAGCCCGCACTCTATTAGAACCAACACTGCTGCACCACTCGCCGTCGCTTTGACCGCTTACAATCAGCCTAGTAATCGTGCCCCATCCTGCCTAGTTTCAGGGTACCATGATACACCTATGTGGGTTACTGCTGAAATGGGTCCCCGTTACTAGGGTTTCCTACTAGTTAAGTTTGTGGGCCTATATATACAGATATTACCCACCTACCCGTGATGTACATAACCCACTGATTCAAGCATGTTTATTAATGGTTAAATTTGTGGGCCTATATTTACTAATATTACCCACCAACCCGATATGTAATTAACCCTCTCACTGATTCAAGTATGTTTATTTAACAGTTAAGTTTATAGGCCTATATATACTAATATTACCCACCAATATGATATGTACTTAACCCTCTCTGTCCATCACGTTAAGTTGGCTAAGTGTTTTCTCTTGTTTTACTTAACCCTACCGCATGTCTTGTTATATCGGTTAAGTGTTGCCTTGGCGTGTTTAATTAACCCTACCACACACCATGTCATATTGGTTAGGCATCGCCAACCCAACCAAGTTAACTTAACTCACCCATTCATCAGATTGCATTGGTTAAGTGTTTTCAAGTAATTCGTGACTTAACCCGCCTACGTATCGTGTCAAGTTGGTTAAGTGTTGTCTAGCGATTCATAACTTAACCCCGCTATTCTAGCATATCAAATTGGTTAAGTGATTTCAAGCAATTCGTGACTTAACCCGCCCATGTATCATGTCAAGTTGGTTAAGTGTTATCTATATGTTCAAGTTGACTTAACCATGCCACACGTCATGTTATATTGGTTGAGTGTTATCAACCCATTCAAGTTGACTGAACCCATCCACTAGTCATGTTATAATGGTTAAGTGTTCTTAACTTAATCCTACCCACTTGTCTAATTAACATATTATATTGGTTAAGTGTCCTCAAGTAATCAAGTTCAGGTTTACTTAACCCATCCATTCATGTCATATCGGTTAAGTGTCATTAGTCTGGTCATATTACTTAACCTTTCCATTCTTTACATGTCTGTTTATTGGCATTAATTAATTATTAATGCATCAACCACTCACATTAGACCTATTGTA
Organism: Allium sativum; assembly: GCA_030737875.1. Lineage (NCBI taxonomy): Eukaryota > Viridiplantae > Streptophyta > Magnoliopsida > Asparagales > Amaryllidaceae > Allium > Allium sativum. Next base: position 1,002,029,533 of record CM060912.1, read on the forward strand.
GTGGTCACTGGATATGCCGGGCGGTTCCGGGCAGAATTAAACCACAACTCAGTCTAACCTCGGGTTTAAGCATGATATGACTAACTTCTCACATTGGATCTTATTATTTGCAATCTATGCTGGGCGGTTCCGGGCAGAATTACACTGCAAACTCAACCCAACCTCGAGTTAGCCATGTTCACATTCGTGTTCATATTCATATTCATGTTCATGTTTCAACCACGTTCATATTTCCAGTTATATGCCAATTACCAAGTTCATAATTCATGTTTTTGCCCCAAAATGTATTCCCAAATTATTATCACAATTCACTATAAACTTATGCCAAGTTATAGCCTTTTATTTACAATACATGCCAACTAGCAAAAACCCAACTTCGGCGCGTTCATATTAAACCTCTACCAAGTCATAAAATATCATATACATTTCAACTCCAAATTTTACATATTTAACATATGCCCAAGTTCTAGATTACATGTCAGTTTTTTATATGCCCAATTCATACCAAATTTACATATGTTCAATTCGTGCCGTTTTACATGTATGCCGATTTTATGCCTATTTACACATATACCAAGTTTCATGCCATTTTACATATGTCAAGATTCATAATTTACATGTTTACAAAGCTATGCTCAATTTACATAGATCAAGTTTTATACTCAAAATTACATGTATACCACGTTTACACCAATTTACCCATAACAAGTTCTAGCCAAATTACATATAACAAGATCCATATCAAATTACATATGCCAATCCCAATTCTTGCAATTACCATTATAATGACAATACCCAAATATCCAATTTCATGTTAATGGTAGTAATACCCAAATATCCAATTTTTATGTTATGCCATCAATTCCACCAAACACATATATTCCACTAGGCAATATTCCAATATTCCCCCCGTATACCATCGCACGTATATCGTAGTTTAGGCCTAGGTCCGAAATTGATCTAGGTTCATCAAAAGAAAATAAATAGGGGAAGGTAGAAGTTGCAATAAAAACAAGATCAAAGAGAAAATGGCATAAAAACATCATCTTAGGCATAAAGAATAGATCTTGATAATAATATCAACATGAACCAAGAAAATTGATTTACAACAAGCTGAATAGACCATAAATTTGTCATGAGAATAAAGATAGAAAAGTTCCCAAAATCAAGATCCAAGAAGAAACAAGAATAGACTTGAATCAAAAGTCCAATTTCACTTTATCACATGTCCGTATTAAATTTAATTATTTTAATCTGAAAATAAATAGAACTTACAGATCATGGACAAGGAATTAAGAACTGAGTTTGTTGTAAAAATGTTGCGGTGTTGTTGATTTACTGTCTTGAATCATTGTAGAAGCCTTAATTTTCGAATTGGATTGTGTATGAAAGCTTAGGAAATCAATTAGTGGCGGCGACCATGATCAAGAGGGATTTCAGTAGAATTTAGTGTAAGAATGATTTGTTATGAATTAGGTTTGGTCTTAGGTTGTATTTATAGGTGTAGGAACTATTTAGGGCCTTTACATCAACCCTAGAATCAATTCGGACCATCAAAACACGTCCCGGGCTTCCAAAATGGTTTCTGCGCCAAAACAGGCCAACCAGGTCGACCTATAAGAGGGGAGGTCGACCCCTGGTCGACCTGGGGGGTAGGGTAAGTCGACCACCAAGTCGACCTCCTGGTCGACCTGACCCCCAGGTTGACCTCCAAGTCGACTGCCTGGTTCTGTGCTGCTTGAAATTTGCTGAATCTTCTACAGGCCATAACTTCTTCATCCGGACTCCGATTTTTGAAAACTCGGACTCTATTTCATGAAGAATTCCAAGATGAACGCAATGGCACAACCCATTTCCCATGATTCTCATTTTAAAAAATTAATTATACCTTGATTTCTTGTTATAACATGTTATTAAAATTCGGGTTGTTACACGAGTATTTTGTGTTTTACATGAAATGCTCGGGTCAGACCCGAGCAATAAAGATTTTAAAGGTTACAGCTTAAGGTTTAAAGATCGACAAAATGGGGGATTTTGGAGATGTGTACTCTGAAGATTTTAAACAGTAAACATTTCTTTTGTATTTAAACTGTATATTTCATTCCGCTGTATAGAGAAAATTCTTGTATCAAAATTTGTGATATATATAAGTTTATTTTATGTTCAATACTGTGTTATTATTTTATTCTATGTTTTTCTATGTTGATTCTATGTTTTTAAACTCTGTAAGCTAAAAAATGAATCGCCGGTTTGGACGTTTTAAGTTGGTTTAATTACCAATTTGAGATGGTAAAAAGGCGGGACGTTACAAATTAAGTAAGAATTAGTCTCAAATTTATAAGGTGTTTGTAAGTGGTTGATTGCTTAATCTTAGTAGAAATCCTAGGGGTTGCATCGAGCAAATTTTACCTAAACTCGTTGCTTTCATGTGGTGTCTTTATTATTATATATGCGGTGTGACTTTTATTATTCTGTGAATTTATTATAAGACTAATTTACTAGTATATATGGTTAATTCGATCATACAAGTTTTACAAAGCAAATTGCTAACAAAAATGTATAACCCTTGTTGCAAGTTAAGTAAGAGTCATTCCAACGTTAGTTTATCTATTTAGATGGAATAGATTTATTTAATTGGATACCAAAACTGGAACTTTATTTAAAATCTGTAAATTTTACGTTTTTGGATATTACTAAAAATGTATGTGATGCAATATATTAGAAAAATATTTTTGATCAACACTTATGCTATGAAAATTCTTTACTGTCTGACTAATAGAGTTGAATTTTACCATATCTCTAATCGTTTAACTACACACCAGATATGGAACATTCTCCATGCATTGTATGGCCGATAGATCAATAATAATTAGAAACTCCCCAAAATCAGCTTAGTTGAAGAACTTTATTTGACGAGATTCATGGAAGGAAATTTGGTTAATGACACTAAAGATGACAGCGACAAATACACATTAGATGATGGGATCAATACTCCTTCTTTCAAAGATTTAGTTCTCCTTTTAGAAAATAACCAAAAGTATTGATTATCTTGAACTAAAATATAACATTTATAAAAGTGGAAATTCTAAAATCTAATAGAAAAATAATAAATCAGAAAGGGAGATTGAAAATGCTCAAAAAATGAAAATTCTATCTGCAAATATTTTTGGATTATGAAAGGATTTTTAAGGAAAATTGAACTTTTGATTTCGATCAAAAAAGAAACCAAGTTGGTTTTCAAAAATTACATTTTACAAAAGGATTTGAAAGTTTTATGATGTTAGAAAATTTCAAATGTGAATTTTGAAGGGGAATTAAATAATGTCAATGAAAATTATAAAACCCTTTAAAAACATGATTTTGAGAAATAGAAGAGCTTAAATTATACAAAAAAGCAATAAACAAAAAGAAAGACTGAAAAAATCAAGGATTTTGAGAAAGTCAATTCTTTGAAACTAAGATGCTTGAAATTGAGACCAAGGGATATGGTCTCAAAAAAATGAAAATGTCATTAGGCATTGTTCTAAGCTGATAAACAAGAGTAATATTTTAAATAAATAGTTAATGAATCCATGTTGATTATTCGAAAATGAACAATAGTAGAAAAACCATTTAATATATTACTATAAAATCAACTGCTTGCAATCAATAAAGAGGGACTTGGATTTGAAATTATTTCAATATAAAAATAAGTGACTAATAACACCACTCAAGGGGAAATGAGATGCCTTAATGTGTAAAGTCTGAAAATTTGAGATATAGTAATAGTAATTGTTGACATAGTATTAGACGCAAAAATCATTAAACAAATTTGGTTTATAAAAGGTGTAAATGTGATTTTTCTTAAGTTTAAACAAGTTCAGGTTCCTATGGGTATGGTTGTGAAAACTAACTGTTTGTTGGATAAACCAATTTCAGATCCAAAAGTTATAAATGAAAATAAAAGTGGTCATACATCTTTTGTTAGGCCACTCGCTTTTTTAACTTTTAGTTAAAATAAAGGGTTAAAATGCAACTACAATAGAGGTAAAATTCGAGTTGTTCAATATATGATTGATGAGCAAAAATACTATTGTTCCCTATCCTTAAAAAATAAGGTAGAGATCTGCAAACTTTAGATAAAAATAGTGAAAAAGATATACTACCATAGGTAAGTAAAGGCATAATCCATAAACCCTATTTTCATTTTTTGATGTTGATTCTATTGAAATTGCTTTAATATAATTGTCATATTTTGAATTCTTTAATTTTGATTTTCAAAATTCAAATTGTTCTTGAAAACAAATGAAACTTCCTAGCATTGTCGTAGTAAATTGATCGTAACTTAGGCATCATTATTCTGAATTTTAACATTCTTGAAGATATGAAAAGATAACTTATAACACTATAATGATATTATTCTAGATTTTTCTAATTTATTTTTTTAAACCTTAGCATTCATGTCAGCAAATTACAAGAAAAGTGTTTTGATTTATGTAAACAAGTTGCATATTTCAGATATAACTTTTGATTGATTTATTGTATTGACGACAAGCATTTGATTAGGAATTATTCAATATATAAATCTTCCATATTAATTGTTAAATCAAAATATGAACTTGAGTTTTCAATATTTATTTTCAAATGGGTTGAATTAATAAAAAAATAATCGACTTACCTATATACAATGAAAGATATCATTACCGAAATGACTACTAACAAATATTGGTTGGAAATTTTTATTTTTGTATGCCTTTTGTTCAATATAAATAAATAAATTCTCTTTGATTTGACTTATATGGCTTTGCTACAAAATTCAAATTTGTTTACCGGTTTTATTGATATTATGGGGTATAGAGTTTACTTGTTTAATAATATACCATTGTATGCCACCATTAGTAGCAAGAGTATAAATAGTACCAAACATTACTTCATTCTGAATCTTATTTGCATTGAATTCTTTCTAATTATTTTTCAGCTATCATACATTTTCATAGAACCCCTTCTAAAAAATATATTTTCACAACTTCAATCAAATTTGGAAATGTTGGAAATGACTAAAAATTTTCAACCTAATTAATTACCAAATAGAAATTTGAAAGATTAGAACATTGGGACAAATTTAAAACTACTTGAAACTTGGCCAAAAGACTAACAAGAAGACAAGAATGGGCATTAAAAAAAACAAACAAAACTGTTCCATACACTATGAATTAACGTCGATCCAAATATATATGGTGAAGCCCCTCAAGGCCACCTCCACCAAGATCCACTCATCCCTCCATTATCTTATTCTCTAACATTAGTGGTGTACCATTGTATCAAGCTCAAGTTATGGAAGAATCAAAGTAAACACAATCCATGATACCATTTGGAAAGAAGATGAAGTAACTTTAGAAACAGTATTTAATGCGGAAAACCATGTAAGTGAAAATGCAAGTATTCTAGTGACGTGTGTGACGTGTCATCTACACCTAATAACCCTAAAAACCTCATTTCATCATAATCAAATATAAAATCCGGGTGTCTTCTAGAGTGATCACTCCGGGGCAGATGTCGAAGTCTATATCTATGAGGGTGAATGGTTCCCTCAGAATCTCACTCAGAGCGTCATGAGCACCACTCAAATCCTCAAACTTAATAGAACTGTATCTATCTTTGGATAAAATACTAGCGTGCTATTTAATAAAAACTGACGACATTGTCAACTATATCTTACTGGATTTCTAATTCCAAGCAAACTAGATTTACTCCAAGTTCTCATCAATAGATTCGGCATAGTCGTCGGTGGATTCATTCTCCTCTTTGCTTGGAATAAACTCCTTCTCTTCCCTAAATATTTTCCCTTCTACATCCTCTATAACAGCTACAACTTTACCTTCCCAATGAACTATTTCCTTAACTTCCCACCCCATAGTTAACGTTATCCTATGGCGGTCGCTCATTTCGTTTTGAGTCCAATCTCTTATATGAACCTGATCATGTGATTCTCTCGGTCAACCCTTATCTCCCCTTTTTATCATCACCACTAGAGCGGTACGTTGTAAAACCTTACAGAAACCGAGATCCAAATCGAAAAAGGACCAAGACTTAATGAGCAACCACAATGTTTTCAAGATGCACTACTGAGTAGTCATGAATGTTCTCATCTGCAATAAGGAATTCGACTTCTCTCTCTCAATTTGGGATTGCTTTCAAAAGTAAAATAAATAGTTTCAACTACCTCATCTTTATTTTAAGTAAGGATAATTGCAAAAGAAAAAAGTTATACTTGAAAAAGCTTCATGTTTCCTAATTAGACTCCAATCGAAAATTAAGTTCTCACATCCTATTGTCTAGATAGGAGCCAATCCTCCGGGTATCAAACATAAAAGAATTGATTCATGAAACCTGAAAGCTTGTTAGAAGGCTTTAACATGATTTTGCTATTCTCTAAGCTTCGACGAATATAAGAAAAGGATGGTCTTGCCTCGTATTGAGCAGTAGGAGAAACCTTAGTTTGTCAAAACTCGACATGCATTCAAAGCATCACATAGGAAGAATATACAAACAAGCCATCACGACATAATAATTCAGGTGGACTTAGAAAGGGGAAATCACCTAAAAAATGATCCATAAGAATAAATTAGATGGAGATACTACACTGATAGAACACATAAATCAATGACAAACAGTGAATTCAAGCAGAGGCCTATGGCCAAAGCCACTCTTCAGTCGTAGTTGAACCTCATCTTTCGGAGTATCAAAGTGTTGGAAGACGTTCTAGAGCATTTTTGCTATAACAATGGTAGAACACCTCTCTAATGAAATAACCATGATCTTGAGCTTGATCAAGTTCTATGTCCAATTAGGAATCAATTCATGTCTATTGATAATTATATATGCATAAGTTCAACTTTGGCAAGAGTTGTTTCATCCCAATCAGGATTCAATCGATCTAAATTTGTCAAACCTCACAATCTTAAGTTCAAGCCATAAAAATGTCAAATTCATCATCCTCAATGTGATTTACATCTTCAAAATCAATTGATCAAAATATCAAAATTCAGGTTGTTAGGGTTTCAATCCAAAAAAATGTGTTTGAATTAAATCAATGAGGTCTCAATTGGTGCAACCTGGCTAGTGATTAACTAGAGAATATCAAAGGTGAGGAATGGTAATGGATTTAGGTGCACAAGGAGGTTAGGATTTGCACCATAAGTTAAATCAAAAAATTAGGGCTTTGGTGATGTGAATGGGTCTGAGCAAGGATGATGAGTCCAAGCAGTGGAAGCAGGCTCCAGTGACGATAATGGATGAACATCGACACTAGAAATGACATAAGATATGGAATCGATTGAAAAAGTGGCTAGGTTAGATGCAAGAAGAAAAACCTAGCCAAAAAGGGTAAAGTGGAATGAAGAATCGGGTCACATGTATATATAGCAAAAGAATAAGATGCCAAACTTTTCTAAGTAACTGATCTGGTAAGTGGATCGATATGAACAAAAATGTGCACATCAAAAGAGCTCAAAAAATTTGTGTGCCAACCACACCCTTTCCTAAGGTATTTGGAAATTTTGAACTCAAAATTGCATCATTATCAAAAGTATTGATGATTCAACCAAGAAGTTTAAGCAATAACTAACAAGTCAAAGGCAACTTCCTAAAAATGACTTTGTCAATTAAATGGGCTTCTTAAGGTAGAAGTTCAAAACTGGATTATTTAAGAGCATTCCTTATTTTCAACGGAGACATTGACATACTCTGGGGAACAAATTTTAATCCATTTTTTAATTGAATTAAAGGAGTTAGAACATCGAGACAAAATCATATAACCTAAAACATGGCTAAAGCACTTAAAAGAAGAAGGCACCTTAAGAAAAATAAATCAAAAATATACCAAGTATTTAAATCGGTATCGATCCAAACGCATAAGGTGCAACCCATCAACATCTCATCCATCATGCTCCAATTGGCCTCATTATCCTAACCTCCAAGTTTGGTAGAAATCTAATGTGTCTGGGTCAAGTACCACATGACTAATCCAATTTGAAATGTGGTTCAAATAAACTTAAGTATGAAATTCTTTCAAACCAAATCCAAAAGCTATGAAACTTTTCAGGAAGCTTCATAGCAAAATAAAGAGATCGGCAAAAAAGGTCTCAAGTCATCAAGGTCTGTAGATTAGATGTGGTGTCGATCTGTACTACGAATTGGTACTGATCCAAATTCGTAATTCCAGCGACCTTCGAATCTTTAAGGTGACTTTGATTGTCCATTGTGAGCTCTATGGTATAGTGGTCTGGCCCAACTCATCTTCAAGCTCCCACAGATACCAGACTACTTGCAATATAAATAGGATTTAAAAATTGTTTACCTATATGATGCTGAAATAAATCTTCAAGCATCCCCTCCCTAAAATATATCATCAAAGAGACTACTATGATATTTGGACAACTTTTGTGCTTGTGGTTTTCATTTCTTTAATTTTTTGTGTTGAAATAATTTGTAATAGGCAATTCATGAATAAAGAATCTTCATAGTGGACATAGGTGTAACGACCCGAATGTTTAGTCGGTTAATTTTAAATATTAATGTTGTTTAAATATTGAGTTGATAATATAAATGAATTTTTATATTGAGTTATTGATTTAATAATCGAAATACGATTTATTTTGAATATATGTGTATATATATATAGTTTCATAATACGAGAATCTTAAATAATTCGATTCGAAATTTAAAATGGAATCAAAATGTTTCAAATGATTAATAGAGATTCTATTTGAATAGGAACAATAATAATAATAATTTATTATCAAGGAATTAATCGTTTCGAATTTAATTTATATCTTCTCCATGTGATCAAATTTAGCTTCAGAACTTATTCTAGTGTGTTCAGAATAGTGGTATAACCTTAGGAATGTCAGTTGTTGTGCTCAAGTGGAAGTTTGAAATATCGTGATATTTTAATTCATATAGTTTCAATTCAAAGTAAAATAAACAAAATAAATAAATAAAGGTTTCCTTCCAGCCTAAGTAAACAAGGTACACTGGAAAGTCTTCCTATATCTCATCTGTTTGCCTAGTCTACTTGTACATTTGAAATGGGATGGTGTTTCTATCCTTAAGCTCTTCACCTATAAATCATGATGACCATCCCTTTGATTTTTTCATTTTTGGTTCTTCTGCAAACAAATTCCAAATAGAACAAACTTCTGATACTAAATAAATAAAGGAAGTCATTCTCTTAAAATCCTCAATAAATTGAATCATTCCTTTCTTTTTCACTTTCCCAAATCAAAATCGTGTTAGAGTTTATGCCCTAGAGGTAATTCATTAGATGAGACTGAAAAAGATGTTGATGTTATTGTTTTATTTGGAATAAAATAATATTCTACTATATTATATTTATTGCGTAATATAAATATTAATATAATAGAAGTCCTTAGAATTATAATACAGAATTATATAGTTCGAGTAAGACTTGAATTTGAGAATATATAATATGATAAGTATTATAGTTCCTAAATGTCCCTAGTCGAGTTTTATTGTTTATATAGGACAACAATAAAGCGTTGAGACTAGTATGTTGACTGACTGATGATCACATCTCATTGATCATTAATATACGTGATATTAATGTCTAAACATTTCATCTCATTGAGACTAGTATGTTTATAAAGGGTTGGCCATTGACAGTCGAACGGAGTATGGAGTAGGGTTTTCGATGTAATTAAAAGTTATTGGTTTTTCACTGTATTGAGAGACATCAATGAACGACGTCAAGTTCAATTTTAGAGATCTATGAATTATGGATCTAGAATGAAATATGATGTCTGAGTTGCTAGTGAAAGGCGTTCGACTGTGGATGTTAAGTTAGAGTTGGGTTGTTTGCAAAGCTAAGGTGAGTTTGAATGAGGAATATGAACTGTGAGGATTGAGATGGTTTTGGGGTGTACCGCAGTGGGAAAATGGGGAGTACAGGTCTATGTTTTTGGGATGGTGGATGCAAGCTTGTCATTTGAAGGAGGATGTTACCCGTTTATTGGAGCTAATAGGTTTAAGGAAGTGGCATTACAATAGAGGTCAAGGTTCCGAAAGTAGATCGGTTATCCTGAGTTATTTCGTCGGTTGGTCGAGATTTGCAAGACCATAAAGTATATATTTTTACCGAGTTTAAATTAACAAAAATAATTTATTTATTTATTATAGTATTTAATTTAAATAAATAAATGTTTGATCGGTAAATTTAAAAATAAATTATCATAGGTGTGAATTCATTTAAGAAGATTCATAACCGATGATTTGGAAATAAACAGAATATTCAAAACTACAATTTCGATGAGTAAATATCAATTATATTTTATTTGTAATTATTTTTATTAGTTAAAAATAATTGTTTGTTGGTTGATTGCGTACATTGAAATATTATTGTGGCTATTAAATATATATTAGTTATTTAGGCTTGGTGTTTGTGGTTATTATATATATATTTGTGGTTGGATATTTCCCGTAGTACCATTAACGGATGCCAGTAGTATCATTAGCGGAAGACCCTATGCGCCCCACAATATGATAGTGGATCGCCTTCTAAACCGCAATATCCTGCCTTGAAGCAGGATGGTTATTATTTATGTTGGCTAACGTCTGTGGATGCAGGTAAATAGGTCGAATGGGCTATAGAAATATTAACTTGTTTTGAATATATAAAACAAGTACTGAATTTATAAACGATGTTTATAAATTCTGTAATACAGGAAACGGAAGTATTGAATTTATAAATGATGTTTATAAATTTAATAATGCACGGAATAGAAATAAATTTATAAATGGAGTTTATAAATGAAATGGGAAAAATTATCATTTGGATAATTTGGGAAGTCTAAACTCAGATGTAAATTTAAAAAGGGAAATTGAAATTAGTTTCAAAGAGAAACAATAAATCTATACTGATATTCAGAATATACATTAAACTAAAATAAATCTGTATGGAATTATGATTTGAATTCGATTAAATCGAATCTATTTAAATAAATATTTTCAGAACAAATATTAGGATTGTTGTAACGTCCCAGAAATTTCGACAACTGGAATGTGGAATTAATTGGAGATTTAACTATAATAATTTTTTTTGTTGATATTTGTGTTGAAAATCGAATATACGGTCTGAGTACGAATTGAACTCAGTATTTTAATTCAAAATGATTGGTTGGAAATCAAATATTAATCGTTTAACTGAATTCGATTGGATATTAGAATTAGAGTCGAGATTCGACAGAGAATATAAACGGTTGAATTTAAAAATAAACATTGTCGATGTTAAGAAAATTAGGAATTTTATTAGTTAAATTATATGAGAAATTGGCATGGATATAGTATGGTTGTATATGAAAAGAAATTTAAATTTTACATTTCAAATTTTAAGTCGAACGGCGTTGTTGATGAACAAACGAAATAAAATCAGTGAAGCGATAAATAAATTAAAATAATAGTAATAGGTCAACTCCTATTCCCCTATGTTATCAGCTACACCCTTTTTGTCTGCAAACCTAATCACGTATTTCCTTCTGCAATCGACCTCCCTCAATTCTACCTTCTGCAAGCATCAACTTTGTGCAGACCTAAGAAGAAAAAAGAAAAGCTATGGCACCCTATTTTACTTGCTTCCCACGGTGTTTTTTTCTATAAATTAGTCGTGCCCAAATTCCTTCAGGGAAACCAAATCAATCTCCCTTTCTTTATTTTTATGGCGATGAAATCTTCCTCACCGAAACCCTAAATTGCTTCGTTTCCCCCTCAATTGAATAAAACCCTAAATTTGTCAGTGCTTCCCCAAAATCGAAGACTTCACTCCAGCTTTAAAGCTGCCACCTTCTTCTGCATCTTCAAGAACCACCGCTCGAGCAACGGAAAGATCCAGACTTACTGTTTTGCTCGGCCTCTCCAGATCTTTCAGCAACCACCAACTCATATCGCATTCTACACCCAATCGTTCGCGCTACCTTGGCGCCACCGCGGTTAAGGCTGTCAGTACTTTCTCGTAGGAAAGCACGGCTATAGGTGAGTTATCTCACCCACGATTAATTGTGTTTCAAGTAAATTTAATTTCAATCTAAGCTACAGTATGATAATTGATCTTGGGTTCGTGATTAGTTGTCTTGTGTTACCATCGCAATTTGGATGGTGGCAAGTTAGTCCAACTTAATGTCTGATAAGAAAGGATCACTAATAACAATTGTACTGCACTTGAATTTAGCTTCTTGAACCTGATTCATTACTTGATAAATTACCTTGTGTTTTTCCCTTGTGTCTGTGTAACGCACTGTATCATTTGTCAAATGTGGCATGGAAACTTTGATTTTTACATGTGCATTGTCTGGCACCCATCTCTGGACTTGCCCCTTTGGCTCTGACTATGTATTCATCATACTGGAATGTTGCATACCCTTGTTCATTTGTTACTAGTTCCCTAGCTATTTCGGAAATTATGCTGGGTTTGACATGTAGAGTTTATAAAGATGAAGTTCATGTAGTATACCTTGTTTTGTGTTCTTGATTGTGTAGTGTCAAGCATGTTTGTTGAAACTGTAACTAGTAGAATTGTGTTTGAGGTAAAAGTTTAAATACTTTTGGCATGTAGTGTCTTTAAATTGGATTATGCATTTTGCTGCACGAGTCATATGTGCCTTAATTCAACTACCTTACTATTGCTATTTACTATGCTTTCATTTTTCCGAACTGAGAGTCCACATCCATGCAGTCTCCTATATATATACATATATATATATATATATAAGCTAGTATTTTCATACTTCTCAATATTGAGCAAATTCTTTTAAGACTGCTAATAATACGGGTTTTATTTTTCTATTTTGATAAGTCTATGAAGACTAAACTTGTCACGACAGTATCTAGGATGATAAAATAGTTAATTCACTTACTTGCTGTGATACAGTAGTTTTTATTCTATATGCTATGAGGGTGGTTTAATATGCATGAACATTTCAGTATAGTTTCCTATACTGTCGTGACTTCAAATATGATGGCATAGAACAAAGATGTTACACTATAATTTCATATATATGTTGATTAAGACTTTGGGAAAAAAGCCTTGCCATTTGAATTATTATACCAACTGCTGAACTTTTACATAGTTGTATTTTTAGTCCACTCGACCCTTTTTACACTAACCTGTAGTGGAGAAATTAAATAATATATTGCATGCCTTATGCATAACATTTTTGAAATGAGTATACTGCATTTTTACTCCAAACAGATGATATTGCATTCATCTGTAGATACTGCATTTGTCTTGACACAACAACATATTGGATCTTGGTTGTTCCCATAATGATTGAGATTACTGCTACATTTTTTTTACTGACATCATTTCGGTTGGACTTATATTTTCAAATATGTTTGGCTATGTCTTTAGTTATGTGTCTCTACTATCATCAAAGGAAGTATAGTTATAAGTGTAATTTATGTGAAACTGGAAACTTGTTTACATGAAACCCATATTGTGTTAAACTGAATGCATAGTCAGTATGTGTCTTTTTATATGTTCTGTCCCATTTAAAAGAAATGTGGCACTTTTTACTCGTAATAAATCTATCAGTCTGCTCGTTTAGTTGGCATTATGTAACCACTTTTAAATCTATTGAGTATAACCCAATTGAACCAGAAGATGTTTTCAGATGTGATCTGTTATAATCTGTTTTAGCTGGAGTATGGTGTGACTCATGTCTTGTGTTCAGTAAAAAAGCCTGAACCATTAGTAAATAGGATGCCGATGGAAACCATATGTACACATTCTGACCTTTGCGGGAATACCTTGTTTAAGTGTTGTCTGATCTTGTAGTCTTGAGATGGATATTGTTCCATGATATGCTTTGGCCACAAACACAGTTATACATGTTTGCACTCATACCATATACTATATATAAAAATTTGTCCCGTTATGAACATGTGCCATTAATCCCCTCTTAGTGACCTGTAGCAGATTCATCTGTGGTCCATGTTTCTCCTATATATAAAATTTGTAATGGCCTTGTTTACCCATGAATTACTTGTTATTTATGATTCCAAGGACACCGAGGCGGTGCACACATGTACCTGTACATGTGTGTATACGCAGGCTCCTGGGTCATAGCATTGAGAAAGAGAAAACCGATATAGAACAGATGCTATGTAACCGTATTTTGGAGATAGGACATAAATTTTTTATGGAGATTAACTGTTATATTTTAGTTTTTATTGAAATAAATTTACCTGAACTATGATTAATCCTGACTCGAGTATTTTTATGTTCTTGCATGGAATGCTCGAGTCAGATCCGAGCATTTCAGATTTAGATATTACAGTGGCGGATTCAAAGATTGGCAAGGACCGGGGGTTTCAGGAGACGAGCACTCTGAAGATTTCTAATTAGTAAATATTTTTCTATTGTATTCAACTTTGTTTTTACATTTCGCTGTACAAAAAAAAATCTTTGTATCAATTTTTTTGATTAATATATGAAAGGTTATTTTGTCCAATACTGTGTTAATTATTTTATTCTGTGTTTTTTGTATTGATTCTACTTTGAACTCGGTAAGCTAAATAACGAACCGTCGATTTGAACGTTTAGGTCGGTTAAATAACCAATTTGAAGCGGTCAAAAAGGCGGGTCGTTACAAGTGGTATCAGAGCTTTGGTTTATTCAAAGCATAGCTTATCGAGTTTGAAATAGAATCGACACGAAAAGCGGATTTTGAAAATAAAAAGATTTCGAAATATAATCTTGGAAAGTGTAAATAATTTTAGAATAAATTTTGAAAGGAAAAATATTTTGGAAATATTATATATTTTGAAAACTAGTATTTTGAAATTAAAACAGCAGAAATAAAAATTTATTTTGAAATTTGAAAATTTGTTCGGAATCCCCAGTCTTCGGAAGTCTTCGAATCCAGGTTCGAGAGAATTATTCTTTGATAAGATTCCCTTAGATTTGAAATTAGAATCCATCATCGAAAAATATCCAAAGAGGATAAGTATAAGAAAAATCGATGAATCAATCTCTCTAATCGTGTATTTTAGCAAATCAAAGGGAATTGAAATTTATAGGGATAAGAATTCCAATGAGAAATTGAGAGAAAGAAGAAAAAAAGAAAGAAAATAAAAGAAAAAAAGGGGAGAAATTTGAAAATCGTTTTAAAGATGAAAACGGTAAATTTTATCGGAATATAAATGGAAGAGTATAATTGGAAATCGATTATGTCGAATTTTGTTATGAACTTAAATTATTCAGAATATGGCAAGATAATTTATAATTAGTTCCAAACCAGTAATGCACAATCGAATATATGAAATCATTGGTGAGTATAAGCTTGTAAATGAGAATTATAAATGAAGTAAACCGTAAATGAGATAAAGCGATATATGAATGAAAATTGTGAAGAGATTTAAACCGATATTTAATGGGATCAAAACTAATTGTATGTGACGAATACAGATTCCCATAAAAGGAATGATATTCAGAAGTAAATAATGTTTGAAAGCAAGTGTGTTGCAAATAAAATTGGATAAAATAAAATGGGATTACCAGGACGGTGAGATCATTCTGAAGTTCAGAATACAAATAAATGGAATTTTCCCAAGGTTCGGGATATGGTATCGAATAAGAGATTATTTGAAAGAAAGCTACTCGTAGAAGTCGATTATGTTGAATTTCAAAAGGATGCTATTTACTTTCCGTTTAAAATAAAAATAAAAATAAAAAATTAATTGTTCAGATTTAAGAATTAAGTTTAATTTTAAAGCCGTAAATTATTGTTATAATCATCAATGTTTGTAGAAAGAGTAAATTCTTAACTCGAGTTCGGAAGTTACGGGAATTGAATTAATGTTTTGTCGGTGTTAGAAGTTGAGAAATTTTAACTGTTTCAAAGTAATAATGATGTTCAGTTAAGGTCTGAGAGGTAATTACACCCCAACTTGATTTACTTCAGTATTGGCTAAGAAATGGGTAAGGTTCGGTAGTCAGAAATCAAGTGAAGAAAGTTAATGAGTGTCAACTGTTGAATGAGAACAACGATGTTTTATTTAACATCTGTATAGATCGAAATAACGGATTTAGAAATGATTCCCCCCTGAGAATAAAGTATATTTCTATTAAAGATTTGCAAAAATATGGAATTGTTTTCTAATGGTAATAGGAGATTTTCTAGAATTATAGAAAATGAATATGAGTTGTTTTTCAAAGATTGTGAGAAGTTAGCTGGTTTTGACAAATCAGAATAATGAGAACTGAACAACAAAGAGCCGCACGTTGAAAATGAAGGGCGACAGAATGTAAGAGAAATGGAATTGTAATTCGAATTCGAAAATTTCGTGAGCGATGATTTGGTAAAGAATTAGAAATGGAATTAAGGAATTTAGAAAGTGATTGGAGGTTAGTTAAGTGAATAAATTTCCTGAGTGTTGATCTGATGTTGGTTTCGGCCTTCGGGGTGATACTTAGGGAGTTGTTCGCTTACTAATTGACGGTCAAAATATGATTGTGAAAAAGTGATAATGCGTGAAGGAAAAATTTGTGATAAGAAGAAAAATTCGAAATTTTGAGCGAATAAAGATGTTAATGAAGTGATGAATTTTATAATTAGAAATCTGAAAGAAAATTTGGGTTTGAAAGGATGTCAAATTTCTGAATTGATTAAGAGATCAAACCCAAGATTTTGAAATTGGAATAGAAATGTGAGGATATTTGATTTTGAATATTGGATATAGAAGTTTCCGAGACTTATCTAAAAATATATATAAGAATTTTGGTGAATGTGAAAACTATTAATTTGGAAGGTAACAGATTGAGTTAAAATCATAGACAACGGAAATTATATGAGAAAAGTGTTTGGAAAATTGATTTGAAAAGTAGATCTTATGTAAGTTGACATAAGTATGATTTATGAGGATTTTGAAATAAAGTACTATATGTATATAGTATTATATGTTTTCAAAGCGAAATAAGGGAAGTACCATCCTTCTCCTTTGAATTTCGAGCTTATGTAAAAGGGCTGCAGATAGCGTAATCTGCAGTGCTGCTGGTGGCGGTAGGTTGTCCGGACATAAAACTCATGAGTTTCCATTGAGCATGACTGCTAGTGTAATTTGCAGGGCTGCAGATAGCCTACGGCGGACGGATGTTACTTGGGGGGAACCAAGCGTAACCATTGTGATCGCTGCGATCTAGAGTCGTTGGAATTCGACCGTGTAGCGAAATTCGCAGGGTTGCAGATAGCCAACGGCGGACAGATGTTTCTTGGGGGAACCAAGCGTAACCATTGTGACTGCTGCGATCTACAGTCGAATTGTAAGGGCGTAATCCGCAGAGCTGTGAAAGCTTAAGGGTATGGATGTTTCCTGGAGGACCCAGGCGTAACCATTATGTACCTGCGGTCCACAGTATTTGAGATATCTTATTGATAGTGAGCCACCTGTTGATGCAGCAGTTAGTCTTCATGACTTGATTGGTCTTCGTGACCTGATTTGTCTTTGGGACTTGTTTTGTTCTCATGACTTGAAGTATCTTCATAATTCCTTGATTTGTTTCCGTGATTCTGAGACAGAGCAATCAACGCTCAGTGACCTCAGAATGTCTTTTGATTCTTGAAATATCTTTCGTTGATCTGTCCATGACGAAATTCGCATGGAAGTGATTTCCTACGGATACGGATGTTTTCTGGGGGATCCAGACGAAACCATTGTGTATCTGCGATTCACGAACAATCAACATATCAATATCACATTGGTACTTGCCGTATCTGTTTTTAAAGGAAATTTTGAAATATTTTCACTGGGAGTTGAAGCAAGGATGTATGTAGTACTTGGAGATTTTAGTCATGCGCCTGGCCAGCGTATGTCTAACATCTGTAAGGACGACAATAGACCTGTCAAACTTCGAGCTATCAAGTATTTTCAAGTCGATAATTTGAAATTAAAGTATATCTAACGTAATAAGTTAAGAAAAGAATTTTGAAATGTTTTCAAATACATAGCTTTGATGTAATAATACAAATGTTTGCTGCACGAATTTGGTATAGAATTTATAAAAGATTTCGGATTTGTGGCTTTAAATTTATGAATGGTCGACTTGAAAAGAGGAATGTATTTACACTCTGAAATGAGTGTTGAAGATAGGGGTGATGGTTGCAAAGCCTAGACCCATTACCATGCAACGATGGATAAGTAAATGATTGACAGATGAGGTTGTAAGGAAATCTGGAATAATCCGAGATGCAACTTATGCAGAATTTGAAATTTTAGAAGTGATTGGTTTTGTAAAGAAATTTGATTTCCCGAGTTAATGAGATACGATAAATAAGAACGATCGATGACCTAAGTATCGATATTTAAAGTTAGTCGTGGAAAAAAATTACCACAAATGTGAAAATTTGAAGTACACATTGTTATAACCCTAACGAACTTTTCCTTTCGAGGACGAAAAGTTTTAAAGGGGGGAAGAATGTAACGTCCCAGAAATTTCGACAACTGGAATGTGGAATTAATTGGAGATTTAACTATAATAATTTTTTTTTATTGATATTTGTGTTGAAAATCGAATATACGGTCTGAGTACGAATTGAACTCAGTATTTTAATTCAAAATGATTGGTTGGAAATCAAATATTAATCGTTTAACTGAATTCGATTGGATATTAGAATTAGAGTCGAGATTCGACAGAGAATATAAACGGTTGAATTTAAAAATAAACGTTGTCAATGTTAAGAAAATTAGGAATTTTATTAGTTAAATTATATGAGAAATTGGCATGGATATAGTATGGTTGTATATGAAAAGAAATTTAAATTTTACATTTCAAATTTTAAGTCGAACGGCGTTGTTGATGAACAAATGAAATAAAATCAGTGAAGCGATAAATAAATTAAAATAGTAGTAATAGGTCAACTCCTATTCCCCTATGTTATCAGCTACACCCTTTTTGTCTGCAAACCTAATCTCGTATTTCCTTCTGAAATCGACCTCCCTCAATTCTAACTTCTGCAAGCATCAACTTTGTGCAGACCTAAGAAGAAAAAAGAAAAGCTATAGCACCCTATTTTACTTGCTTCCCACGGTGTTTTTTTCTATAAATTAGTCATGCCCAAATTCCTTCAGGGAAACCAAATCAATCTCCCTTTCTTTATTTTTATGGCGATGAAATCTTCCTCACCGAAACCCTAAATTACTTCGTTTCCCCCTCAATCGAATAAAACCCTAAATTTGTCAGTGCTTCCCCAAAATCGAAGACTTCACTCCAGCTTTAAAGCTGCCACCTTCTTCTGCATCTTCAAGAACCACCGCTCGAGCAACGGAAAGATCCAGACTTACTGTTTTGCTCGGCCTCTCCAGATCTTTCAGCAACCACCAACTCATATCGCATTCTACACCCAATCGTTCGCGCTACCTTGGGGCCACCGCGGTTAAGGCTGTCAGTACTCTCTCGTAGGAAAGCACGGCTATAGGTGAGTTATCTCACCCACGATTAATTGTGTTTCAAGTAAATTTAATTTCAATCTAAGCTACAGTATGATAATTGATCTTGGGTTCGTGATTAGTTGTCTTGTGTTACCATCGCAATTTGGATGGTGGCAAGTTAGTCCAACTTAATGTCTGATAAGAAAGGATCACTAATAACAATTGTACTGCACTTGAATTCAGCTTCTTGAACCTGATTCATTACATAATAAATTACCTTGTGTTTTTCCCTTGTGTCTGTGTAACGCACTGTATCATTTGTCAAATGTGGCATGGAAACTTTGATTTTTACATGTGCATTGTCTGGCACCCATCTCTGGACTTGCCCCTTTGGCTCTGACTATGTATTCATCATACTGGAATGTTGCATACCCTTGTTCATTTGTTACTAGTTCCCTAGCTATTTCGGAAATTATGCTGGGTTTGACATGTAGAGTTTATAAAGATGAAGTTCATGCAGTATACCTTGTTTTGTGTTCTTGATTGTGTAGTGTCAAGCATGTTTGTTGAAACTGTAACCAGTAGAATTGTGTTTGAGGTAAAAGTTTAAATACTTTTGGCATGTAGTGTCTTTAAATTGGATTATGCATTTTGCTGCACGAGTCATATGTGCCTTAATTCAACTACCTTACTATTGCTATTTACTATGCTTTCATTTTTCCGAACTGAGAGTCCACATCCATGCAGTCTCCTATATATATACATATATATATATATATATATAAGCTATTATTTTCATACTTCTCAATATTGAGCAAATTCTTTTAAGACTGCTAATAATACGGGTTTTATTTTTCTATTTTGATAAGTCTATGAAGACTAAACTTGTCACGACAGTATCTAGGATGATAAAATAGTTAATTCACTTACTTGCTGTGATACAGTAGTTTTTATTCTATATGCTATGAGGGTGGTTTAATATGCATGAACATTTCAGTATAGTTTCCTATACTGTCGTGACTTCAAATATGATGGCATAGAACAAAGATGTTACACTATAATTTCATATATATGTTGTTTAAGACTTTGGGAAAAAAGCCTTGCCATTTGAAATATTATACCAACTGCTGAACTTTTACATAGTTGTATTTTTAGTCCACTCGACCCTTTTTACACTAACCTGTAGTGGAGAAATTAAATAATATATTGCATGCCTTATGCATAACATTTCTGAAATGAGTATACTGCATTTTTACTCCAAACAGATGATATTGCATTCATCTGTAGAAACTGCATTTGTCTTGACACAACAACATAATGGATCTTGGTTGTTCCCATAATGATTGAGATTACTGCTACATTTTTTTTACTGACATCATTTCGGTTGGACTTATATTTTCAAATATGTGTGGCTATGTCTTTAGTTATGTGTCTCTACTATCATCAAAGGAAGTATAGTTATAAGTGTAATTTATGTGAAACTGGAAACTTGTTTACATGAAACCCATATTGAGTTAAACTGAATGCATAGTCAGTATGTGTCTTTATATATGTTCTGTCCCATTTAAAAGAAATGTGGCACTTTTTACTCGTAATAAATCTATCAGTCTGCTCGTTTAGTTGGCATTATGTAACCACTTTTAAATCTATTGAGTATAACCCAATTGAACCAGAAGATGTTTTCAGATGTGATCTGTTATAATCTGTTCTAGCTGGAGTATGGTGTGACTCATGTCTTGTGTTCAGTAAAAAAGCCTGAACCGTTAGTAAATAGGATGCCGATGGAAACCATATGTACACATTCTGACCTTTGCGGGAATACCTTGTTTAAGTGTTGTCTGATCTTGTAGTCTTGAGATGGATATTGTTCCATGATATGCTTTGGCCACAAACACAGTTATACATGTTTGCACTCATACCATATACTATATATAAAAATTTGTCCCGTTATGAACATGTGCCATTATATAAAATTTGTGGTCCATGTTTCTCCTATATATAAAATTTGTAATGGCCTTGTTTACCCATGAATTACTTGTTATTTATGATTCCAAGGACGCCGAGGCGGTGCACACATGTACCTGTACATGTGTGTATACGCAGGCTCCTGGGTCATAGCATTGAGAAAGAGAAAACCGATATAGAACAGATGCTATGTAACCGTATTTTGGAGATAGGACATAATTTTTTTATGGAGATTAACTGTTATATTTTAGTTTTTATTGAAATAAATTTACCTGAACTATGATTAATCCTGACTCGAGTATTTTTATGTTCTTGCATGGAATGCTCGAGTCAGATCCGAGCATTTTAGATTTAGATATTACAGTGGCGGATTCAAAGATTGGCAAGGACCGGGGGTTTCAGGAGACGCGCACTCTGAAGATTTCTAATTAGTAAATATTTTTCTATTGTATTCAACTTTGTTTTTACATTTCGCTGTACAGAAAAAAATCTTTGTATCAATTTTTTTGATTAATATATGAAAGGTTATTTTGTCCAATACTGTGTTAATTATTTTATTCTGTGTTTTTTGTATTGATTCTACTTTGAACTCGGTAAGCTAAATAACGAACCGTCGATTTGAACGTTTAGGTCGGTTAAATAACCAATTTGAAGCGGTCAAAAAGGCGGGTCGTTACAATTGTATTAAATAGAAGTTTAAAATTTTAAATATGAAAAATAGATTCTATATTTATATAGATAAGTTATAATAAATAGAATATTCCAAATTAAGTGTAACAACCCGGAATTTTGGGGCCAATTTAAAATTTTTATTTTAAGAAATTTTAAAGGAAATTTAATATTCGAAATAATTTATTTTAAATAATCATGGCAAAAAAAATTAATTTTTAATCAAAAATAAACAAACTCAGGTTAGAAACATATTTTTTTTTTATGTAAAATAAAAGAGTTACATTTTTCAATGTAAATAAAAGATTAAATAAAAATCACTGTGAGATTTCTAATTTTAAAAATTAATTATTTAATTTTTATTGCATTCATTTGATATGAAATTCACGTTGTATGTTGTATATACTTCAATGTTGATTGTGCTGTGATTGTGATGAACGATGGATTGTGATTGGGTATTCATGTTTGTTAAAATGTTGTGTATACGATAAAATCATAATTCATTGTATATATAAAATATGTTAGATTCATGTGTGTTAAATTTGGTGTATAAAATAAATATTATATTTTTATTTTATACACAAGAACAATAATGTTCATGTTTGAATTGAATAAAGGTATGACATGGAAAGAAGATTTATTTTGGTCAAACATGATTATTGAATTAGAAAACATAGCTTTGTCAAATTTGAGCATTGAAAATAAAAACACCTTCCTTGTCAAATTTGAACATTGAACGAAAAAAAACAAATTTTCTTGTCAAACTTGTGTTTGGAAATAAAAACATATTTTATGTCATTATCTAAAAAAAAAAAAACATGCTTTCAATTAAAATATACATTTTAATGTTATATGATAAAAATAGAAAAGGATTCATGTTTTAGGATAGAGAAAAACATGAGTTCATTAAAGTTAACATTTTTATGTTAAAAATACAAATAAAATCATTGATTTTATATATAAAAAAAAATATATTACATTAAGTGGTTGACATATAAAGGCATTGATCCTATTTGTCAGGATTTACTATGTGTCAAATATAACCTTGAATTGTTAACATATAAAATATCTTTTTTATATGACACTATAATTCATGGGAAAATGTTAACATAGAAAAATGTAAACATTAGAAAAAGATTTATGTTTTATTTTGAAAACATGTTTTTCATTGAAAACATATTTTAGTGTTACGTGTTTTAATTAAGAAATTATGATCACGTTAAAAACACATGTTAATGTGATACTAGAAAATATGGAAAAGAGTCATGTACATTTAAAAACACATTTTTGAAAATTTGAAGAACATTTATTGTCATTATGGTGGGATTGATTTATTGTATCAATTCAAAATTAGTCAAAACATTTATTTGTCATTATGGTTGGATTGATGTAAAAATTTGTTGTGACAAATAAAATTTACTTTTGTCATTAGAAACTTAGGATTGATTCTACAAATAAAATTTAATTTGTCATGAGAAATCTAGAATTTGTTAAAAACAAAAACAGGTCATTTTGTTAGTATTTGTCAAAACGAAACAAAACATGTTAATTTAGAATTGTCCAAATATAAATTTGTCATAAATGTTGATTTAGAATTGTCCAAATATAAATTTGTCATAAATGTTGATTTAGAATTGTCCAAATATAAACATCATTAGTGTTGGAAATAAAATTGTTAAAACATAAATGTCATATATGTAGAAATGTTATGTTTACATAGGAATTGTCATTTAAGTAATGTCATTGGTTTACCTAAGAATTTTTTTTTTATATAAAAAAAAAAGAAGAATAGAAAAAATTTTGAGCGTTTGAATTTGAAACTAAGGGAAGATTATTAACATTAACATATTAGCAAACTTCATTTAATAAAATAGGAAAACAAATATGTGTGATAGAAAGGGATTAAATCAGGAAAGGGAAATAATTAATATTAAAACGGCGATGTTTCCTTTAAATTACTAATGTATGTCAATTAAGGACATCAAAAGAGAAATTATGGAAATAATGTCAAAAAAATTAGAGGTAGGTAATTATTTCTAAAATGTGAACACACATTTAAAGGTAATAAATACAACCCAAATACGTAACCCCAATCCCCCTTTATACACAGCTACCACTAATCTGAATCGATGGCAGCCATGCTTCCTTATTCTTTCTCCTCTTTCTTCTAAATTCCTTCTCCCTCACGCAATATTTTCAAACACAAATAATTGCAAGAATCTTTGTCTAAATGAGGTGCTTCTATTTGGCGATGGTGAGGGATGGGGCGGAGCAAATGGTTCGATGTCGGCCAGGAATTTCAACAGAAGAAGACAAAGATGATAAGTGGCCAATTAATTTTAATTACAAATTAATCCCTTATTAAATTGCTCGATGATTAGAATCCCTAACTCATTCAAATCTGATCGGAATTCAGCGAAACAAAAGGCGTTGGATTCGCAGAAAGGAGATCTACACAATGGAACTGGCTAGAGCGTAAACTAAGCACCTTGGAAATTCAGGAAATTTTGAACGCGATTCGAATGAATCAGAACAATGTGAGAAATCTATTTATTTTCTTTTTATTTATAATTAGAAAATAATTCTGATTTTATTTCCACCTATCTATAGCAAATCTCTGTCTGTTATTATTCATGATCCGTTCTATGTTGGATGTAAAATTAGATCTGTTTGTTTGTGATGTGCTGTAATGATTTATGATGGGGGTGCTTTGTAAATGGTTAAAATTAACTTTGTTGTGGTTAATTAGAATTGGATGTTTTTGTGTTATTTTGTTGAACTAGTTTTCAACGGAAATAGGATAAACATTTTTGCCACTTTCAAATAATGGAAATTAAAGGGACATATTTTTGTCACTTGACATGAATGAAATAAAAAGACATTTTCTTTACCATTTTTTTTTAGTTAAGCAAATAAAAAGACAAGTTTTGTTTACAAAATAAAAAGACAAAATTTTGTTTACATAATAACAAGACAAATCTTTGTTCACATAATAAAAAGACTAGTTTTAACATTTATTTTGTTAACAAATAAAACACAAAGCTTTAACATGAATTTTGTTAGTAAAGTAAAAAGGACAAAGTTTTAACATTAATTTGGTTAACAAAGTTTTAACATAGATTTTGTTAATAAATTAAATGACAAGTTTTTAACATTAATTTTGTTAACAAAAATAAAAAGACAATTTGTATCCTTATTTTTGTCTACATAATAAAATGCCAATTTTTATCTTTATTTTTGTGAACAAAATAAAATGGCAATTTATATTTAACTTTGTTAATATAATAAAAAGCAAGTGTTAATCCTTAATTTTGTTAACATAATAAGACGTAAGTTTTTAAATCTTCATTTGTTTACAAAATGAATAACAAGTTTTCACCTTTATTTTTGTTTACAAAATAAAAGTCAAATTTCCACATTTATTTCGTAAACATAATAAAAAGCAAGTTTAATCTTTATTTTTATTCACAAAATGAAATGTAAGTTTTAATCTTTATTTTTGTTTACAAAATAAAATAAAGATGAGATCTTTTATTGGGATTCTCCAAAATTATACACCCCATGTCGTGTTAACCTTATTGTGATGACACCAATTTGCATGTCTTGTTAACCTTATTGTGATGACACCAATTTATATGTTGTGTTGACATTATTGTGATGACGCAAATTTACATCATCGTGTTAATATGATTGTAATGGCACAAATCACATCGTTATGTTAATGTAGTTGGAATGAAATAAAATTTCACCGTTATATTATTTTAGTGGAAATAAATCAAAGATTGATATTAAAATATATTTATAAAAAGAAACATTTATCTCAATATAAGAGAAATAAAATGTTAATGAAAATAAAAAGGACATTTTGATCATAAAATGTTAATGTGATTAAAAAGGGACATTTTGTTTACAAAATGTCAATAGACATTAAAAATAACATTTTTGTTTATAAAACGTTAATAGGATTAAAATAACACCTTTGGTTATTTAAAAGAATTATAACAACATTCACATTTTGTTAATGTTAAAAGAATTATAACAAAATTCACATTTTGTTAATATTAGAGGGATTACAACAAAATTAACATTTTGTTAACATTTTATGTAAAGGAAAATAAAAGAATACATTTTGTCATTTGAAATAAAAAAAAAGAAAACATTTATTCCATTTCCAGTATGAATTAGTATGCTTAACCCGAGGTTGGATTGAGTTGTGATGTAAACCTGCCCGGACCCGCCCGGCTGTCCAGTAATCACAACAATACCTATCCAACGTGAGAGGTTAAAGCATATATATTAATTTTCTAAATTTACATTTTATATATGTAAATTACTTCAAAATATTTAGTGTAAATAAATAAAACATAGAAAAAGGAAGACATATATATTTACATTAGGTAAATAAGAGATTAAATAAATTACATTTTTATATGTAATTAAAAGAATATATTTTACACTGTAAAGAAATTTACATTTATATGTAATTAAGATTATAAGAAATAAAATTACATTTTTATGTAATTAAGATTATAAGGAAGAAAATTACATTTATGTAATTAAGAATAAATAGAAAATAAAGAACAAATATGTGAATAAGAATTTATTTACATTTTCTTATGTATATAAAAAGAATAAAAAATAATAATTATGTGAATAAGTATTTATTTACATTTTTCTTATGTAAATAAAAAGAATCAATTTGTAAATAGTAATTATTAACATTTTCTTATGTAAATAATAAAAAGAAATGTTAGAAAAGAATTAACATAAGATATTCTTTTTATGTTAAAAAGAAATATTAGAAAAGAATTAAAGAAATACAATTATTTACATTTGCTATGTAAATAGGATTTGCAAAGGAAATTGAAACCATTTATTTACAAATAGTGTAAATAAATATGAATAAGAAATTAGATACATTTATTTACAATGAATGTAAATAAATATAGCAAAAGTAAAAGTAAAACATTTATTTACAAATAGTGTAAATAAATAAGATAAAAGAAAAGTAAAAACATTTATTTACAAATAGTGTAAATAAATAAGAAAAAGTAGAAGTAGAAAAACCATTTATTTACATTTGGGTAAAGAAATAAGAAAAGGAAAATGAAAACATTATTTATATCTAGGTAAATAAATAAATGGTAAGAAATAATATTTATTTACATTTAGAGTAAATAAATCAAAAGATAGAAAAGATTATTTAATTATTTATTTACATTTAGTGTAAATAAACCAAAGATAGAAAAAGAATATCTATTTATATTTGGTGTAAATAAAGCATGAATTGAAGTGAATTGAAAAAGCACATTTTATTTACATTTTAAATGTAAATAAAAACAGAGTAAAATAAAAGTGATATTTTTATCGTCATTTTAAATGCGATAAAAGAATAGATGTTAATAGTTGAAATCGCCAAACGATTTATATTTATATATATATAAATATAAATTATAAATTAAACGAAACACGCGCGGTAGTTCGCGTATCGACAATCGTAACTTTAAACGGTTATACCGAAAGATCTGGCCGTCGGATTTTCCCAAAACAGGAACCGTTAGGACCGCTTTGGGAAAATCTTTCCAATGATATAAATTTCATCAAAATCCAACGGTTAGATATGCATAAGTCAAATTTGGTTGAAAACAGCGCCAGGGTCGCCCATTGACCCGAAGCGTCGTTAAATTTATTCGAGCTATTTTTATATAAATAAAAATAGCAATAGGTCGTTATCAAATATTAATAACGATATGAAATGTTTTCAAATTATAAATATATGCGAGAATCATTTGAGAAGACCGAGTTCAATCTCATTTCAAATGATTATACGACGTTTTAAATCTAAGAGTTGAAGACGGCGATTGAAGACCGACGATCTTCACATCGAATGGGTAACTAGCGTTGAGGTCCTTGATTGATTTGCTCCCAAGACGGGGCTAAGATGGTAGTTATCCGGACGTAGTGTTGATTTGTACGGATTTGACTTTCGCTCAGACCCAGAGCATAAGTTTATAAATGGAATGTATGTCTGACGTTGTAGTCCTTTATACTACATTCGTTGATCTCTGTTAATACATATCTGCTTGGTGGTTAACACCCTTCTCTGAGACATATGAGCTTAGAGGTTATATATTGGCAGAAATCAATGGTATAGTATGGACTGACAATGTGGCGTACTAAGATGCAATGATCAAGGCTTTTGTTGAAAAGCAGGGCCTTGTGGTTGATGATCAAAGCATAGCCTATTACGGCATAGCTTTGTGTATATCGTGACTTCGCGAGCCTCACACCCCGGTATGAGTCAAAAACGGGATACGGACCGTAGGGAGTGCACACGTTTCTTTCTAGCTAGAGTGGTGTCAGCGACCTGCCAGCCCTGACATTTTACTTATGTGGATGATGGATTTTGAGGTGCCTCGTTATTTTTATAGGCCGTTGGTGGTCATACTATAGGTCCAAAGGGACCGGGGAACGTGTGTTCAGGCATAACTAATCCACTGCCCATAGGCGGGGACCGGCCCTACCGCTTCCAAGGGTTCACTGCGGGGAATCCTGAGGCATTTGCTAGAGTGTCTCGAATCGGAGAGGATCTTGCCCCTAGCCTCGACTCATGATGGAATCCAAACCTCCAATACGCCCTTGCGGTTTTGATTGTAGAACTAGTATTGGTGACATGCTATATGGTAACCATGCCGTCTAGGATTGATACTTATGATTCAAATCTTTTCATTAAAACATATATACACTAATAATAATATCAAATCCGTTTTATACGTATCAAGCATCTTTTGACCATTATAAGGTAAAACCCTATCCTCTGGTGTGCGTTGCATTGTGTGATGGGACCTGGGTCTTATAATGGTTTCATTTTTCCAAAAAGACATTGCGTTATTTCTCGATTTACTTTAGTTTATGCACCGGCAATCCATTGGAGTAAACCCGTTCCGCGTTAGCGGCGTGGTCCTTGGATTTTCCTTATTACTATTAGTTAAACTAGTTAAGAATTCTCACACCAGTCCCATGACTGACTCGTAGTTTGTTTCACTTTGCAAACTCGGGTGCCCTCTTTTCCACATGGGCAGTCGAGTAGCTTTTTGCAGACATCTCTCTCTTTAGCAGGATCCTGGATCGAAGCCTAAAGCTGTGTCCAGAGCTTAGAAGTCTTCCGCTGTTTAATGTATTAAATCTATTGTAATTTATCTTCCGCTGTAGTTTACTTTATTTGTACTCTGATATTCTGTACTCTGATGTTATATCATTGTAATGTAATAAAAGTCTGTTGTTATTGTTCTAATGTTTTGTATTCCCAAAGTTAAAGTATTCGAAGATTTCCAACCTTTGGGTCAGACCTGTGTGGTTTATGGTCGATTCAAAGAGCGGGAATTTCCGGGTCTTTACATTAAGATTTTGGTTTTAAATTGATTTCGAAATGGAACTTGTTTAAATGCTAAAACAAGAAAATTTATAAACGGTGTTTATAAATGTAATGAATTAATTAACGAAAGATGATTTAAAATATTAAATTCAGGTATGAATTCAAAAATAGAATTTGAAATCATTTCGGAAAGGGAATGACGATTTTGATTCCGGGATTCATAGTATAAAATGAATTGAGTTTCACATAGATTTTTGAAATGAAACTTGTTTTAAATTATAGAACAAGGAAGTTAAATTTATAAAAGTGTTATAAATTAAGTGAAATAATTATCGCGCGATAATTTAGAATTTTAAAATCGATTATGAATTAAAAAGTGAATTGGAAAACGTGTTGAAATAAAGAACGATTGATTGTATATTGGAATTCGGAATATAAACTAAATTGGGTAAATCCAAGTTAAAAACTGGAATTCGATTATATTGGATTATTAAAATAATTTATTCCCAAATAGATTAGAACTTAATAGATAGTATTAAGTTGTAAATAAATAAAAACTGATTTATGAAATAATCGACAATTAGGGATAATCGAAATATTTAAGTTAGATCTAGAAAACTGGATTAATATACATTAAAAATATAAGAACGTGATTGGAATTTCAAATGAACAAAGTTTAAATGCTTATATTTAAATATAATTAAAAATGAACTTGCCGCAGCGTGGTAGTTCGTAATTTGGCGTTTCGAACTTCAATTGAGTATACATAACTCAATTTAAGTTGGAATTCTTTAAAACAAGAATCATCAGTTCCGACTGAATAATAGTTTTCTAATGTAAAAGAAAATTTTGAATTTTGTTTTATAGATTATGAGTTATGTCAAAATCATATTTTCAAAAAAACAGTGCCATAAACATTTTGAAACAAAAACGGTTTATTTAAATAAATAAAAGGATTTTAAGTAAAAAAATCCGAATTTCCAATAGAAAAATCCAGACTTGTGATATAAATAATTATGAACTCAAGTGGAGTAAGTGAACTGATTTTTTTGAAACAAAAATCATAATTTCAATGTAACGACCCAGAAAATCTGAACCAATTTAAAATTTTTAAATTGGCTAAAATAATGGATTTTAAATATTTAAAATAAATATTTTAAGTAATGGCGATGAAAACTGAGTTGAATCGACATTTGAAAACCAATATAATTAATTATAATTATATATAGAATTGAAAATGGCGCGGTAGTTCGATAATTCGATTTCAAACTTCAATTGAATATACCGGGTGCAAAACAATCCGGATCTTAGTGAAACCAAAAATAATAGAATCTAATTGATGATATCTTTCTAACGAATCCGACCAATCGAAATTTGATAGCGGCAATCAAAAGATATGTCCAGTCGAAAATTCTGAATAGTCGCTATGGAATTCAGGCCCTTAAAAATGGATATTTTGCAAATGACCTCGGATTTTGACGAAACCACTTTTGTTAGATCCGCAGTGTCAAGTTATTGTTAGGTTTCAAATTTCATAATTTTTCGAATCAATATGTGAGCGTGGCAAAGGAAAACGCGTTTGACCAGTTTTTGTTGAATTTAATCGACTGGAAATTGACCATTTTTCAAACGGTCTCAGAATTCGACGAAACTAGTTTTGTTAGGACCGTATCGTCAATACGAAGCTAGAAAATATTTTTCTGGAATTTTTCTAGTTAGTATGTGACCCCGGTAATTTGAAATGTGCGTTTAAAATTCAATATAGTGATTTAAATGAAAATTCAAAAGGAAACTGATTGTAACGATCAAACCAGCTTACGATACATATCCCATTGTGTTCGGAATGGGGGTTAAACGCTATGGACGACAGGCGGTGGGCCTCGTTTCGAGGTCGTATGTAAAATTCAACTTTTTGAATAATTAAATAATAAATAATAAAAAAAAAATATAATAATTTAATCCCCTTCCCTCCTTATCTCCCGCTTGGCCCCCCCCCCTTTTTATTTAGATTCAGACGAAAGGAAAAGGAAAAAAAAAAAAAAAAAAAACCTAAAACCTAAATCGATTCGATCTGCCTCCCTCCTCGCCGAGCCACCGCCGAACCCCTCAACCACCACCGCTCCGCCCAGTCAGTCGACCTCCCGCCCCTCGTTCGAACCCCGAAGCCCTGCATCGACGAAGACCCGAAGCCCCTCCCTCCATCGCGAACGATTCGAGACCCCCCCCAGTTCGCGACGCTGATTCGCGAGCACCCCGCCGAGCTTGGCTGTCAATCCCCCCCCCCCCCTCGCAGATTGAGGTGAGAATTTGATTTTTATTTTATATTTATTTTTATTCTGTTAAAAATGAATTTTTATAAAATTAAAACTGATTTATCTTATAAAGATTTTATAAAACTGATTTTATAAAGTATTTTAAACTGATTTTAAAAAGTATTTTAAACTGAATTTTTATAAAGTTAGAAGCTGAAATTTTTAAAAATAAAAACTGATTTATTTATAAATAAAAACTGATTTATTTATAAGTTAAAACTGATTTATTTATAAGATTAAAACTGATTTCTTTTAAAAGAATTTTAAAACCTGAAATTTTAAACAATATAAAAACTGATTTGGTTTTTAAAAATTAAAAACTGAATTTCTTTTAAAAAGTAAAAATCATATTTTTTATATGTGAAAGAAAAAATAAAAATCATATTTTTTATTTAGTGAAAGTCGAAGTAAAAATCATATTTTTATATATATTGAATAGCATCGTAAAAAAATTCGATTTTTACATATGCAGAGAATACGGGCGAAAGCGACAAATAGGCGAAGATTTCTATTAGGAAGAGTCGTGCAGTTGGATAGCTATTGGTGAGATTTCTGATTTAAAAATTTATATATATGTGTTGAAAGTAAAAGTGAATTGCTATATATAAATAAATAAATATCTATATATATATATACGCCCCCTCGTCCACAAACCATGGACGATATTTATTGGTTGAAATTGTGGTGAAAATTGAATGATTGTTTGGGATTGTTTGTGATTGATATTGGTTGATTGTGGTTGAAAAATACCCATTTGTGGTTGAGAAATATTTGGTTGAAACCACATAGGATTAGTTTGTGGAAATGAAATAAATATATACATGCCGCCTGCGTGCGAATTAGATGCATGATCCCCATTGTCAAAAACCGCGAGGTTTTAAGGTAGAGCGAGGAGCCGTACTAGGGACGGTGCCGGTGTAACTACCCTGCCGTTATGCTGCCGAAATTTTGAATAATATTTGTGTGTTTGAATTATTTTCATATGCTTAAACTATATTTATTCATGGTATAGAAAACATTCATGTGTTGAATTGATATTCATTCGTTGTTTAGAAATTCATGTGTTGAATGGTATTCATATTTTGAAATAAATAGTTCGATAATAAAAATCACATTTTTATCTATATCTAAAAACTATTGAAAACATTCATGTGTTGAATTGATATTCATTCGTCGTTTAGAAATTCATGTGTTGAATGGTATTCATATTTTAAAATAAATTGTTCGATAATAAAAATCACATTTTTATCTATATCTAAAAACTATTGAAAACATTCATGTGTTGAATTGATATTCATTCGTTGTTTAGAAATTCATGTGTTGAATGGTATTCATATTTTTGAAATAAACTGTTAGATAATAAAAATCACATTTTTATCTATATTTAAAAACTATTGAAAACATTCATGTGTTGAATTAATATTCATTCGTTGTTTAGAAATTCATGTGTTGAATGGTATTCATATTTTTGAAATAAACTGTTAGATAATAAAAATCACATTTTTATCTATATTTAAAAACTATTGAAAACATTCATGTGTTGAATTAATATTCATTCGTTGTTTAGAAATTCATGTGTTGAATGGTATTCATATTTTAAAATAAATTGTTTGATAATAAAAATCACCTTTTATCGACTATATGAACTATATAGAAAAATAGTGTTTTGAAATGAATTGTTTTACAATAAAAATCACATTTTTATTGTATGCATATATCTTTGAAATGCGAAGTGTTAAAATTAGCCACTTGTTCAAACTAAACATATATGAGTTGAAATATTCATTAATTAGCTAATGAAATGATTTGCACCTATTTATGTAACATTAGAATGAATGGTGTTTTTAAACCAAATTGAAATCAAATATGAAGTCGAATAGAAAAGGATAAATGATAAGAACTGTATATATATGTACATGCATATTCATTGAACAGGTTATAGCAAAGGGGCTAGAGAAGAGGAATAAAATTTGTGCCCGACAAATAGGTACACATTTACTGATTTGTTTGGGTGATGATTTTGAGCCTATTGGCTAGCCGCTTGGCTTCTTCTTTTTCTTTTTGAGATTAGAAGGACCGGGAACGCTATTTGCGATTTCCCGACGCTCCCAGTACAGGGGAGGTTATGGCGAAATTTTTCCAAAATTTAAGGTGTTAGAAAAATATTTGAAGTGAAAACGATATAGAAATCGTTGAATGAACTATATTTATATAACTATATAAATATAAATAAAATTAAAACGAAACGAAGCCGTGCAGTTCGTATTTCGAAACTGTGATTTCAAACGACTAGTGCGGGAAATCCGACCATTGGATTTTCCCGAAACCCCAACCGTCGGGTTCGCCTTGGAATAATCTTTCCAATGACACCAACCTTGTAAAAATCTAACGGTTGGATTGTCTGGAATGTTTAATTCAAATCTGAAGAAAAACAGCGCCAGAAACGATTATATTTATTTATATATATAAATATAATTATATTTAATCGAATAACGACGCTGCAGTTCGTATTTTGAAATCGAAACTTCAAACGATTGTACCGGGAGATCCGACCGTCGGATTTTCCCGAAACTGGAACCGTTGGATTCGTTTTGAAAAGACCTTCCTAATGATGTAAATTTTGTGAAGATCCAACGGTTAGATTTTTAGATATGTGTAAATCAAATCTGAAGAAAAACAGCGCCACGGCCGCCTTATGGCCCGAAGCGTCGTTTTGAATAAAATGGCTATTTGAAAATAAATAAAAATAGCGATAAATAGTTATAAAATATCCTAAGCGATATGGAATGGAAATAAACTGAATTTGCTTGATTTATGAGATATTTGATGGTTGAATGTGTTTGGTGTGAAAATTACATTAAAGAACAAAATTGGTTTTGTCGAATAATTTAACCATTGAAATAAATCGATTTGAAATTCTAAATATACGTGAATTATTTGGAAAGGCCGAGTTAATTCTCATTTCGAATAATCGACCGACGATTGAAATTCGAAGATGAAGACGATGGTCGAAGACCGGAGATCTTCACCTCGTTTGGATGGTAACCGAGGTCCTGATTGGGAGGCATCCCGAAATAGGGATAATGAGTGGTGATCGTTCAGACGTACGTGTTGATCGAAGGGTTTGCGAGGTATTTAGTGCCTCCGGTTTCGTTCAGACCCAGGACGGACTTGTAAATGGACTGTGTGTCCGACATTGGAATTTGCCCTGTGTGATTGATAGCCATCGGTTGCACGGTGTGAATTGCCTGTGTGGCATGCTAAGATGCAGTGATCAGGGCTTCTGTTGAAAAGCAAAGTCTTGTAGTGATGATCAAAGCACCGCCTGTGTGGCGTGGCTTTGTGTATAACGTAAATTCGCGAGCCTCACACCCCGGTATGAACCTAAAACGGGAGAGGACATCAGGGGGGACGTGCGTTTTCTTTCTAGCTAGGGTGGTGTCAGTGACCTACCAGCCCTGACATTTATATACTTTTCACCTATGTGGTTGTTGCTGTTGCGAGGCGCCTCGGTTTGATCGGACGATCCGGGTCCGATGGAGTCATTCGTTGGCTCATTTACACCCCAAAGGGTGGAGGAACGCATTGTTCAGGCATTATAATCCACTTCGTGTGGACCGGCCCTGACGATCCAGGGTATGGTCGCGACTGTACCTGAGACACGGGCTAGAGCGTCTCGAATTCGGTAAGGACTATCTTTTGCCTTGGTTCATGACGGAATTCCAATTTCCAAATACGTGACTGTGCGGTTTTGATTGTATACCTATATACATTTGGCGACATAGTGGCATGGGACGCTCATGTCGTCTATGATTGATAGTTATGATTTGAAATTGTTTTCAAAACATATAGACACTAGCAATAATATCAAATGCCTTTGTTTTATTCGTATCAAGCATATCTTGGCCGTTATAAGGTAAAAACTCTATCCTCCGGTTTGCGTTGCATTGTGTGATGGGAACTGAGTCTTATAACGGCTTCATTTTTATAAAAAGCATAGCGATGTTTAAAAGAAAGATTTGTTTTAAAGCACTGGCAATCCAATGGAGTAAACCCGTTCCACGAAAGTGGCGTGGTCCTGTGATTAGCCAAATTATATATGTGTTGAGTAGATTTCTCATACCAGTCCCATGACTGACTCGTAGTTTGTTTCACTCTCAAACTCGGGTGCCCCTTTTTCTACACGGGCAGCCTTGTATTCAGGTTTAGCTGGTTCTTTCTGGATAGCTGGAGCTGAAGATGGATTCTATCATTTATTTCTTTTTATGCTGTTCAGCTCCTATTGTACATATTTTGTTTATTTCCGCTGTAGACATTTATGTATAGCTGAACTGTATTTGTACTAAGTAAGATCCTGTATACTGTGTAACTCTGATGATTACTTTTATCCAGTATATTTTGTTGTTCATTCTGGTGTATTTATTTAATTCTGTTATGCTATTATCTGTTTCTGTGTTATATTCCAAAAGATAACCTTGTTTCCGTGAGAACGGGAAATCGGGTCGTCTCATTCAATTATTGAATAAAATTAACTAAATTGAAGAATAATTAGTTAACTGAGTTTTGATATGAAATTGTGCTTTGAATAAGTGAATGAATTTGAGAATTTATATTCGAAATCGCATATGAAACTTGAGTTGAAAATGGAATTTGATTGGTAAAATATATTTGAACGTGATATGATCAAATAAAAAGTGGAATATGCAAAAGAACTGCTTAATGAATAAATTAGCGAGTTGAGTTGAAACTGATTGGATGGAGTTGGAATAAATTGAAAATGGTTAGATATATGTGAAGCAGGATTGGAATGAAGTGTATCAAGATTATAATTTTAGTGCCCGACAAAAAGGTAAACATTTAAATTCCATATGAGATTTTATGCGCCAAATCGGCAAGCCACTTGGTTTTTCGGTTTTCTTTTTGAATGGAAAGGGCTTAGAGAGGCGAATTGGAGTTTGAGTTATTGACCAGTACAAAGGAGGTGCTGGCAATTTTTTGGAAATTTAAGGAGTTAGCGTATTTTAAGAAAATTTGACAATTAGAAATCAATATATCGATATATATAGAATTCGATAAGGAAATGAACTTAAATAAAATTTATAAACAAAAAGGAAATCGATTATCTGGTAATAGAAATAGAAATGTATATACGTTTAAAAATGAATAATTGATTTTTATGGTGTTAATTATTCGAGGTAAGTGATCTTGTATGTTTTGAAGTTAAGGATGTTTTCAATCTAGGTCCGAGAGGTAATTATACCCTAACTTGATTGATTTCATTATTAGCCTATAAATAACAAGATTCATGCTCGAAGATAAATGTTTGAATAAAATTTAGTTGAATGTGGTATTTTAGGTTATTGTAACGGTGTTTTACGCAACACTTGTTTTAACCCAAGTAATTGGAATTTTGCAAATATAATAATAAATATTTCCTCAGTATAGAAATAAATGAGTTTGGGGAAGAGATAAGTAATTGGAATATTTCCAATTATAAATAGAAGACATTTTCTACATATAGAAAATAAAAGAATGTGATATATGAAATGTTTTCAAAATAGCATAAGAGGCCAAGATAATGGTTCAAAATATCTGGTTAAAAGATATTGATAAGGAAATGGAGAAGTGAATTAATTAATGAAATTTTAATTAAGGGGCCCAGTGATTGTTTGACATTATGAAAGAATGTTTGTTTTTCTTTGATTGTTAAATAGCCGACTATCGAAGTACTTGTCAATACCGTTGTCAATATGGAGAGACCAGTTGGATTATTATCCGAGAATCACTCTGTATTGGTAGTAGCTTTGCGAATCATATTATATGAAGATATTCGAAGATGGAGTAAAGTGCAAGGGCTTTTTCTATTAAACCTAGGTAGAAATTGCCTAAGATGGGTTAATGGTAATTGTACCTTCAGTTTTTTTCAATCCAAGAACGAACGTATTTGGATGAATGTATGACAGAGTATTTCCGGTGATCGCATACGTTGGTTTGTACAAATATATGTATGGTAAAAGAGAATTTATTCTTTTAGCATAATATCTAGATTTATATTTGTGCAAATCAATTAGTGGTTAACGAAACTGACAATGTAGCCTTCAAAATAATTGTGTTATCAATGAAAAGTGATTAATCGTAGCCTTAGGCCTCAACAACCGGGAAATGAAAAAAATCGGGAAGGCATCATGGCTAAGTGGGTAGCTCCCAATTAGGGTGTATTATCACCTATCTAGAGAAATTCATTTCATCCTTTATTCTATTCGATGCTGTCCCATTCGAGAAAACGGTTGCTAATCCCAACCGTTGGTGATATACATTCGATACACTTAAGCGAAATGAGTGGTCGATCATGTGTGGCCGGGTTACAAGATGTTCTTGTTGTACCCAGTGTATTCCTCTCTAGAGATACACTATCGGAAGGTGGTTCCATACCTTATCATAGTTGGAAATTTATTACCAAATAAGTGCTTGTGGTTTTGATTGTATATTATACATATGGAGCGCGAGATGCAAACGTTCCACTAGATTGTCATTTATTTGATTTAGACACTATTATAATATCAAAAGGGTTTTGATGTAAAGATTATCGTTTCTTTCTAAAGGATTTTGAAAGTTAAATCAAGTGTTTATGATTCTCATAAGGGAAAAACCCGTTCCGTGTTATACGGCGTGGTCTTATGAGATATTGTTTATTTTCTCAAGCTGGTTTAAATGTTTACTCACACCAGGCCCATGACTGCCCTAGTGTTTATTTTGTTTTGTTTTACCCTAAACTTTTGGGTCCCCAACTTTGTACGGGCAGTCAAGTAGTTCAGGTGTTTGCAGATATACTTGTAGAAGCTTGAAGCAGGAGGCTTCAATGTTTATAGTATTGTTATTTCTGCCGTGTTGTAAGTGATGTACTCTAATAATTGTATGTTATATAGTCAAAATTGTGTATTTCAAAAGTTATGATATATGATATTTTGTTCCATTACGATGTGAGATTCTGTGTTGTTATTTCTGTTCTTCTTCTACCTTTTTCTTTATTTCATAATGATTTGTATTCCTGTTCCATTTAGGTTGGACGTGTGTGTATTCAGTCAACTCGAATAGTACTGATTTGCGGGACATTACAGTTGGTATCCGAGCTTTTTGCTGGCTGTGAGCTTGGTACGCATGATAGAGCGTTCTCGCTTTGTGGTTTGGTGGCGAATGGGAGATTCTTACCCCTACATGTCCCTCGAAAGTAGCGGTGGGCTGGTCGAGTCGTGAGGTTGACCGTTAAAGCAGTTCTAAGGTATCTCTGCAGTACCACGCTAGGAGGTTAGCCCAGTGGTTGATGGTTGCAAAGCTTGGACCCGTTACAGTTGGTATCAGAGCTTAGGTTGAGCAAATAACTAGGGTTTGGTAGGGAATTACTCATTAGAGATAGGGTTAGTAAATTGATATAAAAAACTGTTCTATATTGTGTTAGCTAGTCTGTCGAGTTGTTTATGAATTCTGTTTGAATCGTGGGACACGGCGATATCAATAAGAGTTTATAAACACTTGAACAGAAAAATTCGACATGATAGTGTTTTAAAATGGGCAAATGAAATAATTTTACCCTAAATTCTATTTTGATAGAAAAGGGATAATTCTCTGAAATTATTATAATATATAGATGTGTTGGATGTTAGTATTACAATCAAATGAGATTATAAATTTGGAATGGTTATGTATAACCAAATAAAATTTGTATAAGAATGAAATATACCAATAAGATGAACTAAAAATAAAGTCAAACTAGAATTTGGAATTTAAATCCTGGGTGTTTGGGAAAATATTTTCTAAAGTATATTAGAATAATATAGCTTTGTTTTGAAGAGGATTCTTTTGAACGGATTTTAAAAGTGTTAAAGCACTGAACTCACTTCAGTATATGGAAAATAATTCTGATGATGATGCAGCAACATCAGTGTTCATTTTTGTGTTTCTAAGTGATGAATTGCAAACTTAGAAAGTTGCGGAGGAAATTTGTTTGAAAGAAAACGAGTTTTTTGGAAGATTCAAATGTTTTGGGTTGAGATGGAAATAAACATATGTATATATACTTAGGTGATTTCAAAAAGATTAGAAATAAACTCCTAGGGATTTGAATTCTGGAATTTAAATTTTACTTAAGCAAGTTAATTGGGTTAATTGGATCAAGGTGAATAAATTGATTGAAAATTAATTTGATTGGAATATGAATTAATGTGAATAATACTGATAGTAAATCATTCAAATTTAGTGAATATAAGCATGTGAGACGTGCAATATGAATGAAACCCGTAAGTTTGTGGGAACTAAAATTTGTTGAAATATGAAATGTTGAGTTTCAACATAAGTGTGTTTTTGGAAAGTAAATGGGTTTGTAACATTTTCCTAGCTTAGTAATTTCGGGGACGAAAATCTTTTTAAGGGTGGAAGAATGTAACGACTCGGATTTTTGATTGGTTAATTTTAAATATTTAATATTGTTTAAATATTGAGTTGATAATATAACTGAATTTTTATATCGAGTTATCGATCTAATAATCAAAATACGATTTATTTCAAATATATATATATATATAATTTCGTAATACGAGAATCTAAAATAATTCGATTCAAAATTTAAAACGGAGTCAAAATGATTCAAATGATAAATAAAGACTCTATTTGAATAGGAACGATGAAAATAACAATTTATTATCAATGAATTAATCGTTTCGAATTTATTTTATATCGATTTAAATTATGTCTTCTCCATATGATTGAATTGAGGTTCGGAACCTGTTCCGTTGTGTTCAGAATAGTGGTATAACCCTATAAATGTCAGTTGTTGTGCTCAAGTGGGAGTTAAAAATAATATCATGATATTTTAATTCGTATCGGTTCAATTCAAGGTAAATAAATAAATAAAGGTTTTCTTCCATCCTAAGAAAACAAGGTACACTGCAAAGTCTTCCTCTACCTAATCACTATGCCTAGTCTACTTGTACATTTGAAATAGGACGTTGTTTCTATCCTTAAGCTCTTCACCTGTAAATCGCGATGACCCTACCTTTGATCTTTTCATTTTGGGTTCTTCTGCAAATAAATTCCAAATCGAACAAGGTTCAGATACTAAATAAATAAAGGATTCGTTCTCTTAAAATTATCAATAAATCGAAATAGTTCCTTTCTTTTTAACTTTCCCAATCAAAATCGCACATCGTGGTTGAAGCCACACAATTATCTGAAGCTATCGACATCACATTAGTGTGAAGGAGGAGCTCGATACTCATTTTGGTGGGGGTGAGAGGGTTGTCCTTCGATGGTCGAACGGAGTATGGAGTAGGGTTTTCAATGTAATCAAAAGTCGCTGGTTTTTCACTGTAGTGGGAGACATCAACGAACGACGTCGAGTTCAATTTCAGAGGGCTGTGAATTATGGATCTAAGTTGAAAGATGATGTCTGAGTTGTTAGTGAAAGGCGTTCGACAGTGGATGTGAAGTTGGACCTGGGTTGTTTGCAAAGCTAAGGGGAGTTCGAATGAGGAATACGAACTGTGAGGACTGAGATGATTTTGGGGAGTACGACAATGGCCAAATGTGGAGTACCGATCTGTGATTTTTGGATGGTGGATTCAAGCCTATCATTTGAAGGAGGAAGTTGCCCGATTATTGGAGTTAATAGGTTTAAGGAAGTGGCATTACAATAGAGGTAAAGGTTCTAAAAGTAGATCAGTTATCCTAAGTTGTTTCATCGGTTGGTCGAGATTTGCAAGACCGTAAGATATATATTTTTACTGAGTTTAAATTCACAGAATAATTTATTTATTTATTATAGTAGTTAATTTAAATAAATAAATGTTTGATCGGTAAATTTAAAAATAAATTATCGTAGATGTGGATTCATTCGAGAAGATTCATAACCAATGATTTGGAAATAAACAAAATATTAGATAACTGCAATTTCAATGAGTAAATATCACTCAGATTTTATTTAGATTTATTTTTATTAGTTAAAAACAATTTTTTTTGGTTGATTGCATGCACTGAAATATTATAGTGGCTATTAAATATATATTAGTATTTAGGCTTGGTGTTTTTTGGTTATTATATATATATATATATATATATATATATATATATATATATATATATATATATGTTGGTGGTTGGATATTTTCTGCAGTACCATTAGCGGATGCACACAGTATCATTAGTGGATGACCCTATGTGCCCCACAATATGATAGTGGATGACCTTCTGTACCGCAATATCCTTCCTAGAAGCAAGATGGGTATTTTTTATGTGGGCTAACGTCTTTGGATGTAGGAAAACAGGTTGGAGGGATCCAGCTGGATTCCTCAAAATTTATTATTTTTTATTTTCATATATATATATATAATCATATATGATGTGTTAGAAGACCTACGATTTATAATTGAGTGTTCTGGGTGTTTAAAATATCACTGGGCCTAAATGTTGATTATAAAAATATCGTGAAAAGGGATTTTGTGATTTAAAAGGAAAATTCTATTTTTCCAAAATAGAATTTGAATTTCGAATGGCCTACATAAATATTAACATGTTTTGAATATATAAAACAAGTATTGAATTTATAAACGATGTTTATAAATTTAGTAATACAGGAAATTGAAGTATTGAATTTATGAACGATGTTTATAAATTTAATAATGCAGGGAATTAAAATAAATTTATAAACGGTGTTTACAAATGAGATGGGAAAATTTATCATTTGGATAATTAGGAAGTCAAGATTCTGATGGGAATTTAAAAAGGGTATCTGAAATTAGTTTCAAAGAGAAATGATATATCTATTCTGATATTCAGAATATATATTAAACTAAAATAAATTCGTATGGAATTATAATTTGAATTCGATTAGATCGAATTTATTTAAATAAATATTTTCAAAACAAATATTAGGATTGTATTAAATAGAAGTTTAAAATTTTAAATATGAAAATTTGATTCTATATTTATATAGATAAGTAATAATAAATAGAATATTCCAAAATAAGATTTTGGTTTTAAATAGATTTCGAAATCGAACTTGTTCAAATGTATAAACCAAGAAAATTTATAAATGGTGTTTATAAATTTAATGAATTAATTATCAAGAAATAATTTGGAATATTAGATTCAAGTATGAATTTAAAAATAGAATTTGAAATCATTTCTAAACGGGAACGATGGTTTTTATTCCAGAATATCAAAATATAAAATGAATTGAGTTCCAAATAGATTTTTGAAATGAAACTTGTTTTATATTATAAAACAAGGAAGTTAAATTTATAAAAGTGTTATAAATTAAGCTAGATAATTATCTTGGGATAATTTGGAATTTAAAATTCAAGTATGAATTTAAAAGTGAATTGGAAAATGTATTGAAATAAAGAACGATTGATTATATGTTGGAATTCGGAATATAAACTGAATTGGGTAAATCCAAGTTAAAAATCAGAATTTGATTATACCAAATTTCATAGCATAATTTATTCCCAAATGATTTAGAATTTAGTAGATAATATTAAGTTGTAAATAAATTGTAACAACCCGCAAATTCTTAACCAATTTAAAAATTTTATTTTAGAAAATTTTAATGAATTTTGAGGATGTAATATAATTTATATAAATAATAATGGCTAGAATTTATTTTAATCGAAGTTAAAACAAATAAATTTAAATTAAATATAAATGGAGTTAGAAATGGCGCGGTAGTTTTAAAATTTTAAATTTTGAACTTTAACTGAATGTACAGGATTCAAAATAAATCAGAATTGAGTGAAACCAGAAATATTTAAAAAAAATTAACCATATATTTCTAACGAATTTGAAAAATTGAAATTTCATATCAGGAATCAAAAGTTATGGCCAATTCAATATTTAGAAAGGTCGCTGTAAAATTTATATATATAATATATATGGCCCGAAGGGCTACTTTTCACATATGAAGGAATTTCGACTCGAAACCACTTCCACTGAGTTTGGAATGATGTTTCTGCATTTAAAAAGTATAAACACTTATATATTTTGAGTTTCGGGATTTATTTGTTTAAAAATGTATTTTTAATATTAAATATACACGCCTTGAAAATAGTCATTTTTCAAATGACCTCCGTTTTCGATGAAACCACTTTTGTTGGAACCGGAATGTCAAATTATTACTAGGTTTCAATTTTCAGAATTTTTCGAGTTAATATGTGAGCGTGGCGAAAGAAAATGTGTTTTGACTATCTTAGTTAAATTTAAGTGAAAATTAGTGTGACATCCTTAAAATTAATCTTAATTAGGATCACATCCTCCCCTTTAATTACTTGTAAATTTCATCCCTATTTTTGAATATCCACATTTTCTTTTCCTGTATTGCCCATTTACCCAAGTTACGGCTTAATTAACGTGATCTATTTTTCATTTCAGCGATCAAATTTTTTCATCGTCATTTGTTTCTTTGTTAATGGTTGTGCCGCCTTTTCTTCAGCGATCTAAAATTAGGGGATCTCGTCAATTTCTTCAGAGAGTTAAATTGATCCATCCTTCAGTTAAAAATGACGGCGTTTCTTCTTCCAGGTGATTTATACTTTTTACATTTTTTCATTTTGAAATCTGTTTTTTTGTATATGAATTTCAATTTTAAATCGTTCTAATTTTTTCCTTCTTTCAGATGATCGGCGAATTGTTCTTAGTTTTTTGGTTTCCGTCATCTAAAATTAATTCGCTCAGAATTCTTTTAGGTATATTGATTTCACTTTTGCATA
Organism: Allium sativum; assembly: GCA_030737875.1. Lineage (NCBI taxonomy): Eukaryota > Viridiplantae > Streptophyta > Magnoliopsida > Asparagales > Amaryllidaceae > Allium > Allium sativum. Next base: position 1,002,074,025 of record CM060912.1, read on the forward strand.
TGAATTTTCTTGATTCATTATTCTAAATTAGTTTAATTATCTATTTTTACTTATGGATAATATTTTTTTAAAAGTTTTATTTTTATTGCTTATTTTGTAGCCGATTAATTTAATTTGTCAACTTATTTTTTCTTATATTCTGCATAGATGTATAAAAAAATGTATAAATTCCCTTTATGAGCATACAAAGGTGCAAATACTGTCATAATACGTGGATGTGGATGTATTCAAAATATAATGCGTATAATAATGCATATTTTTTTAACATATGCAGAGAAGTATTCGGTTATTTTGACTTTTTGTTTTTTCATGTGCATATATTTTTTGGAAGTTCTGCATATAAATATGCAGATGTTAATGTTATTTACATATATGTATGCATAATAAGTTATGCATACATTTATACATATATTAAAATATGCATTTATTGTCAATCTCAGCGTAAACGTATGAAACTAGTGTTAGAACACTTGGGTTTGCATCTACTCAAAAAAGTTGAGTATAAGTATGCATATATTCTACGTATATGCATACAAATATGCATATATTTTAAATATCTGTTTTCAGCATTCTGTTAAAAAGTTGCCTACAAATGTGCATATATACGGAATATATTCATATCTGTATGCATCTTTTTATCATACATACAGAAAAACAGATATTTTAAAAATATATTCATATATGTATGCATATATATAGAATACTTGCATATAAATATGCAGAATTATTGTTATATTGCTAATTTGTACGCATGTATTTATATTAATCTGATGCTGTTTATTTAATTTGATTATTACATTTTTTGTTCAATGATTATTTTGATATTCTACTTGTTCTTGAGTTTTGTCTATGCTAAATGTAGTTATTGTATAAATGTTATTGTTACTACAACATCATACAGCCGTATTTAATTTTTTACCACGATAATTGTTCTTCGACTTTGAAAATGTGCATAAAATTATGCAAATAATGTGAATATAAGCATACGAATATGCCACTATTGTCAACAACGTTCATACTGGTTTGCATATATTCTGGATAGTTGCGTATTTGTATGCAAATATTCTTCATACATGCATACCATTATGCAAATATTTGGTGGAATACGTGCTTACTGGTGTCTTGCATTTTATTCAGGATAATTGTGTGTTACTGTGCATATATTTTGTACATATGCATTGAAATATGCAAATCTTTCTGTTAGATCAAAATTTGGACCTAACACCCAAATTGTTCTGAATCTTATAGATTTTCAACTGAAGAATGAGGAAAAAGAAAATAACACACAGAATTTATAGTGGTTCGGCGTTAACGAGCCTACGTCCACTTTATATATTATTGATTATACTTTGAAAGCTAATACAATCAATGATTTCTCTTAATACTCTCGTTGTTTGACAATAATGGCGGATTCAGTACTCAGTATTGCCAAAAAGATCCCAAAAAATGCCAAGCTCTGGGCTATTTATAGCTGATTTTGTCAGGCGGGTCATGGTAACACGTGGCACGAATCCCGAGAACATCGGACCGCATCGCCTCCATTGAAGAAATAGTCAAATTAGCCATTGCGGACAGGTGTCGCGATCCCCTTGAAAATCGGATCGCGTAGATTGGGGGAATTGGTCAAAATGACAGTTGAGGACACGTGTCGCTAGATCCGTGCATCTTGGATCGCTGAAGACTAGCTCACGCTTGAACGGGTCAGAGGCTCCGCCATGCATCAGGGGATCAGATCGGTCAATACTGGGCAACAACATATGCATGGATCGGATCGCATAGAGGTGTCGTTTCGCTGATGAAGTGGGGGCGATCCGTCGAGACGCGATCCGATGGTGGGCGAGTCGATAGTGTGCGATCCGTCATTGGGCGAGCTGATGGTGCGATCCATTCCTTCATGTTCTTAGAGAACGTGGTTTCATGCTTTCTTCTTATGAATGATCCTGGGTGGCTTGGTCAAAAAGCTAGCCAATATTTTGCCCCCTCGAAGTATGTTTTATCGATGATGGAACATGCTTCGAAGTTATAGAATTGTCTTTTCACAGCGAGTCGCGAATCAGTGAACAATTCTCCTTTTGGGATTTTTCAGAGTCTTCATTACTGAATTTATCGATTCGGATCGCGGGCTCGAGTCGTGGTCCGTTAGCAAGACATTCGTTTCGTTCTTTGGTGTGCATTTGGGCCTCGGAACGAAACGGGCTCCTCCTCGAGTCGTGGTGGGATTTTGGTTCGCGGCCCGCCGATTTTCGTGGATCGAATAGGACAAAGAAGGGGAGACAAACGGTCGCCCTTTTACCTATATAAGCCGACCGCCCCCTCTTCACTTTCTTCCTTCTTTTTTCTGTCATATCGTTTCGCCTGCATTGTTGAGGAACGAACCCTAGTTTTTCAAATCTTCAAAAATCCGATCACTTTCCCAATTTTTAGAAAGGTAATTCTACCGAAAGCACTCTTATTCGTAAACGCTGTTGTTTCATGAACTTTTTCGACTAGTTTGAGGGAGAAACGATGGAATTTTGCGATTTTCTGGGGGAACCATCGAGACGCCATGGCTGATGGGCGTAGAGGTCAGAGTTCGAGGATGGGAAGGAGATGAGGAAGACGAAGGAGGAAGGAGAAGAGGGAAGGCCGGTTCGGATCGTGGGCAAGGAGAGGAAAGGAAGAAGATGAAGGCGAGTGGCGAGAAGGAGGGTCGTGGTGACAGCAAAGGCGCGTATCGTGGGGGGCTGCAACGATTCGGCGAAGACCCCAATCACTTAATTTCACGATCCATGAAGGAGCGATCCCTTTGCCCTACGATTCGAAGGGGGGCGATCCCTCTGCCCTGCGATTCGAAGGGGGGCGATCCCTCTACATGGCGATCCAACTCGTAGTTCAAGATCCAAAGAAATTTCAAACTTTAAACGATGCCTTGTTGTCATAAAACTCTGAACAGTTAGGCTAGAGCCTTGATTCGAACTTTCCGGACTTAATGACCGCATAACTTAATTGCATATGATGGCTAATACTTTGATGATCTTGACAACTTTTATGCTTTATCTTTAATGTATGCACAAGCACACACACCGGCACTTGCACACACGGGGGACAGGTAGTTTTAATCTCATTTGTCATGTTTTCTAGCCTAACAGCAATGTCGGATAATCAATCTTCTTCGAGATCCGCTACGGAAACAGAGTCTTAGGTTCCTGAGCAACACAATCCTAAGGTTCCTCCAATTAACCCAGGAGGTGAAGATTCTGGCTCTGAATACGAGGCAACGGAGTCAGATCCGTCTGGAAGTACTTCATCTGGTGAAGAATCTGAGATAGACAGGCGAGCTCCCGACGAGATTCCCGGCGCGCTTGGAATAGATAAATTTTCTGATTCTTTAGCATCTAAGCTCGATGATATAAAGCTTAAAAGAATATGCTTGAGACACGAAATTCCTTGGGATGATGTCTTGATGCCCGGAAGCGAAGATAGACCCCACCTAGCTCCGGAAGGATATATGGCAATCAGTCGGACTATGTGCTTGGTAGGAGCTATCCCTCCGTTTCCTTCAATCGTCATCGAGACTCTAAAGCAGCTGGGTATTGCTCCGATGCAACTTCATCCTAATGCCTACACATCTCTATACACCTTATATATAGCATATGCGGAGATCCTACACGCCGGACTCACATTCAGAGATTTGACATTCTTCTTTCTTTTCAAGCATCGCTCCTCGGCAACCCCAAATTTCTCCTTTTTTGAATCGGTAGCGAATAGGAAGATTCTGTACGATGGATATAGCAATATAGGGGCTCCTAAGTCTGATTGGTTCTACATAAAGAAACAGGCCGGATGCTCAAGAAGATGGCTTAAATCAAGTAAACTTCAAGCTTTTAACTGAATATCTTGTTCAAGAAGTCGAAGTATTAACATTCTTCCCCCTTTTCCTTTGTCTTAAACAGATCACATCTTCCCGAAAACGGAGGGTCCGCTATACAGCAATCGATTGTCCACTCTTCTACAAAGCATATCCGACATTCTAAGGATCAAAAAATGTATTACTGATGAGAATCTTCATAAGCATCACCTTCTGGATATAAGATTTGGACTTGGCACTGGCGGCAGACCTTATAAGTATGTGCCCCCAACGGAGGGAGAGGGAACTTCCAAAGCGGTAGAAACAACTAAGTTTCATAAAAGTCCTTCTCCGATAGTCATCCAAGACGATGAGGACTTGAACATATACAGAGAGGATGAGGTCCGCGGTGACATGTCCAAGGAAATCCCGATTTCTACTCCAATCGAAACAGCTGCTCCCGATGATTTGACAAACGAGCAGCTATTCAAAGAACTAAGCAAGATTCCTCTCCCCGATGATGTATATACAGAGAAGGACTTCGAAGGGGAGCCTTTCTTCCCTGGTTCTGAGGAGGCCATCGCTCCAACAAGAGAACAAGAAACTAGTCAGATGAGCCTGTCTTCAGGCCCGAGTCCATTAGGAAGAATTATATGGGATGCACAAATCACACACACTATCTGACCCTGCACTCTTATAGCGTCAGCATTCAAGGTTTTAATACGCTCTTTTCTTTCTTGCAGGAAAGATGACCCACAGGCGATCCTATTCTTATCGTTCCTTGCGTGAGGGCACACCCAGTCTTTATTCGGGTACTGAGCGTTCCTGCGGCCCTTCTCACAGGCCGACTTCCTCGCAACCCCGGTCTCCACCAAAATCGACCTCTGCCAAGCCTTCCAGCTATCCAGCAGTTCCTGGGGGGAAGAAACTTCCTAAAGAGTTAACTCCTCAAAAGAGTGCACCTTCCCATAGCAGGTCGTCAAAAAAGCATCATGAATCTAAAGATAGAAGCAAAGATCCGATCAAAGAGACTGAAAAGGAGAAGAGTGACGTCGTCCCTTCCTGCCAGCCAGAGTTAGCTGCCCCCGGGTCATGGGACTACATTCATGGTCCCGAGATCCAAGGTAGGCTGTAAAAGCTGAGGGAACAATTCCCAGACATATTCTTTGACAGGATGACCTTTGTTCCAGCCTTGGAACCGGTCCCTAAGAATTCGGATTATGAAGTCATCGGGCACATCCGTCACGTTGCCAGGCAATATGAGCTGATGAAAAAGCATGCAGTTAACCTTTCAGAAGTCATCCGATCGCTTGAAATAGAAGCACACAGATCAAAGGCAAAACTTGAAAACAACGAAAGAGCCAGGACAAAGATGGAGAAGGACCTGGAAGATGCTCAATCCCAGCTTGCTCTAGCGCAAAGGGACATCGAGAATTATAAAACCGAATTGGAGAATGCTAAAAAACGCTTTCATACAGAACTTGACTCCAATAGCCAAGAGAAAATGGCTTTAAAGAAGGAGGTTGAAGATCTCAAAATGGCCAATATCGAGTTGAAAACAGCACAAGGCCATCTTGAAGCTGAGAGAGCTGCTTGGGAGGCAGAAAAAGCAAGCTTAAAAGAAAGCTTGGCTTTGGCTAAAGCAGAAAAAGTGATTTTAAATGATTAGGTCGCGGACGCGGAGAGACGGGCAGCTCTTGCCGAAAAGAATGTTGAAAGTGCCATCGAATTGGCCACTGCTTCTAACAACAAGCTCCTCGAAAGAGAGAAGGATATTGAGGGGTTTGAAGAGATGATTTTCGACTTCCTTGGCCAAGTTCTCAAAACCCGCAACATCTTGTGGATCCCGGATTACCATGTTACTTTAGCCAATTTATGGGATGCGATTATTGAGTGTGAAAAGCAGAGATTGGGGGTCGAAGAAATTGATGAGGATGAGTTGATGAAGAACATCTTGAGGGATAATGAGCCTGAGGACCTAGCAGAGGGTCGTCGTTTGATTTTAGCGGAGATGGAAAAGGAGAGGGCCTTGGCTAAGGGCAAAAGCAAAGCAGACGAAGGTTCAAGTTCTGCCGTGGGGCCTAAAACCTCCGGGGTTGAGGAGTACCATCCTGATGATCCACTAATCCCTTTGGGCCTAACTCCCGTAGTTGTTGGAGCTCCTGCATCTATTCAAGAAGGAGGATCTGCGGAAGGTATCTCCTTTTTTTCTCCACAATTCGTCAAAGCAATTGTGAATTGTCGTCGTCTGGTAGAACAACCAATTGAGTTAATAACGTGTGTTCCTCGTAATACAGGTGGCGAGCCCGTCAACAAGGGTGCTGAAAAAGAAAAAGAGGCGGAGAAGGAGGCTGTCTCACAAGGTGCCGGTATTGATATATCAAAACAGGCTGAGGTCACAACAGCAGAGAAAAGCATCCCAGCACCTAGCACTGACGTTCCCAAGGATGCTGAGACCATCGAGGCTTTGAAAGACATGGATGGGCACCATGTAGAGGATGAGGAAAACATTACCGGTGCAAAAAAAGCCGACGATGATGACGACGAAACCTTGGCCAGCCGAAAGGCTAGGCAGGAGAAAGAGATGGCTTCGAAGAAGGTGGGAGATGAGGCTTTGGACGTAGTCCCCCTTGCAGAATTCGATCCCAAGACTGGGATGATTGTGAAAATCCAGCCCAAAAACTATCAGCCGACAGCTTCATTTTGCAAATCCCGATGACTTCCCGGCTTCCCTTTCTGATAAAAGGAAGAGAAAAGAGGTGGAAGAGGAGTCTACAGAAGAGTCGGATGTTCCTCTCATAGACAAAAGGAAGAGGAAGAAAGGGGATCCGTCTGATGCCGACAAGACGAAGCTGTAGAGACAGAAGCAAGAGAAGAGGCCAAAGCGTAAATAGGATATTGTTGCTGGTTGATATTTTGTCTTTAGGTTTTCCACTGGCCAGGAAGTGTAATTGTGATATTGGCCCTCACTTTCCTTTCTAGGTTATTTTCCACTTTGTAGATTTTCAGTATATAAAGGAAGTTTATCTCTTTTTTCATCATTGTGTACCTGTATTCAAATAAACTTTCCATGTTTAGTCATAGGCCATCTAATGATAATTACAAATTAGTCAAACAACAGAAAGAAAACTTTTACGTTGCATTGCTGTATCAAAGTTCAGTATATGTATACGAGCATATGTGCCCCCAATTAGTTGTTATCATAGCGCCTGACTGGGGTTTACTAAGGATTGGTTAGTACTGTCGGCAGGTTGCCCCCTATTTCTGAATATGGGGGACTTAGGAGATTTCATGGGATAATAGTAGTTCAGTCGGCCCCTGTTCCTTTAGCAGGGAAGAAGTTCTTTCTCAGCGCTCAATCGGAGATGCTTTTATACTCTCTCTCTCTCCAGAGAGTTAGAGTTCGAGCTCAGCGATTCATTCGCTCCCCGATCCTTCAGCGGGGAAGGAGCTATTTCTCAGCGCTCAATCGGAGACGCTTTTATACTCTCTCTCTCTCTCTCTCTCTCTCTGGAGAGTTAGAGTTTGAGCTCAGCGATTCATTCGCTCCCCGATCCTTCAGCGAGGAAGGAGCTATTTCTCAGCGCTCAATCGGACACGCTTTTATATTCTCCTGGCAGTCGCCAAGGTTAGATCTTTGCTCAGGCGGCCCCGATCATGGTACACCGTCATGCCTTGTGGACATCATCTTCGCATCCTTTATACTCTCTCTCTACTCTGGAGAGTTAGAGGCATGGATCAAGCAGTTTGCAATCATGCACGTTCATCAAACTCGTCCTAGGTTTACATTTTAATCCAAACTCCGAGGATTAAAATCAGTCGGTCAAGCAGTTGGAGCATTTACCAAGGCTTTAAGTTCCTCTAAACAGTCTACGGGAGGAACAGTTGGCAACAGACTTCGGGTACCTGCATTATTCGCGTCGCTTTCCATAAAAATAAACAGGCAGATAAATAAGGATGCAATAAAGGTAAATGACACACAATATTTTTATAGTGGTTCGGTCGAATCATGACGTACGTCCACTTTATAATTTTTTGGCTTCAAGGAATCAAACTATTCTAGGCTAGTCGTGCCTTATACATGGTTTTCAACAAAGCAAAAGAACAGATTTGAAACTTTTATGCTAAGTATGGCCGCAAATGTTGGGCATTCCACACTCTGGGGATTTCCCTTTCATCTACGGTTGCCAGCTTGAAGGTTCCATTATCAAGCTTGCTCAGAATGGAGTACGGTCCTTCCCACTTTGCTCCAATATGAGTTGGGGTTGCAAAGACACGTTTCAGAACCAAGTCTCTGGGTTCCCAGGTTCGGGCTCGAACCTTTTTGTTGTAATATCGAGTGATCTGTTGCTTGCATCTCAAGGCGCGCAGGTCCGCTTCATCCCTCTTTTCTTCGATCATATCCAGGGACTCAAGGAGTAATTCATTATTGGTCATTGGATCATAATAAGTCACCCGGTGAGAAGGTACCTTTATCTCAACCGGGATGACTGCTTCCGTTCCAAAGGCAAGGGAGAACGGGGTATGTCCTGTTGCCGACTTATATGTTGTCCTGTAGGCCCATAGTGCCAAGGGTAATTCATCAGCCCACATGGCTCTAGCCCGCTTCATTCTTCTTTTCAAAATGGACTTAATCACTTTATTTGCCGCTTCGACTTGTCCGTTCGATTGCGGGTGCGCCACAGAGGTATACCGATTCTCAATGTGGTATTTTTGGCAGAAATTTCTGAATTCAGCGCTATCGAACTGAGTTCCGTTATCCGTTATTACAATCTTTGGAATCCCAAATTAACAGATGATGTTTCTCACGATAAAGTTGATCACTCGTTTGGTTGTGATTGTAGTTAGTGGTTCATCCTCGACCCACTTAGTGAAATAATCCATAGCCACAATAGCGAACTTTGCTCCGCCCCTTGCTATGGGGAGACTCCCAATGATATCAATTCCCCACATAGCGAAAGGCCATGGGCTCATCATTGTTTTTAACTGATTAGTAGGTGCTCTAGGTATTTTCGAAAATCTCTGGCACGTATCACACCGTCGTGCGTATCTTGCCGCATCCTTTTTTATGGTAGGCCAGAAACAACCATGCCGCAACACCTTTTTTGCCAAAGTTTGCCCTCCAGTGTGGTCGCCGCATTCGCCTTCGTGAACCTCTTCCAGCACACGCTTGATGTCATCGTGGGCTATACACTGGAGGAGGGGCATCGAAAACCCTTGTCTGTAAAGAACTCCGCCTTGTAGAACGTATCGGGCGGCTTTATGAATCACTTTGTGCCTCTCGCTTTTCTTGGTCGGAAGCGCTCCGTTCATCAGAAAATTCTTTAGAGGGGTCATCCAGGACTCCCTTTCTGGTTCCGCCTCTAGCACTGGGTCAATTTCCATCTGATCTATGCTAGGGGACCGAAGTACTTCAACGGGGGCTAGCCCGGGCACTTCAGGATCGTCGGAACTAGCCATCTTTGCCAACTTATCTGCCTGCTGATTCTCCGAACGTGGAATATGAGATATGCTGTAGTGATCAAAATCGTTCAGCAACTCTTTTACTTTCTTTAAGTATAGAATCAATCTTGCACTTTTAGCTTGGAATTTTCCAGTAACTTGGTTTACAACTAACTTGGAGTCGCAGAAGATGTTCAGCTTTGTGATTTCTAATTCCTTTGCAATCCTTAATCCGACTATCAAGGCTTCATATTCGGAATCGTTGTTAGTGGCGTGAAACTCCATCCGGATAGCATAGGATATCAAGCGTTTCTCTGGAGTTTCAAGCACTATTCCAGCGCCGGACCTTTCGTCATTCCTGGCACCATCAGTATACAATCCCCAGGCATTGGGGTTGAGAAGTAACTTTGAAGGATCAACTTCTTCATTTGCTATATCTTCCTCAGGGACAGTGAATTCTGCTATGAAATCGGCTATCACTTGCCCTCAAATTGACCGTCTGGGCTGAAAGTTCAAATCAAATTGACTTAACTCAATATTCCATTTGAGTAATCTTCCAGATGCCTCTGGTCTCTGTAGGACTTTCTTGAGTGGATGATCGGTGTATATGGTAATAGGATGTGCCTTAAAATAATGTCGAAGCTTTCTAGAGGCGATCAGCAAACTATATGCCAACTTTTCTATCCTTGGATAATTACGCTCTGCTGCCGTCAATTTTTTGCTCACGTAATACACAAGTCTTTGGACCTTATCCTCTTCTCTTACCAACGCTGAGCTGATCGCATGGGATGACACTGCCAAATACACGAATAAGTCCTCGTGATCCATTGGCTTAGATAATATCAGAGGTTTCTCCAGGTGCCTGAGTAAATTCTGAAACGCTTCTACACAGTCGGGTGTCCATTTGAAGTGGCGTTTCCATCGCTTTATTAATTCGAAGAATGGGATGCACTTATCCATAGCCCTGGAGATAAATCTGCTTAGTGCGGCCACTTTTCCGGCAAGGCTTTGCACATCCCTAATTTGCCTAGGTTCCTGAATGTCTCTGATTGCCGCGATCTGATCTGGATTAATCTCAATCCCGCGGGAACTGACGATGAACCCCAAGAATTTTCCGGAGGCAACACCGAATGAACATTTGGTTGGGTTGAGTTTCATTCCGTACTTTCGAAGGATGCTCAACATCTCCGCCAAGTCCGTAGTGTGATGGGAGGATTGCTTGGACTTAACCAACATATCGTCGATGTATACTTCCATCGTTTTCCCGATCTGGTTATAAAACATTCTGTTAACTAAACGTTGATATGTAGCACCCGCATTCTTCAAGCCAAAGGGCATCACTACATAACAATATAACCCCAGATCTGTGATAAAACTAGTGTGTTCTTGATCTGGAACATGCATTGGAATCTGGTTATATCCTGAGTAAGCGTCCATGAATGAGAGAAGTTCATGACCCGTCGTCGAGTCTACCAACTGGTCAATCCAGGGCAACGGGAAACTATCTTTTGGACAGGCTTTGTTCAAATCCGAGAAGTCGATACACGTTCGCCACTTCCCATTGGCCTTCTTTACTAGGACTAGATTCGAAATCTAGTCTAGGTAGGTCGAGTCTCTGATAAATCCATTACTCTTTAGCTTTCCAACTTCTTCTTTCAAGGCAACGGACCTCTCTGGGCCCAACATTCGCCTTTTTTGCTTTACCGGAGGATGTTTAGGGTCAATGCTTAAGGAATGGCTCATGATTGATGGGGATATCCCACACATGTCCGCGTGGGCCCAAGCAAATACATCCAAGTTGTTTTTTAAGAAATACGTCAATTCTTTAGCGAGATTCGGATTTAACTGGGATCCAATCTTAAGAACCTTCTCCGGGTCACTATCATCGATCGGTACATCCACAGTTGTCTCGTTGGGAGTCGCCATTCTGCCCCCGGGTTCTTGATCCTCTCTGGGATCTATATCCTCGGGCATCTCTCTGGGTGACTCTCCAACGACTATCCTCTTTGGTTGCTATAAGGTCTCCGCCCCCATTGGGGGAGAAGCGCCTTTAGTTTCAATATCCCCTCCATTGCGAAGTAACTTTAGTTCGGCAACATAACTTGCTCGCGCAGCAACCTGATCCCCTCTGATGATTCCAATGCCAGCTTCTGTGGGGAATTTCAATAACAAGCACCAGGGGGCTATACAGGCTCTAAACTTTGCGAGGGCCGGTCGGCCCAAGAAAGCATTGTAGGGGGATTCAACATCCAAAACCACGAAGGGGAGGATTCTCACTCTCTGGCGTTCTCCTTCCCCAAGTGTAACTGGTAACTCTACATAACCCATTGGAGCGGTGGATGCTCCGTTAAATCCACGGATCCATCCTTGACAGGGCTTCAAGTCTTTTATTTCGAGGTTCATCTGGTCAAAAGTCTTTTTGAAAAGAATATTGACGGAACTCCCGTTGTCCACTAAAACCTTATGAACAGTGGTTGGTCCAATAGGTACTGTAATTACAAATGGATCTTCAGTCGGAGCATGGACTCCAATGCTTTCTCGTTCTCGGAAAACGTCATCGTCAGTCATCATCTTTTGTTGCTTCACCGGGATACTGTCCTCGGGGTTGCTACACTCCCCTAACTCGAGGTGTTGTTTGGCTGCATTGACGTATTGATCCAATGCCTTGGAACTATGCCCGGCGAGGTAAAGTCCTCCGATTACGGTATTGATAACAATGTTCTTTCCCTTTTGCTGGGCAGTCGGCCTAGCAGCAAGTTGATTCTGGTTCTGATTTGGGGCCTGTATTGCTTGCCCCCTGTCTCTGGGCGTTACTTTGTATTCATCTAACTTTCCTTCTCGAAGCAGCCTTTCGATTACATCTCTTAGGTGACGGCATTCATTTGTCGAATGGCCGTGAATCTGATGAAAGAGACAAAACTTCCCCGTTTCACGCTCTTTCTCCGTCGACTCTCTGGGAGGTAGCCTCTTATTCTGGAGGACTTCATACGCATCCATGAAGATATTTTCCAGAGTATCATTTATTGGTGTGTAACTTTCAAAGGCCCTGGGACGAGTCCTTCTCTGGGAGTCGTTCCCTCGGTTCCTCTTCCGGTTGTTGCCGTTACCATTATTATCGTTGTTCCCTGACTAACGACCACCCTGATTCCGATTTCCAACATTTACTTCGACCTTCCCCGAGCTGTCTCCTGTTTGCTTAATGGCGACATTGCTCTAAATTTCCTCCTTATCGGCCGCTTTTGCCTTTCGGTTAGCATATACTTCTTCTCGTCGTAAGTATACGCTAGCCTTCTCGTAGAATAATTCTCTAGTATGGGGTGGCTTGCCTGCCAGGTATCTCCCGAATTCAGTGTCTTTATCTACTCCATCAATCAATGCTGCGACAACGGTTGGTTCATGGGGATCTTTAACTTCAGTAGCGGCCAAATTGAAACGGTCTAGGTACACTTTCAAACTCTCGCCTGGTCGCTGCTTGACAAGGAACAAGTCAATCACACTTTTTGTTTTTTGTGCATAGATACGGAATTGTTCTACGAACTTCTCGCTCAACTCCCTGAAGCTAGAAATCGATCTTGCTGTCAAGCGAGTAAACCATAGCAGTGCTACATCCTCCAAGAATTTGGGAAACGCTTTACACTTGACAGCGTCAGAAGCTGCAGCAGCGGTCATCGACCAAGAATATCTCATCAGATGCTGGACGGGATCAGACCTGCCCGCGTATCGGTTCATTTGTGGCATGTTGAAACGTGATTGACATAGAAATGTGTTTATTTTAAGCTCTTATTTCTTATCTTTTGTATATAAATAAATATTACTTGGGTATTGTTTTGTTACTTTTATAGATATTCCAAACCAGCCCGCATGCAACCAGAAAAGTAGAGAAATAGAGATGAAATTGATATATATTTACATTTTGAAGAATTGTAAATGAAGATCTCACATCTAGTTGGTGTTGGACAAGAAAAGGATTGATAAAAAGGCTTTGCACATCACAAATCAATGAAGAAGTGTCAAGGAAGCAAGAGGAAAAGAGAAAAGGCCCAAATTTGCTTTATTTATCTAAGGCCCATTTATGTTTCTCATTGTAAACTAATTAGTGATGTAATGACCAGGCCCAGTTATCATTAAGGTTAGGGTTAGGGTTTGGCTATCTACCCTATATATACCCTTGTAATGGCATTGTAGCCACCATCCTATCATATATCTCATTCTATTCTCTTCTTCATTAATAAAACTCATTTTTCTTTTTATTTTATGCAATTTTCTATTTCTTAGCAATTAGTGTTGTCTACACGATTAGATTCGGTAGAACACTATTTGTATTTTGCATTTCTTTTCATTAGTGATTGACCGTCTGATTAGATTCAGCGGTAATCCTAATTTTATTTCCTATTGTTATTTATATTCTGCACTTTTATTATTTTGTATTTTAATCGCGTTCATAGGTTAAATTGGATTTGATTAGATTTGAATCTGATTCATAGTTTCATTGCTTTTCCATTGAAATTGTGATTTGATCGTCGGTTCAGTTAGATCTGTTCTGAATCAAATTACAGTTTTAATTTTGTTTTGTTTTATTTTCAAAATCAACCTCCAAAGTTTCGTCTAACTCGCCCAAGAGATTAGATAAATAATTTGATTTAATTCACCTCCCTGTGTTCGACCTGTATGCTACACACCTGTATGTTTGCAGAATTTATTATGAATGTCGCGCTTTTCTAATTCATAGATTAGCGTCAATCAAGTTTTTGGCGCCGTTGCCGGGGAGGAAATATTTAAATTTTATTATTTATTTGATTTCTGATTCGTGTTAGTTTTTATTTTATTTTATTTTTTTTCTTGTTTTTATTTTCTTTTATATAAAAAAATAATCTTGATTGGATAGATTTAGTGTTGTCAATGATACCGTAATCTTCCAGATAAGAAAAAAAATACCTTGCCAATTCTGTCTTATTTTGTTCCTTTTCTTTCCACAGCTTTCTTTCCTCTTTTTCAATACATTTGATTCCATTTCTTCTTTTCCAAACTTTCAAAAAAAAATGATTATAAATATTCTTTTCCTAATTTCTTGCTGATCTTAATTCAGTTTCTTTTCCTTCTTTTATTTCTTTCTCACCTTACCATTCTTATTTCTTTCAAAAAATAAAAATTTCTTTCTTCTTTTAGCTATTCCCTTTTCTTTCTTCTGTGCCTATACAAAGTTTTCCCCTCACAGCAAATCCACGTCCTCCATTTACACCAAACCCCGTGTATTTCCACAAAACCACCAAGAGCCTCCTTGCCAAAACAGCACTGCATACTTCATCATCCTCTCGCCCAAAAATCCACACATCCAACCCCATCATCAAAAACAATTCCCAAAACCTCCCCTGACCAAAACTGCAATCGATAATACCACGTCCCTCCAGCACCACGCAAGTGTACACGTTCATCAGCTTTCAACTCCAGTACAACGCAGGCACGTCCTGTCTTCCCAACCTCCTACTACATCTCGCCACTCTCTTCACAAACCCAAATTAGCAGCAACCGCAATTTACACCATTCCACCGAAGATCTGCCACAAGCTCGATTGCATCTGAACCTTCCTCACGAACCCAATACCCAATTCGCAATTCAGACCAAGTCTGAGTTCGATTTTCGAGAAAAAAAGGAAACGCGAGATTGAGTTTCGGGATTTGTTTCCAGAATTGAAGAAGGCGTGATTGCCCTTTTTACTGTTTCTTCACGGTTTATTTTACTTTATTTTTGTGTGGTCATTTGTAAGGGCGTGAGTACTTAAGTGTTAGAAGTGACTAATTTTTCCCTTGCGGGTCTGATTGTTTAGTGAAAACAGGGTTGTGCTGAGGACCGTTTTTGACTGCTTAAGCAAAGGGTGTGCTTTGTATTGTTTATTGGATTGTTATTATTATTTTTTTGGTAGACCGATTTAGTTTTCTTCAGTTATTTTTCTTGTTTCAATTCCTGTTGTTAGCAACTTGATTTTGTTTATATTTCCTTCCCAATTTCTGAAAAAAGGTTTGCTTTCAATTTAGTTTTTATTTCCCTTCGCTCTTTTGTTGTTTTATTTCTTTTCACTCAAAAAAAAAGGGAGAATTTTTCAAAAACAGGTACGGCTGAAATTTAAAAAAGGTCAAAAAAAATTAATAGAAGAGACCACAACAAAAAGCAGCAGACGATTCAGACGGGTTGGAGCGGTTGCACACCAAGTGGGGTGTGAACGCGCTAGCGCTTCCCAATTTCACTGGAGGACTGCCGATCAAGGTGAGAAATTTCTTTTAACTCTACAGGTGCTCTGCTGCAAAGAAAAAAATATATAGACAATTGTTGTAAAAAAAATTCTGCAGGGGCAGCGGCTTTGAATGTACAATTTTTAATTTTTGCAATCATTTTGTGTGATTTCTGCATTTTTTTATTCATTCTGTTAAGGGCAATACCCCAATTCACATAAGGTGAGGGATTTCATCACCCTTTCCTTAGCCCACAAATTGCATTTCATCGTAGAATCTGACTAATAATAACGGTTAGACGTTGGACTTAAGGGAGTCACGGGCTCATCTAGGGCTTAATTATATTGTGATAGTTGATTCATTTGGAACGAATTATTTCTTGGTGTCTAGACTACGACAGAGAAATAACCGTTTATAAATATTACGGTGATTCGTAAATATTATATCGGTTGTTACTCTGAAGGTACTTAAACCTTCGGCTGCATTGCTAGGGTGATTCCTGGAGCACCGATAACTCCTGTCCGTTAACTGGCTGAGAAATCTTTTGATCTAAGTAATCAAACACATCACTTTATAATTTTGGGTTAGGAGCCAATAAGGACAGAAAACTTCATTGTAGCTAATTTATGTGCTTGCATTTAACAACAATGAGTGAAAAAAGTGTTAGCCAACAAAATTCTCATAGGGGTTCTCGAATCAACCAAAATTTTCCAACCGAATTGGATCAAAATCGAGTGAATCAAAACCTTCCAAACTTTGGGGTTCAAAACCAATTAAATCAAAATTTTCAAAATCTCAATATCCAAATGGATAGACCCTTGTCTCTTCGTGATCGATGTTATCCTACTAGGACCGTTCAACCATCTGTCATTGTGTTCCCACCAGCTGAAGGAAACAATTTTGAGCTGAAACATTCTTTTATCCAAGGGGTACCAAAATTCACTGGGTCTGAAAATGCTTATGAATTTCTAAGTGAATTTGAATTGTATGCCTCCACAACAAAAATGCAACAACTATCTAAAGAATCGATCAAGCTAAGGCTAATTCCATTTGCTCTACTTAAAAGCGCTAAAAGATGGCTAAATTCTCTTCCACTATATTCCATAATAAGTTGGGATGAATTTGTCACTGCATTCTTGAAAAAGTTTTTCCCTTTCCATAAAACTCTGAAAATCCGAACCGAGATAAATCAATTTTGTCAAAATGAGGGGGAAACTTTTTCAAAATACTTTGAGAGATTCAACCAGCTATTATATAGTTGTCCTCATCATGGAATTCTAAAAGATCACTTATGTCAAATTGCACATGAAGGGCTAAACTATCAGACTAGAACTCAACTAGAATCAATGTGTGGAGGAGACTTTATGTCTAAAACAGCCGATGAAGCTTAGCGGTTTTTAGAAGATTATTCTGAAAAGGACATGCAGTGGGAATCGATTCGTGTTCCCATTCGTACTTCTACTAGAGGAGTGCATGTCGTGGACCCAAGTCAAATTCCCTTAGAAAATCAAACTCCTCAAACCGGAGAAGGGTTACCCCACTATTACTCTCAAGACCAAGCCAATGCCATAGCTAAAAATAATCCTTACTCATCCACGTACAATCCTGGTTGGAGGAACCACCCAAATTTTTCCTGGTCGAACCCCAACAATTCGGCTAACCCATCTCACGTGCAACCCTTTATTCCCAATCCGAATTACCAAGGTCCACCCCCCAATTCTCAAACCTCTCAAGCTACACCTCAATCCAAACAATCTTATAGGCACCCCAATTTTCAATCATCAAACCAATCATCTCAATCTTCTCAACCATCACAAGATATTGGGCGTCTAGAAAAACAGATGAACTCTTACGAAGCTAAAATAAACTCGCAAGACGCTAAAATGGACCAAATGTTTAATATGATGAAGGAATTTATGAAAACTCATGAGAAGGGAAAATTGCCTAGTCAACCCGAGGTGAATCCAAAGTATAACCCTCGTGCTGTAAATTTTTGTGAGGACGAAAATCATAATCCAGTCAACGCAATTACAACCCTTCGATCTGGTAAGAGGATTGATAATAACGTGGGCAACCCTGGCGAACTTTCTAACTCGACCCCAATCCCTAATCTTGCTGATCACCCATTGGCTTCAAATGCCAATTCTTCTAAACCTCAAGTTCCCTTAAATGTTGGCAATCCCAACAGTTCTTCTCCCATTGTCAGCAAACCCGACCCACCTTCGAAAATTAATGTTGGCAGTACCAACATTCCATCTTCTATAACCTTACCACCTTCTCTTCCCTTGGATAAACCTTCATCTTCGAATGATGAAACTCATCACAGAATCAACGAATCAGTAGCTCCTTTTCCTCATAGACTCAATAATAAGAAGAAAGCGGCAAATTTCGATAAAATTCTGGAAATTTTCATACAAGTCCGTGTGAACATTCCTCTTTTAGACACCATTGAACAAATTCCTCAATATGCTAAATGTCTGAAGGAATTGTGCACACAAAAACGTGCGACCAATGTCCCAAAAACCGCCTTCCTAACTGCGAATACAAGCTCTGTTCTTTCGAATCTTGCCCCAGTCAAGTACAAAGACCCTGGCTGCCCTACGATTGATTGTAAAATAGGAAACACTCACATCTCTCATGCCCTACTCGACCTTGGTGCCAGTGTCAATCTTCTTCCTTATACTGTCTATCGTCAACTCGGACTAGGGGAGATTAAACCAATAAACATCACAGTTCAACTAGCCAATCGATCTGTCAAAAAGCCATTGGGAATTATCGAAGACGTCTTGATACAGATCGAACAGTTTTACTTCCCTATTGATTTTATAGTTCTAGAAACAGAGCCTGTCTCAAATACCAATGTTCAAATACCATTGATCTTAGGACGCCCCTTCTTAGCAACCTCTAATGCTGTCATTAATTGTAGAAATGGTCAGCTTCGACTTTCCTTCGGGCACCTTACCATTGAGCTAAACATCTTTAATCTCAACAAGCAACCTAGGGATTTTGAGATCGATGAAATTGACATGATTCAAACCACTGTTGACTCTAATGACACTTCTGAAGCTTTGAAAATGTGTCTTGACCATTTTGACTCCGATTTCGATGAACTCGAATACATTTCTGAACTAAACAAAATTCTTGATTCCGACACTTCGTCACCTGACTATAACCAAGGAATGTTGACCAATGTTGATACACAAGAACCTCCTAAGTTAGACCTCAAACCCTTGCCACCATACATTAATTATGCCTACCTAGACTCTTCAAAAACTTTTCCCGTAATCTTGGCTTCCGATCTTATCGAAGACCAAGAAGAAAAACTTTTGGATATCTTGCGGGAAAATAAGGATGCCTTGGGGTGGGAAATTAGCGATATAAAAGGAATTAGCCCATCAATTGTGGAACATCGCATACATTTAGTTGATAAGGCTAAACCCACCCGTGAGGTTCAAAGGCAATTAAACCCAAACATGAGAGAAGTGGTCAAGGAGGAGATAATCAAATGTCTAGACAATAAAATCATCTATCCCATCTCTGATAGCACTTGGTTGAGTCCGGTACAAGTTGTACCAAAGAAGTCGGGAGTCACAGTGATCAAAAACGACAGTAATGAACTCGTCCCAATAAAAATCAAAACCAAATGGCGTGTGTGCATCGACTACCGAAAGCTTAACTCAGCCACACGAAAAGACCATTTTCCCTTGCCTTTTATTGACCAAATGCTCGAACGTTTAGCAGGACATGAGTACTACTGTTTTCTCGATGGATACTCTGGCTATAACCAAATTCCTGTTGCTTTGGAAGATCAACATAAGACCACCTTTACTTGTCCCTTTGGAACCTTTGCTTATTGTCGCATGCCTTTTGGTCTTTGCAATGCCCCCGCGACTTTCCAAAGATGTATGATGAGTATTTTCTCTGATATGGTGGAAGAATTCTTGGAAATATTCATGGATGATTTTTCAATATATGGATCATCTTTTTCCCAATGTCTCACTCATTTAGAACTCGTCCTTAAGCATTGTAAGGAGAAATCACTCGTGCTTAATTGGGAAAAATGTCACTTTATGGTGAAAAGGGGGATAGTTCTAGGTCACGTCGTCTCCAAAGATGGCCTAGAAGTCGATAAATCAAAAATCGATTTGATTGCTAATTTGCCTCCTCCCAAGTTTGTCAAAGATGTTCATTCATTTCTTGGTCATGCGGGATTCTATAGAAGATTCATTAAAGATTTCTCAAAAATTTCAAAACCTCTCTCGAATTTACTTGCCAAAGACGTAAAGTTTGAATTTTCCACTGATTGCCAAACATCTTTTGAAACTCTTAAATCACTCTTGACCACAACTCCCATCATTCAACCTCCTGATTGGACTCAACCCTTCGAACTTATGTGCGACGCTTCTGACTTTGCAATTGGAGCCATCTTGGGTCAGCGAATTGATAAACTCCCTCGGGTCATTTACTACGCTAGCAAAACCTTAAACGAGGCCCAATTGAATTACTCAACTACTGAAAAGGAGTTTTTGGCAGTTGTCTTCGCTCTTGAGAAATTCAGACCATATCTCATAGGATCCAAAGTCATAGTTTACACTGACCATGCTGCCCTACGATATTTGCTTTCCAAAAAGGATGCCAAGGCCCGCTTGATTCGTTGGATCCTTCTTCTTCAAGAATTCGATATAGAAATACGAGATAAAAAGGGTTCTGAAAATGTCGTAGCTGATCATCTCTCTCGAATTGTGCACGAAAATGATAACGACACCCAAATCGATGACTATTTTCCTGACGAACAACTCCTTTCGATCTCTAACACCCCTTGGTACGCTGACATTGTGAATTATCTTGTCACACAACAAACACCTGCTGAATGGTCGAAACAAGATAGACTAAAATTTCTGTCTAAGGTTCGAAACTTCTATTGGGACGACCCGTATCTCTTCAAATACTGCCCAGACCAAATCATTCGAAGGTGTGTGCCCGATCATGAACACCAAAGTATTCTCTCCTTCTCACATGACCATGCTTGTGGCAGTCATTTTGCAGCAAGAAAAACTGCTGTAAAAGTTTTGCAAAGAGGTTTTTTTTGGCCCACACTCTTCCGTGACGCTTTCGAATTTTGCTCTAAATGTGAGCGATGTCAAAGAATGGGTCAAATCTCTAAGCGGAACATGATGCCTCTCAACCCCATTTTAGTGATTGAGTTATTCGATGTTTGGGGCATCGACTTCATGGGACCATTCCCCAATTCATTTGGGAATCTTTACATCTTGCTTGCGATAGATTATGTCTCAAAATGGGTTGAAGCCATTCCAACCAAAACCAACGATAACAAGGTTGTTGTCAAATTCCTCAAAGAAAACATCTTTTCACGCTTTGGCACACCTCGAGCTATCATTAGCGATAATGGCACTCACTTCTGTAATCGTGCTTTTGAGTCCTTGCTCAAGAAATACTCAATCACACACAAGCTGTCGACCCCCTACCATCCACAAACTAGTGGGCAAGTAGAAATCTCAAATAGACAAATCAAACAAATTCTTGAGAAAACCGTGAATTCCGATAGAAAAGATTGGTCCGTAAAACTGATTGATGCACTGTGGGCTTTTCGCACTGCTTATAAAACCAATCTAGGGATGTCACCATATCGATTAGTCTTTGGAAAGGCCTGTCACTTACCTCTTGAATTAGAGCATCGTGCTCTTTGGGCCATAAAATTTTTGAACTTTGACTTAGAAAAAGCCGGCTCAAACAGGAAGTTACAAATTTCTGAATTATAGGAATTAAGAAATGAGGCGTATGAAAATGCGAAAATCTACAAAGAAAGAACCAAAGCCCAACACGACAAAAACATACTTTGTAAGGAATTCAACGTAGGTCAAAAAGTTCTTTTATACGACTCTAGACTTCGCTTGTTTCCAGGAAAACTCAGATCTCGATGGACTGGACCTTATGTCGTGAAAACAGTATATCATCATGGAGCGGTTGAAATTGAAAATCCTAGGGATGGAAAAGTCTTCAAAGTAAACGGTCAACAACTGAAACCATTTTTGGAATTCGAGCAATATGACGAAGACGACTCTATCGATCAGCATGACCATCCACCATGAAATCAGGTGGTACACGTTCTTTTTATTTTTCATTTATTTTATTTTATTTTTGTTTTTCTGCTTTAGACAGTTGGGACACTGTCTCAATCAAGTGTGGGGGGGAGTCTGCATTTCACTCATTTTTGTTTTTTCTTTATTTTTCTTTCTTTTTCAATTTCAGCCATTTAAATAGGACCATCATGCATTCTAGATTGTACGAACATACCATAATTTTTTTTTTGGAAAATACGACTCATTTTCAATTGATACAACAAAATAAGTTTGCAATTTTTAGCCAGTTGATAGTATTTTTTTTCTCTCAACTTAGATCGAATAAGAAATATAATGAAAAGTTTAATTTTGAGGGATAATAGTGTAACTGGTACATAGGAAGATTCTTAGGTGATGGCCATGAAATCTATTCTATATTGTAGACTTTGTTTAAATAAGTGGAGGACTTAAAATACTTATATTGGCTTGTCAAATCTTTAAAACTAAGTTGTGTTAAGTTGAATTCGCATAACTCTCTTTTGTGCTTATAATTTCAATAATAATAATAGTAATCCAAGGGTATCCAACATTGCTTGTATATCGAGCGTTGGTGTGCAAACCCGCCAAGCTCTATCCGACACGTTGTTGACAAAGTCAAAGTTGGAATATCTTGGTCTCATTTTATGAGATTGGACACCTAAGGATTACCGACACGTTGTTGACAAAGTCAAAGTCGGCCTGCACAATCCGCCAAGCTCTTTACCCACTCTCCGTTAGTCCGCGAGGCAGTGCATGGTTGGTAAACCTTGGTCTTTTTAGTTAGGTGTATGTACTTAATCATAAATCCTAAAATTTTATAGAATAAAGAATAAGCGATGATACCCAAACACTTCTTGACCTTATTGATTTGACTAGCCATACATGAGAAAATTAGAATACCACTTTGCAAACTGTGCCCAACAAACTAAGAATTTATTTCATGGCTGCACTATGTTATCGACCGAACTAACTGGCCAAACTGGAATTTAACATTTGAGAACTTGATTTATATTGAAAATTTGTGACAAGTCGAGGTATCTAAAATAAAATCAACTGATTAGAAATTATTAACTTAATTTGTTGTACCACTTTCCTGAAATAAACCGTGTTTTCATTTTTCGTTTTTATTTGCATATGTCCATTGCATTCATGTAGTTTCATTAGAATCATAGCATACTGCATTTGGATTTTGTGGGTAGTATCCGCTGAAAACCCTCACGAGACACCACTCGTCCTACTAGGGACACCTAGAGGTTTGACGGCTTGTTGCATACGCTCAATGCAATCGTGTTTCCTACGAAAGTGTGACCTATCTAGTTAGTTTTTCATTTCTTGTTTTACTCGAGGACGAGTAAAAGATAAGTGTGGGGGTATTTGATTGACATAGAAATGTGTTTATTTTATGCTCTTATTTCTTATCTTTTGTATATAAATAAACATTACTTGGGTATTGTTTTGTTAGTTTTACAGATATTCCAAACCAGCCTGCATGCAACCAGAAAAGTAGAGAAATAGAGATGAAATTGATATATATTTACATTTTGAAGAATTGTAAATGAAGATCTCACATCTAGTTGCTGTTGGACAAGAAAAGGATTGATAAAAAGGCTTTGCACATCACAAATCAATGAAGAAGTGTCAAGGAAGCAAGAGGAAAAGAGAAAAGGCCCAAATTTGCTTTATTTATCTAAGGCCCATTTATGTTTCTCATTGTAGACTAATTAGTGATGTAATGACCAGGCCCAGTTATCATTAGGGTTAGGGTTAGGGTTTGGCTATCTACCCTATATATACCCTTGTAATGGAATTGTAGCCACCATCCTATCATATATCTCATTCTATTCTCTTCTTCATTAATAAAACTCATTTTTCTTTTTATTTTATGCAATTTTCTATTTCTTAGCAATTAGTGTTGTCTACACGATTAGATTCGGTAGAACACTATTTGTATTTTGCATTTCTTTTCATTAGTGATTGACCGTCTGATTAGATTCAGCGGTAATCCTAATTTTATTTCCTGTTGTTATTTATATTCTGCACTTTTATTTTTTTGTATTTTAATCGCGTTCATAGGTTGAATTGGATTTGATTAGATTTGAATCTGATTCATAGTTTCATTGCTTTTCCATTGAAATTGTGATTTGATCGTCGGTTCAGTTAGATCTGTTCTGAATCAAATTACAGTTTTAATTTTGTTTTGTTTTATTTTCAAAATCAACCTCCAAAGTTTCGTCTAACTCGCCCAAGAGATTAGATAAATAATTTGATTTAATTCACCTCCCTGTGTTCGACCTATATGCTACACACCTGTATGCTTGCAGAATTTATTATGAATGTCGCGCTTTTCCAATTCATAGATTAGCGTCGATCAAAACGCCTTGGGAAAGTCGCATCCAAAATATCATTAGTGAAAGGAGTGTGACTGCGGTCGATTCCCCAATCTTCGTTCCGTTGTCCACGGCTATCTGCCAGAATCTGATGGATCATGGCTGCAACGTTTGCACTGGTCAGCGGAGGTTCAGGGTCAGTGCTTCTGGCTCGGCGGGGTTCTCTAATCTCTCTTCCGGGAGCAGTCACGAAATCCGGGGCTCGGATGGGCCTTCGTCGCCCCCTGTTACCATGAGCATGTGCGCGGCAACGGGGCTGAAGTAGTCTGTTATGTACGGGACTGTCCACATCTCGAGCCCTGGGAGCTGCGGCTTAATCGTTCACATTATGGTTTGAGGGCCCCGCCTCCAGTGCTTCTTCTTCCCGTGATGGCAGGGTTCCGAACCGAAGCTGCTCTATATTTTCGGCTCTCTCATATGGTCGCCGTAGAGGTCTTGGCGATTCTTCTGACGAAGAAGAATATCCTGGAGTGAGTGAACGGACCGGCGGCGTTCTTTGCCTTGCGAGTTCATCAAGCCTTCTATCCATAGCAGTCAAATTTTGTCGCAGGACGGAACTTTCCTGTCTTTGGGCAGCCAATTCATCAAACAATCTCTCCCACATTTCGGAGAAGCGAGAGAGATCCCCCTCAGTGACGGGAGCAGCAGGATCATATTGGTCATCATCACTTTCTCTTATGCGCAAAGAGCTTGAGCCGGGTCGAGCAGAGGGGCCAGGACGGTAGGAGCGAGCCATAGACTCCTTTCCAGGTCGAGCTGTAGTCTGATCATCAATTCGAATCGCTGTGGTTCGAGGATGGCGACTCGCAATGCCCCCCTGAGATCGATTCGCGGTCGCGGTGCGCGGAGGATTCGAGGCGTTACCTCGGGATCGAGTAACGACCCCTTCAGCGGTCCAGATCGCCTCGTTCTCGTCAACTCGGAGCGTGGTGTCTTCATCGGATCGGTTCGCCCCCTGCGCTCCGCGATCCATAGTTTCTTCATTGCTTAGCTCGTGCACACTCTCTTCGATTGTTTCATTGGTTTGCGAAGCTCGTGCTTCCTTAGATCTTTTTCCAGCCATGATATCCGAATCGCTGGAATCTTCAAAGAACCGAATAATGAAACTTTAGGACTGATTTCTTAGTGAAAGCACCAAAATGTTAGATCAAAATTTGGACCTAAAACCCAAATTGTTCTGAATCTTATAGATTTTCAACTGAAGAATGAGGAAAAAGAAAATAACACACAGAATTTATAGTGGTTCGGCGTTAACGAGCCTACGTCCACTTTATATATTATTGATTATACTTTGAAAGCTAATACAATCAATGATTTCTCTTAATACTCTCGTAGTTTGACAATAATGGCGGATTCAGTACTCAGTATTGCCAAAAAGATCCCAAAAATGCCAAGCTCTGGACTATTTATAGCTGATTTTGTCAGGCGGGTCGTGGTAACACGTGGCACGAATCCCGAGAACATCGGATCGCATCGCCTCCATTGAAGAAATAGTCAAATTAGCCGTTGCGGACAGGTGTCGCGATCCCCTTGAAAATCGGATCGTGCATATGGGGGGAATTTGTCAAAATGACAGTTGAGGACACGTGTCGCTAGATCCGTGCGTCTCGGATCGCTGAAGACTAGCTCACGCTTGAACGGGTCAGAGGCTCCGCCACGCATCAGGGGATCGGATCAGTCAATAATGGGCAACAACATATGCATGGATCGGATCGCATAGAGGTGTCGTTTCGCTGATGAAGTGGGGGCGATCCGTCGAGACGCGATCCGATGGTGGGCGAGTCGATAGTGTGCGATCCGTCATCGGGCGAGCTGATGATGCGATCCATTCCTTCATGTTCTTAGAGAACGTGGTTTCATGCTTTCTTCTTATGAATGATCCTGGGTGGCTTGGTCAAAAAGCTAGCCAACACTTTCGAATATATATTTGTATACGTGTTTGACGAAAAGCTTTCACAGGTGTATTTGTACATATGCATTTTTAATTTTTAATTTTCAGCATTTCTGTTAAAAAGTTGCATAAAAATATTCATCTGTTGTTAATATATGCATATAAATATGTAGTTATTATTGTCTGATAAAAAGTTAAATATGCAGATATTTAAAATTTTGTTCTGTAAACATAGGGATGTACTGCTGAATAATTTGTAAAATCTCTATATTTGTTATTCTGTTGTACTTAGATGAATAAATTTATGCATGTTTTCAGCATTTCTGTTAAAACGTTGCATACAAATATGCATTTGTTGTTAAAATATGCATACCTGCATTCAAGTTTTTACAGACGTGCAAAAACACATATATTTAAAATATATGCACATTTATATACATATATCTTTAATACCTGCATATACATATGCAAATATTATTGTTATTTTGCTATATTTTACGCATGTATTTATATTAATCTGCAGCTATTTATGTAATTTGACTATTCACACATTACGCTTATTAATGTTTGATTTTCTTCTTTGTATAACAGTGTTCCGACGGATATTGGTGTATTGGTGTTATTGAAGCATGGGAATGAATGCCTGGTCCTCCATCTCCTTCTGAAAGACCATAAGATCTGCTTTGTTATTTTATTTTATTTTTAATTCACTTTGTTTTAGTGTTTAGTTTCACCATTTGTTGCAAACATTTATCTGATGTAATAAAATCAGTTCTGTATTTTGTTGTACATTAGTTTTTGATTTTCTTTTTTTTTAAGCTGCAATGTTTGTAAAGACTAGTTATATTTGAATAAATGTGTGCACACAAAAAGATGCCATGAAGAATCAGATCCTCAAAATTATGAAATATCTGAATATAGATTGATCTATATAATAACCTGGAATTTTTATATCCTGGTGTGCAGTTATTCTAAATATTAGCATCATTATATGCAATTATTTTGAAAATTTGCAAATTGGAATTGCAAAAGTTAAATACTAGCATACTTTTATGAAAATATTATTATTACTTGCATACAAATATGCAGACAATACAAATAATAATTCCGTGCATATAACTAATGTACAACAAAAATACATATTTGAATTGCGTAATTAAAATACTAGCATAATACTGAGCTGATGTGCAACAAAATACTTGCATAAATATATGCACCTTTTCTTTAAACTTGCACAAAATTGTGCAAATATTACTCAAATAAACAAGCAAGCATTTTTTTTGGTTAAAACTAAAACTTTGTGATGTCTTATAAACTAAATTTACACAAATGTGCATATCTGTATGTTTCTTTGTATCAAGAAATCAGAAAAACATAATACAAAATATATGTATATATGTATGCATATATCTAGAATATATGCATATAAATATGCATATTTACTGAAATTTTGCTGAATTGCATATAAATTCACTCAAACATTTAATTCTTAAGCGTACTTGCTTACAATCATACAGAACGAAAAAAACAATTAGATTAATAACTATTTTCGCTATTTCTTGTACTTTAATATGTCGACAGCAAAGCAAAACAAGTCGATTTTGATTTTGATTGATCCAGAGTCTTTCAACATCGTGGAATTTGGGTTCTGAACGAAATAGAAGGAGCGATTGTACTGAGTACATGTCGAGAAATCGCTGTTAGGTTGATCGACAGTTTTGCAGAATTTTAGGTTTAAGGTTTTGAGCGATATGATAGGAGCGATAGACTGTGTACTTTTTATTAATTGAGCGAGATGATTTGAGCGAGATGTTAGGAGCGATAGCTGCGTAAGGGTATAGCAGGAATTTTTTGAGCGGAAATTCAAAAACAGGGACGTATTCTTTATTTATTTTTATCATCGTGTATTTTTTATATTTTGAAACTTAATAGGGACCTGTAAAAAACGCACCCTAAATTTAAATGACTTGAAAATTGACATTTTTCAAACAGTCTTAGAATTCAACGAAATTAGTCTTGTTAGAACCGTATCGTCATAAGAAAGCTAAAAATAATTTATTTGGAATTTTCTGATATCGTATGTGGCCCCGGTGAATTTAAATGTAAGATTTAATTAATTAAATAAATGATTTATATATTAAATTAAATAAAAAGTGGGCTGAGATGACCAAACGGGCTGACGGGACCTATTCCATCGCGTCCGAGACGGGGGTATTTTCCTAGGGACATCTTTTGTTGGGCTGGAGTTGGAGAGATTAAGAAGAAACGGGCCATTTTTGAATTAAAAAAATAAAATAATATATACATACACTGTATTATACTACTCACCGTATAACCCTAATCCATCTTTTCCAGCAGCCGTTCTCTTTGTGTCAATGGCCAGAAACGTTCCTTTTTCTCTCCTTAATTTCTTCCTTCACACAACAAATTAAAACACAAATCATATAACAAATTGAAGAGAATTTCGTCAGCTCGATTTCATATGGAGATGATTAAAAACCGTAAAGAAACCGTTGAGTTCCTGTGAGAACCCGTAACTTCCCCATCAGGGAAAGAGCAGATACTTTGAGAACAACACATAAAAGAACGCAGACGGAAGAACATTTCATTGCTATTACAACAATTCCATCAGATACAAGAATATACAAAGTATAAATGAATAAATTACATTCGAAAAATATCAGAGATTACAATAAATTACATAGCAGCGGAAAATAATACAAAGCACAACTGAAGGTGATATACGGATACAGAGCTTTACGGATATCATTCCAGCTGTAAACCAGGATCCTGTGAATATAAATCTGCAAAACCAAAACTACTAGCTGCCTGTGTCAAAAATAGGGGCACCCAGAGTTTAGGTTAAAACAATAAACTCCAGGTCAGTCATGTGACTGGTGTGAGAACTAAAAAAGTTATTCAAAGCTTTATTTTAAAAGAGAGTAATTCAAGGGACCACGCCTTATAACACGGAACGGGTTTCCTCCCAAGAATACCAGTGCATAGGATAAACAGCGCAATGCTTTTTCGAGAAATGAAGCTATTATAAGACCCAGGTCCCATCACACAATGCAACGCAAGCCGGAGGATAGGGTTTTCCCTTATAATAGCCAAACATTCTTGATACGTTTAAAACAAATCATTTGATACTATAATAAGTGTATAGTGTCAAAACATTTTCAATCATAAATATCAATCCTAGGCGGCATGGGTACCATCTATCATGTCGCCATACTAGGCTCTACAAATAAAACCGAAATACACTTATTGGAAATTGGATTTCCGTCATGAGTCGAGACAAGGGGCAAGCTCCTCTCCGCTTCGAGACACTCTAGCAAATGCCTCGGGACTACACACTTTGGGTAACCCCTGGATGCTTCAGGGCTGGTCCTCTATTACGTTTGAGGATTATTTATTCCTGAACATACGTTTCCCGGTCCTTACAGACCTAAAATCGAGGCGCCTCATCCAACAACCACATAGGTGAAAAGTATATAAATGTCAGGGCTGGTAAGTCACTGACACCACCAAAGCTAGAAAGAAACGTCGTGCTCTCCCTGCAGTCCTTATCCCGTTTTTGACTCATACCGAAGTGTGAGGCTCGCGAATTCACGTTATACACAAAGCTGCCACGTAGGCCGTGCTTTGATCATCAACCACAAGACTTTGCTTTTCATTAGAAGCCTTGATCCATGCCACTCAGCGTGCCACACAGGCAATTCGTGCCATGCGATTGATATCTATCGATATATAACCTCTAAGCTCGTACGTCTCAGAGAAGGGCGTTAAGCAGGTGAATAAATTCTCCGTCGCCAAACAGATATATATTTAACAGAAATCAATCAACACAGAATAAAATCCAATGTTAGACACATAATCCATTTACAAGTTCGTTCTGGGTCTGAACGAAACCGGAGGCACTTTCCTCGCATATCCATCGATCTCCAAGTACGTCTGGACGACCACCAACTGATTCCCTCATCTTGGGTGTACAGCCCAATCAAGATCATCAGTAATCACCAAACGATGTGAAGACTTCCGATCTTCAACCACCGTCTTTGTCTTCGACATAACGTCGAATCGGTTATTCAGAATGGGTATAAACCCGGCCTTTCCGAACAACCCGCGTATATTAAAACGAATGTTACACAAACACAACAAACGCCTCATTCCAATTTAGCAGCCACTAACCGTAAATCAACAAGAGAACAATTTCCCAAATATTAACCCCGAAGGCCGAAACCAACATCAGATCAATACCCAGGAAACCATTCTTCTTATCTAACCTACAGTTAGTTTCTAAATTTCATATTCTTAGGGAAAAGTTCCCATTAATTTTATCAAAGATAAATTCCTTAAAATTTATTCATTAATCTTCCTTTGGATGTCATTTCAAACCAAAGTATGGTTTTCCAAACTAGTCGAGATTAGCGAACCACACCGTAGTAATTATTTATTTTATTCCCCAATCCCAACATATTCATCCCATGAAGCAAAACTGGTAATACTCCATATCTAACACCATGGTATTATCGGTAAATTTAATTACCATTTCACGTTCAAATCTAATTAAAGATTTAACTATCGCTTGGAGCAAAACTGGTGATACTCCATTCTCGCTCATTTTCCTAATTTGATAATTTAAATTATCAATTCACATTTCAATCTAATTGCATATTCATTAAAACTCCCTTTTCTGGGTTAAAGAACTAATGTCATTTAAAGCACAGTTCACGATAAACCCAAATCACATTCTATTTATTATCGGGTTAAAGAACAAGTGTTATTTAAAACACTATTCTCGATAAACCCACAAATCTAATTCCATTCCACTCAAATATATTAGAAATTCCGATTATTTAAAAACCCCTTTTTAAATCCAATTTATTTATTTAAAAACAATTGGGTTTTAAATTTAGTTTAAATCTAGTTCATTTCGATAAAAATCTATTTTTATCTTTATAAATACAGAGTTTTTCATCCCAATTTCCCCCAAATCATTTCTTATGATTTTACACAAATTATTACTATTTTTAATAATTTTATCAAGCCCCGTACAGACGATTTCCATCAACGGACATCGAACTGCACTTACAGCGACCTTTTCCAAATTTGATTTGGACGTATCTCCAAGTTCAACCATTAGATTTCAAATTTCTAATATTCGTTAGAAAGCTCTTTTCGATACGAACCTAACGGTTCCGGTTTTAGGAGAATCCGACTGTCGGATCTCCCGTAATGTCCGTTCGAAATTAATGGTCGAAATTCACGAACTGCCGCGGTGCGGCGCGTTCTATTCAGGCCATTATATTATATATATAATATATATTTCGTTGATTTCTATTTAAAAAGAAGTTTATAAATAGTTTTAAATTCATTTCAAAAACATTTCAACTTCCATTTCCAATTCAAATCAAAATTGAATTTTTCCTTATAAATTCGTTTTAAATTCATTTCAATTTTATTTCAAATTTCGATTCAATTTGAATTCATTTCAAATCGATTTTTATTCTATTTCAATTCGTTTTCAATTCAATTCGAATTCGTTTTATATTCAATTCAATTCGAATTCGTTTTATATTCAATTATATTCGAATTCGTTATATATTCAATTCAATTCTAATTCGTTTTATATTCAATTCAATTCGAATTCGTTTTATATTCTATTCAATTCGAATTCGTTATATATTCAATTCGAATTCGTTATATATTCAATTCAATTCGAATTCGTTATATATTCAATTCGAATTTGAATTCGTTATATATTCAATTCAATTCGAATCGTTATATATTCAATTCAATTCGAATTCGTTTTATATTCAATTCAATTCGAATTCGTTATATATTCAATTCAATTCGAATTCGTTATTTATTCAATTCAATTCGAATTCGTTATATATTCAATTCAATTCGAATTCGTTATATATTCAATTCAATTCGAATTCGTTTTATATTCAATTCAATTCGAATTCGTTATATATTCAATTCAATTCTATAAAAACGAATATAATCGATATAAATATCGTTCGCGTCAAAATAGCGGATCTCTAATCAACACGGCTTTATATATTTCAATAATTCCATTATTCTATTCAACAAATGAATATTTATCCTATTCAATACATGAATCTATATTTTTGTCAACACATGACTAATCTCAACGGATGAGTACTGTCCACGTGTGACTATTTTTGTTATATAATATATTTTATAAAAATTATGGTATCTATCGTTTGATTTCAAATCAGACTCCAACCGTAAATTAGTAAGAGAACGATTCCCTGAATATTAACCCCGAAGGCCGAAACCAACATCAGATCAATATCCAGGAGACCACTCATCTCATCTATTTTCCAGTTATTTTCTAATTTTATATATGATAAAGATGTAAATTTTATTGTTAAAATATTTTGTTCAACACATGACTAATCTCAGCGGATGAGTACTGTCAACACATGAACCTTTATTTTATAATATTCTTTATTTTCTAAATTGGAATGAGGCCCAATCAATCACCATATAGCGTTAACTATATGGATTCCATACAACACATGTATATAATAGCAACGATAAATAATCAACCATTATCCAAAGTGCACTACACTGTATAAGCATCAAATATAGATATCTAACGCTTATAACAGCCTGTCAATCAATCGATCGACATACAACTAATTATTGGGATTAGTGTATGTCGTATTTTATCCCAATACCCGTGTGGGGTTTCAAATCAACAAACATAGATTTTTATTTGTGCAGTTGGGCGATGTGTAAAATTTATCGTCCCAATCAATGTCCTTTAAATATGTGTACATAAACAAACCGTCCGGTTTGTAAATGAATATTTATTTATTCACATTCACGTTAAAAATTATATTTTTAATGACCAAATTATTTTATTCAACCTATGAATATTCTATTCGGTTCATTTATTAAATAAAATGATATATTTATTTTTCTAACTTATTTTAGAAAATTTCGGCGGCATAACGGCACGATACTAGAAACGGGACAAGGCCTAGCCTTACCCCCGGTCTAATAATGGCCCATGCCATACACATATCAATCAAATCCACTCCATTTCACCAAACAATCAAATTTCAATCAAAATAATCTAACCAACTACACAACCAAACAAACAAGTCCATGGTCTGTGGACAGTGGTGTCGGGTGCTACTAAACACCGTCTGCAACCTAGTATATATTATAATATAACTAGAAAAAGAAAATTTAAAAGGTGAGAAGTTCTCATAGATGGTTCCACTCCGCCGTGCTTTGCTTTTCATATGCTGAACTGTCTGGATCGGTTTGAAATTCCAACGCAGTCTTTGTCCCGCTGTTTACAATAAAAATTATATTTTTATTGCCTCATTCAATAAATAAAAATCATATTTTTATTTTCTACTTCATATATTTACAACGCTTCTTTCTATATAAAAATTATATTTTTATATTTCTGCTTCTTATATAAAGATCGAATTTTTATTTCATCGCTATAAAAATCTCATTTTTACTTCACTATATATATAATAAAAATCAGATTTTTATTTCGCTGCATTTATAAAAATTATATTTTTATATCTCACATATGCTAAAAATCATATTTTTATTATTTTTATAATATAAAAATCGTATCTTTAATACTTTATAATATAAAAAGCATATTTTTAATCATTTACAAATATAAAAATTATATTTTTAACTTCCTACTAATATAAAAATTACATTTTTAACTTCATTAAAAATCACTTCTTTTTGTTTTCAAAAATCAATCCTATATATGGTTTTCATATAAACAAAAATCACATCTTTATATGGTTTCCAAATGAATAAAAATCACATCTTTATATGGTTTCAAATCTAAACCTTTCTACGCTAATATCATATTTAAAAATCCTTTCTTTCCTTGATTAAATATAGAAAACCGAATTCCTTTAAATAAATAAAATAATAAAAACGCACCTTTTTATCTTTGCAAAAATCGAATCTTTAATTGATGGAGGGCATACCGGTCGGCGATGGAGTGGCCAGAGGGGGCGCTGGGGTACGTGGTGGTCCGGGGTGGTGCTACACTGACCGTCGGTGGCAGAAATGGGGCCTACAGCGGTTGTCTTTAGGTTTTGGAGCGATGGAGGGTTACATGGTGGCGTTGATGTGGAGGGGAGGGGCGTAGGGGGTTGGTGGAGGCTAAGGACTTGCTGTAGGTGGTCACGGCGTGGGCCTAGATGGCCGGAGGCATGGTTTTCCATTCTGGGGCCTTGGGTTTCGGATTTTGGCGAGGTGACAGAAGGGAGAGGAAGGAGCAGGGGTACGGCGGAGCTTGGGGGTCCGATGGCGCGTCACGGCGGCGGTGGCCAGCCTGGAGGCGGCTGCGATTGAGGGCCTCAACGCGTTTTTTTTAATTTGTTTCAGGCGTTGACCGATTGAAAGGAGGGAGGGAGAGAGGGTAAGTGTTTTATAATTTTATAATTATTTTATTTTAATTTTCCCAAATAAAGTGACTTTCTATTCGAACTCGAAACGAGACTCACCGCCTGTCGTTCGAAGATAATTACCCCCATCCCGAACACAATGGGATATGTTACGCAAGCCAATTTGGCTAATATGATCAGTTTTCATCAAAATTAAAATATAAATCTATATATATTCTATTTGAACGCACATTTCAATTTACTGGGGTCACATACTAACTCGAAAAATTCCAGAAAAATATTTTCTAGCTTCGTATTGACAATACGGTCCTAACAAAACTAGTTTCGTCGAATTCTGAGACCGTTGGAAAAATGGTCATTTTCCAGTCGATTAAAATCAACTGAAACTGGTCAAACGCGTTTTCCTTTGCCACGCTCACATATTGATTCGAAAAATTATGAAATTTGAAACCTAGCAATAATTTGACATCACGGATCCAACAAAAGTGGTTTCGTCGAAATCCGAGGTCGTTTGCAAAGTTTCCATTTTTAAGGGCCTGAATTCTATAGCGACTATTCAGAATTTTCAACTGGTCATATCTTTTGATTCCCGCTATGAAATTTTGATTTTTCGGATTCGTTGGAAAGATATTCTCAATTAAATCCTATTATTTTTGGTTTCACTAAAATCCGATTTATTTTGCACCCGGTACATTCAATTGAAGTTTGAAATCGAATTATCGAACTACCGCGCCATTTTCAATTCCTTTTATAATTATTAATAATTATTTATATTCTAACGACAACGTATAGAAATATATTCGTTCTATTCTATATTCAAAATAAATCTTTCGTCGTTATTATTTAAAATAATCTATTTTAAATGTTCAAACTTCGCTATAATTTCCAAAATAAAAATTTTAAACTGGCTCGCATTTCTGGGTTATTGCAATCTCCCCCACTTAAAAGTTTTCGTCCCCGAAAAGGAACGAAGCCGAAAGTTGTTTAACAATTCAACTCAACTTCCATTATTTTGATTACGGCCTAAGTTCTTCAACTTTTCAATTTTTCAAAAATTTGGCTAACACCCTAAATTTTCGAAAAAAATCGCCATAACCTCCCCTGCACCGGGGGCACCGGGAAAATCCCGAAATTGCCATACAGGCCTTCTGATTTCAAAAAGAAAAAGAAAAAGCCAAGCGGCTAGCCAATAGGCTCATAAAATCATCATCACCCAAACAAAATAGGAAATTATAGTAAATATGTACCTATTTGTCGGGCAAACAAATTTTATTCTCTGCTCTAGCCTCCTTGATATGACCTGTTCAATGTAAGTACATGTATATGCAAGCAAATGCGACCAAATTTCAATACAATTCAATATTTGGTACAATTAGGCATAATGGTTCAAAATTATCAAACAAATAAACAAACAACACAAACATCAATCAATTAGTGGATTAACGTTTCAAATTCATAATTTCAATATATATACAGAAAATCATGTTTTTGATGCCAATTCACAACAATAAATCTATCTATATAAGTTTTGGTTCTCACACCAGTCTAATGGAAATATATAGAAATCACACCTTCGAAAAATGAAAATAATTACTGATGATGACGCGTCAATCATCAGAATCATGTCCGGGCGACTAGAGTGTTATTCTATATCTATCCAGTATATTAAAACTTCGAATATACGTTCATGACGCGTATATGCAAAATCTTTATATATTGGATTGTCCAAATTCAATATAAATAAATATTCAAATACGTATAAAACGATTTAAATTTTCAAAACAAACTGTTTTCATTTGAAAAATATACTCTTCACACTCGTTCTAGGATACAACTGATCCTATCTCTAACGAGTCAGTCTAATTGGATATTACTAATCCAATATCTGATGAATTCTTTCGTATGGTTCTAATATGTCTTGTTCTCGAGCTCTGTAAACCAAAGCTCTGATACCACTGTGAGAACCCGTAACTTCCCCGTGAGGGAAACAGCGGATACTTTGAGAACAACACATAAAAGAACGCAGACGGAAGAACATTTCATTGCTATTACAACAATTCCATCAGATACAAGAATATACAGAGTATAAATGAATAAATTACATTCGAAAAATATCAGAGATTACAATAAATTACATAGCAGTGGAAAATAATACAAAGCACAACTGAAGGTGATATACGGATACAGAGCTTTCCGGATATCATTCCAACTGTAAACCAGGATCCTGTGAATATAAATCTGCAAAACCAAAACTACTAGCTGCCCGTGTCGAAAATAGGGGCACCCAGAGTTTAGGTTAAAACAATAAACTCCAGGTCAGTCATGTGACTGGTGTGAGAACTAAAAAAGTTATTCAAAGCTTTATTTTAAAAGAGAGTAATTCAAGGGACCATGCCGTATAACACGGAATGGGTTTCCTCCCAAGAATACCAGTGCATAGGATAAACAGCGCAATGCTTTTTCGAAAAATGAAGCAATTATAAGACCCAGGTCCCATCACACAATGCTACGCAAGCCAGAGGATAGGGTTTTCCCTTATAATAGCCAAACATGCTTGATACGTTTAAAACAAATCATTTGATACTATAATAAGTGTATAGTGTTGTAACGACACGGATTTCGCCCGGACCTAATCGATCGTTAAACCGACCAAGACCGTTCGAATCCCGCATACGCTAACTTTGGGTATACAACACATCAGAACAAATAACAGAAGACTTCAATAAACATCATAATAATGTTACATCAGAGTACAGAATATCAGAGTATATCGAAATATAATACACAGCGGAAGATAAATTTACATAAATGTAAAACAGTGCACAGCGGAAATATAAACTACACAGCGGAAGACTGTAAATGTCTGGACACAGCTTAAAGCTTCAATCCAGAATCCTGCTCAAAACATCTGCAAAATAAAACTACTCGACTGCCCGTGTGGAAAATAGGGGCACCCGAGTTCGCAAGGGAAAAGCAAACTACAGGTCAGTCATGGGACTGGTGTGAGAACTCAAAAACAGTTGTTAACTTTGTTCAAAAATAAGGCAAATCACGGGACCACGCCACTTTCGCGGAACGGGTTTACCCCCATGAAAGCCAGTGTATAAACAACAATCAATATAGATATATGGATCTACTATGCATCAATCAACATGCAATATCCCAATCTACCCATTTAGATTAATCACCACACTTAGATTTTCCAAATCCAATTCAATTTACAGAAATTATTCCTTTGGATTTTATTCCCGATTTCTTATTTCAAATCATTTGAAATACATATCTAACTTTCTATATCAAAGTAGATTTCACTTCGGGATCTCAAATCAAATCATTTGGAAATGTGAATTCCAAAACATAACAATGCATACAAACAAGTATGCAACCAAATATCGCGCTCCCCATCGACAAGGCAAAGGGTACGCACCTCGCAACTCGATATATATATGTGCACCTACCCCACATAGGAGTAGGCTACACCGACGATGCACCTCCCACTCGGGAGAGCATACACCGCCCTCTCACCCATACTTTTAGTCTCAGGGTTACCCGAATCTTTAGCCACATACTAAATCATTTCATATCCCGAAGTAGGGAAAATCATTTCACAACATAATAATCACAATGTATCATATAATACATTTCTAAATCACTTTAGAAATCATCGGGTTTTGGGCCTCGAAATCCTTTCTGTTTTATAAAACATTTTTATAAAACATTCCCTGTCCAAAATCGGGAATACATTTCTTTTCACTTAAGAAAAATATCATTTCACAATCATTCGTTAAATTTGAAATGAACACAACATCGCTAAACACCTTATCGTCAAATCGTGAAGTCTTTCACAAGGCGTTAGCACACAGATATTTTCAACCCAACCCAATGCTAAATGTAAAAGCATATTCTGCTCATAAACTGGTCGAGCACAATCCAAACCATCAATCAATCAAATTTAACATACGCCTCATTCCAATTCATTAGTCACTAGCCGTAAATTAATCAAGAGAATAATTCCCCAAATATTAACCCCGAAGGCCGAAACCAACATCAGATCAATATCCAGAAAACCATTCTGCTTGGCCAACCGACAGTTAGTTTCTAAATTTCACGTTCAAATCTAATTAAAGATTTAACTATCGCCTGGAGCAAAACTGGTGATACTCCATTCTCGATCTTTTCAATCTAATTAAAGATTCATTAAAACTCCACTTAGTTTTAATCTTCGACTGGGTTAAAGAATCCGTGTCATTTAAAAACACAGTTCACGATAAACCCAAAAATCAATATCGATTCAATTCCAATTAAATATTATTTAATTGGTGCACTTCATTAAATCTAAATAAAAAGATTTAATCATTTCTCAATTGGGTTCAAGAACAGTGTTAGTGAAGACACCATTCACGACAAACCCAAATCACATTCCATTAATTATCGGGTTAAAGAACAAGTGTTATTTAAAACACTGCTCACGATAAACCCAAAAATCAATACCAATTCAATTCCAATTAAATATCGTTTAATTGGCACACTTCATTAAATCTAAATAAAAAGATTTAATTTTTTCTCAACTGGGTTCAAGAACAGTGTTAGTGAAGACACCATTCACGACAAACCCAAATCACATTCGATATTCAATACAAGGCTCTGAATAGAAAATATATCGGCTTATATTCAATATCGAATTCTACGACTAACAAATGTCGTATTGGAAATAACGATATAAATATATATCTTTCAAATTTCCATAACAACACCTGTATAATCACGAATTCCAACATCGAAATATTCCGAAGACAATTTCGATTCAAATCCACTCCAATGCAATCATTGGAAATTTTGGTTATTTTCAAAACCCTTTTCGAATTCAATTTATTTATTCAAAAATAAATAGAATTATAATTCTAGTTCAAAACTAGTTCATTTCGATAAAAACCTATTTTTATCTTTTCAAATATGGAGTTTTTCATCCCAATTCTTTCTAAATCATTTCTTATGA
Source organism: Allium sativum (assembly GCA_030737875.1). Taxonomy (NCBI): domain Eukaryota; kingdom Viridiplantae; phylum Streptophyta; class Magnoliopsida; order Asparagales; family Amaryllidaceae; genus Allium; species Allium sativum. The sequence goes on from CM060912.1 coordinate 1,002,113,345, forward strand.
TTTTACACAAATTATTACTATTTTTAATAATTTTATCAAGGCCCGTACAGTCGATTTCCATCAATGGCCATCGAACTGCACTTACAGCGACCTTTTTCGAATTTGATTTGGACATAATTCCAAATCCAACCGTTAGATTTCAAATTTCTAATATTCGTTAGAAAGCTCTTTTCGATATGAACCCAACGGTTCCGGTTTTAGGAGAATCCGACGGTCGGATCTCCCGTAATGTCCGTTTGAAATAAATGGTCGAAATTCGCGAACTGCCGCGGCGCGGCGCGTTCTATTCAGGCCATTATATTATATATATAATATATATAATATATATTTCGTCGATTTCTATTTAAAACGAATTATATAAATAGTTTTGAATTCGTTTCAAAAACATTTTCAACTTCCTTTTCAATTCAAATCACAATTGAATTCTTCTTTATAGATTCGTTTTAAAATTCATTTCTATTCAATTCAAATTTCAATTCAATTCGAATTCGGTTTCAATTCAATTCATTTCGAATTCGTTTTCTATTCAATTCAATTCGAATTCGTTTTCTATTCAATTCAATTCGAATTCGTTTTCTATTCAATTCAATTCGAATTCGTTTTCTATTCAATTCAATTCGAATTCGTTTTCTATTCAATTCAATTCGAATTCGTTTTCTATTCAATTCAATTCGAATTCGTTTTCTATTCAATTCAATTCGAATTCGTTTTCTATTCAATTCAATTCGAATTCGTTTTCTATTCAATTCAATTCGAATTCGTTTTCTATTCAATTCAATTCGAATTCGTTTTCTATTCAATTCAATTCGAATTCGTTTTCTATTCAATTCAATTCGAATTCGTTTTCTATTCAATTCAATTCGAATTCGTTTTCTATTCAATTCAATTCGAATTCGTTTTCTATTCAATTCAATTCGAATTCGTTTTCTATTCAGTTCAATTCGAATATTTCATATACATTGTTTTCAATTCATATATATATATATATATATATATTCACCCTTCACTATATACGATATTTTCATTTTCAATACATACGATATATTCATTTTCAATATATACGATACTTTCACTTTCGATATATTCGATATTTTCACTTTCAATATATTCAATATTCACTTCGCTATATATATATAAATTTCACTCTTCATATATATGTTATTTCACTTCGCTATCAATCAATTTTTCACAACAATTTCAACCAATAAATATTGTCCATGGTTTGTGGACGAGGGGCGTATATATATATATAGATAGATATTTATATATAGCAATTCACTTCCACTTTCAACACATATATATAAAATTATAAAAAGAAATTGAAGAGTGAGAAATCCTCACCAATAGCTATCCACTCACACGATTCTTCCTTAATAGAAATCTTCGCCTTTTGTCGCTTTCACCCGTATTCTCTACATATGTAAAAATCGAATTTTTACTATGTTATTCAATATATAAAGATCATATTTTAAAAACAAAGATTATATTTTTAATATTCCTATGATGTAAAAATTATATTTTTATTGCTTTAAAAATATAAAAATCACATCTTACTTCTTAACAAAATTCTGTCTTTTCTATTTTTAAAAATATGATCTTTATTTTTAAAAGTTCAAATCTTTTTCTACTAAAAGATTAAATCTTTTTCTATTTCAAAGTTTAAAATAAAATCAGTTTTTATTTTTCCCTTTAAAACAGTTTTAAAATCTTTTAAAAACATGCAGTTTTTAAAATCTTATTTTATAAATTTCTGTTTTAAAATCTTTTAAAATTCTGTTTTAAAAACTTAAAACAAAAAATCAGTTTTATATTTCATTTTTAAAACAGTTTTAAAATCTTTTATTAAATTTTTGTTTGAAACTTTATATATAAAAAAAAACAGTTTTCATAAGTTTCTTCTTTTTTTAAAAATTCTGTTTTGATTTCTTTTAAAACTGTTTTTAAATCATAATAAAAAAACAGTTTTTATTCATTCCCTGTAAACAAAAAAAAAAACAAAAAGCAAAAATAAAAATAAAAATCAAATTAAACGCTCACCGTGGTATGCGAAGGGGAGGAGAAGTCGAGGGGTTCTGGCGGCGTTCGGAGGTGTCGGGCGGTGGTTCGAGGCTTCGACGAGGTGACGGTTTCGGCTTCGATTCGTTCGGAGGCGTCTGAGTTGTCGCGGCGTCTTCGGAGTTGTCGAGGTCGAGGGTTTCTGGCGGCGTTGGGTTCAGGCGGCTCGAGCGTCGGGGCGGCTCAGGCGATGGCTTCGAAGATCGGAGGGCGGCGGCTTCGGGTTTTAGGGTTTCGTTTGTTTTTTTTTTTTTTTTTTTTATAACTAACTGATCGGGGGGGGGGCCAAGGCAGAAGAAAAGGGAGGCGGATGTATTTTTTTATTATTTTTTTATATTATTTAATTATTAAATTATGCACAAGGGTTGACTTTTACTTATGACCTCGAAATGAGGTCCACCGCCTGTCGTCCATAGCGTTTTACCCCCATTCCGAACACAATGGGATATGTATCGCAAGCTGGTTTGATCGTTACAATCAGTTTCTGTTGAATTTACAATTTAAATCCTTATATTGAATTTTAAACGTACATTTCAAATTACCGGGGTCACATACTAACTAGAAAAATTCCAGAAAAATATTTTCTAGTTTCGTATTGACGATACGGTCCTAACAAAACTAGTTTCGTCGAATTCTGAGACCGTTTGAAAAATGGCCAATTTCCAGTCGATTAAATTCAATAGAAATGGTCAAAACACGTTTTCCTCTGCCACGCTCACATACTGATTCGAAAAATTATGAAATTTGGAATCTAGCAATAATTTGACACTGCGGACCCAACAAAACTGGTTTCGTCGAAATCCGAGGTCATTTGCAAAATGTCCATTTTTAAGGGCCTGAATTCCATAGCGACTATTCAGAATTTTCAACTGGACATATCTCTCAATTTTTAAAGTGAAATCTCAGTTTCTTACATCCGTTAGAAAGATATTATCAATCAGATCCTAATGTTTTTGGTTTCACTAAAATTCGGATTGTTTTGCACCCGGTACATTCAATTGAAGTTTGAAATCGAATTATCGAACTACCGCGCCATTTTCAATTCTATTTATAATTATATATAAATATTTATATTCTAACGACGACGCGTATAATATATACGTTCGAATTCTATTCAAAATAAATTTCTCGTCGATATTATTTAAAATAATTCATTTTAAATATTCAAAATTCGCTAAAATTGCCAAAATAAAAATTTTAAACTGGCCCAGATTTTACGGGTTGTTACAATCTCCCCCACTTAAAACTTTTCGTCCCCGAAAAGGAACGAAGTCGAAAGTGGTTTGATTATTTAACACTACGCTCGATCTGGCTTCCATTCTCCAACTCTTTAGTTTCTGAGAATTTTCAAATTTTCAAAAATTTGGCTAACACCCTAGATTTTTGAAAAATTTCGCCATAACCTCCCCTGCACCGGGAGCATCGGGGAATTTCAAATAGCTTCCCCGGTCCTTCAGATCTCAAAAAGAAAAAGAAAAAGCCAAGCGGCTAGCCAATAGGCTCACAAAATCATCATCACCCAAACAAAACAGGAAATTATGTAATAAACATGTACCTATTTGTCGGGCAAACAAATTTTATTCTCTGCTCTAGCCTCCTTGCTATGACCTGTTCAATGTAAGTGCAAGTATATGCATGCATTTGCAACCAAATTTCAATACAGTTTACTATTTGGTTCAATTGGCTAAATGGTTAAAAATTATCAAACAAATAAACCAACAACACAAACATCAATCAATTAATTGATTATATTTTCAAATATATAATTTTATATATTTAAAATCATATTTTCTAAAATCAGATTATATATAATCACAAATACGTTATTCATAAACAAATAACTCTCGACTCATTCTAGGGCATTTCTAACCCCATCTCTAACGAGTCACTCATCCTAGAATGCTACTGATTCTATCTCTAATGAGGATTCTTTTATAGGACATTACTAATCCTACCTCTGATGAGTCTTTTGTTCAGTTCTAACGAGTTGTACCCCAAAGATTTGAGTTTAACCAAAGCTCTGATACCACGTTGTAACGACACGGATTTCGCCCGGACCTAATCGATCGTTAAACCGACCAAGACCGTTCGAATCCCGCATACGCTAACTTTGGGTATACAACACATCAGAACAAATAACAGAAGACTTCAATAAACATCATAATAATGTTACATCAGAGTACAGAATATCAGAGTATATCGAAATATAATACACAGCGGAAGATAAATTTACATAAATGTAAAACAGTGCACAGCGGAAATATAAACTACACAGCGGAAGACTGTAAATGTCTGGACACAGCTTAAAGCTTCAATCCAGAATCCTGCTCAAAACATCTGCAAAATAAAACTACTCGACTGCCCGTGTGGAAAATAGGGGCACCCGAGTTCGCAAGGGAAAAGCAAACTACAGGTCAGTCATGGGACTGGTGTGAGAACTCAAAAACAGTTGTTAACTTTGTTCAAAAATAAGGCAAATCACGGGACCACGCCACTTTCGCGGAACGGGTTTACCCCCATGAAAGCCAGTGTATAAACAACAATCAATATAGATATATGGATCTACTATGCATCAATCAACATGCAATATCCCAATCTACCCATTTAGATTAATCACCACACTTAGATTTTCCAAATCCAATTCAATTTACAGAAATTATTCCTTTGGATTTTATTCCCGATTTCTTATTTCAAATCATTTGAAATACATATCTAACTTTCTATATCAAAGTAGATTTCACTTCGGGATCTCAAATCAAATCATTTGGAAATGTGAATTCCAAAACATAACAATGCATACAAACAAGTATGCAACCAAATATCGCGCTCCCCATCGACAAGGCAAAGGGTACGCACCTCGCAACTCGATATATATATGTGCACCTACCCCACATAGGAGTAGGCTACACCGACGATGCACCTCCCACTCGGGAGAGCATACACCGCCCTCTCACCCATACTTTTAGTCTCAGGGTTACCCGAATCTTTAGCCACATACTAAATCATTTCATATCCCGAAGTAGGGAAAATCATTTCACAACATAATAATCACAATGTATCATATAATACATTTCTAAATCACTTTAGAAATCATCGGGTTTTGGGCCTCGAAATCCTTTCTGTTTTATAAAACATTTTTATAAAACATTCCCTGTCCAAAATCGGGAATACATTTCTTTTCACTTAAGAAAAATATCATTTCACAATCATTCGTTAAATTTGAAATGAACACAACATCGCTAAACACCTTATCGTCAAATCGTGAAGTCTTTCACAAGGCGTTAGCACACAGATATTTTCAACCCAACCCAATGCTAAATGTAAAAGCATATTCTGCTCATAAACTGGTCGAGCACAATCCAAACCATCAATCAATCAAATTTAACATACGCCTCATTCCAATTCATTAGTCACTAGCCGTAAATTAATCAAGAGAATAATTCCCCAAATATTAACCCCGAAGGCCGAAACCAACATCAGATCAATATCCAGAAAACCATTCTGCTTGGCCAACCGACAGTTAGTTTCTAAATTTCACGTTCAAATCTAATTAAAGATTTAACTATCGCCTGGAGCAAAACTGGTGATACTCCATTCTCGATCTTTTCAATCTAATTAAAGATTCATTAAAACTCCACTTAGTTTTAATCTTCGACTGGGTTAAAGAATCCGTGTCATTTAAAAACACAGTTCACGATAAACCCAAAAATCAATATCGATTCAATTCCAATTAAATATTATTTAATTGGTGCACTTCATTAAATCTAAATAAAAAGATTTAATCATTTCTCAATTGGGTTCAAGAACAGTGTTAGTGAAGACACCATTCACGACAAACCCAAATCACATTCCATTAATTATCGGGTTAAAGAACAAGTGTTATTTAAAACACTGCTCACGATAAACCCAAAAATCAATACCAATTCAATTCCAATTAAATATCGTTTAATTGGCACACTTCATTAAATCTAAATAAAAAGATTTAATTTTTTCTCAACTGGGTTCAAGAACAGTGTTAGTGAAGACACCATTCACGACAAACCCAAATCACATTCGATATTCAATACAAGGCTCTGAATAGAAAATATATCGGCTTATATTCAATATCGAATTCTACGACTAACAAATGTCGTATTGGAAATAACGATATAAATATATATCTTTCAAATTTCCATAACAACACCTGTATAATCACGAATTCCAACATCGAAATATTCCGAAGACAATTTCGATTCAAATCCACTCCAATGCAATCATTGGAAATTTTGGTTATTTTCAAAACCCTTTTCGAATTCAATTTATTTATTCAAAAATAAATAGAATTATAATTCTAGTTCAAAACTAGTTCATTTCGATAAAAACCTATTTTTATCTTTTCAAATATGGAGTTTTTCATCCCAATTCTTTCTAAATCATTTCTTATGATTTTACACAAATTATTACTATTTTTAATAATTTTATCAAGGCCCGTACAGTCGATTTCCATCAATGGCCATCGAACTGCACTTACAGCGACCTTTTTCGAATTTGATTTGGACATAATTCCAAATCCAACCGTTAGATTTCAAATTTCTAATATTCGTTAGAAAGCTCTTTTCGATATGAACCCAACGGTTCCGGTTTTAGGAGAATCCGACGGTCGGATCTCCCGTAATGTCCGTTTGAAATAAATGGTCGAAATTCGCGAACTGCCGCGGCGCGGCGCGTTCTATTCAGGCCATTATATTATATATATAATATATATAATATATATTTCGTCGATTTCTATTTAAAACGAATTATATAAATAGTTTTGAATTCGTTTCAAAAACATTTTCAACTTCCTTTTCAATTCAAATCACAATTGAATTCTTCTTTATAGATTCGTTTTAAAATTCATTTCTATTCAATTCAAATTTCAATTCAATTCGAATTCGGTTTCAATTCAATTCATTTCGAATTCGTTTTCTATTCAATTCAATTCGAATTCGTTTTCTATTCAATTCAATTCGAATTCGTTTTCTATTCAATTCAATTCGAATTCGTTTTCTATTCAATTCAATTCGAATTCGTTTTCTATTCAATTCAATTCGAATTCGTTTTCTATTCAATTCAATTCGAATTCGTTTTCTATTCAATTCAATTCGAATTCGTTTTCTATTCAATTCAATTCGAATTCGTTTTCTATTCAATTCAATTCGAATTCGTTTTCTATTCAATTCAATTCGAATTCGTTTTCTATTCAATTCAATTCGAATTCGTTTTCTATTCAATTCAATTCGAATTCGTTTTCTATTCAATTCAATTCGAATTCGTTTTCTATTCAATTCAATTCGAATTCGTTTTCTATTCAATTCAATTCGAATTCGTTTTCTATTCAGTTCAATTCGAATATTTCATATACATTGTTTTCAATTCATATATATATATATATATATATATTCACCCTTCACTATATACGATATTTTCATTTTCAATACATACGATATATTCATTTTCAATATATACGATACTTTCACTTTCGATATATTCGATATTTTCACTTTCAATATATTCAATATTCACTTCGCTATATATATATAAATTTCACTCTTCATATATATGTTATTTCACTTCGCTATCAATCAATTTTTCACAACAATTTCAACCAATAAATATTGTCCATGGTTTGTGGACGAGGGGCGTATATATATATATAGATAGATATTTATATATAGCAATTCACTTCCACTTTCAACACATATATATAAAATTATAAAAAGAAATTGAAGAGTGAGAAATCCTCACCAATAGCTATCCACTCACACGATTCTTCCTTAATAGAAATCTTCGCCTTTTGTCGCTTTCACCCGTATTCTCTACATATGTAAAAATCGAATTTTTACTATGTTATTCAATATATAAAGATCATATTTTAAAAACAAAGATTATATTTTTAATATTCCTATGATGTAAAAATTATATTTTTATTGCTTTAAAAATATAAAAATCACATCTTACTTCTTAACAAAATTCTGTCTTTTCTATTTTTAAAAATATGATCTTTATTTTTAAAAGTTCAAATCTTTTTCTACTAAAAGATTAAATCTTTTTCTATTTCAAAGTTTAAAATAAAATCAGTTTTTATTTTTCCCTTTAAAACAGTTTTAAAATCTTTTAAAAACATGCAGTTTTTAAAATCTTATTTTATAAATTTCTGTTTTAAAATCTTTTAAAATTCTGTTTTAAAAACTTAAAACAAAAAATCAGTTTTATATTTCATTTTTAAAACAGTTTTAAAATCTTTTATTAAATTTCTGTTTGAAACTTTATATATAAAAAAAAACAGTTTTCATAAGTTTCTTCTTTTTTTAAAAATTCTGTTTTGATTTCTTTTAAAACTGTTTTTAAATCATAATAAAAAAACAGTTTTTATTCATTCCCTGTAAACAAAAAAAAAAACAAAAAGCAAAAATAAAAATAAAAATCAAATTAAACGCTCACCGTGGTATGCGAAGGGGAGGAGAAGTCGAGGGGTTCTGGCGGCGTTCGGAGGTGTCGGGCGGTGGTTCGAGGCTTCGACGAGGTGACGGTTTCGGCTTCGATTCGTTCGGAGGCGTCTGAGTTGTCGCGGCGTCTTCGGAGTTGTCGAGGTCGAGGGTTTCTGGCGGCGTTGGGTTCAGGCGGCTCGAGCGTCGGGGCGGCTCAGGCGATGGCTTCGAAGATCGGAGGGCGGCGGCTTCGGGTTTTAGGGTTTCGTTTGTTTTTTTTTTTTTTTTTTTTATAACTAACTGATCGGGGGGGGCCAAGGCAGAAGAAAAGGGAGGGGGATGTATTTTTTTATTATTTTTTTATATTATTTAATTATTAAATTATGCACAAGGGTTGACTTTTACTTATGACCTCGAAATGAGGTCCACCGCCTGTCGTCCATAGCGTTTTACCCCCATTCCGAACACAATGGGATATGTATCGCAAGCTGGTTTGATCGTTACAATCAGTTTCTGTTGAATTTACAATTTAAATCCTTATATTGAATTTTAAACGTACATTTCAAATTACCGGGGTCACATACTAACTAGAAAAATTCCAGAAAAATATTTTCTAGTTTCGTATTGACGATACGGTCCTAACAAAACTAGTTTCGTCGAATTCTGAGACCGTTTGAAAAATGGCCAATTTCCAGTCGATTAAATTCAATAGAAATGGTCAAAACACGTTTTCCTCTGCCACGCTCACATACTGATTCGAAAAATTATGAAATTTGGAATCTAGCAATAATTTGACACTGCGGACCCAACAAAACTGGTTTCGTCGAAATCCGAGGTCATTTGCAAAATGTCCATTTTTAAGGGCCTGAATTCCATAGCGACTATTCAGAATTTTCAACTGGACATATCTCTCAATTTTTAAAGTGAAATCTCAGTTTCTTACATCCGTTAGAAAGATATTATCAATCAGATCCTAATGTTTTTGGTTTCACTAAAATTCGGATTGTTTTGCACCCGGTACATTCAATTGAAGTTTGAAATCGAATTATCGAACTACCGCGCCATTTTCAATTCTATTTATAATTATATATAAATATTTATATTCTAACGACGACGCGTATAATATATACGTTCGAATTCTATTCAAAATAAATTTCTCGTCGATATTATTTAAAATAATTCATTTTAAATATTCAAAATTCGCTAAAATTGCCAAAATAAAAATTTTAAACTGGCCCAGATTTTACGGGTTGTTACAAGTGTCAAAACATTTTCAATCATAAATATCAATCCTAGGCGGCATGGGTACCATCTATCATGTCGCCATACTAGGCTCTACAAATAAAACCGAAATACACTTATTGGAAATTGGATTTCCGTCATGAGTCGAGGCCAGAAGCAAGCTCCTCTCCGCTTCGAAACACTCTAGCAAATGCCTCGGGACTACACACTCTGGGTAACCCCTGGATGCCTCAGGGCCAGTCCTCTCTTACGTTTGAGGATTAGTTATTCCTGAACACACGTTTCCCGGTCCTTACAGATCTAAAATTGAGGCGCCTCATCCAACAACCACATAGGTGAAAAGTATATAAATGTCAGGGCAGGTAAGTCACTGACACCACCAAAGCTAGAAAGAAATGTTATGCTCTCCCTGCAGTCCTTATCCCGTTTTTGACTCATACCGAGGTGTGAGGCTCGCGAATTCACGTTATACACAAAGCTGCCACGTAGGCCGTGCTTTGATCATCAACCACAAGACTTTGCTTTTCAACAGAAGCCTTGATCCATGCAACTCAGCATGCCACACAGGCAATTCATGCCATGCGATTGATATCTATCAATATATAACCTCTAAGCTCGTACGTCTCAGAGAAGGGCGTTAAGCAAGAGAATAAATTCTCCGCCGCCAAACAGATATATATTTAACAGAAATCAATCAACACAGAATAAAATCCAATGTCAGACACACAATCCATTTACAAGTTCGTTCTGGGTCTGAACGAAACCGGAGGCACTTTCCTCGCATATCCATCGATCTCCAAGTACGTCTGGACGACCACCAACTGATTCCCTCATCTTGGGTGTACAGCCCAATCAAGATCATCAGTAATCACCCAAACGATGTGAAGACTTCCGGTCTTCAACCACCGTCTTCGTCTTCGACATAACGTCGAATCGGTTATTCAGAATGGGTATAAACACGGCCTTTCCGAACATCCCGCGTATATTAAAACGAATGTTACACAAACACAACATACGCCTCATTCCAATTTAGCAGCCACTAACCGTAAATCAACAAGAGAACAATTTCCCAAATATTAACCCCGAAGGCCGAAACCAACATCAGATCAATACCCAGAAAACCATTCTTCTTAGCTAACCTACAGTTAGTTTCTAAATTTCATATTCTTAGGGAAAGGTTCCCATTAATTTTATCAAAGATAAATTCTTTAAAATTTATTCTTTAATCATCCTTTGGATGTCATTTCTAACCAAATTATGGTTTTCCAAACTAGTCGAGATTAGCGAACCACACTGAAGTAATTATTTATTTTATTCCCTAATCCCAACCTATTCATCCCATGTAGCGAAACTGGTAATATCTAACACCATGGTGTTATCAGTAAATTTAATTACCATTTCACGTTCAAATCTAATTAAAGATTTAACTATCGCTTGGAGCAAAACTGGTGATACTCCATTCTCGCTCATTTTCCTAATTTGATAATTTAAATTATCAATTCACATTTCACTCTAATTGCAGATTCATTAAAACTCCCTTTTCTGGGTTAAAGAACTAATGTCATTTAAAACACAGTTCACGATAAACCCAAATCACATTCTATTTATTATCGGGTTAAAGAACAAGTGTTATTTAAAATACTTTTCCCGATAAACCCACAAATCAATTCTAATTCCATTCCACTCAAATATATTAGAAATTCCAATTATTTAAAAACCCCTTTTTAAATCCAATTTATTTATTTAAAAACAATTGGGTTTTAAATTTAGTTCAAATCTAGTTCATTTCGATAAAAATCTATTTTTATCTTCATAAATATGGAGTTTTTCATCCCAATTTTCCCCAAATCATTTCTTATGATTTTACACAAATTATTACTATTTTAAATAATTTTATAAAGGCCCGTACAGTCGATTTCCATCAACGGACATCGAACTGCACTTACAGCGACCTTTTCCAAATTTGATTTGGACGTATCTCCAAATCCAACCGTTAGATTTCAAATTTCTAATATTCGTTAGAAATCTCTTTTCAATACGAACGTAACGGTTCCGGTTTTAGGAGAATCCGACGGTCGGATCTCCCGTAATGTCCGTTTGAAATCAATGGTCGAAATTCACGAACTGCCGCGGCGCGGCGCGTTCTATTCAGGCCATTATATTATATATATAATATATATAACATATATTTCATCGATTTCTATTTAAAACGAATTTAATAAATAGTTTTAAATTCATTTCAAAAACATTTCAAATTCCATTTCCAATTCAAATCAAAATTGAATTTTTCCTCATAAATTCGTTTTAAATTCATTTCAATTTTAGTTCAAATTTCGATTCAATTTGAATTCATTTCAAATCGATTTTTATTCTATTTCAATTCGTTTTCAATTCAATTCTAATTCGTTTAATATTCAATTCAATTCGAATTCGTTTTATATTCAATTCAATTCGAATTCGTTTTATATTCAATTCAATTCGAATTCGTTATATATTCAATTCAATTCGAATTCGTTTTATATTCAATTCAATTCGAATTCGTTTTATATTCAATTCAATTCGATTTCGTTATATATTCAATTCAGTTCGAATTCGTTATATATTCAATTCAATTCGAATTCGTTATATATTCAATTCAGTTCGAATTTGTTATATATTCAATTCAATTCGAATTCGTTATATATTCAATTCAATTCGAATTCGTTTTATATTCAATTCAATTCGAATTCGTTATATATTCAATTCAATTCGAATTCGTTATATATTCAATTCAATTCTATAAAAACGAACATAATCGATATAAATATCGTTCGCGTCAAAATAGCGCATCTCTAATCAACACAGCTTTATATATTTCAATAATTCCGTTATTCTATTCAGCAAATGAATATTTATCCTATTCAATACATGAATCTATATTTTTGTCAACACATGACTAATCTCAACGGATGAGTACTGTCCACGTGTGACTATTTTTGTTATTTAATATATTTTATAAAAATTATGGTATCTATCGTTTGATTTCAAATCAGACTCCAACCGTAAATTAGTAAGAGAACGATTCCCTGCATATTAACCCCGAAGGCCGAAACCAACATCAGATCAATATCCAGGAGACCACTCATCTCATCTATTTTCCAGTTAATTTCTAATTTTATATATGATAAAGATGTAAATTTTATTGTTAAAATATTTTGTTCAACACATGACTAATCTCAACGGATGAGTACTGTCAACACATGAACCTTTATTTTATAATATTCTTTATTTTCTAAATTGGAATGAGGCCCAATCAATCACCATATAGCGTTAACTATATGGATTCCATACAACACATGTATATAATAGGAACGATAAATAATCAACCATCATCCAAAGTGCATTACACTGTATAAGCATCAAATATAGATATCTAACGCTTATAACAGCCTATCAATCAATCGATCGACATAAAACTAATTATTGGGATTAGTGTATGTCGTATTTTATCCCAATACCCGTGTGGGGTTTCAAATGAACAAACATAGATTTTTATTTGTGCAGTTGGGCGATGTGTAAAATTTATCATCCCAATCAATGTCCTTCAAATAGGTGTACATAAACAAACAGTCCGGTTTGTAAATGAATATTTATTTATTCACATTCACGTTAAAAATTATATTTTTAACGACCAAATTATTTTATTCAACCTATGAATATTCTATTCGGTTCATTTATTAAATAAAATGATATCTTTATTTTTCTAACTTATTTTAGAAAATTTCGGCGGCATAACGGCACAATACTAGAAACGGGACAAGGCCTAGCCTTATCCCCGGTCTAATAATGGCCCACGCCATACACATATCAATCAAATCCACCCCATTTCACCAAACAATCAAATTTCAATCAAATAATCTAACCAACTACACAACCAAACAAACAAGTCCATGGTCTGTGGACAATGGTGTCGGGTGCTACTAAACACCGTCTGCATCCTAATATATATTATAATATAACTGGAAAAAGAAAATTTAAAAGGTGAGAAGTTCTCACAGAGGGTTCCACTCCGCCGTGCTTTGCTTTTCATATGCTGAACTGTCTGGATCGGTTTGAAATTCCAACGCAGTCTTTGTCCCGCTGTTTACAATAAAAAATTATATTTTTATTGCCTCATTCAATAAATAAAAATCATATTTTTATTTTCTACTTCATATATTTACAACGCTTCTTTCTATATAAAAATTATATTTTTATATTTCTGCTTCTTATATAAATATCGAATTTTTATTTCATCGCTATAAAAATCTCATTTTTATTTCACTATATATATAATAAAAATCAGATTTTTATTTCGCTACATATATAAAAATTATATTTTTATATCTCACATATGCTAAAAATCATATTTTTATTATTTTTATAATATAAAAATCGTATCTTTAATACTTTATAATTAAAAATCATATTTTTAATCTTTTACAAATATAAAAATTATATTTTTAACTTCCTACTTATATAAAAATTACATTTTTAACTTCATTAAAAATCACTTCTTTTTGTTTTCAAAAATCAATCCTATATATGGTTTTCATATAAACAAAAATCACATCTTTATATGGTTTCCAAATGAATAAAAATCACATCTTTATATGGTTTCAAATCTAAACCTTTCTACGCTAATATCATATTTAAAAATCCTTTCTTTCCTTGATTAAATATACAAAACTGATTTCCTTTAAATAAATAAAATAATAAAAACGCACCTTTTTATCTTTGCAAAAATCCAATCTTTAATTGAAGGAGGGCATACCGGTCAGCGATGGAATGCCAGTGGGTGCGCTGGGGTCCGTGGTGGCCCGGGGTGGTGCTACACTGACCGTCGGTGGCAGAAATGGGGCCTACAGCGGCTGTCTTTAGGTTTTGGAGCGGTGGAGGGTTACATCGTGGCGCTGACGTGAAGGGGCGTAGGGGGTCGGTGGAGGCTAGGGGCTGGCTGCAGGTGGTCACGGCGTGGGCCTAGATGGCCGGAGGCATGTCCATTCTGGGGCCTTGGGTTTCGGATTTTGGCAAGGTGAGAGAAGGGAGAGGAAGGAGGAGGGGTACGGTGGAGCTTGGTGGTCCGATGGCGCGTCACGGCGGCGGTGGCCAGCCGGAAGGCGGCTGCGAACGAGGGCCTCAACGCGTTTTTTTTAAATTTGTTTCAGGCGTTGACCGATTGAAAGGAGGGAGGGAGAGAGGGTAAGGGTTTTATAATTTTATAATTATTTTATTTTAATTTTCCCAAATAAAGTGACTTTCTATTCGAACTCGAAACGAGACTCACCGCCTGTCGTCCATAGCTAATTACCCACATCCCGAACACAATGGGATATGTTACACAAGCCAATTCGGCTGATACGATCAGTTTTCATTAAAATTAAAATATAAATCTATATATAATCTATTTGAATGCACATTCCAATTTACTGGGGTCACATACTAACTCGAAAAATTCCAGAAAAATATTTTCTAGCTTTGTATTGGCGATACGGTCCTAACAAAACTAGTTTCGTCGAATTCTGAGACCGTTGAAAAAATGGCCATTTTCCAGTCGATTAAAATCAACTGAAACTAGTCAAATGCGTTTTCCTTTGCCACACTCAAATATTGATTCGAAAAATTATGAAATTTGAAACCTAGTAATAATTTGATATCACGGATCCAACAAAAGTGGTTTCGTCGAAATCCGAGGTCGTTTGCAAAATTTCCATTTTTAAGGGCCTGAATTCCATAGCGACTATTCAGAATTTTCAACTGGTCATATCTTTTGATTCCCGCTATGAAATTTTGATTTTTCGGATTCGTTGGAAAGATATTCTCAATTAGATCCTATTATTTTTGGTTTCACTAAAATCCGGTTTATTTTGCACCCGGTACATTCAATTGAAGTTTGAAATCGAATTATTGAACTACCGCGCCATTTTCAATTCCTTTTATAATTATAAATAATTATTTATATTCTAACGACAATGTATAGAAAAATATTCATTCTATTATATATTCAAAATAAATCTTTTGTCGTTATTATTTAAAATAATCTATTTTAAATGTTCAAACTTCGCTATAATTGCCAAAATAAAAATTTTAAACTGGCTCGCATTTCCGGGTTATTACAGTTCCAGACCCGAGAAGGCCGGCCGATTTCACCGCCCCCGAGATCACCTCAGGCAACCGAGTTGGCCGAGACCGCCGGCGACTGGGGCGCCTTCCCTTTCCCTTCCACGTGGCATGTCCTGATCGTGCACCAGTGCCTCGATCCGCGAGCAAATCTCTACCCTAGTTTCGAAGCTATGTGAAATACCATCGGCCTAGTTCTGAACATAGAAGAAGGTTTAATATTTTAATATTATTTATTTATTTAATATTTAATTTATTCAATCTTTAAAATTCAATAGCTCTTTCATATGAGGGTCGTTTTACGAACCATAAGTTGAGTTGGACTCGTCTTTCCGAGATCTTCGCAATGGCGCAGACCAGAGTTGAATCCAAGATAGTCGAATTTTCAGCCATATCGATGTGAGAACTCTAATTTTTATTATTTAATTTATTATAAATTATTTTTCTCGCATTAAAATTAATTGTATTGTGATGTTAATTCAGATCTGAAATGTTCTGTGTTGTATAAATTGTCGATTGTTGCTTGTGGTATGTTTGTTGGTCATGTTATGCTAGATCCGCATTGAAATTTCATATATTGTTGAATTTTCTTTGCGATTAGAAAATCAAATCTAAATTTAGATTTAAATCATATTTTATTCAGATCTAGTTGCTCTAATTTAATTTAAATTATTAAAATATTATTTTTATTATTTTAAAATGAACAATGAAATGTGAAGGACAAATAAAAATTTATTTTTATTTGTTGATGTTACAACGAAATTTGAACGACAAGTAAACGTATCTTTATTTGTTGATACTACAATAGAATTGGAACGACGAATAAAAACTCATTTTTTTATTTGTTGATGTTACCATAGAAATTGAACGAAATATAAAACGTTGTTTTTATTTGTTTACTTTGCAACAGGATTTGAACGACAAATAAAATATTATTTTTTATTTGTTTATTTACAATAGAATATGAACAACAAAAAGAATATATTTTTATTTTTTTCCATTACAACATAATTTGGCTAACAAGTAAAATCCTACTTTTATTTGTTTACATTTAGAACACGGTTTATGAATTACAATAAAAATTTCCTCTTTACTGTTACCTTAATCATAAGAGGTTATAGAATAAAATACTAAATGTTATTGTTGATATTACAAACATAATGGAAATAAAACATTATTTATATTGTATTTGTAAATTAAAGGTTATATTTGAAAACCACCTCTTGTTTACATTTTTTTTATGTAAATAAAAATACATGTTTTGGAAATCACAATTTTGTTTACATTTTATATGTAAATAAGAAATTATTTTCAGAAGTTACATTTTTGTTTGCAAATATATTTTAAAATATAATTCATTCTTTTATTTGAATTTACTGATGCTAATAAACTTTAAAAATAAAATTTATTCTTTTATTTGCATTCACCAATGCAAACATACATAGAAAATAAAGTTTGTTCTTTTATTTGGAATCATCAATGCAAATATTCACTGAAACTAAAGTCTATCTTTTTATTTACATTCGCCAATACAAATGTACACATTTTTACACATTGAATAGAATTTGTTAAAAATATACTTTGAAAATAAATTTTGTTCTCTTATTTACATTCACTAATGTAAATATAATTTGAAAACAAAACTATTCTTTGTTTGCATTCATAAATGCAAATATTCATTTAAATAGAATTTGATCTTTTATTTACATTCACCAATGTAAATACACATAGGAAATGAGGTTCTATTTACATTCACTCAAATATACTTTATAATAAAAATAAAAAGTTACATTTTGTTATTTGCACTTCTTGTTGCAAATAAAACCTTAAAATAAGGTTCATCTTTGTTTGCAATTCATTAATGCAAACAAACCATCAAAATGAAAATTGCATTTTTGATTTATAATTTTGATATGTATAAAATATTGTATGAGAGTTGCATTTTTATTTGCATCCTCCAATGCAAATAAAACATGAATAAAATTTTTCATTTTACTTTAAAAATTAAGATTTACCCTTTTATTCACATTTTTAGATATAAATAAAGGATAAGATTTAAAAGTTACATTTTAGCACATTCTAGTTGTAGTAAAAGAGATAATGTTTCATTTTATTTTCATTTTTAAGGACAATAGAAAGAATAGCTTTTAGAAGTGCATTTTTATTTCAATTCTATATGAAATGGAAAGAGCCAATTTGTCAAATGTCTTATATGAAAAAGGGAGTTCTTTTTGTCACTTCAAAAAAAGAATGAATTGAAAATGTTTATTTAAGCTTTTGTAAAAGAATGAGTAACTAAACATTCATATTTTTATCATTAAAGTAAAATAGACAAAAACACTTATCTTGTCTAAATTAAAAGAATGAAACAAAATATAGCATTGGAATATTTTATTAGAATTAAAACACAAATTAATCACTATCGTAAATTTATATTAGTTAAAACCAATTATTAATTTTTGTTAATTTACATTAGTTAAAAACAATTATTTATTTTAGTCAATTTATACTAGTTAAACCAAAATATTCATTTTGTCAAAAATATTCAGTTTTGTCAAACTGAATTAGTTAAAGCAATATATATATATATATATATATATATATATGTTATGTTTGGCAAGATATATACTTGTCAAGATAGGTTAGTTAAATCAAAATTATCCCTTTTGCCCCATTAAAATTGTCAAAACAATATAACCATTTTTGCTTGAGTTTAAACTAGCAAAATAGAAATTGTCAATAGAGACAAATTTATTATCCTTATTCGTTCATTGCAATAGAATTTTGTATAATATAAAAGAGACATTTTCTTGTCATGGTTATATATTGTGTATTACACTTCCATTCACAAGTTACCCGACTTGTTTATGTGATTGGGCCGATCATTTTTACACATCGCCCAAGAGCACAAATTAGTTTATTATTTGTTTATTGGTTGAAACCTGTAACACCCCACGTCCATTAATGTCACTCACAAAGGGAATGCATTAACTTCCATGGAGGTTTTAAGTGAATATAGAACAGTAAAATTACAACAAGACAGATATAAAATAGTACTTGGAAATTCAAAAACTTTATTTCATTGTAGAAGAAGTCAAAACATGTTTGATTACATCATAACACCATATTCAATGTCAAGTACAATATCTATCTTGATAAAACAAGTACATAATCCCATTACATGAATAGCCATTAAAAAGAAAGATAACAAGCTGGACTTTACTTCAGCAGTCCAAGCTTTCCAGAAGATAAGCGATCCAACTAGACTCCACTAGAACTTGGCCCAACCTGCGGACCTGAAGGGAGAAAAAGGATGGAAAAGAGGGGGTCAGACATAAAGTCTGGTGAATATGATAATTCTACAATACTATTACCAAAATAACTGGACTAAGGCATAAGCTGGAAAACAAGAAAATGTCTATGAAGAGCAGATTAAGGACATAGACAATCGCTAAAGGCAACGTTATAGGCGCTCCTAAATACTAAAGGATAAACACTATACTGCACCACACCAGTCACCCTAAAGATTCATCCCACTTAGCTTCACTTAGAAACTTTCCCAATGGCTTTACGTACCCCTAGCTGACTACATAGGTGCCGCCTGCCCCTATCTCCACTAGGTGTACCCTACTTCCCATTATTCGATCGGCTCCCTAACTCGTAGATACCCGTGCTGGCCCCACAGTGGGGTGTATCACTTCGCTAAAGTGGCAACCTGATACAACGGACATGCACGGCTTATACCTACACGATGCAACAACGTCTTACCTACCAGCCCAGGTCCACACACGCATATGAAACCCGTTGGACTTGCGTTGCCAACGCTCCCTGTTTTGGCCTCTTATAGTCAAACTCAGTATGCGTGTCCCGTCCTCGACTTGGGTCGAGCCCACAAAGATACGTTTTGGGATACTGGTTGAAATGGGCCCTCACTGTTTACCACAAGCATTCCACCTAAGCTTGTCCCCATTAGTCCATCACACTTAACCCACTTAGTCATGTTCATTTACATGTGTATTTGGTTAAGTCTAATCGTATTTCAAATGCCTCTAAAGGTAACCACCAGATTCCTCATGCCACCCAAGGCACCTACTTAACCCCCATGTCCCACCTTACATGATTATCTGGTTAAGTATTTCTTAGTTCATTACGGCCATAACCTCATAAAGACCTCTCACATTAGACTGGCATTTATGGCAGCTGGATTTGCCGGGCGGGTCCGGGCAGTCTTACACCATAAAAGAGTCTAACCTCGTGTCTTTACAACTGTTATGCTTTAGTTTGGGCCTAGGACCTCTCACATTGGGCCGACATTTGTGACTACTGGATTTGCCGGGCGGGTCCGGGCAGGTTTACATCACAAACGGGTCCAACCTCGTGTCCCAAGCATTGATTATTAATAATAATCCACTTTCCCCCAATTTTAATAATTCCCTACTTGAATTATTAATTACTTCCAATTTTTAACAATGTCCATAATTGACTCAATTATGGACATCCATTCATGGTATGCAAAATCTTACAAAATTGCACCCAATTTATTAATTCCTAATATTACCCCTACCCCACGTTTGAACGTTTATTCGCAAAATATATGTTAGACTCGAATAGCCTAACTCATAGCATAAAAGAGATTATCATAATAACAACATGTATAAGTGACCAAATGAATCATAATAAGGGGTGAAACTTGCATATGTCCAACTTGCATAGATTATACATGTCATGGACCTAAAGGTGTCAACTTGTTCAAAATTCACCTAATATAATCTTAATCAATTTTCATAAACTTACATATGAACATGTGTGAATCAACATCATCTAATTTTTTTAACAACATGGTTTTATATGGGTACACCTAACTAAATAGGCAAATTCCCATAATCAAGTTTTATTTAATTATAGTTTCAAGTTTATGGGTACACCTAACCTAATAGGCAAATTCCCATAAACAAGATCCATTTCAATTAAAAAAAACATAACTTTAAGCATGTTCCAACAACATCATGATTTTACAACATAATATAGCATGATTTATAACATGGCATAGTATGATAGTATAACATAGCTTGACATGATTCTCAACATAGCACGACATAGCATAAGAGAATTTACAACATAGCATGACATAGCATATATAATTTACATCATACGACAACATAATAACATAATAAGAGATCCACAATATATAGAATTTACAATTACAAATCACATCACTTTCTTGTGATCCATTCATAACTGAGTCAAATTAGTTTGTAATAGTCTTGTGAGAATCATCATACTCACCAACAAAAAGAAGAGAATTAGAGAGAGAGTTCTTTGGTTTGATTTGTTTTGTTGAGTAGAATTTAGTTGTAGTAGATTAGGCTTCCTCTTCTTAGTTTGTGACGGCTACGCTGAACTCCATGGCAGCAGCATGACGGTAGCTTCTCTAATTTTACAAGTGATTTAGGTTTAGGGTCTACCCACTTATTTATAGATTTTAGAATGCATTTAGGCCATTAGATTTAACCTAGAAATAACCGCAGCCGTTAAGAGAAGATGGGGTTTATCTTGTTGACTCAGCAATGAGTCAGAAATGACTCAGCAAACACTCAGCAATATATATATATATATATATATATATATATTCTACAATGTACACATTAGATACATCCCCCCCCCCCCTTTTACACACTTATTATTGTTTTTAGCAACTTTAGTGTTAATAGAAAATTCGGGGTGTTACATTCTCCCCTCCTTTTAGGATTTCATCCCCGAAATCTTCAAGTCTGGAAGAATGTATATCCTACCATCCAAACGTCCATCTACTCATCCATCATACACAGGCATCCATTGTCCTTACAGACTTCTAATGCTTTCATGTTTAAATGCACAGTGTGTGTATATGTCCGTATCTAATGCAAAATCAGGCGGTCCACTGATTCAGTTGACCTCCTTAATGCAACTATTATCGTGCCATGCATCCATTATGTATGCAAAAGATTCTTAATGCTACATAATACTTCTATATGCGTGCACAACCATCATCTGAATGCAGCATCCACATGATAATACAACCATCGTTCATCCATTTTACTAAATACATCCATATATATATGCAATATGCAATATGTAGTGACTGAGCCGATCTAGTGCCTAAAGTGTGTGTATATATGCATCCACGAGCAACCACTAGCAAACACTTGCATCCATTTTGCATCCATCATACATAACATGTCTCAAACACATGTTTCAACCATAGGATTATCCTAACTAAAGGTCAAAGATACTAATGAGAGGACATACTAAAGATAAGATAAGATAAGCTAAGCGATAAAGGAGAAATTAAAAGACATACCCTCAAAAAGAAAAGGGTACAACGAACGCATCTTCTCTTCTGTCTCCCAAGTTGCGTTGCTCTCATCATCTCCCCATTGCACTTTGACCAGTCTGACCTCTCGATTCCTCAACTTTTTGACCTCCGACCCAAGAATGCATGTAGGAGCTCGTCTAATTGTTGCATCACGCTCTATTTCCACCTCTTTAAGCAAGCTCGGCTCTACCACCTCCGCGGTCTTGTGCAAACACTTCCTCAAATGTGATACATGGAATACGTCGTGTACTCCACTAAGTTTCTCAGGCAACTCCACCCTAAATGCCATCTTCCCAATCCTGTCTTTTACAGGAAACGGCCCTACAAACCTTGGTGCTAATTTCCCCACGGACCCAAAGCGAACAACATTCTGTAACGGAGATACTTTGATAAAAACCATGTCCCCAATGTCAAACTCAAGATCTGTCCTCTTCTTATCAGCATACGATTTTTGCCTATCTTGTGCTGCTTTCATCCTCCTTCGAATCAACTCAATCTTCTCCGAGGTTTCCCTAACCATATCGGGCCCAAGTAGGATTTTATCGGTAGATTCCCACCAACATGTAGGCGAACGGCAAGGCCTTCCATAAAGAGCTTCGAAAGGTGCCATGCCAATACTAGACTGAAAGCTATTATTATATGCGAATTCTACTAACGGAAGGTGCTCTTCCCATGTACCCCCAAAGTCTAGGATACAAAGCCTTAAAAGATCCTCTAGAATGCGATTCACCCTCTCGGTCTGGCCGTCTGTCTGAGGATGATATGCGGTGCTCAAACATAGCTGAGTCCCTACCGCCTCTTGTAAACTCTTCCAAAATTCGCTAGTAATGATGGGGTCACGGTCGCTTACTATACTAGAAGGAATACCGTGCAAACGAACTATCTCCTTAATGTATACAGAAGCCAACCACGGAGCAGTCCTCTTACTTTTCACGGGAATAAAATGGGCGCTTTTAGTAAGTCTATCTACTATAACCCAAATCCCCGTGTTACCCTTCCTTGATCTTGGTAATCCATCCACAAAATCCATTGAGATGCTTTCCCATTTCCATAGTGGAACTTCTAATGGGTGAAGCAACCCACCGGGTTTCTTTTGTTCTGCTTTAACTCGTTGGCACACCAAGCATCTAGCGACGTACTCGGCCACATCCTTTTTCATACCGGCCCAAAAGAAAACCCGCTTCATATCTTTGTACATCTTATCCCCGCCGGGATGAATGGTCATTTTTGAGCGATGAGCATCATCAAGAATGGCCTTCCTTAAGTCTTCGTCTTGCGGTACACAAAGTCTATTATCCCTTCGTAACCAACCCTTATCGTCTAGGGTATACCTACGAAGATGGCTTGACGACTCCCCCCCTTTGAGCTTTTCTACTATCTCAACCAACCGTGGGTCGTCTCGCTGTGCCTCACCAACCCGTCCTAGAAGTGTATGTCTAACCTCCAAGGATGCTAACAGACCGGGTACTAAGTCAACGGAGGGTCTAAAGTCAAACATAGAGATGAATTCTAAGCTTTGTCGTTCAACAAACAACGGACTCAAGGACAACCTTTTCCTACTTAAGGCGTCTGCCACCACGTTACCCTTGCCCGGGGTATATGCTATTTCAAAATCGTAGGAGGCTAAGAATTCCATCCACCGTTGCTGCCTTAAATTCAAATCCTTCTGAGAGAATAAGTATTTTAATGATTTGTGGTCAGTGAACAGTTCGAATTTCTCACCAAGAAGATAGTGACGCCAAGACTTAAGCGCGAAAACAATTGCGGCTAGCTCTAAGTCATGCGTGGGGTAATTCTTTTCATGAACCCTCAACTGCCTTCCACCATAGGCTATTACTCTTCCCTCTTGCATGAGGACCGCGCCAAGTCCCGTCCCACAAGCATCAGTATAGATGGTAAACGGTTTATTCCCGTCTGGCAGCACTAAGACTGGGGCTGAAGTTAAGGCTCTCTTTAAACGTTGGAACGCATCATCGCAATCTTTGTCCCACGTAAAAACCAGGTTCTTCTTCGTTAACCGTGTTAATGGAGCTGATATTTTTGCGAAGTCTTTGATAAACTTCCTATAATAGTCAGCCAACCCCAAGAAACTTCTTACTTCGGTTGCATTTTTAGGGACCTTCCAATCTTGGATGGCCACCACCTTTGCGGGATCCACTGCTATCCCTTCTTTGGAAACCACGTGCCCTAAGAACCGTACTTCCTTCCTCCAGAAGTGACACTTAGAAAATTTTGCATTAAGGTTATGTGCTCGAAGGGTTTCCAACACTTCCCTAAGATGTAGGGAGTGCTCTTCTTTATTCTTAGAAAAGACTAAGATGTCATCCACAAAGACTACCACGAATTTGTTAAGGTATTCCCTAAACACCCTACTCATCAAATCAACAAAATATGCAGGGGCGTTTGTCAAACCAAAGGGCATCACTAGCCATTCATAGAATCCGTCAGGAGTCCTAAAAGCAGTTTTATCTATACTATCCTCAGCCACTCTCAGTTGATGAAAGCCAGTGGCTAAGTCCAACTGCGAAAACACTGAGGCGCCAACTAACTGATCAAAGAGATCGTCAATCCTCGGCAGTGGGTGTCGGTTCTTTTTAGTAAGCTTGTTTAGTTCTCTATAGTCCATACAAAGTCTAAGAGACCCATCCGCCTTTGTGGCAAAAACTACTGGAGCACCCCACTCCGATATAGTACGTCTTATGAATCCCTTCTCAAGCAACTCCTTTACTTGCTTATTGAGTTCCCTCCTTTCACGAGGAGCCATGTGGCGCACTGGCAAAGATACGGGTTTAGCATTATCCACAAGATAAATTCGAAAGTCTATCTCCCGCTTTGGAGGTAAGCCCTTCACCTCCTCAAACACATCCGGATATTCCCGGACCACTTCTACCGATCGCAGGTTCTCTACAGACGCGTCAAGCGATTCAAGATAACTTAGCATAACGGAATTTATGGGATTACAAAAGATGTCGAGAGCATTACCAAGGCGAGTCACAAGCCTAACTACTCTCCTTTCACAATCAAGAATGGCCCTATTTCTAGACAACCAATCCATTCCTAAAATTAGCCCATAGCCCGTGAAGCCCAATACATAAGCATCACATCTAAATTCAACGCTAAGTATAGAGATTTTCAAATCCAAACATATCATGGTCAAATGAGCCGAACCCCCAATTGGATTTGAAACGACCAAGGGATCCTCTACTAAACAGGTGTTCAAGTGCAGTGATTCAACTAATGATGCAGAGATAAACGAATGAGATGCGCCAGAATCGAATAAGGTACGGACAGGATGATCAAACAGAAAAACTAAGCTTTCAACAGAAATTGTTCTACCTCTTTCTTGCAGCGGTGGGCCGCAATAGCCTGAACTTGCCCCCTTGCCTGCCCTGGTGCCATAAGAGCCTGCACCTGTCCTCCCGAGGTAGACCCTGCCCTCTGCCCCTTCTTTGGACAGTCCTTCACTAAATGTCCCGCATCTCCACAATGAAAACAACCGGTCTTCTTTTTCTTTCTACAATCTTTGCTGAGATGGCCAGGCGTCCCACAATTGAAGCATTTCTTCTTCCCTTTGCCATTATTGTTTCTACCACCCTTCTTATTTTGCTGTTGGGGTTTCTTCTGATCCCCTTTCTTTTCAACTGCCTTATCCTCATGCATAAGTGCCATTTCTACTAGCTTTTCAAAGGTGGCTCCCATAGGGATGTGGGTCATAGCCAACCCTTGCAACGGTTCATTCAAGCCTCTAACGAACCTCAAAGCTTTCTTCTCTGGCGTGTTCACCAACTCCAAGCCAAACCTTGCTAACTGATTAAATTTATTGACATATTCCTTTACTGATGAGCTCCCTTGCTTTAGTGCCAGGAATTTTTCCATATTTAAGTTCTCCTCTGCCCTTGAAAGAAACTTTTCCTCAAACCTTCGCCTGAAATCCGCCCATGAATCAACTGGACGTTCCCCGTTAGTGACCTCCCATCAAAACGAGGCCTCTCCCTTCATTAACCAAGCAGCTAAACGGACTTTCCTCCCATCTTCCACTTCAAAGATATCCAATAATTCCTCAGTCTCCTTAAGCCAATCTCTGGCCTCCACAAACGTCTCAGTCCCTTGAAAAGTTTTTCCTCCCATAGCCTTGAATTCCTTGCACGTCTTTGCAAAAGTGTCAACACGAGGAGGAGGAGGAGGAGGAATGGGTGCAACTAGGGGTGGAGGAGTATCCGCTGGGCCTGCAGTGGTGGCCCTAGCCTCCAAGTATCTCCTAAACCACCCTGGAATCGTCACACCTTCTGGGAGATTAAGATCTTCAGCCATGCTGAAACGAAAAAGGAAAGATTCAAAATGGAGAATTCGAAAGAAAAAGATAAGGATGTGGCTATTTGGGATTATGTTTTTCATAAAAAATCTCTTTAAATAACATGTTTTTTTTTTGAAAGCACTTCTTCCAAAAATACTTTAGAAAAAAATATTTTTCTAAAAAAAATTTTTATCTGTTCTGGTAACCTTATGCCCTGATACCACGTGTAACACCCCACGTCCATTAATGTCACTCACAAAGGGAATGCATTAACTTCCATGGAGGTTTTAAGTGAATATAGAACAGTAAAATTACAACAAGACAGATATAAAATAGTACTTGGAAATTCAAAAACTTTATTTCATTGTAGCAGAAGTCAAAACATGTTTGATTACATCATAACACCATATTCAATGTCAAGTACAATATCTATCTTGATAAAACAAGTACATAATCCCATTACATGAATAGCCATTAAAAAGAAAGATAACAGGCTGGACTTTACTTAAGCAGTCCAAGCTTTCCAGAAGATAAGCGATCCAACTAGACTCCACTAGAACTTGGCCCAACCTGCGGACCTGAAGGGAGAAAAAGGATGGAAAAGAGGGGGTCAGACATAAAGTCTGGTGAATATGATAATTCTACAATACTATTACCAAAATAACTGGACTAAGGCATAAGCTGGAAAACAAGAAAATGTCTATGAAGAGCAGATTAAGGACATAGACAATCGCTAAAGGCAACGTTATAGGCGCTCCTAAATACTAAAGGATAAACACTATACTGCACCACACCAGTCACCCTAAAGATTCATCCCACTTAGCTTCACTTAGAAACTTTCCCAATGGCTTTACGTACCCCTAGCTGACTACATAGGTGCCGCCTGCCCCTATCTCCACTAGGTGTACCCTACTTCCCATTATTCGATCGGCTCCCTAACTCGTAGATACCCGTGCTGGCCCCACAGTGGGGTGTATCACACCCCTAAAGTGGCAACCTGATACAACGGACATGCACGGCTTATACCTACACGATGCAACAACGTCTTACCTACCAGCCCGGGTCCACACACGCATATGAAACCCGTTGGACTTGCGTTGCCACCGCTCCCTGTTTTGGCCTCTTATAGTCAAACCCAGTATGCGTCTCCCGTCCTCAACTTGGGTCGAGCCCACAAAGATACGTTTTGGGATACTAGTTGAAATGGGCCCCCACTATTTACCACAAGCATTCCACCTAAGCTTGTCCCCATTAGTCCATCCCACTTAACCCACTTAGTCATGTTCATTTACATGTGTGTTTGGTTAAGTCTAATCGTGTTTCAAATGCCTCTAAAGGCAACCACCAGATTCCTCATGCCACCCAAGGCACCCACTTAACCCCCATGTCCCACCTTACATGATTATCTGGTTAAGTATTTCTTAGTTCATTAAGGCCATAACCTCATAAAAACCTCTCACATTAGACTGGCATTTATGGCAGTTGGATTTGCCGGGCGGGTCCGGGCAGTCTTACACCATAAAAGAGTCTAACCTCATGTCTTTACAACTGTTATGCTTTAGTTTGGGCCTAGGACCTCTCACATTGGGCCGACATTTGTGACTGCTGGATTTGCCGGGCGGGTCCGGGCAGGTTTACATCACAAACGGGTCCAACCTCGTGTCCCAAGCATTGATTATTAATAATAATCCACTTTCCCCCAATTTTAATAATTCCCTACTTGAATTATTAATTACTTCCAATTTTTAACAATGTCCATAATTGACTCAATTATGGACATCCATTCATGGTATGCAAAATCTTACAAAATTGCACCCAATTTATTAATTCCTAATATTACCCCTACCCCACGTTTGAACGTTTATTCGCAAAATATATGTTAGACTCGAATAGCCTAACTCATAGCATAAAAGAGATTATCATAATAACAACATGTATAAGTGACCAAATGAATCATAATAAGGGGTGAAACTTGCATATGTCCAACTTGCATAGATTATACATGTCATGGACCTAAAGTTGTCAACTTGTTCAAAATTCACCTAATATAATCTCAATCAATTTTCATAAACTTACATATGAACATGTGTGAATCAACATCATCTAATTTTTTTAACAACATGGTTTTATATGGGTACACCTAACTCAATAGGCAAATTCCCATAATCAAGTTTTATTTAATTATAGTTTCAAGTTTATGGGTACACCTAACCTAATAGGCAAATTCCCATAAACAAGATCCATTTCAATTAAAAAAAACATAACTTTAAGCATGTTCCAACAACATCATGATTTTACAACATAATATAGCATGATTTATAACATGGCATAGTATGATAGTATAACATAGCTTGACATGATTCTCAACATAGCACGACATAGCATAAGAGAATTTACAACATAGCATGACATAGCATATATAATTTACATCATACGACAACATAATAACATAATAAGAGATCCACAATATATAGAATTTACAATTACAAATCACGTCACTTTCTTGTGATCCATTCATAACTGAGTCAAATTAGTTTGTAATAGTCTTGTGAGAATCATTATACTCACCAACAAAAAGAAGAGAATTAGAGAGAGAGTTCTTTGGTTTGATTTGTTTTGTTGAGTAGAATTTAGTTGTAGTAGATTAGGCTTCCTCTTCTTAGTTTGTGACGGCTACGCTGAACTCCATGGCAGCAGCATGACGGTAGCTTCTCTAATTTTACAAGTGATTTAGGTTTAGGGTCTACCCACTTATTTATAGATTTTAGAATGCATTTAGGCCATTAGATTTAACCTAGAAATAACCACAGCCGTTCAGACAAGATGGGGTTTATCTTGTTGACTCAGCAATGAGTCAGAAGTGACTCAGCAAACACTCAGCAATATATATATAAATATATATATATATATTCTAAAATGTACACATTAGATACATCCCCCCTTTTACACACTTATTATTGTTTTTAGCAACTTTAGTGTTAATAGAAAATTCGGGGTGTTACAAAACCCCACACGGGTGTTGGGATGAAAATTTACATACACTAATCCCAATATTCTGTTGTATGTTGATCGTTAGATCGACAAGCTGTGATGAGCATTATTATTTAATTTTAACGCTTACATAGTGCAAATTACACTTTGGATGTAGACGGATGATTTGATGATTATACTGATATTATCCTATATATGATGTGTGTGAAATCCATGTAATCCAAATTATATGGTAAATGATTGAGTCGCATTTCGATTCAGGTGTTCTTTTTAATAAGAGTATTTTTACATTTGAATTTTTCTTTTTATATAAAGTATATAATTTCATAAAATATATTGTTAATCAAGTATATGTTAAAACAAAGAATATTTGTAAGATAAAAAATTTTAATATAAAGAAAACTTCCCATTTAGAGTCCTTTATATAAAGAATATTTTAATGATTATCTTAAAATATGTTCTTAAAAGATTATTAGGATTTGCAATTATATTTTGTGATATGAAGTAAATTGAGATGTGAAGTGGATTTATCGTGGACGATGTTTTAAACGACGTTTTTCCTTTAATCCAATTTACATTGAAATTATTATTTGGAATTTATAATTCTATTTTATAGTTTTAAAAAGGCATTTACTAAGAATCAAGTTTTCCAATTTAATATATTAAATTGGAATCAAGTGGAAATTCGATTGGTAATAATCGAAATGGGCTTCTGTAAAAGAAGACCGATATTATATATGGAATTTAAGAGGCTTTGCCGTTATTCCATTTATATTATTAGTCCGATACAGAAATCTATATCGATTATGTACTGATTTGATTTCTGTGGAATTCCATATTTTGGAAATTGATTTGTAGATTTATCGTGAACTGTGTTTTAGAGGACACTAGTTCTTTGACCTATTTAAGACATGATTTATTGCTTAAAATAAATGATCTTGTAATAATGATTTTTGATATCATATCAATATTGGAGTTTTAATAAATCTTTTAAGGAAGATTTAAGATTTTATTTTCAGAGTTTATCTTTGATAAAATTAATGAGAATCTTCTAATATGAATATCTTATTAAAAGAATATTCTGAGTTAGAATGTGGCGTAATGTGTGATCTTCCAATATTTGCTTTCTAATCACAAAATACGCGAGTTATTCAGAAAGACCGGGTTTAACCCATTCTGAATAATCATCACGACGATCAAGAGTCGAAGATGAAGACGGTGGTTGAAGACCGAAGGTTTTCACATCGTTGGGATGATGATGACTGGTATCTTGAATTGGGATTGGCCTTCCAAAGCAAGGTATTTAGAAATGATCATCCAAACGCATTTGGAGATCGACGGACATGTTGTTTCGCTCAGACCCAGAGCGGACTTGTAAATGGATTGTGTGTCTGACATTGTATTCCTTTCTACTGTATTTGTTGAACGCTACTGATTATATATTTCTGTTTTGTGGTAAAGAATTTATTCTTTACTTATCACCCTTCTCTAAGACGTATGAGCTTAGAGGTTATATATATATATATATATATATATATATATTGGTAGATGATCAATAATATGGTAGTTTCTAACAATGTGACATGCTAAGATGCAAATGATCAAGGTTTTGTTGAAAAGCAAGCCTTGTGGTTGATGGTCAAAGCACAGTCTCTTTAGGCATAACTTTGTGTATATCGTGACTTCGCGAGCCTCACACACCGGTTGAGTCTAAAACAGGAGAAGGGAACGCAGGGAGTGCACACGTTTCTTTCTAGCTAGAATTGTGTCGGTGTTTAAACTGGCTCACATTTGCTTATGTGGTTGTTGGAATTGTTGCGAGGCCTCGGTTTATTCTTATTGGTCGCCCTCGGCCGATTTGTAGGTCCAATAGCATTGGCGAGCATGTGTTCAGGCATAACTAATCCACTAAAGTATTTGTGGACCGGCCCTGCTATATCCAAGGGTTCGCCAGCGTCCGAATCCTGGGACATTTCTAGAGTGTCTCGAATCGATTAGGAGCTCTTCCCTAGCCTTGACTTATGATGGAAACCCAATTTTCAATACGCCCTTGCGGTTTTGATTGTATATCTAGTATGGCGACATAGTAGATGGTAGCTATGCCGTCTAGGATTGATATTATATTTGAAATGTTTTAAATATATATATACACACACTAATAATAATACCATTTTTACGTATCAAGCATCTTTTGATCATTATAAGGTAAAACCCTATCCTTCAGTTTGCGTTGCATTGTGTGATGGGACGTGGGTCTTATAATGGTTTCATTTTTCGAAAAAGCATTGCGTTATTTGACGATTTACTTTATTTATGCACTGGTAATCAAATGGAGTAAACTCGTTCCGCGTTAGCGACGTGGTCCTATGATTAGCCTATTTATTAGATAAGTTAAGTATAGAATTCTCACACCAGTCCCACGACTGACCTGTAGTTTGTTTCACTTTGCAAACTCAGGTGCCCTCTTTTCACACGGGCAGTCGAGTAGCTTTTTTGCAGATATAGCCAAGCAGGATCCTGGATTGAAGCCTGAAGCTGGGTCCAGAATATTGGTAGCCTTTCATTGAGATTATTTCTGCTGCAATGTATTAATCTATTGTAAATGTAAATGTATCTTCCGCTGTATTATTTATCGATGTACTCTGATATTCTGTACTCTTATGTAACATTTATTATTAATGTTATAAAAGTCTGTGTTGTTGTTCTTATGTGTTGTACGCCCAAAGTTAACGTATGCGCCATTTGAACGGTCTTGATCGAATGGGGTCGGGCAAAATCCGGTCGTTACAGCTGGTATCAGAGCTCAGGTTTGCTCTAATCTTTGGGGTACAATTCATTAGAACTGAACAGAAGACTCATCGGAGGTTGGATTATCAATATCCAATAAGAATACTCATTAAAGATAGGATCAGCTGTATCCTAGAATGAGAATACTCATTAGAGATGGGGTTAGCAATGCCTTAGAATGAGTTAGAGTGGAAAATTTATAATTAACGTACTTGTTATTATATATATAATTCGATTTTAGAAAATATGATTTTGAATATATTAAAGTTATATATTTTTGAAAATTTAATCAACTAATTGATTGATGATTGTGTTGTGTGAATATGAGTTCAACTAATAAAATGATTAAACAATTAAAGAATGAGAATTAAATTAGTTAAATAAATAATTTTAGCTTCATTCCCTTTTCGAGGACGAAAATATTTTAAGTGGGGGAGATTGTAACAACCCGCAAATTCTTAACCAATTTAAAAATTTTATTTTAGAAAATTTTAATAAATTTTGAGGATATAATATAATTTATATAAATAATAATGGCTAGAATTTATTTTAATCGAAGTTAAAACGAATAAATTTAATTTAAATATAAATGGAGTTAGAAACGGCGCGGTAGTTTTAAAATTTTAAATTTTGAACTTTAACTGAATGTACAGGATTCAAAATAAATCAGAATTGAGTGAAACCAGAAATATTTAAATTTGTTTAACCATATCTTTCTAACGAATCTGGAAAATTGAAATTTCATAGCGGGAATCAAAAGTTATGGCCAATTCAATATTTAGAAAGGTCGCTGTAAAATTTATATATATAATATATATGGCCCGAAGGGCTACTTTTCACATATGAAGGAATTTCGACTCGAAACCACTTCCATTGAGTCTAGAATGATGATTTTGCATTTAAAAAGTATAAACACTTATATATTTTGAGTTTCGGGATTTATTTGTTTAAAAATGTATTTTTAATATTAAATATATACGCCTTGAAAATAGTCATTTTTCAAACGACCTCCGTATTCGACGAAACCACTTTTATTGGAACCGGAATGTCAAATTATTACTAGGTTTCAATTTTCGAGTTAATATGTAAGCATGGCGAAAGAAAATGTATTTTGACTATTTCAGTTAAATTTAAACGACTTGAAAATAGCCAATTTTCAAACAGTCTCAGAATTCAACGAAATTAGTCTTGTTAGAACCTTATGTTATAAGAAAGCTAAAAATAATTTATTTGGAATTTTCTGAGATCGTATGTGGCCCCCGGTGAATTTTAATGTAAGATTTAATTAATTAAATAAATGATTTATATATTAAATTAAATAAAAAGTGGGCTGAGATGACCAAACGGGCTAACGGGACCTATTCCATCGCGTCCGGGACGGGAGTATTTGCCTAGGGACATCTTTTGTTGGGCAGGAGTTGGAGAGATTAAGAAGAAACGGGCCATTTTTGAATTAAAAGAATAAAATAATATATACATACACTGCATTATACTATTCACCGTATAACCCTAATCCATCTCTTCCAGCCGCCGTTCTCATTGTGTCAATGGCCAGAAATGTTCCTTTTTCTCTCCTTAATTTCTTCCTCCACACAACAGATTAAAACACAAATCATATACCAAATTGAAGAGAATTTCGTCAGCTTCGATTTCATATGGAGACGACTAAAAACCATAGAGAAACTGTTGAGTTTCTGACATGAGAAGGTCGGCCGTTTGCACCGCCCCCGAGATCACCTCGGGCCACCGAGTTGGCCGAGACCGCCGGCGACTGGGGCGTCTTCCCTTCTCCTTCCACGTGGCGTGTCCTGATCGTGCACCAGTGCCTCGATCCGCGAGCAAATCTCTACCCTAGTTTCGAAGCTATGTGAAATATCATCGGCCTAAGTTCTGAACATAGAAGAAGGTTTAATATTTTAATATTATTTATTTATTTAATATTTAATTTATTCAATCTTTAAATTCAATAACTCTTTCATACGAGGGTTGTTTTACGAACCGTAAGTTGTGTTGGACTCGTCTTTCCGAGATCTTCGCCAACTGTAACGACCTGACTTATTGACCGCCTCAAGTTGATAGTTAAATCAACTCGAAAACAACCAAAACGACAGATTGTTATTGCTTATGAAGTTTAAATACAAATCATCATAGAATCGCAACCACAGAACACAGAGTAACTCACAGCGGAAGTAAAAATGTATATACAATATTACAATTCTTTTAAATTTACATGATATCAGAGTACCAAAATAAACATAGGTGTGGCGGAAGAATAAATATAGAGTCATATAGCATTCGGTAAATTAGCAGAGATGGGCATAACTGAATATGGTAGATGAACGGCTGGATCTCCAACGAATCATAAGCTCTAACAGATATATCTACAAGATGAAATACTCGGTCTGACCCGGGCATTTTGCAAAGAATGAAACAAACAAAATACACGAGTTAGGAATAACAGTCTCATATAAGTGAATTAAATCAAATGCAGTGTTAACTGAAATGTACAATAACTTAAAGGATGTTTGGGATTCCCATCCTCTAAGGATCCGCCAAACTAATACATATATATAATAGTACGCTATTACTGTAATGTCTATTCAGTAAAGTAAATGTACTGAAAATAGCGTAAGCGGGATTACATTTTTACCCTTACACCGTTTATAATACCGTAGTCTATACCGTACCGTAAATCGATGGCATCAGAGGGCACTCCATAGGTACGATACAAATCAAAATCGTAGAGCCAGAGCTAAATCCGAGACAGTCGAATTTTCAGCCATATCGATGTGAGAACTCTAATTTTTATTATTTAATTTATTATAAATTATTTTTCTCGTGTTAAAATTAATTGTATTGTGATGTTAATTCAGATCTGAAATGTTCTGTGTTGTATGAATTGTTGATTGTTGCTTGTGGTATGTTTGTTGGTCATGTTATGCTAGATCCGCACTGAAATTTCATATATTGTTGAATTTTAATTGCGATTAGAAAATTAAATCTAAATTTAGATTTAAATCATATTTTATTCAGATCTAGTTGCTCTAATTTATTTTAAAATATTATTTTTATTATTTTTAAATGAACAATGAAATGTGAACGATAAATAAAAATTTATTTTTATTTGTTGATGTTACAATGAAATTTGAACGACAAGTAAACGTATCTTTATTTGTTGATACTACAATAGAATTGGAACAACGAATAAAAACTCATTTTTTTATTTGTTGATGTTACCATAGAAATTGAACGAAATATAAAACCTTGTTTTTATTTGTTTACTCTGCAACTGGATTTCAACGACAAATAAAATATTATTTTTATTTGTTTATTTACAATAGAATATGAATAACAAAAATAATATATTTTTATTTGTTTCCATTACAACAGAATTTGGCTAACAAGTAAAATCCTATTTTTATTTGTTTACATTTAGAACACGGTTTATGAATTACAGTAAAAATTTCCTCTTTACTATTACCTTAAACATAAGAGGTGACAGAATAAAATACTAAATTTTATTGTTGATATTACAAACATATTGGAAATAAAACTTTATTTACATTGTATTTGTAAATTAAAGGTTATATTTGAAAACCACCTCTTGTTTACATTTTTTTTATGTAAATAAAAATACATGTTTTGGAAATCACAATTTTGTTTACATTTTATATGTAAATAAGAAATTATTTTCAGAAGTTACATTTTTGTTCGCAAATATATTTTAAAATATAATTCATTCTTTTATTTGAATTTACTGATGCTAATAAACTTTAAAAATAAAATTTATTCTTTTATTTGCATTCACCAATGCAAACATACATAGAAAATAAAGTTCGTTCTTTTATTTGGAATCGTCAATGCTAATATTCACTGAAACTAAAGTCTATCTTTTTATTTACATTCACCAATACAAATGTACACATTTTTAAAGATTGAATAGAATTTGTTAAAGATATACTTTGAAAATAAATTTTCTTCTCTTATTTACATTCACTAATGTAAATATAATTTGAAAACAAAACTATTCTTTGTTTGCATTCATAAATGCAAATACTTATTTAAATAGAATTTGATCTTTTATTTACATTCACCAATGTAAATACACATTGGAAATGAGGTTCTTTTTACATTCACTCAAGTATACTTTTAAATAAAAATAAAAATTTACATTTTGTTATTTGCACTCCTTGTTGCAAATAAAACCTTAAAATAAGGTTCATCTTTGTTTGCAATTCATTAATGCAAACAAACCATCAAAATGAAAACTGCATTTTTGATTTATAATTTTCATATGTATAAAATATTGTTTGAGAGTTGCATTTTTATTTGCATCCTCCAATGCAAATAAAATATGAATTAAATCTTTCATTTTACTTTCAAAATTAAGAGTTACCCTTTTATTCACATTTTTAGATATAAATAAAGGATAAGATTTAAAAGTTACATTTTAGCACATTCTAGTTGTAGCAAAAGAGATAATGTTTCATTTTATTTTCATTTTTAAGGACAATAGAAAGAATAGTTTTTAGAAGTGCATTTTTATTTCAATTCTATATGAAATGGAAAGAGCCAATTTGTCAAATGTCTTATATGAAAAGGGAGTTCTTTTTGTCACTTTAAAAAAAGAATGAATTGAAAATGTTTATTTAAGATTTTTTAAAAGAATTCATATATTTATCATTAAAGTAAAATAGACAAAAACACTTATCTTGTCTAAATTAAAAGAATGACACAAAATATAGAATTGGAATATTTTATTAGAATTAAAACACAAATTAATCACTATCATAAATTTATATTAGTTAAAACCAATTATTCATTTTTGTTTATTTACATTAGTTAAAAACAATTATTTATTTTAGTCAATTTATACTAGTTAAACCAAAATATTCATTTTGTCAAAAATATTCAGTTTTGTCAAAATGAATTAGTTACAAAAATTTATATATAGATATATATATATGTTATGTTTGGCAAGATATATACTTGTCAAGATAGGTTAGTTAAATCAAAATTATCCCTTTTGCCCCATTAAAATTGTCAAAACAATATAACCATTTTTGCTTGAGTTTAAACTAGCAAAATAGAAATTGTCAATAGAGACAAAGTTATTATCCTTATTCGTTCATTGCAATAGAATTTTGTATAATATAAAAGAGACATTTTCTTGTCATGGTTATATATTGTGTATTACACTTCCATTCACAAGTTACCCGACTTGTTTATGTGATTGGGACGATCATTTCCACACATCGCCCAAGTGCACAAATTAGTATATTATTTGTTTATTGGTTGAAACCCCACACGGGTGTGGGGATGAAAATTTACATACATTAATCCCAATGTTCAGTTGTATGTTGATCGTTAGATCGACAGGCTGCGATGAGCGTTATTATTTAATTTTAACGCTTACACAGTGGAAATTACACTTTGGATGTAGATGGATGATTTGATGATTTTACTGATATTATCCTATATATGATGTGTGTGAAATCCATGTAATCCAAATTATATGGTAAATGATTGAGTCGCATTTCGATTCAGGGGTTCTTTTAAATAAGAGTATTTTTACATTTGAAATTTTCTTTCTATATAAAGTATATAATTTCATAAAATATATTGTTAATCAAGTATATGTTAAAACAAAGAATATTTGTAAGATAAAAATTTGTAATATAAAGAAAACTTCCTATTTAGAGTCCTTTATATAAAGAATATTTTAATGATTATCTTAAAATATATTCTTAAAATATTATTAGGATTTGCAATTATATTTTGTGATATGAAATAAATTGTGATGTGAAGTGGATTTATCGTGGACGATGTTTTAAACGACGTTTGTCCTTTAATCCAATTTACATTGAAATTATTTTTTGGAATTTATAAATCTATTTTATAGTTTTAAAAAGGCATTTTCTAAGAATCAAGTTTTCCAATTTAATATATTAAATTGGAATCAAGTGGCAATTCGATTGGTAATAATCGAAATGGGCTTCTGTAAAAGAAGACCGATATTATATATGGAATTTAAGAGGCTTTGCCGTTATTCCATTTATATTATTAGTCCGATACAGAAATCTATATCGATTATGTACTGATTTGATTTCTGTGGAATTCCATATTTTTAAAATTGATTTGTAGATTTATCGTGAACTGTGTTTTAGAAGACACTAGTTCTTCACCTGTTTAAGACATGATTTATTGCTTAAAATAAATGGTCTTGTAATAATGATTTTTGATATCAGATCAAAATTGGAGTTTCAATAAATCTTTTAAGGAGGATTTAAGATTTTATTTTCCGAGTTTATCTTTGATAAAAT
Organism: Allium sativum; assembly: GCA_030737875.1. NCBI lineage: Eukaryota > Viridiplantae > Streptophyta > Magnoliopsida > Asparagales > Amaryllidaceae > Allium > Allium sativum. The sequence continues at coordinate 1,002,151,979 of CM060912.1, forward strand.
TAATGAGAATCTTCTAATATGAATATCTTATTAAAAGAATATTCTGAGTTGGAATGTGGCGTAATGTATGATCTTCCAATATTTGCTTTCTAATCACAAAATACGTGAGTTATTCAGAAAGACCGGGTTTAACCCATTCTGAATAATCATCACGACGATCAAGAGTCGAAGATGAAGACAGTGGTTGAAGACCGAAGGTTTTCACATTGTTGGGATGATGATGACTGGTATCTTGAATTGGGATTGGCCTTCCAAGGCAAGGTATTTAGAAATTATCGTCCAAACGCATTTGGAGATCAACGGACACGTTGTTTCACTCAGACCCAGAGCGGACTTGTAAATGGATTGTGTGTCTGACATTGTATTCCTTTCTATTGTATTTGTTGAACGCTACTGATTATATATTTCTGTTTGGTGGTAAAGAATTTATTCTTTACTTATCACCCTTCTCTAAGATGTATGAGATTAGAGGTTATATATATATATTGGTAGATGATCAATAATATGGTAGGGACTGACAATGTGACATGCTAAGATGCAAATGATCAAGGTTTTGTTGAAAAGCAGGCCTTGTGGTTGATGGTCTAAGCACAGTCTCTTTAGGCATAGCTTTGTGTATATTGTGACTTCGCGAGCCTCACACACCGGTTGAGTCTAAAACGGGAGTCGGGAACGCAGGGAGTGCACACATTTCTATCTAGCTAGAAGTGGTGTCGGTGCTTAAACTGGCTGACATTTGCTTATGTGGTTGTTGGAATTATTGCGAGGCCTCGGTTTATTCTTATCGGTCACCCTCGGCCGATTTGTAGGTCCAATAGGATCAGGGAGCGTGTGTTCAGGCATAACTAATCCACTAAAGTATATGTGGACTGGCCCTGCTGTATCCAAGGGTTCACCAACGTCCGAATCCTGGGACATTTCTAGATTGTCTCGAATCGGTCAAGAGCTCCTCCCTAGCCTTGACTCATGATGGAAACCCAATTTCCAATACGCACTTGCGGTTTTGATTGTATATCTAGTATGGCGACATAGTAGATGGTAGCTATGCCGTCTAGGATTGATATTATATTTGAAATGTTATATATATATATATATATATACACACACTAATAATAATACCGTTTTTACGTATCAAGCATCTTTTGACCATTATAAGGTAAAACCCTATCCTCCGGTTTGCGTTGCATTGTGTGATGGGACACGGGTCTTATAATGGTTTCATTTTTCGAAAAAGCATTGCGTTATTTGACGATTTACTTTATTTATGCACTGGCAATCCAATGGAGTAAACCCGTTCCGCGTTAGCGGCGTAGTCCTGTGATTAGCCTATTTATTAGATAAGTTAAGTATAGAATTCTCACACCAGTCCCACGACTGACCTATAGTTTGTTTCACTTTGCGAACTCGGGTGCCCTTTTTTCACACAGGTAGTCGAGTATCTTTTTTGCAGATATAGTCAAGCAGGATCCTGGACTGAAGCCTGAAGCTGGGTCCGGAATATTGGTAGCCTTCTGCTGAGATTAGTTCCGCTGCAATGTATTAATCTATTGTAAATGTAAATGTATCTTCCGCTGTATTATTTATCGATGTACTCTGATATTCTGTACTCTAATGTAACATTTATTATTGATGTTATAAAAGTCTATGTTGTTGTTCTGATGTGTTGTATGCCCAAAGTTAACGTATGCGGAATTTGAACGGTCTTGATCGATCTTGCGATCGATTGGAGTCGGGAAAAATCCGGGTCGTTACACAAATTATAACTGAGTTATGAAATAATCGACGATTAGGGATAACCGGAAGATTTAAGTTAGATTTGGAGAACTAGATTAATATACATAAGAACGAGATTGGAATTTAAATATAATGAAGTTTAAGCATTTATATTCAAATATAATTAGAAACAAACTCGCCGCAGCGCGGTCGTTCGTAATTTAGCATTTCGAACTTTAATTGAGTATATAGAACTCAATTTTTGAGACGACCTGAACTTCCCCATGAAGGAAAGCACGGATTACCTTGAGGACAAGACGAATCGAAACACAAAAAGAAGAACATTTCATTGCTTATTACAATAATTCCATCAGATTACAAGAATATACAGAGTACAAATAAATATTATACAACAGAAAAAAATATCAGAGATTACAATAAATTTCATAGCAGCGGAAAAACAATAGAAAACACAACTGGAAGTAATACACGGATACAGAGCTTTCCGAGCATCGTTCCGAGCATGGTTAGGGACAACTCTGGTTGGGCTGGATTTGGAGTTAACATATGTTATCAGGCTTTTTGGAGAATTAGAAAATTAAATATTTATAATATTATAAAAACCCTTGGACTTAGAATTTCCAACCCTAATTCTAAATATCATAATAGCCGCCGCCCCTCTTGAACGAATGGCCAATATTCTCAATTTTTGTTCCCTCAATCATTCCCAATCTGATTTAGATTAAATTACAACACCAAAGCAAAATTTGAACAGGAACATGAGCTCTTTAAATTGATAAGGTTGTGATCAAATTTCATCAAATATAAGGTGCGAATTCAGGGGTCAAAGGAGCCACGTTTAAGCTCGGTTTCTGAGCTCCCTAGGGCACTGAGTTCATCATGCTTCACGGCGGCGGGGCGTGTGACGATGGCGGTTCGAATGGAAGTGGTGGATCGATGGTCACGGGTCCGGTTGGTGGTGCGACGGGCCGGGAAGGAGTCGATGTTTGGGTTTGAGAACATACGGGTTTCTAAATATGACGGCTAAAAGGGGGATCTGAGATGGACGGGCCAGATTTGATGATTAAGGTTGATAAGAGAAATTAGTTTGATTAATTATATTTAAAATGTATAAATGTTTAATACCTTATATCTTTGTCAAATGTAAACAGAATTCAGTGAAATAAAATCCATTAGGATCGTGATGAAGAACACTTCACAATGAAACTGACTGATAGACAAATGGAGCACTTTGAAAATTCGGACAAAAAGCAATGTGAGAATTCTTTATTTTTAATAATTAAAATTTATTTATTTCCGATCATGTTAGAAATCAAATCTGCTGTTGAATTCAATTTGTTATATACGTGATTTGATTGGGTTGATAATACTGTTATTGACGTGTGGATTAGAATTATCATGTTTGTTAAAATAAGATTGTTGAAAATAAATATATCCTGTTTGTTATGAAATAGTTGAAATTAAACATATCATGTCTGTTTAGTTGAAAACAAATATATCCTATTTGTTTTGTTGAAAACCAATATCTTATGTTTGTTAAGATAAAACTATTGAAACCAAAATATCAATTTTGGTTAATTAGAAATTTGTTAACAAAAAGGAAAATTATCATATATATATATATATATGTTTGTTGAATTAGAAATGTCATCAAAAAGGAAAATTATCATTTATATGTTTTATTGAATTAGAAATATCGACAAAAAGGAAAATTATCATTTATATATGTCTTGTTGAATTAGAAATGTCAACAAAAATAAAATGTTAACTTTGACAAAAATATCATTTTTGTCATAGAATGTTAAGTTAAATAGAAATATCATTTTTGTTATAAACTGTTAAGTTTGACAAAAATATCATTTTTGTTATAAAATGTTACATTAGAATAAAAACATCATTTTGTTAGTATATATTATGTTAAAACAAACCATGTCATTTTTGTTATTATAAAATATTTGTAAACAAATGTATCATTGTTGTTATAATAAACTAGTTGTGAACAAATATGTCATTTTTGCTGAAAACAAATATATCATTTTGTCGTGACAAAAGTATTGAAAACAAAATTATCAATTTTTGTTGTAACCATATAGAGGAGCAAAATTATTAGTTTTTGTTGAAACCTAAAAGTTAAAACAAAAACACTCATTTTTGTCAATATAGTTGTTGAAATTAAAATAAATATTTTTGTCAAATAAATTAGTCAAAATGGAAAATGTTACATTGAAATAAAAATAACATTATCTGTTAAAATGTTACATTAGAACTCTCCATTTATTATCATTGAAATATAAGAAAATGTCATGACACTAAAACTCTCCTTTTATTTTTATTGGAAATATAGGAAAATGTTATGACATTAAAACTCTCTTTTTATTTGTCATTGAAGAACACAGAAAATGTTACGTTAAAATGTGGTAATGATAAAATTCACATTTTTATTGTATATGTAGAAAAGATTAAAAAAAATGTTTATTTATTAGAAATGAAAATGTGTTAACTATAAAACTCACATTTTTATCGTATATGTAGAAGAGATGAAAAATGATCATTTATTTGAAATAAAATATTGAAACATCAAAAATCATATTTTTAATGTAAGAATGAAATGAGATATTCATTGTATTGAGAAAAAGGTGAAAGCATTAAAAATTCTAATTTTAATGTAAAGTATTATTTATGTAAAATATACGGTGTACAGATAAAAATGTGAAAACATTAAAAATTCCATTTTTAATGCAGGGTATGTTTTATGTAAAATATACATTGTATAGATAGAAATGTTGAAAAACATTAAAAGTTATATTTTAATGTAAAGATAAGATTTATGAAATATTCATGGTTGAGGTATAAATGCTGAAACATTAAAATTTACATTTTTAATGTATCGAATGAATATATGTAAAATATTCATTATATGACTATAAATGCTGCAACATTAAAATTTTCATTTCTAATGTACTGAATGAATATATATAAAATATTCATTATAATACTATAAATGTTGAAACATTAAAATTTACAATTTTAATGTGCTGAATGAATATTTGTAAAATATTCATTATATGATATAAATGTTGAAATATTAAAATTTTAACATATGAATGCAAAATATAAAATTGACATGTTATGGTTGATTGATTGAATGGATTATGCTCAACAAGTTTATGAGCAAAATATTTTTTTTACATTAAGCATTGAGTTGGTTAAAAATATCTATGTGCTAACACTTGTGAAACACTTCACGATTTGACTATAAGGTGTTTGGCGATATTGTTTATTTCAAAATTAATGAACGATTCTGAAAAGTGATTTTCTTAGTTAAAGAGAAGAATCATTCCCGATTTTGGACAGGGAATGTTTTATAAAATGTTTTATAAAACAGAAAGGATTTCGAGGACTAAACCTGACCATTCCAAAATGATTTAGAAAAGTACTATAGTTTGAAAGTACCTGTGATTATTATGTTATGAAATGATTTTCCCTACTTCGGGATATAAAATAATTTAGCAAGTATGTGGCTGAAGATGCGGGTGACCCAAAATTGACTAACAGTATGAGTTCGTGCATGTCTTCCCTAATTGGTGGGATGGTGCATTGTTAGTGTAGCTGCGGTTATATATATATATATATATATATATATATATATATATATACACACACACTTGATTAGGGTGCATACTGCCCGGTCCTGAGGGAACGTAACTGATATTTGGTTTCATACTTGTTTTTGTATGAATTATTATGTTTTTGGAATTCATATTTCCAAATGTTTTGTTTTCAAATCCTGAAGTGAAATCTACTTTATTACAAAAGCTAGATATGTATTTCAAATGATTTGAAATAAAAGAAATAAGGGTAATAAAGTCCAAGGAAATAATTTCTGTAAAGTGAATTGGATTTTGAAATCTAAGTTTAGAGATTAAGCCTAAACGGTTAGATGAAGGATTTGCATGTTGATTGATGCATTGTAGATCCATATGTTTATTTATTGTTGGGAATTATGCACTAGCAATCCAATAAAGTAAACCCGTTCCGCGTTAGCGGCGCGGTCTTGTGATTAGCCTTATTGTTTAATAGGTTAAGTTAGAATTCTCATACCAGTCCCATGACTGACTCGTAGTTTGTTTCACTTTGCAAACTCAGGTTGAAACGACACGGATTTTGCCCGGACCAAATCGATTGCTAAATCGACCAAGACCGTTAGAATCCCGCATACACTAACTCCGGGCATACAACACATCAGAACAAATAACAGAAGACTTTTATAAACATCATAATAATGTTACATCAGAGTACAGAATATTAGAGTATATCGAAATATAATCAATACAGCTGAAGATGATTTTACAATAAACGTAATATAATGCACAGCAGAAATAAATAAATTACACAGCGGAAGACGATAAACGCACTGGACACAGCTTTAAGCTTCGATCTAGAATCCTGCTCATATATCTGCAAAATAAACTACTCGACTACCGTGTGGAAAATAGGGGCACCCGAGTTTGCAAGGGAAAAGCAAACTACATGTCAATTATGGGACTGGTGTGAGAAACTTTAAACAGTTATAATTAACTTATTTAATAATATGGCATATCACGGGACCATGTCGCTAACGCAGAACGGATTTACCCCCATGAATGTCGGTGTATAAACAACAATCAATATAGGTATATGGATCTACTATGTATCAATCAACATGCAATATCCCATTCTCCCATTTAGATTAATCACCACACTTAGATTTTCCAAATCCAATTCAATTTACAGAAATTATTCCTTTGGACCGATTTCTATTTCAAATCATTTGAAATACATATCTAACTTTCTATAACAAAGTAGATTTCACTTCGGGATCTCAAAACAAATCGTTTGGAAATATGAATTCCAAAACATAACAATGCATACAAACAAGTTTGCAACCAAATATCGTGCTCCGCATCGACAAGGCAAAGGGTACGCACCTCGCAACTCGATATATAAATGTGCACCTACCCCACATAGGAGCAGGCTACACCGGCGATGCACCTCCCACACATAGACAGCATACACCGCCCTCTCACCCATACTTTTAGTCTCAGGGTTACCCGAATCTTTAGCCACATACTAAATCATTTCATATCCCGAAGTAGGGAAAATCATTTCACAACATAATAATCACAAGTACTTTCAAAATATAGTACTTCACATCAGCAATTCACACATATGATCAGTCACTATTAATCACATAACCTTTGAGCTCGTACGACTCAAAGAAGGGTGTTAAGCAAGAGAATAAATTCTCCGCCACCAAACAGATACATCATTAATAGCAACTAATTGAATATGTGATGAACTACAATGTAAAACCATAATACATTTCCAAATCATTTCGAAATCATCGGGTTTTAGGCCTCGAAATCCTTTCTGTTTTGTAAAACATTTTTATAAAACATTCCCTGTCCAAAATCGGGAATACATTTCTTTTCACTTAAGAAAAATATATCATTTCACAATCATTCATTAAATTCGAAATGAACACAACATCTCTAAACACCTTATCATCAAATCGTGAAGTGTTTCACAAGGTGTTAGCACACAGATATCTTTACCCAACCGAATGCTAAATGTAAAGGCATATTTTGCTCATAAACTGGTCGAGCACCATCCAAACAATCAATCAACCACAATCAATATCAACAACTAAGTAAATTTGGTTTAATCACATCACGTGTTTTGGTAAATTTAATCACCATTCATTCATCCAAATATAATTAAAGATTTATTCAAACTCCAATTGGTTTCATCTCTAAAATCCTTTCATATTGATTGTTCTACTTTTTGGAAATTAATCCTGCTTTTACTCGGGTTAAAGGACTAATGTCATTTAAACACAGTTCACGACCAACCCTAAATCCAATTTGATATTAAATACAAGGCCCTGAATAGAAAATATATCGGCTTATATTTAATATCAAATTCTGAAATCAACAAATATCATATTGGAATAACGATATATATATATCTTTCAAATTCCTCCACAATATATGTATAATCACGAAATCCAACATCGAAATATTCCGAAGACAATTTCGATCCAAATCCATTCCAATTCATATATTAGAAATTCTAGTTATTTTTAAAACCATTTCAAATCCAATTTATTTATTTAAAAATAAATAAATTATGATTCTAGTTAATAACTAGTTCATTTCGATAAAAGTCTATTTTTATCTTTTCAAATATGGGATTTTTCAGCCCAATTCTTTCCAAATCATTTATTATGATTTTACACAAATTATTGATATTTTTAATAATTTTATCAAGGCCCGTACAGTCGATTTCCATCAACGGCCATCGAATTGCACTTACAGCGACTTTTCCAAATTTGATTTGGACATAATTCCAAATCCAACCGTTAGATTTCTCTTGTATTTGTTATAAAGATCTTTTCGATACGAACCCAACGGTTCCGGTTTCAGGAAAATCCGACGGTCGGATCTCCAGTAATGTCCGTTCGAAGTCAATGATCGAAATTCGTGAACTGCCTCAGCGCGGCGCGTTCTATTCAGGCCATTATATTATATATATATAATATATATAATATATATTTCATTGATTTCCATTCAAAACCTATTTTATAAATCATTTTAAATTCGTTTTCAAAACGATTTCAGCTTCATATTCAATTTCTAATCAAAATTGAATATTCCATATACACGATAATTTTATCCAGTGTATATATATGTTAAAAATTATGTTTTTAACAATCAAATCTTTTTCATATATATATATATATATATATATCTTTTTCATTTCATATATATACCGTTTTCATTTCATATATATATATATATATATCGTTTTCATTTCATATATATCATTTTCATTTCATATATATATATATATATATATATATATATATATTTCACTTTTCAATATATACGATATTTTCACTTTCAGTATGTATACGATATTTTCAGTTTTCGATATATACGATTGTAACACCCCACATCCGTTAGTGTCACTCACAAAGGGAATGCACTAAGTTCTATGGAGCATTTAGGGTAAAAGATGCAGATAAATTACAAGACAGACAGAAATTAAACAGCGGAAAATAAAACTTTGCTTTATTGATAAAATAGTTTGTACAATGATTTCTTTACAATATCAGAGTATCATCTGTCTTACAAAATAAAGAAGCATAAAACAACATTTATATTCCCCGATTTTACAAGAGCCAGCCATAGCATTTGAAAAGAGAATTCAAGCAAACTTCGACGAATCTTCAAGCTGGGAAAGAGTGACAGTCCAACTTAACCTGAGCTATACTATTCCCTCCTTTACTACCTAGGGGGGGGGGGGGGACGGAAGAAAAGAAGACGAAAGAAAAACAGAGTCGGACATAAAGCCTGAGTAAGTTCAGTAACTTCTAGCATATGAACATGGAACAACAACAAAACGACATGAATTAACTGAATACAAGATAACACCATGATGATAGGGTTGGCAAGATTAGACAAGATTAACACAAGATATGCTAAGCTAAGATAAACTGGATATGCTCTAATACTTTCGCTGCTTTGCTATTTCCTTGTTATACTGGTTTCTATATCTCTGCACCGCCTAACTAGTGTCCCAACTAGTAACGATAACGTGATCCCAATCCCTGTAGTTTCCATTGCCTTCAGGCATACATTTATTATTTGTTACCTGGATCTAATCTAGGGTTTTCTATCAAGTGCTTTCTAGTTTCAACTAGAGTTTACGCTATCTGCTGAACGCTTCTTGGATTCAGGGTTTATGCCCCCTAGTCCAATCGATGCCCCCAAGTCTAGGACACACTACCTAGAGTGGTATATGTTCATATACTTCCCCACGCATGTATCGCGAACCGTTATCGCTTGTCTAGATGTACATGTCCTGTAATGTGCAGTCCGAGTCCTATGGCAGGGCAAATCAAGGAATACAGAACTCGGTCGGGAACTTTCAGATATCTGCCAATGCAGATGCTAAGGTCTGTTTTTATTCCAATAGCTATGGTCCCACTTGACCCCTCCCTCAACTAATGAAAGGCACACCTTGAAAAATGAGAACTATACGTAGGCCCCCGGTGCCCTACTATCCTATGGCCATCCTCACCCATAACTAGATAGCAAGTATATGGTCTTTTGGGGTTCTCCGCCTTTCCACTTCACGTATCTCGATTGACTCAAGATGAATGGTAGACGACGAGTTGCTATCACAGGACTACCATTTCTCACCGAATCACGCCGGTCCATCCTAGTCTTTAGGTTGCCATATATTGCAACCAAGGCATACCCCTGGTTCTTCTACACATACCTTTACCTCTATGAGCCTAGGAGGATCATCTGCAGCCTCACAAAGGGATACCAAGAGTACCCTCACGTCCCCTCGAAGCCTCAGGCTTCGTAACCCAATTCGTTGGAGCTTCCTTTTTACTCAAACGGACATTCGCTCCTTCCCGTGTTATACTAAGAATTACTACTTAGTTTTATTAACTAAGATTTACCACTTAGTTCCCAGAATCGTTGTTTTCTTAACTAAGGTTTACTACTTAGTTCCTTTCTCATCACTTTGGATTGGTTAAGTGTCATTAGTCAATTCAAGCTAACTTAACCCTCTTCATTTATCCTGTTAAACTGGTTAAGTGTTATCGGTATGACTTAACCCCACCACAAACCAAGTTATATTGGTTAGGTATTTCTTATTACTTAACCCTACCCATTCATCCTGTATTGGTTAAGTGTTCCTTTTTAACTTAACCATGCCCGTCTGTTTTAACTAGCATGTTATTAATGGGTAAGTATTATCCCTTCATGCTCTAGACTTAACCCTATTCCTTTATCACAATCTGATGGTTAAGTGTTCAAGTTTACTTAACCCTACAGTCTAGCCCAGCTATCATATCAAATTGGCTAAGTGTATTAAATCTTACTTAACCCCAACCTCTAGTCTAGTTAACATGTTAATTTGGCTAAGTGTATTAACTTTACTTAACCCCACCTTCTAGACTAGTTAACATGTTAATTTGGCTAAGTGTTTTCTTAGTTACTTAACCTCTACAAATCTCGTCTTGTTACCATGAGTTTGGTTAAGTTTCCCTATGGACTTAGCCCTCCGTTCTAGCTTAACTGTGCTAAGTTGGTTAAGTGTTCCTATGGACGTAACCCTCCCATTCTAGCTTAACTGTATGAACCTAACCCCACCTACCAGTCTTGTTATCATGTTGAATTGGTTAAGTGTCTTAGTTAACTTAACCCTAGCATCCTTGTTCTAGCTTTAACTAAATAAATTAAAGCCGCTACCACTCACATTAGACAGATATTGTTGCGATTACTGGATGTGCCGGTTGGTTCCGGGCAGGTTTACATCGCAACTCAGTCTAACCTCGGGTTAGGCATATTCGTGTTTTCTAAGTTCAAAGGGTTTTGATTAATTTTCAAATCATGTTTTGAAAGTAACCATCCCGTCCGTCGGATCAGTTAGGGAGAGCAGGAAACTTGTATTTTCCAAACCCAAGCCTAGACACTATCCTCTCTGTCACCCTAGAACTTTCTGGTGTTTCATTAAAAGAGATGTCGTTAATAAACCTTTAATTTTACTAAATTTACATTTCTCATTTAGGACAAATTCTATAAGTAAATCATTCCTAGTTTACTTATTTCCTAATTCCTCTTTTAATGTAAATTGTCAACATTTATTCTTAAGGCCCATTTTCCCCTCTATATCATATTTATGCCTTTTTGGTATGTAAACTATACCAAATTAAATGTCACTAACCATGATTTTGCTAAACCTGACAGGTACTCCCAATTAAGGCCAATTTCAAATTTATGCCAATATGCCAAATTAGCTAACCCAATACTGCTTTAACATTCTTATTATAGTTCATGTCAAACTAGACTTACTATTCTAGTTCACAGTTCATGTAAATGCTAGATTTATAAGTCAATACTATATTCAAATTACACATCCTATGTCAAATTTATCCAATTTGCATTTCTATGAACATGCCATAATACATGTTCCCAATTTATGCCAATTTCCATGTTTATAACTATGTTTTTAGTAAATTTCATATTTTGCCCAAATAGTATTCCCACCGTTCGTATAATCGTGATTCAATCTAGATTATAGATAAATCTAGATTCGTAGAAAGTAGGGAATGAACCAAAGATTGCTATGCAAAAGATAGACATAATAACTGGCATAAAAAGGGTTGAATAACGACGTAGGTTCAAGAACATGGGTAGACCTAACTTAATAGGTAAATTCCCAAGGTCTAAAAACAAAGAAAACCAAGAATAGACAGAATAGAGACGTAGGTTCAAGAACATGGGTAGACCTAACTTAATAGGTAAATTCCCAAGGTCTAAAACCAAAGAAAACCAAGAATAGACAGAGTAGATAGTTGGGTTTAGACCCAATTTCATAAAACTTAAGCAACACTTTCCTAGTCATGAATTATAGGTGTTTAATCACAGTTGTCCTTGTTATGTTATAGGCAATAGTTTATGTTTTCTAATCAAAGGCATAGGCTTGTTTTCATAGTCTAGGAAATAATTCTCATAGTCACAGTCACAGTCATAGGCAATGTTCATAGTCATAGGCAATGTTCATAGTCAAAGAGGCATATGGTTCTAAGGTCCATAGTTTCATAGTCACGCTCTTATTTGTCCTTGAATCATGACAGTTCTTAATTAGGTCCAAAGAAATAGGCACAGATTCGAATAGAAAGATTTGGCATACTCTTTTATTCCTTTAATTTCATGTCACGAAAAGAGAAACGTTCAAATCTGAGAAGTAACTGACTTACAGAAATTAGATTAGAATAGAAAGACAGTTGTTGCAGTCATTTGAATCTTCACTTGAATCCTAGCTTGACTTGAACCTCCTCTTGAAAGTCTCGAGCAGCATTTCCTCGTCTTGATTCATTTTATATATTTATCTTACTCACTTACTTATTCATTTCTCAGAGGCAGCATAAGGATAGAAAAGAATTGTGAATAGAGAAGAAGACCAGGGCTGTTTATATAGTGTAGAAGTCAACGAATCTGGTCAGAATGGCGTCCGGATACAGAAGAACGAACTAGGTTCAGAAAGCTGGAAAAAGGGGGGGTCAGGTCGACTACCCGTCGACTGCCCAGTCGACCTGGGTGCCCCAGGTCGACTACCCAGTCGACCTGGATGCCTTGGGTGGGAAAATTCCCGCCCAGCCCAATCTGGGTCTGTTTTTGAATTTCGAACTCGTTTTCTGACCTGTTTAAAAATTTGAACTTCGTTGAATCTTCCGCAGGCCATATCTTCCTCATACGGACTCCGATTTACGCAAACTCGGACTCGTTTTCATGCAGAATTCTGAGACGAACGCAATGGCGTAGCCCGTTTCCCTTGATTTTGATTTTAACTTTTAATTCTGTCTTGATTTGTGAATCTTAGTGTTACAGAATTACGGGGTATTACAACGATATTTTCACTTTTCAATATATACGATATTTTCACTTTCAATATATACGATATTTTCACTTTCAATATATACGATATTTTCACTTTTCAATATATATATATTTATTTATTTATTTCATTTCACATCATGATCAATTTATTTCATTTCACATCACGATCAATTTATTTCATTTCACATCACGATCAATTTATTTCATTTTACGTCACGATCAATTTTCACAAAGAATACAATCAAATAAGTCGTCCATGGTCTGTGGACGATAGGCAGCAGTTCATATATGCAGTTACAAAATAAATATCTGTACAGAAAATTTAAAGTGAGAGAATTCTCACATTGGGATCCACTCAGTCAGTTTTTTCTGAATTTCTACTCGCGTTCAAATTTCCCTCAAATTCTTAAGTGCTCAATTCCTGTTCTAATCTGTTACACTGCGAAGCTCTCATTTTTGTGATTCTAGCACGATTTTGATCGTCGAAATCCGTTCTATTTAAAACAAGTTATGGCCGTTTGTATATTAATTACATTATTAAACAATAATTAATTTATTAATTAGTTAAACAGATTCCTTAACCCTCCTTTTTACATCGCCTTCCTCGTTTTTGCTTGGACCGACGCTCAAAAAAAGAACCCATCGTTCCAAAGCCCTAACCGCCTGCACAAGCCACCAGAAGCCGCCGAACCCCCGTCCGACCAGTCCACATCGTTGGCCTCCACATCGCCGACCTCCAGGCACCACCACGATGAGCTCGCCCCCTACTCATCGCAGAAATCAACTCCAAATGGCATGTCTTTGTGCTGGAAATTCGAATGACACAAGCAACTAGAATTCATCAAACCTATACGAATTGAAAGCTCGTGGAAGGCCCTTCGATCTTGGTTTATAAATTCTCGAACTTATTAAGTGAATCATTAGAAAAATTGAGGAGAAACATTGAAAGGTTTTGGCCCTTCGATTTGGGAAGGCGGCTACTGTACGGGTTGTTAGAAATTAGGGTTTTAAGTTTTCCTTTTATACCCTTCTTTATATTTATAATATTTTTAATTCGAAAATGCTTGTTTTATGTCACGAACTCCGAAAGAGACCCAACGACTGACGCCCCTAACTAAATACCCCATTCCGAACACTATGGGATATGTATCGTAAGTCAATTCGATCATTACGATCAGTTTTCGTAAAAATCAAAATATAAATCTATATATTCAATTCAAACGTACATTTTAATTTACCGGGGCCACATACAAACTCTAAAAATTCCAGAAAAATTATTTCTAGCTTCGTATTGATGATACGGTCCTAAAAAAACTAATTTCGTCGAATTCTGAGACCGTTCAAAAAATGGCCATTTTCTGGTTGATCCAAATTGACCAAAACTGTCCAAACACGTTTAACTTCGCCATGCTTACATATTAATTCAGAAAATTATGAATTTTGAAACTTAGCAATAATTTGACATCCCGGATCCAACAATTGTGGTTTCGTCGAAAACCGAGGTCGTTTGCAAAATTTCTGTTTCTATGGGCCTTTATATATATTAAAATATATATAAATTCCACAGCGACTTTTTTTGAATTTTAAACTGGACATATCTTTCACCTTCTAAAGTGAAATCTCAGTTTCTTACATCCGTTAGAAAGATATGATTAAACAAATTCAAATATTTCTTGTTTCGTTGAAATTCGATTTATTTTGAATCCTCTACATTCATTTGAAATTTGAAATCGAATTATCGAACTACCGCGCCATTTTCAATTCCTTTTATAATTAAAATAAAATATTTATATTCTAACGACGATCTATATAAATATTTCCATTCTAATTCTATTCAAAATGAATTTCTCGTCGTTATTATTTAAAATAAATCATTTTAAATATTCAAAATTCAATAAAATTGCCAAAATAAAAATTTTAAATTAGCCCAGATTTTCCGGGTTGTTACAATCTCCCCCACTTAAAACTTTTCGTCCTCGAAAAGGAACAAAGCCGAAAGTTGTTTTACAAACCAACTCAACTTCCACTATTTTTCTTTACGGCTTAAGTTCTTCAACTTTCCAGTTTCTAAGAACTTTTCAAATTTTTCAAAAATTTGGCTAACACCCTAAATTTTCGAAAAATTTCGCCATTACCTCCCCTGCACCGGGGACTTCGGGATATTTCAAATAGCCTCCCATGCCCCTCATCAATCCAAAAAAAAACGAAACAACCAAGCGGCTAGCCAATCGGCTCATAAAATCATCCAAACCCAAACAAAACAGTAAATTATGGTGTAACTATTTGTCGGGCAAACAATTTTATTCTTCTGCTCTAGCCTCCTTGCTATGACCTGTTCAATATAAGTACAAGTACATGTATGCAAATGCAACTAATTTTCAATACAATTCACTTTTTGGTACAATTTGGCTAAATGGTTCAAAATTTTAATCAGTCAACCAATAATCAAACAACACAATTAGCAATCAATTAGGTGACTAATGTAACACCCCGAATTTTAGTCAATACTAAAATTCACTAATTACAGGATAAATAATCTCAGATGTGGGAATTGGGGGTAACGGGCTGCGTTATTGCGTTCGTCTCGGAAAAATACGCGAAATAAAGTCCGAGTTTTCGAGAATCGGAGTCCGTATGGCCCGGTTATGGCCCAAAGAAGTTTGCAGAAAAATTAGAGCTAAAAACAGATTTAGGAATTTAAATTTAGATTTTAAATTAGAACCAGCGGGGCCAGGCGGGAAGATTCCCGCCCTAAGCATGTCAACAGGGCTGTCGACAGGCCTGTCGACAGGGGTGTCGACTTGCCTGTCGACTTGCCTGTCGACACGGCGTGTCGAACCAGGGTGCTTGGGTGCACCAGATCTGGTTTTCTGGCTAGGGCTGGGCTTGGTTCTAGAGGTTTCCTAAATCTAACGGACCTAAATTAATCTAGGGTTAATCTAAGGGCCTAAAACACTCTCTTAATCTATAAATACACCCTAAACCTACCTTAATCCATACTAAAAATAGAAATGAAGGCCTCATGCCGCCAAATTAAATCCTAGAAGGAGTCTCCATTAATCTAAGAAGGAAGTTTCAAGCTAATCCCTCTCATATCATTCTCTAATCATCACCATCTTCATAATTAGCAACTAATCCCTCTTCATAAGTTGGTTAATTTTGGGTTTGGTGAGTTTCTATCACTTTAACATCAATTGTTAAAGTAAGTAGATTGGGTGTAATGAGACTTATGGTCTTAAATGCGGATTAGTGAGTTTGAATCATTTATAATGATATGTTACTCTATGTTGTTCTATGTTTATGCATGTTTGACAAGTTGGTTTATGCATGCTTAATAAGTTGATTTATGCATGTTTAACAAGTTGGTTTATGCATGTTTGACAAGTGGGTTTATGCATATTTAACGAGTGGAATTATGCATGTTTAACAAAGTGAGTTATGCAAGTTAAGTATATGTTTAAATGCAAGTTTAATGTGATATGCAAGTTATGCATGCTTATGCAAGTGTATGGATGCTTATGCAAGTCATGTATATGTTTAAATGCAAGATTTATGTGATATGCAAGTTATGCATGCTTATGCGAGTATATGAATGCTTATGCAAGATATGTATATGCTTAAATGACATGATATGCAAGTTATGCATGTTTATGCAAGTATGTGAATGCTTATGCAAGTATGTGGATGCTTATGCAAGTATGTGAATGCTTATGCAAGTTAATGTGTATGCTTAAATGCATGTTTAACATGTTATGCAAGTTATGAGAATGCCTATATGCAAGTTCAACATGTTATGCAAGATATGTGTATGATAATATGCAAGCTCATATGCAACATGTTATGCAAATCATGTGTATGATAATATGCAAGTTTGGGTTATATGTAGTTGGGTTAATATATGCTCATATATGCAAGTTGACATCCTCTTAACCCATGACAATGTTGTATGCTAAACCCATGATATTTGTGATGATATTCCCCTTATTTATGTCATGAAATGAGAACGATTTACGTGGGGAACGATGGGGTTGGTAAATATGTTAATAAATGAATGATTGGGTATGATTAAGCATACCATAAAAATAAATTACCATAAGTGGGAATTTACCTATTGAGTTAGGTCTACCCCATGGGAATTTACCTATTGAGTTAGGTCTACCCATGTTATGGAAAACTTGATACTAATTAGGGATAATTAATATGGGGGTGATTAATTAGGTGTAATTAATCGACTAAGACACGAGGTTGGACTCATTTGTAGTGTAAAACTGCCCGGACCCGACCGGCTTAACCAGTTGCTACAAATGTCAGCCCAATGTGAGAGGTCTTAGCCATGAATTAAATACGTGATTAAAGTAAAGACACGAGGTTAGGATCTGTTATGACGTAAGACTGCCCGGACTCTACCGGCTTAACTAGGCGGTCATAACAGCCAGTCTAATGTGGGAGGTCTTTATGGGGGATCACGGTCTTAATTAATTAAGAAACACTTAACCATATTAGCATGTGGTGGGACATGAGGGGTTAAGTGGGTGCCTTGGGTGGCATGTGGAAATTTAATGGGTTGCCTTGGGTGGCAATAGAAAATACGATTAGAATACTTAACCAAGTGAAACATGTAATTAAACATGATTAAAGGGTTAAGTGGGATACACTAGATATATGACAAGCTTAGGTGGGTAGCTTGTTGGGGGCCCATTTCAACCAATATCCCAAACGTATCTTTGTGGGCTCGACCCATGTCGAGTGACGGGACACGCATATTGGGCTTGATTATAAGAGGCCAAAACGGGTTAGCGGTGGCAACGCAAGTCCAACGGGTTTCATATGCGTGTGTGGGCCCGGGCTGGTAGATAAGCCGTTGTTGCATCGTGTAGATATAAAGCCGTGCACCGTTGATAGTATTGGGTAGCCACTTTAGGGGAGTGATACACCCCACTGTGGGACCAGCACTGGTATCTACGGTAGGGAGCCGATCGATGGGGAGTAGTGGGTACACCTAATAAAGATAGGGGCAGACGGCACCTATGTAGGGGTACACGAAACTACTGGGTAAGAATTACTGAGTACACCTAGTGGAGATAGGGGCAGACGGCACCTATGTAGTGGGCTAGGGGTACACGAGACTACTGGGGAAATTTTCTAAGTCCTTGGAAGGGATCAACCTTTAAGTAGGAATGACTGGTGTGGTGCAGTTAGTAATTATCCTTGGGTGGGTAGATGCATCCTTATGGTTATCTTAGTTTATCCTAAGTCTACCAAGCTGCTTAGTGTTGCCATTCATCCCCAGATATTACCGTAGGTCAAGTTTATGTCTTCTCTGGTTACTTTAATGATTGTATTGTTAAAGTTATAGGACTCACTCAGACTTTTGTCTGACCCCGTTGTTTTTATCTTTTTCCCAACCCTCAGGTCCTACGGTGGATCCTAGCGGTAGTAGAGCTTGATCGGATTGCTGTTCCAGTCTTTAGGAGCTTGGGTAGATGTAAAGCTCCAGTTATCCAGTTATCTTTTCTTTTGTTATGGCTATTGTATGAGAGAGTGGGATTATGTACTTCTTTATTTTGATGGATATTGTACTTGACTTTTATCGTGGTTTTATGATGTAACCAGACATGTTTATTTCCGCTGTTGTGAGATGATATTTTTAAATTTCAAGTACTAATTATATCTGTCTTGTTGTAATTTTTCTGTTCTATATTCACTAAAATACTCCACCGATGCTATGGCATTCCCTTAGTGAGTGACCATAGCGGGCGTGGGGTGTTACACGTGGTATCAGAGCAAAGGTTACCGGAACAGATAAAATTTTTAGAAAGCTATTTTTCTAAAACATTTTTGGAAAAGATATTTTCAAAAATATGTCTTTTAAGAGAAAAGTTTTTGAAAGAAAAGCATAATCCCCAATAGCCATATCTATATCCTTCGAATTCTCCGTTTTGAATCTTTCCTTTTCCGTTTCAGCATGGCCGAGAATCTTAATCTTCCGGAGGGTGTGACGGTACCAGTATGGTATAGGAGATTGATGGAGGCTAGGGCCACCACTATGGGTCCAGCAAATGTTCCTCCACCAACCGTAGCACCCGATCTTCCTCCTCCCCCTCCTCCTCGCACGGATACTTTTGCTAAGACTTGCAAGGAATTTAAAGCTATGGGAGGGAAACCTTTTCAAGGATCTGAAACTTTTGTGGAGGCTAGAGATTGGCTTAAGGAGGTGGAAGAGTTGATAGATATCTTTGAGATGGAAGAAGGGAAGAAAGTCAAGTTGGCTGCTTGGTTAATGAAGGGAGAGGCCTCATTCTGGTGGGAGGTCACTAATGGAGAACGCCCCGTTGACTCTTGGGCGGATTTTAGGCAAAGATTTGTGGCAAAGTTTCTCTCAAGGGCGGAGGAAAACTTGTATATGGAAAGATTCCTTACTCTAAAGCAAGGAAATCTTTCGGTGAAGGAATATGTTAACAAGTTTAATCAATTGGCAAGGTTTGGCCTAGATATGGTGAATACACCGGAGAAGAAGGCTTTGCGGTTCGTGAAAGGCTTGAATGAACCTATGCATGGGTTGGCTATGATTCACATCCCTATGGGGGCCACCTTTGAGAAGCTAGTTGACATGGCACTCATGTATGAGGAAGAGAAGGGTCCTAATGCTAATAAGGCACCCGAGAAGAAGGGAGATCAAAAGAGACCTCAGCAACAACAACAAAGCAAAGGTGGGAAAGGCAACGGTGGCAAGAGCAAGAAGAAGAAGTGTTTCAATTGTGGGACACCTGGCCACCTAAGCAAGGATTGTCGCAAGAAGAAGAAGACCGGCTGCTTCCACTGTGGCGAAGCAGGGCATTTAGTGAAGGATTGCCCTAAGAAGGGGCAAAGGACGGGATCTACCTCAGGAGGACAGGTGCAAGCTCTTATGGCACCGAGTCAGGCTAGACGGCAAGTACAGGCTCTCGCGGTTCCACCGATTCAGGAGAGAGGTAGAACTATCTCCGTTGAAAGTCTGGTTTTACTATTTGATCATCCTGTCCGTACATTGTTTGATTCAGGAGCATCGCATTCGTTTATCTCATCATCATTAGTTGAGTCACTGCACTTAGACACCAGTCTGGTAGATGATCCCTTGGTTGTTTCAAACCCAATTGGGGGCTCCACTTATTTGTCCATGATATGTTTGGGTTTGAAGATTTCTATACTTAGCATTGAGTTTAGATGTGATGCTTTTGTATTGGGCTTCACGGGCTATGGGTTGATTTTGGGCATGGACTGGTTATCCAGTAATGGTGCCGTTCTTGATTGCGAAAGGAGAGTTGTTAGGCTCATGACCCGCTTGGGTAACACTCTCGAGATTTCTTGTAATCCCATGGACTCTGTTATGCTAAGTTATCTTGAATCGCTTGACGCTTCGGTCGAGAGTTTGCAATCTGTTAGAGTGGTCCGGGAATATCCGGATGTGTTTGAGGAGGTGAAGGGCTTACCTCCGAAGCGGGAGATTGACTTCCGAATATATTTGGTGGATAATGCTAAACCGGTATCTTTACCAGTGCGCCACATGGCTCCTCGTGAGAGGAGGGAACTCCATAAGCAAGTAGGGGAGTTACTTGAGAAGGGGTTCATAAGACGGAGCATATCGGAGTGGGGTGCTCCAGTAGTATTTGCTACGAAGGCGGATGGGTCCCTCAGACTTTGTGTAGACTATAGAGAACTCAACAAGCTCACAAAGAAGAATAGACACCCATTGCCGAGAATAGATGATCTTTTCGATCAGTTGGTTGGCGCTTCAATATTTTCTCAGTTGGACTTGGCCACGGGGTTTCATCAGTTGAGGGTGGTTGAGAATAGCATAGACAAGACTGCCTTTAGAACTCCGGATGGTTTCTATGAGTGGCTGGTGATGCCATTTGGGTTGACGAACGCCCCTGCATACTTTGTTGATTTGATGAGTAGGGTGTTCAGGGAGTTCCTTAATAAATTCGTGGTGGTCTTTGTGGATGATATCTTAGTATTTTCTAAGAGTGAAGAAGAGCATGCCCTACATCTTGGGGAAGTGTTGAAGACTCTTCGAGCACATAGCCTTAAGGCTAAATTCTCTAAATGTCACTTCTGGAGGAAGGAAGTACGGTTCTTGGGGCACGTGGTCTCCAAGGAAGGGATAGCTGTGGATCCCGCGAAGGTAGTATCAATTCAGGATTGGAAGGTTCCGAAGAATGCTACCGAAGTAAGAAGTTTCTTGGGGTTGGCGGGTTATTATAGGAAGTTTATTAAAGACTCCGCGAAGATATCAGCCCCATTAACCCGCTTAACAAAGAAGAATCTTGTTTTTGCATGGGACGTAGATTGTGATGATGCGTTCCGACGGTTAAAGAGAGCTTTAACCACGGCTCCAGTTTTAGTGTTGCCAGATGGGAGCAAGCCATTTGTTGTCTATACCGATGCCTGTGGGACAGGACTTGGCGCAGTCTTAATGCAAGAGGGAAGGGTAATAGCCTATGGTGGAAGGCAGTTGAGGGCACATGAGAAAAATTACCCTACCCATGATCTAGAGCTGGCCGCTATTGTATTTGCGCTTAAGATTTGGCGCCATTATCTTCTTGGTGAGAGATTCGAGTTGTTCACCGACCACAAATCAATAAAGTACTTGTTTTCTCAGAAGGATCTAAACTTAAGACAGCAAAGGTGGATGGAGTTCTTAGCATCTTATGATTTCGAGATAGCGTATACCCCTGGCAAGGGTAACGTGGTGGCGGACACCTTGAGTAGGAAGAGGTTGTCCTTGAGTCCATTGTTCATGGAACGACGAAACTTGGAGTTTATCTCGATGTTTGATTTCAGACCTTCCATTGATTATGTACCCGGTTTGCTAGCTTCCTTGGAAGTTAGGCCTACTCTTTTGGGGCGGATTGGAGAAGCACAGAGGGGCGACCCACAGTTGGTTGAGTTAGTAGAGAAGCTCATGAGGGGGGAGTCGTCCAGCCGTTTGAGTAGGTACACCCTAGACGATAGGGGGTGCTTGCGTAGAGACGGTAGACTTTGCGTACCGCAAGACGAGGGTTTGAGGAAGGCTATTCTTGATGACGCACACCGTTCTAGGATGACCATTCATCCCGGTGGGGACAAGTTGTACCAAGACATGAAGAGGGTTTTCTTCTGGGCCGGTATGAAGAAAGATGTGGCCGAGTATGTCGCTCGATGTTTGGTGTGCCAGCAAGTGAAGGCGGAGCAAAGGAAACCAGGTGGGTTGCTTCACCCATTGGAGGTTCCGCAATGGAAGTGGGATAGCGTCTCAATGGATTTTATCGACGGGTTACCCAGATCGAGGAAGGATAATACAGGAATTTGGGTGGTGGTAGACAGACTTACTAAGAGCGCCCATTTCATACCTGTGAAGAGTAAGAGGACTGCTCCATGGCTAGCTTCAGTATATCTTCGAGAGATAGTTCGATTACATGGGGTACCCTCTAGCATAGTAAGTGATCGAGATCCTATCTTCACTAGCGAGTTCTGGAGAAGTTTGCAAGAAGCAATGGGGACTCAATTGTGTCTGAGCACCGCATATCTTCCTCAAACGGACGGCCAGACTGAGAGGGTGAATCGTGTTCTAGAAGACCTTTTGAGGCTTTGTATCTTAGATTTTGGAGGTACATGGGAAGAGCATCTTCTATTGGTGGAGTTCGCATATAATAACAGCTTTCAGTCCAGTATTGGTATGGCTCCTTTCGAAGCTCTCTATGGAAGGCCTTGTCGATCACCTACATGTTGGTGGGAATCTACGGATAAGATCTTGCTTGGGCCCGATATGGTTAGGGAGACTTCTGAGAAGATTGACTTGATTCGAAGAAGGATGAAAGCAGCGCAGGATAGGCAAAAATCTTATGCGGACAAGAGAAGGACGGATCTTGAGTTTGAGGTTGGGGATATGGTTTTTGTTAAGGTATCTCCGTTGAGAAATGTTGTTCGCTTCGGATCCGTTGGGAAGTTAGCACCGAGGTTTGTTGGGCCGTTTCCTATCAAGGAAAGGATTGGACAGATGGCATATAGGGTGGAGTTGCCCGACAGACTTAGTGGTGTTCATGATGTATTCCATGTATCACATCTGAGGAAGTGCTTACATGAGACGGCAGAGGTGGTAGAGCCAAGCTTCCTTAGAGATGTAGAGGTAGAGCGTGATGCGACTATTCGACGAGCTCCTACTCGCATCCTTGGGTCAGAGACTAGGAAGTTGAGAAACAGAGAGGTTCAACTAGTCAAGGTGCAATGGGGAGAAGATGAGAGCAATGCAACTTGGGAGACGGAAGCGAAGATGCGTTCATTGTACCCATTTCTTTTTGAGGGTATGTCTTTACTTTCTCCTTTATCACTTGTCTAGTACTTATCTTATCTTTGGTATGTCCTCTCGTTAGTACCTTTGACCTTTAGATAGGGTAAACCTATGGTTGAAACATGTGTTTGAGACATGTTATGGTTGATGGATGCAAGTAGATGCAAGTGTTTGCTAGTGGTTGCTCGTGGATGCATATACACACACTCTAGGCACTAGATCGGCTCAGTCACTTCATATTGCATATTGCATAAAATTGTGTGTAAGAAAATATATTTATGGATGTATAATGGTTGTGTTATCACATGGATGATGCATTTTGATGAATGATTGTGCACTCATGTAGATATTGTATGTGTCGATAGGGTTTTCTCGCATACATAATGGATGCATGGCACTATCATGGTTTGCATATGTTCATACATTAGATAGGGAACATATACACACACCGTTTGCATATGCTCATACATCATTAGAAACTGTTTAAGGACAATGGATGTCCGTGGTTGATGATTTGAGTAGATGGTTGTTTGGATGATAGGATATGCATTCTCCTTAGCTTAGAGATTTCGGGGACGAAATCCTTTAAGGAGGGGAGAATGTAACACCCCAAATTTTAGTCAATACTAAAATTCACTAATTACAGGATAAATAATCTCAGATGTGGGAATTGGGGGTAACGGGCTGCGTTATTGCGTTCATCTCGGAAAAATACGCGAAATAGAGTCCGAGTTTTCGAGAATCGGAGTCCGTATGGCCCGGTTATGGCCCAAAGAAGTTTGCAGAAAAATTAGAGCTAAAAACAGATTTAGGAATTTAAATTTATATTTTAAATTAGAACCAGCGGGGCCAGGCGGGAAGATTCCCGCCCTAAGCATGTCGACAGGCCTGTCGACAGGGGTGTCGACTTGCCTGTCGACTTGCCTGTCGACACGGCGTGTCGAACCAGGGTGCTTGGGTGCACCAGATCTGGTTTTCTGGCTAGGGCTGGGCTTGGTTCTAGAGGTTTCCTAAATCTAACGGACCTAAATTAATCTAGGGTTAATCTAAGGGCCTAAAACACTCTCTTAATCTATAAATACACCCTAAACCTACCTTAATCCATACTAAAAATAGAAATGAAGGCCTCATGCCGCCAAATTAAATCCTAGAAGGAGTCTCCGTTAATCTAAGAAGGAAGTTTCAAGCTAATCCCTCTCATATCATTCTCTAATCATCACCATCTTCATAATTAGCAACTAATCCCTCTTCATAAGTTGGTTAATTTTGGGTTTGGTGAGTTTCTATCACTTTAACATCAATTGTTAAAGTAAGTAGATTGGGTGTAATGAGACTTATGGTCTTAAATGCGGATTAGTGAGTTTGAATCATTTATAATGATATGTTACTCTATGTTGTTCTATGTTTATGCATGTTTGACAAGTTGGTTTATGCATGCTTAATAAGTTGATTTATGCATGTTTAACAAGTTGGTTTATGCATGTTTAACAAGTGGGTTTATGCATATTTAACGAGTGGAATTATGCATGTTTAACAAAGTGAGTTATGCAAGTTAAGTATATGTTTAAATTCAAGTTTAATGTGATATGCAAGTTATGCATGCTTATGCAAGTGTATGGATGCTTATGCAAGTCATGTATATGTTTAAATGCAAGATTTATGTGATATGCAAGTTATGCATGCTTATGCGAGTATATGAATGCTTATGCAAGATATGTATATGCTTAAATGACATGATATGCAAGTTATGCATGTTTATGCAAGTATGTGAATGCTTATGCAAGTATGTGGATGCTTATGCAAGTATGTGAATGCTTATGCAAGTTATGTGTATGCTTAAATGCATGTTTAACATGTTATGCAAGTTATGAGAATGCCTATATGCAAGTTCAACATGTTATGCAAGATATGTGTATGATAATATGCAAGCTCATATGCAACATGTTATGCAAATCATGTGTATGATAATATGCAAGTTTGGGTTATATGTAGTTGGGTTAATATATGCTCATATATGCAAGTTGACATCCTCTTAACCCATGACAAAGTTGTATTCTAAACCCATGATATTTGTGATGATCTTCCCCTTATTTATGTCATGAAATGAGAACGATTTACGTGGGGAACGATGGGGTTGGTAAATATGTTAATAAATGAATGATTGGGTATGATTAAGCATACCATAAAAATAAATTACCATAAGTGGGAATTTACCATTGAGTTAGGTCTACCCCATGGGAATTTACCTATTGAGTTAGGTCTACCCATGTTATGGAAAACTTGATACTAATTAGGGATAATTAATATGGGGGTGATTAATTAGGTGTTATTAATCGACTAAGACACGAGGTTGGACTCATTTGTAGTGTAAAACTGCCCGGACCCGACCGGCTTAACCAGTTGCTACAAATGTCAGCCCAATGTGAGAGGTCTTAGCCATGAATTAAATACGTGATTAAAGTAAAGACACGAGGTTAGGCTCTGTTATGACGTAAGACTGCCCGGACTCTACCGGCTTAACCAGGCGGTCATAACAGCCAGTCTAATGTGGGAGGTCTTTATGGGGGATCACGGTCTTAATTAATTAAGAAACACTTAACCATATTAGCATGTGGTGGGACATGAGGGGTTACGTGGGTGCCTTGGGTGGCATGTGGAAATTTAATGGGTTGCCTTGGGTGGCAATAGAAAATACGATTAGAATACTTAACCAAGTGGAAACATGTAATTAAACATGATTAAAGGGTTAAGTGGGATACACTAGATATATGACAAGCTTAGGTGGGTAGCTTGTTGGGGGCCCATTTCAACCAATATCCCAAACGTATCTTTGTGGGCTCGACCCATGTCGAGTGACGGGACACGCATATTGGGCTTGATTATAAGAGGCCAAAACGGGTTAGCGGTGGCAACGCAAGTCCAACGGGTTTCATATGCGTGTGTGGGCCCGGGCTGGTAGATAATCCGTTGTTGCATCGTGTAGATATAAAGCCGTGCACCATTGATAGTA
Organism: Allium sativum; assembly: GCA_030737875.1. Taxonomy (NCBI): domain Eukaryota; kingdom Viridiplantae; phylum Streptophyta; class Magnoliopsida; order Asparagales; family Amaryllidaceae; genus Allium; species Allium sativum. The sequence continues at coordinate 1,002,178,494 of CM060912.1, forward strand.
TTGGGTAGCCACTTTAGGGGAGTGATACACCCCACTGTGGGACCAGCACGGGTATCTACGGTAGGGAGCCGATCGATGGGGAGTAGTGGGTACACCTAATAAAGATAGGGGCAGACGGCACCTATGTAGGGGTACACGAAACTACTGGGTAAGAATTACTGAGTACACCTAGTGGAGATAAGGGCAGACGGCACCTATGTAGTGGGCTAGGGGTACACGAGACTACTGGGGAAATTTTCTAAGTCCTTGGAAGGGATCAACCTTTAAGTAGGAATGACTGGTGTGGTGCAGTTAGTAATTATCCTTGGGTGGGTAGATGCGTCCTTATGGTTATCTTAGTTTATCCTAAGTCTACCAAGCTTCTTAGTGTAGCCATTCATCCCCAGATATTACCGTAGGTCAAGTTTATGTCTTCTCTGGTTACTTTAATGATTGTATTGTTAAAGTTATAGGACTCACTCAGACTTATGTCTGACCCCGTTGTTTTTATCTTTTTCCCAACCCTCAGGTCCTACGGTGGATCCTAGCGGTAGTAGAGCTTGATCGGATTGCTGTTCCAGTCTTTAGGAGCTTGGGTAGATGTAAAGCTCCAGTTATCCAGTTATCTTTTCTTTTGTTATGGCTATTGTATGAGAGAGTGGGATTATGTACTTCTTTATTTTGATGGATATTGTACTTGACTTTTATCGTGGTTTTATGATGTAACCAGACATGTTTATTTCCGCTGTTGTGAGATGATATTTTTAAATTTCAAGTACTAATTATATCTGTCTTGTTGTAATTTTTCTGTTCTATATTCACTAAAATACTCCACCGATGCTATGGCATTCCCTTAGTGAGTGACCATAGCGGGCGTGGGGTGTTACAATTAACGTTTCAAATTCATAATTTTGATATATAGTCAAAATCACATTTTTGATGCCAAATCACAACAATAAGCCCTATCTAATTTTGGTTCTCACACCAGTCTATGGAAATATATAGATATCACGCTTTCGTCACTCGAAGATAAATTCTGACGATGAGTACTCGACCATCAGAATCATATTCGGGCCACTAGAGTATGATTCTATATCTATCCGGTATATTAAAACTTCGAATGCACGCAGATCAGACGTATACGCAAAATCTTTATATACTGGATTGTCCAAATTCAATATAAAATAAATAATCAAATACGAATAATTGATTTAAATTTTCAAAACAAAAATTGTTTTCTCTTTAAAAATATACTCTTCACACTCGTTATAGGATATTACTGATCCCATCTCTAACAAGTCATTCCCATTGGATATTACTAATCCAATTTCTGACGAATTCTTTCGTATGGTTCTAACGTGTCTTGTTCTCTGAGCTTTGTAAACCAAAGCTCTAATACCAAATGAAGTGACACGGATTTCGCCCAGACCTAATTAGTCTCTAAATCGACCAAGACCGTTCGAATCCTGCATACGCTAAATCTAGGCATACAACACATCAGAACAAATAACAGAAGACTTTTATAAACATCATAATAATGTTACATCAGAGTACAGAATATCAGAGTATATCGAAATATAATCAATACAGCGGAAGATGATTTTACAATAAATGTAAAACAATGCACAGTGGAAATAAATAAATAACATAGCGGAAGACGATAAACGCACTGGACACAGCTTTAAGATTCGATCCAGAATCATGCTCATATATCTGCAAAATAAACTACTCGACTGCCTGTGTGGAAAATAGGGGCACCCGAGTTTGCAAGGGAAAAGCAAACTACAGGTCAGTCATGGGACTGGTGTGAGAAACTCTAAACAGTTATAATTAACATATTTAATAATATGGCATATCACGGGACCACGCCGCTAACGCAGAACGGGTTTACCCCCATGAATGCCAGTGTATAAACAACAATCAATATAGGTATATGGATCTACTATGCATCAATCAACATGCAATATCCCAATCTACCCATTTAGATTAATCACCACACTTAGATTTTCCAAATCCAGTTCATTTTACAGAAATTATTCCTTTGGACTTTATTTCCTGATTTCTATTTCAGATCATTTGAAATACATATCTAACTTTCTATAACAAAGTAGATTTCACTTCAGGATCTCAAAACAAATCATTTTGAAATATGAATTCCAAAACATAACAATGCATACAAACAAGTATGTAACCAAATATCGTGTTCCCTATCGACAAGGCAAAGGGTACGCACCTCGCAACTCGATATATAAAGGTGCACTTACCCCACATAGGAGGAGGCTACACCGACGATGCACCTCCCACACATGGAGAGCATACACCGCCCTCTCACCCATACTATTAGTCTCAGGGTTACCCGACTCTGTAGCCACATACTAAATCATTTCATATCCCGAAGTAGGGAAAATCATTCCACAACATAATAATCAAAAGTACTTTCAAAATATAGTACTTCACATCAGTAATTCACACATATGGTCAGTCACTATTAATCACATAACCTTTGAGCTTATATGTCTCAAAGAAGGGTGTTAAGCACGAGAATAAATTCTCCGCCACTAAACAGATACATCGTTAATAGCAACTAATCGAATATGTGATGAACTACAATGTAAAACCATAATACATTTCCAAATCTTTTCGAAATCATCGGGTTTTAGGCCTCGAAATCCTTTCTGTTTTACAAAACAATTTTATAAAACATTCCCTGTCCAAAATCGGGAATACAATTCTTTTCGCTTAAGAAAAATATATCATTTCACAATCATTCATTAAATTTGAAATGAACACAACATCACTAAATACCTTATCATCAAATCGTGAAGTGTTTCACAAGGTGTTAGCACACAGATATCTTTACCCAACCCAATGATAAATGTAAAGGCATATTCTGCTCAAAAACTGGTCGAGCACCATCCAAACAACCAATCAACCATAATCAGTATCAACAACTAAGTAAATTTGGTTTAATCACATCACGTGTTTTGTTAAATTTAATCACCATTCATTCATCCAAATCTAATTAAAGATTTATTCAAACCCCAATTGGTTTCATCTCTAAAATCATTTCATATTGATTGTTCTACTTTTTGGAAATTAATCCTGCTTTTACTCGGGTTAAAGGACTAATGTCATTTAAACACAGTTCACGACCAACCCTAAATCCAATTTGATATTAAATACAAGGCCCTGAATAGAAAATATATCGGCTTATATTCAATATCAAATTCTGAAATCAACAAATATCGTATTAGAATAACGATATATATATCTTTCAAATTCCTCCACAATATCTGTATAATCACGAAATCCAACATCGAAATATTCCGAAGACAATTTCGATTCAAATCCATTCCAATTCATATATTGGAAATTCTGTTTTTTTTAAAACCATTTCAAATTCAATTTATTTATTTAAAAATAAATAAATTATTATTCTAGTTAATAACTAGTTCATTTAGATAAAAATCTATTTTTATCTTTTCAAATATGGGATATTTCAGCCCAATTCTTTCCAAATCATTTATTATGATTTTACACAAATTATTGATATTTTTAATAATTTTATCAAGGCCCGTACAGTCGATTTCCATCAACGACCATCAAATTGCACTTACAGCGACTTTTTCAAATTTGATTTGGAGATAATTCCAAATCCAACTGTTAGATTTCAATTCTCTTGTATTCGTTAGAAAGCTCTTTTCGATACGAACAAAAAGTTCCGGTTTCAGGAGAATTCGACGGTCGGATCTCCCGTAATGTCCATTCGAAGTCAATGATCGAAATTCATGAACTGCCGCAGCGCGGCGCGTTCTATTCAGGCCATTATATTATATATATAATATATATATTTCATCGATTTTCATTCAAAACGCATTTTATAAATCGATTTAAATTCGTTTTCAAAACGATTTCAACTTCATATTCAATTTCTAATCAAAATTGAATATTCCATATACACGACAATTTTATACAGTGTATATATATGTTAAAAATTATATTTTTAACAATCAAATCATCTTTACATTTCATATGTATATCTTTTTCGTTTCATATATATACCGTTTTCATTTCATATAAACATATCGTTTTCATTTCATATATATATATATATATATATATATATATATATATATATATATCGTTTTCATTTCATATACATGTATCGTTTTTATTTCATGTATATCGTTTTTATTTCATGTATATCGTTTTCATTTCATATATATATATATATATATATATATCGTTTTCATTTCATATATTTCGTTTTCATTTCATATATGTATATATAAATATATTTCCACTTTTCAATATATACGATATTTTCACTTTTCAATATGTATGATATTTTCACTTTCAATATATATACGATATTTTCACTCTTCAATATATATGATATTTTCACTTTTCAATATATACGATATTTTCACTTTCAATATATACGATATTTATACTTTTCAATATATACGATATTTTCACTTTTCAATATATATATATATATATATATATATATATATATATTTCATTGCACATCACGATCAATTTATTTCATTTCACATCACGATCAATTTTCACACAGAATACAATCAAACAAGTCGTCCATGGTCTGTGGACAATGGAGAGCAGTTCATATATGCAGTTACAAAATAAATAATTGTACATAAAATTTAAAGTGAGAGAATTCTCACATTGGGATCCACTCCGTCAGTTTTATCTGAATTTCTGCTCGCGTTCAAATTTCCTCAAATTCTAAAGTGCTCCATTCCTGTTCTAGTCTGTTCCACTGTGAAGCTCTCATTTTTGCGATTCTAGCACAATTTGGATCGTCGAATTCCGTTCTGTTTTGAACAAGTTATGGCAGTTTGTATATTAATTACAATATTAAACAATAATTACTTTATTAATGAGTTAAACAAATTCCTTAACCCTCCTTCTTACATCGCCTTCCTCCTTTTTGCTTGGACCAACGCTAAAAAAAAAAGAACCCATCGTTCCAAAGACCTAGCCACCTGCGCAAGCCACCAGAAGCCGCCAAACACCCATCCGACCAGTCCATATCGTCGGCCTCCACGTCACCGATCTCCAGGCGCCACCATGATGAGCTCGCCCCCTACTCATCGCAGAAATCAACTCCAAACGGCATGACTTCGTGCTAGAAATTCGAATGACACAAGCAACTAGAATTCATCAACCCTTTACGAATTGAAAGCTTGTGGAAGGCCCTTCAATCTGGGTTTATAAATTCTCGAAGTTATTAAGTGAATTGTTAGAAAAATTGAGGAGAAACATTGAACGGTTTTAGCCCTTCGATTTGGGAAGGCGGCTACTGAACTGGTTGTTAGAAATTAGGGTTTTAAGTTTTCCTTTTATATCCTTCTCTATATTTAATAATATTTTTAATTCGAAAATGCTTGTTTTATGTCACGAACTCCAAAAGAGACCTAACGGCTGATGCCCCTAACTAAATACCCCCATTCCATACACAATGGGATATGTATCGTAAGTCAATTCGATCGTTACGATCAGTTTTCGTCAAAATCAAAATATAGATCTATATATATTCAATTCAAATATACATTTCAATTTACCGGGGCTACATACAGATTCTAAAAATTCCAGAAAAATTATTTCTAGCTTCATATTGACGATACGGTCCTAATAAAACTAATTTAGTCGAATTCTGAGACCGTTCGAAAAATGGCCATTTTCTGGTCGATCCAAATTGACTGAAACTGTCCAAACACGTTTAACTTCGCCACGCTCACATATTAATTCATAAAATTATGAATTTTGAAACCTAGCAATAATTTGACATCTCGGATACAACAAAAGTGGTTTCGTCGAAAACCGATATCGTTTGCAAAATTTCTATTTCTAAGGGTCTTTATATATATTAAAATATATATAAATTCCACAGCGACTTTTTTTGAATTTTAAACTGGACATATGTTTCACCTTCTAAAGTGAAATATCAGTTTCTTACATCCGTTAGAAAGATATGATTAAACAGATTCAAATATTTCTTGTTTCATTGAAATCCGATTTATTATGAATCCTATACATTCAATTGAAATTTGAAATCGAATTATCGAACTACCGCGCCATTTTCAATTCCTTTTATAATTGAAATAAAATATTTATATTCTAACGATGATATATATGTAAATATTTCCATTCTAATTCTATTCAAAATGAATTTCTCGTCGTTATTATTTAAAATAAATCATTTTAAATAATCAAAATTCACTAAAATTGCCAAAATAAAAATTTTAAATTGGCTCAGATTTTCTGGGTTGTTACACAGGTGCCCTCTTTTCCACATGGGCAGTTAAGTGATTTGCTTTGTAGATATTTATCTTTTGAGCAGGATTCTGGATTGAAGCTTAAAGCTATGTCAAGAGCATTGATAGTCTTCCGCTGTATTGTATTAATTTTATTATAATAAAATCTTCCCCTGTATTAGTTATCCAATGTACTCTGATATTATGTACTCTGATGTTACATTATTATAATGCTTATAAAAGTCTTCTGTTATTAGTTCTGATGTGTTGTATGCCCTGAGTTAACGCATTCGGGTTTTGAACGGTCTTGGTCGACCTTGCGATCGATCGGGTCGGGCGAAATCCAGGTCGTTACATTTAATATAGCACAACTTTCTGCACCGTTAATTCGCGAGCCTCACACAACGGTATGGTGGTAAACTGATGGTTGGATCGGTATACTTTAGAGATGAGGATAGACATCCTGCGGGTTGTCATGGATTCGGTCGACCGAGGTGATACTGGGTGTGGTCGCCCCACACCAATAGGTAAATGGCACACCCCCTGATTCCAAAATGGATAGAGTTAGCGATGTTTTCCAATGCTTCGACGTAAGCTGCGGTAACTTGTTTCCTGGATTGTGCGGACGTGCATTACGACGTTTTCGCGCGCCTGCGACGTAAGCCGTTCGGAATCGCACTACACGACAGATCTTTCCCATTAGGAGCTACCAGTGTGGAAATCCAAACTTCCAATATGACATTTTGCGGTTTTCATTGTATACTATATATGGTAACATAGTGGGATGGGGCGCTCAAGCCGTCTATGACTGGTACATTTATATTTGAAGTTGATTTCTTCACTTATAGTAATAATAATAAATTTGTTTTAAAACGTACAAAGCATGTTTGGCTATTATAAGGTAAAATCTATCCTCTGGCTTGCGTTGCATTGTCTGATGAGACCTGAGTCTTATAATAGCTTCATTTTTCTTTATTTAGCATTGCACTATTTGTTTTAGGCACTGGTATTCTTGGGGGTAAACTCGTTCCGTGTTATATGGCGTAGTCCCTTGATTTACCGCATTTTAAGTTAAAGTTTTAAATAACTATTTTAGTTCTCGCACCAGTACCATGACTGACCTGGAGTTTGTTGTTTTAACCTAAACTCTGGGTGCACTTATTTTCCACACGGGCAGCTAGTAGTTTTGGTTTTGCAGATACTATATTCACAGGATCCTGGTTTACAGCTGGAATGATATTCAGAAAGCTCTATATCCGTGTATTTCTTTCAGTTGTGTTTTGTATTATTTTCCGCTGCATTGTAACTTGTAAATCTATGATATTTATCAAATGTATATTATTTGATCATACTCTATATATTTTTGTACTCTAATGTACATTGTTGTAATAAGCAATGAAATGTTCTTTTGTTTGTGTTCCGATTTTTCTTGTTCTTGAAGCAGTCCGCCCTCTTGTTCGGTTTAGGCCGACCGGGAAGTTCGGGTCGCTACAGTTCCTCCATAGAAGCTCACTTCGATTATTATCAAATCGAATTCCATTCCAATTTATTGTATTAAATTGGAAAACTTTACTTTGGAAATTTTCCTTTAAATCTTAATAAAAAGATTTATAAATTCCAAATCACATTTCACTGTTAATTGAGTTAAAGAACGAATGCCATTAAAAACATAGTTCACAATAAACCTAATAGTCCAATTCCTTTATTCGATTCCAATTAAATATTAATTAATTGGAAAACTTCACTAAATCTTAAATTAAATATTTATGCTTTTCTCAACTGGGTTTATGAACAGTGTTAATAAAGACATCATTCACGACAAACTCAAAATCCTATTTGATATTAAATAAAAGGCTTTGAATTGAAATCATATCGGCTTATATTCAATAACAAATTCTGAAACCAACAAATATCGTATTGGAAATAACGATATAAATATATCTACCAAATTTCCATAACAATATCCGTATAATCACGAAATCCAAAACCGAAATATTCCGAAGATGATTTCCATTCAATTCCACTCCAATTCATATATTGGAAATTCTGGTTATCTTAAAACCCATTCTTAATCCAATTTATTTATTTAAAAATAATTGGATTATAATTCTAGTTAATAACAAGTTCATTTCGATAAAAATATATTTTTATCTTTTCAAATATGGAATTTTTCATCCTAACTCTTTCCAAATCATTTATTATAAATTTAAACAAATTACAAATATTTTTAATAATTTTATTAAGGCCCTTTGAGTCGATTTCCATAAACGGTCATCGAACTGCACTTACAGCGACCTTTTCCAAATTTGATTTGGACATAATTCCAAATCCAGTCGTTAGATTTCAAATCTATTATATTCGTTGGATAGCTCTTTCGATATGAACCCAATGGTTCCGGATTTAGGAGAATTCGACGGTAAAATATACCGTAACATCAATTCGAAGTAAATGATCAAAATTCGTGAACGGCTGCGGCACGGCGCGTTCTTTTGTAATGTCTTGTATTTTTGGGTAGTCAGATATCTAAATATTTTGTTATTTTAAATATTATATTTGGAATATTAATCGATTTAATATTGAATTCGTTTATTAAATGGATGTTCGAATATATATACATATATATATATATAGTTTAAAACGAGCTCAAAATGGTGCGGTTGAAACACCCCACCTCCGTTAGGGTCACTCTCAAAGGGAATGCCCTAATTTTGGTGGAGGTTTATAAGTATAAGTCACAGATATACAAGACAGATACAAGAACACATATTTGTAAACAGCGGAAAATCAACATACTTTTATTTCATAAAAGCAAATACGTGCTACAACAACATCACCATAATTGTCTTACATCTTTTCCAAAAACATAACACTTTCATAATCTGTCTTGATTACATTATTTAAAGAAGCATAAATAAAACATAGGTAAACTGCAAAAGCCCCATAGAGTTTGTCCAAAGCCATAGTTCAAGACGAAAAGGACCAAGCAATACATTTCTCTTCTTCAAGCTGGATGTTAAGGCTGGTCAAGCTGCTGTGTTCCCTCCCTGTGGACCTGGGGGGGGGGGGAACGGAAGAAAAAAAGACGAAAGAAAAGCAGAGTCAGACATAAAGCCTGAGTAAGTCTAGTACTATTCTGTCTATGAATAAAGAACTGGGTATGATAAGTATAAACAAGAAGTGGAAAAGCACTTTAAACTTGGTTAAGTTGTCTAGGGTCGAATATACTATCGTACCCCATGTTAATCTCTGAACCCATATAAACTAGTTTCCAACTGGCACCCCATAATCAGGGTGAAGTGATCCATTCTATGATGATCGGCTCCTACTCGCATAGTTACATGTGTCTTACGGCCCCCGATGTTGTAGTTACCTATGCTGGTCCCACCATGGGGTGTATCAAGTCCCATGGTGGCGGCCCGACACAATCCTAGAGTGCACAGGTATGCTACTGGTGTCCAGTGCCTTATTTTTCTGCGCCGGAGTGTGTGCACGCCCGCACCCCGTTAGAACCTACACTGCTACACCACCGCCGTCGATTTGACCTCTTACAATCAGCCCAGTAATCGTGCCCCACCCTGCCTAGTTTCAGGGTATAATGATACACCTTCTAGGGTTACTGCTGAAAAGGGTCCCCCGTTACTAGGTTTTCTATCTCTAGCCAACATGCTAAATTGGTTAAGTGTTTTTCTAACCTAACCCCCACCAGTCCGTTTAGTTTAGCATGTTCCATTTTGATTAAGTCTTTAGTTCACTTAATCCTAACAATCCTGACTCAGCCTTAATTGTCTTATTAAGGCCCTGACCTCTCACATTAGACAGGTATTGTTGTGGCTGCCTGCTGCCGGTTGGTTCCGGGCAGTCTTACGCCACAACTCAGTCTAACCTCGGGTCCTTATTGGGCTCCATGTTTAACCTCCCACATTGGATAGGTATTGTTGTGACTACTGGACAGCCGGGCGGTTCCGGGCAGGTTTACATCACAACTCAATCCAACCTCGGGTTAAACACATCGTATGCTCTACATTTACATATTTTGTCTTTCTTCCTTATTTTCTTATATGTAAATATTTGCGGCCCATTATTAAGTTAATGGTGTAAAGGTTACACCAATCGTGGGCCCAACCCATACCTGAATTTGGGCCCTTCTGTTTTATTTTTTCATTCATTAGTAATTTTAACCCAACGTTATTTTCCCCTGTTTAACACGTCCGTTTATTATCTATATGTTGGGCTTAGCCTTTTAAAGCCCAACTTAGCCATGCGAAAGGGGAGGCTTGAAGTGTGATTACATACACAAAAAGGGAAATGTGTGCGTATGAACTTGCAAAATAACGTTGGAACTACAAAATAAAACTGGTGTACTTGCAAAGTGGTAACATATACTTTGGTCATAAAGCATAGGTGACATGAATCAAAACATGTAAACTTGTAGTTGAGATAAGAATCTAAATGGGATATCATTATTGACACATAGTCATAACTACAACATGAACCTATATTTTTATTTAGGCATAATGTCAAACATAAGCAAATCATGTTCATAAGACTACTACATGTTTACAAAGGTGTCTACTTTTGTGACTAATACAAAAGTATAGTTAAATTTGTCCACCTAACCATGGCATAAATATTTCTAACATGAAATCATGATTTTTACTTTAGTCATGCAAACTTGCAAATGGGATTTTTGAATCTAACCTAGCTAGGTACCACATATGTCATCATATAATTCTTGTAAACAATATAGACTTAACATGGATTTCAATTATGCCAAATATCAATCATAGCCTAGCCATATTCATAAGTTTGCAAATAGGTTTCCTAGTACAAAAGCATGGCTTAATACATGATGCCAAATTTTCAACATAATTTCATATGAATTATGATAATCCAAACTTATTCCAATTACTTCACAAAAATGATGTTTGTATAAAAATACACATTATGATGGCATAGTAGAAAAACCCCAAACTTGCATGAATTTCAATTAATCAACTACATACATGTAGCTTCAACATGGATTACATAATTTGCGAAATATTCCAAACGTATACTTGCATAGAACTACTGCATGTAGTTCTTCATAACATAATATGAGGATATCCAAACGTATACAATATTCCAAATCGATAAGAGTCATAGTAACGCACAAATTATGAATTATTTATCACCACAATCAAGTATACAAACCAACACAGTTATTTGTTCATACCAAAGTAATACTCTACTTACAATGGTGAGGCGAATACTCAAATTTAGGGATTTGAAGATGCGGTTTGATTTGATTGAGTTGCTTTATGCCTTAGAATTTTGCCTCCTAATCCTCTCTCCAATTGGTGGCTACCCCTAGTCGTTCCTCAGCAACATGGCGGCTTTGTTCTTATTTTTGAATGAATAGATTAGGGTTTAGTCTAGGGTCATTTTTATAGGGGTAGTGAACTGATTAGGACCATTGATGTTGCCTGTATTGATCGTAGCCATTCATCCTAAGGAGAGACCAATTAGAGCCTGCCACCTAGCCCTAATGACAAAGCAGTCTACAGAAAATCGACCAACATAAAATAGGCCAGCCAGGTTGGACTGGGTTCGACCTGGCTCTGGACCAGGTCGACATGCCTGTCGACAGCCCTGTCGACCTGGTTAGACCAGGTCGACAGCCCAGTCGACCTGGGTGCGTTAGGCGGGTGTTCTTCCGCCCTGGCCCATTGGGCCCCACTTTTAATTTTAAACTGTTTTATTCTGTTTGAATTTTAAATTTAATTCAGAAACTTCCGAAGGCCATATCTTCTTCATACGGACTTCGTTTTTCGAAAACTCGGACTCTATTTCGCGTATTTTTCCGAGACGAACGCAATGGCGTATCCCGTTTCCCTTAGTTCTCTGATTTCGAATTAATTATACTTTAATTTGTTAATTTCACAGTTATAGAATTCGCGGGGTGTTACATTCTCCCCCACTTAAAAGGATTTCGTCCCGAAATCTTCAAGTTAGGAGGAATGTATATCCTAACATCCAATCATCCATCTACTCATCCATCAAACACGAGCATCCATTGTCCTTAAAAGACTTCTAATGCTTCATGATCATATGCGAAGTGTGTGTGTGTATGTACTTATCTAATGCAAAATCAGGCGGTCTACTGATTCAGTTGACCTCCTTAATGCGAATTATGTAAGTGCCATGAATCCATTATGTATGCAAATTTTCCTATTCTTGATTCTACATGAGTGCACAATCATTCAATACAAATGCAGCATCCACATGACAACACATTAAAGTTCAACCACATACGAATGCAAACATATATGCATATGCAATATGAAGTGACTCAGCCGATCTAAAACCTAGATTGTGTGTGTATATGCAACCACGAGCAACCACTAGCAATCACTTGCAACCACTTGCAACCATCATCCATAACATGTTTCAATTACATGTTTCTATCCAAAGGGTTTCTACCTAAAAGATAAGGTCAAGGAAATATACCTAAAAAGATAGATAAAAGCGCAACTTAAGGAAAATGAAAGATCAAGGATGTACCCTCGAACAGAAAAGGGTAGGCTGTATGGATTCTAGCTTCAGTTTCCCAAGTCGCGTCTCCCTCGGCGTCGCTCCACTGAACTTTGACGAGCTTGAATTCGCGGTTGCGTAGCTTCTTCACTTCCGTTCCTAATATGCGGGTTGGAACTTTTCTTATGGTTGCTTCGCGTTCCACTTCGGCCTCTTCGAGGATATTTGGCTCTACCACCTCGGCTGACTCATGTAGACATTTTCGGAGATGTGAAACGTGAAAAACGTTGTGGACTCCAGCCAACTTCATGGGTAGCTCTAATCTATAGGCCATTTTCCCAATTTTCTCGATGATAGGGAATGGCCCTACGAACCTTGGTGCTAGCTTTCCTGTGGTTCCAAAACGAACAACGTTTCTTAGCGGTGATACCTTGAGAAAAACTCTGTCTCTAACCTCAAATTCAAGGTCGGTCCTTCTCTTGTCGGCGTAGGACTTTTGTCTGTCTTGGGCCGTCTTCATCCTTCTTCGTATTAAGCCTACTTTCTCTGAAGTCTCTCGGATCATATCTGGTCCAAGTACGAGCTTATCAGTAGACTCCCACCAACAAGTGGGCGATCGGCACGGTCTTCCATATAAAGCTTCGAAGGGCGCCATTCCGATGGTTGCTTGATAGCTGTTGTTGTAGGCAAATTCCACCAAAGGAAGGTGGTCTTCCCATGTCCCTCCGAAGTCAAGGACGCATAGTCTTAAAAGGTCTTCCAAAACTCTGTTCACTCTCTCTGTTTGGCCGTCGGTTCGGGGATGATAGGCTGTGCTCAAGCATAACTGCGTTCCTACTGCTTCTTGCAGACTCCACCAAAACTCACTGGTGAAGATGGGGTCTCGGTCACTAACAATGCTAGATGGTATTCCATGGAGTCGAATGATTTCCTTAAGGTAAAGTGATGCTAGGGATGAGGCAGTTCTTTTACTTTTGACAGGTAAAAAGTGGGCGCTTTTAGTAAGCCTATCCACTATTACCCAAATGCTAGTGTTGCCTCTCCTAGACCTAGGCAGCCCATCGATGAAGTCCATTGAGATGCTATCCCACTTCCACTGTGGGACCTCCAGAGGATGTAGCAGTCCGCCAGGCTTTTTCTGTTCCGCCTTAACCCGTTGGCACACCATACACTTAGAAACGAACTCTGCCACGTCCTTTTTCATGCCGTTCCAGAAGAAAGTCCTTTTTATGTCTTTGTACATTTTATCTCCGCCTGGGTGTATCGTCATCTTGGAGTGATGTGCTTCCTCGAGAACCTTCTTTATTAAATCTTTTGTCTGTGGGACGCATAGTCCTCTGTCTTGCCTTAGCAAACCCTTATCGTAGATGGAGTATCTGTTGAGGTGACTTGAAGTCTCACCCCTAATTAGCCTATCAATTATTTCCACAAGCTGAGGGTCTTCGCGTTGTGTTGTCCCTACTGAATCCACTAAAGTTGGGCGCACTTCGAGAGATGCTAGCAAGCCTGGTACGAAATCGGAGGAAGGCCTAAAGTCGAAGCTGGCTATAAACTCTAGGCTTTGTCTTTCAACAAACAACGGGCTTAGGGTCAATTTCTTTCGGCTCAACGCGTCTTCCACTACGTTGCCTTTGCCCGGAGTGTAGGAGATTTCGAAATCGTACGAGGCAAGAAACTCCATCCATCTTTGTTGCCTCAAGTTAAGATCTTTCTGCGAGAAAAGATATTTCAACGATTTATGGTCAGTGTAAAGTTCGAACTTCTCACCTAGGAGATAGTGTCGCCAAGACTTGAGTGCAAAGACGATGGCGGCTAACTCAAGATCGTGGGTTGGGTAGTTCTTTTCGTGCACCTTCAACTGCCTCCCGCCATAAGCTACTACCCTTCCTTCTTGCATTAAGACGGCGCCTAGCCCTGTCCCACATGCATCCGTATAAACAGTGAACATCTTGCTCCCATCTGGCAGCGTCAAAACTGGGGCTGTTGTGAGAGCCCTTTTCAGTCGTTGGAAAGCAAACTCGCAATCCAAGTCCCAATTGAACACTAGATTCTTCTTAGTCAATTTCGTGAGCGGAGCTGAGATTTTCGCAAAATCCCTTATGAACTTTCGATAGAAACCCGCTAGTCCTAGAAAGCTTCGGACTTCAGTTGCATTCCTTGGTGTCTTCCAATCCTGTACCGCCACTACCTTAGCAGGGTCCACTGCTAACCCTTGTTTGGATACTATGTGCCCAAGGAACCTCACCTCTTCTCTCCAAAAGTGGCATTTGGAGAACTTGGCTTTTAGTTGATGGACTCGCAAAGTTTCCATGATTTCCCTTAAGTGTTGAGCATGTTCCTCTTCACTCTTTGAGAAGATAAGGATATCATCTACGAAGACCACCACGAATTTGTTGAGGAAATTTCTAAATACCCTACTCATCAGGTCCACGAAGTACGCAGGTGCATTTGTCAAGCCGAAAGGCATGACAAGCCATTCAAAGAAGCCGTCTGGGGTTCTGAATGCCGTTTTATCGATGCTATCTTCAGCCACCCTTAGCTGATGAAAACCGGTTGCTAAATCGAGTTGGGAGAAAACAGACGCTCCTACAAGCTGGTCAAATAAATCGTCAATTCTAGGGAGAGGGTGCCTATTCTTTTTCGTTCGCTTGTTGAGCTCCCTATAGTCAACACATAGACGGAGTGAACCATCCGCCTTTGTAGCGAACACCACCGGAGCGCCCCATTCTGAAATGCTCCTCCTAATGAACCCCTTTTCTAGAAGCTCTTTAATCTGTTTACTGAGCTCTTTCCTTTCTCGTGGAGCCATGTGTCTAACGGGCAACGCAACGGGCTTTGCATTACCTACAAGATATATGCGGAAGTCTATTTCCCGCTTCGGAGGCAAGCCCTTCACCTCTTCGAAGACATCCGGATATTCCCGGACCACTTTAACCGATTGCAAATTTTCAACAGAGGCATCTAGCGATTCAAGATAACTAAGCATAACCGCATACGAGGGATTACAAGAAATTTCCAAAGTATTACCGAGCTGGGTTAGGAGCCTAACAACCCTTTTCTCACAATCAAGGATGGCCCCATTACTGGATAGCCAATCCATACCCAAAATCAAACCATAACCCGAAAAGCCCAAATCAAAGGCACTACATTGAAATTCTACACTTAGAATAGAAATTTTCAATCCCACACAGATCATAGACAAATGAGCTGGGCCCCCAATTGGGTTTGAAACAATTAAGGGGTCTTCTACCATACTAGTTTTTAGGTGCAGAGATTCTACTAGAGCAGACGAGATAAAGGAGTGTGATGCGCCAGAATCAAATAAAGTACGAACGGGGTGATCATAAAGATAAACTACACTTTCTACAGAAGTATTTATACCTCTCTGTTGCAGAGGTGGCGCCTCCAGCACATGAACCTGTGCCCCTGGGGTGGATCCAGCCCTCTGCCCCTGTCCTCGTTTCTTTGGGCAGTCCTTAGCCTTGTGGCCCGTCTCACCGCAAGAAAAGCACCCACCATTCTCCTTGGCCTTCTTTTTCCGGCAGTCCTTTACTAAGTGCCCCACTTTGCCATAGAAATTGCACTTCCTCTTCTCTTTGTTGCCTTTCCCGCCTTTCTTAAAGTCTGTCTTTTTAGGTTGCAAACCCTCTTTCTTCACTTGAGAGCTTTCTGCCTTTGACTCCTTCTTGCCTTTATCCTCTTCATTCAGCAATGCCATTTGCACCAATCTTTCATACGTGGCTCCCATGGGTATATGGGTCATGGCCAAACTGTGTAATGGCTCATTCAACCCTTTGACGAAACAGAGAGCCTTCTTGTGCGGGGTATTGACTAGGTCAAGCCCAAACCTAGCCAGCTCATCAAACTGATTCACATACTCTCTGACTGTCTTGTCCCCTTGCTTAAGAAATAAGAATTTTTCCAACTGCAAACTTCTTTCCGCATCTGAGAGAAACTTAGTCTCAAACCTTGCCCTAAAGTCCTCCCATGTCTCCACTGGTCTTTCAGCATTAGTGACTTCCCACCAGTAGGAAGCCTCGCCCTTCAATAGCCATACTGCCAATTGTACTTTTTGTCTATCCTCTACCTCAAAGATGATGAATAGGTCCTCAGTTTCTTTCAGCCAATTCCTAGCTGCCACGAAGGACTCAGTTCCATGGAAATCCCTTCCTCCCATAGCTTTAAAATCTTTACATATCTTAGCAAAAGTGTTTCCCCGAGGAGGAGGTGGAGGAAAAGGTGCCCCTGCAGCTGGATGATTTCCGGCAGCTGGGGGTGGAGGAATGGTAGGGCCTGGCTAAGTGGCTCTTGCTTCTAAGAACCGTCTAAACCAACCAGGTATTGGTACCCCTTCCGGCAAGTTAAGATCTTCGGACATGCTGAAACAAAAAGGATAGATTCAAAACGAAGGATAAGAGATAGTACCTATGGCTTTGGGGGGTGGACTTTGCCTTTTTAAAATAAAATAATATTTTTCTTTTAAAAATGCTTCTTTAAATTCCCTTTTTGAAAATAATTTTTCAAAACTATTTATCTTATCTGGTAAACCTATGCTCTGATACCAAGTGAAACACCCCACCTCCGTTAGGGTCACTCTCAAAGGGAATGCCCTAATTTTGGTGGAGGTTTATAAGTATAAGTCACAGATATACAAGACAGATACAAGAACACATATTTGTAAACATCGGAAAATCAACATACTTTTATTTCATAAAAGCAAATACGTGCTACAACAACATCACCATAATTGTCTTACATCTTTTCCAAAAACATAACACTTTCATAATCTGTCTTGATTACATTATTTAAAGAAGCATAAATAAAACATAGGTAAACTGCAAAAGCCCCATAGAGTTTGTCCAAAGCCATAGTTCAAGACGAAAAGGACCAAGCAATACATTTCTCTTCTTCAAGCTGGATGTTAAGGCTGGTCAAGCTGCTGTGTTCCCTCCCTGTGGACCTGGGGGGGAACGGAAGAAAAGAAGACGAAAGAAAAGCAGAGTCAGACATAAAGCCTGAGTAAGTCTAGTACTATTCTGTCTATGAATAAAGAACTGGGTATGATAAGTATAAACAAGAAGTGGAAAAGCACTTTAAACTTGGTTAAGTTGTCTAGGGTCGAATATACTATCGTACCCCATGTTAATCTCTGAACCCATATAAACTAGTTTCCAACTGGCACCCCATAATCAGGGTGAAGTGATCCATTCTATGATGATCGGCTCCTACTCGCATAGTTACATGTGTCTTACGGCCCCCGATGTTGTAGTTACCTATGCTGGTCCCACCATGGGGTGTATCAAGTCCCATGGTGGTGGCCCGACACAATCCTAGAGTGCACAGGTATGCTACTGGTGTCCAGTGCCTTATTTTTCTGCGCCGAAGTGTGTGCACGCCCGCACCACGTTAGAACCTACACTGCTACACCACCGCCGTCGATTTGACCTCTTACAATCAGCCCAGTAATCGTGCCCCACCCTGCCTAGTTTCAGGGTATCCTGATACACCTTCTAGGGTTACTGCTGAAAAGGGTCCCCCGTTACTAGGTTTTCTATCTCTAGCCAACATGCTAAGTTGGTTAAGTGTTTTTCTAACCTAACCCCCACCAGTCTGTTTAGTTTAGCATGTTCCATTTTGATTAAGTCTTTAGTTCACTTAATCCTAACAATCCTGACTCAGCCTTAATTGTCTTATTAAGGCCCTGACCTCTCACATTAGACAGGTATTGTTGTGGCTGCCTGTTGCCGGTTGGTTCCGGGCAGTCTTACGCCACAACTCAGTCTAACCTCGGGTCCTTATTGGGCTCCATGTTTAACCTCCCACATTGGATAGATATTGTTGTGAATACTGGACAGCCGGGCGGTTCCGGGCAGGTTTACATCACAACTCAATCCAACCTCGGGTTAAACACATCGTATGTTCTACATTTACATATTTTGTCTTTCTTCCTTATTTTCTTATATGTAAATATTTGCGGCCCATTATTAAGTTAATGGTGCAAAGGTTACACCAATCATGGGCCCAACCCATACCTGAATTTGGGCCCTTCTATTTTATATTTTCATTCATTAGTAATTTTAACCCAACGTTATTTTCCCCCGTTTAACACGTCCGTTTATTATCTATATGTTGGGCTTAGCCTTTTAAAGCCCAACTTAGCCATGCGAAAGGGGAGGCTTGAAGTGTGATTACATACACAAAAAGGGAAATGTGTGCGTATGAACTTGCAAAATAACGTTGGAACTACAAAATAGAACTGGTGTACTTGCATAGTGGTAACATATACTTTGGTCATAAAGCATAGGTGACATGAATCAAAACATGTAAACTTGTAGTTGAGATAAGAATCTAAATGGGACATCATTATTGACACATAGTCATAACTACAATATGAACCTATATTTTTATTTAGGCATAATGTCAAACATAAGCAAATCATGTTCATAAGACTACTACATGTTTACAAAGGTGTCTACTTTTGTGACTAATACAAAAGTATAGTTAAATTTGTCCACCTAACCATGGCATAAATATTTCTAACATGAAATCATGATTTTTACTTTAGTCATGCAAACTTGCAAAAGGGATTTTTGAATCTAACCTAGCTATGTACCACATATGTCATCATATAATTCTTGTAAACAATATAGACTTAACATGGATTTCAATTATGCCAAATATCAATCATAGCCTAGCCATATTCATAAGTTTGCAAATAGGTTTCCTAGTACAAAAGCATGGCTTAATACATGATGCCAAATTTTCAACATAATTTCATATGAATTATGATAATCCAAACTTATTCCAATTACTTCACAAAAATGATGTTTGTATAAAAATACACATTATGAGGGCATAGTAGCAAAACCCCAAACTTGCATGAATTTCAATTAATCAACTACATACATGTAGCTTCAACATGGATTACATAATTTGCGAAATATTCCAAACGTATACTTGCATAGAACTACCGCATGTAGTTCTTTATAACATAATATGAGGATATCCAAACGTATACAATATTCCAAATCGATAAGAGTCATAGTAACGCACAAATTATGAATTATTTATCACCACAATCAAGTATACAAACCAACACAGTTATTTGTTCATACCAAAGTAATACTCTACTTACAATGGTGAGGCGAATTCTCAAATTTAGGGATTTGAAGATGCGGTTTGATTTGATTGAGTTGCTTTATGCCTTAGAATTTTGCCTCCTAATCCTCTCTCCAATTGGTGGCTACCCCTAGTCGTTCCTCAGCAACATGGCGGCTTTGTTCTTATTTTTGAATGAATAGATTAGGGTTTAGTCCTGGGTCATTTTTATAGGGGTAGTGAACTGATTAGGACCATTGATGTTGCCTGGATTGATCGTAGCCATTCATCCTAAGGAGAGACCAATTAGAGCCTGCCACCTAGCCCTAATGACAAAGCAGTCTACAGAAAATCGACCAACATAAAATAGGCCAGCCAGGTTGGACTGGGTTCGACCTGGCTCTGGACCAGGTCGACATGCATGTCGACAGCCCTGTCGACAGCCCTGTCGACCTGGTTAGACCAGGTCGACAGCCCAGTCGACCTGGGTGCGTTAGGCGGGTGTTCTTCCGCCCTGGTCCATTGGGCCCCACTTTTAATTTTAAACTGTTTTATTCTGTCCGAATTTTAAATTTAATTCATAAACTTCCGAAGGCCATATCTTCTTCATACGGACTCCGTTTTTCGAAAACTCGGACTCTATTTCGCGTATTTTTCCGAGACGAACGCTATGGCGTATCCCGTTTCCCTTAGTTCTCTGATTTCGAATTAATTATACTTTAATTTTTTAATTTCACAGTTATAGAATTCGCGGGGTGTTACAGCGGTAGTTTGTAATATTGAGTTTTTAACTTCAACTGAATATATAAGATCCGATATAAGTCGGATTTCTGTGAAACAAGAAATGTTTGAATCTTGTTTATTATAATTTTCTAATGTAAGAGGAAAATTCAGATTTCGCGTTATAAATTGTTAGTTATGTCCAATTCAAATTTTAAAATAGACGTTATGGAAACCGTTAATAAACGATAACATTTATTTAATAAATTTAAAAGGAGATTTTATATAATTTGGATAACGTTTAGCTCGAAAATGATAATACAAAGTTGTATAATTTATATTTGAAGCTATAAATATTTTATTTGGGTATATTTATGATGATAACAATTCATTATTATTTTAATTTAAAATTTTGGAACTTTAATAATATTTTATCGATATTATAAAGACTTTAAAAATGATTATTTTCCAAATGAGCATCGTTTTCGATGAAGCAAATTTTATTGGAATATGTAAAATTAATAATTGCTAGATTTACAGTTAGGAGCCAAACAGAGTTATTTTGTCGGTAGGGTAATTTAAATGGGAACCGATAAATTGAAATAACGTCGTTGAGCAAACGAAGTCCAGTTTCGATGAAATTAATTTCATTGGGACCACAATGTCAAGACGTAGCGTTGCATCCATTTTCACCACGTTTGAAAATCGGTTATTGCGGTGTGTATATTTAACGCTAGCATAAAAAGAAGTAGATTAAATTGTAATGACCATAAAAAATACACAACAAATCGAATAAAATATAAAGATGTTTAGATCCTTTACTTGCAAGCCGACAAAATATCGTATAAATGAAATGTACAGATATACACACAACGGACCAAATATTAGTTTGCTAATAACAAAACTCATGTGTAGGCTACCCTATTTCCTTTGAAATAAAAACAAATGGGTACGGTCTTTTCTCAGTTGCATGTTCAAGTACCACCATGCATTGACACACTGCACACCTATCTTTCTTCATTTCAAAGCATCACGCAGTCCAAAAATAAGGTACAGACAGCCATATGCAAATGTTTGCCCATATACTAAATCAAGTAACATGTATAAATTCATTGTAAACAGGTTTATATATTAGAAATGAGGTGTAGAAGCTACCCTATATGTGTTATCCTTCCCAAGTACTACCGAAATGTTTATTTCTTTCCAACGTGCAGGCTAGAAACATTACAGCTAATACTACCCTAGTTTGCACATGCTAGCTCGTACCCTAATTGACTGACATTGTGCCAATCTCTTTGTTCTCTATTTATATAAATCGATGTTGTTGCTCTCTTCCTGTTGCTAATATGAACACATTATATATTTCCAGCCAAAACAATGAAACCCAAAACCGAACGCCCATTTCAAAAACAAACAAAACCTATGCTTCATTATGAAAACGAAAACAACCTTCATTGTAAAAACAACCAAACTCTTATCCACATATAAATTCAAAACAACGGTTTTGGCCACTATAAATCATGGAAGTAATTCCATTAAACTCATGAGTATATTCTCTCCACATTCATTTCCAACGAAATTCGTGTACATTTTCTTCGAACGAGAGGGTGAAACGCGGGGGCGAGCTCAGACATGAACACAGTTGGGGTTGGGATTGGGCGAACGGTGATGTTGGTAGCTGGGTAGTGAGGACATGATGATGGCATTGGGTTTGATCTGGATAAAAAAAATAAGAAGGAGAGAGGTCAGCACGCATGGAAGGGGGAAGGAATTGGAAGAAGGGTGTAATAAATGTGCTTCGATAGGAAGGTTGCAAGGGACAGCGTGGTGGTGGCTTGCATGGGCGGTTATTGTTGATGTGAAGAGGTGTTCTGGGATGTTGGGGTGCCATAGCTGGATGAAAGGGGGAGAATGGAAGCCTTGTTTTCGAAAATCAGTGGGAGTGGAGAAATGGGGATCGACCTTGGCCTTCATGGAATGGGGAGGAGAACTAACCTGAAGCTTTTTATTCTGGGATGAAGAAGAAGCCTGACATGGCCCATATAATATGGTAATCGGCCTAATTTTTTTTAATATCGTGCCTAACCAAATTTAAAATGCCTAATCAATTTTTACACATGCCTAATGACGAGTTAATAGTAGTAATAGATGTAGTACAGCGAACAACATTTTAACGTATCCGCATAAATTTTGTGACTAAAGAAAGCATTTGAAAAATAATTAAAACTTATTTATATTATGATTAAGATGTTAGCTGATTGAATCGTGATCTAATAGTAATGATTTTGGAACCAGGTATGTACTACTGAATGAATAAGAAGGAGGCAGCATGCAGGAATTTTTGTCGCCTTGCTGTTTAACACTAATTAAAGTAATTAGTAATAATTTTATAATCAGAGAATTAATTAGTGGATTTAATCATATTACTTATATTATTAATAACTTACCCGTGTATGATCAGAATCTGATGGTTTTGGGTGCGTCGGAATTGTCTTGACGGGTACTACATTAAGGAATAGTTCTGGACGCAATTGAAATCAACCGAGATTTTTAATTAAATTGAACACTCATTTAATTGAATTAAAAACAACCGTTCAAACAGCGAAACAAAATCAAAGTGAGTTAAACTCACTCAGTATTTCCCATTTATATTTTATATAAGTTGGGTTTTATAATTGTGTGTTATTGTAACAACCCGAAAATCTGGGCCAGTTTAAAATTTTTAAATTGGCAATTTTAGCGAATTTTTATTATTTAAAATCGATTATTTTAAATAATATCGACCGGAAATTTATTTTGAATATAAATCAAACGTATATGTTATATACGTCGTCGTTAGAATATAAATAATTATATATAATTATAAATAGAATTGAAAATGGCACGGTAGTTCGATAATTCGATTTCAAACTTCAAATGAATGTACCGGGTGCAAAACAATCCGGATTTTAGTGAAACCAAAAATAATGGAATCTAATTGTGAATATCTTTCCAACGAATCCGAAAATCAAGATTTCATAGTGGGAATCAAAAGATATGTCCAGTTGAAAATTCTGAATAGTCGCTATGGAATTCAGGCCCTTAAAAATGGGAATTTTGCAAACGACCTCGGATTTCGACGAAACCACTTCTGTTGGGTCCATGATGTCAGGTTATTGCTAGATTCCAAATTTCATAATTTTTCGATTCAATATGTGAGCGTGGCAAAGGAAAACGCATTTGACCAGTTTTAGTTGATTTTAATCGACTGGAAAATAACCATTTTCCAAACAGTCTCAGAATTCGACGAAACTAGTTTTGTTAGGACCGTATCGTCAATACGAAGCTAGAAAATATTTTTCAGGAATTTTTCAAGTTAGTATGTGACCCCGGTAAATTGAAATGTGCGTTTAAATTCAATATATAGAGTTAAATGTTGATTTATACGAAAACTGAATGTTATTTTCTTTTGTATGCAAGTTAAATGTTATTTTCTTTTGTGTAATGTGCGTTCAAGTCAATATATAGAGTTAAATGTGCGTTCAAGTTAGTATGCAACAGTGAGTTTTAACGATGTTATTTTCTTTTGTGTAATTTACTTAATTAATACGGTGTTAAAACTGAAATTTTTATTATGGTAAAACTGAAATTTTTATTGTGTTGAAACTGAAATGTTTATTGAGTTAAAGCTAAGATTTTTACATATGTAAAAACAAGATTTTCTTTACATGTAAAAACACGATTTTTAGTTAAGTAAATACACGCCTTTTGTAATAACCTGAAAATCTGGGCCAGTTTAAAATTTTTATTTTGGCAATTTTAGCGAATTTTGAATATTTAAAATAGATAATTTTAAATAATATCGACGAGAAATTTGTTTTGAATATAATTCGAACGTATATATTATATACGTCATCGTTAGAATATGAATAATTATTTATATTTATAAAAGGAATTGAAAACGGCGCGGTAGTTCGATAATTCGATTTCAAACTTCAATTGAATGTACCGGGTGCAAAACAATCCGGATTTTAGTGAAACCAAAAACATTAGTATCTAATTGATAATATCTTTCCAACGAATCCGACAAATCGAAATTTCATAGCGGGAATCAAAAGATATGTTCAGTTGAAAATTCTGAATAGTCGTTATGGAATTCAGGCCCTTAAAAATGGAAATTTTGCAAATGACCTCGGATTTCGACGAAACCACTTTTGTTGGGTCCGTGGTGTAAAGTTATTGCTAGATTCCAAATTTCATAATTTTTTTGAATCAATATGTAAGAGTGGCAAAGGAAAACGTGTTTGACCAGTTTCAGTTGATTTTAATCGACTGGAAAATGGCCATTTTTCCAACGGTCTCAGAATTCGGCGAAACTAGTTTTGTTAGGACCGTATCGTCAATACGAAGCTAGAAAATATTTTTCGGGAATTTTTAGAGTTAGTATGTTACCTCGGTAAATTGAAATGTACGTTTAAAATTCAATATAGTGAGTTAAATGTAAATTAAACGGAAACTGATCGAAACGATCAAAACAGCTTTTGATACATATCCCATTGTGTTCGGAATGGGGGTAAAACGCTATGGACCACAGGCGGTGGGCCTCGTTTAGAGGTCGTATGTAAAAGTCAACTTTTTGAAATAAAATAAATTAAATAATATAAAAATAAAAATATTCCTTCCCTCTCCTTATTCATTCTGCCCCCCCCCCCCTCTTCAAAATCAAATCGACAGAAGAAAAAAAAAACAAAAAAAAAACCCTAAACTATCGACAGCCCCCCCCCCCTGAAGCGAACGCTACTACCCAACCGGCCCCCCTCCGTCCAGCCTCCCTCCTCCCCCCAGCGGCGCAACTCCCGAAGACCCCCCCCAAATCGCACGGATACGACGAAGACCTCCCCCCCCCCCCCAAATCGCACAGATGCGACGAAGACCCCCTCCCCCCTTCTTCGCCTGCACCGACCCAACGCCACCTCCCCGGCACCGCGCAGCAGTCCACCACCCTCTCCAAGGCCGAAAACGTGAGTTTTTAATTTTATCTTTATTTGGTTATAATGTAAATTCGAATTTAATTTTTACTTTTCAGTTTTAAATCAGGTATGGTATAAATGAAAAGGTTTAGATTTTAAAAAAATAGAAAAGGTAAGATTTTTAGGATAGAATGAGCGAATTTAATTTTTACTTTTCAGTTTTAAATCAGGTATGGTATAAATGAAAAGGTTTAGATTTTAAAAAAATAGAAAAGGTAAGATTTTTAGGATAGAATGAGGAAGATAGTATTAAAAATATGATTTTTATATTTTTAAAGTATTAAAAATATGATTTTTATATTTTTAAAGTATAAAAAATATGATTTTTATATTTTTAAAGTATTAAAAATATAGTCTTTACTATATATATGATGTAAAGATATGATTTTTGTATATGTAGAGGATTAAAAATATAATTTTTACATGATAGGAATATTAGAAATAGCATCTTTATATGTGTAGAAGAATAAAGAAGTGATTTTTATAATGTTATTTTTGAAAAGGCGCAATCTTTATATAGAGAATAGCGTGATAAAAATATCATCTTTATTATATGAACATCAAAATGAAAATTCGATTTTTATATACTGAATAGCATAGTAAAAATTCGATTTTTATATATTGAATAACGAAGTAAAAATTCGATTTTTAAATGTATGAAGCGATTATAAAAATAAGATTTTCAAATTGAAAGTGAACAAATAAAAATGTGATTTTTATTTTAAAGACATCAAAATATAAAAATGTGTGATTTTTATATATGTAGTGGCTACGGGCAACGAAGATGACGAAGATGCGATAGCGATGAAGATTTCTATCAATGAAGTGCCGTGGAGCTTGGATAGCTATTAGTGAGAATTTCTCACCTTTCAATTTAATTTTTTTCTAGTTATATATATACTAGGATGCAGACGGTGCTTAGCAGCACCCGACACCCGTCATCCACAGACCATGGATGGCTTGTTTGTTAAATTGTTTGGTTGTGTAGTTGGTTAGATTATTTGATTGAAATTTGAATTGTTTGGTGAAATGAAATTGATTTGATTGATGTGTGAATGGCGTGGGCCTTCACAAGACTGGGGATAAGGCTAGGCCTCGTCCCGTTTCTAGTATCGTGCCGTTATGCCGCCGAAATTTTCTAAAATAAGTTAGAAAAATAAAAATATCATTTTATTTAAAGAATGAACTGAATAGAAATTCATATGTTAAAATAAAATGTTCTATCGTTAAAAATATAATTTTAAACGTGAAGTAAATAAAATAAAATATTCATTTACAAACCAGACGGTTTGTTTATGTACACCTATTTGATGGACATTGATTGGGACGATAAATTTTACACATCGCCCAACTGCACAAATAAAATCTGTGTTTGATTGTTTGAAACCCTACACGGGTGTTGGGATGAAATTTGAAGTTCACTCATCCTGATTGATTAAATATGTTGATCGATTGATTGACAGGTTGTTATAAGCGTTAGATATCTATATTTGATGCTTATACAGTGTAGTGCACTTTGGTTGATGGTTGATTATTTTTCAATGCTATTATATACATGTGTGGTATGAAAATCCATATAATTAATTTTATATGGTGATTGATTGAGCCTCATTCCAATTTAGAAAATAAAGAATATTATAAAATAAAAGTTCATGTGTTGACTGTACTCATTCGTTGAGATTAGTCATGTGTTGAATGAAATATTTTAATAATAAAATTTGCATCTTTATCAATATAAAATAAAGGTTCATGTGTTGACTGTACTCATCCGTTGAGATTAGACATGCGTTGAACGAAATAATTTAACAAAAATTGTCACACATGGACAGTACTCATTCGTTGAGATTAGTCGTGTGTCGACAAAAGTAAATATTCATTTGTTGAATAGAATATTTGAAAATAGAAATATATGAAGCCGTGTTGGTTAGATTGACGCCATTTTGACGTGAACGATATTTATATCGATTTTATTCATTTTAAAATGCATATTGAAAAGTGATTTCGAAAACGCATATTTTGAAATGAAATCAAAATGAATTGAATATATAACGATTTCGAAATGAATTGAATATATAACGATTTCGAAATGAATTGAATATATAATGATTTCGAAATGAATTGAATATATAACGATTTCGAAATGAATTGAATATATAACGATTTCGAAATGAATTGAATATATAATGATTTCAAAATGAATTGAATATATAACGATTTCGAAATGAATTGAATATATAATGAATTCGAATTGAATGGAAAACGAATTTGATTTCAATTGAATAGCAAACGAAACGATTTCGAAATGAATTGAATATATAACGATTTCGAAATGAATTGAATATATAACGATTTCGAAATGAATTGAATATATAATGAATTCGAATTGAATGGAAAATGAATTTGATTTCAATTGAATAGCAAACGAAACGAATTCGAATTGAATTGAATAGATAACGAATTTGAATTGGATTGAATATAAAACCAATTCGAATTGAATTGAATAGATAACGAATTTGAATTGGATTGAATATAAAACCAATTCGAATTGAATTGAATAGATAACGAATTTGAATTGAATTGAATATAAAACCAATTCGAATTGAATTGAAAACGAATTCGAATTGAATTGAAAACGAATTCGAATTGAATTGAAAACAAATTGAAATGAATTCAAATTGAATTGAAATTTGAATAGAAATGAATTTTAAAACGGGTTTATAAAAAGAATTCAATTTTTATTTGAATTGAAATGGAAGTTGAAATTGCTTTTGAAACGAATATAAAACTATTTATATGATTCGTTTTAAATAGAAATCGACGAAATATATATTATATATATAATATAATGGCCTGAATAGAATGCGCCGCGCCGCGGCAGTTCGTGAATTTCAACCATTTATTTCAAACGGACATTACGGGAGATCCGACCGTCGGATTCTCCTAAAACCAGAACCGTTGGGTTCGTATCGAAAAGAGCTTTCTAACGAATATTAGAAATTAGAAATCTAACGGTTGGATTTGGAATTATGTCCAAATCAAATTTGAAAAAGGTCGTTGTAAGTGCAGTTCGATGGCCGTTGATGGAAATTGACTGTACAGGCCTCGATAAAATTATTTAAAATAATAATAATTTGTGTAAAATAAGAAGAAATGATTTAGAAAGAATTGGGATGAAAAACTCCATATTTGAAAAGATAAAAATAGATTTTTATCGAAATGAACTAGTTTTGAACTAGAATTATAATTCTATTTATTTTTAAATAAATAAATTGAATTTGAAATGGATCTGAATCGAAATTGTCTTCAAAATATTTCGATGTTGGAATTAGTGATTTTACAGATGTTGTTATGGAAATTTGAAAGATATATATTTATATCGTTATTTCCAACACGACATTTGTTGATCGTAGAATTTGATATTGAATATAAGCCGATATATTTTCTATTCAGAGCCTTGTATTTAATATCAAATGTGATTTGGGTTTGTCGTGAATGGTGTCTTCATTAACACTGTTCTTGAATCCAGTTGAGAAAAAGATTGAATCTTGTTATTTAGATTTAATGAAGAGTACCAATTAAATAATATTTAATTGAATTGATATTGATTTTTGGGTTTATCGTGAACAGTGTTTTAAATAACACTCGTTCTTTAACCCGATAATTAGTGGAATGTGACTTTGGGTTTATCGTGAACCGTGTTTTAAATGACACTGATTCTTTAACCCAGTCACAGATTAAAACTAAGTGGAGTTTTAATGAATCTTTAAATAGATTGAAAAGATCGAGAATGGAGTATCACCAGTTTTACTCCAGGCGATAGTTAAATCTTTAATTAGATTTAAACGTGAAATGGTAACGTGGTGTTAGATATGAAGTATGACCAGTTTTACTTCATGGGATGAATAGGTTGGGATTGGGAAATTAAAATAAATGATTACTTTGGTAAGGTTCGTTAATCCTGACTAGTTTGAATTGATATTCAAAAATAGATTAAAGAATAAATTAAAGGATTTATCTTTGATAAAATTAATGGGAACCTTTCCCTATGAATGTGAAATTTAGAAACTAACTGTTGG
The DNA here is from genome assembly GCA_030737875.1 of Allium sativum. Lineage (NCBI taxonomy): Eukaryota > Viridiplantae > Streptophyta > Magnoliopsida > Asparagales > Amaryllidaceae > Allium > Allium sativum. The sequence goes on from CM060912.1 coordinate 1,002,208,167, forward strand.
TTAGCTAAGCAGAATGGTTTCCTGGATATTGATCTGATGATGGTTTCGGCCTTCAGGGTTAGTATTTGGGGAATTATTCTCTTGATTAATTTACGGTTAGTGACAGATGAAATGGAATGAGGCGTATGTTGTGTTTGTGTAACATTTATTTTTAATATACGCTGGTTGTTCGGAAAGACCGGGTTTATCCCATTCTGAATAACTGATACGACGATAAGTCGAAGATGAAGACGATGGTCGAAGACCGGAGGTCTTCACGTCGTTTGGATGATTACTGATGATCTTGATTGGGCTGTACACCCAAGAAGATGGAAACAGTTGGTGTACGTCCAGACGTACTTGGAGATCGATGGATATGCGGGGTACTAGGTGCCTCCGGTTTCGTTCAGACCCAGAACGGACTTGTAAATGGACTGTGTGTCTGACATTGGATTTTAGTCTGTGTGATTGATTTCTATTAAATATATATCTGTTTGGCGGCGGAGAATTTATTCTCTTTCTTAACGCCCTTCTCTGAGACGTACGAGCTCAGGGGTTATATATTGATGGATATCAAACGCATGGAGTGAATTGCCTGTGTGGCATGCCTAAGAGGCGAATGATCAAGGCTTCTGTTGAAAAGCAAAGTCTTGTGGTTGATGATCGAAGCACGGCCTTTGTGGCGTAGCTTTGTGTAACGTTTACTTCGCGACTTTCACACCCGGTATGAACCAAAAACGGGAGACGGACCTCAGGGAGGACTTGCGTTTCTTTCTAGCTAGAAGTGGCGTCAGTGGTTTTACACGCCCTGACGAGTTTGACTTATGTGGTTGTTGCTGTTGCGAGGCGCCTCGGTTTGATCGGATGATCCGGGTCCGATGGAGTCATTCATTGGCTCATTTACGCCCCAAAGGGCGGGGAAACGTAGTGTTCAGGCATAATAATCCACATCGGTGGACCAGCCCTGACGATCTAAAGGGTTGATGCGTTCTGATCCTGAGGCTCGGGCTAGAGAGTCTCGAATCGGTTGAGGACTATCTTTTGCCTCGGTTCATAGACGGAAATCCAATTTCCAAATACGTGACATTTGCGGTTTTAATTGTAGAACTAGTATGGCGATATGATATATGGTACCCATGCCGCCTATGATTGATACTTATGATTTGAAGTTGTTTTATACACTATGCACTTATAATAGTATCAAATGATTTGTTTTAAAACATATCAAGCATTCTTTGGCTGTTATAAGGGAAAACCCTATCCCCCGGCTTGCGTTGCATTGTGTGATAGGAACTGGGTCTTATAGCAGCTTCATTTTTCTTTATTTAGCATTGCGCTGTTTGTTTTATGCACTAGTATTCTTGAAAGGAAACCCGTTCCGTGTTATACGGCGTGGTCCCTTGATTTACCTAACTTTAAAATAAAGATTAATAACTGTTTTAGTTCTCACACCAGTCCCGTGACTGACCTGGAGTTTATTGTTTTAACCTAAACTCTGGGTGCCCTTATTTTGACATGGGCAGCTAGTAGTTTTGGTTTTGCAGATTTATATTCACAGGATCCTGGTTTACAGCTGGAACGATATCCGGAAAGCTTTGTATCCGTATATCTCTTCTAGTTGTGTATTGTATTTCTTTCCGCTGCGATGTATTTAAATGTAATTTAAATCTCTGATATTTCTGTGTAATATTTATTTGTTTATACTCTGTATATTCTTGTAATCTGATGCATCGTTGTGATATACAGTGAAATGTTCTTTTGTATGCGTTCTATTTTGTCATGTTCTCAAACGATAGGGCGTTTCGAACGGCCTGGGTCAGTTTAGCGACTGGTTCGGACCGAGAGAAATTCCCGATCGTCACACGTGGTATCAGAGCTTTGGTTTACAGAGCTCGAGAACAAGACACATTAGAACCGTACGAAAGAATTCATCAGATATTGGATTAGTAATATCCAATTAGAATGACTCGTTAGAGATAGGATCAGTATTATCCTAGAACGAGTGTGAAGATTATATTTTTCAAATGAAAACAATTTTGTTTTGAAAATTTAAATCGTTTTAAACGTATTTGATTATTTATTTATATTGAATATGGACAATCCAATATATAAAGGTTTTGCATATACGCGTCATGAACGTATATTCGAAGTTTTAATATATTAGATAGATATCGAATCACACTCTAGTCGCCCGGAGATAATATTGATGATAGCGATCGCATCATCAATGTTTATGTTCGTGTTTCGAAGGTGTGATATCTATATATTTCCATTAGACTGGTGTGAGAACCAAAACTTATATATAGCTAGAACACTTTGTTGTGAATTGGCATCAAAAACATGATTTTTGTATATGTATCAAATTTATGAATTTGAAACTCTAATTCACTAATTGATTGATGTTTGTGTCGATTGTTTATTTGTTTGATAATTTTGAACCATTATGCCTCATTGTATCAAATATTGAACTATATTGAAAATTGATCGCATTTGCTTGCATATACATATACTTATATTGAACAGGTCATAGCAAGGAGGCTAGAGCAGAGAATAAAATTTGTTTGCCCGACAAATAGGTACATGTTTACTATATAATTTACCGTTTTGTTTGGGTGATGATGATTTTATGAGCCTATTGGCTAGCCGCTTGGCTTTTTCTTTTTCTTCTTGAGATTAGAAGGACCGGGGAAGCTATTTGAAATTCCCCAATGCTCCCGGTGCAGGGGAGGTTATGGCGAAATTTTTCGAAAATTTAGGGTGTTAGCCAAATTTTTGAAAATTTGAAAATTCTCAGAAACTGAAAAGTTGGAGAATGGAAGCCAGATCGAACGTATCGTTGATTGATCAAACCACTTTCGACTTTGTTCCTTTTCGGGGACGAAAAGTTTTAAGTGGGGGAGATTGTAATAACCCGAAAATCTGGGCCAGTTTAAAAATTTTATTTTGGCAATTTTAGCGAATTTTGAATATTTAAAATAGATAATTTTAAATAATATCGACGAGAAATTTGTTTTGAATATAATTCGAACGTATATATTATATACGTCGTCGTTAGAATATGTATAATTAATTATATTTATAAAAGGAATTGAAAACGGCGCGGTAGTTCGATAATTCGATTTCAAACTTCAATTGAATGTACCGGGTGCAAAACAATCCGGATTTTAGTGAAACCAAAAACATTAGTATCTAATTGATAATATCTTTCCAACGAATCCGACAAATCGAAATTTCATAGCGGGAAACAAAAGATATGTCCAGCTGAAAATTCTGAATAGTCGCTATGGAATTCAGGCCCTTAAAAATGGAAATTTTGCAAACGACCTCGGATTTCGACGAAACCACTTTTGTTGGGTCCGTGGTGTAAAGTTATTGCTAGATTCCAAATTTCATAATTTTTTGAATCAATATGTAAGAGTGGCAAAGGAAAACGTGTTTGACCAGTTTCAGTTGATTTTAATCGACTGGAAAATGGCCATTTTTCCAACGGTCTCAGAATTCGGCGAAACTAGTTTTGTTAGGACCGTATCGTCAATACGAAGCTAGAAAATATTTTTCGAGAATTTTTAGAGTTAGTATGTTACCTCGGTAAATTGAAATGTACGTTTAAAATTCAATATAGTGAGTTAAATGTAAATTAAACGGAAACTGATCGAAACGATCAAAACAGCTTTTGATACATATCCCATTGTGTTCGGAATGGGGGTAAAACGCTATGGACCACAGGCGGTGGGCCTCGTTTAGAGGTCGTATGTAAAAGTCAACTTTTTGAAATAAAATAAATTAAATAATATAAAAATAAAAATATTCCTTCCCTCTCCTTATTCATTCTGCCCCCCCCTTCAAAATCAAATCGACTGAAGAAAAATAAATAAAAAAAACCCTAAACTATCGACAGCCCCCCCCCCCCCTGAAGCGAACGACACCACCCAACCGCCCCCCCTCCGTCCAGCCTCCCTCCTCCCCCCAGCGGCGCAACTCCCGAAGACCCCCCCCCCCAAATCGCACGGATGCGACGAAGACCTCCCCCCCCCCCCCCAAATCGCATAGATGCGACGAAGACCCCCTCCCCCCTTCTTCGCCTGCACCGACCCACCGCCACCTCCCCGGCACCGCGCAATAGTCCACCACCCTCTCCAAGGCCGAAAACGTGAGTTTTTAATTTTATCTTTATTTGGTTATAATATAAATTCGAATTTGATTTTTATTTTTCAGTTTTAAATCAGGTATGGTATAAATGAAAAGGTTTAGATTTTAAAAAAATAGAAAAGGTAAGATTTTTAGGATAGAATGAGGAAGATAGTATTAAAAATATGATTTTTATATTTTTAAAGTATTAAAAATATGATTTTTATATTTTTAAAGTATTAAAAATATAGTCTTTACTATATATATGATGTAAAGATATGATTTTTGTATATGTAGAGGATTAAAAATATAATTTTTACCTGATAGGAATATTAGAAATAGCATCTTTATATGTGTAGAAGAATAAAGATGTGATTTTTATAATGTTATTTTTGAAAAGGCACAATCTTTATATAGAGAATAGCGTGATAAAAATATCATCTTTATTATATGAACATCGAAATGAAAATTCGATTTTTATATACTGAATAGCATAGTAAAAATTCGATTTTTATATATTGAATAACGAAGTTAAAATTCGATTTTTAAATGTATGAAGCGATTATAAAAATATGATTTTAAAATTGAAAGTGAACAAATGAAAATGTGATTTTTATTTTAAAGACATCAAAATATAAAAATGTGTGATTTTTATATATGTAGTGGCTACGGGCAACGAAGATGACGAAGATGCGATAGCGATGAAGATTTCTATCAATGAAGTGCCGTGGAGCTAGGATAGCTATTAGTGAGAATTTCTCACCTTTCAATTTAATTTTTTTCTAGTTATATATATACTAGGATGCAGACGGTGCTTAGCAGCACCCGACACCCGTCATCCACAGACCATGGATGGCTTGTTTGTTAAATTGTTTGGTTGTGTAGTTGGTTAGATTATTTGATTGAAATTTGAATTGGTTGGTGAAATGAAATTGATTTGATTGATGTGTGAATGGCGTGGGCCTTCACTAGACCGGGGATAAGGCTAGGCCTCGTCCCGTTTCTAGTATCGTGCCGTTATGCCGCCGAAATTTTCTAAAATAAGTTAGAAAAATAAAAATATCATTTTATTTAAAGAATGAACTGAATAGAAATTCATATGTTAAAATAAAATGTTTTATCGTTAAAAATATAATTTTTAACGTGAAGTAAATAAAATAAAATATTCATTTACAAACCAGACGGTTTGTTTATGTACACCTATTTGAAGGAGATTGATTGGGACGATAAATTTTACACATCGCCCAACTGCACAAATAAAATCTGTGTTCGATTGTTTGAAACCCCACACGGGTGTAGGGATGAAATTTGAAGTTCACTCATCCTGATTGATTAAATATGTTGATCGATTGATTGACAGGCTGTTATAAGCGTTAGATATCTATATTTGATGCTTATACAGTGTAGTGCACTTTGGTTGATGGTTGATTATTTTTCAATGCTATTATATACATGTGTGGTATGAAAATCCATATAGTTAATTTTATATGGTGATTGATTGAGCCTCATTCCAATTTAGAAAATAAAGAATATTATAAAATAAAAGTTTACGTGTTGACTGTACTCATTCGTTGAGATTAGTCATGTGTTGAACGAAATATTTTAATAATAAAATTTGCATCTTTATCAATATAAAATAAAGGTTCATGTGTTGACTGTACTCATCCGTTGAGATTAGTCATGTGTTGAACGAAATAATTTAACAAAAATTGTCAAACATGGACAGTACTCATTCGTTGAGATTAGTCGTGTGTCGACAAAAATAAATATTCATTTGTTGAATAGAATATTTGAAAATAGAAATATATGAAGCTGTGTTGGTTAGATTGACACCATTTTGACGTGAACGATATTTATATCGATTTTATTCATTTTAAAATGCATATTGAAAAGTGATTTCGAAAACGCATATTTTGAAATGAAATCGAAATGAATTGAATATATAACGATTTCGAAATGAATTGAATATATAACGATTTCGAAATGAATTGAATATATAACGATTTCGAAATGAATTGAATATATAACGATTTCGAAATGAATTGAATATATAACGATTTCGAAATGAATTGAATATATAATAAATTCGAATTGAATGGAAAACGAATTTGATTTCAATTGAATAGCAAACGAAACGATTTCGAAATGAATTGAATATATAACGATTTCGAAATGAATTGAATATATAACGATTTCGAAATGAATTGAATATATAATGAATTCGAATTGAATGGAAAACGAATTTGATTTCAATTGAATAGCAAACGAAACGAATTCGAATTGAATTGAATAGATAACGAATTTGAATTGGATTGAATATAAAACCAATTCGAATTGAATTGAATAGATAACGAATTTGAATTGGATTGAATATAAAACCAATTCGAATTAAATTGAATAGATAACGAATTTGAATTGAATTGAATATAAAACCAATTCGAATTGAATTGAAAACGAATTCGAATTCGAATTGAATTGGAAACAAATTGAAATGAATTCAAATTGAATTGAAATTTGAATAGAAATGAATTTTAAAACGAATTTATAAAGAAGAATTCAATTTTTATTTGAATTGAAATGGAAGTTGAAATTGCTTTTGAAATGAATTTAAAACTATTTATATAATTCGTTTTAAATAGAAATCGATGAAATATATATTATATATATAATATAATGGCCTGAATAGAACGCGCCGCGCCGCGGCAGTTCGTGAATTTCGACCATTTATTTCAAATGGACATTACGGGAGATCCGACCGTCGGATTCTCCTAAAACCGGAACCGTTGAGTTCGTATCGAAAAGAGCTTTCTAATGAATATTAGAAATTAGAAATCTAACTGTTGGATTTGGAATTATGTCCAAATCAAATTTGAAAAAGGTCGTTGTAAATGCAGTTCGATGGCCGTTGATGGAAATCGACTGTACAGGCCTCGATAAAATTATTAAAAATAATAATAATTTGTGTAAAATCATAAGAAATGATTTAGAAAGAATTGGGATGAAAAACTCCATATTTGAAAAGATAAAAATAGATTTTTATCGAAATGAACTAGTTTTGAACTAGAATTATAATTCTATTTATTTTTAAATAAATAAATTGAATTTGAAATGGATCTGAATCGAAATTGTCTTCAAAATATTTCGATGTTGGAATTCGTGATTTTACAGATGTTGTTATGGAAATTTGAAAGATATATATTTATATCGTTATTTCCAACACGACATTTGTTGATCGTAGAATTTGATATTGAATATAAGCCGATATATTTTCTATTCAGAGCCTTGTATTTAATATCAAATGTGATTTGGGTTTGTCGTGAATGGTGTCTTCATTAACACTGTTCTTGAATCCAGTTGAGAAAAAGATTGAATCTTGTTATTTAGATTTAATGAAGAGTACCAATTAAATAATATTTAATTGAATTGATATTGATTTTTGGGTTTATTGTGAATAGTGTTTTAAATAACACTCATTCTTTAACCCGATAATTAATGGAATGTGACTTTGGGTTTATCGTGAACCGTGTTTTAAATGACACTGATTCTTTAACCCAGTCACAGATTAAAACTAAGTGGAGTTTTAATAAATCTTTAAATAGATTGAAAAGATCGAGAATGGAGTATCACCAGTTTTACTCCAGGCGATAGTTAAATCTTTAATTAGATTTAAACAAGAAATGGTAACGTGGTGTTAGATATGAAGTATGACCAGTTTTACTTCATGGGATGAATAGGTTGGGATTGGGAAATTAAAATAAATGATTACTTCGGTAAGGTTCGTTAATCCTGACTAGTTTGAATTGATATTCAAAAATAGATTAAAGAATAAATTAAAGGATTTATCTTTGATAAAATTAATGGGAACCTTTCCCTATGAATGTGAAATTTAGAAACTAACTATCGGTTAGCTAAGCAGATTGGTTTCCTGGATATTGATCTGATGTTGGTTTCGGCCTTCGGGGTTAATATTTGGGGAATTATTCTCTTGATTAATTTACGGTTAGTGACTGATGAAATGGAATGAGGCGTATGTTGTGTTTGTGTAACATTTATTTTTAATATACGCTGGTTGTTCGGAAAGGCCGGGTTTATCCCATTCTGAATAACTGATACGACGATAAGTCGAAGATGAAGACGATGGTCGAAGACCGGAGGTCTTCACGTCGTTTGGATGATTACTGATGATCTTGATTGGGCTGTACACCCAAGAAGATGGAAACAGTTGGTGATCGTCCAGACGTACTTGGAGATCGATGGATATGCGGGGTACTAGGTGCCTCCGGTTTCGTTCAGACCCAGAACGGACTTGTAAATGGACTGTGTGTCTGACATTGGATTTTAGTCTGTGTGATTGATTTCTATTAAATATATATCTGTTTGGCGGCGGAGAATTTATTCTCTTTCTTAACGCCCTTCTCTGAGACGTACGAGCTCAGGGGTTATATATTGATGGATATCAAACGCATGGAGTGAATTGCCTGTGTGGCATGCCTAAGAGGCGAATGATCAAGGCTTCTGTTGAAAAGCAAAGTCTTGTGGTTGATGATCGAAGCACGGCCTTTGTGGCGTAGCTTTGTGTAACGTTTACTTCGCGACTTTCACACCCGGTATGAACCAAAAACGGGAGACAGACCTCAGGGAGGACTTGCGTTTCTTTCTAGCTAGAAGTGGCGTCAGTGGTTTTACACGCCCTGACGAGTTTGACTTATGTGGTTGTTGCTGTTGCGAGGCGCCTCGGTTTGATCGGATGATCCGGGTCCGATGGAGTCATTCATTGGCTCATTTACGCCCCAAAGGGCGGGGAAACGTAGTGTTCAGGCATAATAATCCACATCGGTGGACCGGCCCTGACGATCTAAAGGGTTGATGCGTTCTGATCCTGAGGCTCGGGCTAGAGAGTCTCGAATCGGTTGAGGACTATCTTTTGCCTCGGTTCATAGACGGAAATCCAATCTCCAAATACGTGACATTTGCGGTTTTAATTGTAGAACTAGTATGGCGATATGATATATGGTACCCATGCCGCCTATGATTGATACTTATGATTTGAAGTTGTTTTATACACTATGCACTTATAATAGTATCAAATGATTTGTTTTAAAACATATCAAGCATTCTTTGGCTGTTATAAGGGAAAACCCTATCCCCCGGCTTGCGTTGCATTGTGTGATAGGAACTGGGTCTTATAGCAGCTTCATTTTTCTTTATTTAGCATTGCGCTGTTTGTTTTATGCACTAGTATTCTTGAAAGGAAACCCGTTCCGTGTTATACGGCGTGGTCCCTTGATTTACCTAACTTTAAAATAAAGATTAATAACTGTTTTAGTTCTCACACCAGTCCCGTGACTGACCTGGAGTTTATTGTTTTAACCTAAACTCTGGGTGCCCTTATTTTGACATGGGCAGCTAGTAGTTTTGGTTTTGCAGATTTATATTCACAGGATCCTGGTTTACAGCTGGAACGATATCCGGAAAGCTTTGTATCCGTATATCTCTTCTAGTTGTGTATTGTATTTCTTTCCGCTGCGATGTATTTAAATGTAATTTAAATCTCTGATATTTCTGTGTAACATTTATTTGTTTGTACTCTGTATATTCTTGTAATCTGATGCATTGTTGTGATATACAGTGAAATGTTCTTTTGTATGCGTTCTATTTTGTCATGTTCTCAATCGATAGGGCGTTTCGAACGGCCTGGGTCGGTTTAGCGACTGGTTCGGACCGAGCGAAATTCCCAATCGTCACACCTTTTATTCATATAGAATTATGATTTTCATTCATGAAAAAAATTTAGATCTTTCCATACGGGAATGGAATATGAAAACTCGATTTTTCTCTATATGAATTTGAAGTAAAAATTCGATTTTTATATATTGAATAGCAAAGTAAAAAATCGATTTTTATATATTGAATAGCAAAGTAAAAATTCGATTTTTATATATTGAATAGCAAAGTAAAAATTCGATTTTTATATATTGAATAGCAAAGTAAAAATTCGATTTTTATATATTGAATAGCAAAGTAAAAATTCGATTTTTATATATTGAATAGCAAAGTAAAAATTGGATTTTTATATATTGAATAGCAAAGTAAAAATTCGATTTTTATATATGTAGTGACTACGAGCAGCGAAAGTAATAAAAGGCGAGAACAGTGAAGATTTCCTGCATTAGAAATGCCGTGGAGTTAGGATAGCTATCGGTGAGAACTTCTCACCTTTCAATTTAATTTTCTAGTTATATATATACTAGGATGCAGACGGTGTTTAGTAGCACCCGACACCCGTCATCCACAGACCATGGATGGCTTGTTTGTTTAATTGTTTGGTTTTGTAGTTAGTTAGATTATTTGGTTTGAATTGAATTGTTTGGTGAAAAGGAATGGATTTGATTGATGTGTGAATGGCGTGGGCCTTCACTAGACCGGGGATAAGGCTAGGCCTTGTCCCGTTTCTAGTATCGTACCGTTATGCCGCCGAAATTTTCTAAAATAAGTTAGAAAAATAAAAATATCATTTTTATTTTTGAAAATGAACTGAATAAAATTTCATGTGTTAAAATAAAATATTTGATCGTTAAAAATATAATTTTAACGTGAAGGTAAATAAATAAATATTCATTTACAAATCGGACGGTTTGTTTATGTACACCTATTTGAAGGACATTGATTGGGACGATAAATTTTACACATCGCCCAACTGCACAAATAAAAATCTGTGTGTGCTTGCTTGAAACCCCACACGGGTATTGGGATGATATTTGACGTACACTAATCCCGATTGTTTAGTTGTATGTCGATCGATTGATTGACAGGCTGTTATAAGCGTTGAATATTTATATTTGATGCTTATACAGTGTAGAATGCACTTTGGATGATGGTTGAGTATTCATCGTTGTTGATATATACAGGTGTTGTAGAAAATCCATATAATTAACATTATATGGTAATTGTCTGGGCCTCATTCCAGTTTTGAAATAGAAATATTTGAAATGGAATATTTGAATAGAAATATTTGAAAAAGGAAATATTTGAAGTAGAATATTTGAAAATTGAAATATATGAAGCCGCGTTGATAGATTGACGCCATTTTGACGTGAACGATATTTATATCGATTTTATTCAAATTGAAGTGAATATTAAAGAGAATTGAAATCGTTTTGAAATGAATTCATATAGAATTGAAATCGTTTTTGAAATGAATTCAAATTGATTTGAAATGAATTTGAAATGAATTCGAATAGGATTGAAATCGTTTTAAAATGAATTCGAATAGAAATTGAATTGAATTGAATTGAATTGAATTGAAAACGAATTGAAATTGAATTGAATTGAATTGAAAACGAATTGAAATTGAAATTGAATTGAATTGAATTGAAAACGAACTGAAATTGAATTAGAAATCAATTTGAATTGAAATCAATTTGAAATGAATTTAAAACGAATTTATATTGTAATATTCAATTTTGATTAGAAATTGAATATGAAGTTGAAACCGTTTTGAAAACGAATTTAAAAACTATTTATAAAGCACGTTTTGAATTGAAATCGATGAAGTATATATTATATATATATATATATATAATATAATGGCCTGAATAGAACGCACCGCGCCGCGGCAGTTCACGAATTTCGACCATTGACTTCGAACGGACATTACGGGAGATCCGACCGTCGGATTCTCCTAAAACCAGAACCGTTGGGTTCGTATTGAAAAGAGCTTTCTAACGAATATTATAAATTAGAAATTTAACGGTTGGATTTGGAATTATGTCCAAATCAAATTTGAAAAAGGTCGTTGTAAGTGCAGTTCGATAGCCGTTGATGGAAATCGACTATACGGGCCTTGATAAAATTATTAAAAATAGTAATAATTTATGTAAAATCATAAGAAATGATTTGTGAAGAATTGGGATGAAAAACTCCATATTTGAAAAGATAAAAATAGATTTTTATCGAAATGAACTAGTTTTGAACTAGAGTTATAATTCTATTTATTTTTAAATAAATAAATCGAATGTGAAATGGGTTTGAAAATAACCAGAATTTCCAATAATTATATTGGAATGGATTTGAATCGAAATTGTCTTTGGATTATTTCGATGTTGGATTTCGTGATGATACAGATATTGTTATGGGAATTTGAAAGATATATATATATCGTTATTTCCAATACGATATTTGTTAGTCGTAGAATTTGATATTGAATATAAGCCGGTATATTTTCTATTCAGAGCCTTGTGTTTAATATCAAATGTGATTTGGGTTTGTCGTGAATGGTGTCTTCATTAACACTGTTCTTGAACCCAGTTGAGAAAAGATTAAATCTTTTTATTTAGATTTAATGAAGTGTACCAATTAAATAATATTTAATTGGAATTGAATTGATATTGATTTTTGGGTTTATCGTGAACAGTGTTTTAAATAACACTCGTTCTTTCACCCGATAATTAATGGAATGTGATTTTGGGTTTATCGTGAAACGTGTTTTTAAATAACACTGATACTTTAACCCAGTTAGCGATTAAAACTAAGTGGAGTTTTAATGAATCTTTAATTAGATTGAAATAATCGAGAATGGAGTGTCACCAGTTTTGCTCCAGGCGTTAGTTAAATCTTTAATTAGATTTGAACGTGAAATGGTAATGGAATTTACCTATAACACCGTGGTGTTAGATATGAAGTATAACCAGTTTCACTTCATGGGATGAATAGGTTGGGATTGGGAAATTAAAACAAATGATAACTTCGGTAAGGTTCGTTAATCCCGACTAGTTTGAATTGATATTCAAAAGTAGATTAAAGAATAAACTAAAGAATTTATCTTTGATAAAATTAATGGGAACCTTTCCCTATGAATGTGAAATTTAGAAACTAACTGTCGGTTAGCCAAGCAGAATAGTTTTCTGGATATTGATCTGATGTTGGTTTCGGCCTTCGGGGTTAACATTTGGGAAATTATTCTCTTGATTAATTTACGGTTAGTGACTGATGAATTGGAATGAGGCGTATGTTGTGTTTGTGTAACACTTATTTAAAATATACGCGAGTTTTTCGGGAAGACCGGGTTTATCCCATTCTGAATAACTGATACGACGATAAGTCGAAGATGAAGACGATGGTCGAAGACCGGAAGTCTTCACATCGTTTGGGTGATTACTGATGATCTTGATTGGGATGTACACCCAAGAAGATGGAAACAGTTGGTGATCGTCCAGACGCACTTGGAGATCGAAGGATACGCGGGGTACTAGGTGCCTCCGGTTTCGTTCAGACCCAGAACGAACTTGTAAATGGACCGTGTGTCTGACATTGGATTTTAGTCTGTGTGATTGATCTCTATTAAATATATATCTGTTTGGCGGCGGAGAATTTATTCTCTTGCTTAACGCCCTTCTCTGAGACGTTCGAGCTCAGGGGTTATATACTGATGGATATCAAATGCATAGAGTGAATTGCCTATGTGGCATGCCTAAGTGGCAAATGATCAAGGCTTCTGTTGAAAAGCAAAGTCTTGTGGTTGATGATCAAAGCATGGCCTTTGTGGCGTAGCTTTATGTAACGTTTTACTTCGCGAGTATCACACACGGTATGAACCAAAAACGGGAGACGGACCTCAGGGAGGGCATGCGTTTCCTTCTAGCTAAATAAGTGGCGTCAGTGGTTTTACACGCCCTGACGAGTTTGACTTATGTGGTTGTTGCTGTTGCGAGGCGCCTCGGTTAGATCGGACGATCCGGGTACGATGGAGCCATTCGTTGGCTCATTTACGCCCCAAAGGGCGGGGAAACGTAGTGTTCAGGAATTTTAATCCACATCGGTTGACCGTCCCTGTCGCTCCAAGGGTCACTCGAGCTCTGATCCTGAGACTCGGGCTAGACAGTCTCGAATCGGTTGAGGACTATCTTTTGCCTCGGTTCATAGATGGAAACCCAATTTCCAAATACGTGACTTTGTGATTTTGATTGTATAACCTATATATGGCGACATAGTGGTATGGGGCATTCATGCCGCCTATGATTGATATTTATGATTTGAAGATGTTTTATATAATATGCACTTATAATAGTATCAAATGATTTGTTTTAAACGTATCAAGCATTCTTGGCTATTATAAGGTAAAAACCCTATCCTCCGGCTTGCGTTGCATCGTGTGATGGGACCTGGGTCTTATAATAGCTTCATTTTTCTTTATTTAGCATTGCGATGTTGTTTTATGCACTGGAATTCTTGGGAGGAAACCCGTTCCGTGTTATACGGCGTGGTCCCTTGATTTACTTTACTTTGAAAATAAAGATAAATACCTGTTTTAGTTCTCACACCAGTCCCATGACTGACCTGGAGTTTATTGTTTTAACCTAAACTCTGGGTGCCCTTATTTTGACACGGGTAGCTAGTAGTTTTGGTTTTGCAGATTTATATTCACAGGATCCTGGATTACAGCTGGAACGATATCCGGAAAGCTTTGTATCCGTATATCTCTTCTAGTTGTGTATTGTATTATTTTCCGCTGCTATGTATTTAAATGTAATTTAAATCTCTGATATTTCTATGTAATATTCATTTGTTTATACTCTGTATATTCTTGTAATCTGATGCATTGTTGTGATATACAATGAAATGTTCTTTCGTCTGTGTTCTATTTTGTCGTGTTCTCAAAACGATAGGGCGTTTCGAACGGTCTAGATCGGTTTAGCGACTGGTTCGGACCGAGCGAAATTCCTTTTCATCACAGATGGTATCAGAGCTTTGGTTTACAAAGCTCAGAGAACAAGACACGTTAGAACCATACGAAAGAATTCATCAGATATTGGATTACTAATATCCAATGAGAATGACTCGTTAGAGATGGGATAAGTAGTATCCTAGAACGAGCGTGAAGAGTATATTTTTAAAATAAAAACAAATTTAGTTTTGAAAATCTAAATCAAATATTCATATTTGATTATTTATTTGTATTGATTTGGACAGTCCAGTATATAAAGAATTTGCATATACGCCTTGCAAACGTATATTCGAAGTTTTAATATACTGGATAGATATAGAGTCACATTCTAGACACCCGGGGATAATTCTGATGATGTGGCCACATCATCAGTATTTATATTCGTGTTTCAAAGGTGTGATTTCTATATATTTCCATTAGACTGGTGTGAGAACCAAAAAATAGCTAGAATACATTGTTGTGAATTGGCATCAAAAACATGATTTTTGTATATATATCAAATTATGAATTTGAAACTCTAATTCACTAATTGATTGATGTTTGTGTTGTTTGTTTATTTGTTTGATAATTTTGAACCATTTAGCCTAATTGAACCAAATATTGAATTGTATTGAAAATTGGTCGCATTTGTTTGCATATACATATACTTATATTGAACAGGTCATAGCAAGGAGGCTAGAGCCGAAGAATAAAATTTGTTTGCCCGACAAATAGGTACATGTTTATTACATAATTTACTGTTTTGTTTGGGTGATGATGATTTTATAAGCCTATTGGCTTTTTCTTTTTCTTTTTGAGATCAGAAGGCCTATATGGCAATTTCGGGATTTTCCCGTGGCTCCCGGTGCAGGGGAGGTTATGGCGAAATTTTTCGAAAATTTCGGGTGTTAGCCAAATTTTTGAAAATTCTCAGAAACTGAAAAGTTGGAGAATGGAAGCCAGATCTAACGTAGAGTTGAATGATCAAACCACTTTCGACTTTGTTCCTTTTCGAGGACGAAAAGTTTTAAGTGGGGGAGATTGTAACAACCCGAAAATCTGGGCCAGTTTAAAATTTTTAAATTGGCAATTTTAGCGAATTTTGATTATTTAAAATCGATTATTTTAAATAATATCGACCTGAAATTTATTTTGAATATAAATCGAACGTATATATTATATACGTCGTCGTTAGAATATAAATAATTATAATCAATTATAAATAGAATTGAAAATGGCGCTGTAGTTCGATAATTCGATTTCAAACTTCAAATGAATGTACCGGGTGCAAAACAATCCGGATTTTAGTGAAACCAAAAATAATGGAATCTAATTGTGAATATCTTTCCAACGAATCTGAAAAATCAAGATTTCATAGCGGGAATCAAAAGATATGTCCAGTTGAAAATTCTGAATAGTCGCTATGGAATTCAGGCCCTTAAAAATGGGAATTTTGCAAACGACCTCGGATTTCGACGAAACCACTTCTGTTGGGTCCGTGATGTCAAGTTATTGCTAGATTCCAAATTTCATAATTTTTCGATTCAATATGTGAGCGTGGCAAAGGAAAACGCGTTTGACCAGTTTCAGTTGATTTTAATCGACTGGAAAATGACCATTTTTCAAACAGTCTCAGAATTCGACGAAACTAGTTTTGTTAGGACCGTATCGTCAATACGAAGCTAGAAAATATTTTTCTGGAATTTTTCAAGTTAGTATGTGACCCCGGTAAATTGAAATGTGCGTTTAAATTCAATATATAGAGTTAAATGTTGATTTAGACGAAAACTGATTGTAACGATCGAATCAGCTTGCGATTCATATCCCATTGTGTTCGGAATGGGGGTAATTAGCTAGGGGCGACAGTCGTTGGGTTTGATTTGGAGTTTGTGATGTTAAACAACTATTGTACGAAATAAAATAATATTAAAATATAATATATAAATCCATCTCCTTTATAACCTAAGTCAAAATAAAAAATAAAAAAACTCGGTCAACCCCAAATGAGAGCCGCCTCCTTCAGAAACCCGTCGCTCCAACCTCGCTCCCTCTTTTCTCGATCGCCACCCACTTCCAGGTCCGCCGCGCCCCACCAGCTCTTCCACCGTCGATCCTGCTCCGGCCTCCCCTTCCCCCATCGACCCTCCCTCTCCCTTTCCAGCGCTTTGCACGAGCCCCGAAATTAACCTCGAACTCCGCCGCCGTGAAGGCCTTGTCACCACCGTCGAACGCCTGCTGCGAGCCTCCTCCACCCCCTGCTGATCCCGACGCTGCCCTGAAACCGCACCTCCGACGAACCGAACTGCCCCCTTCTGGAAAGCAACAGTGAGTTTTAACGATGTTATTTTCTTTTGTGTAATTTACTTAATTAATACGGTGTTAAAACTGAAATTTTTATTATGGTAAATCTGAAATTTTTATTGTGTTGAAACTGAAATGTTTATTGAGTTAAAGCTAAGATTTTTATATATGTAAAAACAAGATTTTCTTTACATGTAAAAACACGATTTTTAGTTAAGTAAATACACGCCTTTAATTCATATAGAAATATGATTTTCATTCATGAAAAAAATTTAGATCTTTCCATACGGGAATGAAATATGAAAACTCGATTTTTCTCTATATGAATTTGAAGTAAAAATTCGATTTTTATATATTGAATAGCGAAGTAAAAATTCGATTTTTATATATTGAATAGCAAAGTAAAAATTCGATTTTTATATATTGAATAGCAAAGTAAAAATTCGATTTTTATATATTGAATAGCAAAGTAAAAATTCGATTTTTATATATTGAATAGCAAAGTAAAAATTCGATTTTTATATATTGAATAGCAAAGTAAAAATTCGATTTTTATATATTGAATAGCAAACTAAAAATTCGATTTTTATATATTGAATAGCAAACTAAAAATTCGATTTTTATATATTGAATAGCAAAGTAAAAATTCGATTTTTATATATTGAATAGCAAAGTAAAAATTCGATTTTTATATATTGAATAGCAAAGTAAAAATTCGATTTTTATATATTGAATAGCAAAGTAAAAATTCGATTTTTATATATTGAATAGCGAAGTAAAAATTCAACTTTTATATATGTAGTGACTACGAGCAGCGAAAGTAATACAAGGCGAGAACAGTGAAGATTTCCTGCATTAGAAGTGCCGTGGAGTTAGGATAGCTATCGGTGAGAACTTCTCACCTTTCAATTTAATTTTCTAGTTATATATATACTAGGATGCAGACGGTGTTTAGTAGCACCCGACACCCGTCATCCACAGACCATGGATGGCTTGTTTGTTTAATTGTTTGGTTTTGTGGTTAGTTAGATTATTTGGTTTGAATTGAATTGTCTGGTGAAAAGGAATGGATTTGATTGATGTGTGAATGGCGTGGGCCTTCACTAGACCGGGGATAAGGCTAGGCCTTGTCCCGTTTCTAGTATCGTACCGTTATGCCGCCGAAATTTTCTAAAATAAGTTAGAAAAATAAAAATATCATTTTTATTTTTGAAAATGAACTGAATAAAATTTCATGTGTTAAAATAAAATATTTGATCGTTAAAAATATAATTTTAACGTGAAGGTAAATAAATAAATATTCATTTACAAACCGGACGGTTTGTTTATGTACACCTATTTGAAGGACATTGATTGGGACGATAAATTTTACACATCGCCCAACTGCACAAATAAAAATCTGTGTGTGATTGCTTGAAACCCCACACGGGTATTGGGATGATATTTGACGTACACTAATCCCGATTGTTTAGTTGTATGTCGATCGATTGATTGACAGGCTGTTATAAGCGTTGAATATTTATATTTGATGCTTATACAGTGTAGAATGCACTTTGGATGATGGTTGAGTATACATCGTTGTTGATATGTACATATGTTGTAGAAAATCCATATAATTAACATTATATGGTAATTGTCTGGGCCTCATTCCAGTTTTGAAATAGAAATATTTGAAATGGAATATTTGAATAGAAATATTTGAAAAAAGAAATATTTGAAGTAGAATATTTGAAAATTGAAATATATGAAGCCGCGTTGATAGATTGACGCCATTTTGACGTGAACGATATTTATATCGATTTTATTCAAATTGAAGTGAATATTAAAGAGAATTGAAATCGTTTTGAATTGAATTCATATAAAATTGAAATCGTTTTTGAAATGAATTCAAATTGATTTGAAATGAATTTGAAATGAATTCGAATAGGATTGAAATCGTTTTAAAATGAATTCAAATAGAAATTGAATTGAATTGAATTGAATTGAATTGAAAATGAATTGAAATTGAATTGAATTGAATTGAAAACGAATTGAAATTGAAATTGAATTGAATTGAATTGAAAACGAACTGAAATTGAATTAGAAATCAATTTGAATTGAAATCAATTTGAAATGAATTTAAAACGAATTTATATTGTAATATTCAATTTTGATTAGAAATTGAATATGAAGTTGAAACCGTTTTGAAAACGAATTTAAAAACGATTTATAAAGCACATTTTGAATTGAAATCGATGAAGTATATATTATATATTATATACATATATATAATAAAATGGCCTGAATAGAACGCACCGCACCGCGGCAGTTCGCGAATTTCGACCATTGACTTCGAACGGACATTACGGGAGATCCGACCGTCGGATTCTCCTAAAACCAGAACCATTGGGTTCGTATCGAAAAGAGCTTTCTAACGAATATTAGAAATTAGAAATTTAACGGTTGGATTTGGAATTATGTCCAAATCAAATTTGAAAAAGGTCGTTGTAAGTACAGTTCGATAGCCGTTGATGGAAATCGACTGTACGGGCCTTGATAAAATTATTAAAAATAGTAATAATTTATGTAAAATCATAAGAAATGATTTGTGAAGAATTGGGATGAAAAACTCCATATTTGAAAAGATAAAAATAGATTTTTATCGAAATGAACTAGTTTTGAACTAGAGTTATAATTCTATTTATTTTTAAATAAATAAATCGAATGTGAAATGGGTTTGAAAATAACCAGAATTTCCAATAATTATATTGGAATGGATTTGAATCGAAATTGTCTTTGGATTATTTCGATGTTGGATTTCGTGATGATACAGATATTGTTATGGGAATTTGAAAGATATATATATATATATATCGTTATTTCCAATACGATATTTGTTAGTCGTAGAATTTGATATTGAATATAAGCCGGTATATTTTCTATTCAGAGCCTTGTGTTTAATATCAAATGTGATTTGGGTTTGTCGTGAATGGTGTCTTCATTAACACTGTTCTTGAACCCAGTTGAGAAAAGATTAAATCTTTTTATTTAGATTTAATGAAGTGTACCAATTAAATAATATTTAATTGGAATTGAATTGATATTGATTTTTGGGTTTATCGTGAACAGTGTTTTAAATAACACTCGTTCTTTCACCCGATAATTAATGGAATGTGATTTTGGGTTTATCGTGAACCGTGTTTTTAAATAACACTGATACTTTAACCCAGTTAGCGATTAAAACTAAGTGGAGTTTTAATGAATCTTTAATTAGATTGAAATAATCGAGAATGGAGTGTCACCAGTTTTGCTCCAGGCGTTAGTTAAATCTTTAATTAGATTTGAACGTGAAATGGTAATGGAATTTACCTATAACACCGTGGTGTTAGATATGAAGTATAACCAGTTTTACTTCATGGGATGAATAGGTTGGGATTGGGAAATTAAAACAAATGATAACTTCGGTAAGGTTCGTTAATCCCGACTAGTTTGAATTGATATTCAAAAGTAGATTAAAGAATAAACTAAAGAATTTATCTTTGATAAAATTAATGGGAACCTTTCCCTATGAATGTGAAATTTAGAAACTAACTGTCGGTTAGCCAAGCAGAATAGTTTTCTGGATATTGATCTGATGTTGGTTTCGGCCTTCGGGGTTAACATTTGGGAAATTATTCTCTTGATTAATTTACGGTTAGTGACTGATGAATTGGAATGAGGCGTATGTTGTGTTTGTGTAACACTTATTTAAAATATACGCGAGTTTTTCGGGAAGAGCGGGTTTATCCCATTCTGAATAACTGATACGACGATAAGTCGAAGATGAAGACGATGGTCGAAGACCGGAAGTCTTCACGTCGTTTGGGTGATTACTGATGATCTTGATTGGGATGTACACCCAAGAAGATGGAAACAGTTGGTGATCGTCCAGACGCACTTGGAGATCGAAGGATACGCGGGGTACTAGGTGCCTCCGGTTTCGTTCAGACCCAGAACGAACTTGTAAATGGACCGTGTGTCTGACATTGGATTTTAGTCTGTGTGATTGATCTCTATTAAATATATATCTGTTTGGCGGCGGAGAATTTATTCTCTTGCTTAACGCCCTTCTCTGAGACGTTCGAGCTCAGGGGTTATATACTGATGGATATCAAACGCATAGAGTGAATTGCCTATGTGGCATGCCTAAGTGGCAAATGATCAAGGCTTCTGTTGAAAAGCAAAGTCTTGTGGTTGATGATCAAAGCACGGCCTTTGTGGCGTAGCTTTATGTAACGTTTTACTTCGCGAGTATCACACCCGGTATGAACCAAAAACGGGAGACGGACCTCAGGGAGGGCATGCGTTTCCTTCTAGCTAAAAAAGTGGCGTCAGTGGTTTTACACGCCCTGACGAGTTTGACTTATGTGGTTGTTGCTGTTGCGAGGCGCCTCGGTTAGATCGGACGATCCGGGTACGATGGAGCCATTCGTTGGCTCATTTACGCCCCAAAGGGCGGGGAAACGTAGTGTTCAGGAATTTTAATCCACATCGGTTGACCGTCCCTGTCGCTACAAGGGTCACTCGAGCTCTGATCCTGAGACTCGGGCTAGACAGTCTCGAATCGGTTGAGGACTATCTTTTGCCTCGGTTCATAGATGGAAACCCAATTTCCAAATACGTGACTTTGTGATTTTGATTGTATAACCTATATATGGCGACATAGTGGTATGGGGCATTCATGCTGCCTATGATTGATATTTATGATTTGAAGATGTTTTATATAATATGCACTTATAATAGTATCAAATGATTTGTTTTAAACGTATCAAGCATTCTTGGCTATTATAAGGTAAAAACCCTATCCTCCGGCTTGCGTTGCATCGTGTGATGGGACCTGGGTCTTATAATAGCTTCATTTTTCTTTATTTAGCATTGCGATGTTGTTTTATACACTGGTATTCTTGGGAGGAAACCCGTTCCGTGTTATACGGCGTGGTCCCTTGATTTACTTTACTTTGAAAATAAAGATAAATACCTGTTTTAGTTCTCACACCAGTCCCATGACTGACCTGGAGTTTATTGTTTTAACCTAAACTCTGGGTGCCCTTATTTTGACACGGGCAGCTAGTAGTTTTGGTTTTGCGGATTTATATTCACAGGATCCTGGATTACAGCTGGAACGATATCCGGAAAGCTTTGTATCCGTATATCTCTTCTAGTTGTGTATTGTATTATTTTCCGCTGCTATGTATTTAAATGTAATTTAAATCTATGATATTTCTATGTAATATTCATTTGTTTATACTCTGTATATTCTTGTAATCTGATGCATTGTTGTGATATACAATGAAATGTTCTTTCGTCTGTGTTCTATTTTGTCGTGTTCTCAAAACGATAGGGCGTTTCGAACGGTCTAGATCGGTTTAGCGACTGGTTCGGACCGAGCGAAATTCCTTTTCATCACAGTTGGTATCAGAGCTTTGGTTTACAAAGCTCAGAGAACAAGACACGTTAGAACCATACGAAAGAATTCATCAGATATTGGATTACTAATATCCAATGAGAATGAATCGTTAGAGATGGGATCAGTAGTATCCTAGAACGAGCGTGAAGAGTATATTTTTAAAATAAAAACAAATTTAGTTTTGAAAATCTAAATCAAATATTCGTATTTGATTATTTATTTGTATTGATTTGGACAGTCCAGTATATAAAGAATTTGCATATACGCCTTGCAAACGTATATTCGAAGTTTTAATATACTGGATAGATATAGAGTCACATTCTAGACACCCGGGGATAATTCTGATGATGTGGCCACATCATCAGTATTTATATTCGTGTTTCGAAGGTGTGATTTCTATATATTTCCATTAGACTGGTGTGAGAACCAAAAAATAGCTAGAATACATTGTTGTGAATTGGCATCAAAAACATGATTTTTGTATATATATCAAATTATGAATTTGAAACTCTAATTCACTAATTGATTGATGTTTGTGTTGTTTGTTTATTTGTTTGATAATTTTGAACCATTTAGCCTAATTGAACCAAATATTGAATTGTACTGAAAATTGGTCGCATTTGTTTGCATATACATATACTTATATTGAACAGGTCATAGCAAGGAGGCTAGAGCCGAAGAATAAAATTTGTTTGCCCGACAAATAGGTACATGTTTATTACATAATTTACTGTTTTGTTTGGGTGATGATGATTTTATAAGCCTATTGGCTTTTTCTTTTTCTTTTTGAGATCAGAAGGCCTATATGGCAATTTCGGGATTTTCCCGTGGCTCCCGGTGCAGGGGAGGTTATGGCGAAATTTTTCAAAAATTTCGGGTGTTAGCCAAATTTTTGAAAATTCTCAGAAACTGAAAAGTTGGAGAATGGAAGCCAGATTGAATGTAGAGTTGAATGATCAAACCACTTTCGACTTTGTTCCTTTTCGGGGACGAAAAGTTTTAAGTGGGGGAGATTGTAACAACCCGAAAATCTGGGCCAGTTTAAAATTTTTAAATTGGCAATTTTAGCGAATTTTGATTATTTAAAATCGATTATTTTAAATAATATCGACCTGAAATTTATTTTGAATATAAATCGAACGTATATATTATATACGTCGTCGTTAGAATATAAATAATTATAATCAATTATAAATAGAATTGAAAATGGCGCTGTAGTTCGATAATTCGATTTCAAACTTCAAATGAATGTACCGGGTGCAAAGCAATCCGGATTTTAGTGAAACCAAAAATAATGGAATCTAATTGTGAATATCTTTCCAACGAATCTGAAAAATCAAGATTTCATAGCGGGAATCAAAAGATATGTCCAGTTGAAAATTCTGAATAGTCGCTATGGAATTCAGGCCCTTAAAAATGGGAATTTTGCAAACGACCTCGGATTTCGACGAAACCACTTCTGTTGGGTCCGTGATGTCAAGTTATTGCTAGATTCCAAATTTCATAATTTTTCGATTCAATATGTGAGTGTGGCAAAGGAAAACGCGTTTGACCAGTTTCAGTTGATTTTAATCGACTGGAAAATGACCATTTTTCAAACAGTCTCAGAATTCGACAAAACTAGTTTTGTTAGGACCGTATCGTCAATACGAAGCTAGAAAATATTTTTCTGGAATTTTTCAAGTTAGTATGTGACCCCGGTAAATTGAAATGTGCGTTTAAATTCAATATATAGAGTTAAATGTTGATTTAGACGAAAACTGATTATAACGATCGAATCAGCTTGCGATTCATATCCCATTGTGTTCGGAATGGGGGTAATTAGCTAGGGGCGACAGTCGTTGGGTTTGATTTGGAGTTTGTGATGTTAAACAACTATTGTACGAAATAAAATAATATTAAAATATAATATATAAATCCATCTCCTTTATAACCTAAGTCAAAATAAATAAATAAAAAACTCGGTCAACCCCAAATGAGAGCCGCCTCCTACAGAAACCCGTCGCTCCAACCTCGCTCCCTCTTTTCTCGATCGCCACCCACTTCCAGGTCCGCCGCGCCCCACCAGCTCTGCCACCGTCGATCCTGCTCCGGCCTCCCCTTCCCCCATCGACCCTCCCTCTCCCTTTCCAGCGCTTTGCACGAGCCCCGAAATTAACCTCGAACTCCGCCGCCGTGAAGGCCTTGTCACCACCGCCGAACGCCTGCTGCGAGCCTCCTCCACCCCCTGCTGATCCCGACGCTGCCCTGAAACCGCACCTCCGACGAACCGAACTGCCCCCTTCTGGAAAGCAACAGTGAGTTTTAACGATGTTATTTTCTTTTGTGTAATTTACTTAATTAATACGGTGTTAAAACTGAAATTTTTATTATGGTAAATCTGAATTTTTTATTGTGTTGAAACTGAAATGTTTATTGAGTTAAAGCTAAGATTTTTATATATGTAAAAACAAGATTTTCTTTACATGTAAAAACACGATTTTTAGTTAAGTAAATACACGCCTTTAATTCATATAGAAATATGATTTTCATTCATGAAAAAAATTTAGATCTTTCCATACGGGAATGGAATATGAAAACTCGATTTTTCTCTATATGAATTTGAAGTAAAAATTCGATTTTTATATATTGAATAGCGAAGTAAAAATTCGATTTTTATATATTGAATAGCAAAGTAAAAATTCGATTTTTATATATTGAATAGCAAAGTAAAAATTCGATTTTTATATATTGAATAGCAAAGTAAAAATTCGATTTTTATATATTGAATAGGAAAGTAAAAATTCGATTTTTATATATTGAATAGCAAAGTAAATATTCGATTTTTATATATTGAATAGCAAAGTAAAAATTCGATTTTTATATATTGAATAGCAGAGTAAAAATTCGATTTTTATATATTGAATAGCAAAGTAAAAATTCGATTTTTATATATTGAATAGCGAAGTAAAAATTCGATTTTTATATATTGAATAGCGAAGTAAAAATTCGATTTTTATATATTGAATAGCGAAGTAAAAATTCGATTTTTATATATTGAATAGCGAAGTAAAAATTCGATTTTTATATATTGAATAGCGAAGTAAAAATTCGATTTTTATATATTGAATAGCGAAGTAAAAATTCGATTTTTATATATTGAATAGCGAAGTAAAAATTCGATTTTTATATATTGAATAGCGAAGTAAAAATTCGATTTTTATATATTGAATAGCGAAGTAAAA
Organism: Allium sativum; assembly: GCA_030737875.1. Taxonomy (NCBI): domain Eukaryota; kingdom Viridiplantae; phylum Streptophyta; class Magnoliopsida; order Asparagales; family Amaryllidaceae; genus Allium; species Allium sativum. Next base: position 1,002,233,926 of record CM060912.1, read on the forward strand.
ATTCGATTTTTATATATTGAATAGCAAAGTAAAAATTCGATTTTTATATATTGAATAGCAAAGTGAAAATTCGATTTTCATATATTGAATAGAAAGTAAAAATTCGACTTTTATATATTGAATAGCAAAGTAAAAATTCGATTTTTATATATTGAATAGCAAAGTAAAAATTCGATTTTTATATATTGAATAGCAAAGTAAAAATTCGATTTTTATATATTGAATAGCAAAGTAAAAATTCGATTTTTATATATTGAATAGCAAAGTAAAAATTCGATTTTTATATATTGAATAGCAAAGTAAAAATTCGATTTTTATATATTGAATAGCAAAGTAAAAATTCGATTTTTATATATTGAATAACGAAGTAAAAATTCGACTTTTATATATGTAGTTACTACGAGCAGCGAAAGTAATAAAAGGCGAGAACAGTGAAGATTTCCTGCATTAGAAGTGCCGTGGAGTTAGGATAGCTATCGGTGAGAACTTCTCACCTTTCAATTTAATTTTTCTAGTTATATATATACTAGGATGCAGACGGTGTTTAGTAGCACCCGACACCCGTCATCTACAGACCATGGATGGCTTGTTTGTTTAATTGTTTGGTTGTGTAGTTAGTTAGATTATTTGGTTTGAATTGAATTGTCTAGTGAAAAGGAATGGATTTGATTGATGTGTGAATGGCGTGGGCCTTCACTAGACCGGGGATAAGGCTAGGCCTTGTCCCGTTTCTAGTATCGTGCCGTTATGCTGTCGAAATTTTCTAAAATTAGTTAGAAAAATAAAAATATGATTTTTATTTTTGAAAATGAACTGAATAAAATTTCATGTGTTAAAATAAAATATTTGATCGTTAAAAATATAATTTTAACGTGAAGGTAAATAAATAAATATTCATTTACAAACCGGACGGTTTGTTTATGTACACCTATTTGAAGGACATTGATTGGGACGATAAATTTTACACATCGCCCAACTGCACAAATAAAAATCTGTGTGTGATTGCTTGAAACCCCACACGGGTATTGGGATGATATTTGACGTACACTAATCCCGATTGTTTAGTTGTATGTCGATCGATTGATTGACAGGCTGTTATAAGCGTTGAATATTTATATTTGATGCTTATACAGTGTAGAATGCACTTTGGGTGATGGTTGATTACTCATCGTTGTTGATATATACATGTGTTGTAGAAAATCCATATAATTAACATTATATGGTAATTGTCTGGGCCTCATTCCAGTTTTGAAATAGAAATATTTGAAATGGAATATTTGAATAGAAATATTTGAAAAAAAGAAATATTTGAAGTAGAATATTTGAAAATTGAAATATATGAAGCCGCGTTGATAGATTGACGCCATTTTGACGTGAACGATATTTATATCGATTTTATTCAAATTGAAGTGAATATTAATGTGAATTGAAATCTTTTTGAAATGAATTCAAATAGAATTGAAATCGTTTTTGAAATGAATTCAAATAGATTTGAAATGAATTTGAAATGAATTTGAAATGAATTCGAATAGGATTGAAATCGTTTTAAAATGAATTCGAATAGAAATTGAATTGAATTGAATTGAATTGAATTGAATTGAAAACGAATTGAAATTGAATTGAATTGTATTGAAAACGAATTGAAATTGAAATTGAATTGAATTGAATTGAAAACGAACTGAAATTGAATTAGAAATCAATTTGAATTGAAATCAATTTGAAATGAATTTAAAACGAATTTATATTGTAATATTCAATTTTGATTAGAAATTGAATATGAAGTTGAAACCGTTTTGAAAACGAATTTAAAAACGATTTATAAAGCACGTTTTGAATTGAAATCGACGAAGTATATATTATATATATATATATAATATAATGGCCTGAATAGAACGCGACGCGCCGTGGCAGTTCACGAATTTCGACCATTTACTTCGAACGGACATTACAGGAGATCCGACCGTCGGATTCTCCTAAAATCAGAACCGTTGGGTTCGTATTGAAAAGAGCTTTCTAACGAATATTAGAAATTAGAAATTTAACGGATGGATTTGGAATTATGTCCAAATCAAATTTGAAAAAGGTCGCTGTAAGTGCAGTTCGATAGTCGTTGATGGAAATCGACTGTACGGGCCTTGATAAAATTATTAAAAATAGTAATAATTTATGTAAAATCATAAGAAATGATTTGTGAAGAATTGGGATGAAAAACTCCATATTTGAAAAGATAAAAATAGATTTTTATCGAAATGAACTAGTTTTGAACTAGAGTTATAATTCTATTTATTTTTAAATAAATAAATCGAATGTGAAATGGGTTTGAAAGTAACCAGAATTTCCAATAATTATATTGAAATGGATTTGAATCGAAATTGTCTTTGGATTGTTTCGGTGTTGGATTTCGTGATGATACAGATATTGTTATGGGAATTTGAAAGATATATATATATATATATATATCGTTATTTCCAATACGATATTTGTTAGTCGTAGAATTTGATATTGAATATAAGCCGGTATATTTTCTATTCAGAGCCTTGTGTTTAATATCAAATGTGATTTGGGTTTGTCGTGAATGGTGTCTTCATTAACACTGTTCTTGAACCCAGTTGAGAAAAGATTAAATCTTTTTATTTAGATTTAATGAAGTGTACCAATTAAATAATATTTAATTGGAATTGAATTGATATTGATTTTTGGGTTTATCGTGAACAGTGTTTTAAATAACACTCGTTCTTTAACCTGATAATTAATGGAATGTGATTTTGGGTTTATCGTGAACCGTGTTTTTAAATGACACTGATTCTTTAACCCAGTTAGCGATTAAAACTAAGTGGAGTTTTAATGAATCTTTAATTAGATTGAAATAATCGAGAATGGAGTTTCACCAGTTTTGCTCCAGGCGTTAGTTTAATCTTTAATTAGATTTGAACGTGAAATGGTAATGGAATTTACCGATAACACCGTGGTGTTAGATATGAAGTATAACCAGTTTTACTTCATAGGATGAATAGGTTGGGATTGGGAAATTAAAACAAATGATAACTTCGGTAAGGTTCGTTAATCCCGACTAGTTTGAATTGATATTCAAAAGTAGATTAAAGAATAAACTAAAGAATTTATCTTTGATAAAATTAATGGGAACCTTTCCCTATGAATGTGAAATTTAGATACTAACTGTCGGTTAGCCAAGCAGAATAGTTTTCTGGATATTGATCTGATGTTGGTTTCGGCCTTCGGGGTTAACATTTGGGAAATTATTCTCTTGATTAATTTACGGTTAGTGACTGATCAATTGGAATGAGGCGTATGTTGTGTTTTTGTAACACTTATTTAAAATATACGCGAGTTATTCGGGAAGACCGGGTTTATTCCATTCTGAATAACTGATACGACGATAAGTTGAAGATGAAGACGATGGTCGAAGACCGAAAGTCTTCACGTCGTTTGGGTGATTACTGATGATCTTGATTGGGATGTACACCCAAGAAGATGGAAACAGTTGGTGATCGTCCAGACGCACTTGGAGATCGAAGGATAAGCGGGGTACTAGGTGCCTCCGGTTTCGTTCAGACCCAGAACGAACTTGTGAATGGACCGTGTGTCTAACATTGGATTTTAGTCTGTGTGATTGATCTCTATTAAATATATATCTGTTTGGCGGCGGAGAATTTATTCTCTTGCTTAACGCCCTTCTCTGAGACGTACGAGCTCAGGGGTTATATACTGATGGATATCAAACGCATAGAGTGAATTGCCTGTGTGGCATGCCTAAGTGGCAAATGATCAAGGCTTCTGTTGAAAAGCAAAGTCTTATAGTTGATCATCAAAGCACGACCTTTGTGGCATAGCTTTGTGTAACGTTTTACTTCGCGAGTATCACACCCGGTATGAACCAAAAACGGGAGACGGACCTCAGGGAGGGCATGCGTTTCCTTCTAGCTAAAAAAGTGGCGTCAGTGGTTTTACACGCCATGACGAGTTTGACTTATGTGGTTGTTGCTGTTGCGAGGCGCCTCGGTTAGATCGGACGATCCGGGTCCGATGGAGCCATTCGTTGGCTCATTAACGCCCCAACGGGCGGGGAAACGTAGTGTTCAGGAATTTTAATCCACATCGGTGGACCGGCCCTATCGCTCCAAGGGTCACTCGAGCTCTGATCCTGAGACTCGGGCTAGACAGTCTCGAATCGGTTGAGGACAATCTTTTGCCTCGGTTCATAGATGGAAACCCAATTTCCAAATACGTGACTTTGCGATTTTGATTGTATAACCTATATATGGCGACATAGTGGTATGGGGCATTCATGCCGCCTATGATTGATATTTATGATTTGAAGATGTTTTATATAATATGCACTTATAATAGTATCAAATGATTTGTTTTAAACGTATCAAGCATTCTTGGCTATTATAAGGTAAAAACCCTATCCTCCGGCTTGCGTTGCATTGTGTGATGGGACCTGGGTCTTATAATAGCTTCATTTTTCTTTATTTAGCATTGCGCTGTTGTTTTATGCACTGGTATTCTTGGGAGGAAACCCGTTCCGGGTTATACGGCGTGGTCCCTTGATTTACTTTACTTTGAAAATAAAGATAAATACCTGTTTTAGTTCTCACACCAGTCCCATGACTGACCTGGAGTTTATTGTTTTAACCTAAACTCTGGGTGCCCTTATTTTGACATGGGCAGCTAGTAGTTTTGGTTTTGCAGATTTATATTCATGGGATCCTGGATTACAGCTGGAACGATATCCGGAAAGCTTTGTATCCGTATATCTCTTCTAGTTGTGTATTGTATTATTTTCCACTGCTATGTATTTAAATGTAATTTAAATCTCTGATATTTCTGTGTAATATTCATTTGTTTATACTCTGTATATTCTTGTAATCTGATGCATTGTTGTGATATACAATGAAATGTTCTTTCGTCTGTGTTCTATTTTGTCGTGTTCTCAAAACGATAGGGCGTTTCGAACGGTCTAGATCGGTTTAGCGACTGGTTCGAACCGAGCGAAATTCCTTTTCGTCACAGTTATGCTTGCTAATTATAGTTATGGTTGCCATGGATTGACTGTCTGTTAAATAAATATATTCATATATTGACTGAACCAATGAAATTAAATGTTGTTTAATTTCAATGAAAAACCAAATCGTTACTTTAACGATTGGCCGCAATGAAGGTAACTTACTGAAGCGACCCGAACTCCCCCGGTCTCCGAAGAGATGAGAAAGAACGAATTACTGTGAGGACAAGACAAATCAGAACGCAGACAGAAGAACATTCCATTGTTATTACAACAATTCCATCAGATACAAGAATATACAGAGTATAAATGAATAAATTACATTCGATAAATATCAGAGATTACAATAAATTACATAGCAGCGGAAAAACAAATAAAACACAACTGAAAGTAATGCATGAATACAGAACTTCCCGAGCATCGTTCCAGCTGTAAATCAGGATCCTGTGAATATAAATCTGCAAAACCAAAACTACTAGCTGCCCGTGTAGAAAATAAGGGCAGCCAGAGTTTAGGTTAAAACAATAGACTCCAGGTCAGTCATGTGACTGGTGTGAGAACTAAAACAGTTATTTAAAACTTTACTTTAAAAGAGAGTAATTCAAGGGACCACGCCGTATAACACGGAACGGGTTTCCTCCCAAGAATACCAGTGCATAGAATAAACAGCGCAATGCTTTTTCGAAAATGAAGCTATTATAAGACCCAGGTCCCATCACACAATGCAACGCAAGCCGGAGGATAGAGTTTTCCCTTATAATAGCCAAACATGCTTGGTACGTTTAAAACAAATCATTTGATACTATAATAAGTGTATAGTGTCAAAACAATTTCAATTATAAATATCAATCCTAGGCGGCATGGGTACCATCTATCATGTCGCCATACTAGGCTCTACAAATAAAACCGCAATACACGTATTGGAAATTGGATTTCCGTCATGAGTCGAGGCAAGGGGCAAGCTCCTCTCGGCTTTCGAGACACTCTAGCAAATGTCCCAGGGCTACGCACTCTGGGCAACCCTTGGATATTCAGGGCCGGTCCTCTCGTACGTTTGAGGATTGGCAATTCCTGAACACATGTTTCCCGGTCCTTACAGACCTAAAATCGAGGCGCCTCATCCAACAACCACATAGATGAAAAGTATATAAATGTCAGGGCTGGTAAGTCACTGACACCACCAAAGCTAGAAAGAAACGTCGTGCTCGCCCTGCAGTCCTTATCCCGTTTTTAACTCATACCGAGGTGTGAGGCTCGCGAATTCACGTTATACACAAAGCTGCCACGTAGGCCGTGCTTTGATCATCAACCACAAGACTTTGCTTTTCAGCAGAAGCCTTGATCCATGCAACTCAGCATGCCACACAGGAAATTCATGCCATGCGACTGATGTCCATCGATATACAACCTCTGAGCTCGTACGTCTCAGAGAAGGGCGTTAAGCAAGAGAATAAATTCTCCACCGCCAAACAGATGTATATTTAATAGAAATCAATCAACACAGAATAAAATCCAATGTCGGACACACAATCCATTTACAAGTTCGTTCTGGGTCTTAACGAAACTGGAGGCACTTTCCTCTCATGTCCATCCATCTCCAAGTACGTCTGGACGACAACCAACTGATTCCCTCATCTTGGGTGTACAGCCCAATCAAGATCATCAGTAATCACCCAAACGATGTGAAGACTTCCGGTCTTCAACCACCGTATTCATCTTCGACATATCGTCGAATCGGTTATTCAGAATGGGTATAAACCCGGGCTTTCCGAACAACCCGCGTATATTAAAACAAATGTTACACAAACACAACATACGCCTCATTCCAATTCATTAGCCACTAACCGTAAATTAGTAAGGGAGCGATTTCCCAAATATTAACCCCAAAGGCCGAAACCAACATCAGATCAATACCCAGGAAACCATTCTTCTTAACTAACCTACAACTAGTTTCTAAATTTCACATTCTTAGGGAAAGGTTCCCATTAATTTTATCCAAGATAAATTCTTTAAAATTTATTCTTTAATCTTCCATTGGATGTCGTATCAAACCAAATTATGGTTTTTCCAAACTAGTCGAGATTAGCGAACCACACCGAAGTAATTATTTATTTTATTTCCCAATCCCAACCTATTCATCCCATGAAGCAAAACTAGTGATACTCCATATCTAATACCACGGTGTTATCGGTAAAGTTAATTACCATTTCACGTTCAAATCTTTAAAGATTTAACTATCGCTTTGGAGCAAAACTGGTGATACTCCATTCTCGCTCATTTTCTAAATTTGATAATTTAAATTATCAATTCACATTTCAATCTAATTGCAGATTCATTAAACTCCTTTTACTGGGTCAAAGAACTAATGTCATTCAAAACACAGTTCACGACAAACCCAAATCACATTCTATTTATCATCGGGTTAAAGAACAAGTGTCATTTAAAACACCCTTCATGATAAACCCACAAATCAATTCTATTTAAAACCCATTTCAAATCCAATTTATTTATTTAAAAATAAACGAGTTTAATTTTAGTTCAAAACTAGTTCATTTCGATAAAAATTTATTTTTATCTTTTCAAATATGGAGTTTTCATCCCAATTTTTCCCAAATCATTTCTTATGATTTTACACAAATTATTACTATTTTTAATCATTTTATCAAGGCCCGTACAGTCGATTTCCATCAACGGCCATTGAACTGCACTTATAACGACGTTTTCCAAATTTGATTTGGACGTATCTCCAAATCCAACCGTTAGATTTCAAATTTCTAATATTCGTTAGAAAGCTCTTTTCGATACGAACCCAACGGTTCCGGTTTTAGGAGAATCAGACGGTCGGATCTCCGGTAATATCCGTTCGAAGTCAATGGTCGAAATTCGCGAACTGCCACGGCGCGGCGCGTTCTATTCAGGCCATTATATTATATATATATAATATATATAATATATATTTCGTCGATTACTATTTAAAACGAATTTTATAAATAGTTTCAAATTTGTTTCAAAAACAATTTTAACCTTTATTTCAAATTCAAATCAAAATTGAATTTTCTATTATAAATCCTTTTTATTTCCATTTCTATTTGATTTCAATTCAAATCGATTTTTAGTTCGATTCGAATTCATTTTCTATTCAATTCAAATCAAATTCGTTTTCTATATATTCGATTTTTAAATCTCTTTTCAATATTCATTATAAAACGAATATAATCGATATAAATATCGTTCGCGTCAAAATAGCACATCTCTAATCAACACGGCTTTATATTTCAATAATTCTGTTATCCTATTCAACAAATGAATATTTATTCTATTCAATACGTGAATCTATACTTTTGTCAACACATGACTAATCTCAACGAATGAGTACTGTCCACGTGTGACTATTTTTGTTATTTAATATATTTTATAAAAATTATGGTATCTATCGTTTGATTTAAAATCAGACTCCAACCGTAAATTAGTAAGAGAACGATTCCCTGAATATTAACCCCGAAGGCCGAAACCAACATCAGATCAATATCTAGGAGACCACTCATCTTATCTATTTTCCAGTTAGTTTCTAATTTTACATATGATAAAGATGTAAATTTTATTATTAAAATATTTCGTTCAACACATGACTAATCTCAACGGATGAGTACTATCAACACATGAACCTTTATTTTATAAAGATAAAGATGCAAATTTTATTGTTAAAATATTTCGTTCAACACATGACTAATCTCAACGGATGAGTACTGTCAACACATGAACCTTTATTTTATAATATTCTTTATTTTCTAAATTGGAATGAGGCCCAATCAATTACCATATAGCGTTAACTATATGGGTTCCATACAACACATGTATATAATAGCAACAACAAATAATCAACCATCATCCAAAGTGCACTACACTGTATAAGCATCAAATGTAGATATCTAACGCTTATAACAGTCTGTCAATCAATCTTTTGACATACAACTAATTATTGGGATTAGTGTATGCTATATTTTTATCCCAATACCCGTGTGGGTTTCAAATCAACAAACACAGATTTTTATTTGTGCAGTTGAGCGATGTGTGAAATTTATCGTCCCAATCAATGTCATTCAAATAGGTGTACATAAACAAACCGTCCGGTTTGTAAATGAATATTTATTTATTCTTGTTCACGTTAAAAATTATATTTTTAACCACCAAAATATTTTATTCAACCTATGAATATTCTATTCAGTTCATTGTTTAAATAAAATGATATCTTTATTTTTCTAACTTATTTTAGACAATTTCGACGGCATAACGGCACGATACTAGAAACGGGACGAGGCCTAGCCTTATCCCCGGTCTAGTGATGGCCCACGCCATACACATATCAATCAAATCATTCCATTTCACCAAACAATCAAGTTCAAATCAAATAATCTAACCAATCTATGCAACCAAACAAACAAGTCCATGGTCTGTGGACAGTGGTGTCGGGTGCTACTAAACACCGTCTGCATCCTAGTATATATATATATATATAACTAGAAAAAGAAATTTAAAGTGAGAAGTTGTAAGGACCCGTAACTTCCCCGCGAAGGAAAGCACGAATACTTTGAGAACAGGACAAAATAGAATGCAAACGGAAGAACATTTCATTGTTATTACAACAATTCCATCAGATACAAGAATATACAGAGTATAAATGAATAAATTACATTCAACAAATATCAGAGATTTAAATTACATTTAAATACATCGCAGCGGAAAATAATACAAAAACACAACTAGAAGTAATACACGGATACAGAGCTTTCCGAGCATCGTTCCAGCTGTTAATCTGGACCCTGTGAATATAAATCTGCAAAACCAAAACTACTAGCTGCCCGTGTGGAAAATAGGGGCACCCAGAGTTTAGGTTAAAACAATAAACTCCAGGTCAGTCATGTGACTGGTGTGAGAACTAAAACAGTTATTTAAAACTTTACTTTAAAGATAGTAATTCAAGGGACCACGCCGTATAACACGGAACGGGTTTCCTCCCAAGAATACCAGTGCATAGAATAAACAACGCAATGCTTTTTCGAAAAATGAAGCTATTATAAGACCCAGGTCCCATCACACAATGCAACGCAAGCCGGAGGATAGGGTTTTCCCTTATAATAGCCAAACATGCTTGGTACGTTTAAAACAAATCACTTGATACTATAATAGGTGTATAGTGTCAAAACAATTTCAATCATAAATATAAATCATAGACGGCATGGGTACCATATATCATGTCGCCATACTAGTTCTACAATTAAAACCGCAATATCACGTATTGGAAACTGGATTTCCATCATGAGTCGAGGCAAGGGGCAAGCTCCTCTCCGCGTTCGAGACACTCTAGCAATGCCTCAGGACCCCACTCTGATCCTTTGGAACCTCCAAGGCCGGTCCTCTCTTACTTTTGAGGATTAATTATTCCTGAACACACGTTTCCCGGTCCTTACAGACCTATATCCGAGGCGCCTCGTATCCAACAACCACACAGGTGAAAAGTATATAAATGTCAGGGCTGGTAGGTCACTGACACCACCCTAGCTATAAAGAAACGTCGTGCACTCCTTGGGTCCGTATCCCGTTTTTGACTCATACCGAGGTGTGAGGCTCGCGAATCCACGTTATACACAAAGCTACGCCACACAGGCCGTGCTTTGATCATCAACCACAAGACTTTGCTTTTCAACAGAAGCCTTGATCAATTGCCACTTACGCGTGCTACACAGGCAATTCATTCCATGCGACTGATGTCCATCGATATACAACCTCTGAGCTCATACGTCTCAGAGAAGGGCGTTAAGCAAGAGAATAAATTCTCCGCCGCCAAACAGATGTATATTTAATAGAGATCAATCAACACAGAATAAAATCCAATGTCAGACACACAATCCATTTACAAGTTCGTTCTGGGTCTGAACGAAACCGGAGGCACTTTCCTCGCATATCCATCCATCTCCAGGTACGTCTAGACGATCACCAACTGATTCCCTCATCCTGGGTGTACAGCCCAATCAAGATCATCAGTAATCACCCAAACGATGTGAAGACTTCCGGTCTTCAACCACCGTCTTCATCTTCGACATCTCGTCGAATCGGTTATTCAGAATGGGTATAACCCGGCCTTTCTGAATAACCCACGTATATAATTAACAAATGTTACACAAACACAATGAACGCCTCATTCCAATTCAGAATATTCTTTTATTCACAAAATCACATTCTTAGGGAAATGTTCCCATTAATTTTATCAAAGATAAATTCTTCTAAATTTATTCTTTAATCTTCCTTTGGATATCATCTCAAACTAGTCGGGATTAGCGAACCACACCGAAGTAATTATTTATTTTCCAATCCCAACCTATATATCCCATGGAGCAAAACTGGTGATACTCCATATCTAACACCACGGTGTTATCGGTAAAATTAATTACCATTTCACGTTCAAATCTAATTAAAGATTTAACTATCGCTTTGGAGCAAAACTGGTGATACTCCACTCTCGATCACTTTTCAGATTTGATAATTTAAATTATCAATTCACATTTTAATCTAATTAAAGATTCATTAAAACTTCACTTAGTTTTAATCTTTTCAAAAATCAATATTATGCCTTTAACTGGGTTAAAGCACCAATGTCATCTAAAACACGATCCACGATAAACCCAAATCACATTTGATATTAAATACAAGGCTTTGAATAGAAAATATATCGGCTTATATTCAATATCAAATTCTGAAACCAACATATATCGTATTGGGAATAACGATATAAAATATATCTTTCAAATTCCCATAACAATATCTGTATAGTCACGAAATCCAACATCGAAATATCCCGAAGATAATTTCGATTCAACTCCAGTCCAAGCCACGTATTGGAAATTATCGATTATTTTCAAAATCACTTTCAAATTCAATTTATTTATTTCAAAAATAAATTGATTTTAATTCTAGTTCAAAACTAGTTCATTTCGATAAAAATCTATTTTTACCTTCTAATGTGGAATTTTCCAGCCCAATTCTTTCCAATTCACATATTATAATTTTACACAAATTATAGATATTTTTGATAATTTTATCAAGGCCCGTACAGTCGATTTCCAACAACGGCCATCGAACTGCACTTACAGCGACCTTTTTCGAATTTGATTTGGACATAATTCCAAATCCAACCGTTAGATTTCAAATTTCTAACATTTATTGGAAAGCTCTTTTCGATACGAACCCAACGGTTCCGGTTTTAGGAGAATCCGACGGTCGGATCTCCCGCAACGTCCGTTTGAAATAAATGGTCGAAATTCACGAACTGCCGCGGCGCGGCGCGTTCTATTCAGGCCATTATATTATATATATAATATATATAATATATATTTCGTTGATTTCTATTTAAAATGAATTTTATAAATCGTTTTAAATTCGTTTCTAAAACAATTCAACTTCTATATTCAATTTCAAATCGATTTGATTTCAATTCAATTCGAATTCTAATTCGTTCCAATTCAATTCCATTTGAATTCGTTTTAAATTGATTTCTATTCAATTTCAGTTCGTTTTAAATTTCAATTTCAATTTAATTCAATTTGAATTCATCTCTATTTTATTCGAATTCAAATTCACTTTCTATTCAATTCGAATCGAATTCATTTTCTATTCGATTCGAATTCATTTCAAATTGATTCAATAAAATTTCCATTTGAATTTTAATCTAATTCAATTTGAATTTCCTTTCAAAATATTAAATTTTGAAATCACTTTTCAATATTCATTATAAAACGAATAAAATCGATATAAACATCGTTCGCGTCAAAATAACGCATCTCTAATCAACACGGCTTTATATTTCAATAATTCGTTATTCTATTCAACAAATGAATATTTGTTCTATTCAACACATGAATCTATATTTCTTTCAACACACGACTAATCTCAACACATGAGTACTGTCAACACCTCACTATTTTTGTTATGTAAAATATTTTATAAAACTAAGGTATCTATCGTTTGATTTTTAATTAGACTTCTACTGAGAAGTAGTTCTAATTTTAAATATGATAAAGATGTAAATTTCATTGTATAAAATATTTCACTCAACACATGAACATCGTCAACACATGACTATTTTTATATTCAACACATGAATTTTCTTTTATAATATTCCTTATTTTCCCGATTGGAATGAGGCCCAATCAATCACCATATAATGTTAATTATATGGATTCCATACAACACATGTATATAATAGCATTGAAAAATAATCAATCATCAACCAAAGTGCACTACACTGTATAAGCATCAAATATAGATATCTGACGCTTATAACAGCCTGTCAATCGATCGATCGACATATTTAATCAATCAGGATGAGTGAACTTCAAATTTCATCCCAACACCCGTGTGGGGTTTCAAACAATCAAACACAGATTTTATTTGTGCAGTTGGGCGACGTGTAAAATTTATCGACCCAATCGATATCAGTCAAATCAGTGTATATAAACAAATCGGCTGATTTGTTTATAAATATTCATTTATCCACTTTCACGTTAAAAACTATATTTTTAACGATAAAATATTTTATTTCAACACATGAATTTCTATTTAGTTCGTTTACACAATAAAAATGATATTTTTATTTTTCTAACGTATTTTAGAAAATTTCGGCGGCATAACGGTACGATACTAGAAACGGGACGAGGCCTAGCCTTATCCCCGGTCTAGTGAAGGCCCACGCCATTCACACATCAATCATATTCACCAAACAACCAAATTCAAACCAATAAACTAACCAACTACTCTACCAAACAATTTAACAAACAAGCCATCCATGGTCTGTGGATGACGGGTGTCGGGTGCTACTAAGCACCGTCTGCATCCTAGTATATATATATATATTACTAGAAAAAGAGAATTTAGAGTGAGAAGTTCTCACAAATAGCTATCCAAGCTCCACGGCACTTCATTGATATAAATCTTCTTCGTTCTCGCCTTTTTGTCACCTTCGTTGTCCGCTTTCACTACATATGTAAAAATCAGATTTTTATTTGTTCACTTTCAAATTTAAAAATCACATTTTTATAATCACTTCATATATTTAAAAATCGAATTTTTACTTTGCTATTCAATATATAAAAACCGAATTTTTACGACGATGTTATATAGATAAAGATTATATTTTTATAACGCTATTCTCTATATAAAGATTTCGCCCTTTCATAAATAAAGTTTTCGCCTTTATAAAAATAAAGTTTTCGCCTTTATAAAAATAAAGTTTTCGCCTTTATAAAAATAAAGTTTTATTTTTTATTGTCTCTGTTACATAGAAATTTTATTTTCAATACTTCTACCTTATAAAAATCATGTCTTTATATTTCCCACATAATAAAGATCGAATTTTTATTGCCTATATTATATAAAAATTATATTTTTATTATCCCTACCACATAAAGATAATATTTTTAGTCTTTCTATAATATAAAAAAAATATTTTTACTTCGATGTTCAACATATAAAAATCCCATCTTTATTTCGAAGTTCAACATATAAAAATCCTATCTTTTCACCTTTCAAAATATGATATTCTCACATTTCAAAATACGACCTTTTCACCTTTTAAAGTTCTAATCTTTTTCCATTTAAAATTCAAATCTTTTTCTATTTAAAATCTTAAAATAAAATCAATTTTTCAAACTTTTCAAAAATCAGTTTTTAATCTCTTTTAAAATCCAGTTTTAGACTTTAAAATAAAAATAAAAGAAAAATAAAATACTTACTATTTTTTTTCTTTTGAAGGTCGGAGAAGAGGAGCTCGCTGGGGGGTGGGGGGGGGGTTTGGCCGCGTCGGTCGTCGACTGAGGAGGGGAAGACGGGCGGCGCCGGCGGTGTGGCTTTCAGGCGGTAGTGGGGCTTCGCGATTGGGGGAAGAGGCTGGAACGGGGTTTGGGGAAGAGGAGGAAGAAGAAGGGAGGACGGCGAAAAAGGGGGGGCTGCGCCACCTCTGGCAGCGGCGGCGGCAAGGGTTTCCCCCCTTTCGTCGATCGCTCGATCCCCCCCTTTTTTTTTTTCTGAATTTCTTTGTGAACGGGGGGGGGGGGGGGGGGGAGGGGCAGAACGTATAGGGGAGAAGAGGGTTTTCTTTTTTTTATTATTTAATTATTTTATTTTATTAAAAAGTTGACTTTTGCATACGACCTTTAAACGAGGTCCACTGCCTGTCGTCCATAGCGTTTTACCCCCATTCCGAACACAATGGGATATGTATCGCATGCTGATTTGATCGTTTGAATTAGTTTCCGTTGAATTTACATTTAAATCACTATATTGAATTTTAAACGTACATTTCAAATTACTGGGGTCACATACTGACTAGAAAAATTCCAGAAAAATATTTTCTAGCTTCCTATTGACGATACGGTCATAACAAAACTAGTTTTGTCGAATTCTGAGACCGTTGGAAAAGTGGCCAATTTCCAGTCGATTAAAATCAATTGAAACCGGTCAAACGCGTTTTCCTTTGCCACGCTCACATATTGATTCGAAAAATTATGAAATCCGAAACCTAGCAATAATATGACATCACGGACCCAACAAAAGTGGTTTCGTCGAAATCCGAGGTCATTTGCAAAATGTCCATTTTTAAGGGCCTGAATTCCATAGCGACTATTCAGAATTTTCAACTGGACATATCTTTTGATTCCCGCTATGAAATCTTGATTTTTCGGATTCGTTGGAAAGATGTCATCAAATAGATCCTAATGTTTTTGGTTTCACTAAAATCCGGATTGTTTTGCACCCGGTACATTCAATTGAAGTTTGAAATCGAATTATCGAACTACCGCGCCATTTTCAATTCTATTTATAATTATAAATAAATATTTATATTCTAACGACGACGTATATAACATATACGTTCGAATTCTATTCAAAATAAATTTCTCGTCGATATTATTTAAAATAATCTATTTTAAATGTTCAAACTTCACTAAAATTGCCAAAATAAAAATTTCAAACTGGCTCGCATTTTCGGGTTATTACAATCTCCCCTACTTAAAACTTTTCGTCCCTGAAAAGGAACAAAGTCGAAAATGGTTTGATTAATCTACTCTACGTTCGATCTGACTTCCATTCTCTAACTTTTTAGTTTCTGACAATTTTCAAAATTTTCAAAAATTTGGCTAACACCCTAAATTTTCGAAAAATTTCGCCATAACCTCCCCTGCACCGGGAGCATCGGGGAATTTCAAATAGCTTCCCCGGTCCTTCAGATCTCAAAAAGAAAAAGAAAAAGCCAAGCGGCTAGCCAATAGGCTCATAAAATCATCATCACCCAAACAAAATAGTAAATTATAGCAAACATGTACCTATTTGTCGGGCAAACAAATTTTATTCTTCGGATCTAGCCTCCTTGCTATGACCTGTTCAATGTAAGTATATGTATATGCAAGCAAATGCAATCGATTTTCAATATAGTTCAATATTTGATTCAATTAGGCATAATGGTTCAAAATTAGCAAACAATTAAACAAACAACACAAACATCAATCAATTAGTGGATTAACGTTTCAAATTGATAATTTTACTACATATAAAGAAAATCATGTTTTGATGCCAATTCACAACAATGTATTCTAACTATATAAGTTTTGGTTCTCACACCAGCCTAATGGAAATATATAGAAGTCACACCTTCGAAATACGAATATGAATACTGATGATGATGCACCATCATCAGAATCATCCCCGGATGTCTAGAATGTGATTCTATATCTACCCAATATATTAAAACTTCGAATATACGTTCATGACGCGTATACGCGAAATCTATATATACTCGATTGTCCATATTCAAAATAAATAAATATTCAAATACGTATAAAATGATTTAAATTTCAAAACAAAATTGTTTTCATTTGAAAAAAAATATACTCTTCAAACTCGTTCTAGGATACTACTGATCCTATCTCTAACGAGTCATTCTAATTGGATATTACTAATCCAATATCTGATGAATTCTTTCGTATGGTTCTAATGTGTCTTGTTCTCGAGCTCTGTAAACCAAAGCTCTGATACCACTGTAAGGACCCGTAACTTCCCCGCGAAGGAAAGCACGAATACTTTGAGAACAGGACAAAATAGAATGCAAACGGAAGAACATTTCATTGTTATTACAACAATTCCATCAGATACAAGAATATACAGAGTATAAATGAATAAATTACATTCAACAAATATCAGAGATTTAAATTACATTTAAATACATCGCAGCGGAAAATAATACAAAAACACAACTAGAAGTAATATACGGATACAGAGCTTTCCGAGCATCGTTCCAGCTGTTAATCTGGACCCTGTGAATATAAATCTGCAAAACCAAAACTACTAGCTGCCCGTGTGGAAAATAGGGGCACCCAGAGTTTAGGTTAAAACAATAAACTCCAGGTCAGTCATGTGACTGGTGTGAGAACTAAAACAGTTATTTAAAACTTTACTTTAAAGATAGTAATTCAAGGGACCACGCCGTATAACACGGAACGGGTTTCCTCCCAAGAATACCAGTGCATAGAATAAACAACGCAATGCTTTTTCGAAAAATGAAGCTATTATAAGACCCAGGTCCCATCACACAATGCAACGCAAGCCGGAGGATAGGGTTTTCCCTTATAATAGCCAAACATGCTTGGTACATTTAAAACAAATCACTTGATACTATAATAGGTGTATAGTGTCAAAACAATTTCAATCATAAATATAAATCATAGACGGCATGGGTACCATATATCATGTCGCCATACTAGTTCTACAATTAAAACCGCAATATCACGTATTGGAAACTGGATTTCCATCATGAGTCGAGGCAAGGGGCAAGCTCCTCTCCGCGTTCGAGACACTCTAGCAATGCCTCAGGACCCCACTCTGATCCTTTGGAACCTCCAAGGCTGGTCCTCTCTTACTTTTGAGGATTAATTATTCCTGAACACACGTTTCCCGGTCCTTACAGACCTATATCCGAGGCGCCTCGTATCCAACAACCACACAGGTGAAAAGTATATAAATGTCAGGGCTGGTAGGTCACTGACACAGAAACGACCCATAACTTCCCCATAAAGGAAAGCGGCGGATAGTTCGAGAACAAGCCACAACAGAACTCATATAAAAGAACATTTCATTGCTTATTACAACAATGCATCAGATTACAAGAATATACAGAGTATAAAAGAATATTACACAGAAATATCAGAGATTTAAATTACATTTAAATACATCGCAGCGGAAAATAGTACAATACACAACTAGAAGAGATATACGGATACAAAGCTTTCCGGATATCGTTCCAGCTGTAAACCAGGATCCTGTGAATATAAATCTGCAAAACCAAAACTACTAGCTGCCCGTGTCGAAAATAGGGGCACCCAGAGTTTAGGTTAAAACAATAAACTCCAGGTCAGTCATGGGACTGGTGTGAGAACTAAAGCAGTTATTAATCTTTATTTTGAAAGTTAGGTAAATCAAGGGACCACGCCGTATAACACGGAACGGGTTTCCTCCCAAGAATACCGGTGCATAAAACAAACAGCGCAATGCTAAATAAAGAAAAATGAAGCTATTATAAGACCCAATTCCCATCACACAATGCAACGCAAGCCGGAGGATAGGGTTTTTACCTTATAATAGCCAAGAATGCTTGATACGTTTAAAAACAAATCATTTGATACTATTGTAAGTGCATAGTGTATAAAACAACTTCAAATCATAAGTATCAATCATAGGCGGCATAAGTGCCCCATCCCACTATGTCGCCATACTAGGCTCTACAAATAAAACCGCAAATGTCACGTATTTGGAAATTGGATTTCCATCTATGAACCGAGGCAAAAGATAGTCCTCAACCGATTCGAGACAATCTAGCCTACCATGTCTCAGGATCAGAGCTCGAGTGACCCTAGGAGCGACAGGGTCGGTCCACCGATGTGGATTAAAATGCCTGAACACTACGTTTCCCCGCCCTTTGGGGCGCAAATGAGCCATCAAATGACTCCATCGGTCCGAGAACGACCGATCAATCCGAGGCGCCTCGCAACAGAAACAACCACATAAGTCAAACTCGTCAGGGCGTGTAAAACCACTGACGCCACTTTTAGCTAGAAAGAAACGCAAGTCCTCCCTGAGGTCCGTCTCCCGTTTTTGGTTCATACCGGGTGTGAAACACGCGAGGTAAACGTTACACAAAGCTACGCCACAAAGGTCGTGCTTTGATCATCACCACAAGACTTTGCTTTTCAACAGAAGCCTTGATCAATTGTCACTTAGGCATGCCACACAGGCAATTCACTCCATGCGTTTGATATCCATCAATATATAACCCCTGAGCTCGTACGTCTCAGAGAAGGGCGTTAAGCAAGAGAATAAATTCTCCGCCGCCAAACAGATATATATTTAATAGAAATCAATCACACAGACTAAAATCCAATGTCAGACACACAGTCCATTTACAAGTTCGTTCTGGGTCTGAACGAAACTGGAGGCACCTAGTACCCCGCATATCCATCGATCTCCAAGTACGTCTGGACGATCACCAACTGTTTCCATCTTCTTGGGTGTACAGCCCAATCAAGATCATCAGTTATCACCCAAACGACGTGAAGACTTCTGGTCTTCGACCACCGTCTTCATCTTCGACACCACGTCGAATCAGTTATTCAGAATGGGATAAACCCGGTCTTTCTGAATAACTCGCGTATATATTATAAAAGTGTTACACAAACACAACATACGCCTCATTCCAATTCAGAATATTCTTTTATTCAAATATTCCTATACTTTGGGAAAAGTTCCCATTAATTTTATCCAAGATAAATTCTTTAAATTTATTCTTTAATCTCCTTTGAATATCAATTCAAACTAGTCGGGATTAACGAAACTTACCGAAGTAATCATTTGTTTTATTTCCCAATCCCAACCTATTCATCCCATGAAGTAAAACTGGTAATACATCATATCTAACACCACAGTGTTATCGGTAAATTCAATTACCATTTCACGTTCAAATCTAATTAAAGATTTAACCATCGCCTGGAGCAAAACTGGTGATACTCCATTTTCGATCATTTCAATCTAATTAAAGATTCATTAAAACTCCACTTAGTTTTAATCTTTAACTGGGTTAAAGAATCAGTGTCATTTAAAACACGGTTCACGATAAACCCAAAATCACATTCCATTAATTATCGGGTTAAAGAACAAGTGTTATTTAAAACACTGTTCACGATAAATCCAAAAATCAATACCAATTCAATTCCAATTAAATATCGTTTAATTGGTACACTTCATTAAATCTAAATAAAAAGATTTAATTTTTTTTCCTCAACTGGGTTCAAGAACAGTGTTAGTGAAGACACCATTCACGACAAACCCAAATCACATTTGATATTCAATACAAGGCTCTGAATAGAAAATATATCGGCTTATATTCAATATCAAATTCTACGACTAACAAATGTCGTATTGGAAAGAACGATATAAATATATATCTTTCAAATTTCCATAACAACATCTGTATAATCACGAATTCCAACATCGAAATATTCCAAAGACAATTTCGATTCAAATCCACTCCAATGCAATAATTGGAAATTTTGGTTATTTTCAAAACCCTTTTCCAATTCAATTTATTTATTTAAAAATAAATAGAATTATAATTCTAGTTCAAAACTAGTTCATTTCGATAAAAATCTATTTTTATCCTTTCAAATATGGAGTTTTTCATCCCAATCCTTTCTAAATCATTTCTTATGATTTTACACAAATTATTACTATTTTTAATAATTTTATCAAGGCCTGTACAGTCGATTTCCATCAATGGCCATCGAACTGCACTTACAGCGACCTTTTTCAAATTTGATTTGGACGTAACTCCAAATCCAACCGTTAGATTTCAAATTTCTAATATTCGTTAGAAAGCTCTTTTCGATACGAACCCAACGGGTCCGGTTTTAGGAGAATCCGACGGTCGGATCTCCCGTAATGTCCGTTTGAAATAAATGGTCGAAATTCACGAACTGCCGTGGCGCGGCGCGTTCTATTCAGGCCATTATATTATATATATAATATATATAATATATATTTCGTCGATTTCTATTTAAAACGGATTATATAAATAGTTTTAAAATTCGTTTCAAAAGCAATTTCAACTTCCATTTCAATTCAAATCAAAATTGAATTCTTCTTTATAAATTCGGTTTAAAATTCATTTCTATTCAATTCAAATTTCAATTCAATTTGAATTCATTTCAATTCGTTTTCAATTCAATTTGAATTCATTTCAATTCATTTCGAAATCGTTTTCAATTCAATTCATTTCGAAATCGTTTTCAATTGAATTCATTTCGAAATCGTTTTCAATTCAATTCATTTCGAAATCGTTTTCAATTCAATTCATTTCGAAATCGTTTTCAATTCAATTCATTTCGAAATTGGAATGAGGCCCAATCAATTACCATATAATGTTAATTATATGGATTTTCTACAACACATGTATATATCAACAACGATGAATAATCAACCATCATCCAAAGTGCATTCTACACTGTATAAGCATCAAATATAAATATTCAACGCTTATAACAGTCTGTCAATCAATCGATCGACACACAACTAAACAATCGGGATTAGTGTACGTCAAATATCATCCCAACACCCGTGTAGGGTTTCAAACAATCAAACACAGATTTTATTTGTGCAGTTGGGCGATGTGTAAAATTTATCGTCCCAATCAATGTCCTTCAAATAGGTGTACATAAACAAACCGTCTGGTTTGTAAATGAATATTTATTTATTCACATTCACGTTAAAAATTATATTTTTAACGATAAAATGTTTTATTTCAACACATGAATTTCTATTCAGTTCATTTACACAACAAAAATGATATTTATATTTTTCTAACTTATTTTAGAAAATTTCGGCGGCATAACGGCACGATACTAGAAACGGGACTAGGCCTAGCCTTATCCCCGGTCTAATAATGGCCCACGCTATTCACATATCAATTAAATAAATTTCCATTTCACCAAACAATCAAATTCGAATCAAATAATCTAACCAACTACACAACCAAACAAACAAGTCCATGGTCTGTGGACGGGTGTCGGGTGCTTCTAATAAGCACCGTCTGCATCCTAGTATATATATATATAACTAGAAAAGTAAATTTGAGTGAGAAGTTCTCACCAAAGCTAATCCCAATCGCCTCGACTCTTCTTATGTAGGAATTCTTCGCCGTTGTTTGCCTTTCGTCACCTTCGTCGCCCGTATTCACTACATATATAAAAATCACATTTTTATATTCTCTATTATAAAAATCATATTTTTATATTCGCTACTTCGTTATATGTAAAAATCGAATTTTTACTACGCTATTCAATATATAAAAGTCGAATCTTTACTCGCTACTTCATGATGTTAAAAATCACTACTTCACGATGTTAAAAATCACTACTTCACGATGTTAAAAATCACTACTTCATGATGTTAAAAAATCACTACTTCATATATACATATATTCATTTATTTAAATAATATTTTTAGATTGCTAAAATATATATATAGAGATTCAATCTTTGTCATATAGAGATAAAATCCCCCTCTTTACATAATAAGAACTTAACTTTATGTAAATAAAATTTATAACTTTATCTAAGTAAAATTTATTAATCAACGAAAAATAAATTATAATCATATCTTCTTATAAATAAACATTATATTTTATTTTATACAACTAAAGATTAACAACCAGAAAAACTTAAGATTAAATTTCCTATATCGCTAAAGATTAAAATTTTAATAACTAAAGGTTAATTTTTTTTTTAACAACTAATGGTGAAAAATCAGCAAAACTAACCCTTATCGGTCGGAGGAGGGCTCGCAAATCAGAACTGCGGTCGGAGGTGCTGCCGGAGGTCAGGGGGTCGTGGTCGGAGGGTGGTTGCGGGTGGCGAATTTTCGTGGATGAGTGGGGCCGTTTCCAGCGCAGAAAGAAAAGGAAAGAGAGAGGAAGAAAAAGGGGGGAGAGGCGCAGCAAGGTGGGAGTTCGTCGGAGCTTCCATGGCATGGGCGGAGGGTGTAGCTCGGCTAGGCGGCGGGGTTTGGCGTTTCTAGGGTTTAGGAGGGCAGTGGTCTTGTTAGCAGAGGGGAAGAGAGGAGCGAAGGGGGAAAGAGGAAGGGGCGGCGAGGTGGCGATCTGAGGAGGGGGTGGCGACGGTGACAAGGTGCGACGGTGGGAGGAGCTCGAGGGTGTTGAGCGGTTTCATCGTTTTTTTTTTTCGATTTCATTCTGATAATAACGACAAGGGGGGGGGGCTGCTTTGACCTAGTCAAAAGGAAAGGGGGTAGAGGAAAATTATAATATTTATTTAATATTTACTTTGGATTTCAAATTCTATAAAGTACCCTTACCATACAAACTCGAAATCGAACCTGCCGACTGTCGTCCCTAGCGTACTACCCCCATTCCGAACACAATGGGATAGGTAACGTAGGCTGATTCGATCATTTCGATCAGTTTTCGTCAAATTTACATTTAAATCATTATATTGAATTTTAAACGTACATTTCAAATTACCAGGGTCACATACTAACTCTAAAAATTCTAGAAAAATATTCTCTAGCTTCGTATTGACGATACGGTCCTAACAAAACTAGTTTCGTCAAATTCTGAGACCGTTTGAGAAATGGCCAATTTCCAGTCGATTAAAATCCACTGAAAATGGTCAAACGCATTTTCCTTTGCCACGCTCACATATTGATTCGAAAAATTATGAAATTTGAAACCTAGCAATAATTTGACATCACGGACCCAACAAAACTGGTTTCGTCGAAATCCGAGG
Organism: Allium sativum; assembly: GCA_030737875.1. Lineage (NCBI taxonomy): Eukaryota > Viridiplantae > Streptophyta > Magnoliopsida > Asparagales > Amaryllidaceae > Allium > Allium sativum. Next base: position 1,002,257,845 of record CM060912.1, read on the forward strand.
TCATTTGCAAAATGTCCATTTTTAAGGGCCTGAATTCCCTAGCGACTATTCAGAATTTTCAACTGGACATATCTTTTGATTCCCGCTACGAAATTTTGATTTTTCGGATTCGATAGAAAGATATTATCAATTAGATCCTATCATTTTTGGTTTCACTAAAATCCGGATTGTTTTGCACCCGGTACATTCAATTGAAGTTTGAAATCAAATTATCAAACTACCGCGCCATTTTCAATTCTATTTATAATTATATATAAATATTTATATTCTAACGACGTCGCGTATAAATATATACGTTCAAATTATATTCAAAATAAATTTCTCGTCGATATTGTTTAAAATAATCCATTTTAAATAATCAAAACTCGCTAAAATCGCCAAAATAAAAATTTTAAACTGGCCCAGATTTTCCGGGTTATTACAATCTCCCCCACTTAAAACTTTTCGTCCCCGAAAAGGAACAAAGTCGAAAGTTGTTTGATTAATCAACTCTACGTTCGATTTGGCTTCCATTCTCCAACTTTTCAGTTTCTGAGAATTTTCAAAATTTCAAAAATTTGGCTAAAACCCTAAATTTTCGAAAAATTTCGCCATAACCTCCCCTGCACCGGGAGCATCGGGGAATTTCAAATAGCTTCCCCGGTCCTTCAGATCTCAAAAAGAAAAAGAAAAAGCCAAGCGGCTAGCCAATAGGCTCATAAAATCATCATCACCCAAACAAAACAGTAAATTATGTAGTAAACATGTACCTATTTGTCGGGCAAACAAATTTTATTCTCTGCTCTAGCCTCCTTGCTATGACCTGTTCAATGTAAGTATATGCATATGCAAGCAAATGCGACCAATTTTCAATATAACTCAATATTTGATGCTATTAGGCATAATGGTTCAAAATTATCAAACAAATAAACAAACAACACAAACATCAATCAATTAGTGGATTAGAGTTTCAAATTGATAACTTTGATGCATAGTCAAAAATCAGATTTTTGATGCCAAATCACAACAATAGGCCCTATCTAATTTTGGCTCTCACACCAATCAATAGGAAGTATATAGAAATCTCCCTTTCGTCACTCGAACATAAATTCTGATGATGATGCATCAATCATCAGAGTTCTCTCCGGGCGACTTAGAAGGTGATTCTATATCTACCCAGTATATCAAAACTTCGAATACACGCGGATCAGACGTATACGCAAAATCTATATATACTGGATTGTCCAAATTCATTAAAATAAATAATCAAATACGAATAGTTGATTTAAATTTTCAAAACAAATTTTGTTTTCATTTTAAAAATATACTCTTCACACTCGTTCTAGGATACTACTGATCCTATCTCTAACGAGTCATTCCATTGGATATTGCTAATCCAATATCTGATGAATTCTTTCGTATGGTTCTAATGTGTCTTATTCTCGAGCTTTGTAAACCAAAGCTCTGATACCAAATGAAACGACCCGTAACTTCCCCGTAAAGGAAAGTGGCGGATAGTTCGAGAACAAGCCACAACAGAACTCATATAAAAGAACATTTCATTGCTTATTACAACAATGCATCAGATTACAAGAATATACAGAGTATAAAAGAATATTACACAGAAATATCAGAGATTTAAATTACATTTAAATACATCGCAGCGGAAAATAGTACAATACACAACTAGAAGAGATATACGGATACAAAGCTTTCCGGATATCGTTCCAGCTGTAAACCAGGATCCTGTGAATATAAATCTGCAAAACCAAAACTACTAGCTGCCCGTGTCGAAAATAGGGGCACCCAGAGTTTAGGTTAAAACAATAAACTCCAGGTCAGTCATGGGACTTGTGTGAGAACTAAAGCAGTTATTAATCTTTATTTTGAAAGTTAGGTAAATCAAGGGACCACGCCGTATAACACGGAACGGGTTTCCTCCCAAGAATACCGGTGCATAAAACAAACAGCGCAATGCTAAATAAAGAAAAATGAAGCTATTATAAGACCCAGTTCCCATCACACAATGCAACGCAAGCCGGAGGATAGGGTTTTTACCTTATAATAGCCAAGAATGCTTGATACGTTTAAAAACAAATCATTTGATACTATTGTAAGTGCATAGTGTATAAAACAACTTCAAATCACAAGTATCAATCATAGGCGGCATAAGTGCCCCATCCCACTATGTCGCCATACTAGGCTCTACAAATAAAACCGCAAATGTCACGTATTTGGAAATTGGATTTCCATCTATGAACCGAGGCAAAAGATAGTCCTCAACCGATTCGAGACAATCTAGCCTACCATGTCTCAGGATCAGAGCTTGAGTGACCCTAGGAGCGACAGGGCCGGTCCACCGATGTGGATTAAAATGCCTGAACACTACGTTTCCCCGCCCTTTGGGGCGCAAATGAGCCATCAAATGACTCCATCGGTTCGAGAACGACCGATCAATCCGAGGCGCCTCGCAACAGCAACAACCACATAAGTCAAACTCGTCAGGGCGTGTAAAACCACTGACGCCACTTTTAGCTAGAAAGAAACGCAAGTCCTCCCTGAGGTCCGTCTCCCGTTTTTGGTTCATACCGGGTGTGAAACACGCGAGGTAAACGATACACAAAGCTACGCCACAAAGGCCGTGCTTTGATCATCACCACAAGACTTTGCTTTTCAACAGAAGCCTTGATCAATTGTCACTTAGGCATGCCACACAGGCAATTCACTCCATGCGTTTGATATCCATCAATATATAACCCCTGAGCTCGTACGTCTCAGAGAAGGGCGTTAAGCAAGAGAATAAATTCTCCGCCGCCAAACAGATATATATTTAATAGAAATCAATCACACAGACTAAAATCCAATGTCAGACACACAGTCCATTTACAAGTTCGTTCTGGGTCTGAACGAAACTGGAGGCACCTAGTACCCCGCATATCCATCGATCTCCAAGTACGTCTGGACGATCACCAACTGTTTCCATCTTCTTGGGTGTACAGCCCAATCAAGATCATCAGTTATCACCCAAACGACGTGAAGACTTCTGGTCTTCGACCACCGTCTTCATCTTCGACACCACGTCGAATCAGTTATTCAGAATGGGATAAACCCGGTCTTTCTGAATAACTCGCGTATATATTATAAAAGTGTTACACAAACACAACATACGCCTCATTCCAATTCAGAATATTCTTTTATTCAAATATTCCTATACTTTGGGAAAAGTTCCCATTAATTTTATCCAAGATAAATTCTTTAAATTTATTCTTTAATCTCCTTTGAATATCAATTCAAACTAGTCGGGATTAACGAAACTTACCGAAGTAATCATTTGTTTTATTTCCCAATCCCAACCTATTCATCCCATGAAGTAAAACTGGTAATACTTCATATCTAACACCACAGTGTTATCGGTAAATTCAATTACCATTTCACGTTCAAATCTAATTAAAGATTTAACCATCGCCTGGAGCAAAACTGGTGATACTCCATTTTCGATCATTTCAATCTAATTAAAGATTCATTAAAACTCCACTTAGTTTTAATCTTTAACTGGGTTAAAGAATCAGTGTCATTTAAAACACGGTTCACGATAAACCCAAAATCACATTCCATTAATTATCGGGTTAAAGAACAAGTGTTATTTAAAACACTGTTCACGATAAACCCAAAAATCAATACCAATTCAATTCCAATTAAATATCGTTTAATTGGTACACTTCATTAAATCTAAATAAAAAGATTTAATTTTTTTTCCTCAACTGGGTTCAAGAACAGTGTTAGTGAAGACACCATTCACGACAAACCCAAATCACATTTGATATTCAATACAAGGCTCTGAATAGAAAATATATCGGCTTATATTCAATATCAAATTCTACGACTAACAAATGTCGTATTGGAAATAACGATATAAATATATATCTTTCAAATTTCCATAACAACATCTGTATAATCACGAATTCCAACATCGAAATATTCCAAAGACAATTTCGATTCAAATCCACTCCAATGCAATCATTGGAAATTTTGGTTATTTTCAAAACCCTTTTCAAATTTAATTTATTTATTTAAAAATAAATAGAATTATAATTCTAGTTCAAAACTAGTTCATTTCGATAAAAATCTATTTTTATCCTTTCAAATATGGAGTTTTTCATCCCAATCCTTTCTAAATCATTTCTTATGATTTTACACAAATTATTACTATTTTTAATAATTTTATCAAGGCCTGTACAGTCGATTTCCATCAATGGCCATCGAACTGCACTTACAGCGACCTTTTTCAAATTTGATTTGGACATAACTCCAAATCCAACCATTAGATTTCAAATTTCTAATATTCGTTAGAAAGCTCTTTTCGATACGAACCCAACGGTTCCGGTTTTAGGAGAATCCGACGGTCGGATCTCTCGTAATGTCCGTTTGAAATAAATGGTCGAAATTCACGAACTGCCGCGGCGCGGCGCGTTCTATTCAGGCCATTATATTATATATATATAATATATATAATATATATTTCGTCGATTTCTATTTAAAACGAATTATATAAATAGTTTTAAAATTCGTTTCAAAAGCAATTTCAACTTCCATTTCAATTCAAATCAAAATTGAATTCTTCTTTATAAATTCGGTTTAAAATTCATTTCTATTCAATTCAAATTTCAATTCAATTTGAATTCATTTCAATTCGTTTTCAATTCAATTTGAATTCATTTCAATTCATTTCGAAATCGTTTTCAATTCAATTCATTTCGAAATCGTTTTCAATTCAATTCATTTCGAAATCGTTTTCAATTCAATTCATTTCGAAATCTTTTTCAATTTGAATTCATTTCGAAATCGTTTTCAATTCAATTCATTTCGAAATCGTTTTCAATTCAATCCATTTCGAAATCGTTTTCAATTCAATTCATTTCGAAATCGTTTTCAATTCAATTCATTTCGAAATCGTTTTCAATTCAATTCATTTCGAAATTGGAATGAGGCCCAATCAATTACCATATAATGTTAATTATATGGATTTTCTACAACACATGTATATATCAACAACGATGAATAATCAACCATCATCCAAAGTGCATTCTACACTGTATAAGCATCAAATATAAATATTCAACGCTTATAACAGTCTTTCAATCAATCGATCGACACACAACTAAACAATCGGGATTAGTGTACGTCAAATATCATCCCAACACCCGTGTAGGGTTTCAAACAATCAAACACAGATTTTATTTGTGCAGTTGGGCGATGTGTAAAATTTATCGTCCCAATCAATGTCCTCCAAATAGGTGTACATAAACAAACCGTCTGGTTTGTAAATGAATATTTATTTATTCACATTCACGTTAAAAATTATATTTTTAATGATAAAATGTTTTATTTCAACACATGAATTTCTATTCAGTTCATTTACACAACAAAAATGATATTTATATTTTTCTAACTTATTTTAGAAAATTTCGGCGGCATAACGGCACGATACTAGAAACGGGACTAGGCCTAGCCTTATCCCCGGTCTAATAATGGTCCACGCCATTCACATATCAATTAAATAAATTTCCATTTCACCAAACAATCAAATTCGAATCAAATAATCTAACCAACTACACAACCAAACAAACAAGTCCATGGTCTGTGGACGGGTGTCGGGTGCTTCTAATAAGCACCGTCTTCATCCTAGTATATATATATATATATATATATATATATATATATATATAACTAGAAAAGTAAATTTGAGTGAGAAGTTCTCACCAAAGCTAATCCCAATCGCCTCGACTCTTCTTATGTAAGAATTCTTCGTCGTTGTTTGCCTTTCGTCACCTTCGTCGCCCGTATTCACTACATATATAAAAATCACATTTTTATATTCTCTATTATAAAAATCATATTTTTATATTCGCTACTTCTTTATATGTAAAAATCGAATTTTTACTACGCTATTCAATATATAAAAATCGAATCTTTACTCGCTACTTCATGATGTTAAAAATCACTACTTCACGATGTTAAAAATCACTACTTCACGATGTTAAAAATCACTACTTCACGATGTTAAAAAATCACTACTTCATATATACATATATTTATTTATTTAAATAATATTTTTAGATTGCTAAAATATATATATAGAGATTCAATCTTTGTCATATAGAGATAAAATCCCCCTCTTTACATAATAAGAACTTAACTTTATGTAAATAAAATTTATAACTTTATCTAAGTAAAATTTATTAATCAACGAAAAATAAATTATAATCATATCTTCTTATAAATAAACATTATATTTTATTTTATACAACTAAAGATTAACAACCAGAAAAACTAAAGATTAAATTTCCTATATCGCTAAAGATTAAAATTTTAATAACTAAAGGTTTTTTTTTTTAACAACTAATGGTGAAAAATCAGCAAAACTAACCCTTATCGGTCGGAGGAGGGCTGGCAAATCAGAACTGCGGTCGGAGGTGCTGCCGGAGGTCAGGGGGGTCGTGGTCGGAGGGTGGTTGCGGGTGGCGAATTTTCGTGGATGAGTGGGGCCGTTTCCAGCGCAGAAAGAAAAGGAAAGAGAGAGGAAGAAAAAGGGGGGAGAGGCGCAGCAAGGTGGGAGTTCGTCGGAGCTTCCATGGCATGGGCGGAGGGTGTAGCTCGGCTAGGCGGCGGGGTTTGGCGTTTCTAGGGTTTAGGAGGGCAGTGGTCTTGTTAGCAGAGGGGAAGAGAGGAGCGAAGGGGGAAAGAGGAAGGGGCGGCGAGGTGGCGATCTGAGGAGGGGGTGGCGACGGTGACAGGGTGCGACGGTGGGAGGAGCTCGAGGGTGTTGAGCGGTTTCATCGTTTTTTTTTTTCGATTTCATTCTGATAATAACGACAAGGGGGGCTGCTTTGACCTAGTCAAAAGGAAAGGGGGTAGAGGAAAATTATATTATTTATTTAATATTTACTTTGGATTTCAAATTCTATAAAGTACCCTTACCATACAAACTCGAAATCGAACCTGCCGACTGTCGTCCCTAGCGTATTACCCCCATTCCGAACACAATGGGATAGGTAACGTAGGCTGATTCGATCGTTTCGATCAGTTTTCATCAAATTTACATTTAAATCATTATATTGAATTTTAAACGTACATTTCAAATTACCAGGGTCACATACTAACTCTAAAAATTCTCGAAAAATATTCTCTAGCTTCGTATTGACGATACGGTCCTAACAAAACTAGTTTCGTCAAATTCTGAGACCGTTTGAGAAATGGCCAATTTCCAGTCGATTAAAATCCACTGAAAATGGTCAAATGCATTTTCCTTTGCCACGCTCACATATTGATTCGAAAAATTATGAAATTTGAAACCTAGAAATAATTTGACATCACGGACCCAACAAAACTGGTTTCGTCGAAATCCGAGGTCATTTGCAAAATGTCCATTTTTAAGGGCCTGAATTCCCTAGCGACTATTCAGAATTTTCAACTGGACATATCTTTTGATTCCCGCTACGAAATTTTGATTTTTCGGATTCGATAGAAAGATATTATCAATTAGATCCTATCATTTTTGGTTTCACTAAAATCCGGATTGTTTTGCACCCGGTACATTCAATTGAAGTTTGAAATCAAATTATCGAACTACCGCGCCATTTTCAATTCTATTTATAATTATATATAAATATTTATATTCTAACGACGACGCGTATAAATATATACATTCAAATTATATTCAAAATAAATTTCTCGTCGATATTATTTAAAATAATCCATTTTAAATAATCAAAACTCGCTAAAATCACCAAAATAAAAATTTTAAACTGGCCCAGATTTTCCGGGTTATTACAGACACCACCCTAGCTAGAAAGAAACGTCGTGCACTCCTTGGGTCCGTATCCCGTTTTTGACTCATACCGAGGTGTGAGGCTCGCGAATCCACGTTATACACAAAGCTACGCCACACAGGCCGTGCTTTGATCATCAACCACAAGACTTTGCTTTTCAACAGAAGCCTTGATCAATTGCCACTTACGCGTGCCACACAGGCAATTCATTCCATGCGACTGATGTCCATCGATATACAACCTCTGAGCTCATACGTCTCAGAGAAGGGCGTTAAGCAAGAGAATAAATTCTCTGCCGCCAAACAGATGTATATTTAATAGAGATCAATCGACACAGAATAAAATCCAATGTCAGACACACAATCCATTTACAAGTTCGTTCTGGGTCTGAACGAAACCGGAGGCACTTTCCTCGCATATCCATCCATCTCCAGGTACGTCTGGACGATCACCAACTGATTCCCTCATCCTGGGTGTACAGCCCAATCAAGATCATCAGTAATCACCCAAACGATGTGAAGACTTCCGGTCTTCAACCACCGTCTTCATCTTCGACATCTCGTCGAATCGGTTATTCAGAATGGGTATAACCCGGCCTTTCTGAATAACCCACGTATATAATTAACAAATGTTACACAAACACAATGAACGCCTCATTCCAATTCAGAATATTCTTTTATTCACAAAATCACATTCTTAGGGAAATGTTCCCATTAATTTTATCAAAGATAAATTCTTTTAAATTTATTCTTTAATCTTCCTTTGGATATCATCTCAAACTAGTCGGGATTAGCAAACCACACCGAAGTAATTATTTATTTTCCAATCCCAACCTATATATCCCATGGAGCAAAACTGGTGATACTCCATATCTAACACCACGGTGTTATCGGTAAAATTAATTACCATTTCACGTTCAAATCTAATTAAAGATTTAACTATCGCTTTGGAGCAAAACTGGTGATACTCCACTCTCGATCACTTTTCAGATTTGATAATTTAAATTATCAATTCACATTTTAATCTAATTAAAGATTCATTAAAACTTCACTTAGTTTTAATCTTTTCAAAAATCAATATTATGCCTTTAACTGGGTTAAAGCACCAATGTCATCTAAAACACGATCCACGATAAACCCAAATCACATTTGATATTAAATACAAGGCTTTGAATAGAAAATATATCGGCTTATATTCAATATCAAATTCTGAAACCAACATATATCGTATTGGGAATAACGATATAAAATATATCTTTCAAATTCCCATAACAATATCTGTATAGTCACGAAATCCAACATCGAAATATCCCGAAGATAATTTCGATTCAACTCCAGTCCAAGCCACGTATTGGAAATTATCAATTATTTTCAAAATCACTTTCAAATTCAATTTATTTATTTCAAAAATAAATTGATTTTAATTCTAGTTCAAAACTAGTTCATTTCGATAAAAATCTATTTTTACCTTCTAATGTGGAATTTTCCAGCCCAATTCTTTCCAATTCACATATTATAATTTTACATAAATTATAGATATTTTTGATAATTTTATCAAGGCCCGTACAGTCGATTTCCAACAACGGCCATCGAACTGCACTTACAGCGACCTTTTTCGAATTTGATTTGGACATAATTCCAAATCCAACCGTTAGATTTCAAATTTCTAACATTTATTGGAAAGCTCTTTTCGATACGAACCCAACGGTTCCGGTTTTAGGAGAATCCGACGGTCGGATCTCCCGCAATGTCCGTTTGAAATAAATGGTCGAAATTCACGAACTGCCGCGGCGCGGCGCGTTCTATTCAGGCCATTATATTATATATATAATATATATTTCGTCGATTTCTATTTAAAACGAATTTTATAAATCGTTTTAAATTCGTTTCTAAAACAATTCAACTTCTATATTCAATTTCAAATCGATTTGATTTCAATTCAATTCGAATTCTAATTCGTTCCAATTCAATTCCATTTGAATTCGTTTTAAATTGATTTCTATTCAATTTCAGTTCGTTTTAAATTTCAATTTCAATTTAATTCAATTTGAATTCATCTCTATTTTATTCGAATTCAAATTCACTTTCTATTCAATTCGAATCGAATTCATTTTCTATTCGATTCGAATTCATTTCAAATTGATTCAATAAAATTTCCATTTGAATTTTAATCTAATTCAATTTGAATTTCCTTTCAAAATATTAAATTTTGAAATCACTTTTCAATATTCATTATAAAGCGAATAAAATCGATATAAACATCGTTCGCGTCAAAATAACGCATCTCTAATCAACACGGCTTTATATTTCAATAATTCGTTATTCTATTCAACAAATGAATATTTGTTCTATTCAACACATGAATCTATATTTCTTTCAACACATGACTAATCTCAACACATGAGTACTGTCAACACCTCACTATTTTTGTTATGTAAAATATTTTATAAAACTAAGGTATCTATCGTTTGATTTTTAATTAGACTTCTACTGAGAAGTAGTTCTAATTTTAAATATGATAAAGATGTAAATTTCATTGTATAAAATATTTCACTCAACACATGAACATCGTCAACACATGACTATTTTTATATTCAACACATGAATTTTCTTTTATAATATTCCTTATTTTCCCGATTGGAATGAGGCCCAATCAATCACCATATAATGTTAATTATATGGATTCCATACAACACATGTATATAATAGCATTGAAAAATAATCAATCATCAACCAAAGTGCACTACACTGTATAAGCATCAAATATAGATATCTGACGCTTATAACAGCCTGTCAATCGATCGATCGACATATTTAATCAATCAGGATGAGTGAACTTCAAATTTCATCCCAACACCCGTGTGGGGTTTCAAACAATCAAACACAGATTTTATTTGTGCAGTTGGGCGATGTGTAAAATTTATCGACCCAATCGATATCAGTCAAATCAGTGTATATAAACAAATCGGCCGATTTGTTTATAAATATTCATTTATCCACTTTCACGTTAAAAACTATATTTTTAACGATAAAATATTTTATTTCAACACATGAATTTCTATTTAGTTCGTTTACACAATAAAAATGATATTTTTATTTTTCTAACGTATTTTAGAAAATTTCGGCGGCATAACGGTACGATACTAGAAACGGGACGAGGCCTAGCCTTATCCCCGGTCTAGTGAAGGCCCACGCCATTCACACATCAATAATATTCACCAAACAACCAAATTCAAACCAATAAACTAACCAACTACTCTACCAAACAATTTAACAAACAAGCCATCCATGGTCTGTGGATGACGGGTGTCGGGTGCTACTAAGCACCGTCTGCATCCTAGTATATATATATTACTAGAAAAAGAGAATTTAGAGTGAGAAGTTCTCACAAATAGCTATCCAAGCTCCACGGCACTTCATTGATATAAATCTTCTTCGTTCTCGCCTTTTTGTCACCTTCGTTGTCCGCTTTCACTACATATGTAAAAATCAGATTTTTATTTGTTCACTTTCAAATTTAAAAATCACATTTTTATAATCACTTCATATATTTAAAAATCGAATTTTTACTTTGCTGTTCAATATATAAAAATCGAATTTTTACGACGATGTTATATAGATAAAGATTATATTTTTATAACGCTATTCTCTATATAAAGATTTCGCCCTTTCATAAATAAAGTTTTCGCCTTTATAAAAATAAAGTTTTCGCCTTTATAAAAATAAAGTTATCGCCTTTATAAAAATAAAGTTTTATTTTTTATTGTCTCTGTTACATAGAAATTTTATTTTCAATACTTCTACCTTATAAAAATCATGTCGTTATATTTCCCACATAATAAAGATCGAATTTTTATTGCCTATATTATATAAAAATCATATTTTTATTATCCCTACCACATAAAGATAATATTTTTAGTCTTTCTATAATATATAAAAAAAATATTTTTACTGCGATGTTCAACATATAAAAATCCCATCTTTATTTCGAAGTTCAACATATAAAAATCCTATCTTTTCACCTTTCAAAATACGATATTCTCACATTTCAAAATACGACCTTTTCACCTTTTAAAGTTCTAATCTTTTTCCATTTAAAATTCAAATCTTTTTCTATTTAAAATCTTAAAATAAAATCAGTTTTTCAAACTTTTCAAAAATCAGTTTTTAATCTCTTTTAAAAATCAGTTTTAGACTTTAAAATAAAAATAAAAGAAAAATAAAATACTTACTATTTTTTTTCTTTTGAAGGTCGGAGAAGAGGAGCTCGCTGGGGGGGGGGGGGGGGTTGGCCGCGTCGGTCGTCGACTGAGGAGGGGAAGACGGGCGGCGCCGGCGGTGTGGCTTTCAGGCGGTGGTGGGGCTTCGCGATTGGGGGAAGAGGCTGGAACGGGGTTTGGGGAAGAGGAGGAAGAAGAAGGGAGGACGGCGAAAAAAGGGGGGCTGCGCCACCTCTGGCGGCGGCGGCGTCAAGGGTTTCCCCCCTTCCGGCGATCGCTCGATCCCCCTTTTTTTTTCTTTTCTGAATTTCTTTGTGAACGAGGGGGGGGGGGGGGGCAGAACGTATAGGGGAGAAGAGGGGTTTTTTTTTATTTAATTATTTTATTTTATTAAAAAGTTGACTTTTGCATACGACCTTTAAACGAGGTCCACTGCCTGTCGTCCATAGCGTTTTACCCCCATTCCGAACACAATGGGATATGTATCGCATGCTGATTTGATCGTTTGAATCAGTTTCCGTTGAATTTACATTTAAATCACTATATTGAATTTTAAACGTACATTTCAAATTACTGGGGTCACATACTGACTAGAAAAATTCCAGAAAAATATTTTCTAGCTTCGTATTGACGATACGGTCCTAACAAAACTAGTTTCGTCGAATTCTGAGACCGTTGGAAAAGTGGCCAATTTCCAGTCGATTAAAATCAATTGAAACCGGTCAAACGCGTTTTCCTTTGCCACGCTCACATATTGATTCGAAAAATTATGAAATCCGAAACCTAGCTATAATATGACATCACGGACCCAACAAAAGTGGTTTCGTCGAAATCCGAGGTCATTTGCAAAATGTCCATTTTTAAGGGCCTGAATTCCATAGCGACTATTCAGAATTTTCAACTGGACATATCTTTTGATTCCCGCTATGAAATCTTGATTTTTCGGATTCGTTGGAAAGATATCATCAAATAGATCCTAATGTTTTTGGTTTCACTAAAATCCGGATTGTTTTGCACCCGGTACATTCAATTGAAGTTTGAAATCGAATTATCGAACTACCGCGCCATTTTCAATTCTATTTATAATTATAAATAAATATTTATATTCTAACGACGACGTATATAACATATACGTTCGAATTCTATTCAAAATAAATTTCTCGTCGATATTATTTAAAATAATCTATTTTAAATGTTCAAACTTCACTAAAATTGCCAAAATAAAAATTTCAAACTGGCTCGCATTTTCGGGTTATTACAGAAGTTCTCACCAACTAGCTAATCCAATCATCTCGACTCTTCTTATGTAGAAAATCTTGTCGTTCTCGCCTTTTGTCACTTTCGTTGCACGTAGCCACTACATGTATAAAAATCACATTTTTATTATCTACATTATATAAAAATCTTATCTTTATATGTTCTATAAGTTAAAAATCGGATTTTTATTCTCTCTATAATATAAAGATCATGTTTTTATTTACTTCATATGTCAAAAACTGTAGAAGCTTTAAAATGGAGAAAACTCACTTTTTTTCTAACGCCCGGATTCACTGTTCGGGTTCCAGAATTTGCAAACGAGCTTCAATATTCACACCAATTGTTTTCTAGCTTAAACACGCCATTCCGGACAACTTTCCCCTAAGGGTCTTTTCGCTGAAAAAGCTCCAATCCGCCAGAATTCGCAAAAGTACACGATTTTTTCAGCTTTTGAATAGCAAACTTCGCACGCGTTTTCCGAGCAGCTCCGAACTCCGAAACATGACTTCCATATAGCCAAATCGAAGAGAAGTTTGTGCTCTACAACTTTGGTTTAGAGGGACTTTGGCCAAAAACGCACCGTTTGGGAGTTATTGGCGAAATACGGTCAAGAGCTTATTTGCAAAACGGGCGATTAGTGTAAAATGGGTTTTTTGTGATCGGGGGGCCCACGGCCGGATTTGAGGAGGGGGAAGGGGGCGCCGGACCTGATGTGAGGCGGGGAGGGTGCTGGTGGGCCGCGGAGGTGGTGGTGGGGCCCGTGGTGGTGGCGGTGGTGTTGTGAGGCTTAGGGTTCTTGAAAAGAGGAGAGAGAAGGAGGAGGAGGAAGAGGAGGAGGAGGGGGTGCGGCGGCCTGAGGTGGTGCGGTAGTGGCGGTGGGAGGAGGAGCAGCGGCACCTAGGAGGAGGAGGCCATTTTTGAGTTTTTGTGGAGGAAGGAGGAAAAGTGAATTATGAAATAGAAAAGGAGGAAAAGTGATTATATGCTAGTTTCTCGCATATCGCCTGAACGCTAATGATCTCCAATCGCCGCGGATTTCGGACACGAGATAGTAGACGTGAAGACGAGTCCAACGAAACAAGTTTCATCGAATTCCGAGTTCGTTTGACCATTCAAAAAAAATCACAAAAATGCTCAGATAAGCTCTAAAAATGCGATTTTGGCGCACCTTTTCTTCTCGCACGCTCACATGCTAACTCAAAAAATCAAGCCCTCTTGGATTTAACCATTATTAGACGATACAAATCCATAAAAAAAACGAAATCAAATTCTGAGGTCGTATCAATAATGTTCCTTTGTAAAATGACTACTCGCTTTACCCTGAACTGTTTCAGCTCGCACGGCCACATACTAACTCCGTTCGACGCGCCATTTGGAACTCAACAATGATTTGTCATTGTGAATCCATAAAAATTTATATCGTCGAATTCTGAGCTCGTATGCAAAATTTCACTTTTTAAGGGCTATGTTTTGTTAACCGAAAAGCACCTGTCAATTGCCACTATTCCGGATATCGGAATATATCGAAGCTTATACTTTTCGGAGTTCTAAACGGCATTTTGAACTCAATGAAAGTGGTTTCGAGTCCAAATTCATCCGTATGCAAAATTTAACTTTTTGGGCCATGTATAATTTACATAGCGACTATTCTGAATTTTCAACTGGGCATAACTTTTGATTCCCGCTATGAAATTTCGATTTTTCTGATTCGTTGGAAACATATTCTCTATTAGATCCTATTATTTTTGGTTTCGCTAAAATCTGGATTGTTTTGCACCTGATGCATTCATTTGAAGTTTGAAATCGAATTATCGAACTACCGTGCCATTTTCAATTCCTTTTATAATTATATATAATTATTTATATTCTAACGACGACGTATATAAATATATTCATTCGAATTATATTCAAAATAAATTTCTCGTCGATTTTATATAAAATAATCTATTTTAAATATTCAAAATTCGTCGAAGTTGCCAAAACAAAAATTTTAAACTAGCTCAGAATTTCCGAGTTATTACACTTACCTTGTTGGTCACGATTATAAAATAACCATGTTTAATTTAATGAATTATTATAATTGTATGAATTGTTTTGCTAGCGTTAAATAAATTGATTGATATTAAATTGCTGTTATTTTAATGTTTTAAAATTAAATGAGTAAAATTGAATTGAATGATATCATGTGAAGTAACCATTTAGATGCAGAAAAGAACAGGTTGGAGGAATCCCACCGGATTCCTCAAAGATACTAGATGTTTTCATATTATCATTACATGAATTGTTTAAACCCATCTGTTTGGATGATTGATTTTATTATTGACCATTGGCTTGAAATTCAACATTCATTTGATTTTAACCAATGGGCAGTATTGGTTGAGTGATTGGTAGAAGTTGGCCTATAGATCGATCGTTTTGAAATAGTGATTTACTATCAGGTAAATCGATAGAATTGAAGTTGTGAAATTAATTTTATAACTAAATATAGATTTTTAAATATATTATTTAAATTGAAGTTTATAAAAAGGGAAATCAGCCATGTGCGAAGCACGTACCTCATCTTAATTAATGCAACGATTTACAACTGAAATTAATTGTTTCTAGAAACAATAAAAATGGGATCATATTATTATTTATTTAATATGAATCGAAGTAAATGAGATTATTTAAATTAATTTATTAATTAATTTAAATAAATAAATGAGTTAAAGTTGATTAACGAGTTAATCATGTTTTAGAGTTGTCTAAGTCAGCAGTTTTAATTTAAACTGATTATTTGATTAAATTTTTTGGACCAATTAAAAATGAATTAATTTAGAATATAATTGTTAACTTAAATAAGATTTAAAAAAAAAATTAATACTAATTCTACATAGTAATGAAGTAAAGTATTTTTATTTATAATAATTTAAGTAGTTACTTCTTAAATGAAATACATTTAAGTAAGTAACCGATTTTGAAATGGAATATGGTTGAGGTTGAAAAGAGATTATGAAACTGAGTTTATAACGAAGTTATAAAAGAGTGTTAAATGAATATGATTACTTAAGTAGAAGAAATAAGATAAAAAGAGGGTTTATCTTAAACCTGAGATTTTATAAACAAGGTTTATAAAAAAAAGAAATAAGGAGTCAAAACGTTAATTTGAATTGGAAATACTTAATAATGAATTAAGATAAATGGAATTGAAATGAGATTTTCACAGAGGAAAATAGATTGGTAAAAGTGATTTGTATTGGGTTTAGTAGAGGAAGTCTTTAAGCAAATATAATGGTTTAACAAATTTTGACTTAAGATTTGGATTAAAAGGAATCGAAGAGGGTTTTATAATAAACTGGGGGTTTATAAACAAGGCTTATAAGAAGAGTGTGGAGTAAAAACATAAGATTAAATTAACATTACTTAATAATGATATTAAGTGAAATGAATTGAAACAAGATTTCAAAGCGGAGGGGTTGAATGGTTTGGAAATAAAATAGTATGAAGTTAAGATAAGGAATTTCCTGAAATAAATGGAAATAAAGGATATATAAAAGTAAACTGATATTCTAAAAATAAAAAGCAATGGGAAGTTGAGCTTTGAAATGAGTTTGTTCTAAAAAGAGAAGTGTTAGATTTTATTTTCAAAAATGAAACAAAGGAGATTTCGTAACGTTGATTTACGAATGATAGGTTAAATTGATTTTCCCAGTTATAAATAATGAGTAATGATATAGGAATTGTTTTGAAAATGATAAAAGAATGGAGTATTAGGCATGATTATATATTGTATTAAAATAAAAGAGTTTGATAATAATCTTGTGTTAAATAAGAAATAAAATCTATATTCATAATATCGAAATATTTGAAGAATTTGAAATTAACATTCATTAATTGTTTTAATTAAAAAGGCCAAGTAAGGCCGATTACTGAATCAGTGAACTCATTTTATTATCATGATTATTTATTTGATAGTTAAATCACCGACTATCAAAATCTGACCTATATGATTGTTAGTACGGAAAGACTGGGATTGAATTTATATTCGAAAACCATTCCGAACCAACAAATATGTTGAAGATAGAAGATGGAGAAAATTAAAGACCATGGATCTTCATAAGCGGAAGGATCACTTGACGAATATTCTTTGGAGCGCAACCAGAGCTATTTTGACATGGTTCGGTCGTGGTTGAAATCTTCGAATTGCAAGGACTACTCGCTATTGATCCGTAAGGTAATTCAAGGATGTGGTAGGAGGGTTCCTTCAGTTTGTCCAGTCCCAGGACAACTTGTATGGACGAATGTCTAACATAGTATTTCCAAAGGATTATGTATGTTGATTTCTTCAAACATACTTTTGTTGGTAGCAGAAGAATTTGTTATTTTTTCGTAAGCACCCAGGGTATTTTTTGTGGATGTCAATTACTGATTTTCTAGCGGATCTGACGATGTGACATTCAAAGTGAATGGTGGCCAGATGCTTAGAGAAATAAAACATAAAATATATGAATAATGATAAATTCATTATTAATTAATTAATTATGACCTCAAGCCTCATCAACAGGGAAATGGTATAAAATCGGGTAGGTCGCATGGCTATATGCGTCGCACCCATCAAAAGGGTATATTCATTACCTGATCTAGGGAAATTAAATGCCTTCGGTTGTCCCTTTTTATTTTTGTATGTATGCTACCGATTCGGTTGGCTGGCCCCCAAATGTGGTAATGATATATTCGGTACTCTCAAGCGAAGTGAGGGGCCGGTCATGTTTAGTTGGGATTGAAAGACATTCTTGTTGAATCCCCAATGTATTCATCTCTAGAGGTACATTGTCGGAAGGTGGTCCCATACCTTGCCATAGTTGGAATTCCATTCTCCAATAAACGCCCATGGTTTTGATTATATACTATATATGTGGAGCGTGAGATGCAAGCGTTCTGCTAGATTTTTATTTACTTCATATCAGACATTATTATAATATCAGAAGATATATTGATTTCAAAAATGTTTTGGGTTATAGTAACGTATTTATGTGTGGATTTGATCTTACTATTGTCCTTTCTTTCGAAATGATTTTAACTTTAAAATCAAGATGGATATTATCTATGAACATAATGTGTTTTTTTCTCACTCTGGTTCACTAGACTGATCCGTGCGTTTGTAATGCCCGGTTAGACTAGGTTGTATAAGTTCAGGTTATTGGATGCAGTGAAGAAACGAGCTGTAGAAGTCCAAACGTATGATGATATTTATTCCGCTGTGTGTTATATATGAGGACAGGTCATTATAACTGTCCATATGTGTGATGTACTATGATGATTGTAAGTTTTATTTTCAAGCTCTCTATAAAGATTAAATTCTATATTATATTTTGTTCCGCTGCAATGTGAGACTTTTTGTTGTGTTCTTCTTCTTCTATTCTAATATTTCTTTCTTTCTTATCTCACCCTCTATATTATTTCAATATCGATCCAGTGTTTCCGATACTTGAATAGTCGACATAGTGTCTAGTGTAGATTTTCGGGTTCGAAAATCTCTCGGACCGTTACAGTGGTATCAGAGCAATGGTTTAGTAATAACCTTGGCCTTGTGATGTCACTTAGTAGAGATGGGATTAGTAATATCCTAGATTGAGTTGAGTGTATATATATGCGAGCGCATATTTGTAAATTTTATATACAAATGTTTTGTATTGTGCTTGTTGATCAGTTCAAGTGTTGAGAAGCATTCAATTGGTAATGGGCTCAATATTGTTTTATAAGGTGGGTAAATGCAATAATTTTACCCGAATTATATTTTCGTATAGAAAAGAAATAATTTTATCAAATTATTAATACTGGTTTGGTTGTTTGGTTGATTGATTTGAATGGAATTCAAATTGAACTAAAATTTGAAATGGTTTAATGTAACCAAAGAACATTTCCATGTAAAGTAGTAAATGAGAAGTTTAATTTGAAATTAAAACGAACCATTTGAAATGGAGATTTAACTTGAGTTAAGTAAGAACATCTATGAATTAAAGATCAAAATTCATATATACATAATTTATAGGATTGAATAAATTTTGAATTGGGAAATCGTATTAATAAAAACGAAATGGAAATCAAATTGATATAAATCGATTGATATTAAACCCAGGTGAATATAAGTAAATATTAATGTGGAATGCAACTTCAATTGATTAATTGATCTGGTTGTGTATTGATTGCTGATTTTGAATTGTTGTTTATTGGTTGGTAGATTATTTAACCAGTTTAATGGAGGTGAATGAACTGGAAACCAAGAGAAATTAACTTCAAAGTAATAAACTGACATGAAACGGCATATAAATTAGAAATGAATGTATTAACCCTATATTTGCATATGAAGGATGTTATATCGTTTATTTTGGAAATTGGTTTATTTAGAATGTGGATTAATGAAGTATTATTGAAATTTCACGTATATGTTACTTCTATGTTAAACTGAGTTTAAGTACAGGTGCCAGATGGCTAGAGAATTGACTCTTGCTGAATAGATCATAATAAATTGAGGAAATATACTCAATAGCGCTCGCATAAGGTCGCCTACGCGAAAATACAATTTTTGGTTTTTGAATTTTGTTTTCCTCCATGTGGTTGGTATATATATATATATATATATATATATATATATATATATATTATTGTGAATATTAGGCTGACATCCCTATTTTGGAACTTAATTAGGCTCACATCCGGTCATAAACTTAATATAAATTAGGTCCCTGTTTTCAAAACTTATAAAATAATAATTAAAAAAAAATTCATAAATTAGTAATAAAATATATTATGCATTATACAAAAAATACAGTTAAAAAAACAACAAAAATAATGTCAGAAACAAGAAAACAGCAAAAAAACATAAAAAACTGCAGTTAAATGCATAATATTATGCACGTTTTTGATTTTATTGCATGCATATGTGCAATTATTGCAGTTCTTCCAGCGCATAGATTTAAGTTAATATTTCAGTTCATTTTTATTTGCATCCAAATGTGCGAATTTCTCAGAAAACATGCACACATGTGTGCAACATTTTTATAGGATAACACACTGGCTAAAAGTAGGGACCTAATTTATATATAAAAAAAAAGTTTTGAAAATTTTAAACCCGCCCCCTATTTTATTACTTCCGCCTTTTTTTTTTAAATGTGCTTTCGTTCATAAAAAAATAAATTCTAAAATCTGGAAATAATGTCAGGATTGTACGGAAATAAAAAAAATTAGCTGCATACATTTATGCAATTATTACTGATAATTGCATATATGTATGCAACTTTTCCGTAAGCTGTGTTCGGATTAAAATATGAAAATAAACCTGCACAAATGTGTGAAAGTATTTGTAATATTTGCACACATGTATGCACGTATTTGCATGAAGAAAAATCAACGAAGATGAATGTAGTGGAAAATAAGCACGGATGTATGCAGGAAAATGATATATGTGCATACTATTATGCATTTAACTGGAAATTTCGTTTTTTTTCTGTTTTTTTGATTTTTGACGCCTTGTTTGATGATTTTTTGTTCTGAATTTTTTAGCGTTTACATGTTTTAGTTAAATATGAATTTACATGATTTTTTTATATTTTTTTATATTTTTTTGATGAATTTTCAGAAAATAGGGACCTGATTTACAATAAGTTTATGACCGGGTTTTTTTTTCATTTTGAAACTATAACAGGGACCTGTAAAAAACGCACCCTATATTATTTGTTCCTGTGATATCGCATAAGTCACTCCGTACATGGGAGACTCTGCTGATTTTTTCCAGGAATTTAAAGCGTTAGAAAATTTTCGATATTTTTGAAAATTTAGTAATAGTGAATTGGGTTTTGATTTTAAAACAAACTAGCTTTTAGAAATCTAATGGGTTCATCACATTTTCCTTACCTTAGTAATTTTGGGGACGAAATTCTTTTAAGGGGGGAAGAATGTAATGTCCTGTATTTTTGGGCAGTCAGATATCTAAATATTTTGTTATTTTAAATATTATATTTGGAATACTAATCGATTTAATATTGAATTCGTTTGTTAAAACAATGTTCGAATATATATATATATATATATATATATATACATATATATGTAGTTCGTAGTATTGAGTTTTCAACTTCAATTGAACATACATGATCCGATATAAGTCAGATTTTTGTGAAACAAGAAACGTTTGAATCTTGTTTATTATAATTTTCTAATGGAAGAGGAAAATTCAGATTTTGTGTTATAAATTGTTAGTTATGGCCAATTCAAATTTTAAAATAGTCGTTATGAAAATCGTTAATAAACGATAACATTTATTTAATAAATTTAAAAGGGGATTTCATATAATTTTGATAACAATTAGCTCGAAAATGATAATTCTAAGTTGTATGTATTATATTTGAAGCTATACATATTTAATTTGGGTATATTAATGATGATAATAATTCATTATTATTTTTATATGAATTATTTTGGAAATTTTAATAATATTTTATCGATATTATAAAGACTTTAAGAATGATTATTTTCCAAGCGAGCTTCATTTTCGATGAAACAAATTTTATTGGAATGCATACAATTAATTATTGCTAGATTTTCAGTTAGGAGCCAAACAGAGTTGTTTTGTCGGTAGCGTAATTTAAATGGGAACCTATAAATTGAAATAACGTCGTTGAGAAAACGGAGTCCGGTTTCGATGAAATTAATTTCATTGGGACCGCAACGTCAAGACATAGCATTGCATCCATTTTCACTGCATTTGAAGATCAGTTATTGGGGTGCATATATTTAACGCTAGTGTAAAAAGGGGCAGATTAAATTGTAATGATCGTGAATTTTTTTTATAACAAATCAAATAAAATATAAAAATGTTTAGATCCTTTACTTGCAAGCCGACCAAATATCGTACAAATGAAATGCATAGATATACGCACAAATGGACCAAATATTAGTTTGCAAATAACAAAACTCATGTGTAGGCTAAACTATTTCCTTTGAAATAAAAACTCATGGTTATGGTCTTTTCTCAGTTGCATGTTGAAGTACCACCATGCACTGACACACCTATCTTTCTTCATTTCAAAGCATCATGCAGTCCAAAAATAAGGTACAAACAACCATATGCAAATGTCTGCCTATATATTAAATCATGCAACGTGCATAAATTCAATGTACACAGGTGTATATATTAGAAGTGAGGTGCAGAAGCTACCCTATATGTGTTATCCTTCCCAAGTACTGCTGAAATGTCTATTTCTTTCCAACGTGCAGACTAGAAATATTACAGCTGATGCTACCCTAGTTTGCACATGCTAGCTCGTACCCTAATGAATTGACATTGTGCCAATCTCTTTGTTATCTGCTTATATAAATGGATGTTTTTGCGCTTGTTTCTTCCTGTTGCTAATATGAACACATTATCTATTTCCAGCCAAAAACAATGAAACCTAAAACCGGACGCCCATTTCAAAAACAAACAAAACCTATGCTTCATTATGAAAACGAAAACAACCTTCACTGTAAAAACAAACAAACTCTTATCCACATATAAATTTAAAACAACAGTTTTGGCCACGATAAATCATGGAACTAATTCCCTTAAATTCACGAGTCAGTTCTCTCCGCACTCTTTTCCAAAGAAATTCGTGTAAATTTTCTTTGAACGGGAGGGTGAAACGCGAGGGCGAGCTCAGACATGAATGTTGGTGGGGTCATGATTAGGCGAATGGTGCTGATGGCAGCTGGGTAGTGCAGCCAACGTGATGATGGCATTGGGTTCGATCTGGATTAAAAAAAGGAGAGAGGTCAGTACACATGGAAGGGGAAGGAATTGGAAGAAGGGTGGAATAAACGTGCGGCGATAGGAAGGTTGCAAGGGACAGCGTGGTGGTGGCTCGCATGGGGGGTTATGTGTTGACGTGAAAAGGTGTTCTGGGATGTTGGGGGTGCCATAACTGGAGGAAAGGGGGAGAACGGAAGCCTTGTTTTAAAAAATCAGTGAGATTGGAGAAATGGGGATCGGCGTTGGCCTTCACGGAATGGGGAGAAGAATTAACCTGAAGCCTTTTATTTTGGGATGAAGAAGAAGGCTAATGTGGCCAATATAATATCGTAACCGGCCTAATTTTGTTTAATATCGTGCCTAACCAAATTTAAAATGCCTAATCAATTTTTACACATTCCTGTGATGAGTTAATAGTACTAATAGATGTAGTACAGTGAGCAACATTTTAACGTATCCGCATAAATTTCGTGACTAAAGTAAGCATTTGGAAAGTAATTAAAAACTTATTTATATTATGATTAAGATGTTAGCTGATTGAATCGTGATCTAGTAGTAATAATTTTGTAACCAGGTCTGTACTACCGAATGAAGATAAAGGAGGCAGCATGCATGAATTTTAGTCGCCTTGCTGTTTAACACTAATTAAAGTAATTAGTAATAATTTTATAATTAGATAATTAATTAATGGATTTAATCATATTACTTATATTGTTAATAACTTACCCGTACATGATCAGAATCTGACTTTTTGGGTGCGTCAGAATCGTCTTGACGTGTACTACATTATGGAATAGATCTAGATGTAATTGAAAACAATTGGGATTTTTAATTAAATTAAACACTCGTTTAATTTAATTAAAAACAACTGTTCAAATAGCGAAACCAAATCAAAGTGAATTAAACTCACTCAGTATTTCCCATTTATATTTTATATATGTTGGGTTTTATAATTGTGTGTTATGCTTGCTAATTATAGTTATGTTTGCCATGGATTGACTGTCTGTTAAATATATATATATATTCATATATTGACTGAACCAATGAAATTAAATGTTGTTTAATTTCAATGAAAAACCAAATCGTTACTTTAACGATTGGCCCCAATGAAGGTAACTTACCTTGTTGGTCACGATTATAAAATAACTGTGTTTAATTGAATGAATTGTTAGAATTGTATGAATTGTTTTGCTAGCGTTAAATGAATTGATTGATATTAAATTGCTGTTATTTTACTGTTTTAAAATTAAATGAGTAAAATTGAATTGAATGATATCATGTGAAGTAACCATTTGGATGCAGAGAAGAACAGGTTCGAGGAATCCAACCGGATTCCTTGAAGATATTAGATGCTTTCATATTATCATTACATGATCTGATTACACCCATCTGTTTGGATGATTGATTTGACTATTAACCATTGGCTTGCAATTCAACATTCATTTGATTTTAACTAATGGGCAATATTGGTTGAGTAATTGGCAGCAGTTGGCCCATAAATGAATCGTTTTAAAATAGGATTTACGGTCAGGTAAATCCATAGAATTGAAGCCACAAAATTTATTTTATAACTAAATATAGATTTTTAAATATGTTATTTAAAATGAAGTTTATAAAAAGGGAAATCAGCCATGTGCGAAGCACGTGCCTTATCTTAATTAATGCAACGATTTACAGCTGAAATTAATTGTTTTTAGGAACAATTAAAATGGTATCACATTATTATTTATTTAATATCAATAGAAGTATATGAGATTATTTAAATTAATTTATTAATTTATTTAAATAAGGAAATGAGTTAAAGTTGATCAACGAGTTAATCATGTTTTAGAGTTGACCAAGTCAACTGTTTTAATTTAAATTGATTAATTAATTAAATTTGTTTGGGCCAATTAGAAATGAAATGATTAAAATATAATTGTTAACTTAAATAAGATTTAAAAAAATAAACTTAATAATAATTCTATTTAATAATGAATTAAAGTATTATTTTTTATTTATAATAATTTAAGTAATTACCTTTTAAATGAAATATATTTAAGTATGTCACCGATTTTGAAATGGAATATGGTTGAGGTTGAAAAGAGATTATGAAACCGAGTTTATAACGAAGTTATAAAAGAGTTTTAAACGAATACGATTACTTTAGTAGAAGAAATAAGATAAAAAGAGTGTTTATATTAAAAATGAGATTTTATAAATAAGGTTTATAAAAAAAGAAATGAGGAGTCAAAACGTTAATTTGAATTGGAAATACTTAATATGAATTAAGATAAATGGAATTGAAAAGTTATTTTTGTAGAGGAAAATGGATTGATAAAAGTGATTTGTATTTGGTTTAGTAGAGGAATTCTTTAAGAAAATATAATGGTTTAACAAATGTTGACTTAACATTTGGATTAAAAGGAATCGAAGAGGGTTTTATATTAAACTGGAGGTTTATAAACAAGGCTTATAAAAAGAGTGTGGAGTTAAAAACATAAGATTAAATTAACATTACTTAGTAATGATACTAAGTTATATGAATTGAACAAGATTTCAAAGCCAAAGGGTTGAATGGTTTGGAAATAAAATAATATGAAGTTAAGATAAGGAATTTCCTGAAATAAAAGGAAATAAGGGGGATATAAAAGTAAAATGATATTCTAAAAATAAAAAGGAATGAGAAGTTGAGCTTTGAAATGAGTTTGTTCTAAAAAGAGAAGTGTTAGATTTTGTTATCAAAAATGAAGCAAAGTTGATTTCGTAACGTTGATTTACGAATGATAGGTTGAATTGATTTTCCCAATTATAAATAATGAGTAATGATATGGGAATTGTTTTGAAAATGATAAAAGAATGGAGTATTAGATATGATTATATAATATATTAAAGTAAAAAAGTTTGAAAATAATCTTGTGTTAAATAAGAAATAAAAGCTATATTCATAATATCGAAATATTTAAAGAATTTGAAATTAAATTTTGTTGATTGTTTTAATTAAAAAGGCCATGTAATGCCGATTACTGAATCGGTGAACTCATTTTATTCTCATGATTATTTACTTGATAGTTAAATCACCGACTATCAAAATCTGATCTATACGACTGTTGGTACAAAAAGAACCCCATCAGCATCGCGCTACCCTCCTTCTTCTTCCCTCCTCCGCTCGCTCGCCTAAACCTCCGCTCACTCGCCTAAACCTCGACGCCCTCCTTCGAGAAAACCTACAAACCCTCCGCCCCCCTGTCCGACGACGGTGAACGCCAACCCCCCTTTCAGTCGACGGCGGTGAACCCTTCCCCCCTCCAAAACAAAGGTAAAATTTAATTTTTATTTTATTTAATTCAGTTTCTTTTAATTATTTATTTTATTTAATACTGAAAAATAAAATGAGGGGTTTTATTTATATACGATAGCGAAGTGAGAAAGGTTTGCCTTTTATTTTACAGAAAGGTTTGATTTTTATCATGTGAAGAACAAAATAGAAATACGATTTTTATGGATATAGAATTGAAATAAAGATATGGCCTTTACTATGAAGTTATATTTATAAAAATAGGATTTTTTATATAGGGATTAGCGAAGCAAAGATTCGATTTTTATAAAGTAAAAAGATTTGATTTTGTTCATCGAAAAGTTAGATTTTTTTTGTATAATAGAAATAATAAAAATGCGATTTTTATATAGTAAAAATAGAAAAGGTCGGATTTTTATATTATATAGATAATAAAAATTCAATCTTTATATAAGAATTAGAAATATAAGAATATAATTTTTATATAGGAGGAAGCATTGTAAAAATATATGAAGAAGATATAAAAATATGATTTTTATTTATTGAAATAACGTGATATAAATATAATTTTTATTATATTACTAACGGTATAAAAATAGAATTTTTAACTATATAGTTGCGGTATAAAAACAGAATTTTTATATACATAGCAACAATATAAAAATGTGATATTTATATATGTAGTGGCTACGGACAATGTAATTGACAAAAGGCGAGAGCGGCGAAGATTTCCTACATATGAAGAGTCGTGGCGTTTGGTTTAGCTTTGGTGAGAACTCCTCACCTTCAATTTATTTCTAGTTTGAAATATATACTAGGATGCAGACGGTGTTTAGTAGCACCTGACACCCGTCGTCCATAGACCATGGATGACTTGTTTGTTTGATTACTGCGTTGTGAAATTTGATTATGTGATGTGGAATAATATAAAATATTTTATAGTTAAAAATATAATTTTTAATGTGTATATGAGATAAATATTTATAAAAAAATCGGATGATTTGTTTATGTACACTGACTTGACTGATATTGATAGGGATGATAAATTTTACACATGGCCCAACTGCACAAATAAAATCTGTGTTTGTTGATTTGTGAGACGACCCGAAATCCTGTTCTCACGGAAACAAGGGTTATCTTTGGAATATAACACAGAAACAGATAATAGCAGAACAAAATTAAATAAATACACCAGATAATGAACAATAGAATATACTGGATAAAAGTAATCTTCAGAGTTACACAGTATACATGATATTACTTAGTACAAATACAGTTCAGCTATACATAAATGTCTATAGCGGAAATAAACAAAATATGTACAATAGGAGCTGAACAGCATAAAAAGAAATAAATGATAGAATCCATCTTCAGCTCCAGCTATCCAGAAAAAGAACCAGCTAAACCTGAATACAAGGCTGCCCGTGCAGAAAAAGGGGCACCCGAGTTTGAGAGTGAAACAAACTACGAGTCAGTCATGGGACTGGTATGAGAAATCTATTCAACACATATATAATATGGCTAATCCTAGGACCACGCCACTTTCGTGGAACGGGTTTACTCCATTGGATTGCCAGTGCTTTAAAACAAATCTTTCTTTTAAACATCGCTATGCTTTTTATAAAAATGAAGCCATTATAAGACTCAGTTCCCATCACACAATGCAACGCAAACCGGAGGATAGACTTTTACCTTATAACGGCCAAAATATGATTGATACGAATAAAACAAAGGCATTTGATATTATTGCTAGTGTTTATGTGTTTTAAAAACAATTTCAAATCATAACTATCAATAATAGACGGCATGGGTACCATATATCATGTCGCCATATATATATATATATACAATCAAAACCGCACGATGTCGTATTTGGAAATTGGATTTCCGTCATGAACCAAGGCAAAAGATAGTCCTTACCGAATTCGAGACTGCCTAGCCCGAGCCTCAGGGTCAGAGCGCATCGACCCTTGGATCGTCAGGGCCGGTCCACACGGAGTGGATTAAAAATGCCTGAGCACTACGTTTCGCCGCCCTTTGGGGCGTAAACGAGCCAACAAGTGACTCCATCGGACCCGGATCGTCCGATCTAACCGAGGCGCCTCGCAACAGCAACAACAACATAAGTCAAACTCGTCAGGGCGTGTAAAACCACTGACGCCACTTTTAGCTAGGAGGAAACGTAGGCCCTCTGTAACACCCCGTGTATTCTATAACTGTGGAATTAACAAATTAAAGTATAATTAATTTGAAATCAAAGAACTAAGGGAAACGGGATACGCCATTGCGTTCGTCTCGGAAAAATACGCGAAATAGAGTCCGAGTTTTCGAAAAACGGAGTCCGTATGAAGAAGATATAACCTTCGGAAGTTTCTGAATTAAGTTTAAAATTCAAACAGAATAAAATAGCTCAGAAAATCAAGTTTAAATTCCAAAATGGGGCCCAATGGGCCAGGGCGGAAGAACACCCGCCTAAGGCACCCAGGTCGACTGGGCTGTCGACCTGGTCTAGCCAGGTCGACAGGGCTGTCGACCTGGTCTAGAGCCAGGTCGAACCCAGCCCAACCTGGCTGGCCTATTCTATGTTGGTCGATTTTCTGCAATCTGCTTTGTCATTAGGGCTAGGTGGCAGGCTCTAATTGGTCTCTCCTTAGGATGAAAGGCTACGATCAATCCAAGCGACATCAATGGTCCTAATCAGTTCATAACCCCTATAAAAATGACCCTAGACTCTACCTAGGTTTCTTACACAATTCTCTAGCCTCCATTGCTCTCTTCTTCTAATAAAAAAATAAAAATGGCGTCGCTGCTCTGCTGGAATTAAAACTAGAAGATAATCAACATCAGCCTAAGCAACTCAATTCAAACTAGAGATTAAAGTTTCTGCAAAGATTCTACAACAAGTTAAAGTTCTTTCTTTAATCCAATCAAGGCAAGTACAGTTATTTTCCGCTATAAACGTTAATTATAATTTTGATATGTTTTTAATTCTGAATCTGAGATTGTATATATATTCTCTTCTGTCAGATTTGTTTTTCTGTGACTGTTCTGTATCCCTTTTCTTCTTTTCTGTTTTTATAGCCAGGCTACCACGAGCCTGTGCCTAATCTCATAAGAGATGAACGTATGAACGCAAATTTTGGGATAAATAATGAATGATGCGAAATTTGACAAGACTAAATTGAATGTATGACTTTAGGTCTGAGGCATAAAATATATTGGACATATACATAAATTTGACTATGAACGTATAATTTATGCATGTTGTATGCATAGTTATGTTGTAATTTAGAACTGTAATTAATGAGCATATGTTGTAAACTAGATTTGGATCTATGCATATTCTATGATAGAAGAAAAGAGGAACCATTGTAAGATTACATATGATTTGAGACTTTGGACAAAATGCATATAAAAGTCAAGATCTGATTTTTAGAAGATATGATTTAAAGATTTATATTGTTGGGTATAGTTTGCATAATGATTCATGACTCAAAAAGAAGAAGGTATGGAAACTTAGGTGTAAAGATTTACATTAATTAGGATATCTATTATTGTGATTACACCTAAATAGGGATTTTTGGATATATGGCATGCATTGAAATTAATGGTTATATTTGGTATAATTTATATGTGAATCTGCTGTAAGATGCTAGTTTAACAAAAATTGGAACATATGTTATATGGCAAATTATGTCCATATTCTGCGCTTATGCAAACATGGAGTATATGTTGTGAATCATGACAATTATGTAGGCATATGAATTTAGGCCAATTTATGATTAGGCAAGGCATGTAAATAGAACCTCTAGAAATATTAAATTTGCTAAATCTGCTAATTTGCCAAGTTGCCTAAACTACCAGTTTTGTTATATTTCCTAGACTGCTAATTAGGTTGAAATGCCTAATCTATTAAATTTGTCGGTTGAAATGCCTAACCTGTTATATGCCAAAATCTGCTAAGTTGCTAAATCTGTTAAATCCGTTAAGTCATATAAAATCTGTTATCTGCTATGTTGATATAATCATCCTGTTATTGAATTGGCATATATATTGGGCGTGCGCATAAACGGTAAATTATTAATTAATTGGCCGCAAAGATAAACATGGCTAACTCGAGGTTAGAATGAGTTTGCGGCGTAAATCTGCCCGGAACCGCCCGGCACATCCAGTGGCCGCAAACAATATGTTCTAATGTGAGAAGTTAGTCATAACATGCGTAAGACACGAGGTTAGGTCTGGCTTGTGGCAGAAGTCTGCCCGGAACCGCCCGGCATATCCAGCGGCCACAAGCTACCGACCTAATGTGAGAGGTCTGTGCATTAATAATTAATTAATGCAAAATCTAAGATAAGAATGACGTCTAAAACGTATTGGGGAAAATAGGGTTAAACCAAAGGGATTAATAGATGTAGTAAAACCCGTCCATGAATCTGTAGGCCCAATACAAAGTTAGACAAATCTGAAAAATCTGTACATCTGACCTGTTAGTCTGAAAACTTGTTAACCTAATTTGTGAATTAGTAAATCTGAATTCTGTATGTATGAACTTGTAAACAAGTCAATCTGAAATCTGTTAGTCTGGGGACACAAGGTTAGGAGGGGAATTACTTGTGTCATCTGTTGTTTGGGACCCATATTAGTCAGTAACCCTTTCTGGTATCAAAACTTTGACCCAACAGTAGGTAGGGTCCGGGCACGCTTACTGAACTAATTATAAGTGGTTCATTCTGATAAGGGCGAGGGGTGTTGATGGTGCGTTCCAACCGGGTCATGTGCGTGCATGGACCCCGGTCTACCTCTGAGGATGTAAGACGCCGTGACATCTGTAAATAGGTCTGTGCCAATTGGTTGTCACTTTAGGGAGTGATACACCCTACTGTGGGGCCGACACAGGATATTTATGTATTAGGGAGCCGATCGCTTGGGGTAAGGTTTTAGGGTACGCTTAGTTCTGTCTGTTTCTGTTGGTACCGTCTGTTTCTGTTGGGTGGTAACACCTGTCTGTTTCTGTGTGGTACCGTCTGTTCGGTTGGTAAAGGCCCATTACTAGTGTACACCTAATTCCACATTCTGTCTCCATAGGGATAAATCTGTTTCTTCTTCTGTTTGTTTCTGATCCGGTAGTAAAGGCCCATTATTAGCATTCTGTTTCTGTTAAAGTATTCTGTACCCGTTCCTGCTTCAATTTAGACATTAGGGTGACACCTAATTTTACTATACTAGTATTAGTGCAGAGAAGTGTAAAACAATAGTTTATATCATTCTGTTTTTCTGTTATATCTGCTACACCTATAGTTATCTCACATCCAGTTTTATGTTCATATCATATTATTATTATCTGTTCATATGCTGAAAGTCACTGGACTTGCCAGACTTTTTGTCTGACCCTTGTTGTTTCGCCTCCTTTCTTCCGTTTCCCCCCCAGGTTATCCAAGGAGGGAAATACTTTAGCTTGATCCGGATTTCTCTTTGCTTGAAGTGCTTAAAGTATGGCTTGGCTCTGTATAGCTTCCGTTCCATGGGGATTATGATTTTAAACTATGCATTTTGAAGGCTTTTGTACAAGACTGATATTTTGTACTTGAATTCTGAAATTGAAAGGATGTAACCATATTAATTTCTGTTTCCGCTGTAATAAAGTTAAAAATTTTCAAGTACTGTTTTATCTGTCTTGTAAGTTTCTGTTCTGTTTACTAAAATGCTCCATCAAAGTTAAGGTATTCCCTTTGTGAGTGACCTTAACGGAGGTGGGGTGTTACACTTGGTATCAGAGCTGAAGGTTACCAGATTGGGTAAAGTTTTTGAAAACTATTTTCAAAAAGGTTTTGAAAGGAAGTATTTTCAAAAATAAAGCTTATTTTGAAAAACATGATCCCCAAGAGCCATATATCTTTCTCTCAGTCCTTTTTGTATTGAACCTTTCCTTTTTCGTTCCAGCATGTCTGAAGCATCTGAGATACCAGAGGGTGTTCATGTACCCGGTTGGTTTCGTCAATATCTTGAGGCTAGTACCGCCGCTGCAGGTCCAGCAAATGATCCCCCTCCTCCACCCCCTCCTCGTGCAATTGCTTTCTCAAAGATCTGTAGAGATTTTAGGGCCATGGGTGGGAAGGATTTCAAAGGAACTGAATCATTCGTAGAAGCAAGGAATTGGCTCAAAGAAACTGAGGATCTATTCGTTATCTTCGAGGTGGACGATAGGCAGAAGGTACAGTTGGCAGTATGGCTGCTCAAAGACGAAGCTTCCTACTGGTGGGAAGTCACTAACGCCGAGAGGCCGGTTGAGACATGGATGGATTTCAGAACAAGGTTTGAGACAAAATTCCTCTCGCAAGCTGAACGAAGTTTACAATTGGAAAAGTTCTTGTCTCTTAAGCAAGGAAGTATGACGGTCAAGGAATACGTCAACCAGTTCAACCAACTAGCAAGATTCGGATTGGATTTAGTCAACACTCAGCATAAAAAGGCTCTCCGCTTTGTTAAAGGATTGAATGAGCCACTGCACAGCCTAGCCATGACCCATGTACCCATGGGAGCAACTTACGAGAAATTGGTGGATATGGCACTATTGCACGAGGAAGACAAGGGCCCGAAAGAGACAAAGAAGGAAGAACCACAGAATAAGAAAGCGGGGCCCAAAAAGGAAACACAAAAGAAGGATGAGAAGCCTGAAGATAAGAAGGGGAAAAAGTGCTTTACTTGTGGGAGCTCAACTCATCTGAACAAGGATTGCAGAAAAAGGAAGGGCGCTTGCTTCAACTGTGGGGAGATGGGACACTTCACTAGGGACTGCCCGAAGAGACGAGGACAAGGAGGGCAGGCGAACACTCTTGAAGCTAGTGGCTAGGATAGAAATAGGAAAATTTTTATATTAGGTTTAATTTCTTTATCTGATTGTGACTTTTTCTGATTTTGGTATTTTGATTTTGTAATCGATACTCTGCACTTTAATGCTAGTATTATTTCTGAATTCCGCTATAAACTCAGACCCATAGGGGTTATGGATCATCTGTTTGAGACTGGGGTTTGAGGGACATCTGTGTTAGGCGTCAAGTATGACGCATACATTCTGAGTTTTCGTGGGGTATCAATTGGATGTTGGTTTCGGTCTTTGGGGCCGATACTTAGGACCCATTCCTAATGGGAACCAAATTTTCGTTCTATCTGTACTCGCTTCCATCATTCGACTGTATCCTATCGATCGAATATTTGAACTTTAGGTAGAAACTAATGGGTGTAAACATGTGTTTGAGACATGTTATGTTTGATGGTTGCAAGTGGATGCAAGTGGTTGCTAGTGGTTGCCCGTGGATGCATATACACACACTAGGCACTAGATCGGCTCGAAAACACTCTCATACTGCATATGGATGGGTGAGCATTTTTCAATTCTTGTGGATGGAAATTGGTTGATTCAGCACATGGATGTTGCATTTGAGTGAATGGTTGTGCACTCATATAGAAATAATATATATCATCAGAATTCTATTGCATACATGTTGGACTCATGGCACTGACATAATTCGCATTAAGGAGGTCAACTGAATCAGTAGACCGCCTGATCTTTGCATTAGATAAGGAACATATACACACACACTTTTGCATATGTTCATACAACATTAGAAGTTTTCTAAGGACAATGGATGCTTGTGGATGATGGTTGAGTAGATGGGTGATTGGATGGTAGGACACATTCTTCTTAACTTGAAGATTTCGGGGACGAAATCCTTTTAAGTGGGGGAGAATTTAACACCCCGTGTATTCTATAACTGTGGAATTAACAAATTAAAGTATAATTAATTTGAAATCAAAGAACTAAGGGAAACGGGATAAGCCATTGCGTTCGTCTCAGAAAAATACGCGAAATAGAGTCCGAGTTTTCGAAAAACGGAGTCCGTATGAAGAAGATATAGCCTTCGGAAGTTTCTGAATTAAGTTTAAAATTCAAACAGAATAAAATAGCTCAGAAAATCAAGTTTAAATTCCAAAATGGGGCCCAATGGGCCAGGGCGGAAGAACACCCGCCTAAGGAACCCAGGTCGACTGGGCTGTCGACCTGGTCTAGCCAGGTCGACAGGGCTGTCGACAGGGCTGTCGACCTGGTCCAGAGCCAGGTCGAACCCAGCCCAACCTGCCTGGCCTATTCTATGTTGGTCGATTTTCTGCAGTCTGCTTTGTCATTAGGGCTAGGTGGCAGGCTCTAATTGGTCTCTCCTTAGGATGAAAGGCTACGATCAATCCAAGCGACATCAATGGTCCTAATCAGTTCATAACCCCTATAAAAATGACCCTAGACTCTACCTAGGTTTCTTACACAATTCTCTAGCCTCCATTGCTCTCTTCTTCTAATAAAAAAATAAAAATGGCGTCGCTGCTCTGCTGGAATTAAAACTAGAAGATAATCAACATCAGCCTAAGCAACTCAATTCAAACTAGAGATTAAAGTTTCTGCAAAGATTCTACAACAAGTTAAAGTTCTTTCTTTAATCCAATCAAGGCAAGTACAGTTATTTTCCGCTATAAACGTTAATTATAATTTTGATATGTTTTTAATTCTGAATCTGAGATTGTATATATATTCTCTTCTGTCAGATTTTTTTTCTGTGACTGTTCTGTATCCCTTTTCTTCTTTTCTGTTTTTATAGCCAGGCTACCACGAGCCTGTGCCTAATCTCATAAGAGATGAACGTATGAACGCAAATTTTGGGATAAATAATGAATGATGCGAAATTTGACAAGACTAAATTGAATGTATGACTTTAGGTCTGAGGCATAAAATATATTGGACATATGCATAAATTTGACTATGAACATATAATTTATGCATGTTGTATGCATAGTTATGTTGTAATTTAGAACTGTAATTAATGAGCATATGTTGTAAACTAGATTTGGATCTATGCATATTCTATGATAGAGGAAAAGAGGAACCATTGTAAGATTACATATGATTTGAGACTTTGGACAAAATGCATATAAAAGTCAAGATCTGATTTTTAGAAGATATGATTGAAAGATTTATATTGTTGGGTATAGTTTGCATAATGATTCATGACTCAAAAAGAAGAAGGTATGGAAACTTAGGTGTAAAGATTTACATTAATTAGGATATCTATTATTGTGATTACACCTAAATAGGGATTTTTGGATATATGGCATGCATTGAAATTAATGGTTATATTTGGTATAATTTATATGTGAATCTGCTGTAAGATGCTAGTTTAACAAAAATTGGAACATATGTTATATGGAAAATTATGTCCATATTCTGCGCTTATGCAAACATGGAGTATATGTTGTGAATCATGACAATTATGTAGGCATATGAATTTAGGCCAATTTATGATTAGGCAAGGCATGTAAATAGAACCTCTAGAAATATTAAATTTGCTAAATCTGCTAATTTGCCAAGTTGCCTAAACTGCCAGTTTTGTTATATTTCCTAGACTGCTAATTAGGTTGAAATGCCTAATCTGTTAAATTTATCGGTTGAAATGCCTAACCTGTTATATGCCAAAATCTGCTAAGTTGCTAAATCTGTTAAATCCGTTAAGTCATATAAAATCTGTTATCTGCTATGTTGATATAATCATCCTGTTATTAAATTGGCATATATATTGGGCGTGCGCATAAACGGTAAATTATTAATTAATTGGCCGCAAAGATAAACATGGCTAACTCGAGGTTAGAATGAGTTTGCGGCGTAAATCTGCCTGGAACCGCCCGGCACATCCAGTGGCCGCAAACAATAGGTTCTAATGTGAGAAGTTAGTCATAACATGCGTAAGACACGAGGTTAGGTCTGGCTTGTGGCAGAAGTCTGCCCGGAACCGCCCGGCATATCCAGCGGCCACAAGCTACCGACCTAATGTGAGAGGTCTGTGCATTAATAATTAATTAATGCAAAATCTAAGATAAGAATGATGTCTAAAACGTATTGGGGAAAATAGGGTTAAACCAAAGGGATTAATAGATGTAATAAAACCCGTCCATGAATCTGTAGGCCCAATACAAAGTTAGACAAATCTGAAAAATCTGTACATCTGACCTGTTAGTCTGAAAACTTGTTAACTTAATTTGTGAATTAGTAAATCTGAATTCTGTATGTATGAACTTGTAAACAAGTCAGTCTGAAATCTGTTAGTCTGGGGACACAAGGTTAGGAGGGGAATTACTTGTGTCATCTGTTGTTTGGGACCCATATTAGTCAGTAACCCTTTATGGTATCAAAACTTTGACCCAACAGTAGGTAGGGTCCGGGCACGCTTACTGAACTAATTATAAGTGGTTCATTCTGATAAGGGCGAGGGGTGTTGATGGTGCGTTCCAACCAGGTCATGTGCGTGCATGGACCCCGGTCAACCTCTGAGGATGTAAGACGCCGTGACATCTGTAAATAGGTCTGTGCCAATTGGTTGTCACTTTAGGGAGTGATACACCCTACTGTGGGGCCGACACAGGATATTTATGTATTAGGGAGCCGATCGCTTGGGGTAGGGTTTTAGGGTACGCTTAGTTCTGTCTGTTTCTGTTGGTACCGTCTGTTTCTGTTGGGTGGTAACACCTGTCTGTTTCTGTGTGGTACCGTCTGTTCGGGTGGTAAAGGCCTATTACTAGTGTACACCTAATTCCACATTCTGTTTCCATAGGGATAAATCTGTTTCTTCTTCTGTCTGTTTCTGATCGGGTAGTAAAGGCCCATTATTCGCATTCTGTTTCTGTTAAAGTATTCTGTACCCGTTCCTGCTTCAATTTAGACATTAGGGTGACACCTAATTTTACTATACTAGTATTAGTGCAGAGAAGTGTAAAACAATAGTTTATATCATTCTGTTTTTCTGTTATATCTGCTACACCTATAGTTATCTCACATCCAGTTTTATGTTCATATCATATTATTATTATCTGTTCATATGCTGAAAGTCACTGGACTTGCCAGACTTTTTGTCTGACCCTTGTTGTTTCGCCTCCTTTCTTCCGTTTCCCCACCCAGGTTATCCAAGGAGGGAAATACTTTAGCTTGATCCGGATTTCTCTTTGCTTGAAGTGCTTAAAGTATGGCTTGGCTCTGTATAGCTTCCGTTCCATGGGGATTATGATTTTAAACTATGCATTTTGAAGGCTTTTGTACAAGACTGATATTTTGTACTTGAATTCTGAAATTTAAAGGATGTAACCATATTAATTTCTATTTCCGCTGTAATAAAGTTAAAAATTTTCAAGTATTGTTTTATCTGTCTTGTAAGTTTCTGTTCTGTTTACTAAAATGCTCCATCAAAGTTAAGGCATTCCCTTTGTGAGTGACCTTAACGGAGGTGGGGTGTTACACCCTCCCTGAGGTCCTTCTCCCGTTTTAGGTTCATACCGGGGTGTGAGGCTCGCGAATTCATGTTATACACAAAGCTACGCCACACAGGCGGTGCTTTGATCATCACCACAAGACTTTGCTTTTCAACAGAAGCCCTGATCACTGCATCTTAGCATGCCACACAGAATAAATACTATGTCAGACACACAGTCCATTTACAAGTCCGTTCTGGGTCTGAACGAAACCGGAGGCACTAAATACCTCGCAAACCCATTGATCACCACATACGTCTGGACGATCACCACTCATTATCCATATTTCGGGATGCCTCCCAATCAGGACCTCGGTTACCATCCAAACGAGGTGAAGATCTCCGGTCTTCGACCATCGTCTTCATCTTCGACTTTCAATCGTCGGTCAATTATTTGAAATGAGAATTAACTCGGCCTTTTCAAATAATTCTCGTATATTTAGAATTTCAAATCAATTTATTTCAATGGTTAAATTATTCGACAACACCAATATTGTTCTTTAATGTAATTTTCACACCAAACACATTCAACCATCAAATACAACATAAATCGAGCAAATTCAGTTTATTTCCACTCCATATTGTTTTTGGTACTTTATAATGATTTATCGCTATTTTTATTTATTTTTAAAATAGCCCATTTATTCAAAACGACGCTTCGGGCCATAAAGCGGCCGTGGCGCTGTTTTTCTTCAGATTTGATTTACACATATCTGAAAATCTAACCGTTGGATCTTCACAAAATTTACATCAATAGAAAGGTCTTTTCAAAACGAATCCAAAGGTTCCAGTTTCGGGAAAATCCGACGGTCGGATCTCCCGGTACAATCGTTTGAATTTTCGATTTCAAAATACGAACTGCAGCGTCGTTATTCGATTGAATATATAATTATATTTATATATATAAATATAATCGCTTCTGGCGCTATTTTTCTTTAGATTTGAATTAAACATTCCAGACAATCCAACCGTTGGATTTTTACAAGGTTGGTGCCGTTGGGAAGATATTTCCAAGGCGAACCCGACGGTTGAGGTTTCGGGAAAATCCAATGGTCGGATTTCCCGTACTAGTTGTTTGAAAACACGGTTTCAAAACACGAACTGCACGGCTACGTTTCGTTTTAATTTTATTTATATTTATATAAATATAGTTCATTCAATGATTTCAATATCGTTTTCACTTCAAATATTTTACTAACGCCTTAAATTTTTGGAAAATTTCGCCATAACCTCCCCTGCACCGGGAGCATCGGGAAATCGCAAATAGCTTTCCCGGTCCTTCTAATCTCAAAAAGAAAAAGAAAAAGCCAAGCGGCTAGCCAACAGGCTCATAAAATCATCACCCAAACAAAGCAGTAAATGTGTACCTATTTGTCGGGCACAAAATTTTATTCCTCTTCTCTAGCCCCTTTGCTATAACCTGTTCAATGAATATGCATGTACATATATATAGTTATTATCATTTTCTATTCAACTTCATATTTGATTTCTATTTGGTTTAAAAACACCATTCATTCTAATGTTACATACATAGGTGCAAATCCTTTCATTAGCTACTTAATGAATATTTCAACTCCTATATGTTTATTTTGAACAAGTAGCTATTTTTAACACTTCACATTTCAACGATTTATGCGTACAATAAAAATGTGATTTTTATTGTAAAACAATTCATTGCAAAACACTATTTTTCTATATAGTTCATATAGTTGACAAAAATAGGATTTTTATCATAAAACAATTTCTTTTAAAACGAGATTATTTTACATAGTTCATATAGTCGATAAAAGGTGATTTTTATTATCAAACAATTTATTTCAAAATATGAATACCATTCAACACATGAATTTCTAATCAACGAATGAATATCAATTCAACACATGAATGTTTTCTATAGTTTTTATATATAGATAAAAGGTGATTTTTATTATCAAACAATTTATTTCAAAATATGAATACCATTCAACACATGAATTTCTAATCAACGAATGAATATCAATTCAACACATGAATGTTTTCTATAGTTTCTATATATAGATAAAAGGTGATTTTTATTATCAAACAATTTATTTCAAAATATGAATACCATTCAACACATGAATTTCTAATCAACGAATGAATATCAATTCAACACATGAATGTTTTCTATAGTTTCTATATATAGATAAAAGGTGATTTTTATTATCAAACAATTTATTTCAAAATATGAATACCATTTAACACATGAATTTCTAATCAACGAATGAATATCAATTCAACACATGAATGTTTTCTATTCAATGAATAAATATAGTTTAAGCATATGAAAATAGTTCAAACAAACGAATATTATTCAAAATTTCGGCAGCATAACGGCAGGGTAGTTAATACCGGGACCGTCCCTAGTACGGCTCCTCGCTCTACCTTAAAACCTCGCGGTTTTTGATAATGGGGATCATGCATCTAGTTCGCACGCAGGCGGCATGTATATATTTATTTCATATCCACAAACTAATCCTATGTGGTTTCAACCAAATATTTTCCAATCACAAACGGGTATTTTTCAACCACAATCAAATCAATATCAACCACAAACAATCCCAAACAACCATTCGCTATCAATCAATTTTCACGACAATTTCAACCAATAAATATCGTCCATGGTTTGTAGACGAGGGGCGTAGATATATATATATATATATTATATATAGCAATTCACTTTTATTTCAACACATATATATATAGAAAAAGAAATTGAAGAGTGAGAAATTCTCACCGATAGCTATCCAATACCACGACTCTTCCTTTATAGAAATCTTCGCCAATCTCGCCTTTCTGTCGCTTTCGTTGCCCGTATTCTCTACATATGAAAAAATCGAATTTTTACTTCGTTATTCAATATATAAAAATTGCATTTCAAAAATATATATTCCGCCTTTTCAAAAATAAAGATTATATTTTTAATATTCCTATGATGTAAAAATTATATTTTTATTACTTTAAAAATATAAAAATCATATCTTACTTCTTCTACTTACAGTTCAAATCTTTTTCTATTTAAAATTCAAATCTTTTTCTACTTAAAGTTCAAATCTTTTTCTATTTAAAATTCAAATCTTTTTCTACTTTAAATCTTAAAATTAAAATCAGTTTTTAAACCCTTTTAAAATCAGTTTTAAATCCTTTTAAAATCAGTTTTAAATCCTTTTAAAATCAGTTTTAAATCCTTTTTAAAAAAATCAGTTTTAAATCCTTTTAAAAAAAATCAGTTTTCTTTTTAAAAATAAAATAAAATCAGTATTTCAGAATTAGAAATAAAAATAAAAATAAAATAAAATACTTACTGTAACGCGAAGAAGGGGGGGCGTCGTCAGGGTCGGCGGCAGGAGGAGGAGCAGGCTTCAGCGGTCTCGGACTGGGGGTGCTCGCGAATCGGCGTCGCGATGGCTTCGAGGGGGGGGCGGATGCGTCGCGAGGGGGTTCGATTCAGGGCTGCGGACGACTAGAGAAGAAGAAGGGACAGCGGGAGAAGAGGCGCAGCAGAGGTTAGGGTTCTGGTGGCGATGAGAACCAGGGGGCGACGGGTAAATTGAGGAAGAGGAGGGTGATTTGGCGAAGGGAGGAACGAAGGTGGAGGCGGTGGAACGATGGTGATGGAGGGCGCGATGGTGATGGACGACGTCGGGTTTCCTAGGTCACGGATGCTCTTTTTTTTTTCGAACGTGGACTGAGAATAGTGGAAGAGAGAGAGGGAGATAAGGTTTTATATAATAAATATATAAATTTATTATTTTTGATTTCAAAAAGTTAGTTTAAATTTTGAACTCAAAATCAAACCCAGCGACTGTCGTCCCTAGCTAATTACCCCCATTCCAAACACAATGGGACATGCTTCGTAACCCAATTCAGCTGTTTCGACCAGTTTCTATTGAATTTAAAATATAAATCTTTATATATTCAATTTAAACGCACATTTCGAATTACCGGGGTCACATACTAACTCGAAAAATTCCAGAAAAATATTATCTAGCTTCGTATTTACGATACGGTCCTAACAAAACTAGTTTCTTCGAATTCTGAGACCGTTTGAAAAATGACCATTTTCCAGTCGATTAAAATCAACTGAAACTGGTCAAACGCGTTTTCCTTTGCCACGCTCACATATTGATTCGAAAAATTATGAAATTTGAAACCTAGCAATAACTTCACATCCCGGACCCAACAAAAGTGGTTTCGTCGAAATCCGAGGTCGTTTCCAAAATGTCCATTTTTAAGGGCCTGAATTC
Organism: Allium sativum; assembly: GCA_030737875.1. Taxonomy (NCBI): domain Eukaryota; kingdom Viridiplantae; phylum Streptophyta; class Magnoliopsida; order Asparagales; family Amaryllidaceae; genus Allium; species Allium sativum. Next base: position 1,002,299,779 of record CM060912.1, read on the forward strand.
CATAGCGACTATTCAGAATTTTCAACTGGACATATCTTTTGATTCCCGCTATCAAATTTTGATTTGTCAGATTCGTTGGAAAGATATCATCAATTAGATCCTAATATTTTGGTTTCACTAAAATCCGGATTATTTTGCACCCGGTATATTCAATTGAAGTTTGAAATCGAATTATCGAACTACCGCGCCATTTTCAATTCTATATATAATTATAATTAATTATATTCGTTTTCAAATGTCGATTCAAACTCAGTTTTCATCGCCAATATTTAAAATATTTATTTTAAATATTTAAAATCCATTATTTTAGCCAATTTAAAATTTTTAAATTGGTTCAGATTTTCTGGGTCGTTACAATCTCCCCCACTTAAAACTTTTCGTCCCCGAAAAGGAACAAAGTCGAAAGTGGTTTGATAAATCTACAACCACACAACACAACAACCAATCCAATTGTTTTAACCTTTCAAAAATATACAAATCTATTCTTATACTCCTTTTAAAAATCATTCAGGCTATATAATTAAAAGTGCACATCTATGAAAAGAAAATAACAATAGAGTAGAGAATTGAATGGTAGTGCAAAGTAGGGTAAATGTACCTTGCACCGGAGTCAATCAGAGATATCTACTCGGCATCTAGGATAAGCTTTCTGAATGCTCTCCTCCGTTTCCCAAGTACAATCTCGCGGATCTCCACTCCATTGCACTTTGACTAAGTAAACCTTCTTGTTCCTCAGCTCTTTGGTTTCTTTGCCGATATCTTTAGCGGCTCACGTCTCACGGCTAATTCTAGAGTAATTTCAATGTCCTGTTGAGATGCTTCTTCCACGATCAAGTCTGGATCATGAACGTGCTTTCGAAGTTGAGATATATGAAATACATCATGAACTCCAGGCAACCAATTAGGCAGTTTGACCCTATAAGCGAGAGTCCCAATCCGTTCCAGAATAGGAAACGGACCAATGAATTTGGGTGCCAACTTTCCAGTTTTACCGAACCGGATAACTCCTCTCATCGGCGATACTTTCAAATATACATAGTCGCCAACTTCAAATGATATATCTCTTCTTCTTCTATCGGCATAGCTCTTTTGTCGGCTTTGAGCGGCGAGTAATCGTTTCTTAATAAAATTGACTTTGTCGGCAGCTTCTCGAATCATATCAGGACCCAACACAAGTCTATTTCCTGGCTCGACCCAACAAGCAGGAGATTGACACGGTCTACCATACAATGCTTCGAATGGCGACATTGTCAGGCTTGCCTGATAGCTCTTGTTATAAGAGAATTCAGCCAAATGCAGATGGTCTTCCCATGATCCACCGAAATCTATAACACAAGCCCGCAATAGATCTTCTAAAATGCGATTCACCCTCTCAGTCTAACCGTCTGTCTGAGGATGATAAGCGTTGCTCAAGTTTAACTTTGTTCCCAGCTCAACTTGAAATGCTTCCCAGAATTTGCTAGTGAATATTGTATCTCTATCACTTACTATACTGAGCGGCACTCCATGCAGTCTAACTATTTCCCTGAAGTATATCTGTGCCAGACTATGAGCGGTTCTATTTGATCTAACAGGTATGAAATGGGCGGTCTTCGTGAAGCGATCTACGATCACCCAAATACTGTCATTTCCTTTTCGGGTCCTAGGCAAACCATCAATGAAATCCATAGAAATATGTTCCCACTTCCAGCCAGGAACTTCTAGTGGTTGTAATAATCCAGCCAATTTCTGTTGGTCGCTTTTGACTAGCTGGCAAGTAGGGCATCGGCTGACATATAAAGAAATGTCCCTTTTCATCGACTTCCACCAGAAAGTGCGTTTGATGTCATTATACATTTTGCTTACTCCCGGATGGATACTGAGTTTTGACTTGTGGCATTCATCCAGTACTTCCTTTCGAAGCTCAGGAATGTTAGGAACACATATTCGACCTTTGAGCCTTAGAATTCCCTCATCATCAACTTGAAAACTCGAGGGTTCGCCTTGCTGAATTATCCCTCTGATCTTCTGAATGAAGTGATCATTTTCCTGAAGAGCAGATATTTTATCTAGCAATGAAGTCGTGATCATAAAACTGGCGATCATTTCATTTTTTCGGCTTAACGCGTCGGCCACGACATTGGCTTTTCCTGGAGTATATAAAATTTCAAAGTCATATGCTGCAAGAAACTCCAGCCAACGTTGCTGCCTCAAATTCAAGTCCTTCTGAGTGAACAGATACTTTAACGACTGGTGATCTGTAAACAGTTCAAATCTCTCGCCCAGAAGATAGTGTCTCCAGATTTTCAAAGAGAATATGATAGCCAATAACTCAAGATCATGAGTTACATAGTTTTTCTCGTGCGGCTTCAGTTGACGGCTGGCATAAGCAATCACTTGACTCCTTTGCATTAACACTGGCCCAAGGCCTTCTCTAGAAGCATCAGTCCAGACTTTTAAATCCTGGTTGCCATCGATGATGGTTAACACTGGAGCAGTTGTTAATCTCAACTTAGCTCTTCGAAAGCTTCCTCACTCTCTTGAGTCCATTTGAATTTAGAGTGCTTCTTTGTAAGCTTTGTTAAGTGACCAGATATCTTCGAAAAGTTTTTAACGAACTTCCGGTAATAGCTAGCCAATCCGAGAAAACTACGGACTTCAGTTGGGGTACTGGGCTGTTTCCAATTTTGAATAGTCGTGATTTTACTTGGATCCACAGAGATTCCTTCTTTCGATACAACATGGCCCAGAAATTTCACTTCTTCCTGCCAGAAGATACATTTGGAAAACTTTGCTTTTAATACATTCCATCTCAGAATTTCTAGAACCTGTTCCAGATGCTTTTCATGTTCGGCCTTTGATTTAGAGAAGATTAGAATATCATCAATAAAAACCAGAACAAATTTATTCAAAACCCCTCTGAACACTCTGTTCATCAGATCGACGAAGTAAGCTGGGGCGTTACATAAGCCGAACGGCATTACTAACCACTCGTAGAATAAGTCGGGGCCTCTGAACGCTGTCACTGGAACACACTCTTCGGCAATTCGAAGTTGATGGAAGCCTGTAGCTAGGTCCATTCGTGAGAATACTTGTGCTCCATTTAATCGATCCAACAAATCATCAATCCGCGGCAATGGATATTTGTTCTTTATTGTCTGCTTGTTCAGATCACGATAATCCACGCATAGTCGTAGAGTACCGTCAGATTTTGGGACAAATACCACTGCTGCACCCCAATCAGAGAAACTAGGCCTGATCAGACCCTTCCATACTAGCTGTCTTGTTTGATTGTCTAATTCCTCCTTCTCTTTCAAGGACATTCTTCGAATAGCGTGAACTACCGGCCTTGCATTGGGAATCAAAGCAATCTTGAAATCTATTTCCCTTTGCGGAGGTAAGCGAACAACTTCTTCGAACACATCCGCATAGTTTTTGACGACAGGAATATCTTTTTCTAGATCGGGAATATTCTCTGTGATTTCAGGGACATTTTCTATTTGGCCTGGAGAAACATTTAGAGCTGCCCAGAAGTCTTTTCTATTAGCATTCTGACCTTCACACGGTATGTTATATAACTCCCGGATTTAATCTTCGCCTTTACGACTCTGTCGGCGCATTTGACTTCAGCTTCATATTTGGTCAACCAGTCTAATCCCAAGATAAGATCAAACTCTTTAAAATTCATGACGACTGCGATGATAGGAAACTGATAACAAGAGAAGGAAACCGGCACTCCACAAATCCAACTGAGATTTATGGAACCCCCGACCGGATTCTGGACAGTCATTGGTTCCTTGAGCTTTCTCAAATTCAAATCCAGTTTCTTAGCTGCATCTTTTGCTATGAAACTTCGCGACGCGCCGGTGTCAAACAGTACTTTAACTGGGATGTCTTTGACAGTTAGCGTGCCTTCTAAAACATCTGGCCTTTCTTGAATAGCCGAGGGCCCAGAAGTTTCTGCCACTTCATTTACCTGAGCTTCGGCCTTGTTTAAGAGCGGGCAATCCTTTGCAAGATGACCGGCCTCGTGGCACTGTTTACAATGCCTATTCTCTTGAAACTCCCCATCTTTTCCTAACCTTTTCTTCTTTTGCTTTCGATTGGCTCTATATCCATCCTTTATTGGTTTCTTGAAAGATTTACATTTTCTGGACAGATGCCCCCTCTGATTGCAGTTCTTGCATATGGCAGTTGTGACAGGTTCTTTTCCAGATCTAGCCCTTTTTCGATTTACCTTAAGCTCTTTACTGACCTCAGACCTCATACTGGCCTCGGGAACATCAGTTTCCGACTCTGCTTCGTCACTACAACAAACTTCTTCTTCGTCGCGCAACATTCCTTTCTTATGGATGTCTTCATACTGATAAGCCATATAAATCATTTCAGGAAAGGGAAGCTTCACGTTCCTCATTACACTATTTTGATATCTCCTTTGCAGGCCATGAATAAATCTCAGATTTTTCCTCTTTGGATCTTGAATCAGATGAGGAGCAAAGTGAGCAAGCTCGTTGAATTTCTTATGATATTAGGGAACGGTCATGTCACCTTGTATTAGATAAGAAAATTCATCACATAATCTCTCGGTTGCTTCGGGAGGAGTAAATCTTTCTAGGAAAATCACTTTGAATCTGTCCCAGGTGATATCACCTTCTGGATTATCTTTGATGATCGTTTCCCACCAGATCAAAGCTTCTTCCTTGAGCGCCCAAGATGCTACTAACCGTTTCTGGTCATCTCTCAGCTGGATATGCTCAAAGATTCTTTCGACAGAACTCATCCAAGCTTGAGTTTGAATAATAGATTCATTGCCCGAGAATTGTGCTCCACCCAGATTTCGATATCTCTTGAATAGAGCCTCTAGATCGGGTTCTGTATTCCTTCTGTTTCTGGCACTCATTTTTCTAGTACTTCTGCAATTAGCAGATCAAGTGTCAGGTCACAGAAAAGAAAATTTTCAAACATAGAAACATATATTTCAAGTGTAAATGTGTCTATCGAGGTGTAATTTCATTCTGCTTTACTCATACTAGGATATTGCTGATCCTATCTATATAGAGTTACCCGTCCTAGAACACTACTGGTTCTATTTCTGACGAGCTCGTTCAAATGTTATATTCCAGAACTAAGCTTAACCAAAGCTCTGATACCACGTTGAGACGACCCGAAATCCCGTTCTCATAGAAACAAGGGTTATCTTTGGAATATAACACAGAAATAGATAATAGCAGAACAAAATTAAATAAATACACTAGATAATGAACAATAGAATATACTGGATAAAAGTAATCATCAGAGTTACACAGTATACAGGATCTAACTTAGTACAAATACAGTTCAGCTATACATAAATGTCTACAGCGGAAATAAACAAAATATGTACAATAGGAGCTGAACAACATAAAAAGAAATAAATGATAGAATCCATCTTCAGCTCCAGCTATCCAGAAAAAGAACCAGCTAAACCTGAATACAAGGCTGCCCGTGCAGAAAAAGGGGCACCCGAGTTTGAGAGTGAAACAAACTACGAGTCAGTCATGGGACTGGTATGAGAAATATATTTAACACATATATAATATGGCTAATCCCAGGACCACGCCACTTTCGTGGAACGGGTTTACTCCATTGGATTGCCAGTGCTTTAAAACAAATCTTTCTTTTAAACATCGCTATGCTTTTTATAAAAATGAAGCCATTATAAGACTCAGTTCCCATCACACAATGCAACGCAAACCGGAGGATAGAGTTTTACCTTATAATGGCCAAAACTTGATTGATACGAATAAAACAAAGGCATTTGATATTATTGCTAGTGTTTATGTGTTTTGAAAACAATTTCAAATCATAACTATCAATCATAGACGGCATGGGTACCATATATCATGTCGCCATATATATATACAATCAAAACCGCACGATTTCGTATTTGGAAATTGGATTTCCGTCATGAACCAAGGCAAAAGATATTCCTTACCGAATTCGAGACTGCCTAGCCCGAGCCTCAGGGTCAGAGCGCATCAACCCTTGGATCGTCAGGGCCGGTCCACACGGAGTGGATTAAAAATGCCTGAGCACTACGTTTCGCCGCCCTTTGGGGCGTAAACGAGCCAACAAGTGACTCCATCGGACCCGGATCGTCCGATCTAACCGAGGCGCCTCGCAACAGCAATAACCACATAAGTCAAACTCGTCAGGGCGTGTAAAACCACTGACGCCACTTTTAGCTAGGAGGAAACGTAGGCCCTCCCTGAGGTCCTTCTCCCGTTTTAGGTTCATACCGGGGTGTGAGGCTCGCGAATTCACGTTATACACAAAGCTACGCCACACAGGCGGTGCTTTGATCATCACCACAAGACTTTGCTTTTCAACAGAAGCCCTAATCACTGCATCTTAGCATGCCACACAGAATAAATCCTATGTCAGACACACAGTCCATTTACAAGTCCGTTCTGGGTCTGAACGAAACCGGAGGCACTAATTACCTCGCAAACCCATTGATCACCATGTACGTCTGGACGATCACCACTCATTATCCATATTTCGGGATGCCTCCCAATCAGGACCTCGGTTACCATCCAAACGAGGTGAAGATCTCCGGTCTTCGACCATCGTCTTCATCTTTGACTTTCAATCGTCGGTCAATTATTTGAAATGAGAATTAACTCGGCCTTTTCAAATAATTCTCGTATATTTAGAATTTCAAATCAATTTATTTCAATGGTTAAATTATTCGACAACACCAATATTGTTCTTTAATGTAATTTTCACACCAAACACATTCAACCATCAAATACAACATAAATCGAGCAAATTCAGTTTATTTCCACTCCATATTGTTTATGGTACTTTATAATGATTTATCGCTATTTTTATTTATTTTTAAAATAGCCCATTTATTCAAAACGACGCTTCGGGCCATAAAGCGGCCGTGGCGCTGTTTTTCTTCAGATTTGATTTACACATATTTGAAAATCTAACCGTTGGATCTTCACAAAATTTACATCATTAGAAATGTCTTTTCAAAACGAATCCAACGGTTCCAGTTTCGGGAAAATCCGACGGTCGGATCTCCCGGAACAATCGTTTGAATTTTCGATTTCAAAATACGAACTGCAGCGTCGTTATTCGATTGAATATATAATTATATTTATATATATAAATATAATCGCTTCTGGCGCTGTTTTTCTTCAGATTTGAATTAAACATTCCAGACAATCCAACCGTTGGATTTTTACAAGGTTGGTGCCGTTGGGAAGATATTTCCTAGGCGAACCCGACGGTTGAGGTTTCGGGAAAATCCAATGGTCGGATTTCCCGTACTAGTTGTTTGAAAACACGGTTTCAAAACACGAACTGCACTGCTACGTTTCGTTTTAATTTTATTTATATTTATATATTTATATAAATAAGTTCATTCAATGATTTCAATATCGTTTTCACTTCAAATATTTTACTAACGCCTTAAATTTTTGGAAAATTTCGCCATAACCTCCCCTGCACCGGGAGCATCGGGAAATCGCAAATAGCTTTCCCGGTCCTTCTAATCTCAAAAAGAAAAAGAAAAAGCCAAGCGGCTAGCCAACAGGCTCATAAAATCATCACCCAAACAAAGCACTAAATGTGTACCTATTTGTCAGGGACAAAATTTTATTCCTCTTCTCTAGCCCCTTTGCTATAACCTGTTCAATGAATATGCATGTACATATATATAGTTCTTATCATTTATCATTTTCTATTCAACTTCATATTTGATTTCTATTTGGTTTAAAAACACCATTCATTCTAATGTTACATACATAGGTGCAAATCCTTTCATTAGCTAATTAATGAATATTTCAACTCCTATATGTTTATTTTGAACAAGTGGCTATTTTTAACACTTCACATTTCAACGATTTATGCATACAATAAAAATGTGATTTTTATTGTAAAATAATTCATTGCAAAACACTATTTTTCTATATAGTTCATATAGGTGACAAAAATAGGATTTTTATCATAAAACAAATTCTTTTAAAACGAGATTATTTTACACAGTTCATATAGTCGATAAAAGGTGATTTTTATTATCAAACAATTTATTTCAAAATATGAATACCATTCAACACATGAATTTCTAATCAACGAATGAATATCAATTCAACACATGAATGTTTTCTATAGTTTTTATATATAGATAAAAGGTGATTTTTATTATCAAACAATTTATTTCAAAATATGAATACCATTCAACACATGAATTTCTAATCAACGAATGAATATCAATTCAACACATGAATGTTTTCTATAGTTTCTATATATAGATAAAAGGTGATTTTTATTATCAAACAATTTATTTCAAAATATGAATACCATTCAACACATGAATTTCTAATCAACGAATGAATATCAATTCAACACATGAATGTTTTCTATAGTTTCTATATATGGATAAAAGGTGATTTTTATTATCAAACAATTTATTTCAAAATATGAATACCATTCAACACATGAATTTCTAATCAACGAATGAATATCAATTCAACACATGAATGTTTTCTATTCAATGAATAAATATAGTTTAAGCATATGAAAATAATTCAAACACACGAATATTATTCAATTTTCGGCAGCATAACGGCAGGGTAGTTAAAACCGGGACCGTCCCTAGTACGACTCCTCGCTCTACCTTAAAACCTCGCGGTTTTTGACAATGGGGATCATGCATCTAGTTCGCACGCAGGCGGCATGTATATATTTATTTCATATCCACAAACTAATCCTATGTGGTTTCAACCAAATATTTTCCAATCACAAACGGGTATTTTTCAACCACAATCAAATCAATATCAACCACAAACAATCCCAAACAACCATTCGCTATCAATCAATTTTCACGACAATTTCAACCAATAAATATCGTCCATGGTTTGTGTACGAGGGGCGTAGATATATATATATATATTATATATAGCAATTCACTTTTATTTCAACACATATATATATAGAAAAAGAAATTGAAGAGTGAGAAATTCTCACCGATAGCTATCCAATACCACGACTCTTCCTTTATAGAAATCTTCGCCAATCTCGCCTTTCTGTCGCTTTCGTTGCCCGTATTCTCTACATATGTAAAAATCGAATTTTTTACTTCGTTATTCAATATATAAAAATTGCATTTCAAAAATATATATTCCGCCTTTTCAAAAATAAAGATTATATTTTTAATATTCCTATGATGTAAAAATTTTATTTTTATTACTTTAAAAATATAAAAATAGTATCTTACTTCTTCTACTTACAGTTCAAATCTTTTTCTATTTAAAATTCAAATCTTTTTCTACTTAAAGTTCAAATCTTTTTCTATTTAAAATTCAAATCTTTTTCTACTTTAAATCTTAAAATTAAAATCAGTTTTTAAACCCTTTTAAAATCAGTTTTAAATCCTTTTAAAATCAGTTTTAAATCCTTTTAAAATCAGTTTTAAATCCTTTTAAAATCAGTTTTAAATCCTTTTAAAAAAAATCAATTTTCTTTTTAAAAATAAAATAAAATCAGTATTTCAGAATTAGAAATAAAAATAAAAATAAAATAAAATACTTACTGTAACGCGAAGAAGGGGGGGCGTCGTCAGGGTCGGCGGCATGAGGAGGAGCAGGCTTCAGCGGTCTCGGACTGGGGGGGCTCGCGAATCGGCGTCGCGATGGCTTCGAGGGGGGGGCGGATGCGTCGCGAGGGGGTTCGATTCAGGGATGCGGACGACTGGAGAAGAAGAAGGGACAGCGGGAGAAGAGGCGCAGCAGAGGTTAGGGTTCTGGTGGCGATGAGAACCAGGGGGCGACGGGTAAATTGAGGAAGAGGAGGGTGATTTGGCGAAGGGAGGAACGAAGGTGGAGGCGGTGGAACGATGGTGATGGAGGGCGCGATGGTGATGGACGACGTCGGGTTTCCTAGGTCACGGATGCTCTTTTTTTTTCCGAACGTGGACTGAGAATAGTGGAAGAGAGAGAGAGGGAGATAAGGTTTTATATAATAAATATATAAATTTATTATTTTTGATTTCAAAAAGTTAGTTTAAATTTCGAACTCAAAATCAAACCCACCGACTGTCGTCCCTAGCTAATTACCCCCATTCCAAACACAATGGGACATGCTTCGTAACCCAATTCAGCTATTACCACCAGTTTCCGTTGAATTTAAAATATAAATCTTTATATATTCAATTTAAACGCACATTTCGAATTACCGGGGTCACATACTAACTCGAAAAATTCCAGAAAAATATTATCTAGCTTCGTATTTACGATACGGTCCTAACAAAACTAGTTTCATCGAATTCTGAGACCGTTTGAAAAATGGCCATTTTCAAGTCGATTAAAATCAACTGAAACTGGTCAAACACGTTTTCCTTTGCCACGCTCACATATTGATTCGAAAAATTATGAAATTTGAAACCTAGCAATAACTTCACATCCCGGACCCAACAAAAGTGGTTTCGTCGAAATCCGAGGTCGTTTGCAAAATGTCCATTTTTAAGGGCCTGAATTCCATAGCGACTATTCAGAATTTTCAACTGGACATATCTTTTGATTCCCGCTGTCAAATTTCGATTTTCAGATTCGTTGGAAAGATATCATCAATTAGATCCTAATGTTTTTGGTTTCACTAAAATCCGGATTATTTTGCACCCGGTATATTCAATTGAAGTTTGAAATCGAATTATCGAACTACCGCGCCATTTTCAATTCTATATATAATTATAATTAATTATATTCGTTTTCATATGTCGATTCAAACTCAGTTTTCATCGCCATTATTTAAAATATTTATTTTAAATATTTAAAATCCATTATTTTAGCCAATTTAAAATTTTTAAATTGGTTCAGATTTTCTGGGTCATTACAATTTGAAACCCCACACGGGTATTGGGATGATATTTGACGTACACTAATCCCAATTGTTTAGTTGTATGTCAATCGATGGGTTAACAAACCGTGTAAGTGTTAATTATTTATATTTAATGCTTATGCTGTTGTGTGGTGCGCTCTGGATTATGGTTGATTATTTATCATTGCTTTTTATATACATATGTTGCAGGGAATCCATATAATTAACATTATATGGTAATTGATTGGGCCTCATTCCAATTTAGAAAATAAATTCATGTGTTGAATTGAAAATATATATTCATGTGTTGAATAGAAAATAAACTCATGTGTTGAATAGAATAAATATTCATGTGTTGAATAAAAGCTGTAACGACCCGGAAAATCTGAACCAATTTAAAAATTTTAAATTGGCTAAAATAATGGATTTTAAATATTTAAAATAAATATTTATATAATAAAGATGAAAACTGAGTTTGAATCGACAATTGAAAAGGAATATAATTAATTCTAATTATAAACAAGGCCTGAAATGGCGCGGTAGTTTCAAAATTTGAATTCAAACTTTGACTGACTGTACCGGGTGCAAAACAAAACGGATTTGAGTGAAACCATAAATATTTAAATCTGTTAGTGAATACCTTTCTAACGAATCTGAAAAATCGAAGTTTCATAGCGGGATGAAAAAGTTATGGCCAAATGAATTTTCAGAAAGTCGCTATGGAATTTATATAACCCGTGAAATTGGCCATTTTGCAAACGACCTCGGATTTCGACGAAACCACTTTTGTTGGATCTGAGATGTGAAGTTATTGCTAGGTATCAAATTTCATAATTTTTGAAGCTAGTATGTGAGCGTGGAAAAAGAAAATTTGTTTTGGTCAATTACAGTTAAAATGGATCGACCAGAAATGGGCCATTTTGCAAACAGTCTTAGAATTCGACGAAACTAGTTTTGTTGGGACCGTATCGTCAAAACTTAGCTAGATTTAATTTTCTGGAATTTTTTGAATCAGTTGGAGGCCCTAGCAAATGGAAATGTACGTTCAAATCGAATATTGAATGTTTTATATTTTAATTTGAAGGAAAACCGACTGAAACAGTCGAATGGGCCTACGAAATATATCCCATTGTGTTCGGAATGGGGTAAAACGCAAGGGACGACAGTCGTTGGGTTTGATTTCGAGTTCGTTTAAGATAACCCCAATTTTTGAATAAAAATATATATCGACCAATAGGAAAATTCTTTCATAAATTAAATAAAATAAAATAAATCAAAAATCCCTTTTATTCCCCCCCGATCGACGACGACTCACGCTCCATACTTCCCGACCAAAAACCCGCCGCCTCAGCCATCTACCAGCGCCGCCACCACCCTACCTCGACAACGCCGACCCTCCTCCCCAGATCCGACCCACCTTCGCCTTCTCCCTCCTCCCCATCGACGAGAACGAGACCCAGGAATTTTCGAACTTCCCGCTGCCAGATCTCCTCCCTCCGACCACCGAACAGGCTGCGACCACCACCCCTGGAGCGCCTCTCGAAGCTCTTTCGCGTGGCGTAGCCCGATCACCACCTCGCTTCAAGGATTCACCGAAAACCTTAAACCTAGTTTTGAACAGTTATACGGCTAATTTACTTTGAACTGATTTTTACACTTTTAAGTGTTGCAAACTCGTAAAAATCATATCTTTTTCGTTTCTTGACGAAATTCAGTGAAACAAGAGGCAGTGGACTCGTGTAGATGTCTTCTACATTCTAGAAGAGACCGCATATTTTTCTGAGCCTTCTGCTACTTTTTTGGTGGCGTGGAACCCAAGGTGAGATTTCTAAATTATAAACGATATGGAAAACGATGATGTATAAATTATATAGTCGATTTATGAGTTATATAAGCATTGTAAACCTCTTGTATAATCTTGTATAAGCATTGTATAAGTTGTACGTTCGATGTATAAGTTATATATGCATTGTAAAAATTATATATGTGTTGAAATAGAAGTGAAATGCTATATATATATATATATATATATATATACCCCCTCGTCCACAAACCAAGGACGATATTTATTGTTTGTGATTGGTGTGAAAAATGATTGATAGCGAATGGTTGATTGGAATTGTTTGTGGTTGATATTGATTGATTGTGGTTGAGAAATATTTGGTTGAAACCACATAGGATTAGTTTGTGGAAATGGAAAAAATATACATGCCGCCTGTAAGGACCCGTTACTTCCCCGTGAAGGAAAGCCCGGACACTTTGAGAACAACACACAAAATAACGCAGATGGAAGAACATTTCATTGTTATTACAACAATTCCATCAGAATACAAGAATATACAGAGTATAATTGAATAAATTTACATTCGATAAATATCAGAGATTACAATAAATTACATAGCAGGGGAAAAACAATATAAAACACAACTGAAAGTAATGCACGGATACAGAGCTTTCCGAGCATCGTTCCAGCAGTAAATCAGGATCCTGTGAATATAAATCTGCAAAACCAAAACTACTAGCTTCCCGTGTGGAAATAGGGGCACCCAGAGTTTAGGTTAAAAAAATAAACTCCAGGTCAGTCATGTGACTGGTGTGAGAACTAAAACAGTTATTTAAAACTTTACTTTAAAAGAGAGCAATTCAAGGGACCACGCCATATAACACGGAACGGGTTTCCTCCCAAGAATACCAGTGCATAGAATAAACAGCGCAATGCTTTTTCGAAAAATGAAGCTATTATAAGACCCAGGTCCCATCACACAATGCAACGCAAGCCGGAGGATAGGGTTTTCCCTTATAATAGCCAAACATGTTTGATACGTTTAAAACAAATCATTTGATACTATAATAAGTGTATAGTGTCAAAACAATTCAAATCATAAATATCAATCATAGGCGGCATGGGTACCATCTATCATGTCGCCATACTAGTTCTACAATTAAAACCGCAATACACGTATTGGAAATTGGATTTCCGTCATGAGTCGAGGCAAGGGGCAAGCTCCTCTCTGCTTCGAGACACTCTAGCAAATGGCTCAGGACTACACACTCTGGGTAACCGTGGATCGGCTAGGCCGATCCTCTCTTACGTTTGAGGATTGGCAATTCCTGAACACACGTTTCCCGGTCCTTACAGACCTATAATTGAGGCGCCTCATTCCAACAACCACAAAGGTGAAAAGTATATAATTGTCAGGGCTGGTAAGTCACTGACACCACCAAAGCTAGAAAGAAACGTCGTGTTCTCCCAACGGTCCGTATCCCGTTTTTGACTCATACCGAGGTGTGAGGCTCACGAATTCACGTTATACACAAAGCTATGCCACGTAGGTCGTGCTTTGATCATTAACCACAAGACTTTGTTTTCAACAGAAGCCTTGATCCATGCAACTCAGCGTGCCACACAGGCAATTCATGCCATGCGATTGATATCTATCGATATATAACCTCTAAGCTCGTACGTCTCAGAGAAGGGCGTTAAGAAAGAGAATAAATTCTCCGCTGCCAAACAGATATATATTTAAGAGAAATCAATCAACACAGAATAAAATCCAATGTCAGACACACAATCCATTTACAAGTTCGTTCTGGGTCTGAACGAAACCGGAGGCACTTTCCTCGCATATCCATCGATCTCCAAGTACGTCTGGACGACCACTAACTGATTCCCTCATATTGGGTGTACAGCCCAATCAAGATCATCAGTAATCACCCAAACGATGTGAAGACTTCCGGCCTTCAACCACCGTCTTCATCTTCGACATATCGTCGAATCGGTTATTCAGAATGGGTATAAACCCGGCCTTTCCGAACAACCCGCGTATATTAAAAACAAATGTTACATAAACACAACATACGCCTCATTCCAATAACCACACACTTATGGGAAAGTTCCCATTAATTTTATCCCAGATAAATTCTTTAAAATTTACTCTTTAATCTTCCTTTGGATGTCATTTCAAACCAAATTATGGTTTTTCCAAACTAGTCGAGATTAGCGAACCACATCGAAGTAATTATTTATTTTATTTCCCAATCCCAACCTATTCATCCCATGAAGAAAAACAGGTAATACTCCATATCTAACACCACGGTATTATCGGTAAAATTAATTACCATTTCACGTTCAAATCTGATTAAAGATTTAACTATCGCTTTGGAGCAAAACTGGTGATACTCCACCCTCGCTCACTTTCTAAATTTGATAATTTAAATTATTAATTCACATTTCAATCTAATTGCAGATTCATTAAAACTCCTTTTACTGGGTTAAAGAACTAGTGTCATTTAAAACACAGTTCACGACAAACCCAAATCACATTCTATTTATTATCGGGTTAAAGAACAAATGTTATTTAAAACACCGTTCACAATAAACCCATAAATCAATTCTATTTCAATTCCAATTTGTTTATTTAAAAATAAATGAGTTTTAATTTTAGTTCAAAAATAGTTCATTGCGATAAAAATATATTTTTATCTTTTCAAATATGGAGTTTTTCATCCCAATTTTTCCCAAATCATTTCTTATGATTTTACACAAATTATTACTATTTTTAATAATTTTATCAAGGCCTGTACTGTCGATTTCCTTCAACGGCCATCGAACTGCACTTACAACGACCTTTTCCAAATTTGATTTGGACGTATCTCCAAATCCAACCGTTAGATTTCAAATTTCTAATATTCGTTAGAAAGCTTGTTTCGATACGAACCCAAAGTTCCGGTTTTAGGAGAATCCGACGGTCGGATCTCCCGTAATGTCCGTTCGAAGTTAATGGTCGAAATTCGCGAACTGGCACGGCGCGGCGCGTTCTATTCAGGCCATTATATTATATATATATATAATATATATTTCATCGATTACTATTTAAAACGAATTTTATAAATAGTTTTGAATTCGTTTCAAAAACAATTTCAACCTTTATTTCAAATTCAAATCAAAATTGAATTTTCTATTATAAATTCTTTTTACTTTCATTTCTATTTGATTTCAATTCAAATCGATTTTAATTCGATTCAAATTCATTTTTTTTCAATTCAGTTCAATTCGAATTCGTTTTCTATTCAATTCAATTCAAATTCGTTTTCTATTCAATTCAATTCAAATTGGTTTTCTATTCGATTCAATTCAATTTCGTTTTCAATTCAGATAAAATTCAATTCGTTATATATTCGATTCAATTCAAATTGGTTATCTATTCGATTCAATTCAAATATAAAAACGAATATAATCGATACAAATATCGTTCACGTCAAAATAGCGCATCTCTAATCAACACGGCTTTATGTTCAACAAATGGATCTATATTTCTTTCAATACACGACTCTATATCTTTGTCAACACATGACTAATCTCAACGAATGAGTACTATCCACGTGTGACTCTTTTTGTTATTTAATATATTTTATATATGATAAAGATGTAAATCTTATTATTAAAATATTTCGTTTAACACATGACTAATCTCAACGGATGAGTATTGTCAACACATGAACCTTTATTTTATAAAGATAAAGATGCAAATTTTATTGTTGAAATATTTCGTTCAACACATGACTAATCTCAACGGATGAGTACAGTCAACACATGAACCTTTATTTTATAAAGATAAAGATGCAAATTTTATTGTTAAAATATTTCGTTCAACACATGACTAATCTCAACGGATGAGTACAGTCAACACATGAACCTTTATTTTAAAATATTCTTTATCTTCTAAATTGGAATGAGGCCCAATCAATTACCATTTAAAGTTAATTATATGGATTCCATACAACACATGTATATAATAGCAACGATAAACAATCAACCATCATAAAAAGTGCACTACACTGTATAAGCATCAAATATAGAAATCTAACGCTTATAACAGTCTGTCAATCAATCAATCAACATACAGCTAATTATTGGGATTAGTGTATGTCATATATTATCCCAATACCCGTGTGGGTTTTCAAACAATCAAACTCAGATTTTATTTGTGCAGTTGGGCGATGTGTAAAATTTATCGACCCTATCAATATCAGTCAAATCAGTGTATATAAACAAATCGGCAGATTTGTTTATAAATATTTATTTATTCACTTTCACGTTAAAAATTATATTTTTAACGATAATTAATTTATTTCAACCACCTACATTTATTATCGATTTCACATCAACAACACAAACAAATTTCACAACACAACAATTAAACAAACAAACCATCCATGGTCTGTGGATGACGGGTGTCGGGTGCTACTAAACTCCATCTGCATCCTAGTATATATATATATATATATATATATATATATATATATATATATAACTAGAAAAAGAAATTGAAAGGTGAGAAATTCTCACCAAAAGCTATTCCAACTCCACGACTCTTCATTTATAGAAATCTTTATCGTTATCGCATTTGTGTCATCTTCGTTGCCCGTAGCCACTACATATATAAAAATCACATTTTTACTTTGCTATTCAATATATAAAAATCGAATTTTTACTTCACTATTCAATATATAAAAATCGAATTTTTACTTTGCTATTCAATATATAAAAATCGAATTTTTACTTCGCTATTTAATATATAAAAATCGAATTTTTACTTTGCTATTCAATATATAAAAATCGAATATTTACTTCACTATTCAATATACAAAAATCGAATTTTTACTTCGCTATTCAATATATAAAAATCGAATTTTTACTTTGCTATTCAATATATAAAAATCGAATTTTTACTTCGCTATTCAATATATAAAAATCGAATTTTTACTTCGCTATTCAATATATAAAAATCGAATTTTTACTTCGCTATTCAATAGGTAAAAATTCTATTTTTACATCGATACTATATAGATAAATTTTTTATTTTTACACCGTTATTCTCTATATGAAGATTTCGTCTTTTCAAATATAAAGATTTCATTTTTCATCTTCTACTATATAAAAGATTATATTTTTCATCTTCTACAATATAAAAGATTATATTTTTCATCTTCTACAATATAAAAGATTATATTTTTCATCTTCTACAATATAAAAGATTTCGCCTTTCTATTTAAAACTCTCGCCTTTTCGCTACTAAAAATCCCATCTTTTACCGTATAAAAATCACGTCTTTTACCATATAAAAATCACGTCCTTTACCATATAAAAATCCCGTCTTTTACCGTTATAAAATCAAATAATTTTCAGTTTTAAAGTCATATAATTTTCAGTTTTAAAAATCATATAAAAATCAAATAAAATCAGTTTTAAAAATCCTAAATCTCTATATAATAAAAATCAGTTTTCTATGGTTTGTAAATATAAAAAAATCAGTTTTTTTCTACGGTTTGTAAATATATAAAAATCAGTTAAAAGCTCACCTATTTTTTCGCGAGTTGAAAGGGGGGACGAAGCTTCATCGTCGGCGGTGGCCAGAGAGGGCGAGGCGGAGGCTCGGGGTGCGAAGTGGGGGGGGGGGGTGTGCTGCGTTCTCGGTGGTGGGAGGAGGTGCTGCGGCCTTCTGGAGTGGCGGCGCCAGGTCTTCAACGTCGCGGTGAGGTGCAGGGGAGGAGAGGGCAGCGGAAACAAGGAGAGGGGGGGAGGGGGAACGCCGATCGGCGTGCGGTGGCGCGACCATCGCCAGTGGCGGTGGACGTCAGGTGAGGGAGGAGCGGGTGGATCTCGTTCGGGTTTTCTTTTTCTTTTTTAAATTCTGAGAATCGATCAGAACGATGTAGGGGGGGTTGACTTCAAGTAAGAGAGAATAGGTTTTTTTATTATTTTATTATTTTATTTCTCTGCAAAGTAACTTTTATTTTCGACCTCTAAACGAGGCCCACCGCCTGTCGTTCATAACGTTTTACCCCCATTCCGAACACAATGGGATATGTATTGTAGGCTGATTCGATCGTTACAATCAGTTTCCGTTAAAATCAACATATTATATATTGAATTTAAGCACGCATTTCAATTTACTGGGGTCACATACTAACTCGAAAAATTACAGAAAAATATTTTTTAGCTTCGTATTGACGATACGGTCATAACTGTAACACCCCGAATTTTAGTTAATACAAAAATTCACTAATTACAGGATAAATAATCTCAGACGTGGGAATTGGGGGTAACGGGCTGCGTTATTGCGTTCGTCTCGGAAAAATACGCGAAATAGAGTCCGAGTTTTCGAGAATCGGAGTCCGTATGGCCCGGTTATGGCCCAAAGAAGTTTGCAGAAAACTTAGAGCTAAAAACAGATTTAGAAACTTAAATTCAGATTTTAAATTAGAACCAGCGGGGCCAGGCGGGAAGATTCCCGCCCTAAGCATGTCGATAGGGCTGTCGACAGGCCTGTCGACAGGGGTGTCGACTTGCCTGTCGACTTGCCTGTCGACACGGCGTGTCGAACCAGGGGGCTTGGGTGCACTAGATCTGGTTTTCTGGCTAGGGCTGGGCTGGGTTCTAGAGATTTCCGAAATCTAACGGACCTAATCTAATCTAGGGTTAATCTAAGGGCCTAAAACACTCTCCTAATCTATAAATACACCCTAAACCTACCTTAATCCATACTAAAAATAGAAATGAAGGCCTCATGCCGCCAAATTAAATCCTAGAAGGAGTCTCCACTAATCTAAGAAGGAAGTTGCAAGCTAATCCCTCTCAAATCATTCTCTAATCATCATCATCTTCATATTTAGCAACTAATTCCATCTCATAAGTTGGTTAATTTTGGGTTTGGTGAGTTTCTATCACTTTAACATCAATTGTTAAAGTAAGTAGATTGGGTGTAATGAGACTTATGGTCTTAGATGCGGATTAGTGAGTTTGAATCATTTGTAATGATATGCTATTCCAAGTGAATTTATGCATGTTTGATAAGTTGGTTTATGCATGCTTAACAAGTTGGTTTATGCATATTTAACAAGTGGATTTATGCATGTTTAATATGTGGGTTTATGCATATTTAATAAGCGGATTTATGCATGTTTAATAAAGTGAGTTATGCAAGTTCATATGCAAGTTATGTATATGTTTAAATGCAAGTTTAACATGATTTGCAAGTTATGAATGCTTATGCAAGTATATGAATGCTTATGCAAGATATGTATATGCTTAAATGCAAGTTTAACATGATTTGCAAGTTATGAATGCTTATGCAAGTATATGAATGCTTATGCAAGATATGTATATGCTTAAATGCAAGTTTAACATGATATGCAAGTCATGCAAGTCATGCATGCTTATGCAAGTATGTGAATGTATATGCAAGTATGTGAATGCTTATGCAAGTATGTAAATGCTTATGCAAGTATGTGAATGCTTATGCAAGTTATGTGTATGCTTAAATGCATGTTTAACATGTTATGCAAGTTATGAGAATGCTTATATGCAAGTTCAACATGTTATGCAAGATATGTGTATGATAATATGCAAGCTCATATGTCATATGTTATGCAAATCATGTGTATGATAATATGCAAGTTTGGGTTATATGTAGTTGGGTTAATATATGCTCATATATGCAAGTTGACATCCTCTTAACCCATGACAAAGTTGTATGCTAAACCCATGATATTTGTGATGATCTTCCCCTTATTTATGTCATGAAATGAGAACGATTTACGTGGGGAACGATGGGGTTGGTAAATATGTTAATAAAAGTATGATTGGGTATGATTAAGCATACCATAAAAATAAATTACCATAAGTGGGAATTTACCTATTGAGTTAGGTCTACCCCATGGGAATTTACCTATTGAGTTAGGTCTACCCATGTTATGGAAAACTTGATATTAATTAGGGATAATTAATATGGGGGTGATTAATTAGGTGTAATTAATCGACTAAGACACGAGGTTGGACTCATTTGTAGTGTAAAACTGCCCGGACCCGACCGGCTTAACAAGTTGCTACAAATGTCAGCCCAATGTGAGAGGTCTTAGCCATAAATTAAATACGTGATTAAGGTAAAGACACGAGGTTAGGCTCTGTTATGACGTAAGACTGCCCGTACTCTACCGGCTTAACCAAGCGGTCATAACAGTCAGTCTAATGTGGGAGGTCTTTATGGGGGATCACGGTCTTAATTAATTAAGAAACACTTAACCATATTAGCATGTAGTGGGACATGAGGGGTTAAGTGGGTGCCTTGGGTGGCATGTGGAAATTTAGTGGTTGCCTTGGGTGGCATATGGAATCTAGTGGGTTGCCTTGGGTGGCAATAGAAAATACGATTAGAATACTTAACCAAGTGGAAACATGTAATTAAACATGATTAAAGGGTTAAGTGGGATACACTAGATATATGACAAGCTTAGGTGGGTAGCTTGTGGGGGCCCATTTCAACCAATATCCCAAACGTATCTTTGTGGGCTCGACCCATGTCGAGTGACGGGACACGCATATTGGGCTTGATTATAAGAGGCCAAAACGGGTTAACGGTGGCAACGCAAGTCCAACGGGTTTCATATGCGTGTGTGGGCCCGGGCTGGTAGATAAGCCGTTGTTGCATCGTGTAGATATAAAGCCGTGCACCGTTGATAGTATTGGGTAGCCACTTTAGGGGAGTGATACACCCCACTGTGGGACCAGCACGGGTATCTACGGTAGGGAGCCGATCGCTGGGGAGTAGTGGGTACACCTAATGAAGATAGGGGCAGACGACACCTATGTAGGGGTACACGAAACTACTGGGTAAGAATTACTGAGTACACCTAGTGGAGATAGGGGCAGACGGCACCTATGTAGTGGGCTAGGGGTACATGAAACTACTGGGGAAATTTTCTAAGTCCTTGTAAGGGATCAACCTTTAAGTAGGAATGACTGGTGTGGTGCAGTTAGTAATTATCCTTGGGTGGGTAGATGCGTCCTTACGGTTATCTTAGTTTATCCTAAGTCTACCAAGCTGCTTAGAGTAGCCATTCATCCCCAGATATTACCGTAGGTCAAGTTTATGTCTTCTCTGGTTACTTTAATGATTGTATTGTTAAAAGTTATAGGGCTCACTCAGACTTATGTCTGACCCCGTTGTTTTTATCTTTTTCCCAACCCTCAGGTCCTACGGTGGATCCTAGCGGTAGTAGAGCTTGATCGGATTGCTGTTCCAGTCTTTAGGAGCTTGGGTAGATGTAAGGCTCCAGTTCTCCAGTTATCTTTCCTTTTGTGTAGTCTATTGTATGAGAGAGTGGGATTATGTACTTCTTTATTTTGACGGATATTGTACTTGAATTTTATCGTGGTTTTATGATGTAACCAGACATGTTTATTTCCGCTGTTATGAGATGATGTTTTAAATTTTCAAGTACTATTTATATCTGTCTTGTTGTAATTTTTCTGTTCTATATTCACTAAAATACTCCACCGATGCTATGGCATTCCCTTAGTGAGTGACCATAGCGGGTGTGGGGTGTTACACGTGGTATCAGAGCAAAGGTTACCGGAACAGATAAAATTTTTAGAAAACTATTTTTCTAAAACATTTTTGGAAAAGATATTTTCAAAAACATGTCTTTTAAGAGAAAAGTTTTTGAAAGAAAAGCATAATCCCCAATAGCCATATCTATATCTTTCGAATCCTCCGTTTTGAATCTTTCCTTTTCCGTTTCAGCATGGCCGAGAATCTTAACTTTCCGGAGGGTGTGACGGTACCAGTATGGTATAGGAGATTGATGGAGGCTAGGGCCACCACTGCGGGTCCAGCAAATGTTCCTCCACCAACCGTAGCACCCGATCTTCCTCCTCCCCCTCCTCCTCGCACGGATACTTTTGCTAAGACTTGCAAGGAATTCAAAGCTATGGGAGGGAAACCTTTTCAAGGATCTGAAACCTTTGTGGAGGCTAGAGATTGGCTTAAGGAGGTGGAAGAGTTGATAGATATCTTTGAGATGGAAGAAGGGAAGAAAGTCAAGTTGGCTGCTTGGTTAATGAAGGGAGAGGCCTCATTCTGGTGGGAGGTCACTAATGGAGAACGCCCCGTTGACTCTTGGGCGGATTTTAGGCAAAGATTTGTGGCAAAGTTTCTCTCAAGGGCGGAGGAAAACTTGTATATGGAAAGATTCTTGACTCTAAAGCAAGGAAATCTCTCGGTGAAGGAATATGTCAACAAGTTTAATCAATTGGCAAGGTTTGGCCTAGACATGGTGAATACACCGGAGAAGAAGGCTTTGAGGTTCGTGAAAGGCTTGAATGAACCGATGCATGGGTTGGCTATGACTCATATCCCTATGGGGGCCACCTTTGAGAAGCTAGTTGACATGGCACTCATGTATGAAGAAGAGAAGGGTCCCAATACTAATAGGGCACCCGAGAAGAAGGGAGATCAAAAGAGTCCTCAGCAACAACAGCAAAACAAAGGTGGGAAAGGCAACGGTGGCAAGGGCAAGAAGAAGAAGTGTTTCAATTGTGGAACACCTGGCCACCTAAGCAAGGATTGTCGCAAGAAGAAGAAGACTGGCTGCTTCCACTGTGGCGAAGCAGGGCATCTAGTGAAAGATTGTCCTAAGAAGGGGCAAAGGACGGGGTCTACCTCAGGAGGACAGGTGCAAGCTCTTATGGCACCGAGTCAGGCTAGGGGGCAAGTACAGGCTCTCGCAGTCCCACCAATTCAGGAAAGAGGTAGAACTATCTCCGTTGAAAGTCTGGTTTTTCTATTTGATCATCCTGTCCGTACATTGTTTGATTCAGGCGCATCGCATTCGTTTATCTCATCATCATTAGTTGAGTCACTGCACCTAGACACCAGTCTGGTAGATGATCCCTTGGTTGTTTCAAACCCAATTGGGGGCTCCACTTATTTGTCCATGATATATTTAGGTTTGAAGATTTCTATACTTAGCATTGAGTTTAGATGTGATGCTTTTGTGTTGGGCTTCACGGGCTATGGGTTGATTTTGGGCATGGACTGGTTATCCAGTAATGGTGCCGTTCTTGATTGCGAAAGGAGAGTTGTTAGGCTCATGACCCGTTTGGGTAACACTCTCGAGATTTCTTGTAATCCCAGGGACTCTGTTATGCTAAGTTATCTTGAATCGCTTGACGCTTCGGTCGAGAGTTTGCAATCTGTTAGAGTGGTCCGGGAATATCCGGATGTGTTTGAGGAGGTGAAGGGCTTACCTCCGAAGCGGGAGATTGACTTCCGAATATATTTGGTGGATAATGCTAAACCGGTATCTTTACCAGTGCGCCACATGGCTCCTCGTGAGAGGAGGGAACTCCATAAGCAAGTAGGAGAGTTGCTTGAGAAGGGGTTCATAAGACGGAGCATATCGGAGTGGGGTGCTCCAGTAGTATTTGCTACAAAGGCGGATGGGTCCCTCAGACTTTGTGTAGACTATAGAGAACTCAACAAGCTCAAAAAGAAGAATAGACACCCATTGCCAAGGATTGATGATCTTTTCAATCAGTTGGTTGGCGCTTCAGTATTTTCTCAGTTGGACTTAGCCACGGGGTTTCATCAGTTGAGGGTGGCTGAGGATAGCATAGACAAGACTGCCTTTAGAACTCCGGATGGTTTCTATGAGTGGCTGGTGATGCCATTTGGGTTGACGAACGCCCCTGCATACTTTGTTGATTTGATGAGTAGGGTGTTCAGGGAGTTCCTTAATAAATTTGTGGTGGTCTTTGTGGATGATATCTTAGTATTTTCTAAGAGTGAAGAAGAGCATGCCCTACATCTTGGGGAGGTATTGAAGACTCTTCGGGCACATAGCCTTAAGGCTAAATTCTCTAAATGTCACTTCTGGAGGAAGGAAGTACGGTTCTTGGGGCACGTGGTCTCCAAGGAAGGGATAGCTGTGGATCCTGCGAAGGTAGTATCGATTCAGGATTGGAAGGTTCCGAAGAATGCTACCGAAGTAAGAAGTTTCTTGGGGTTGGCGGGTTATTATAGGAAGTTTATCAAAGACTTCGCAAAGATATCAGCCCCGTTAACCCGCTTAACAAAGAAGAATCTTGTTTTCACATGGGACGTAGATTGTGATGATGCGTTCCGACGGTTAAAGAGAGCTTTAACCACGGCTCCAGTTTTAGTGTTGCCAGATGGGAGCAAGCCATTTGTCGTCTATACCGATGCCTGTGGGACAGGACTTGGCGCAGTCGTAATGCAAGAGGGAAGGGTAATAGCCTATGGTGGGAGGCAGTTGAGGGCACATGAGAAAAATTACCCTACCCATGATCTAGAACTGGCCGCTATTGTTTTTGCGCTTAAGATTTGGCGCCATTATCTTCTTGGTGAGAGATTCGAATTGTTCACCGACCACAAATCATTGAAGTACTTGTTTTCTCAGAAGGATTTGAATCTGAGACATCAAAGGTGGATGGAATTCTTAGCATCCTATGATTTCGAGATAGCGTATACCCCTGGCAAGGGTAACGTGGTGGCGGACGCCTTGAGCAGGAAGAGGTTGTCCTTGAGTCCATTGTTCGTGGAACGACGAAACTTGGAGTTTATCTCGATGTTTGATTTCAGACCTTCCATTGATTATGTACCCGGTTTGCTAGCTTCCTTGGAAGTTAGGCCTACTCTTTTGGGGCGGATTGGAGAAGCACAGAGGAACGACCCACAGTTGGTTGAGTTGGTAGAAAAGCTCATAAGGGGGGAGTCGTCCAGCCATTTGAGTAGGTACACCCTAGACGATAGGGGGTGTTTGCGTAGAGACGGTAGACTTTGTGTACCGCAAGATGAGGGTTTGAGGAAGGCTATTCTTGATG
The DNA here is from genome assembly GCA_030737875.1 of Allium sativum. Classification (NCBI taxonomy): domain Eukaryota; kingdom Viridiplantae; phylum Streptophyta; class Magnoliopsida; order Asparagales; family Amaryllidaceae; genus Allium; species Allium sativum. Next base: position 1,002,325,310 of record CM060912.1, read on the forward strand.
ATGCACACCGTTCTAGGATGACCATTCATCCCGGTGGGGACAAGATGTACCGAGACATGAAGAGGGTTTTCTTCTGGGCCGGTATGAAGAAAGATGTGGCCGAGTATGTCGCTCGATGTTTGGTGTGCCAACAAGTGAAGGCGGAGCAAAAGAAACCTGGTGGGTTGCTTCACCCATTGGAAGTTCCGCAATGGAAGTGGGATAGCGTCTCGATGGATTTTATTGACGGGTTACCCAGGTCGAGGAAGGGTAATACAGGAATTTGGGTGGTGGTAGATAGACTTACTAAGAGCGCCCATTTCATACCTGTGAAGAGCAAGAGGACCGCTCCATGGCTAGCTTCTGTATATCTTCGAGAGATAGTTCGATTGCATGGGGTACCCTCTAGCATAGTGAGTGATCGAGATCCTATCTTCACTAGCGAGTTCTGGAGAAGTTTGCAAGAAGCAATGGGGACTCAATTGTGTCTGAGCACCGCATATCATCCTCAGACAGACGGCCAGACTGAGAGGGTGAATCGTGTTCTAGAAGACCTTTTGAGGCTTTGTATCTTAGATTTTGGAGGTACATGGGAAGAGCATCTTCCATTGGTGGAGTTCGCATATAATAACAGCTTTCAGTCCAGTAATGGTATGGCTCCTTTCGAAGCTCTCTATGGAAGGCCTTGTCGATCACCTACATGTTGGTGGGAATCTACGGATAAGATCTTGCTTGGGCCTGATATGGTTAGGGAGACTTCTGAGAAGATTGACTTGATTCGAAGAAGGATGAAAGCAGCGCAGGATAGGCAAAAATCTTATGCGGACAAGAGAAGGACGGATCTTGAGTTTGAGGTTGGGGATATGGTTTTTGTTAAGGTATCTCCGTTGAGAAATGTTGTTCGCTTCGGATCCGTTGGGAAGTTAGCACCGAGGTTTGTTGGGTCGTTTCCTATTAAGGAAAGGATTGGACGGATGGCATATAGAGTGGAGTTGCCCGACAGACTTAGTGGTGTACATGATGTATTCCATGTATCACATCTGAGGAAGTGCTTACATGAGACCGCAGAGGTAGTAGAGCCGAGCTTGCTTAGAGATGTAGAGGTAGAGCGTGATGCGACTATTCGACGAGCTCCTACTCGCATCCTTGGGTCAGAGACTAGGAAGTTGAAAAACAGAGAGGTTCAACTAGTCAAAGTGCAATGGGGAGAAGATGAGAGCAACGCAACTTGGGAGACGGAAGCGAAGATGCGTTCATTGTACCCATTTCTTTTTGAGGGTATGTCTTTACTTTCTCCTTTATCGCTTGTCTAGTACTTATCTTATCTTCGGTATGTCCTCTCGTTAGTACCTTTGACCTTTAGATAGGGTAAACCTATGGTTGAAACATGTGTTTGAGACATGTTATGGTTGATGGATGCAAGTGGATGCAAGTGTTTGCTAGTGGTTGCTCGTGGATGCATATACACACACTCTAGGCACTAGATCGGCTCAGTCACTTCATATTGCATATTGCATAAAATTGTGTGTAGGAAGATATATTTATGGATGTATAATGGTTGTGTTATCACATGGATGATGCATTTTGGTGAATGATTGTGCACTCATGTAGATATTGTATGTGTCGATAGGGTTCTGTCGCATACATAATGGATGCATGGCACTATCATGGTTTGCATATGTTCATACATTAGATAGGGAACATATACACACACTTTTTGCATATGCTCATACATCATTAGAAACTGTTTAAGGACAATGGATGCCCATGGTTGATGATTTGAGTAGAGGGTTGTTTGGATGGTAGGATATGCATTCTCCTTAGCTTAGAGATTTCGGGGACGAAATCCTTTAAGGAGGGGAGAATGTAACACCCCGAATTTTAGTTAATACTAAAATTCACTAACTACAGGATAAATAATCTCAGACGTGGGAATTGGGGGTAACGGGCTGCGTTATTGCGTTCGTCTCGGAAAAATACGCGAAATAGAGTCCGAGTTTTCGAGAATCGGAGTCCGTATGGCCCGGTTATGGCCCAAAGAAGTTTGCAGAAAACTTAGAGCTAAAAACAGATTTAGAAACTTAAATTTAGATTTTAAATTAGAACCAGCGGGGCCAGGCGGGAAGATTCCCGCCCTAAGCATGTTGACAGGGCTGTCGACAGGCCTGTCGACAGGGGTGTCGACTTGCCTGTCGACACGGCGTGTCGAACCAGGGGGCTTGGGTGCACCAGATCTGGTTTTCTGGCTAGGGCTGGGCTGGGTTCTAGAGATTTCCTAAATCTAACGGACCTAATCTAATCTAAGGTTAATCTAAGGGCCTAAAACACTCTCCTAATCTATAAATACACCCTAAACCTACCTTAGTCCATACTAAAAATAGAAATGAAGGCCTCATGCCGCCAAATTAAATCCTAGAAGGAGTCTCCACTAATCTAAGAAGGAAGTTGCAAGCTAATCCCTCTCAAATCATTCTCTAATCATCATCATCTTCATATTTAGCAACTAATTCCACCTCATAAGTTGGTTAATTTTGGGTTTGGTGAGTTTCTATCACTTTAACATCAATTGTTAAAGTAAGTAGATTGGGTGTAATGAGACTTATGGTCTTAGATGCGGATTAGTGAGTTTGAATCATTTGTAATGATATGCTATTCCATGTTTTTCTATGTATATGCATAATTAATAAGTGAATTTATGCATGTTTGATAAGTTGGTTTATGCATGCTTAACAAGTTGGTTTATGCATATTTAACAAGTGGATTTATGCATGTTTAATATGTGGGTTTATGCATATTTAATAAGCGGATTTATGCATGTTTAATAAAGTGAGTTATGCAAGTTCATATGCAAGTTATGTATATGTTTAAATGCAAGTTTAACATGATTTGCAAGTTATGAATGCTTATGCAAGTATATGAATGCTTATGCAAGATATGTATATGCTTAAATGCAAGTTTAACATGATTTGCAAGTTATGAATGCTTATGCAAGTATATGAATGCTTATGCAAGATATGTATATGCTTAAATGCAAGTTTAACATGATATGCAAGTCATGCATGCTTATGCAAGTATGTGAATGTATATGCAAGTATGTGAATGCTTATGCAAGTATGTAAATGCTTATGCAAGTATGTGAATGCTTATGCAAGTTATGTGTATGCTTAAATGCATGTTTAACATGTTATGCAAGTTATGAGAATGCTTATATGCAAGTTCAACATGTTATGCAAGATATGTGTATGATAATATGCAAGCTCATATGTCATATGTTATGCAAATCATGTGTATGATAATATGCAAGTTTGGGTTATATGTAGTTGGGTTAATATATGCTCATATATGCAAGTTGACATCCTCTTAACCCATGACAAAGTTGTATGCTAAACCCATGATATTTGTGATGATCTTCCCCTTATTTATGTCATGAAATGAGAACGATTTACGTGGGGAACGATGGGGTTGGTAAATATGTTAATAAAAGTATGATTGGGTATGATTAAGCATACCATAAAAATAAATTACCATAAGTGGGAATTTACCTATTGAGTTAGGTCTACCCCATGGGAATTTACCTATTGAGTTAGGTCTACCCATGTTATGGAAAACTTGATATTAATTAGGGATAATTAATATGGGGGTGATTAATTAGGTGTAATTAATCGACTAAGACACGAGGTTGGACTCATTTGTAGTGTAAAACTGCCCGGACCCGACCGGCTTAACCAGTTGCTACAAATGTCAGCCCAATGTGAGAGGTCTTAGCCATAAATTAAATACGTGATTAAGGTAAAGACACGAGGTTAGGCTCTGTTATGACGTAAGACTGCCCGGACTCTACCGGCTTAACCAGGCGGTCATAACAGTCAGTCTAATGTGGGAGGTCTTTATGGGGGATCACGGTCTTAATTAATTAAGAAACACTTAACCATATTAGCATGTAGTGGGACATGAGGGGTTAAGTGGGTGCCTTGGGTGGCATGTGGAAATTTAGTGGTTGCCTTGGGTGGCATGTGGAATCTAGTGGGTTGCCTTGGGTGGCAATAGAAAATACGATTAGAATACTTAACCAAGTGGAAACATGTAATTAAACATGATTAAAGGGTTAAGTGGGATACACTAGATATATGACAAGCTTAGGTGGGTAGCTTGTGGGGGCCCATTTCAACCAATATCCCAAACGTATCTTTGTGGGCTCGACCCATGTCGAGTGACGGGACACACATATTGGGCTTGATTATAAGAGGCCAAAACGGGTTAGCGGTGGCAACGCAAGTCCAATGGGTTTCATATGCGTGTGTGGGCCCGGGCTGGTAGATAAGCCGTTGTTGCATCGTGTAGATATAAAGCCGTGCACCGTTGATAGTATTGGGTAGCCACTTTAGGGGAGTGATACACCCCACTGTGGGACCAGCACGGGTATCTACGGTAGGGAGCCGATCGCTGGGGAGTAGTGGGTACACCTAATGAAGATAGGGGAAGACGGCACCTATGTAGGGGTACACGAAACTACTGGGTAAGAATTACTGAGTACACCTAGTGGAGATAGGGGCAGACGGCACCTATGTAGTGGGCTAGGGGTACATGAAACTACTGGGGAAATTTTCTAAGTCCTTGTAAGGGATCAACCTTTAAGTAGGAATGACTGGTGTGGTGCAGTTAGTAATTATCCTTGGGTGGGTAGATGCGTCCTTACGGTTATCTTAGTTTATCCTAAGTCTACCAAGCTGCTTAGAGTAGCCATTCATCCCCAGATATTTCCGTAGGTCAAGTTTATGTCTTCTCTGGTTACTTTAATGATTGTATTGTTAAAAGTTATAGGGCTCACTCAGACTTATGTCTGACCCCGTTGTTTTTATCTTTTTCCCAACCCTCAGGTCCTACGGTGGATCCTAGCGGTAGTAGAGCTTGATCGGATTGCTGTTCCAGTCTTTAGGAGCTTGGGTAGATGTAAAGCTCCAGTTCTCCAGTTATCTTTCCTTTTGTTCTGGCTATTGTATGAGAGAGTGGGATTATGTACTTCTTTATTTTGACGGATATTGTACTTGAATTTTATCGTGGTTTTATGATGTAACCAGACATGTTTATTTCCGCTGTTATGAGATGATGTTTTAAATTTTCAAGTACTATTTATATCTGTCTTGTTGTAATTTTTCTGTTCTATATTCACTGAAATACTCCACCGATGCTATGGCATTCCCTTAGTGAGTGACCATAGCGGGTGTGGGGTGTTACAATAACAAAACTAGATTCGTCGAATTCTGAGACCATTGGAAAAATGGCCATTTTCCAGTCGATTAAAATCAACTAAAACTGGTCAAACGCGTTTTCCTTAGCCACGCTCACATATTGATTCAAAAAATTATGAAAATTGGAATCCAGCAATAACTTGACATCATAGATCCAACAAAAGTGGTTTCGTCGAAATCCGAGGCCGTTTGCAAAATTCCCATTTTTAAGGGCCTGAATTCCATAGCGACTATTCAGAATTTTAAACTGAACATATCTTTTGATTCTCGCTATGAAATTTCGATTTTTCGGATTCGTTGGAAAGATATTATCAATTAGATCCTATTATTTTTGGTTTCACTAAAATCCGGATTGTTTTGCACCCGGTACATTCAATTGAAGTTTGAAATCGAATTATCGAACTACCGCGCCATTTTCAATTCTATTTATAATTATATATAAATATTTATATTCTAACGGCGACGCGTATAAATATATACGTTCGAATTATATTCAAAATAAATTTTCCCGTCGATATTATTTAAAATAATTCATTTTAAATGTTCAAAATTCATTAAAATTGCCAAAATAAAAATTTTAAACTGGCTCAGATTTTCTGGGTTATTACACCGCCTGCGTGCGAACTAGATGCATGATTCCTCATTGTCAAAAGCCGCGAGGCTTTAAGGTAGAGAGAGGAGGCGTACTAGGGACGATCCCGGTTTTAACTACCCTGCCGTTATGCTGCCGAAATTTTGAATAATATTCATGTGTTAGAATTATTTTCATTTGTTGAAACTATATATATTCGTTGAATAGAAAACCTTCATGTGTTGAATTGAAACTCATTCGTTGAATTGAAATTCATGTATTGAATGGTATTCGTGTTGTAAATATAAAAATCACATTTTTATCTATATATATAAACTAAAGAAAACCTTCATGTGTTGAATCGAAATTCATTCGTTGGATAGAAATTCATGTGTTGAATGGTATTCGTGTTTTAAATATAAAAATCACCTTTTTATCGATATATATAAACTATAGAAAACCTTCATGTGTTGAATCGAAATTCATTCGTTGAATTGAAATTCATGTGTTGGATGGTATTCATATTTTGAAAGAAAGTGTTTTATAATAAAAATCCAATTTTTATCATCGATATGAACTATATAAAATAATCTTGTTTTGAAATAAATTATTTTATAATAAAAATCCTATTTTTATCAGCTATAGTAACTATATAAAATAGTCGAGTTTTGAAATAAATTGTTTTACATTAAAAATCACATTTTTATTATATACATGAATTGTTAAAAAAAGTGAAGTGTTGAAATAGAAAATAGTTAGATAAAAATATCATTTTTATCAAGTGTATGAAATTCATATGGTTTTGAAATCGAAGAATCGATATATATATATATATATATATAGAATTGAAATATATCGAATAACAAAGCTGTAGTTCATATTTTGAAACCGTGATTTCAAACAATTAGTGTGGGAGATCCGACCATCGGATTTTCCCGAAATCGCAACCGTTGGGTTCGCTTTGGAAATATCTTTCCAACGACACCAACTTTGTAAAAATCCAATGGTTGGATTGTTTGGAATGTTTAATTCAAATCTGAAGAAAAACAGCGCCAGAATCGATTATATTTATATATATATAAATATAATTATATTAAATCGAATAACGACGTTGCAGTTTGTATTTTGAAATCGAAACTTCAAACGATTAGTGAGGGAGATCAGACCGTCGGATTTTCCCAAAACTGGAACGTTGGATTCGTTTCGAAAAGATCTTTCTAATAATGTAAATTTTGTGAAGATCCAACGGTTAGATATTCAGATATGTGTAAATCAGATCTGAAGAAAAATAGCGCCACTGCCGCGTTATGGCCCGAAGCGTCGTTTTGAATAAATTGGCTATTTTAAAATAAATAAAAATAGCGATAAATCATTATAAAATATTATAAACGATATGGATGTGAAATTTAGTAACTAACTGAAGGTTGGCTAAGTCGAATGGTTTCTTAGGTATTGATCTGATGGTGGTTTCGGCCTTCGGGGTTAATATTTGAGAAATCGTTCTCTTACTGATTGACGGTTAGTGACTAATGAATTGAAATGATGCGTGTGTATGGTAGTATTGCACTTGTTTATTATATGCGCGAGTTGCTCAGAAAGACTGGGTTTATCCCATTCTGAATAACTGAATCGACGATAAGAAATCGAAGATGAAGACGGTGGTCGAGGACCGGAGATCTTCACTTCGTTTGGATGGTAACCGAGGTCCTTATTGGGAGGCATCCCGAAATATGGATAATGAGTGGTGATCGTCCAGAAGTACGTGGTGATCGATGGGTTTTCGAGGTATATAGTGCCTACGGTTTCGTTCAGACCTAGAACGGACTTGCAAATGGACAGTGTGTCTGACATTGGAATTTATTCTGTGTAATTGATAGCCATCAGTTGCACGGTGTGAATTGCCTGTGTGGCATGCTAAGATGCAGTGATCAGGGCTTCTGTTGGAAAGCAAAGTCTTGTGTTGATGATCAAAGCCCCGCCTATGTGGCGTAGCTTTGTGATTAACGTGAATTCGCGAACCTCACGCCCCATTATGAACCAGAAATGGGAGAGGACATCAGGGAGGGCATGCGTTTCCTTATGGTTAGAAGTAGCGTAAGTGGTTTTACACGCCCTGACGAGTTTGACTTATGTGGTTGTTGCTGTTGCGAGGCGCCTCGGTTATATCTGTTGATCCGGGACTGATGGAGTCATTCGTTGGCTCATTTACGCCCCCAAAGGGCGGGGAAACGCATTGTTCAGGCATTTTAATCCACATCGGTGGACCGACCCTGACGATCCATGGGTCGATGTGCTATGACCCTGAGACATGGGCTAGATTGTCTCGAAGTCGGTAAGGACTATCTTTTGCCTTGGTTCATGACGGAAATCCAATTTCCAAATACGTGACTGTGCGGTTTTGATTGTATATATATGGCGACATGATATATGGTACCCTTGCCGTCTATGATTGATAGTTACGATGGAAATTGTTTTTGAAACATATAAACACTAGTAACAATATTAAATGCTTTTGTTTTATTCGTATCAATCATATTTTGGCCATTATAATGTAAAACTCTATCCTCCGGTTTGCGTTGCATTGTGTGATGGGAACTAAGTCTTATTATGGCTACATTTTTACAAAAAAAACATTGCGATGTTTAAAATAAAGATTTGTTTTTAAAGCACTGGCAATCCAATGGAGTAAACTCGTTCCACGAAAGTGGCGTGTTCCAGTGATTCGCCATATTATGAATGTGCTGAGTAGATTTATCATACCAGTCCCATGACTGACTCATAGTTTGTTTCACTTTCAAACTCGGGTGCCCCTTTTTCTACACGGGCAGCCTTGTATTCAGGTTTTAGCTGGCTTTCTCGGGATAGCTGGAGCTGAAGATGGATTCTATCATTTATCTCTTTTTATGCTGTTCAGTTCCTATTGTACATATTTTGTTTGTTTTCCGCTGTAGACTTTTATGTATAGTTGAACTGTATTTGTACTAAGTATGATCCTGTATACTGTGTAACTTTGATGATTACGTTTATCCAGTATATTCTATTGTTCATTATCTCGTGTATTTATTTATTTCCGTTCTGCTATCATCTGTTTATGTGTTATATTCCAAGGATTACCCTTGCCACCGTCAGTACGGGGTTTGGGGTCGTCTCATTTGGTATCAGAGCTTTGGTTAAGCTTAGTTCTGGAATATAACATATTAACGAACTCGTCAGAAATAGAGCCAGTAGTCTTCTAGGACGGGTAATTAATTACAGATAGGATCAGTAATATCCTAATATGAGTAGCAGAATGAAATAATACCTAGATAGACGCATTTACATACAAGTATTTGTCCCTATATTTTGAAATATCTTTTCTGTTGACTTAACACTTTGTCTGCTAATTGCAGACGCTCTAGAAAATGAGTGCCAGAAACAGAAGAAGTAATACTGACCCGGATATTGAAGCCCTATTTAAGAAATATAGAAATCTGGGTGGAAAGCCGTTCTCGGGTGAAGAATCAATTATGAAAACTCAAGCCTGGATTCGTTCAGCTGAGAAAATCTTTGAAGGATTAAAGCTGAGAGATGACCAGAAAAGATTATTGGCGTCCTGGGCACTCCAAGACGAAGCTTTGTTCTGGTGGGATTCGGTTATGAAGGATAATCCAAAAGGTGATATCATCTGGGTTAGATTCAAAGTGATTTTCCTGGAAAGATTTACTCCTCCTGAAGCAATTGAACGGCTATGTGATGAATTTTCTTATCTGATACAAGGAGATATGACCATTCCCGAATATCATAAGAAATTCAATGAACTTTCTCACTTTGCCCCTCATCTAATTGAAAATCCGAAGAGGAAGAATTTGAGATTTATCAACGGGCTTCAAAGAAAATATCAGAATAGTGTAATGGGGAATGTGAAGCTTCCTTTCTCTGAAATGACATACATGGCTTACCAGTACGAAGATTTAGACAAGAAAGGTATGTTACAGTACGAAGAAGAAGTCAGCTCTAGTAATAAAATTGAGTCTGAAACTGATCATCCTAAGGCCAATACAATGTTTGAGGTCAGTAAGGAGCCCAAAGTAAATCGAAAAAGGGCCTGATCTGAAAAAGAACTAGCAATGACTGCCATATGAAATAACTGCCATAAGCAAGGGCATTTGTAAGGGAATTGTAGATCTTTAAAGAAACAAAGAAAGGATGGATATAGAGCCTATCAAAAGCAAAAGAAGAAGAGATTTAGAACTGACGGGGAGTTTCAGGAGAATAGGGAGTGCAAACAGTGCCATAAGGCTGGTCATCTTGCAAAGGATTGCCCGCTCTTAAACGAGCCTGAAATAGTTTAAGTGAATGAAGTAGTAGAAACTTCTGATCCCTCAACTAGTCAGGGAAGACCAGATGTTTTGGAAGGCACGCTTAATGTCAAAAACATTCCAGTTAAAGTGCTGTTTGATATAGGCGCGTCACGAAGCTTCATTGCCAAGAATGCAGTTAAGAATTTGGATTTGAATTTGAAGAAGCTTAAAAAACAATGACTGTCCAAAATCCGGTTGGGGGTTCCATCGATCTCAGTTGGGTTTGTGGGGTACCTGTCTCTTTTTCCTGCTATGAATTCCCTACCATCTCCATCGTCATGAATTTTAAGGAGTTTGATCTTATATTGGGGTTGGATTGGTTAACCAAATATGAAGCTGAGGTTAGATGCACCGAGAGATTTGTTAGGGCAAAGATTAAATCAGGTGATTATATAACTATTCCTTGTGAAGGTCAGAATTCTAATAGAAAAGACTTCTGGGCAACTCTCGATGTTTCTCCAGCCCAAATAGAAATTATCCCTGAAGTCACAGAGAATATTCCTATCGTCAAGAATTATGCGGATGTGTTTGAAGAAGTTGTTCGCTTGCCTCCGCAGAGAGAAATAAATTTCAAGATTGCTTTGATTCTGAATACAAGGCCGGTAGTTCACGCTATTCGAAGAATGTCCATGAAAGAGAAAGAGGAATTAGACAATCAAACATGACAGCTAGTATGGAAGGGTCTGATCAGGCCTAGTTTCTCTGATTGGGGAGTAGCAGTGGTGTTTGTCCCAAAATCAGACGGTACTCTGCGACTATGTGTGGATTATCGCGATTTGAACAAGCAGACAATAAAGAACAAATATCCATTGCTGTGGATCGATGATTTATTGGATCGTCTGAATGGAGCACAAGTATTTTCAAGGATGGACATAGCTACAGGCTTCCATCAGCTTCGAATTGCCGAAGAGTATGTTCCAATGACAGCATTCAGAGGTCCCGACTTATTTTATGAGTGGTTAGTATTGCCGTTCGGCTTATGTAACGCTCCAGCATACTTCGTCGATTTGATGAATAGAGTGTTCAGAGGAGTTTTGAATAAGTTTGTTCTGGTTTTTATTGACGATATTCTAATCTTGTCTAAATCGAAGGCCGAACATGAAAAGCATCTGGAACAGGTTCTAGAAATTCTGAGACGGAATGTATTGAAAGCCAAACTGTCCAAATGCATATTCTGGCAAGATGAAGTGAAATTTCTGGGCCACATCGTATCAAAAGAAGGAATTGCTGTGGATCCAAGTAAAATCACAGCTATTCAAAATTGGAAACAACCCAGTACTCCTACAGAAGTCCGCAGTTTCTCGGATTGGCTAGTTATTACCGGAAGTTCGTTGAAAACTTTTCGAAGATATCTAGTCACTTAAAGAAGCTTACAAAGAAGCACTCAAAATTCAAATGGACTCCAGAAAGTGAGGAGGCTTTTGAAGAGATAAAGTTAAGACTAACGACTGCTCCAGTGTTAACCATTATCGACGGCAATCAGGATTTAAAAGTCTGGACTGATGCTTCTAGAGAAGGCCTTGGCGCAGTGTTAATGCAAAGGGGTCAAGTGATTGCTTATGCTAGCCGTCAGCTGAAGCCGCATGAGAAAAACTACGTAACTCATGATCTTGAGTTATTGGCTATCGTATTCGCCTTGAAAATCTGGAGACACTATCTTCTGGGTGAGAGATTTGAACTGTTTACAGATCACCAGTCGTTAAAGTATTTGTTCACCCAGAAAGTCTTGAATCTAAAGCAGCAACGTTGGCTAGAGTACCTTGCAGCATACGATTTTGAAATTATATACACTCCAGGGAAAGCCAATGTCGTAGCCTATGCGTTAAGCCGAAAGAATGAAATGATCGCCAGTTTTATTATCACGACTACATTGATAGATAAAATATCTGCTCTTCAGAAAGATGATCACTTCATTCAGAAGATCAGAGAGATAATTCAGAAGGGCGAACCCTCGAGTTTTCAGGTTGATAATGAAGGGATTCTAAGGCTGAAAGGTCGAATCTGTGTTCCTAACATTGCTGAGCACCGAAAGGAAGTTCTGGATGAATGCCACAAGTCAAAACTTAGTATCCACCTGAGAGTAAGCAAAATGTATAATGACATCAAGCGCACTTTCTGGTGGAAGTCGATGAAGAGGGACATTTCTTTATATGTTGGCCGATGCCCTACTTGCCAGCTAGTCAAAAGCGACCAACAGAAGCTGGCTGGATTATTGCAACCGCTAGACTTTCCTGACTGGAAGTGGGAACATATTTCCATGGACTTCATAGATGGTTTGCCCAGAACCAGAAAAGGGAATGACAGTATTTGGGTGATCGTAGATCGCTTCACGAAGACCGCCCATTTCATACCTGTCAGATCGAACAGAACTGCTTAAAGTCTGGCGTAGATATACTTCAAAGAAATTGTAAGGTTACATGTAGTGCCGCTCGGTATAGTTAGTGATAGAGATACAATATTTACTAGCAAATTCTGGGAGGCATTTCAAGTAGAGCTGGGAACAAAGCTGAACCTAAGAACCGCTTATCATCCTCAGACAGATGGTCAGACTAAGAGGGTGAATCGTATTTTAGAAGATCTATTGCAGGCTTGTGTTCTAGATTTCGGTGGATCACGGGAAGACCATCTGCATTTGGCTGAATTCTCATATAACAACAGCTACCAGGCGAGCCTGACAATGTCGCCATTCGAAGCGTTGTATAGTAGACCGTGCCGATCTCCTGCTTGTTGGGTCGAACCCGGTAATAGACTTGTGTTAGGGCCTGATATGATCCGAGAAGCTGCCGACAAAGTCGATTTTATCAAGAAACGATTACTGGCCGCTCAAAGCCGACAAAAGAGTTATGCCGATAGGAGAAGAAGGGATATATCATTTGCTGTTGGCGACTATGTGTATTTGAAAGTATCGCCGATGAGAAGAGTTATCCGGTTCGGTAAAACTGGAAAGTTGGCGCCCAAATTCATTGGTCCGTTTCCTATTCTGGAACGGATCGGAACTCTCGCTTATAGGGTTAAATTGCTTGATTGGTTGCCTGGAGTGCATGATGTATTTCACATATCTCAACTTCAAAAGCACGTTCATGATCCAGACTTGATCGTGGAAGAAGCAGCGCAACAGGATATTGAAATTACCCCCAGAATTGGCTGTGAGAAGAGAGCCGCTTAAGATTATCGGTAAAGAAACCAAAGAGCTGAGGAACAAGAAGGTTCACTTAGTCAAAGTGCAATGGAGTGGGGATCCGCGAGATTGTACTTGGGAAACTGAGGAGAGCATTCAGAAAGCCTATCCTAGATGCCGAGTGGATATCTTTGATTGACTCCGGTGCATGGTACATTTACCATACTTTGCATTACCCATTAGTTCTCTACTCCGTTGTTATTTTCTTTCCATGGATGTACATTTTTATTTCTATAGTCTGAATGCTTTTAAAAGAGTATAGAAATTGATTAGTATGTTTTTGAAAAGTTAAAAAACAATTTGATTTTTGTTTGTGTTGTGTGAAGTAGATTTGATTGATTAAAATTATTAAAATGATAGTTAATTTAATCAATAATAGAATGAATGGTAGGATTTATTCGATTATATCACACATTGAACTGATTAGAAAATAGATAGAAATATATACTTGTGCATTATATATATTTGAATAGGTAATTGGATAGCTGTTGAGTAAAGAATTTATTTGTGTGCCCGACAAATAGGTAAATCTTAATGAGTTGGATGCGAAATATTATTATATCAACTCCTGTGAATGCCATTGGATGCGGAGTGCTGGTTGTTCTATGTTTAATCATAAACGTCGCCATAGGATAGTAACAATTAATTTTGAACTACATTACATGGCATACTTCTTGAAGATAGGCATACTTCATCATATACCACATAAGCATTTGGAGCTTGTGTGATGAGGTGGAAGATTTACCATACGAGCGAGAGGCTTGTATGGCGATGACTATATATTACAGGTTGAACTGATGACTGACAAGGACTATTTAAATTATAACGATAAATTGCCAGATTAATAAGAAAAAACCCACACGGGTCTGGAGTTGACAATAATCACATCTCTCTAGTCATTAGATACGACACATGGACTATTTATTTCCCACACGGGACGAGGTGACGAGGATTTATCCTCTGGAGCAATTAAAATACACACTCCCTCAGGCTTTGACAAGGTGACGAGAATTTATTCTCTGGAGTTATTATCTATACACGCTCCCCTGTAAACACTAGAATATATCACTATAAATATGTGTATGCTTATTAGGATTTATTAGGTACCTTATACGGCCCAATAAGTTTCCAAACCTCTCCCCGTACAAAGGAGGTTATGGCGAAATTTTTCGAAAATACCGGGTGTTAGCCAAATTTTTGAAGAATTTGAAAATTCTCAGAAACTGAAAAGTTGGAGAATGGAAGCCAGATTGAACGTAGAGTTGATTAATCAAACCACTTTCGACTTTGTTCCATTTCGGGGATGAAAAGTTTTAAGTGGGGGAGATTGTAACGAGCCAGAAAATCTCAACCAATTTACAAATTTTAAATTGGCTAATATAATGGATTTTAAATATTTAAAATAAATATTTTAAATAATAAAGATGAAAAATGAGTTTGAATCAACAATTGAAAAGGAATATAATTAATTCTAATTATAAACAAGGCCTGAAATGGCGCGGTAGTTTCAAAATTTGAACGCAAACTTTGACTGACTGTACCGGGTGCAAAACAAAACGGATTTGAGTGAAACCAAAAATATTTAAATCTGTTAGTGAATACCTTTCTAACAAATCTGAAAAATCGAAGTTTCATAGCGGGATGCAAAAGTTATGGCCAAATGAATTTTCAGAAAGGTCGCTATGGAATTTATATAGCCCGTGAAATTGGCCATTTTGCAAACGACCTCGGAATTCGACGAAACCACTTTTGTTGGATCCGGGATGTGAAGTTATTTCTAGATTTCAAATTTCATAATTTTTGAAGCTAGTATGTGAGTGTGGCAAAAGAAAACGTGTTTTGGGTCAATTACAGTTAAATTGGATCGACCAGAAATGGGCCATTTTGCAAACAGTCTCAGAATTCGATGAATTTTGTTGCGACCGTATCGTCAAAACATAGCTAGATTTATTTTTCTGGAATTTTTCGAATCAATTGGTGGCTTTGGCAAATGGAAATGTACGTTCAAATCCAATATTGAATGTTTTATATTTTAATTTGAAGGAAAACTGACTGAATCAGTCGAATGGGCCTACGAAACATATCCCATTGTGTTCGGAATAGGGGTAAAATGCTAGAGATAACAATCGTTGGGTTTGATTTCGAGTTCGTTTAAGAAAACCCCAATTTTTGAATAAAAATATATATATCAACCAATAGGAAAATTCTTTCATAAATTAAATAAAATAAAATAAATAAAAAAACCCTTTTATTCTCCCCCGATCGACGGCGACTCGCGCTCCATACTTCCTGACAAAAAACCCGCCACCTAAGCCATCTACCAGCGCCGCCACCACCCTACCTCGACAGCGCCGACCCTCCTCTCCAGATCCGACCCACCTTCGCCATCTCCCTCCTCCCCATCGACGAGAACGAGACCCAGAAAGTTTCGAACTTCCCGCCGCCAGATCTCCTCCCTCCGACCACCGAACAGGCTGCGACCACCACCCCCTAGAGCGCCTCTCAAAGCTCTTTCGCGTGGCATAGCCCGATCGCCACCTCGCTTCAATGATTCGCCGAAAACCTTAAACCTAGTTTTGAACAGGTATACAGCTAATTTACTTTGAACTGATTTTTACACTTTTAAGTGTTGCAAACTTGTAAAAATCAATCTTTTTCGTTTCTTGACGAAATTTAGTGAAACAAGAGGCAGTGGACTCGTGTGGACGTCTTCTACATTCTAGAAGAGACCGCATATTTTTCTGAGCCTTCTGCTATTTTTGGTGGAGTGGAACCCAAGGTGAGATTTCTAAATTATAAACGATATGGAAAACGATGATGTATAAATTATATAGTCGATTTATGAGTTATATAAGCGTTGTACACCTCTTGTACAAGCGTTGTATAAGTTGTACGTTCGATGTATAAGTTATATATGCATTGTAAAAATTATATATGTGTTGAAATAGAAGTGAAATGCTATATATATATATATACACACGCCCCTCTTCCACAAACCATGGACAATATTTATTGGTTGTGATTGGTGTGAAAATTGATTGATAGTGAATGGTTGATTGGAATTGTTTATGGTTGATATTGATTGATTGTGGTTGAGAAATACCAGTTTGTGGTTGAGAAATATTTTGTTGAAACCACATAGGATTAGTTTGTGGAAATGGAAAAAATATACATGCCGCCTGCGTGCGAACTAGATGCATGATTCCCCATTGTCAAAAGCTGCGAGGCTATAAGGTAGAGCGAGGAACCGTACTAGGGACGGTCCCGGTTTTAACTACCCTGTCGTTATGCTGCCGAAATTTTGAATAATATTCATGTGTTAGAATTATTTTCATTTGTTGAAACTATATATATTCGTTGAATAGAAAACCTTCATGTGTTGAATTGAATCTCATTCGTTGAATTGAAATTCATGTGTTGAATGGTATTCGTGTTGTAAATATAAAAATCACATTTTTATCTATATATATAAACTAAAGAAAACCTTCATGTGTTGAATCGAAATTCATTTGTTGGATAGAAATTCATGTGTTGAATGGTATTCGTGTTGTAAATATAAAAATCACCTTTTTATCGATATAAATAAACTATAGAAAACCTTCATGTGTTGAATCGAAATTCATTCGTTCAATTGAAATTCATGTGTTGGATGGTATTCATATTTCGAAAGAAAGTGTTTTATAATAAAAATCCAATTTTTATCATCGATATGAACTATATAAAATAATCTTTTTTTGAAATAAATTGTTTTATAATAAAAATCCTATTTTTATCACCTATAGTAACTATATAAAATAGTCGAGTTTTGAAATAAATTGTTTTACATTAAAAATCACATTTTTATTATATACATGAATTGTTAAAAATGGTGAAGTGTTGAAATAGAAAACAGTTAGATAAAAATATCATTTTTATCAAATGTATGAAATTCATATGGTTTTGAAATCGAAGAATCGATATATATATATATATAGAATTGAAATATATCGAATAACGAAGCTGCAGTTCGTATTCTGAAACCGTGAATTCAAACGATTAGTGTGGGAGATCCGACCATCAGATTTTCCCGAAATCGAAACCGTTGGGTTCGCTTTGGAAATATCTTTCCAACGACACCAACTTTGTTAAAATCCAACGGTTGGATTGTTTGGAATGTTTAATTCAAATCTGAAGAAAAACAGCGCCAGAATCGATTATATATATATATATATATATATATATATTAAATCGAATAACGACGCTGTAGTTCATATTTTGAAATCGAAACTTCAAACGATTCGTGAGGGAGATCCGACCGTCGGATTTTCCCAAAACTGGAACCTTGGATTCGTTTTGAAAAGATCTTTCTAATGATGTAAATTTTGTGAAGATCCAACGGTTAGATTTTCAGATATGTGTAAATCAAATCTGAAGAAAAATAGCGCCACGGCCGCGTTATGGCCCGAAACGTCGTTTTGAATAAATTGGCTATTTTAAAATAAATAAAAATAGCGATAAATTGTTATAAAATATTATAAACGATATGGATGTGAAATTTAGTAACTAACTGAAGGTTGGCTAAGTCGAATGGTTTCTTGGGTATTGATCTTATGTTGGTTTCGGCCTTCGGGGTTAATATATGGGCAATCGTTCTCTTACTGATTGACGGTTAGTGACTAATGAACTGAAATGATGTGTGTGTATGGTAGTGTTGCACATGTTTATTATATGTGCGAGTTGCTCAGAAAGACCAGGTTTATCCCATTCTGAATAACTGAATCGACGATAAGAAATCGAAGATGAAGACGGTGGTCGAAGACCGGAGATCTTCACCTCGTTTGGATGGTAACCGAGGTCCTGATTGGGAGGCATCCCGAAATATGGATAATGAGTGGTGATCATCCAGACGAACGTGGTGATCGATGGGTTTGCGAGGTATATAGTGCCTCCGGTTTCGTTCAGACCCAGAACGGACTTGCAAATGGACAGTGTATCTGACATTGGAATTTATTCTGTGTGATTGATAGCCATCAGTTGCACGGTATGAATTGCCTGTGTGGCATGCTAAGATGCAGTGATCAGGGCTTCTGTTGAAAATCAAAGTCTTGTGTTGATGATCAAAGCCCCTCCTGTGTGGCGTAGCTTTGTGATTAACGTGAATTCGCGAACCTCACGCCCTGGTATGAACCAAAAACGGGAGAGGACATCAGGGAGGGCATGCGTTTCCTTCTAGATAGAAGTGGCATCAGTGGTTTTACACGCCCTGACGAGTTTGACTTATGTGGTTGTTGCTGTTGCGAGGCGCCTCGGTTATATCGGTCGATCCGGGACCGATGGAGCTATTCGTTGGCTCATTTACGCCCCAAAGGGCGGGGAAACACATTGTTCAGGCATTTTAATCCACATCGGTGGACCGGCCCTGACGATCCAAGGTTCGATGCGCTCTGACCCTGAGACATGGGCTAGATTGTCTCGAAGTCGGTAAGGACTATCTTTTTCCTTGGTTCATGACGGAAATCCAATTTCCAAATACGTGACTGTGCGGTTTTGATTGTATATATATGGCGACATGATATATGGTACCCATGCCGTCTATGATTGATAGTTACGATGGAAATTGTTTTTGAAACATATAAACACTAGTAACAATATCAAATGCTTTTGTTTTATTCGTATCAATCATATTTTTGCCATTATAATGTAAAACTCTATCCTCCGGTTTGCGTTGCATTGTGTGATGGGAACTGAGTCTTATTATGGCTACATTTTTACAAAAAAACATTGCGATGTTTAAAAGAAAGATTTGTTTTTAAAGCACTGGCAATCCAATGGAGTAAACTCGTTCCACGAAAGTGGCGTGTTCCAGTGATTAGCCATATTATGAATGTGTTGAGTAGATTTATCATACCAGTCCCATGACTGACTCGTAGTTTGTTTCACTTTCAAACTCGGGTGCCCCTTTTTCTACACGGGCAGCCTTGTATTCAGGTTTTAGCTGGCTTTCTCGGGATAGTTGGAGCTGAAGATGGATTCTATCATTTATCTCTTTTTATGCTGTTCGGCTCCTATTGTACATATTTTGTTTGTTTTCCGCTGTAGACATTTATGTAAAGCTGAACTGTATTTGTACTAAGTATGATCCTGTATACCGTGTAACCATGATGATTACGTTTATCCAGTATAATCTATTGTTCATTATCTGGTGTATTTATTTATTTATGTTCTGCTATTACCTATTTATGTGTTATATTCCAAGGATTACCCTTGCCACCGTCAGTACGGGGTTCGGGGTCGTCTTAAAAGCCGTGTTGATTAGATTGTTGCCATTTTGACATGAACGATATTTATATCGATTTTATTCATTTTTCAATGAATATTGAAAGTGATTTCAAAATTCGAATTAAATTGAAATTCGTATTAAATCGAAATGAATTGAAATTCGAATTAAATTGAAATGAATCGAAATTCGAATTAAATTGAAACTGAATTGAAATGATTTGAAATGAAATTAAAACGAATTTATATTGAAAAATTCAATCTTGATTTGAATTTGAAAAGGAAGTTGAAATCGTTTTGAAAACGAATTTAAACGATTTATAAAATAGGTTTTGAAAGGAAATCGACGAAGTATATATAATATATATATTATATATTTTAAATGGCCTGAATAGAACGCACCGCGCCGCGGTAGTACGCGAATTTGGACCATTGACTTCGAATGGATATTACGGGAGATCCGACCATCGGATTCTCCTAAAACCGGAACCGTTGGGTTCGTATCGAAAAGATCTTTCTAAGGATATTAGAAATTAGAAATCTAACGGTTGGATTTGGAATTATATCCAAATCAAATTTGGAAAAGGTCGCTGTAAGTGCAGTTCGATGGTCGATTATGGAAATCAACGGTACGGGCCTTGGTAAAGTTATTAAAAATAGTAATATTTTGTGTAAAATCATAAGAAATGATATGTGAAGAATTGGGATGAAAAATCCCAAATTTGAAAAGATAAAAATAGATTTTTATCGAAATGAACTAGTTTTGAACTAGAATTATAAACCATTTATTTTTGAAATAAATAAAGTGGATTTGAAATGGTTTTGAAAATAACCAGAAATTTCCAATAATTGAATTGGAGTAGATTTGAATCGAAATTGTCTTTGGAATATCTCGATGTTGGATTTCGTGATTATATAGATATTGTTATGGAACTTTGAAAGATATATTTATATCGTTAGTTCCAATACGATTTTTGTTGGTAGAATTTGATATTGAATATAACACGGTATATTTTCTATTCAGAGCCTTGTATTTAATATCAAATGTGATTTGGGTTTGTCGTGAATGGTGTCTTCATTAACACTCTTCTTGAGCCCAGTTGAGAAAAAGATTAAATCTTTTTATTTAGATTTAATGAAGTGTACCAATTAAATAAAATTTAATTGGAATTGAATTGGAATTGATTTTTGGGTTTATCGTGAATGGTGTTTTAAATAACACTTGTTCTTTAACCAGGTAATTAATGGAATGTGATTTTGGGTTTATAGTGAACCATGTTTTAAATGACATTGGTTCTTTAACCCAGTTAAAGATAGGATATTGATTTCTGTGAAGATTAAAACTAAGTGGAGTTTTAATGAATCTTTAATTAGATTGAAATACTCGAGAATGGGGTATCACCAGTTTTGCTCCAGGCAATAGTTAAATCTTTAATTAGATTTGAACGTTAAATGGTAATTAACTTTACCGATAACACCGTGGTGTTAGATATGGAGTATTACCAGTTTTGCTCCTTGGGATGAATAGGTTGGGATTGGGAAATAAAATAAATAATTACTTCGGTGTGGTTCATTAATCCCGACTAGTTGGATTTGATATCCAAAAGAAGATTAAAGAATAAATTTGAGGAATTTATCTTTGATAAAATTAATGGGAACCTATCCCTAAGAATGTGAAATTTAGCAACTAACTGAAGATTAGTTAAGATGAATGGTTTCCTAGGTATTGAACTGATGTTGGTTTCAGCCTTCGAGGTTAATATTTGGGCAATTGTTCCCTTACTAATTTACGGTTAGTGACTGATGAATTAGAATGAGGCGTATGTTGCGTTTGCGTAACACTTGTTTATTATATACGCGAGTTATTCAGAAAGACCGGGTTTTTCCCATTCTGAATAACTGATTCGATGTGGTGTTGAAGAGGAAGATGGTGGTTGAAGACCGGAGGTCTTCACGTCGTTTGGGCAATTACTGATGATCTTGATTGGGCTGTACACCCAAGAGGAGGGAATCAATTGGTGATCGTCCAGATGTACTTAGTGATCGATGGATATGTGAGGTTCAAGGTGCCTCCGGTTTTGTTTAGACCCAGAACGAACTTGCAAATGGACTATGTGTCTGACATTGGATTTTATTCTGTGTGATCGATTTCTATTAAATATATATCTATTTGGCACCAGAGAATTTATTCTCTTTCTTAACGTCCTTCTTTTAGACGTACGAGCTCAGGGGTTATATACCCATGGATATCAATCGCATGGAGTTAATTGCCTGTTTGGCATGCCTAAGTGGCAATATGATCAAGACTTCTGTTGAAAAGAAAAGTCTTGTGGTTGATGATCAAAGCACGGACTGTGTGGCATAGCTTTGTGTAGCTTTGATTCACGAGCCTCACACCTCGGTTGTGAAACAAAAATGGGAGAAGGATCCAGGGAGGGCATGCATTTCTTTCTAGCTAGTAGTTGTGTTAGTGCTTAAACTGGCTGACATTTATATACTTTTCACCTGTGTGGTTGTTGCTATTGCGAGGCGCCTCTGATATATCGGTGATTGTGTGGAGCCCATGGAGTCATTTGGCTCATTTACGCCCCAAAGTGCGGGGAAACGCAGTGTTCAGGCATTTTAATCCACATCGGTGGACCGACCCTGTGGCTCCTAGGTGCAGTTGCGGCTATAGCCTGAGACATGGGCTAGATTGTCTCGAATTCGGTGAGGACTATCTTTTGCCTCGGTTCACAGATGGAAATCCAGCTTCCAATACGTGATTTTGCGGTTTTATTTGTAGAGCCTAGTATGGTGACATAGTGGGACGGGGCACTTATGCCATCTATGATTGATACTTATGATTGATATTGTTTTATATACTGTGCACTTATAATAGTATCAAATGATTTGTTTTTAGCGTACCAAGCATTCTTGGCTATTATAAGGTAAAAACCCTATCCTCCAGTTTGTGTTGCATTGTGTGATGGGACCTGCGTCTTATAATAGCTCCATTGTTCTTTATTTAGCATTGCACTGTTGTTTTATGCACTGGTATTCTTGGGAGGAAACCCATTCCGTGTTGTACGGCGTGGTCCCTTGATTTACCTAATTTTAAAATAAAGATTAATAATTGTTTTTAGTTCTCACACCAGTCACATGACTGACCTAAAGTTTATTGTTTTAACCTAAACTCTGGGTGCCCCTATTTTCCGCAAGGGCAGCTAGTAGTTTTAGTTTTGCAGATTTATATTCACAGGATCCTGATTTACGGCCGGAACAATACTCGGAAAGCTCTGTATCCGCGTATTACTTCTAGTTGTGTATTGTATTAATTTCCGCTGTTATGTAATGTATTGTAATCTCTGATATTTATCGAATGTATATTATTTATTTATACTCTGTATATTCTTGTTTTCTGATGAATTGTTGTAATTAACAATGAAATGTTCTTCTGTCTGCGTTTTTTTTGTGCGTTGTTCTTAAAGTATCCGCTCTTTCCTTACCGGGGAAGTTATGGGTCCTTTCAGTTGGTATCAGAGCTTTGGTTTACAAAGCTCAGAGAATAAGACACATTAGAACCATACGAAAGAATTCATCAGATATTGGATTAGTAATATCCAATGGGAATGACTCGTTAGAGGATGGATCGTAGTATCCTAGAACGAGTGTGAAGAGTATATTTTTGAAAATGAAAACAAATTTTGTTTTGAAATTTCAATTGTTTTATACGTATTTGAATATTTATTTGTATTAGATTTGGACAATCCAGTATATAAAGATTTTATGTATACGTCTGATCTGCATGTATTCGAAGTTTTACTATACTGGATAGATATAGAATCACACTCTAGTCGCCCGGAGATGATTCTGATGATCGCTATAGTATGTACATCATCAGAATTTATATTCGAGTTTCGAAACTGGGATTTCTATATGATTCCAATTGACCGGTGTGAGAACCAAAATTAGATAGGGCTTATTGTTGTGATTTGGCATCAAAAATCTGATTTTTTGACTATATATCAAAATTATGAATTTGAAAAGCTAATCAACTAATTGATTGCTGGTTATGTTGTTTGATTATTGGTTGAGTAATTAAAATTTGAGCCAAATAGTAAATTGTATTGAAAATTTATCGCATTTGCATGCATGTACACGTACTTACATTGAACAGGTCATAGCAAGGAGGCTAGAGCAGAAGAATAAAATTGTTTGCCCGACAAATAGGTACATGTTTACCATAATTTACTGTTTTGTTTGAGTGATGATGATTTTATGAGTCGATTGCCTAGCCGCTTAGCTTTTTCTTTTTCTTTTGGATTGAAGAAGGCCATGGGAGGATATATGAAATATCCCCAAGTCCCTGGTGCAGGGGAGGTTATGGCGAAATTTTTCGAAAATTTAGGGTATTAGCCAAATTTTTGAAAAGTTCTTAGAAACTGAAAAGTTGAAGAACTTAAGCCGTAAAGAAAATAATGAAAGTTGAGTTGATTAGTTAAACAACTTTCGGCTTCGTTCCTTTTTGGGGACGAAAAGTTTTAAGTGGGGGAGATTGTAATAACACGGAATTCTGAGCCAATTTAAAATTTTTATTTTGGCTATTTTAATGAATTTTGATTATTTTAAATAATAACGACGAAAAATTTATTTTCGACGAAGTTAAAACGAATAAATTTATTTTAATTATATACGAGCCTGAAATGGAGCGGTAGTTTGAAATTTCAATTTCGAATTTCAAATGAATATACAGAATTCGTTTTAAGTCGGAATTGGACGAAACCAGAAATACCTAAATCTGTTTGACAATATCTTTCTAACGGATGTAAGAAACTGAGATTTCACTTTAGAAGTTGAAAGATATGTCCATTTTAAAATTCAGAAAAGTCGCTGTGGAATTTATATATATTTTAATATATATATATATAAAGGCCTTTGAAAATGGAAATTTTGCAAACGACCTCTGTTTTCGATAAAACCACTTTTGTTGGATCCAGGATGTCTAGTTATTTCTAGGTTTCAAGATTCATAATCTTCTGAATTAATATGTGAGCATGGCAGAGGAAAACGTGTTTTGACAGTTTCAGTTGATTTTAATCGACTGGAAAATGGCCATTTTTCAAACGGTCTCGGAATTTAACGAAATTAGTTTTGTTAGGACCGTATCTTCAATACGAAGCTAGAAAATATTTTTTTGGGATTTTTCGGGTTAGTATGTGACCCTAGTAAATTGAAATGTGCGTTCAAATTCAATTATATAGAGTTATATTTTGATTTTAATGAAAACTGATCGAAAAGTCGAGTCAGCCTGCGAAACATATCCCATTGTGTTCAGAAAGGGGGTACTTAGCTATTGGTGACAGTCGTTGGGTTCGATTTCGAGTTCGAAATATAAAGTTGATTTTTGAAATTTTAAAATAATAAAATAATATATATATATATATATATTATATCGTTTAAACCATCTCCCTTTGTTTCCATTTTCCCCCGATTGAATTTAAATCCCTAAATCAGAAAGAAAAAGGCGGTCCCCCTTTCCTCGTCGCCCCTTCCAGGCGTCGCGCCGACGCCGCCCCACCCCCATCAGCATCGCGGCACCCTCCTTCTTCTTCCCTTCTGCGCTCGCTCGCCTAAACCTCGACGCCCTCCTTCGAGAAAACCCACAAACCCTCCGCCCCCTTCTACGACGACGGTGAATGCCACTGCCCCCCCTTTCAGTCGACGGCGGTGAACCCATCCCCCTCCAAAAAAAAGGTAAAATTTAATTTTTATTTTATTTAATTCAGTTTCTTTTAATTATTTATTTTATTTAATACTGAAAAATAAAATGAGGGGTTTTATTTATATACGATAGCGAAGTGAGAAAGGTTTGCTTTTTATTTTACAGAAAGGTTTGATTTTTATCATGTGAAGAACAAAATAGAAATACGATTTTTATGGATATAGATTTGAAATAAAGATATGGCCTTTACTATGAAGTTAGATTTATAAAAATAGGATTTTTTATATAGGGATTAGCGAAGCAAAGATTTGATTTTTATAAAGTAAAAAGATTTGATTTTGTTCATGGAAATGTTAGAAATTTTTTTTGTATAACAGAAATAATAAAAATGCAATTTTTATATAGTAAAAATAGAAAAGGTTGGATTTTTATATTATATAGATAATAAAAATTCGATCTTTATATAAGAATTAGAAATATAAGAATATAATTTTTATATAGGAGGAAGCATTGTAAAAATATATGAAGAAGATATAAAAATATGATTTTTATTTATTGAAATAGCGTGATAAAAATATAATTTTTATTATATTACTAATGGTATAAACAAAGAATTTTTATCTATATAGTAGCGGTATAAAAATAGAATTTTTATATACATAGCAACAATATAAAAATGTGATTTTTATATATGTAGTGGCTACGGACAATGTAATTGACAAAAGGCGAGAGCGGCGAAGATTTCCTACATATGAAGAGTCGTGGCGTATGGTTTAGCTTTGGTGAGAACTCCTCACCTTTAATTTATTTCTAGTTTGAAATATATACTAGGATGCAGACGGAGTTTAGTAGCACCTGACACCCGTCGTCCACAGACCATGGATGACTTGTTTATTTGATTGCTGCGTTGTGAAATTTTATTGTGTGATGTGGAATAAATTAAAATATTTTATAGTGGAAAATATTTTATAGTTAAAAATATAATTTTTAACATGTATATGAAATAAATATTTATAAACAAATCGGACGATTTGTTTATATACACTGACTTGACTGATATTGATTGGGATGATAAATTTTACACATCGCCCAACTGCACAAATAAAATCAGTGTTTGTTGATTTGAAACCCCACACAGGTATTGGGATGATATTTGACATACACTAATCCCGATTGTTTAGTTGTATGTCAATTGATGGATTGACAGACTGTGTAAGCGTTAATTATTTATATTTAATGCTTATGCAGTTGTGTGGTGCACTCTGATGATGGTTGATTATTTATCGTTGCTGTTTATATACATGTGTTGTAGGGAATCCATATAATTAACGTTATATGTTAACTGATTGGGCCTCATTCCAATTTAGAAAATAAATTCATGTGTTGAATTGAAAATATATATATTCATGTGATGAATAGAAAATAAACTCATGTGTTGAATAGAATAAATATTCATGTGTTGAATAAAAGCCGTGTTGATTAGATTGACGCCATTTTGACGTGAACAATATTTATATCGATTTTATCCATTTTTCAATGAATATTGAAAGTGATTTCAAAATTCGAATTAAATTGAAATGAATTGAAATTCGAACTAAATCGAAATGAATTTTAATTCGAATTAAATTGAAATGAATTTAAATTCGAATTAAATTGAAATTAAATGGAAATCGATTGGAAATGAAATTAAAACGAATTTTTATTGAAAAATTCAATCTTGATTTGAATTTGAAAAGGAAGTTGAAATCGTTTGAAAATGAATTTAAACGATTTATAAAATACGTTTTGAAAGGAAAACGACGAAGTATATATAATATATATTATATATATTAAATGGCTGAATAGAACGCGCCGCGCCGCGGCAGTTCGCGAATTTCGACCATTGACTTCGAATGGATATTACGGGAGATCCGACCGTCGGATTCTCCTAAAACCGGAACCGTTGGGTTCGTATCGAAAAGATATTTCTAATGAATATTAGAAATTAGAAATCTAACAGTTGGATTTGGAATTATGTCCAAATCAAATTTGGAAAAGGTCACTATAAGTGCAGTTCGTTGGCCGTTGATGGAAATCGATTGTACGGGCCTTGATAAAGTTATTAAAAATAGTAATATTTTGTGTAAGATCATAAGAAATGATTTGTGAAGAATTGGGATGAAAAATCCCAAATTTGAATAGATAAAAATATATTTTTATCGAAATGAACTAGTTTTGAACTAGAATTATAAACCATTTATTTTTGAAATAAATAAAGTGGATTTGAAATGGTTTTGAAAATAACCAGAAATTTCCAATAATTGAATTGGAGTGGATTTGAATCAAAATTGTCTTTGGAATATTTCAATGTTAGATTTAGTGATTATACATATATTGTTATGGAACTTTGAAAGATATATTTATATCGTTATTTTCAATACGATTTGTGTTGGTCGTAGAATTTGATATTGAATATAAGCCGATATATTTTCTATTCAGAGCCTCGTATTTAATATCAAATGTGATTTGGGTTTGTCGTGAATGGTGTCTTCATTAACACTGTTCTTGAGCCCAGTTGAGAAAAAGATTAAATCTTTTTATTTAGATTTAATGAAGTGCACCAATTAAGTAGTATTTAATTGGAATTGATTTTTGGGTTTATCGTGAATGGTGTTTTAAATAACACTTGTTCTTTAACCCGATAATTAATGGAATGTGATTTTGGGTTTAGAGTGAACCGTGTTTTAAATGACATTGGTTCTTTAACCCAGTTAAAGATAGGATATTGATTTCTGTGAAGATTAAAACTAAGTGGAGTTTTAATGAATCTTTAATTAGATTGAAATACTCGAGAATGGGGTATCACCTGTTTTTCTCCAGGCGATAGTTAAATCTTTAATTAGATTTGAACGTGAAATGGTAATTAACTTTACCGATAACACCATGGTGTTAGATATGGAGTATTACCAGTTTTGCTCCTCGGGATGAATAGGTTAGGACTGGGAAATAAAATAAATAATTACTTTGGTGTGGTTTGTTAATCCCGGCTAGTTGGATTTGATATCCAAAAGAAGATTAAAGAATAAATTTAAGGAATTTATCTTTGATAAAATTAATGGGAACCTATCCCTAAGAATGTGAAATTTAGCAACTAACTGAAGATTAGTTAAGATGAATGGTTTCCTGGGTATTGGTCTGATGAGGGTTTCGGCCTTCGGGGTTAATATTTGGGGAATTGTTCCCTTACTAATTTACGGTTAGTGACTGATGAATTGGAATGAGGCATATGTTGTGTTTATGTAACACTTGTTTATTATATACGCGAGTTATTCACAAAGGCCGGGTTTACCCCATTCTGAATAACTGATTCGATGTGGTGTCGAAGAGGAAGACGGTGATTAAAGACCGGAGGTCTTCACGTTGTTTGGGTGGTTACTGATGATCTTGATTGGGCTATACACCCAAGAGGAGGGAATCATTTGGTGATCGTTCAGACGTACTTGAAAATCGATGGATATGCGAGGTACAAGGTGCCTCCGGTTTCGTTCGGACCCAGAACGAACTTGCAAATGGACTGTGTGTCTGACATTGGATTTTATTCTGTGTGATTGATTTATATTAAATATATATCTGTTTGGTGGTGGAGAATTTATTCTCTTGCTTAACGCCCTTCTCTGAGACGTATGAGCTCAGGGGTTATATATCGATGGATATCAATCGCATGGAGTGAATTTCTTGTGTGGCATGCCTAAGTGGCAATATGATCAAGGCTTCTGTTGAAAAGCAAAGTCTTGTGGTTGACGATCAAAGCACAGCCTATGTGACATAGATTTGTGTAGCGTTGATTCGTGAGCCTCACACCCCGGTTGTGAACCAGAAACAGGCAAAGGATCCAGGGACGGCATGCGTTTCTTTCTAGCTAGTGGTGGTGTCAGTGCTTAAACTGGCTGACATTTATATACTATTCACCTGTGTGGTTGTTGCTGTTGCGAGGCGCCTCGGATATATTGATGACTGTGTGGAGCCGATGGAGTCATTTGGCTCATATACGCCCCAAAGGGCAGGGAAACGCAGTGCTCAGGCATTTTAATCCACATTGGTGGACCAGCCCTATGGCTCCTAGGTGCAGTTGCGACTGTAGCCTGAGACATGGGCTAGATTGTCTCGAATTCGGTAAGGACTATCTTTTGCCTCGGTTCATAGATGGAGATCCAGCTTCCAATACGTGATTTTGCGGTTTTATTTGTAGAGCCTAGTATGGAGACACAGTGGGATGGGGCACTCATGCCGACTATGATTGATACTTATGACCGAAATTGTTTTATGCACTATGCACTTATAATAGTATCAAATGAATTGTTTTTAGCATACCAAACATTCTTGGCTATTATATGGTAAAAACCCTATACTCTGGTTTGTGTTGTATAGTGTGATGGGACTTGGGTCTTATAATAGCTTCATTGTTGTAACGACCCAGAAAATCCGAACCAATTTAAATTTTTTATTTTAAATAATTTGGTGGAAAAATGTGGCAGAAATTAAAATTTTCATTTTTAAATAATATTAAAGCCAATGAAAATAGTCAATTTTCAAACGATCTCTGTTTTCGACGAAACCACTTTTGTTGGAATCGGAATGTCAAATTATTGCTAGGTTTCGATTTTTAGAATTTTTCAAGTTAGTTTGTGAGCGTGACGAAAGAAACTGTGTTTTGTTCAATTAAGTTAAATTTGATCTACTAAAAAATAGCCATTTTTCAAAGAGTCTCAGAATTCGACGAAATTAGTCTTGTTAGAATCATATCGTCATAACGAAGCCAAATATTTTTTTTTGGATTTTTCTGAGTACGTATATGGCCTCAGTGAATTTATTTATGCAGACGAATTAAATTAATAAAGGATTTAATTATTAAATTTAAATAAGACAGGCCATAGACTGCCGTTTGAGCTGACGGGACCTGTCCCGTTGGATCCGGGACATGGGCTATTGGCTAGGGACACTTCCTGTTGGGCTGGATTCGAAGCGGTTAAGAAGATTTGGAATTAATTGTAAAAATACATTAAAAATAGTATAAAAATAGAAAAACCTAAAGAAAAAAATCACTATTCATCATCCCCTTCTGTAGATGCCACCCAACCAATTCAATGGCCGAAATTTCATCATCTTCCTCCTTTAATATCTCCTTCTTCTTTAAGAATTAGAACACACTCCTCATACCACTTCGAAGCTATCTCTCTCCTCTACGTTTCCATACCACCTGATCGTCCTCTGGTGCCACCATCAACGAGCCACACACCCCTAAACCCGCCGCCAAAAGTCCCGTCAGCCTCCCCCTAGGTCCCACCGAGTTGCCCCCTCTCCCATGCGCACGTTCGCCTTGCCGTGCTCTCCGACGCAGGGTCATCCGATCGTGCCAATTCGTCCCGGTTTGATCGCAAATTTGAGCCCTAGGATTGAACAGTGTAGTAAATATCGGCGGCCTCCATCTGAGTGTAGAAGAAAAGTTTATTTCTTTAATTAATTAATATAAATTGTTATTAACTTAATTAATTCGTAACTCATTCGTTTGAACTCGAAAATTTACAATTTGAGAACCGTTGTGATCGTATTGACAAGATCAACGACTCTGAACTGAAACGAGAAAATTCTAGACTGTTGGAATTTTGGATTAAATCACGAACGAATGTGAGATTTCTTTTTCTAAATTAATTAATTAATTTAATTTATTTGTTTGCGTTGTAATAATCACATGTTTATGTTTCAATTCTATTTTTGTTTCCGGCATGTTGATGATGGATTGAGATGTGTTGTAATGTATAGTTGTAGATCCATGTTTATTAATCATGCTAAGTTATCACTTGTGTTTATTTTGAATTGATCTATTTTATCAATTCAAAAATAAAAGAAATATGATTGTCACATATATTGTTACCACTCTTTGCCTCTTTTGAGTTGATCTATTTCATCAATTCAAACATAAAAAGAGATATGTTTTGTCATTTCATGTTATCACATTGAAAATGAACTTTATTTGTAGTGTTATGTTAACATATTAGTGAATGAACCTTATATCTAGCGTAGTGTTATCACATTGAAATCAAACCTTATAATTTGTGTGATGTCATGACATCGTAGTGGAGCCTTATTTTTAGCGCTACGTTAATGAAATGATATTTTATTTACATTTCTCTGTAAATAAAAGAAAAGGATCAAAATTTGATTAGCGAACATGAAATGATATTTTATTTACATTTCTTTGCAAATAAAGGAAAAAGATCAAAATTTGATTAGCGAACATGAAATGATATTTTATTTACATTTCTTTGTAAATAAAAGAAAAAGATCAAAATTTGATTAGCAAACATGAAATGATATTTTATTTACATTTCTTTGTAAATAAAAGAAAAAGATCAAAATTTGATTAGCGAACATGAAATGATATTTTATTTACATTTCTTTGTAAATAAAAGAAAATGATCAAAATTTGATTAGCGAACATGAAATGATATTTTATTTACATTTCTTTGTAAATAAAAGAAAAAGATCAAAATTTGATTAGCGAACATGAAATTAAATTTTATTCACATTTCTATGTAAATAAAGGAAAGAGGTCAAAACTTGAAATATGAAAAAAATGATTTTATTTACATTACATTTGTAAAAGAAAAAGGGTCAAAACTCGATTTTTTTAAGAGTGTTTTTGTTTACATTTCCTTTGTAAATAAAAAGAGCAAACTTAGTGATAGAAATTTATTCACATTTCTTGTATGCATAAAAATAACAATTTTGACGCTAGAATGTCATTCACATCCCTTATGTGAATAAAATGAACAATACTGGCAATGAACTTTTATTCACATTCCTTATGTGAATAAAAATGAACAAATGTAACGATGAAATTTTATTTACATTTTATATGTAAATAAAAAGAACAAATTTTGAGATGATATTTATTTACATTTTCTATGCAGGATAAAAAGAACAAAACATGACATAGAATTTTATTTACATTTCATCGTAAATATAAAAAGAACAAAACATAACCTTGAAACCTTATATACATTTTTCTATGTAAAGAAAAGTAGGAATTAAACATTGAAACATTATATACATTTTTCTATGTACATAAAAGTACAAATTAGCGATGAAATCTTATTTGCATTTTTCTATGTAAATAAAAGGGTAAAATTTAGCGATGCATATTACTTACATTTTTCTATGTAAATAAAAGGATAAAATTTAGCGATGCATATTATTAACACTTTTTCTATGTATTCTATTTAAATAAAAGGATAAAGTTTAGCGATTGAATTTTATTTACATTCCATATGTAGATAAAAAGAATAAATTTAGTTATAAGTAAAAATTTGGATCATTAGAAAAAGTACAAAAATTGATAATTGAAAGAACGAACATCTTATTTTCATTGTTAAAACAAGTAAGAAATAGTAAAAGTTATATTTATTTACATGTAGTGTAAATAAGTAAGAAATAGTAAAAGTATATTTACTTACATGTAGTATAAATAAATCAGAAATAGAATAAGTTATGTTTATTTACATGTAGTGTAAATAAATAAGGAATAGGAGATGTTTCATTTATTTATATGTAGTGTAAACAATAGAAAAAGGAAAAGTAACATTTATTTACATATAGAGTAAATAAATAAGAAAAGGGAAAAGGAACTTTATTTACAATTAGTGTAAACAAATTTGTATAGAAAAGGATCACGTTCATTCACATTTAGTGTAAATAAAACATAAATTCAGAAAGGGACATTTTATTCATATCTAGTGTTAATAAAATATGACAAAGAAAAGATTACATATTTTGTTTGTATTTCTAGGTGCAAACAAACATAGGAAGGAATTCTACTTTTTATTTGCAAAGTAGTTGCAAATAAAAACAGAAATATAAAATACAGTGCTATTTGGAGAAAACATGAATTAGAAAGAGCGATACTTTATTTACTTTTTAAATATGAATAAAAACATAGAGAAAAGAAAGGTATATTTCATTTGTATGTTAAAGGTAAATAAGAGCAGAGAAATATAAGTAATATTTTTATCTTCATTTTAGATGCGATAAAAAGGACGGGTTTTTATAGTTGAAATCACCAAACTATATAATTATATATATATAAACTATAAAATTAAAACGAAACGCACGCGATAGTTCGCATATCGGCAATCGTAACTTTAAACGATTATACCGAAAGATCCGACCGTTGGATTTTCCCAAAATTGGATCCGTTAGGACCACTTTGGGAAGAGCTTTCCAATGATACAAAAATTGTCAAAATCCGACGGTTAGATTTCAAGATATGTGTAAATCAAAATCTGGTAAAAACAGCGCCAGGGCAGCACACTGACCCAAAGCGTCGTTTTATTATTTTGAGCTACTTTTAAATAAATAAAAATAGCGATAAATAGTTATAAATAAATATTAAATGATTTAAATTATAACTATGCGACAATTGTTTGGAAAGACCGAGTTTAACTCATTCCAAATAATCGCACGATGATTAAATCAATGATATAAGAAGACGTTGGTAGAAGACTGAGACGACCCAAAATCACGTTCAGACGGAAACAAGGGTTATCTTTGGAATATAACACAAAAACATATAAAAGCAGAACAGAATTAAATAAACACACCAGATAATTAACAATAGAATATACTGGATAAAAGTAATCATCAGAGTTACACAGTATACAGGATCTTACTTAGTACAAATACAGTTCAGCTATACATAAAAGTCTACAGCGAAATGAAAAAAATATGTACAATAGGAGCTGAAAAGCATAAAAAGAAATAAATGATAGAATCCATCTTCAGCTCCAGCTATCCAGAAAGAACCAGCTAAACCTGAATACAAGGCTGCCCGTGCAGAAAAAGGGGCACCCGAGTTTGAAAGTGAAACAAACTACGAATCAGTCATGGGACTGGTATGAGAAATCCACTCAACACATATATAATTGGCTAATCACAGGACCACGCCACTTTCGTGGAATGGGTTTACCCCATTGGATTGCCAGTGCTTTTAAAACAAATCTTTCTTTTAAACGTCGCTATGCTTTTTATAAAAATGAAGCCGTTATAAGACTCAGTTCCCATCACACAATGCAACACAAACCGGAGGATAGAGTTTTTACCTTATAACAGCCAAAATATGATTGATACGAATAAAACAAAGGCGTTTGATATTATTGCTAGTGTTTACATGTTTTGAAAACAATTTCAAATCATAACTATCAATCATAGACGGCATTAATGCCCCATACCACTATGTCGCCATATATAGGTATACAATCAAAACCGCACAGTCACGTATTTGGAAATTGGATTTCCGTCATGAACCAAGGCAAAAGATAGTCCTTACCGAATTCATGACTCTCTAGCCCGAGCAACCGGAACAGCCGCAACTGCCCCTTGGAGCGACAGGGCCGGTCCACCCATGTGGATTATAGTGCCTGAACAATACGTTTCCCCGCCATTTGGGGCGCAAATGAGCCAATGAATGACTCCATTGGACCCGGATCGTCCGACCAAACCGAGGCGCCTCGCAACAGGAACAACCACATAGGTGAAAAGTATATAAATGTCAGGCCTGGTAGGTCACTGACACCACCCTAGCTAGAAAGAAACGCATGCCCTCCCTGAGGTCCTTCTCCCGTTTTAGGTTCATACCGGGGTGTGAGGCTCGCGAATTCACGTTATACACAAAGCTATGCCACACAGGCGGCACTTTGATCATCACCACAAGACTTTGCTTTTCAACAGAAGCCCTGATCACTGCATCTTAGCATGCCACACAGGCAATTCATGCCATGCGACTAATGTCCATCGATATACAACCTCTGAGCTCGTGCATTTCAGAGAAGGGCGTTAAGCAAAAGAATAAATTCTCCGCCGCCAAACAGATGTATATTTAATAGAGATCAATCGACACAGAATAAAATCCAATGTCAGACACACAGTCCATTTACAAGTCCGTTCTGGGTCTGAACGAAACCGGAGGCACTAGATACCTCGCAAACCCTTCGATCACCACGTACGTCTGGACGATCACCACTCATTATCCATATTTCGGGATGCCTCCCAATCAGGACCTCGGTTACCATCCAAACGAGGTGAAGATCTCCGGTCTTCGACCACCGTCTTCATCTTCGAATTTCAATCGTCGGTCAATTATTCGAAATGAGAATTAACTCAGCCTTTTCAAATAATTCACGCATATTTAGAATTTCAAATCAATTTATTTCAATGGTTAAATTATTCGACAACACCGATATTGTTCTTTAATGTAATTTTCACACCAAACACATTCAACCATCAAATACAACATAAATCGAGCAAATTCAGTTTATTTCCACTCCATATTGTTTATGGTACTTTATAATGATTTATCGCTGTTTTTATTTATTTTAAAATAGCCCTTTTATTCAAAACGACGCTTCGGGCCATAACGCGGCCGTGGCGCTGTTTTTCTTTAGATTTGATTTACACATATCTAAAAATACAACCGTTGGATCTTCACAAAATTTACATCGTTAGAAAGGTCTTTTCAAAACGAATCCAACGGTTCTAGTTTCGGGAAATTCCGACGGTCGGATCTCCCGGTACAATCGTTTGAAGTTTCGATTTCAAAATACGAACTGCAGCGTCGTTATTCGATTAAATATAATTATATATATATATATATAATCGTTTCTGGCGCTGTTTTTCTTCATATTTGAATTAAACATTCCAGACAATCCAACCGTTGGATTTTTACAAGGTTGGTGCCGTTGGGAAGATATTTCCAAGGTGAACCCGACGGTTGAGATTTGGGGA
This sequence comes from Allium sativum, assembly GCA_030737875.1. Taxonomy (NCBI): domain Eukaryota; kingdom Viridiplantae; phylum Streptophyta; class Magnoliopsida; order Asparagales; family Amaryllidaceae; genus Allium; species Allium sativum. Next base: position 1,002,361,401 of record CM060912.1, read on the forward strand.
AAATCCAATGGTCGGATTTCCCGCACTAGTTGTTTGAAATCACGGTTTCAAAATGTGAACTGCACGGCCACGTTTCGTTTTAATTTTATTTATATTTATATAATTATATAAATATAGTTCATTCAACAATTTCAATATCGTTTTCACTTCAAATATTTCACTAACGCCTTAAAATTTTGGAAAATTTCGCCATAACCTCCCCTGCACTGGGAGCATCGGGAAATCGCAAATAGCTTTCCCGGTCCTTCTAATCTCAAAAAGAAAAAGAAAAAGCCAAGCGGCTAGCCAACAGGCTCATAAAATCATCACCCAAACAAAACAGTAAATGTGTACCTATTTGTCGGGCACAAAATTTTATTCCTCTTCTCTAGCCCCTTTGCTATAACCTGTTCAATGAATATGCATGTACATATATATACTGTTCTTACCATTTATCATTTTCTATTCGACTTCATATTTGATTTCTATTTGGTTTAAAAACACCATTCATTCTAAAGTTACATACATAGGTGCAAATCATTTCATTAGCTAATTAATGAATATTTCAACTCATATATGTTTATTTTGAACAAGTGGCTATTTTAACACTTCACATTTCAACGATTCATGCATACAATAAAAATGTGATTTTTATTGTAAAACAATTCATTTCAAAACACTATTTTTCTATATAGTTCATATAGGTGACAAAAATAGGATTTTTATCACAAAACAATTTCTTTCAAAACGAGATTATTTTACACAGTTCATATAGTCGATAAAAGGTGACTTTTTATTATCAAACAATTTATTTCAAAACATGAATACCATTCAACACATGAATTTCTAATCAACAAATGAATATCAATTCAACACATGAAGGTTTTCTATTCAATGAATAAATATAGCTTAAGCAGATGAAAATAATTTTAACACACGAATATTATTCAAAATTTCGGCAGCATAACGGCAGGGTAGTTAAAACCGGGACCGTCCCTAGTACGGCTCCTCGCTCTACCTTAAAACCTCGCGGTTTTTGACAATGGGGAACATGCATCTAGTTCGCACGCAGGCGGCATGTATATATTTATTTCATTTCATTTCCACAAAACTAATCCTATGTGGTTTCAACCAAATATTTCTCAACCACAAATGGGTATTTTTCAACCACAATCAACCAATATCAACCAATATCAACCACAAACAATCCCAAACAACCATTCGCTATCAATCAATTTTCACACCAATTTCAATCAATAAATATCGTCCATGGTTTGTGGACGAGGGGCATATATATATATATATATATATATATATATATATATAGCGATTCACTTTTATTTCAACACATATATATATAGCTAGAAAAAGAAATTGAAGAGTGAGAAATTCTCACCGAATAGCTATCCAATACAACGACTCTTCCTTTATAGAAATCTTCGCCAATCTCGCCTTTTGTCGCTTTCGTTGCCCGTATTCTCTACATATGTAAAAATCGAATTTTTACTATGTTATTCAATATATAAAAATCGAATTTTTATTATGCTATTCAATATATAAAAATCGAATTTCAAAAATAAAGATTATATTTTTAATATTCCTATGATGTAAAAATTATATTTTTACTAATCTACTTAAACAAAATCATATTTTTACACCTCCTATATAGTAAAGATTATATTTTTAATACTTTAAAAATATAAAAATCATATTTTTCCTATGCTAAAAATTATATTTTTACATGAATAAAAGTCCTATATTTCCAATTTTTAAAATCGTATATTTTATCATATGAAAATCCTTACTTTTTACTTATATAAAAATCTTAACTTTTTACGGATAAAAATCTATATTTTCTGTTGCTAAAAATCTCTAAAAACTAATTACAGTAAAGTATAAAAATAATAAGATAAAAGAAAAGAAGGAAAGGAGAAAGAAAAAGGCTTACAGGTTTTCTCAGCGAAGAAGAAGGGGTGGTTTCACGTCAGGTGGCGGCGCGGGAGGTGCTGGAGGTGGGGCGGCCTTCAGTTCGTCGGCGGTGGAGGCGGTATGGGGTGATGGCAGTAGGTGCGGCGGCGCGATTTGGGGTTGCGATCTTGGATCGAACAGGGAGGAGAGGTGAACGGGGGAGAAGGAGAGGAGGGGGGAGACGATCGGAGGGGCGTGGTACAGGTATGGTCGACGGCGAAGGCGGGCGTCGGCAAGGGGATCCGCTCAGACGAAGTCAGGGGTTTTTGGTTTGAATGAGATTGCGAATGGTCAAGGGTTTTGACCAGAGAATATATATATATAATTTAAATAATATTTAATTCGTATACTTTTCGTTTAACACCACGAACTCAAAACGAATCCTAACGACTGTCGCCCATAGCTAACTACCCCCATTTCGAACACAATGGGATATGTGTCGTAAGCTGATTCTAACGTTTCGATCAATTTCCATTGAATTTAAAGTGTAATTCTTTACATATTCAATTTAAACGCACATTTCAATTAAGTGGGGCCACATACGAACTCGAAAAATTCCAGAAAAATATTTTCTAGCTTCGTATTAACGATACGGTCCTAACAAAACTAGTTTCGTCAAATTCTGAGACCGTTTGAAAAATGGCCAATTTCCAGTCGATTAAAATCAACTGAAACTGGTCAAACGTGTTTTCCTTTGCCACGCCCACATATTGATTCGAAAAATTATGAAATTTGAAACCTAGCAATAATTTGACATCACGGATCCAACAAAAGTGGTTTCGTCGAAATCCGAGGTCGTATGCAAAATGTCCATTTTTAAGGGCCTGAATTCCATAGCGACTATTCAGAATTTTCAACTGGACATATCTTTTGATTCCCGCTATGAAATTTCAATTTTTCAGATTCGTTAGAAAGGTATTCTCTAACAGATTTAAATACTTTTGGTTTCACTAAAATCCGAATTGTTTTGCACCCGGTACAGTCCGACAAAGTTTGAATTCAATTTTTGAAACTACAGCGCCATTTCAGGCCTTGTTTATAATTATAATTAATTATATTCGTTTTCAATTGTCGATTCAAACTCAGTTTTCATCGCCATTATTTAAAATATTTATTTTAAATATTTAAAATCCATTATTTTAGCCAATTTAAATTTTTTATATTGGTTTAGATTTTCTGGGTCGTTACAATCTCCCCCACTTAAAACTTTTCGTCCCCGAAAAGGAATAAAGTCGAAAGTGGTTTGATAAATCTACAATCATACAACAACCAATTTGTTTTTACCCTTCAAAAATATACTAATCAAATCCTATACTCTTTAAAAATCATTCAGACCATATAATTAAAGTGCACATCTTATGAAGAGAAAATAACAATAGAGTAGAGAATTGAATGGTAGTGCAAAGTAGGGTAAATGTACCTAGCACCGGAGTCAATCAGAGATAACTACTCGGCATCTGGGATAAGCTTTCTGAATGCTCTCCTCAGTTTCCCAAGTACAATCTCGCGGATCTCCACTCCATTGCACTTTGACTAAGTGAACCTTCTTGTTCCTCAGCTCTTTGGTTTCTTTGCCGATAATCTTTAGCGGCTCATGTCTCACGGCTAATTCTGGAGTAATTTCAATGTCCTGTTGAGCTGCTTCTTCCACGATCAAGTCTGGATCATGAACGTTCTTTCGAAGTTGAGATATATGAAATACATCATGAACTCCAGGCAACCAATCAGGCAGTTTGATCCTGTAAGCGAGAGTTCCGATCCGTTCCAGAATAGGAAACAGACCAATGAATTTGGGCGCTAACTTTCCAGTTTTACCGAACCGGATAACTCCTCTCATCGGCGATACTTTCAAATATACATAGTCACCAACTTCAAAGGATATATCTCTTCTTCTTCTATCGGCATAGCTCTTTTGTCGGCTTTGAGCGGCGAGTAATCGCTTCTTAATAAAATCGACTTTGTCGGCAGCTTCTCGAATCATATCGGGACCCAACACAAGTCTATTTCCAGGTTCGACCCAACAAGCAGGAGACCGGCAAGGTCTACCATACAATGCTTCGAATGGCGACATTGTCAGACTCACCTGGTAGCTGTTATTATAAGAGAATTCAGCCAAATGCAGATGGTCTTCCCATGATCCACCGAAATCTAGAACACAAGCCCGCAATAGATCTTCTAAAATGCGATTCACCCTCTCAGTCTGACCGTCTGTCTGAGGATGATAAGCGGTGCTTAAGTTTAACTTCGTTCCCAGCTCGACTTGAAATGCTTCCCAGAATTTGCTAGTGAATATTGTATCTCTATCACTGACTATACTGAGCGGCACTCCATGTAGTCTAACTATTTCCCTGAAGTAAATCTGCGCCAGACTCTGAGCGGTTCTATTTGATTTGACAGGTATAAAATGGGCGGTCTTCGTGAAACGATCTACGATCACCCAAATACTGTCATTTCCTTTTCTGGCTCTGGGCAGACCATCAATGAAATCCATAGAAATATGTTCCCACTTCCAACTAGGAACTTCTAGCGGTTGTAATAATCCAGCCAATTTCTGTCGGTCGCTTTTAACTAGCTGGCAAGTAGGGCATCGGCTAACGTATATTGAAACGTCTCTTTTCATAGCCTTCCACCAGAATGTTCTTTTGAGATCGTTATACATTTTGGCCACACCAGGATGGATACTCAGCTTGGACTTGTGACACTCGTCTAACACTTCCCTCTTTAGCTCAAGAACGTCAGGAACACAAATCCTTCCTTTTAACCTCAAGGTCTCGTCGTTATCTATTTGAAAACACGAGGGTTCGCCTTTCTGAATCCTTTTGATCATATCCTTAATAAAGTTATCCTCCTTCTGAAGAATAGATATTTTGTCAATCAAGGAAGTCGTGATAATAAAGCTGGCGATCATTACATTCTTTCGGCTCAGAGCATCGGCCACGACGTTGGCTTTTCCAGGAGTATATATAATTTCAAAGTCATATGCGGCAAGAAACTCCAGCCAACGTTGCTGCCTCAAATTCAAGTCCTTCTGAGTGAACAGATATTTTAACAACTGATGATCTGTAAATAGGTCAAATCTCTCACCCAAAAGATAGTGTCTCCAGATTTTCAAAGAGAATATGATAGCTAATAACTCAAGATCATGAGTTATATAGTTTTTCTCGTGCGGCTTCAGTTGACGGCTAGCATAAGCAATCACTTGACCCCTTTGCATTAACACTGCCCCAAGGCCTTCTCTAGAAGCATCAGTCCAAACTTTCAAATCTTGGTTGCCATCTATGATGTTTAACACTGGAGCGGTCGTCAATCTTAACTTTAGCTCTTCTAAAGCCTCCTCACTTTCTGGAGTCCATTTGAACTTAGAATGCTTCTTTGTAAGCTTCGTTAAGTGACCAGATATCTTCGAAAAGTTTTTAACGAACTTCCGGTAATAGCTAGCCAATCCGAGAAAACTGCGGACTTCAGTGGGGGTACTGGGCTGTTTCCAATTCTGAATAGCTGTGATTTTGCTTGGGTCCACAGCGATTCCTTTTTTCGATACAACATGGCCCAGAAAATTCACTTCATCTTGCCAGAATATACATTTGGAAAACTTGGCTTTCAATACATTCCGTCTCAGAATTTCTAGAACCTATTCCAAATGCTTTTCATGTTCGGCCTTTGATTTAGAGAAGATTAGAATATCGTCAATGAAAACCAGAACAAATTTATTCAATACTCCTCTGAATACTCTATTCATCAGATCGACGAAGTAAGCTGGAGCGTTACATAAGCCGAATGGCATTACTAACCACTCGTAGAATAGGTCGGGACCTCTGAACGCTGTCATTGGAACACACTCTTCGGCAATTCGGAGTTGATGGAAGCCTGTAGCTAGGTCCATTCATGAAAATACTTGTGCTCCTTTTAATCGATCCAACAAATCATCAATCCGCGGCAATGGATACTTGTTCTTTATTGTCTGTTTGTTCAGATCACGATAATCCACACATAGCCGTAGAGTACCGTCAGATTTTGGGACAAAAACCACTGCTGCTCCCCAATCAGAGAAACTAGGCCTGATCAGACCTTTCCATACCAGCTGCCTTGTTTGATTGTCTAATTCCTCCTTCTCTTTCAAGGACATTCTTCGAATAGCGTGAACTACTGGCCTTGCATTGGGAATTAAAGCAATTTTGAAATCTATTTCTCTCTGCGGAGGTAAGCGAACAACTTCTTCAAACACATCCGCATTGTTCTTGACGACAGGAATGTCTTTGATGAGGTCAGGAATATTTTCTGAGGCTTCTGGGGTATTTTCTATTTGATGTTGGGCCTTCACAAGGTATGGTTATATAATTTCCCAATTGTGCTTTTGCCTTTACAACTCTCTCGGCGCATCTAACCTCTGCTTCATATTTGGTTAACCAATCCAATCCCAGAATAAGATCGAATTCATTAAAATTCATGACGATAGAGATAATAGGGAATTTATAGCAAGAAAAAGAGACAGGTACTGCACAAATCCAACTGAGATTGATAGAACCTCCGACCGGATTCTAGACAGTCATTGGTTCCTTGAGCTTCCTCAAGTTCAAATCTAGTTTCTTAGCGGCACTCTTTGAAATAAAGCTTCGCGACGCTCCTGTGTCAAACAATACTTTAACTGGAATGTTTTTGATAGTAAGCGTGCCTTCTAAAACATCAGATCTTCTCTGATTATCTGAGGGTGCTGAGGTTTCTGCTACTTCATTTATTTGAGACTCCTTGGTTGCCTTTAATAGCCGGCAATCCTATCTTACATGGCCAAACCGATGGCAAATGCTGCATTCTCTAGTCTCTTGAAACTTCTTAATAGACTTAGATCCTTCCTTTCTTTGTTTCTTTAGAGATCGGCAACTTATCGAGAGATGTCCTTGCTTATTGCAGTTAGAGCATAAAGTTGTCGTTACTGGTTTCTTTTCAGATTTGGCCCTTTTTCTCTTGGCACTGGCCTTCTTACTGACCTCAGACCTCTTACTGGCTTCTGGAATATCAGTTTCAGACTCAATTTTATTACTAGAGCTGACTTCCTCTTCGTACTGTAGCATACCTTTCTTATCTAGATCTTCATACTGATAAGCCATATAAATCATTTCTGAAAAAGGGAGCTTCACATGCCTCAATACTTTATTCTGGTACTTCCTTTGAAGCCCATTGATAAATCTCAAATTCTTCCTCTTCAGGTTTTGAATTAGATGAGGAGCAAAGTGAGAAAGTTCATTGAATTTCTTATGATATTCGGGAATTGTCATGTCTCCTTGTATCAGATAAGAAAATTCATCACATAGTCGCTCGATCGCTTCGGGAGGAGTAAATCTTTCCAAGAAAATCACTTTGAATCTATCCTAGGTGATATCACCTTCTGGATTATCCTTAACAACAGAATCCCACGAGAACAAAGCTTCATCCTTGAGTGCCCAGGAGGCCAGTAATCTTTTCTGGTCATCCCTCAGCTTTAATGCTTCGAAGATTTTCTCAGCCGAACGAATCCAAGCTTGTGTCTTCATAATAGATTCTTCACCAGAGAACGGTATTCCACCCATATTTGGATATTTGATTAATAGGGCCTCAATATCCGGTTCTGCATTCCTTCTGCTTCTGACACTCATTTTCTAGTACTTCTGCAAATGGCAGATCAAGTGTCAGGTCACAGAAAAGGTAGTTTAAAATATAGAAACACATACTTCAAATGTGAACGTGTCTATCAAGGTGTAATTTCATTCTGCTTTACTCATACTAGGATATTACTGATCCTATCAGTATAGAGTTACCCGTCCTAGAACACTACTGGTTCCATTTCTGACGAGTTCGTTCAAATGTTATATTCCAGAACTAAGCTTAACCAAAGCTCTGATACCATGTTGAGACGACCCGAAATCCCGTTCAGACGGAAACAAGGGTTATCTTTGGAATATAACACAAAAACATATAAAAGCAGAACAGAATTAAATAAATACACCAGATAATGAACAATAGAATATACTGGATAAAAGTAATCATCAGAGTTACACAGTATACAGGATCTTACTTAGTACAAATACAGTTCAGCTATACATAAAAGTCTACGGCGGAAATGAACAAAATATGTACAATAGGAGCTGAACAGCATAAAAAGAAATAAATGATAGAATCCATCTTCAGCTCCAGCTATCCAGAAAGAACCAGCTAAACCTGAATACAAGGCTGCCCGTGTAGAAAAAGGGGCACCCGAGTTTGAAAGTGAAACAAACCACGAGTCAGTCATGGGACTGATATGAGAAATCCACTCAACACATATATAATTGGCTAATCACAGGACCACGCCACTTTCATGGAACGGGTTTACCCCATTGGATTGCCAGTGCTTTTAAAACAAATCTTTCTTTTAAACGTCGCTATGCTTTTTATAAAAATGAAGCCGTTATAAGACTCAGTTCCCATCACACAATGCAACGCAAACCGGAGGATAGAGTTTTTACCTTATAACAGCCAAAATATGATTGATACGAATAAAACAAAGGCATTTGATATTATTGCTAGTGTTTACATGTTTTGAAAACAATTTCAAATCATAACTATCAATCATAGACGACATTAATGCCCCATACCACTATGTCGCCATATATAGGTATACAATCAAAACCGCACAGTCACGTATTTGGAAATTGGATTTCCGTCATGAACCAAGGCAAAAGATAGTCCTTACCGAATTCGTGACTCTCTAGCCCGAGCCACCGGAACAGCCGCAACTGCCCCTTGGAGCGACAGGGCCGGTCCACCGATGTGGATTATAGTGCCTGAACAATACGTTTCCCCGCCCTTTGGGGCGTAAATGAGCCAATGAATGACTCCATCGGACCCGGATCGTCCGACCAAACCGAGGCGCCTCGCAACAGCAACAACCACATAGGTGAAAAGTATATAAATGTCAGGGCTAGTAGGTCACTGACACCACCCTAGCTAGAAAGAAACGCATGCCCTCCCTGAGGTCCTTCTCCCGTTTTAGGTTCATACCGGGGTGTGAGGCTCGCGAATTCACGTTATACACAAAGCTATGCCACACAGGCTGCGCTTTGATCATCACCACAAGACTTTGCTTTTCAACAGAAGCCCTGATCACTGCATCTTAGCATGCCACACAGGCAATTCATGCCATGCGACTAATGTCCATCGATATACAACCTCTGAGCTCATGCGTTTCAGAGAAGGGCGTTAAGCAAAAGAATAAATTCTCCGCCGCCAAACAGATGTATATTTAATAGAGATCAATCGACACAGAATAAAATCCAATGTCAGACACACAGTCCATTTACAAGTTCGTTCTGGGTCTGAACGAAACCGGAGGCACTAAATACCTCGCAAACCCTTCGATCACCACGTACGTCTAGACGATCACCACTCATTATCCATATTTCGGGATGCCTCCCAATCAGGACCTCGGTTACCATCCAAACAAGGTGAAGATCTCCGGTCTTCGACCACCGTCTTCATCTTCGAATTTCAATCGTCGGTCAATTATTCGAAATGAGAATTAACTCGGCCTTTTCAAATAATTCACGCATATTTAGAATTTCAAATCAATTTATTTCAATGGTTAAATTATTCGACAACACCAATATTGTTCTTTAATGTAATTTTCACACCAAACACATTCAACCATCAAATACAACATAAATCGAGCAAATTCAGTTTATTTCCACTCCATATTGTTTATGGTACTTTATAATGATTTATCGCTATTTTTATTTATTTTAAAATAGCCCCTTTATTCAAAACGACGCTTCGGGCCATAATGCGGCCAGGGCGCTGTTTTTCTTCAGATTTGATTTACACATATCTAAAAATCCAACCGTAGGATCTTCACAAAATTTACATCGTTAGAAAGGTCTTTTCAAAACGAATCCAACGGTTCTAGTTTCGGGAAATTCCGACGGTCGGATCTCCCGGTACAATCGTTTGAACTTTCGATTTCAAAATACGAACTGCAGCGTCGTTATTCGATTAAATATGATTATATATATATATATATATATATATATATAATCGTTTTTGGCGCTGTTTTTCTTCATATTTGAATCAAACATTCCAGACAATCCAACCGTTGGATTTTTACAAGGTTGGTGCCATTGGGAAGATATTTCCCAGGCGAACCCGACGGTTGAGATTTCGGGAAAATCCAATGGTCGGATTTCCCGCACTAGTTGTTTGAAATCACGGTTTCAAAATGCTAACTGCACGGCCACGTTTCGTTTTAATTTTATTTATATTTATATAATTATATAAATATAGTTCATTCAACAATTTCAATATCGTTTTCACTTCAAATATTTCACTAACGCCTTAAAATTTTGGAAAATTTCGCCATAACCTCCCCTGCACCGGGAGCATCAGGAAATCGCAAATAGCTTTCCCGGTCCTTCTAATCTCAAAAAGAAAAAGAAAAAGCCAAGCGGCTAGCCAACAGGCTCATAAAATCATCACCCAAGCAAAACAGTAAATGTGTACCTATTTGTCGGGCACAAAATTTTATTCCTCTTCTCTAGCCCCTTTGCTATAACCTGTTCAATGAATATGCATGTACATATATATACTTTTCTTACCATTTATCATTTTCTATTCGACTTCATATTTGATTTCTATTTGGTTTAAAAACACCATTCATTCTAATGTTACATACATAGGTGCAAATCATTTCAATAGCTAATTAATGAATATTTCAACTCATATATGTTTATTTTGAACAAGTGGCTATTTTAACACTTCACATTTCAACGATTCATGCATACAATAAAAATGTGATTTTTATTGTAAAACAATTCATTTCAAAACACTATATTTCTATATAGTTCATATAGGTGACAAAAATAGGATTTTTATCATAAAACAAATTCTTTCAAAACGAGATTATTTTACACAGTTCATATAGTCGATAAAAGTTGATTTTTTATTATCAAACAATTTATTTCAAAATATGAATACCATTCAACACATGAATTTCTAATCAACAAATGAATATCAATTCAACACATGAAGGTTTTCTATTCAATGAATAAATATAGCTTAAGCAGATGAAAATAATTCAAACACACGAATATTATTCAAAATTTCGGTAGCATAACGGCAGGGTAGTTAAAACCGGGACCGTCCCTAGTACGGCTCCTCGCTCTACCTTAAAACCTCGCGGTTTTTGACAATGGGGAACATGCATCTAGTTCGCACGCATGCGGCATGTATATATTTATTTCATTTCATTTCCACAAAACTAATCCTATGTGGTTTCAACCAAATATTTCTCAACCACAAATGGGTATTTTTCAACCACAATCAACCAATATCAACCACAAACAATCCCAAACAACCATTCGCTATCAATCAATTTTCACACCAATTTCAATCAATAAATATTGTCCATGGTTTGTGGACGAGGGGCGTATATATATATATATATATATTTATTTATTTATATATAGCGATTCAATTTTATTTCAACACATATATATATAGCTAGAAAAAGAAATTGAAGAGTGAGAAATTCTCACCGAATAGCTATCCAATACAACGACTCTTCCTTTATAGAAATCTTCGCCAATCTGGCCTTTTGTCGCTTTCGTTGCCCGTATTCTCTACATATGTAAAAATCGAATTTTTACTATGTTATTCAATATATAAAAATCGAATTTTTATTATGCTATTCAATATATAAAAATCGAATTTCAAAAATAAAGATTATATTTTTAATATTCCTATGATGTAAAAATTATATTTTTACTTATCTACTTAAACAAAATCATATTTTTACACCTCCTATATAGTAAAGATTATATTTTTAATACTTTAAAAATATAAAAATAATATTTTTCCTATGCTAAAAATTATATTTTTACATGAATAAAAGTCCTATATTTCCAATTTTTAAAATCGTATATTTTATCATATGAAAATCCTTACTTTTTACTTATATAAAAATCTTAACTTTTTACAGTTAAAAATCTATATTTTCTGTTGCTAAAAAACTCTAAAAACTAATTACAGTAAAGTATAAAAATAATAAGATAAAAGAAAAGAAGGAAAGGAGAAAGAAAAAGGCTTACAGGTTTTCTCAGCAAAGAAGAAGGGGTGGTTTCACGTCAGGTGGCGGCGCGGGAGGTGCTGGAGGTGGGGCGGCCTTTAGTTCGTCGGCGGTGGAGGCGGTGTGGGGTGATGGCAGTAGGTGCGGCGGCGATTTGGGGTTGCGATCTTGGATCGAACAAGGAGGAGAGGTGAACGGGGGAGAAGGAGAGGAGGGGGGAGACGATTGGAGGGGCGTGGTGGAGGTATGGTCGACGGCGAAGGCGGGCGTCGGCAAGGGGATCCGCTCAGACGAAGTCGGGGGTTTTTGGTTTGACTGAGATTGCGAATGGTCAAGGGTTTTGACCAGAGAATATATATATATATATATATATATATATATAATTTAAATAATATTTAATTCGTATACTTTTCGTTTAACACCACGAACTCAAAACGAATCCTAACGACTATCGCCCATAGTTAATTACCCCCATTTCGAACACAATGGGATATGTATCGTAAGCTGATTCTAACGTTTCGATCAGTTTCCATTGAATTTAAAGTGTAATTCTTTACATATTCAATTTAAACGCACATTTCAATTAAGTGGGGCCACATACGAACTCGAAAAATTCCAGAAAAATATTTTCTAGCTTCGTATTAACGATACGGTCCTAACAAAACTAGTTTCGTCAAATTCTGAGACCGTTTGAAAAATGGCCAATTTCCAGTCGATTAAAATCAACTGAAACTGGTCAAACGTGTTTTCCTTTGCCACGCCCACATATTGATTTGGAAAATTATGAAATTTGAAACCTAGTAATAATTTGACATCACGGATCCAACAAAAGTGGTTTCGTCGAAATCCGAGGTCGTATGCAAAATGTCCATTTTTAAGGGCCTGAATTCCATAGCGACTATTCAGAATTTTCAACTGGACATATCTTTTGATTCCCGCTATGAAATTTCGATTTTTCAGATTCGTTAGAAAGGTATTCACTAACAGATTTAAATATTTTTGGTTTCACTAAAATCCGGATTGTTTTGCACCCGGTACAGTCCGACAAAGTTTGAATTCAATTTTTTAAACTACAGCGCCATTTCAGGCCTTGTTTATTATTATAATTAATTATATTCGTTTTCAATTGTCGATTCAAACTCAGTTTTCATCGCCATTATTTAAAATATTTATTTTAAATATTTAAAATCCATTATTTTAGATAATTGAAAATTTTTAAATTGGTTCAGATTTTCTGGGTCGTTACAAAGACCGACGATCTTCATATCGAATGGACGACGACTACTGATGCCTTGGACTGACTTGCTCCCAAGACGGGGTTGAAGCAGTAGTTGTCCGGACATATGTGTTGGTCGTGCGGATAAGCTAACGCCTCTTAGGTGTCTCCGGACATATAGTATTGAACTTAGTTCAGTCGTTGGAAAATTAATTCTGATGATGATCATGACATCATCGGTGTTCATGTAATAACCCAGAAAATCTGGGTCAGTTTAAAATTTTTATTTTGGCAATTTTAGTGAATTTTGATTATTTAAAATGAATTATTTTAAATAATATCGACGAGAAATTTTATTTTGAATATATTCGACGTATATATTATATACGTCCTCGTTAGAATATAAATATTTATATATAATTATAAATAGAATTGAAAATGGCGCGGTAGTTCGATAATTCGATTTCAAACTTCAATTGAATGTACCGGGTGCAAAACAATCCGGATTTTAGTGAAACCAAAAATAATGGAATCTAATAGTGAATATCTTTCCAACGAATCCGACAAATCCAGATGTCATAGCGGGAATCAAAAGATATGTCCAGTTGAAAATTCTGAATAGTCGCTATGGAATTCAGGCCCTTAAAAATGGACATTTTGCAAATGACCTCGGATTTCGACGAAACCAGTTTTGTTAGGTCCATGATGTCAAGTTATTGCTAGGTTTCAAATTTCATAATTTTTCGAATCAATATGTGAGCGTGGCGAAGGAAAACGCGTTTGACCGGTTTCAGTTGATTTTAATCGACTGGAAATTGGCCATTTTTCAAACGGTCTCAGAATTTGACGAAACTAGTTTTGTTAGGACCGTATCGTCAATACGAAGCTAGAAAATATTTTTCTGGAATTTTTCTAGTTAGTATGTGACCCCGGTAATTTGAAATGTACGTTTAAAATTCAATATAATGATTTAAATGTAAATTCAACGGAAAGTGATTGCAACTATCGAATCAACCTACGATACATATCCCATTGTGTTCGGAATGGGGGTAAAACGCTATGGGCGACAGGCGGTGGGCCTCGTTACGAGGTCATATGTAAAAGTCAACTATTAGCAAATAAAAAAAAAATATCTCTTCCTCACCCCTTAAAACCTTCTGCCCCCCCACCCCCCGATCATTCATCTTCGAATCAAAATAAAAAAAAAGAAAAAAAAACGAACGAAGATCGATCTCCTTCCCCGTCGATCGCGCCACCGCCCTCCACCCTGCCTCGCACCCTCTCTCCCCGCCTCCTTCTTCTTCCTGCTCTCCTCCTTCCCCCAAGGCGCCGCGACGGCGAAACCCCCCCCCCCCCCAAGCGCCATTGAGCACCGCGATGCCCCCCTCGCCTGACCTCCACCGTGCCGCCATCAACCCGCGACCCCTCACCGCCCAGACCCCCTCTGAGCCGCCGACGAGCCCCCCTGTAAGTTCCTAAACTGTTTTTTTTATTTATTTACTTTAAACTGTTTTTTTATTTTATTTTATTTTACTATGAAAACTGATTTGTTAAAGATTTATAAACTAATTTTTTTCAGATTTAAAAACTGATTTTTAATTTGAACTTTAAAAAGAAAAAGATTAGACTTTTAAATAAGGAAAGTTAGGATCTTTAATTGTATAACGTTGGGTTTTTATATGATAAAAGTTGTGACTTTTAAACTAGAAAAGATTCGATTCTTCGAATTAAAAATATGATTTTTATATGTTGAACTTCGAATTAAAAATATGATTTTTATATGTTGAACTTCGAATTAAAAATATGATTTTTATATGTTGAACTTCGAATTAAAAATATGATTTTTATATGTTGAACTTCGAATTAAAAATATAATTTTTTATATGTTGAACTTCGAAATAAAAATATGATTTTTATATGTTGAACTTCGAATTAAAAATATGATTTTTATATATTGAATAGCAAAGTAAAAATTCGATTTTTATATATTGAATAGCAAAGTAAAAATTCGATTTTTATATATTGAATAGCAAAGTAAAAATTCGATTTTTATATATTGAATAGCAAAGTAAAAATTCGATTTTTATATATTGAATAGCAAAGTAAAAATTCGATTTTTATATATTGAATAGCAAAGTAAAAATCCGATTTTTATATATTGAATAGCAAAGTAAAAATTCGATTTTTATATATTTAATAGCAAAGTAAAAATTCGATTTTTATATATTGAATAGCGAAGTAAAAATTCGATTTTTACATATGTTGTGGCTATGGGCAACGAAGACGATGAAGATGCGATAGAGATGAAGATTTCTATCAATGAAGTGCCATGGAGCTAGGATAGCTATATGTGAGAACTCCTCACCTTTCAATTTAATTTTTCTAGTTATATATATATACTAGGATGCAAACGGTGCTTAGTAGCACTCGACACCCGTCATCCACAGACCATGGATGGCTTGTTTGGTTGTGTAGTTAGTTATATGATTTGATTTGAATTTGGTTGTTTGGTGAATTTGATTGACGTGTGAATGGCGTGGGCCTTCACTAGACCGGGGATAAGGCTAGGCCTCGTCCCGTTTCTAGTATCGTGCCGTTATGCCGCCGAAATTTTCTAAAATATGTTAGAAAAATAAAAATATCATTTTATTGTGTAAATGAATTGAATAGAAATTCATAGGTTGAAATAAAATGTTTTATCGTTAAAAATATATTTTTTAACGTGAATGTGAATAAATGAATAGTTATAAACAAATCGGCCGATTTGTTTGTATATACACTGATTTGACTGATATTGATTGGGTCGATAAATTTTACACATCGCCCAACTGCACAACTAAAATCTGTGTTTGATTGTTTGAAACCCTACACGGGTGTTGGGATGAAATATGAATTTCACTCATCCTGATTGATTAAATATGTCGATCGATTGATTGACAGGCTGTTATAAGCGTTGAATATCTATATTTGATGCTTATACAGTGTAGTGCACTTTGGTTGATGGTTGATTATTTTCAATGCTATTATATACATGTGTTGTATGAAAATCCATATAATTAATTTTATATGGTAATTGATTGGGCCTCATTCCAGTTTTGAAAAAGAAATATTTGAAAAAGAAATATTTGAAATAGAATATTTGAAAATATAGAAATTTATGAAGCCGTGTTGATTAGATTGACGCCATTTTGACGTGAACGATATTTATATCGATTTTAAACGATTTCGAAATGAATTGAATTGAAAACGATTTCGAAATGAATTGAATTGAAAACGATTTCGAAATGAATTGAATTGAAAACGATTTCGAAATGAATTGAATTGAAAACGATTTCGAAATGAATTGAATTGAAAACGATTTCGAAATGAATTGAATTGAAAACGATTTCGAAATGAATTGAATTGAAAACGATTTCGAAATGAATTGAATTGAAAACGATTTCGAAATGAATTGAATTGAAAACGATTTCGAAATGAATTGAATTGAAAACGATTTCGAAATGAATTGAATTGAAAACGATTTCGAAATGAATTGAATTGAAAACGATTTCGAAATGAATTGAATTGAAAACGATTTCGAAATGAATTGAATTGAAAACGAATTCGAATTGAATTGAAAGCGAAGTGAAATGAATTCAAATTGAATTGAAATTTGAATTGAATAGAAATGGATTTTAAAACGAATTTATAAAGAAGAATTCAATTTTGATTTGAATTGAAATGGAAGTTGAAAATGTTTTTGAAACGAATTCAAAACTATTTATATAATTCGTTTTAAATAGAAATCGACGATATATATATTATATATATTATATATATAATATAATGGCCTGAATAGAACGCGCCGCGCCGCGGTAGTTCGCGAATTTCGACCATTTATTTCAAACGGGCATTACGGGAGATCCGACCGTCGGATTCTCCTAAAACCGGAACCGTTGGGTTCATATCGAAAAGAGCTTTCTAACGAATATTAGGAACTTGAAATCTAACGGTTGGATTTGGAATTATGTCCAAATCAAATTTGAAAAAGGTCGTTGTAAGTGCAGTTCGATGGCCTTTGATGGAAATCGACTGTACGGGCCTTGATAAAATTATTAAAAATAGTAATAATTTGTGTAAAATCATAAGAAATGATTTAGAAAGGATTGGGATGAAAAACTCCATATTTGAAAGGATAAAAATAGATTTTTATCGAAATGAACTAGTTTTGAACTAGAATTATAATTCTATTTATTTTTAAATAAATAAATTGAATTTGAAAAGGGTTTTAAAAATAACCAAAATTTCCAATGATTGCATTGGAGTGGATTTGAATCGAAATTGTCTTCGGAATATTTCGATGTTGGAATTCGTGATTATACAGATGTTGTTATGGAAATTTAAAGATATATATTTATATCGTTATTTCCAATACGACATTTGTTAGTCGTGGAATTTGATATTGAATATAAGCCGATATATTTTCTATTCACAGCCTTGTATTGAATATTAAATGTGATTTGGGTTTGTCGTGAATGGTGTCTTCACTAACACTGCTCTTGAACCCAGTTGAGAAAAGACTAAATCTTTTTATTTAGATTTAATGAAGTGTACCAATTAAACAATATTTAATTGGAATAGAATTGATATTGATTTTTGGGTTTATCGTGGACAGTGTTTTAAATAACACTTGTTCTTTAACCCGATAATTAATGGAATGTGATTTTGGGTTTATCGTGAACCGTGTTTTAAATGACACTGATTCTTTAACCCAGTGAAAGATTAAAACTAAGTGGAGTTTTAATGAATCTTTAATTAGATTGAAATGATCGAAAATGGAGTATCACCAGTTTTGCTCCAGGCGATGGTTAAATCTTTAATTAGATTTGAACGCGAAATGGTAATTGAATTTACCGATAACACCGTGGTGTTAGATATGAAGTATTACCAGTTTTACTTCATGGGATGAATAGGTTGGGATTGGGAAATTGAAATAAATGATTACTTCGGTAAGGTTCGCTAATCCCGACTAGTTTGAATTGAGATTCAAAAATAGAATAAAGAATAAATTCAAGGAATTTATCTTGGATAAAATTAATGGGAACCTTTCCCTATGAATGTGAAATTTAGAAACTAACTGTCGGTTAGCCAAGCAGAATGGTTTTCTGGATATTGATCTGATGTTGGTTTCGGCTTTCGAGGTTAATATTTGGGGAATTATTCTCTTGATTAATTTACGGTCAGTGACTAATGAATTGGAATGAGGCGTATGTTGTGTCTGTGTAACACTTATTTAAAATATACGCGAGTTATTCGGAAAGACCGGGTTTATCCCATTCTGAATAACTGATACGACGATAAGTCGAAGATGAAGACGATGGTCGAAGACCGGAGGTCTTCACGTCGTTTGGGTGATAACTGATGATCTTGATTGGGCTGTACACCCAAGAAGATGGAAACAGTTGGTGATCGTCCAGACGTACTTGGAGATCGATGGATATGCGGGGTACTAGGTGCCTCCGGTTTCGTTCAGACCCAGAACGGACTTGTAAATGGACTGTGTGTCTGACATTGGATTTTAGTCTGTGTGATTGATCTCTATTAAATATATATCTGTTTGGCGGCGGAGAATTTATTCTCTTTCTTAACGCCCTTCTCTGAGACGTACGAGCTCAGGGGTTATATACTGATGGATATCAAACGCATAGAGTCAATTGCCTGTGTGGCATGCCTAAGTGGCAATTGATCGAGGCTTCTGTTGAAAAGCAAAGTCTTGTAGTGATGATCGAAGCACGGCCTTTGTGGCGTAGCTTTGTGTAACGTTTACCTTGCGTGTTTCACACCCGGTATGAACCAAAAACGGGAGAGGACCTCAGGGAGGGCATGCGTTTCCTCCTAGCTAGAAGTAGCGTCAGTGGTTTTACACGCCCTGACGAGTTTGACTTATGTGGTTGTTGCTGTTGCGAGGCGCCTCGGTTTGATCGGACGATCCGGGTCCGATGGAGTCATTCGTTGGCTCATTTACGCCCCAAAGGGCGGGGAAACGCAGTGTTCAGGCATTTTAATCCACATCGGTGGACCGGCCCTGACGATCCAAGGGTCACTCGAGCTCTGATCCTGAGACTCGGGCTAGGCAGTCTCGAATCGGTTGAGGACTATCTTTTGCCTCGGTTCATAGACGGAAATCCAATTTCCAAATACGTGACTTTGCGGTTTTATTTGTAAACCTATATATGGCGACATAGTGGCATGGGACGCTCATGCCGCCTATGATTGATACTTATGATTTGAAGTTGTTTTATACACTATGCACTGACTATAGTATCAAACGATTTGTTTTAACCGTACTAAGCATGTTTGGCTATTATAAGGGAAAACCCTATCCTCGGCTGCGTTGCATTGTGTGATGGGACCTGGGTCTTATAATAGCTTCATTTTTAGAAAAGCATTGCGTTGTTTACTTATATGCACTGGTATTCTTGGGAGGAAACCCGTTCCGTGTTATACGGCGTGGTCCCTTGATTTACCTATCTTAAAAATAAAGATTTACAACTGTTTTAGTTCTCACACCAGTCACATGACTGACCTGGAGTTTATTGTTTTAACCTAAACTCTGGGTGTCCTTATTTTGACACGGGCAGCTAGTAGTTTTGGTTTTGCAGATTTATATTCACAGGATCCTGGTTTACAGCTGGAACGATATCCGGAAAGCTTTGTATCCGTATATCTCATTCTAGTTGTGTATTGTATTATTTTCCGCTGCTATGTATTTAAATGTAATTTAAATCTCTGATATTTCTGTGTAATATTCATTGTTACTCTGTATATTCTTGTAATCTGATGCATTGTTGTAATATACAGTGAAATGTTCTTTTATATGCGTTCTGTTTTGTCGTGTTCTCAAACGATAGGGCGTTTCGAACGGCCTGGATCGGTTTAGCGACTGGTTCGGACCGAGCGAAATTCCTTGCCGTCACAGTTGGTATCAGAGCTTTGGTTTACAAAGCTAGAGAACAAGACACATTAGAACCGTACGAAAGAATTCATCAGATATTCGATTAGTAATATCCAATGAGAATGACTCGTTAGAGATAGGATCAGTAGTATCCTAGAACGAGTGTGAAGAGTATATTTTTAAAATGAAAGTCAAATTTGTTTTGAAAATCTAAATCAACTATTCGTATTTGATTATTTATTTATATTGATTTGGACAGTCCAGTGTATAAAGA
The DNA here is from genome assembly GCA_030737875.1 of Allium sativum. Taxonomy (NCBI): domain Eukaryota; kingdom Viridiplantae; phylum Streptophyta; class Magnoliopsida; order Asparagales; family Amaryllidaceae; genus Allium; species Allium sativum. The sequence continues at coordinate 1,002,381,841 of CM060912.1, forward strand.
TTTTGCATATACGCCTTGCAAACGTGTATTCGAAGTTTTAATATATTGGATAGATATAGATTCACACTCTAGTCGCCCGAAGGTGATTCTGATGATTGTAGCTACATCATCAGAATTAATATTCGAGAGTCGAAGGTGTGATATTTATATACTTCCTATTGACTGGTGTGAGAACCAAAATTAGATAGGGCCTATTGTTGTGATTTGGCATCAAGAACATGATTTTTGTATATGTATTAAAATTATGAATTTGAAACTCTAATTCAATAATTGATTGATGTTTGTGTTGTTTGTTTATTTGTTTGCTAATTTTGAACTATTATGCCTAATTGAGTCAAATATTGAATTTTATTGAAAATTGGTTGCATTTGCTTGCATTTACATATATATCATTGAACAGGTCATAGCAAGGAGGCTAGAGCAGAGAATAAAATTTGTTTGCCCGACAAATAGGTACATATTTACTACATAATTTACTGTTTTGTTTGGGTGATGATGATTTTATGAGCCTATTGGCTAGCCGCTTTGCTTTTTCTTTTTCTTTTTGAGATCTGAAGGACCGGGGAAGCTATTTGAAATTCCCCGATGCTCCCGGTGCAGGGGAGGTTATGGCGAAATTTTTCGAAAATTTAGGGTGTTAGCCAAATTTTTGAAATTTTGAAAATTCTCAGAAACTGAAAAGTTGGAGAATGGAAGCCAGATCGAACGTAGAGTTGATTGATCAAACCACTTTCGACTTTGTTCCTTTTCGGGGACGAAAAGTTTTAAGTGGGGGAGATTGTAATAACCCGGAAAATCTGGGCCAGTTTAAAAATTTTATTTTGGCAATTTTAGCGAATTTTGATTATTTAAAATGAATTATTTTAAATAATATCGACGAGAAATTTTATTTTGAATATATTCGACGTATATATTATATACGTCGTCGTTAGAATATAAATATTTATATATAATTATAAATAGAATTGAAAATGGCGCGGTAGTTCGATAATTCGATTTCAAACTTCAATTGAATGTACCGGGTGCAAAACAATCCGGATTTTAGTGAAACCAAAAATAATGGAATCTAATAGTGAATATCTTTCCAAAGAATCCGACAAATCCAGATGTCATAGCGGGAATCAAAAGATATGTCCAGTTGAAAATTCTGAATAGTCGCTATGGAATTCAGGCCCTTAAAAATGGACATTTTGCAAATGACCTCGGATTTCGACGAAACCAGTTTTGTTAGGTCCGTGATGTCAAGTTATTGCTAGGTTTCAAATTTCATAATTTTTCGAATCAATATGTGAGCGTGGCGAAGGAAAACGCGTTTGACCGGTTTCAGTTGATTTTAATCGACTGGAAATTGGCCATTTTTCAAACGGTCTCAGAATTCGACGAAACTAGTTTTGTTAGGACCGTATCGTCAATACGAAGCTAGAAAATATTTTTCTGGAATTTTTCTAGTTAGTATGTGACCCCGGTAATTTGAAATGTACGTTTAAAATTCAATATAATGATTTAAATGTAAATTCAACGGAAACTGATTGCAACTATCGAATCAACCTACGATACATATCCCATTGTGTTCGGAATGGGGGTAAAACGCTATGGGCGACAGGCGGTGGGCCTCGTTACGAGGTCATATGTAAAAGTCAACTATTAGCAAATAAAAAAAAATCTCTTCCTCACCCCTTAAAACCTTCTGGCCCCCCCCCCCCCCCGATCATTCATCTGCGAATCGAAATAAAAAAAAAAGAAAAAAAAACGAACGAAGATCGATCTCCTTCCCCGTCGATCGCGCCACCGCCCTCCACCCTGCCTCGCACCCTCTCTCCCCGCCTCCTTCTTCTTCCTACTCTCCTCCTTCCCCCAAGGCGCCGCGACGGCGAAACCCCCCCCCCCCCCCAAGTGCCATTGAGCACCGCGAAGCCCCCCTCGCCTGACCTCCACCGTGCCGCCATCAACCCGCGACCCCTCACCGCCCAGACCCCCTCCGAGCCGCCGACGAGCCCCCCTGTAAGTTCCTAAACTGTTTTTTTTATTTATTTACTTTAAACTGTTTTTTTATTTTATTTTACTATGAAAACTGATTTGTTAAAGATTTATAAACTAATTTTTTTCAGATTTAAAAACTGATTTTTAATTTGAACTTTAAAAAGAAAAAGATTAGACTTTTAAATAAGGAAAGTTAGGATCTTTAATTGTATAACGTTGGGTTTTTATATGATAAAAGTTGTGACTTTTAAACTAGAAAAGATTCGATTCTTCGAATTAAAAATATGATTTTTATATGTTGAACTTCGAATTAAAAATATGATTTTTATATGTTGAACTTCGAATTAAAAATATGATTTTTATATGTTGAACTTCGAATTAAAAATATGATTTTTATATGTTGAACTTCGAATTAAAAATATAATTTTTTATATGTTGAACTTCGAAATAAAAATATGATTTTTATATGTTGAACTTCGAATTAAAAATATGATTTTTATATATTGAATAGCAAAGTAAAAATTCGATTTTTATATATTGAATAGCAAAGTAAAAATTCGATTTTTATATATTGAATAGCAAAGTAAAAATTCGATTTTTATATATTGAATAGCAAAGTAAAAATTCGATTTTTATATATTGAATAGCAAAGTAAAAATTCGATTTTTATATATTGAATAGCAAAGTAAAAATTCGATTTTTATATATTGAATAGCAAAGTAAAAATCCGATTTTTATATATTGAACAGCAAAGTAAAAATTCGATTTTTATATATTGAATAGCAAAGTAAAAATTCGATTTTTATATATTGAATAGCGAAGTAAAAATTCGATTTTTACATAAGTAGTGGCTACGGGCAACGAAGACGACGAAGATGCGATAGCGATGAAGATTTCTATCAATGAAGTGCCGTGGAGCTAGGATAGCTATATGTGAGAACTCCTCACCTTTCAATTTAATTTTTCTAGTTAGATATATATACTAGGATGCAGACGGTGCTTAGTAGCACCCAACACCCGTCATCCACAGACCATGGATGGCTTGTTTGTTAAATTGTTTGGTTGTGTAGTTAGTTATATGATTTGATTTGAATTTGGTTGTTTGGTGAATTTGATTGACGTGTGAATGGCGTGGGCCTTCACTAGACCGGGGATAAGGCTAGGCCTCGTCCCATTTCTAGTATCGTGCCGTTATGCCGCCGAAATTTTCTAAAATATGTTAGAAAAATAAAAATATCATTTTATTGTGTAAATGAATTGAATAGAAATTCATAGGTTGAAATAAAATGTTTTATCGTTAAAAATATAATTTTTAATGTGAATGTGAATAAATGAATAGTTATAAACAAATCGGCCGATTTGTTTGTATATACACTGATTTGACTGATATTGATTGGGTCGATAAATTTTACACATCGCCCAACTGCACAACTAAAATCTGTGTTTGATTGTTTGAAACCCTACACGGGTGTTGGGATGAAATATGAATTTCACTCATCCTGATTGATTAAATATGTCGATCGATTGATTGACAGGCTGTTATAAGCGTTGAATATCTATATTTGATGCTTATACAGTGTAGTGCACTTTGGTTGATGGTTGATTATTTTCAATGCTATTATATACATGTGTTGTATGAAAATCCATATAATTAATTTTATATGGTAATTGATTGGGCCTCATTCCAGTTTTGAAAAAGAAATATTTGAAAAAGAAATATTTGAAATAAAATATTTGAAAATATAGAAATTTATGAAGCCGTGTTGATTAGATTGACGCCATTTTGACGTGAACGATATTTATATCGATTTTAAACGATTTCGAAATGAATTGAATTGAAAACGATTTCGAAATGAATTGAATTGAAAACGATTTCGAAATGAATTGAATTGAAAACGATTTCGAAATGAATTGAAATCAAAACGATTTCGAAATGAATTGAATTGAAAACGATTTCGAAATGAATTGAATTGAAAACGATTTCGAAATGAATTGAATTGAAAACGATTTCGAAATGAATTGAATTGAAAACGATTTCGAAATGAATTGAATTGAAAACGATTTCGAAAGGAATTGAATTGAAAACGATTTCGAAATGAATTGAATTGAAAACGATTTCGAAATGAATTGAATTGAAAACGATTTCGAAATGAATTGAATTGAAAACGATTTCGAAATGAATTGAATTGAAAACGATTTCGAAATGAATTGAATTGAAAACGAAGTGAAATGAATTCAAATTGAATTGAAATTTGAATTGAATAGAAATGGATTTTAAAACGAATTTATAAAGAAGAATTCAATTTTGATTTGAATTGAAATGGAAGTTGAAAATGTTTTTGAAACGAATTCAAAACTATTTATATAATTCGTTTTAAATAGAAATCGACGATATATATATTATATATATAATATAATGGCCTGAATAGAACGCGCCGCGCCGCGGCAGTTCGCGAATTTCGACCATTTATTTCAAACGGGCATTACGGGAGATCCGACCGTCGAATTCTCCTAATACCGGAACCGTTGGGTTCGTATCGAAAAGAGCTTTCTAACGAATATTAGGAACTTGAAATCTAACGGTTGGATTTGGAATTATGTCCAAATCAAATTTGAAAAAGGTCGTTGTAATTGCAGTTCGATGGCCTTTGATGGAAATCGACTGTACGGGCCTTGATAAAATTATTAAAAATAGTAATAATTTGTGTAAAATCATAAGAAATGATTTAGAAAGGATTGGGATGAAAAACTCCATATTTGAAAGGATAAAAATAGATTTTTATCGAAATGAACTAGTTTTGAACTAGAATTATAATTCTATTTATTTTTAAATAAATAAATTGAATTTGAAAAGGGTTTTAAAAATAACCAAAATTTCCAATGATTGCATTGGAGTGGATTTGAATCGAAATTGACTTCGGAATATTTCGATGTTGGAATTCGTGATTATACAGATGTTGTTATGGAAATTTGAAAGATATATATTTATATCGTTATTTCCAATACGACATTTGTTAGTCGTAGAATTTGATATTGAATATAAGCCGATATATTTTCTATACACAGCCTTGTATTGAGTATCAAATGTGATTTGGGTTTGTCGTGAATGGTGTCTTCACTAACACTGCTCTTGAACCCAGTTGAGAAAAGATTAAATCTTTTTATTTAGATTTAATGAAGTGTACCAATTAAACAATATTTAATTGGAATAGAATTGATATTGATTTTTGGGTTTATCGTGGACAGTGTTTTAAATAACACTTGTTCTTTAACCCGATAATTAATGGAATGTGATTTTGGGTTTATCGTGAACCGTGTTTTAAATGACACTGATTCTTTAACCCAGTGAAAGATTAAAACTAAGTGGAGTTTTAATGAATCTTTAATTAGATTGAAATGATCGAAAATGGAGTATCACCAGTTTTGCTCCAGGCGATGGTTAAATATTTAATTAGATTTGAACGCGAAATGGTAATTGAATTTACCGATAACACCGTGGTGTTAGATATGAAGTATTACCAGTTTTACTTCATGGGATGAATAGGTTGGGATTGGGAAATTGAAATAAATGATTACTTCGGTAAGGTTCGCTAATCCCGACTAGTTTGAATTGAGATTCAAAAATAGAATAAAGAATAAATTCAAGGAATTTATCTTGGATAAAATTAATGGGAACCTTTACCTATGAATGTGAAATTTAGAAACTAACTGTCGGTTAGCCAAGCAGAATGGTTTTCTGGATATTGATCTGATGTTGGTTTCGGACTTCGGGGTTAATATTTGGTGAATTATTCTCTTGATTAATTTACGGTCAGTGACTAATGAATTGGAATGAGGCGTATGTTGTGTCTGTGTAACACTTATTTAAAATATACGCAATTTTTTCGGAAAGACCGGGTTTATCCCATTCTGAATAACTGATACGACGATAAGTCGAAGATGAAGACGATGGTCGAAGACCGGAGGTCTTCACGTCGTTTGGGTGATAACTGATGATCTTGATTGGGCTGTACACCCAAGAAGATGGAAATAGTTGGTGATCGTCCAGACGTACTTGGAGATCGATGGATATGCGGGGTACTAGGTGCCTCCGGTTTCGTTTAGACCCAGAACGGACTTGTAAATGGACTGTGTGTCTGACATTGGATTTTAGTCTGTGTGATTTATCTCTATTAAATATATATCTGTTTGGCGGCGGAGAATTTATTCTCTTGCTTAACGCCCTTCTCTGAGACGTACGAGCTCAGGGGTTATATACTGATGGATATCAAACGCATAGAGTGAATTGCCTGTGTGACATGCCTAAGTGGCAATTGATCGAGGCTTCTGTTGAAAAGCAAAGTCTTGTAGTGATGATCGAAGCACGGCCTTTGTGGCGTAGCATTGTGTAACGTTTACCTCGCGTGTTTCACACCCGGTATGAACCAAAAACGGGAGAGGACCTCAGGGAGGGCATGCGTTTCCTCCTAGCTAGAAGTGGCGTCAGTGGTTTTACACGCCCTGACGAGTTTGACTTATGTGGTTGTTGCTGTTGCGAGGCGCCTCGGTTTGATCGGACGATCCGGGTCCGATGGAGTCATTCGTTGGCTCATTTACGCCCCAAAGGGCGGGGAAACGCAGTGTTCAGGTTTTTTAATCCACATCGGTGGACCGGCCCTGACGTTCCAAGGGTCACTCGAGCTCTGATCATGAGACTCGGGCTAGGCAGTCTCGAATCGGTTGAGGACTATCTTTTGCCTCGGTTCATAGACGGAAATCCAATTTCCAAATACGTGACTTTGCGGTTTTATTTGTAAACCTATATATGGCGACATAGTGACATGGGACGCTCATGCCGCCTATGATTGATACTTATGATTTGAAGTTGTTTTATACACTATGCACTGACTATAGTATCAAACGATTTGTTTTAACCGTACTAAGCATGTTTGGCTATTATAAGGGAAAACCCTATCCTCGGCTGCGTTGCATTGTGTGATGGGACCTGGGTCTTATAATAGCTTCATTTTTAGAAAAGCATTGCGTTGTTTACTTATATGCACTGGTATTCTTGGGAGGAAACCCGTTCCGTGTTATACGGCGTGGTCCCTTGATTTACCTATCTTAAAAATAAAGATTTACAACTGTTTTAGTTCTCACACCAGTCACATGACTGACCTGGAGTTTATTGTTTTAACCTAAACTCTGGGTGCCCTTATTTTGACACGGGCAGCTAGTAGTTTTGGTTTTGCAGATTTATATTCACAGGATCCTGGTTTACAGCTGGAACGATATCCGGAAAGCTTTGTATCCGTATATCTCATTCTAGTTGTGTATTGTATTATTTTCCGCTGCTATGTATTTAAATGTAATTTAAATCTCTGATATTTCTGTGTAATATTCATTGTTACTCTGTATATTCTTGTAATCTGATGCATTGTTGTAATATACAGTGAAATGTTCTTTTATATGCGTTCTGTTTTGTCGTGTTCTCAAACGATAGGGCGTTTCGAACGGCCTGGATCGGTTTAGCGACTGGTTTGGACCGAGCGAAATTCCTTGCCGTCACAGTTCATTTTCGAGTTTTTAAGTGACAGATTACTACTGAAGGTTTTGTTTTTGGAAATGTTTTGAGAAAACAAGTTGTTTGAGTTTCGAAAAGGATTGTTTGATTTTTGAGAAAAGCGAAGCTGTTTAAAACTCTCAAGGAGAGATTGATGAATTAAAAACAAGTTAAATAATACTTGTGAAAGCAAATTGAAATTAAAGTAAAGCCAGTTAAGTGGTAACCGAAATTGAATTGAAATCAAATAAGATTGGATTATGAGACAGGAATCTGGAATTACGTTGAAGTGATAAGTTAAGAATTGGAATCGAGAATGGAACTCGAGTTTGAAATGAAATTTGACTTTGGTATAAGCAAATGATTTGGTTTGAGAAAGAATTGATTGGAGATTGATTGGAATGACATTTATTTGTGCTGAATTGATAAAAGATGGAAGTGATAGAGTTGAATGCTCAACAAAAAGGTACAAGTTTATATTTCATATGGATATGAGATTTATGAGCCAAATTGGCAAGCCGCTTGGCTATTTGATTTTCTTTTGGGGTGGAGAAGGCCTAGAGGGGCGAGTTGGAGTTTGAGCTATTGACCCGTATAAAGGAGATGCTAGCAAAAAATTTCGAAAATTCAGGGTGTTAGAAAATTTTCAGGATTTTTGAAAAACATCGTTAGTAGGAATAAATTAATAATTTAATTGAAATAAATTAATTCAGTTGAAACTGTAGTTAAAAAGGTAAACAAATAATTCAACCCAGTAATAGGGTTGTTTAGCAATTTCGAGGACGAAATTACTTTAAGGGGGAAGAATGTAACGACCCGTATTTTCAGCGATATATTAATTAATTAATTAATTAATTTGATTAGTGATTTAGAGAATTAAAGGGTTATTTAATTAAATAATATTGAATATTTAATTAATTTAAATAATAGAATAATTTATTTAATTCCGAAATAGTCGGAAATAGTGAATTGACAATATAATGTGAACTGGACAATTTAAAATATTTAATTCAGCTTAGAATTTGAATTAGAATAACGAATATATTATTTGAATGACAGTTGAATGTATAATTTATATTATAATTATAATCGAGCTCGAAATGGCGCGACAGTTCGCTGTTTGGCGATTCGAACTTTAAATGAATATACAGAATCCGTTTTAAATCAGATTTCTATGAAACAAGAAACGTTCGGAGCTGGTGAAGTATATTTTTCTAATAGGAGAGAAAAATCGAGATTTCATCATGTTGATTTTGAGTTATGTCCAAATCAAATTTTAGAAAAGTTGCTATGGAATTCCTTTATAATTTATAACGATTTATTTATATTATAAATGGATTTTTAATATAAATTGAATATCAATTCAATCTGGGATTTTCAGATGTCGAGTTATCAATCCTGATATGTTTATTTTAGAGCCGGATTATATTCTATGTGAATATATACAATAATATTTATTTATAAATATTAAATTTAATTATTTTTAAATATATTAATATTTAAAAGGGTTTATTTAGAGCTTTAAAAATAGCCAGTTTTGCAAATGACCACCGTTTTCGACGAAACTAATTTTGTTGGATCCGCAGTATTAAATTATTGCTAGATTTCAATTTTCGTGATTTTTGAAGTTAGTATGTAGCCGTACGGGATTTTATTGTGAAAAACAGTCAATAATTTGACCTTTAAAAATACGTTGTGTGAGAAAACGGAGTCGGAATTCGATGAAACCAGTTTCGTTGGGTCCATAATGTCGAACTGTAGCCACGTGCCCATTTTCGTGATTTTTGGGTATCATGTGTGATCATAGGAATTTTAAAGTATAAATATAAATAGCATTCGATTAAAATTAAATATAATAGTCGAATAAAAAAATAATTAAACTTTCCTATAAAATAACCATAACATTCCTAACCTAATTTCATTTCTTCATTTGGTCAAATACCAAGCCGCCAACATTCTTTCTTCTTCCAGTAAAAGTTCGATCTCAAATAAATCACAAATAAATCATATAAAAATCGATAAATCATGAGATTTGTGTTTTTGAGTTGCTAATGAGATTCTCTTAGAATCTACACCCGATTTATAGGGTTCAGAGTTCATTTCCGTGTTCGAACGTACCACACTGCGAACCTAGGGTTCGAGAAATATTGGGACGTAAACATTTACGCTTGATTTGGTAATTAGTTTTGGATTGAGGGTGGAAAATGGCACCGGTCTTGATTTTTCGGGGATTTAACGAAATAAAAAGTTATGTGATTTTCACTGTGTTGGGTCGTCGAAAGCTCGAAGTCGCGGTGAAAGGGTGCAGTGCAAGTTCATGATAATTGGTATGTGGAGGAAGTAGATTGAAGTAGAGGAAGCATGTTGATGTTCGTTTGGAAAATCATGGTGTATTGTTGGAGAAAATGGGATCGAATTGGTTTAGGGAAATATTAGGAGCAGTTTGAAATTGGGGAAGAAGGAGTAGGGGAAGCGGGCATGGGTTTGGGCAATTGGGCCAGTAGTGGAAAGTTTGGTAAAGCCCAAAGCTTTAACTAAAATCAAGTTTTTATTTAATTTAACGTACTATACAATCTTGTACTATTAATAACTTTCTCATATGATATCGGAATTCAGTAAAACAAGATCCACTGGGAGATTATGGACGGTGGCTACGCAATGGAACTGACTGAAAGTGAATTAGAGCCAGTTACAATTTATAGCAAAATAAATTGTCAGCTTGAATCAACTGACAGTTATCGTTATTTAACGATGATCAACCAATGTGAGTAAAACTCATTAACTCTATCAGTTTATATTTTTATAAATATGATCTAGTAATAATGATGATTGACTACTATGTGATGATTGTTTGGTTGAATTGCTTATGTATTGGTTGAAATTATAGATAATGATATATATATATATATATCATTAATCAAATGTTGATTTTGTTAACCAGAATATTTCATATTGAAAAGAAATTGACGTGAATTATATTGTGTAACATTTATGGATGCAGGAAACAGGTCAGAGGAATCCAACTGGATTCCTCAACATTTATTTTACTGTTTTTCATGTATTGTGTTATATGATGTGATATGAAATCCGTTGCTGATTTTGTATGTTTGAATGATACCGATCATTGTTATATGGTACATTAAATACCATAAGGAATACTGGAATGTTAAAAAGGAAATTTTCAATGTTATATTGAAAAAGAAATATTTATAAAAAGATTTTATAAAAAGAAAATATTTATTTAGAAAATAAATAGAATTGTATAAAGGAAATATTTATATGAAATAAATAGAATTTGTAAAGGAAATATTTATGAAATGAATAGAATTAATAAAAGAAAATATTTATTTAGAAAATAAATAGAATTGTATAAAGGAAATATTTAAATAAAACAAATATAATTGTATAAGGGAAATATTTATATAAAATAAATATATTTGTATAAAGGAAATATTTATATGAAATAAATAGAATTATATAAAGGAAATATTTATGAAATGAATAGAATTATATAAAAGGCTTTGTATAGAATAAATAGAATTATCTAAAGTTGATTATAAATGGAATTATAAGTGTTAGAAGAATAAAAGGAGAATTTATATGAATAATTCTATAAACAGAAGTATAAAGAGAAACTGGAATTAGGATATTGTTTTAAATACGAAATCAAACTGTTTTTGATTGCAAAGAAAAAATATTATTTACATTTAATGTGAACAAAGGATTTATGTAAATATTTTTCTAATAAAATATTTATAAAGGAAATATTGTTTGAAATAGGAATTAAAATAGAGTTAAAGGAATTAGAAACTGACTGGAGATTAGTTAAGTTGAATAACTGCCTGGGTATTGATCTGATGTTGGTTTCGGCCTTCGAGGTTAATATGTATGGGGTTGTTCTCTTAGTAGTTTACAGTTAGAGACTGATATACGTGAGAAGATAGTGATGCGTGAATCAGAAATGGAAACGTTTTCCAAAGTTAATAATGTATATTTTCTAAAATTAGAAAATAAGAATTTGACGAATATATGGAACCGAGAAATGGGGAAATGAATAAATGTTAGTTGATGATTAATAGATACAATTTCCATCTGGAAATAATATCTTTGTTTGCACACTTGTTTTTCTTTGATAGTTAACTCACCGATTATCGAAGTTTTTGTCCATTTTTCCGTCGTCAATATGGAGAGACCGGGATCAGATATGTTATCTGAATACCACTCTGTATAGAATTAGCGTTGCGAATCAAATATGACGAAGATAATTGAAGACAGAGTTATCCAAGGGCTGTCCTGTTTACAGAATAGTAACTTTGGTTTGTCCAGTCCTAGGACAACCAGTATGAATGGATGTCTGACAGAGTATGTCTGGTAGGTTGCGTAAGTTGATCTTTTCAAACGTATTTACGTTGGTGGCGGAGGAATTCGTTTCTCTTAGCTTATACCCATGGTATTTTTGGGGAAATCAGTTTGTGATTTGACAGGTATGACGAGTGGCATTTAAAGTAAATGAAGGAGTTATCTGTTAAAAGATACGTTATGACCTCAAGCCTCATCAACTGGGAAATGACAAAAATCTAGCAGGAAGCATGGCTAAGTGGGTCGCACCCAAGTAGGGTATATTGTCACCATCTAGAGAATATTCATATATGTTACTTCTTTTAATTCTGTTTCTCCCGGGAACGGTTGGTATCCCAGCCGTAAGGTAATAATATATTAGGAACATTTAAGCGAAATGAATGGCCGATCATGTGTGGCCGAGTTACAAGATTTTATTGTTCAACTCCAGTGTATCGCTTCTAGAGTACATTGAACGGAAGGTGGTTCCATACTTTTCATAGTTGTAAATCCATTACCCAATAAGCGCCCGCGGTGTTTGATTGTACATAATATATGTGGAACGTGAGATGAAAGCATTTCCACTAGATTTCTATTTATTTGATTTAGACATTTTTATAATATCAGAAGAGTATTATTTATAAAGAAATGTTTTGGGTTATCATAAGGTAAAAACCATCTGTGTTTATGTGTGGATCGGTCTTACGATTATCATTTCTTTAGAAAGGATTTTAAAAGTTAAATAAATGATGGGAGTTTACTCACACAAGTTCCATGACTGACCCAGAGTTTATTTTGTTTTGTTTTCCCTAAACTCTTGGGTGCCTAATTTTGTACGGGCAGTCAAGTAGTCATGATTTTACAGATATACTTGGAGAACTTGGAGTAGGAGGCTTCAGGATTATATAGCTATGGTTATTTTTGCTGTGTTGTAAGTGTTGTACCCTGATAATGTTACTGTATTCATATACTAGTTTTATTTCAAGTTATGTATCTATTATATATTGTTCGTTCCACTATGAGATTCGTGTTACTTTGATGTTGTATGTACTTCTTCTTCTTCTATTCTAAGTTTCCATCTTATCTATCCTCACCCTCTATTTTCTTTCTATTAGTTTTCTGGTTTCCAATGCAATCTGGGTTGGACTTGTGTTATTTGGTCAGTGTGAAAACCCGTAACTTCCCCGTAAAGGAAAGCGCCGGATAGTTCGAGAACAAGCCACAACAGAATGCATACGGAAGAACATTTCATTGTATATTACAACAATGCACCAGAATATAAGAATATATAGAGTATAAATGAATATTACATAGAAACATCGGAGATTTAAATTACATTTAAATACATAGCAGCGGAAAATAATACAATACACAACTAGAAGTAGATATACGGATACAAAGCTTTCCGGATATCATTCCAGCTGTAAACCAGGATCCTGTGAATATAAATCTGCAAAAACCAAAACTACTAGCTGCCGGTGTCAAAATAAGGGCACCCAGAGTTTAGGTTAAAACAATAAACTCCAGGTCAGTCATGTGACTAGTGTGAGAACTAAAACAGTTATTAATCTTTATTTTCAAGTTAGGTAAATCAAGGGACCATGCCGTATAACACGGAGCGGGTTTCCTCCCAAGAATACCAGTGCATAAAACAAACAGCGCAATGCTAAATAAAGAAAAATGAAGCTGTTATAAGACCCAGGTCCCATCACACAATGCAACACAGCCGAGTATAGGGTTTTCCCTTATAACAGCCAAAGAATGCTTGATACGGTTAAAACAAATCGTTTGATACTATTATAAGTGCATAGTTCATAAAACAACTTCAAATCATAAGTATCAATCATAGGCGGCATGGGTACCATATATCATGTCGCCATACTAGTTTTACAATTAAAACCGCAAATGTCACGTATTTGGAAATTGGATTTCCATCTATGAACCGAGGCAAAAGATAGTCCTCAACCAATTCGTGACTCTCTAGCCCGAGCCACAGGACCCAGACTCAGGTGGGCCCTTGGATCGTCAGGGCCGGTCCACCGATGTGGATTAAAATGCCTGAACATGCGTTCCCTCACCCTTTGGGGCGTAAATGAGCCAACTAAATGGCTCCATCGGTTCGAGAACGACCGATCAATCCGAGGCGCCTCGCAACATCAACAACCACATAAGTCAAACTCGTCAGGGCGTGTAAAACCACTGACGCCACTTCTAACTAGAAAGAAACGCAAGTCCTCCCTGAGGTCCGTCTCCCGTTTTTGGTTCATACCGGGTGTGAAACTCATGAAGTAAGCGTTACACAAAGCTACGCCACAAAGGCCGTGCTTCGATCATCACCACAAGACTTTGCTTTTCAACAGAAGCCTTGATCATTTGCCACTTAGGCATGCCACACAGGCAATTCACTCCATGCATTTGATATCCATCAATATATAACCCCTGAGCTCGTACGTCTCAGAGAAGGGCGTTAAGCAAGAGAATAAATTCTCCGCCGCCAAACAGATATATATTTAATAGAGATCAATCACACAGACTAAAATCCAATGTCAGACACACAGTCCATTTACAAGTCCGTTCTGGGTCTGAACGAAACCGGAGGCACCTAGTACCCCGCATATCCATCGATCTCCAAGTACGTCTGGATGATCACCAACTGTTTCCATCTTCTTGGGTGTACAGCCCAATCAAGATCATCAGTAATCACCCAAACGACGTGAAGACTTCCGGTCTTCGACCACCATCTTTATCTTTGACTTATCGTCGTATCAGTTATTCAGAATGGGATAAACCCGGTCTTTCCGAATAACTCGCGTATATATTATAAAAGTGTTACACAAACACAACATACGCCTCATTCCAATTCATTAGTCACTAACCGTAAATTAATCAAGAGAATAATTCCCCAAATATTAACCCCGAAGGCCGAAACCAACATCAGATCAATATCCAGAAAACCATTCTGCTTAGCTAACCGACAGTTAGTTTCTAAATTTCACATTCATAGGGAAAGGTTCCCATTAATTTTATCCAAGATAAATTTCTTGAATTTATTCTTTAATCTATTTTTGAATATCAATTCAAAACTAGTCGGGATTAGCGAACCTTACCGAAGTAATCATTTATTTTAATTTCCCAATCCCAACCTATTCATCCCATGAAGTAAAACTGGTAATACTTCATATCTAACACCACAGTGTTATCGGTAAATTCAATTACCATTTCACGTTCAAATCTAATTAAAGATTTAACTATCGCCTGGAGCAAAACTGGTGATACTTCATTTTCGATCATTTCAATCTAATTAAAGATTCATTAAAACTCCACTTCGTTTTAATCGTTAACTGGGTTAAAGAATCCGTGTCATTTAAAACACGGTTCACGATAAACCCAAAGTCACATTCCATTAATTATCGGGTTAAAGAACGAGTGTTATTTAAAACACTGTTCACGATAAACCCAAAAATCAATATCAATTCAATTCCAATTAAATATTATTTAATTGGTACACTTCATTAAATCTAAATAAAAAGATTTAATCTTTTCTCAACTGGGTTCAAGAACAGTGTTAGTGAAGACACCATTCACGACAAACCCAAATCACATTTGATATTCAATACAAGGCTCTGAATAGAAAATATATCGGCTTATATTCAATATCAAATTCTACGACTAACAAATGTCGTATTGGAAATAACGATATAAGTATATATCTTTCAAATTTCCATAACAACATCCGTATAATCACGAATTCCAACATCGAAATATTCCGAAGACAATTTCTATTCAAATCCACTCCAATGCAATCATTGGAAATTCTGGTTATTTTTAAAACCCTTTCGAATTCAATTTATTTA
Organism: Allium sativum; assembly: GCA_030737875.1. Classification (NCBI taxonomy): domain Eukaryota; kingdom Viridiplantae; phylum Streptophyta; class Magnoliopsida; order Asparagales; family Amaryllidaceae; genus Allium; species Allium sativum. Next base: position 1,002,397,555 of record CM060912.1, read on the forward strand.
TTTAAAAATAAATAGAATTATAATTCTAGTTCAAAACTAGTTTACTTCGATAAAAATCTATTTTTATCTTTTCAAATATGGAGTTTTTCATCCCAATTCTTCTCAAATCATTTCTTATGATTTTACACAAATTATTACTATTTTTAATAATGTTATCAAGGCCCGTACAGTCGATTTCCATCAACGGCTATCGAACTGCACTTACAGCGACCTTTTTCAAATTTGATTTGGACGTACCTCCAAATCCAACCGTTAGATTTAAAATATCTAATATTCTTTAGAAAGTTCTTTTCGATACGAACCCAACGGTTCCGGTTTTAGGAGAATCCGACGGTCGGATCTCCCGTAATGTCCGTTTGAAATAAATGGTCGAAATTCACGAACTGCCGCGGCGCGGCGCGTTCTATTCAGGCCATTATATTATATATATAATATATATAATATATATTTCGTCGATTTCTATTTAAAATGAATTATATAAATAGTTTTGAAATCGTTTCAAAAACATTTTCAACTTCCATTTCAATTCAAATCAAAATTGAATTCTTCTTTATAAATTCGTTTTAAAATTCATTTCTATTCAATTCAAATTTCAATTCAATTATAATTCATTTCATTTCGGTTTCAATTAAATTTGAATTCATTTTCAATTTAATTCATTTCAAAATCATTTTCAATTCAATTCATTTCGAAATCGTTTTCAATTCAATTCATTTCGAAATCATTTTCAATTCTATTCATTTCGAAATCGTTTTCAATTCAATTCATTTCGAAATCGTTTTCAATTCAATTCATTTCGAAATCGTTTTCAATTCAATTCATTTCGAAATCGTTTAAAATCGATATAAATATCGTTCACGTCAAAATGGCGTCAATCTAATCAACACGGCTTCATAAATTTCTATTTTCAAATATTCTATTTCAAATATTTCTTTTTCAAAATAGTTGTTATTATCAAAATATTTCGTTCAACACATGTCCAATCTCAATGGATGAGTACTGTCAACACATGAACCTTTATTTTATATTGATAAAGATGTAAATTTTATTACTAAAATATTTCGTTCAACATATGACCAATCTCAATGGATGAGTACTGTCAACACACGAACCTTTAGTTTATATTATTCTTTATTTTTCAAATTGGAATGAGGCCTAATCAATTACCATATAAAGTTAATTATATGGATTCCATACAACACATGTATATAATAGCATCGAAAAATAATCAACCATCGACCAAAGTGCACTACACTGTATAAGCATCAAATATAGATATCTAACGCTTATAACAGCCTGTCAATCGATCGATCGAAATATTTAATCAATCAGGATGAGTGAACTTCAAATTTCATCCTAACACCCGTGTGGGGTTTCAAACAATCAAACACATATTTTATTTGTGCAGTTGGGCGATGTGTAAAATTTATTGTCTCAATCAATGTCATTCAAATAGGTGTACATAAACAAACCGTCCGGTTTGTAAATGAATATTTTATTTTATTCACTTCACGTTAAAAATTATATTTTTAACGATAAGACATTTTATTTTAACATATGAATTTCTATTCAGTTCATTCTTTAAATAAAATGATATTCTTATTTTTCTAACATATTTTAGAAAATTTCGGCGGCATAACGACATGATACTAGGAACGGGACGAGGCCTAGCCTTATCCCCGGTCTAGTGAAGGCCCACGCCATTCACACATCAATCAAATCCATTTATCTCACCAAACAATTCAATTTCAATCAAATAATCTAACTTATTTTTGCAATCAAACAAACAAGTTCATGGTCTGTGGACGATTGTGTCGGGTGCTACTAAGCACCGTCTGCATCCTAGTATATATATATAACTAGAAAAAGAAATTGAAGAGTGAGAAGTTCTCACAAATAGCTATCCTAGCTCCACGGCACTTCATTGATAGAAATCTTCATCGCTATCGCATCTTCGTCATCTTCGTTGCCCGTAGCCACTACATATATAAAAATCACACATTTTTATATTTTGATGTCTTTAAAATAAAAATCACATTTTTATTTATTCACTTTAAATTTAAAAATCATACTTTTATAATTTCTTCATACTTGTAAAAATCGAATTTTTACTTCGTTATTCAATATATAAAAATCGAATTTTTACTACTATGTTATATAGATAAAAAAAATATTTTCCACCTAAAGATTTCACCTTTTCTAAAATAAAGATTTCGCCTTTATAAACACATAGATTTCGCCTTTTCAAATTTAAAGATTTCATCTTTATAAAAATCTCATTTTTATTTTTCTACACATATAAAGATGATATTTTTAATATTCCTATCATGTAAAAATTATATTTTTAATTCTCTACCTAAACAAAAATCATATTTCTACCACTTCTATATAGTAAAGATTATATTTTTAATTCTTTAAAAATATAAAAACTATATTTTTAATACTTTAAAACATAAAAATCATATTTTTACTACGATATTAATCCTATATTTTCATAACAACAACTATATTTTCTAAATAATTTTAAATTGATTTTAAAACTGATTTTAAAACTGATTTTAAAACTGATTTTAAAACTGATTTTTAAACTGATTTTAAAACTGATTTTAAATATTAAAAATAAATAAAAAACCTAAATTAAAACTTACTTTGTTTTCCAGCGAGGGCGAGGGGTTCTGTTGTGCGAACGGCAGGGAGAGGAGTTGGCCGTACGTCGGAGGCGGCTTCAGGTGTGTGGGGTGGCACTGGAAGTGGCTGTATGCAGGACGGTGGTCGGCGGAGGAGGAAGAAGGGGCGGAGGAGGGTGCAGTTTTAGGGGGGGCTTCGCGGTTGTCGCGCCGTTGGGGGGGTTCGGGTGCGGTCTGAAGGAGGAAACGAGGGGGAGGACGGTGGCCCTAGGCGGCGTCGAACACCAGGGGGGGCGCGCGATGGAGGCGGCGGCTCACCCACCGTCGCCCTCTTCTTTCCCTTTTTTTTTTTGTTTTTGAATCTGAACGTGGAAAGGGGGGGCCAGGGTAATAGGAAAGGAGATATATTTTTTTTTAATTGCAAAAAGTTGTCTTTTGCAAACGAACTCGAAACGAGGCCTACCGCCTGTCGTCCATAGCTAATTACCCCATTCCGAACACAGTGGGATATGTATCGTAAGCTGATTCGATCGTTTCGATCAGTTTCCGTTTAATTTACATTTTAAATCACTATATTGAATTTTAAACGTACATTTCAATTTACCGGGGTCACATACTAACTCGAAAAATTCCAGAAAAATATTTTCTAGCTTCGTATTGACGATCCGGTCCTAATAAAACTAGTTTCGTCGAATTCTGAGACCGTTGGAAAAATGGCCAATTTCCAGTCGATTAAAATCAGCTGAAACTGGTCAAACGCGTTTTCCTATGCCACGCTCACATATTGATTCAAAAAATTATGAAATTTAAAACCTAGCAATAACCTTACATCACGGACCCAACAAAAGTGGTTTCGTCGAAATCCGAGGTCGTTTGCAAAATTCCCATTTTTAAGGGCCTGAATTCAATAGCGACTATTCAGAATTTTCAACTGGACATATCTTTTGATTCCCGCTATGAATTTCGATTTTTCGGATTCGTTGGAAAGATATCATCAATTAGATCCTAATATTTTTGGTTTTACTAAAATCTGGATTGTTTTGCACCCGGTACATCCAATTGAAGTTTGAAATCGAATTATCGAACTACCGCGCCATTTTCAATTCTATTTATAATTATATATAAATATTTATATTCTAACGACGACGCGTATAAATATATACGTTGAATTCTATTCAAAATAAATTTATCGTCGATTTTATTTAAAATAATCTATTTTAAATATTCAAAATTCGTTAAAATAGCCAAAATAAAAATTTTAAACTGGCCCTGATTTTCCGGGTTATTACAATCTCCCCCACTTAAAACTTTTCGTCCCCGAAAAGGAATAAAGTCGAAAGTGGTTTGATTAATCAACTCTACGTTCGATCTGGCTTCCATTCTCCAACTTTTCAGTTTCTGAGAATTTTCAAATTCTTCAAAAAAATTTGGCTAACACCCTAAATTTTCGAAAAATTTCGCCATAACCTTCCCTGCACCGGGAGCATCGGGGAATTTCAAATAGCTTCCCCGGTCCTTCTAATCTCAAAAAGAAAAAGAAAAAGCCAAGCGGCTAGCCAATAGGCTCATAAAATCATCATCACCCAAACAAAACAGTAAATTATGTAATAAACATGTACCTATTTGTCGAGCAAACAAATTTTATTCTTCGGCTCTAGCCTCCTTGCTATGACCTGTTCAATGCAAGTACATGTATATGCATGCAAATGCGACCAATTTTCAATACAATTCAATATTTGATTCAGTTAGGCGTAATGGTTCAAAATTTATCAAATAATTAAACAAACAACACAAACATCAATCAATTAGTGAATTAGAGTTTCAAATTCATAACTTTGATATATAGTCAAAAATCAGATTTTTGATGCCAAATCACAACAATAGATCCTATATAGTTTTTGGTTCTCACACCAGTAAATAGGAAATATATAGAATTCCCACCTTCGAAACTCGAACATAAAGGTTGATGATGCGATCGCTATCATCAATATCATCTTCGGGCGACTAGAGTGCGATGCTATATCTATATATTAAAACTTTGAATATACGTTTGCAAGGCGTATATGCAAATTCTTTATATACTGAATTGTCCAAAATCAATATAAACAAATAATCAAATACGAATAGTTGATTTAAATTTTCAAAACAGAATTGTTATCATTTGAAAAATATACTCTCCACTCTCGTTCTAGGATACTACTGATCCAATCTCTAATGAGTCATTCTCATTGGATATTACTAATCCAATATCTGATGAATTCATTCGTACGGTTCTAATGTGTCTTGTTCTCTGCTTTGTAAACCAAAGCTCTGATACCAACTGTGAAAACCTGTAACTTCCCCGTAAAGGAAAGCGCCGGATAGTTCGAGAACAAGCCACAACAGAACGCGTACGGAAGAACATTTCATTGTATATTACAACAATGCACCAGAATATAAGAATATACAGAGTATAAATGAATATTACATAGAAATATCAGAGATTTAAATTACATTTAAATACATAGCAGCGGAAAATAATACAATACACAACTAGAAGTAGATATACGGATACAAAGCTTTCCGGATATCATTCCAGCTGTAAACCAGGATCCTGTGAATATAAATCTGCAAAAACCAAAACTACTAGCTGCCCGTGTCAAAATAAGGGCACCCAGAGTTTAGGTTAAAACAATAAACTCCAGGTCAGTCATGTGACTGGTGTGAGAACTAAAACAGTTATTAATCTTTATTTTAAAGTTAGGTAAATCAAGGGACCACGCCGTATAACACGGAACGGGTTTCCTCCCAAGAATACCAGTGCATAAAACAAACAGCGCAATGCTAAATAAAGAAAAATGAAGTTGTTATAAGACCCAGGTCCCATCACACAATGCAACGCAGCCGAGGATAGGGTTTTCCCTTATAACAGCCAAAGAATGCTTGATATGGTTAAAACAAATCGTTTGATACTATTATAAGTGCATAGTTCATAAAACAACTTCAAATCATAAGTATCAATCATAGGCGGCATGGGTACCATATATCATGTCGCCATACTAGTTTTACAATTAAAACCGCAAATGTCACGTATTTGGAAATTGGATTTCTGTCTATGAACCGAGGCAAAAGATAGTCCTCAACCGATTCGTGACTCTCTAGCCCGAGCCACAGGACCCAGACTCAGGTGGGCCCTTGGATCGTCAGGGCCGGTCCACAGATGTGGATTAAAATGCCTGAACATGTGTTCCCCCGCCCTTTGGGGCGTAAATGAGCCAACTAAATGACTCCATCGGTTCGAGAACGACCGATCAATCCGAGGCGCCTCGCAACATCAACAACCACATAAGTCAAACTCGTCAGGGCATGCAAAACCACTGATGCCACTTCTAACTAGAAAGAATAGCAAGTCCTCCCTGAGGTCCGTCTCCCGTTTTTGGTTCATACCGGTGTGAAACTCGCGAAGTAAGCGTTACACAAAGCTACGCCACAAAGGTCGTGCTTCGATCATCACCACAAGACTTTGCTTTTCAACAGAAGCCTTGATCATTTGCCACTTAGGCATGCCACACAGGCAATTCACTCCATGCGTTTGATATCCATCAATATATAACCCCTGAGCTCGTACATCTCAGAGAAGGGCGTTAAGCAAGAGAAAAATTCTCCGCCGCCAAACAGATATATTTAATAGAGATCAATCACACAGACTAAAATCCAATGTCAGACATACAGTCCATTTACAAGTCCGTTCTGGGTCTGAACGAAACCGGAGGCACCTAGTACCCCGCATATCCATCGATCTCCAAGTACGTCTGGACGATCACCAACTGTTTCCATCTTCTTGGGTGTATAGCCCAATCAAGATCATCAGTAATCACCTAAACGACGTGAAGACTTCCGGTCTTCGACCACCGTCTTCATCTTCGACTTATCGTCGTCTCAGTTATTCAGAATGGGATAAACCCGGTCTTTCCGAATAACTCGCGTATATATTATAAAAGTGTTACACAAACACAACATACGCCTCATTCCAATTCATTAATCACTAACCGTAAATTAATCAAGAGAATAATTCCCTAAATATTAACCCCGAAGGCCGAAACCAACATCAGATCAATATCCAGAAAACCATTCTGCTTAGCTAACCGACAGTTAGTTTCTAAATTTCACATTCATAGGGAAAGGTTCCCATTAATTTTATCCAAGATAAATTTCTTGAATTTATTCTTTAATCTATTTTTGAATATCAATTCAAAACTAGTCGGGATTAGCGAACCTTACCGAAGTAATCATTTATTTTAATTTCCCTATCCCAACCTATTCATCCCATGAAGTAAAACTGGTAATACTTCATATCTAACACCACAGTGTTATCGGTAAATTCAATTACCATTTCACGTTCAAATCTAATTAAAGATTTAACTATCGCCTGGAGCAAAACTGGTGATACTCCATTTTCAATCATTTCAATCTAATTAAAGATTCATTAAAACTCCACTTAGTTTTAATCGTTAACTGGGTTAAAGAATCCGTGTCATTTAAAACACGGTTCACGATAAACCCAAAGTCACATTCCATTAATTATCGGGTTAAAGAACGAGTGTTATTTAAAACACTGTTCACGATAAACCCAAAAATCAATATCAATTCAATTCCAATTAAATATTATTTAGTTGGTACACTTCATTAAATCTAAAGAAAAAGATTTAATCTTTTCTCAACTGGGTTCAAGAACAGTGTTGTTAGCCTACTTTGTGAATTAGGCAACACAAAGTCGAGAAACCAGATATTGAAGGGAATTTTTAGTTAGAAGACTTCGGTTCGGATTGAAGAAGACACTACAATCTAGGTTAGATAGCAGCAGCTGTTCGGATCGGGTCAGAGCAAACCATCGGTTCGGGTCGGAAAGAGTCCCCTGTTCGGATCGGTGAACTCCTATTGAGTAAATTGGTAAGGCATATCTAATCGGATCGGAGGGCAACTAAATCTCAATTGGATCGGAAAGCCACCTGTTTGTCACGAAAATGGATCGGAGCGGAGCAGATTAGAGAAGAAGAGAGCATCGCACCTAAGCCAAACCGGTTCGGATCGGGTACTCCGATCCGAACCCCTTATCTGCGCGTCTCTGACCCGAACCCATGCTCCCTGTTATTCTCCTGCAAAAGCGCCTGAATATCCGGACCGGCTATGACCAGTTCCTACCCATAACGTCCTTCCCTTTGATGCGTTGTCAACATGATAGTTCATCCGAACCCGAAGAGAGTGCGATGGATGACACGTGGCCCCGACCCGGATCAAGTCTCAAGCAAATTCACACCTATAAATACCCTGTCTGGAGACAAAGAGAAGGATCTTTTTTCAGCACCTTGAGAATTCAACTACCTCCATAACCCGAACTCCATTACTCCCGGAGAATCCAAATCATCTATAATTGTTTGTTTTATTCTATTGAGTGAATATAAGCGAGTTGTGAGTGAAGTCAAGTGGCAATTACATTGTATTCTCAACTGAATTATTGAATATAGTGAAAGATAAGTGGACGTAGGCATTTCTTCGCCGAACCACTATAAATCCTGTGTGTTTATTTTTATTTTTATCTCATTTCATCTTGTTCTTAATCAATTTGGGTGTTAGAACCACTTTTGGGTCTAACATTTTGGTGCTTTCACTGAGAAAATCCTCATCTAAATTCTTTATTTTCCGGGATCACTTTCTACTTTTTGGACCGTTGAGTTCAAAGAAGTGAATCCTTAAGTTTCTCCGCTTTTTTACATTCGTTGAAGTGATTGTCAAAGACTCATGGCCAAAGGAAAATGCAAGGAAGTTCAGTCTGTTCGAGGAAATGGAGCTGGCGAAGATCAGCAAAATGCTGTTGTAACAAGGTCTCGGGGGCAGAGTTCAGCAGCAGGAAGAATCAATGCAGGAAATCCGAGCCGACAGCAGGGGGAGAGCTCCGACCCGATCCGGGTAGGAGACTCTGAAGCAGTGCATTCCCCCAATCTGAACCGACCCAAGCTGCTCGCTGCATACCGATCCGACTAGGCACCCCAGCTCCGATCCGATCCGACCTCTTACCTCCGACCCGACCCGATGCTTGGTGAAGCTGGAACCTCTACTCGAGCCCCTACGAATGCTCCAATTCCAGCTGCCAGGGTTGGTGATCAGGTCAATCCATTTGCGCCCATCACTCAAGGAGACTTTTCGCGCTTGCTTGACATGCTTGAGAGCACAAGGGAAGCTATGAAAGTTCATGAGCGCACTAATCTCATGATGCAGGAAAATATGAGGCTCATGAGTCGGGAGATTAGTGAACTCCGTCGGCAAAGAACTCCATCACCGGTTCGTCACACACCAGTGGACCAATCTTCATCTTCCGAGGAAGAGAGGCCCCGTGAACGAAGGCCACTCGAACGACCTCAGAACGTGGAGCAGCTGACATTTGGATCTTTGGGATCTCGTGAAGATATCGCACGAGCATTAGGAAACAATGACCCCACTCGAGGGAAAAGACTCCAGTCCCCTCTTCCCGAGGTCGACCGGGAACGAAGGGAACGGAATCGAGCAGAGGCAGCTCGAAGAAGAAGAGCATCTCCTGAGCGAGAGCCCAGAAGGAGCTCGGATACTAGGGCCAGGGAACTTGAGCGGCCCCTAACTAATGCTGATGTACAGGCAATGGTTCGCCAGATCATGTCCGAGAGCCGGAATTATACAAATGAAGATTATGGCATTGAGCGAAGCCATACTCCGTTCACCGACGATATCCTCGACTTCCAATTTCCCCGATGCTTTAACTTGCCACAGATGGACAAGTACAACGGAAGGACTGATCCGGGACAACATTTGATGAGGTATTCGTGGCTCATGAATGCTGCTGCTGCCCCAGATGAAGTGAAGTGCAAAGCATTCCAAATCTACCTAGAAGATGTGGCATTGTTCTGGTTTACCCGACTTCCTCCTCATTCGATTTCTAATTACAAGGAACTAAGCGAGCGTTTCATGAACCAGTTCCGATTACATGCCCGAAAGTCCAAAAGTGTTATTGAATTATCGAGAATCAAACAGGCACCAGGAGAATCTTTAAGGGCATATCTTGATCGTTTTAACCAAGCTGTAACTGAGGTCAGTGATCCGCATGAGCCCACTATTCTGATGGCATTGAAAGAAGGAGTTGATCCTGAATCTGAGTTTGGAGACTACCTTTCTGGGAAGACACCCCCCACAAGGGAGATATTCTACGAAAAAGACGATATTTATTTAAGGCGAGAGGAGGCCAGGGCAAATCGAAAAAGAAAGTCTGAGACGGCTTCAAAGGAGAATGTGCAGAGTAATATCGCCGTGAAGCAGTCGGGGGAGAATTCTGGCAAGGTTGAAGTAAATGTAGGAAACAAGGGTGGAAATAGCAATACTGGAAGTGGGGGAAACAACAACAATAACCGTAATTCGAGCGGTAACAGAAGAAACAGAAATAGGGGAAGTGACCCTAACAAAAGACCCCGATTCCAGAACTACGAGAATTATACACCATTGAACGACACCCTGGAAAATATTTACCTGGATACGTACAATGTGTTGCAGTACAAAAGACCGCCACCTCGTGATTCGACCGAGAAAGAAATGGCGACAGGGAAATTTTGCTTGTTTCACGGAACTCATGGGCATTCGACCAATGAATGTCGGCATTTGAGGGATGTAATTGAAAAGCTGCTGCGTGAAGGAAAGTTGGACGAGTACAAGGTTGCCCCGAGGGACAAGGGGCAAGGGGAGCAGGCACCAAAACAAATCCTACCTGCTCCCAAGCCTACAGCGCAGCAGAAAGGTAAAGGAATTGTCATCAACTCCATTGTAGGCGGACCTCACCCGGCAATCCGAAGTTTTAGGTCAATGGAACAATATGTGAATGCTGCCAAGCATCTAGATGTGAATGAAGGTGACGATTTGGAAGATGTCGCCCCCATAAAACAACAGAAGACCATGTTCGACGACGTGGTATTTCGAAGCCGAGACAATACTGGGATTCAATCACCCACCAATGATCCGTTGGTTATTACTACCACCATTGGGCCAGCCTTGGTCCATAAGGTATTAGTAGACAACGGAAGTTCCATTAATATTTTGTTCAAGAAGTCATTTGATCAGATGAAGCTTGAGTCCGAAGATCTAAAGCCTTGTGAAGGATGGATTAGAGGCTTCAACGGGGCGTCGACAGCTCCCCTGGGATACATAGAGTTGCCCGTGACCCTGGGGCAAGGAGAACGTAGAAGAATGCGAATGCTTCAGTTCGTAGTATTGGACGTAGATTCGCCTTATAACGCATTTTTGGGGAGACCTGCCCTCGCTGAATTTAGAGTTTGTATCGCCCCTTGGTGTCTGTTACTTAAGTTCCCAACCGAAGCCGGAACTGGAGTAATGAGAGGGGATCAGGTTTCCGGACGGGCCTGCTATGTGGCCGAGTTAAAAATGTTGATGAAAGGACTTGACGTTGAGAGTAAGGATGCCCCGTCTCCCTCAAAGGGGGACTCGGCATAGCAATTAGAGAGATTGACCCCGAAGGAGTTGCCCAAAGGAACGCCTGAAGACCTGGATCCCAGAAAAGACGAGGAACCAGAGGCTAGGAATGCAACTCCTAATGAAGCGACAGTGGAAATTCCCATTGATGAAGCTGATCCGACAAAAGTTTTGAAAATTGGTTCTCAATTGGATCCACGTCGAGCTAAAGAACTAACGGACTTCTTGAAGGCAAACCTGGACGTGTTTGCCTGGACCCATGCTGACATGTGTGGGATATCGCCATCCATTATAAGTCACAAATTGAATGTAAATCCGAAGCATCCACCTGTGAAGCAAAAGAGACGCATGCTGGGCCCAGAGAGGTCGGCTGCTCTCAAAGAGGAAGTAGAGAAGTTGAAGCAGAATGGATTTATTCGAGATTCGACATATCCCGACTGAATATCGAATCCCGTCTTAGTAAAGAAGTCAAACGGAAAGTGGCGGACTTGTATTGACTTTTCAGATTTAAATAAAGCTTGCCCGAAAGATAGTTTCCCACTTCCTAGGATTGACCAGCTTGTAGACTCGACAGCAGGTTATGAACTTCTTTCTTTCATGGACGCGTACTCTGGATACAACCAAATTCCTATGCACGTACCAGACCAAGAGCATACGAGTTTCATTACGAATTTGGGGCTATATTGTTATGTTGTAATGCCATTTGGGTTAAAAAACGCTGGAGCTACTTATCAGCGCTTGGTAAATAGAATGTTTTATGATCAAATAGGAAAAACTATGGAAGTTTATGTGGATGATATGCTTGTCGAATCAAAGCAGTCTTCCAGTCATACGCAAGACTTAGCGGAAATGTTTGGCATCTTGCGAAAGTATCGGATGAAATTGAATCCTCTGAAATGCTCATTTGGAGTGGCATCGGGAAAGTTTCTTGGCTTTATTGTGAGTTCCCGAGGAATTGAAATCGACCCTAGCCAGATAGCAGCGATTAGAAACATCGAAGAACCAAGGAGAATTAAAGACGTCCAAAGTCTGGCAGGGAAAGTAGCGGCGCTGAGTAGATTCATCTCCAGAGCCACAGATAAATGTGTTCCGTTTTTTGATTTGATAAAAAGGGGAAAGAAGAACTTCCAGTGGACTCCGGATTGTGTTGATGCCTTTCAAAATCTGTTAGAACTGCTAGAGAAACCGCTGATTTTATCAAAGCCCGTAGATCACGAAGAATTATTTGTTTATTTGGCAGTCTCGGCTCATGCTGTCAGCACGGCCCTGGTTCGAGAAGAAGACAAAGTACAAAGGCCGGTGTATTATGTAAGTAAGAAACTAGCAGCGGCAGAACGCAATTACCCAAAAATTGAGAAGCTCGCTTACAGCCTCCTAATCGCATCCCGAAAACTTCGTCACTATTTCCAAGCCCATCCAATAACCATATACACCGACCAGCCCTTAAGGCAGGTGTTGCAGAGACCCGAAGCATCGGGAAGGTTGATCAAATGGAACATAGAACTAAGTCAGTTTGATTTGAATTTTCAACCACGAAAGTCAATCAGGGGGCAAGCTCTAGCAGACTTTATTGCGAAATTCACCATTCCAGAGGAGGAAATAATCAATGACCGAATGGTTAAATCTGAGGAAGAACTAGAGATGAATCCGTGGAAATTATATACAGATGGAGCCAAGAATGACCGAAGGTCCGGAGCTGGAATTGTCTTAGTCACTCCCGAGGGACGGTCGTTATATTACGCCCTGTGATTAGAATTTTCGGCAACTAACAATGACTCTGAATATGAAGCCCTGATTGCCGGGCTGAAACTTGCTAAAGACCTCGGAGTAAAAATGATGGACATATTTTGTGACTCTAAGATTGTTGTTTGTCAAGTACGAGAGGAATTCGTGGCTCGAGGACCTCAACTTATCGCCTATCTCAAGAAAGTGAAAGAGTTATTGAATAGCTTAGAGCGGTACAACATAACACATATTCCCAGAGTTGAAAATCAGAAAGCGGATAGACTGGCAAAGCTGGCTAGTTCTGACAATCCAGAAGAGACTGAAGTAATTCCAATTGAAACGTTGGAGTCGCCAAGCTTTGAGTCAATGGAAACTGAATTTGCTTTTGAAGCAGAACCAGAGAAGGAGTCATGGATGACTCCAATTAAGAATTTCCTTAAGAATGGGACACTCCCATCGAAGAAGAGTGAGAAAAGACCTGTAGTTCGCAAAGCTACCAGATATGTCATACAAGATGATACTCTCTATAGACAAGGATTTTCTATGCCCCTGTTACGATGTATAGCACACGACGACATCAAGCGTGTACTAAGAGAAGTACACGAAGGTGAGTGTGGAGATCATACAGGAGGTCAAACTTTGGCAAAGAAAATATTGCGGTACGGACACTTCTGGCCTACGATCAACAAAGATGCAGCTGATTATTCACGACGCTGCGATAAGTGCCAGAGATTCGCCAAAATCCCCAGGGCACCGTCAACCCAGCTTAAATCGATGGTGAGTCCTTGGCCATTTTCCACATGGGGAATTGATATCATTGGAGTTTTACCAATTGCAAAAGGAGGAGCTAAGTATGCAATAGTAGCCGTGGACTATTTCACGAAGTGGGTGGAAGCTGAGCCCTTGACTAAGATCACAACAAGAAAGGTGATAAGTTTTGTGGTCAGAAATATTATATGCCGATTCGGGATCCCAAGGACGATTATTACTGACAACGGGACCCAATTTGATAGCACTGAATTCAGAAATTTTTGCCAGAAATATAAGATAGACAAACGATATACTGCAGTTGCCTATCCGCAATCGAATGGGCAAGTAGAGGCAATAAACAAGGTAATAAAATCCATCCTCAAGAAGCGATTAGAGCGTGCAAAGGCAAAGTGGGTTGATGAATTGCCCCTAGCTTTGTGGGCATATCGAACAACGTTTAAAACGGCTACCGGTCATACCCTTTTCTCTCTCTCCTTTGGCTCAGAAGCTGTGATTCCAGTTGAACTAGAAGTTCCTTCCCACAGGGTGACGTATTATGACCCGATGACGAATTGGGCGCTCTTACTTGAGTCTCTTGATGAAATCGAAGAGAAAAGGGACGAAGCAGACTTGCGTGCAGCAAGACATCGGCGTCAGATGGCACGCTATTATGACAAAAAAGTTCGCCTCAGAACTTTTGAAACAGGAGATTTGGTGCTAAAGAGAGTTTTTCCATCCCTTCCTCACCTTGGCCCAAAATGGGAAGGGCCCTTTGTCATCCAACGGAAACTTGAAAAAGGAACCTTCAAGTTAACTACCGTAGATGGCGAAGAAGTCCCTCGAGCATGGAATGCCCAGCACTTAATGCGATATTTGGATTAGAAATGCTATACTTTTTGTTATTTTTCCTGTGAACTCTGTAATAAGGCACGCCTTGCCTTGGGAAAATCTGATGATATGAATAAAGGACTATAAAGTGGATGCAGGCTACGACTTAGCTGAACCACTATAAAAATATTGTGTGTTATTTACTTTTATGCATTTACATTCATTAGTCATTCTGTTGTGATTATAAAATACAGGATAACTCAGAGCCTAAAAAGGTTGAAAACAGTTTAGACATAAAAAGAAGCACAACGATTATTTGTGCAATAAGACATAAAAGAATGAGAAAACAACATTCTTAACTCTAACTCTCCAGAGAAAGAGAGAGAGTATAAAAGCGTCTCTGACTGAGCGCTGAAAAAGAAATTCTCTTCCTAACTCTAACTCTCCAGAGAAAGAGAGAGAGTATAAAAGCGTCTCCGACTGAGCGCTGAAAAAGAAATTCTCCTCCTAACTCTAACTTTCCAGAGAGAAAGAGAGTATAAAGGCGTCTCCGACTGAGCGCCGAGAAAGAAGTCTTTCCCCGTTGAACGACCGGGGAATAAATAGATGACTGAACTCGAACTCTAACTCTCAAGAGAAAGAGGGAGAGTATAAAAGAAATGCCAGAAAAAACGACAGGTACTGACGACACAGGAAGTGCTATCCCGTCAGAGAATTGGGAGCATTCAGATTGCATGGTTAAGCATTGAATAACTTGTGGAAATTGACTGGGGACACATATGCATACACATATTTCCCCCCTCCACAGTTTCATTTCATAACTATAGACATGCATTTTTACATAAGTGCAGAACTACCAACAAATAAACATTGCAGAAAGTGAATTATTTTTATTTACAAATGAATGAATTTGTACAGGGAAATAACTGAAAAAAAAAAAGTGCAGGAGCTGCTTTTGTAGCAGCAGTTATTGGTTCACAAAGATGCTAAAAAGATACAGGGAAACCCACTATTTGGGTTTGGAATGAGCCTTAGATTTCTTGGCAGCTTTTTCCGCATCATTTGCTTCCTTCTCGGCTTCAGTCAAGATTCGTTTTGATTTCTTTTTCCATGAAGATGCGGTACTGGAGCCAGTAGACTTCTTCCCGGAGGGCGGGACACTGGAATCAAGAGAAGATTTTTTAGCGAGTTCTTCGGTAATAGATCTAGTTGAGAGCTTAACGACTAACCTTGAACCCGCATCCATAACTGCGAGGGGCTTGAGGACCTCAGGGTCTAGTTCTTCGGCCTTTAATTGCAAACGCTTGTCTTGATCAGCCTTCATTGCAGCCAAGGTAACGTCATCAGTACTTTTTGACTCCCCAGTTATTGCAACTTCTGGTTCCTCATCATGCCCCCCGTCTCCGCCATCGTCCTTTAAAGCTGCTATTATTTCTTCATCATGGGGAGTGGTGACCTTAGTTGGCTCATTTCCTTCTCCCAAGTCTGTAGAAGCAGCCTTGTCTTCCCCTTTTTTGGCCCCGTCTGCGGGCTTTGTCCCAGCAGTAGCTCCTTGAGCTACATCTGTCTTTTCGGACGATTCAACACCTACAGAATGAGAAACATCGGTTATCAACTCAGGCAAAAACAAAGGGTCTCTCATCGAATGTTCAATCACGTAGCGAAAGGTAGTAATAGCTTTGGCAAATTGAGGAGAAAAGATAGGGATACCTTCCGAAGACTTTCCAGCGGGGGTGACCACTACCTCTGGGGTTATTTCAGGAATGGGAGATAGCAGAGTTGTTCGGGGAATTCCCGGATTTTCGGGATCATACCCTTCTACTTTGGGGGTTGCAGGAGCAGAAGAAGAGGAACCGGCTTTAAGAGTGGTTTTTTGTTTAGACTTCCGTCTCTCTTCTTCCATGGCCTCAGCAATAAGGCGGCGCCCTTCAGCTAGGCGCTCCGGTTCATCGTCTCTCAAGTATTTCTCCATCAATTTATCTTCATCAAGAGAATCGACCTTAAGTTCTTCTTTTTCCCACTCAACGATTTGATTCCATACTTGAACCAGAGTGGATGGATAGTCCTCGATCCAAGAAATGTTTCGACGACGAATAATGTGTGCGAAGAATTCAATCATTAGCTCGCCGAAGCCCTGAATATCAGCCTCCGCCTCCGATAGTTGCTTGCGGGCTTCCTCCGCAGATTTAATAGCACACTCCACATTGCCCTCGGCCAAAGCAGCCCTGTTCTCTGCCTCCAACAACTTTGAAGCCAAGTCAGCATTCTTCTTTTCTAATTCAGCAATCCTCTTTGCTAACTCGGCATTTTTCTGCTCAAGCTCAGCATAAGCAAGGCGTGTCTTAGCAGCTTCGGACTTGGCCTCGTCAGCTTGCTTTTTTAATTCAGAACGCTCCTGAGTATGAGATTCAAGCAAATCGTGATAGCGCTTTTGCATATCCTCGAATTGTTGTTTGAAATTAGAAGCGTCCTTTTGAGCAACCGCTAGCTGAGCTTGAGTGTCTTCCAAATCTTTTCCTAAAGCTTTTAAGGCTTTAGCATCCTCCTCCGCAATCTTTTGCATTGAATCAGTATTTGTGATTAGAGTGCGAATGATTCTAGAAAGATTGCGCGAATATTTGAACATCTCAGTATATTGTTTTTGCACCGCATCAATCTTTGCTTTGGCCTTTTCTGCCCAATCAGACGAAATAGTTTCAAGGGCAGGTAAAAAAGTCAGAGTTTCGAAGTAGTGTTCGGGAAATTGCTCTTTCAAATATGCCCGCTTTATGGCAGTTCCCGCATCTGGTGGGGGAGGGGCGAGGATTGTCAATTCGGTGTCCCTTCCTGAAGAGGATTCTGTAGTCTCCTTGTCTGTCTAGGTCGTTTAGTCGCAGGGACCTTTTGCTTACTTCGAGACCCGGTTTCCTTTGGAGGACTTTTCTCTCTACTGCGTTTCTCATAGGAAGAGGAGGAGTCTTTGGATTGTGGTCTGTCCTCCTCCCTACGGCTTTGATAGCTCTTATATTTCTCTTGTTCAGATCGGACTGGTGAGCGGGAACGTGAGGGTCGAGAACGGTAGGGATCATAAGGTCTTCTCTCCTCCCTACCACGGTCATCCCGACGATCATACTCGACATCCTGAGGAGGATTGGACATGCTGCGACGAAGTTTTCTTATATCGTAGTAGGATCGAGACATTGTACCTGCACGATAAAATAAACGAAGTTTAGAATTAATGGATTCATGAAGAAAGAAGTGCAACGAATGCTAATGATGTGGTGTAAAGTGCATCCTAAGTGGCGTGTGTCCCCCCAACCAACCCGAGTCTGAAGCTAGACTAGTGCGGGCAGGCTCTTTGGCCTTAGCGGGAGTAGTTTCTTCGGAAGAAGTGAAGACTAAAGGATCCTTCCTGAAATCCTCTGAAGTATATATAGTCTCAGGTAAGGGGAGATCCCCCAAACCCTGAAATATGTGCTCATCAGTGCTAGGAACATCCCCTTCGGAAGCGTGAAGTGGCGACTCTTAGGAAGATTTTGACTTGTCTAGAGAAGTAGTTTCCTCGGGGGCAATATACCCTTCACGATGTTTTTCGGCCAGATTAGCCAATTCATCATCTTGTGTGGAAGAGGGAGAAGGTGAAGTTTGAAGAGGAGCTGTAGGAATTCCCGAGCCTTCTCCTATCTCTGGAACTATCTCCACTGGAGGAATGTATGCGTAAGGGACCGTCCCATGGCCGATGCTACGAAACACGGATAGCAGCCCATGAAAGTGAAGGTATTCATCTTTAAGGACCTCGTCGATAGTCAAGAATTTTTGATCGCCATTAAGAAGTCGGTGCATCCGATCAAAGAACACCTGATCTGATATCTGTTTGGGATTGTCGACTGCAAACAAAAAGGAAAACAGGTCAGGGTGATGATTCAAGTGTACAGAGTCCGAGTTCAGAAAATCAACGCTTTACTTGATTTTGTCCATCTCCTAGCGCATCCGGACTGTTGCTTTATGTAGAACCATTCTAGTCTGGAATCTCCAGCTTTACTGCTAAAGGGTGCGGAGATTATCTTCCTTTTTGGGACTGATTCAAAGTAGCAGAAGGATGGAGTCACTCGAGTCCGATGCTTGAAATTATAAAAGAAGTGAACGTCATCGAACGTGAGCTCTATGCCTAGGATTTCACGATATGCTATGTACAAGGTGTGCAAATAGGCATATGAATTGGGATGCAACTGCATGGGGGCAATCCGCATTTGTCTTAAGAAATCAACGATGAATGGGGAGAATGGAGGAATGGCACCAACCATGCACATCAGTCGAGTGACCGTCATATATCCTTCTGGAGGGTTGTGGGGACGGTCAGAGCGTGAGGGCACTAGGGTGTCCCTTTTCATTATTCCATATTTTAGGCAAATTCGAACAAGTCGATCGTTGTCAATTGTTGATTCAACGGAGTCCGAGGGTGATTCCAATATGATGGCTGATTCAAATTCATCGGGTGCTCGATTGTCACCAATCCCTCCTTCCTCCTCAAAACCCAGAGAAACTTCATTCTCTGAAGACACTTCGTCGCTTTCCCGATGACCAACCCCGTAATCTGGACCCTCACTGTCCCATTCTGGATCAGACGAAGAAGATATATCCTCAAGAGTGATTTTGTTAGAAGTTTCAGGGGCTTCTTTCCTCTCAGCTAGACGAGAAGAGCGTCTGGGCCTCATTGTCATAGAACTATTGAAGAAGCAATAGCACGGATTAGAGTAAATCATCCCGTGCCCCCATGTGCATATGTGTGAGCTAAAGTGTGTGTGGTGTGCGCAAAACATGAGAAGAAAAACACTTGAAAGCATAATGCAAAGTTCTAACGGAGCGGCGATGTTCAGAATAAATCTTGATGATCATTTACGTTCATAAGGCACTACCCTAACTGTTCATTGAGTTGAAGATTATGTCAAGCATTGATTAACCCTGGTAGGATAAAGTCTTGTGCTTTGAGTCGGAATATGCATGTCATTCAGTTCGGGTAGGGTGTGCTTATGGTTCAGTTCGGATCGGATGCGCATATAGCTGGGATCGGTTCGGGTCTGCGTATTGTTTGGTTCGGAGAAGACGTTCATGTTTGGCAGATCAAATCCGGATCGGAATAATCATTCGGAACGGTTCGGCAAACAAAAGGGTCCAAACGTCCTTTTCCTTTCTTTATCTCTTCCTCCAATCCGACCTGGTCGGGCCAGCATGGCTTTCTCCACGTTACATGTCATTCCGACCCGATCCTAACGTATGACCTTGTCCTCACCTCCGCTGCATCAACACTTCCTTACACGAACCGAACCCAATTTCTATTATCCCCTTTCTCGTCTTCAAATTTCACTAGACCCAAGCGAAGTTAAGTGTTTATGTGCTTGAACGTTTAATGCTGGACCCCAAAGACCCCCGTTGCTACCTCGAAGCGGCGAAGACACCATCGACGACGATGATAAACAGTGGAGGAGATCCAGGCGTCGGAGTTCAACAAATACCACACTCCAACCGCTCGATTTAACCGCAGATCCTAGATAAAGTTAGTTATTACGTAAATAATCAGAAGATTCAAATTACCTAGATGTTTTTATTCGAAGATTGAAACAAGAAGTTTTAGAGTTTTTGGAATTTTTGAGAAATAGGGTTTCGGTATAAAGCTGAGAATAAAAGAAAGGTAGAAGAGCTTAAGTGAATGAGTTTATATAAGGAGTGAGATGGCTCTTTGTATTCCCCGTGTTTTACTCTGTTCGTACCGAGTCCAAGCTAGCCCACACCTTCTGGTCCATCAACCCAGTGCAAAGCAAAACAGGAAGAAAAGGTGCTCAAGTCAGAAACCGAACCGGATTGACATCTGTACGTTCCTCTAGCATCCGAACCGAGTAGAAATCTGTGCATCCCTCTAGCGTTTAAACAACATCAAAGCATGCTTCGTAAACAACAGAAGCATCCTTTGAGGGGGCAAAATGTTAGCCTACTTTGTGAATTAGGCAACACAAAGTCGAGAAACCAGATATTGAAGGGAATTTTTAGTTAGAAGACTTCGGTTCGGATTGAAGAAGACACTACAATCTAGGTTAGATAGCAGCAGCTGTTCGGATCGGGTCAGAGCAAACCATCGGTTCGGGTCGGAAAGAGTCCCCTGTTCGGATCGGTGAACTCCTATTGAGTAAATTGGTAAGGCATATCTAATCGGATCGGAGGGCAACTAAATCTCAATTGGATCGGAAAGCCACCTGTTTGTCACGAAAATGGATCGGAGCGGAGCAGATTAGAGAAGAAGAGAGCATCGCACCTAAGCCAAACCGGTTCGGATCGGGTACTCCGATCCGAACCCCTTATCTGCGCGTCTCCGACCCGAACCCATGCTCCCTGTTATTCTCCTGCAAAAGCGCCTGAATATCCGGACCGGCTATGACCAGTTCCTACCCATAACGTCCTTCCCTTTGATGCGTTGTCAACATGATAGTTCATCGGAACCCGAAGAGAGTGCGATGGATGACACGTGGCCCCGACCCGGATCAAGTCTCAAGCAAATTCACACCTATAAATACCCTGTCTGGAGACAAAGAGAAGGATCTTTTTTCAGCACCTTGAAAATTCAACTACCTCCATAACCCGAACTCCATTACTCCCGGAGAATCCAAATCATCTATAATTGTTTGTTTTATTCTATTGAGTGAATATAAGCGAGTTGTGAGTGAAGTCAAGTGGCAATTACATTGTATTCTCAACTGAATTATTGAATATAGTGAAAGATAAGTGGACGTAGGCATTTCTTCGCCGAACCACTATAAATCCTGTGTGTTTATTTTAATTTTTATCTCCTTTCATCTTGTTCTTAATCAATTTGGGTGTTAGAACCACTTTTGGGTCTAACAAGTGTTAGTGAAGACACCATTCACGACAAACCCAAATCACATTTGATATTCAATACAAGGCTCTGAATAGAAAATATATCGGCTTATATTCAATATCAAATTCTACGACTAACAAATGTCGTATTGGAAATAACGATATAAGTATATATCTTTCAAATTTCCATAACAACATCTGTATAATCACGAATTCCAACATCGAAATATTCCGAAGACAATTTCGATTCAAATCCACTCCAATGCAATCATTGGAAATTCTGGTTATTTTTAAAACCCTTTCGAATTCAATTTATTTATTTAAAAATAAATAGAATTATAATTCTAGTTCAAAACTAGTTTACTTCGATAAAAATCTATTTTTATCTTTTCAAATATGGAGTTTTTCATCCCAATTCTTCTCAAATCATTTCTTATGATTTTACACAAATTATTACTATTTTTAATAATTTTATCAAGGCCCGTACAGTCGATTTCCATCAACGGCTATCGAACTGCACTTACAGCGACCTTTTTCAAATTTGATTTGGACGTACCTCCAAATCCAACCGTTAGATTTCAAATTTCTAATATTCGTTAGAAAGTTCTTTTCGATACGAACCCAACGGTTCCGGTTTTAGGAGAATCCGATGGTCGGATCTCCCGTAATGTCCGTTTGAAATAAATGGTCGAAATTCACGAACTGCCGCGGCGCGGCGCGTTCTATTCAGGCCATTATATTATATATATATATATAATATATATATATAATATATATTTCGTCGATTTCTATTTAAAACAAGTTATATAAATAGTTTTGAAATCGTTTCAAAAACATTTTCAACTTCCATTTCAATTCAAATCAAAATTGAATTCTTCTTTATAAATTCGTTTTAAAATTCATTTCTATTCAATTCAAATTTCAATTCAATTTGAATTCATTTCAATTCGCTTTCAATTCAATTTGAATTCGTTTTCAATTCAATTCATTTCGAAATCATTTTCAATTCAATTCATTTCGAAATCGTTTTCAATTCAATTCATTTCGAAATCGTTTTCAATTCAATTCATTTCGAAATCGTTTTCAATTCAATTCATTTCGAAATCGTTTTCAATTCAATTCATTTCGAAATCGTTTTCAATTCAATTCATTTCGAAATCGTTTTCAATTCAATTCATTTCGAAATCGTTTAAAATCGATATAAATATCGTTCACGTCAAAATGGCGTCAATCTAATCAACACGGCTTCATAAATTTCTATTTTCAAATATTCTATTTCAAATATTTCTTTTTCAAAATAGTTTTTATTATCAAAATATTTCGTTCAACACATGACCAATCTCAATGGATGAGTACTGTCAACACATGAACCTTTATTTTATATTGATAAAGATGTAAATTTTATTACTAAAATATTTCGTTCAACATATGACCAATCTCAATGGATGAGTACTGTCAACACATGAACCTTTATTTTATATTATTCTTTATTTTTCAAATTGGAATGAGGCCCAATCAATTACCATATAAAGTTAATTATATGGATTCCATACAACACATGTATATAATAGCATCGAAAAATAATCAACCATCGACCAAAGTGCACTACACTGTATAAGCATCAAATATAGATATCTAACGCTTATAACAGCCTGTCAATCGATCGATCGACATATTTAATCAATCAGGATGAGTGAACTTCAAATTTCATCCTAACACCCGTGTGGGGTTTCAAACAATCAAACACATATTTTATTTGTGCAGTTGGGCGATGTGTAAAATTTAACGTCTCAATCAATGTCATTCAAATAGGTGTACATAAATAAACCTTCCGGTTTGTAAATGAATATTTTATTTTATTCACTTCACGTTAAAAATTATATTTTTAACGATAAGACATTTTATTTTAACATATGAATTTCTATTCAGTTCATTCTTTAAATAAAATGATATTCTTATTTTTTTAACATATTTTAGAAAATTTCGGCGGCATAACGGCACGATACTAGGAACGGGACGAGGCCTAGCCTTATCCCCGGTCTAGTGAAGGCCCACGCCATTCACACATCAATCAAATCCATTCATCTCACCAAACAATTCAATTTCAATCAAATAATCTAACTTATTTTTGCAATCAAACAAACAAGTCCATGGTCTGTGGACGATTGTGTCTGGTGCTACTAAGCACCGTCTGCATCCTAGTATATATATATAACTAGAAAAAGAATTTGAAGAGTGAGAAGTTCTCACAAATAGCTATCCTAGCTCCACGGCACTTCATTGATAGAAATCTTCATCGCTATCGCATCTTCGTCATCTTCGTTGCCCGCAGCCACTACATATATAAAAATCACACATTTTTATATTTTGATGTCTTTAAAATAAAAATCACATTTTTATTTATTCACTTTAAAATTAAAAATTATATTTTTATAATTGCTTCATACTTGTAAAAATCGAATTTTTACTTCGTTATTCAATATATAAAAATTGAATTTTTACTACTATGTTATATAGATAAAAAAAAATATTTTCCACCTAAAGATTTCGCCTTTTCTAAAATTAAGATTTCGCCTTTATAAACACATAGACTTCGCCTTTTCAAATTTAAAGATTTCATCTTTATAAAAATCTCATTTTTATTTTTCTACACATATAAAGATGATATTTTTAATATTCCTATCATGTAAAAATTATACTTTTAATTCTCTACCTAAACAAAAATCATATTTCTACCACTTCTATATAGTAAAGATTATATTTTTAATTCTTTAAAAATATAAAAACTATATTTTTAATACTTTAAAACATAAAAATCATATTTTTACTACGATATTAATCCTATATTTTCATAACAACGACTATATTTTCCAAATAATTTTAAACTGATTTTAAAACTGATTTTAAAACTGATTTTTAAACTGATTTTTAAAACTGATTTTTAAACTGATTTTAAAACTGATTTTAAATATTAAAAATAAATAGAAAACCTAAATTAAAACTTACTTTGTTTTCCAGCGAGAGCGAGGGGTTCTGTTGTGCGAACGGCAAGGAGGGGAGTTGGCCGTACGTCGGAGGCGGCTTCAGGTGTGTGGGGTGGCGCTGGAAGTGGCGGTAGGCAGGACGGTGGTCGGCGGAGGAGGAAGAAGGGGCGGAGGAGTGTGCGGTTTTAGGGGGGCTTCGCGGTTGTCGCGCCGTTGGGGGGGTTCGGGTGCGGTCTGAAGGAGGAAACGAGGGGGAGGACGGTGGCCCTAGGCGGCGTTGAACAACAGGGGGTGTGCGCGATGGAGGCGGCGGCTCACCCCCCGTCGCCCTCTTCTTTCCCTTTTTTTTTTTAATTGCAAAAAGTTGACTTTTGCAAACGAACTCGAAACGAGGCCTACCGCCTGTCGTCCATAGCTAATTACCCCCATTCCGAACACAATGGGATATGTATCGCAAGCTGATTCGATCGTTTCGATCAGTTTCCGTTTAATTTACATTTTAAATCACTATATTGAATTTTAAACGTACATTTCAATTTACCGGGGTCACATACTAACTCGAAAAATTCCAGAAAAATATTTTCTAGCTTCGTATTGACGATCCGGTCCTAATAAAACTAGTTTCGTCGAATTCTGAGACCGTTTGAAAAATGGCCAATTTCCAGTCGATTAAAATCAACTGAAACTGGTCAAACGCGTTTTCCTATGCCACGCTCACATATTGATTCGAAAAATTATGAAATTTAAAACGTAGCAATAACCTTACATCACGGACCCAACAAAAGTGGTTTCGTCGAAATCCGAGGTCGTTTGCAAAATTCCCATTTTTAAGGGCCTGAATTCCATAGCGACTATTCAGAATTTTCAACTGGACATATCTTTTGATTCCCGCTATGAATTTCGATTTTTCGGATTCGTTGGAAAGATATCATCAATTAGATCCTAAATTTTTTGGTTTTACTAAAATCTGGATTGTTTTGCACCCGGTACATCCAATTGAAGTTTGAAATCGAATTATCGAACTACCGCGCCATTTTCAATTCTATTTATAATTATATATAAATATTTATATTCTAACGACGACGCGTATAAATATATACGTTGAATTCTATTCAAAATAAATTTATCGTCGATTTTATTTAAAATAATCTATTTTAAATATTCAAAATTCGTTAAAATAGCCAAAATAAAAATTTTAAACTGGCCCAGATTTTCCGGGTTATTACAGTCAGCCCAAATGGTACCGAAATTTCGGGACGCTACAATTCCATTCCAGTTTATTATATTAAATTGGGAAACTTTACTTTGGAAAATTTCATATAAATCCTAATAAAAAGATCTATAAATTCCAAATCACATTTCACTGGTAATTGGGTTAAAGAACGAATGTCATTAAAAATACAGTACACAATAAACCAAATAATCCAATTATTTTATTCAATTCCAATTAAATATTAATTAATTGGAAAACTTAACTAAATCTTAAATTAAAGATTTATTCTTTTCTCAACTGGGTTTAAGAACAGTGTTAATAAACAAGCCATTCACGACAAACCCAAAATCCCATTTGATATTAAATATAAGGCTCTGAATAGAAATTATATCGGCTTATATTCAATATCAAATTCTGAAACCAACAAAAATATCGTATTTGAAATAACGATATAAATATATCTTCCAAATTTCCATAACAATATCCATATAATCACGAAATACAACATCGAAATATTCCGAATTTGATTTCCATTCCAATCCACTCCAATTCATATATTGGAAATTCGGGTTATATTAAACCCATTCTCAATCCAATTTATTTATTTAAAAATAATTGGATTATAATTCTAGTTAATAACTAGTTCATTTCGATAAAAAATAATTTTATCTTTTCAAATATGGAATTTTTCATCCTAGTTCTTTCCAAATCATTTATTATGATTTTACACAAATTATTAATAATTTTATTAACGCCCTTTCAGTTGATTTCCATAAACGGTCATCGAACTGCACTTACTGCGACCTTTTCCAAATTTGTTTTGGACATAATTCCAAATCCAACTGTTAGATTTCAAATCTCTTATATTCGTTGGAAAGCTCTTTTTGATATGAACCCAATGGTTCCGGATTTTGGAGAATCCGATGGTCGAATCTCTCGTAAAATCTATACGAAGTCAATGGTCGAAATTCGCGAACGGCCGCGGCATGGCGCATTCTATTCAGGCCATTAAATATATAAAATATATATTATATGTATATTCTGTCGATTTCCATTTTAAACGTGTTTTATAAATCGTTTTAATTTTTTTTAAAAAACGATTCCAACTTCATTTTCAATTTTAAATCAAAATTGAATATTCCCTATCGTTGTAATTTATAAATGATAGTTTTTCAAAATATCCGATTTTGGAAACATTTCCTTTTCGATATACATTATAAAAATGAATAAAATCGATATAAAAATCGTTCGCATCAAAATGGCACATATCTAATCAATACGGCTTCACATGTTTTAATATTTTTGTGTCCATCAAAAATCGGACATTAAAATCAGATTTTAATCCTTTATTGAATATTATTTTAAAATATAACTTATTTTAGGATATTCGTTATTTTAAAATATTTGTTCTTTTCGAATTGGAATCAGACACAGTCAATTAATATATAATGTTATTTATATGGATTTCATACATCATATGTGTACAACAACAATGATAAACAATCAACTACCATCCAGAGTGCACTACACAACTGCATAAGCATAAACTATAAATAATTAATGCTCACAACAGTCTGTCAACCAATCGATTGACATACAATTAAACAGTTGTGATTAATGTATGTCAAATATACTCCCCCATGTGTGGTTTAAATTAACACACACATATTTTATTTCTGCACCTTGGCGATGTGTAAAATATATCTTCCCAATCAATATTAGTCAAATGAGTGTACGTAAACAAATCGTCTGGTTTGTAAATGAATATTTATTTTCATTTCAGGATTATTTTATTCCATTCATATATACGTTAAAAATTATATTTTTAACGATAAAATATTTTATTCAACACATGAATATTTTATATAGTTCACATATACAATAAAAATTATATTTTTGTTGTTCTAACATATTTTAGAATATTTTGGCAGCATAACGGTGTGATACTAGAACCAGAATAAGGTCTAGCCTTATACCTTGCCTAATACTGGCTTGCACCATACACAAACCAATTCCAATCAATTCACAATTAATCCACAACCAGTTTTATAATCACAATCAAATCACGCAGAACATCCAGATAAATAAATACTCAACCACCCCCAAATGCCATTTACGGCGCCATAATTGACTATTCGCGGAGTATGAAATCAATGTGTCGGTAATATCCATACATCGCTTTCAATTATGTGATCGTGCGAATTCGAGTGTTGAACTCCATACAATTCAAATCACATAATATGGTTTGTACAATAAATAGTGTCGTGGGCTTCTAAGCCTCATCTGCAACCTAAAATATTTTTAACTGTAAAATATATTGTAACGACCCGTGTTTTTGGCACTCGAATATGTAATTTAATTTATTTAATTTAAATATTATATTTGGAATATCAATGGAATTAATATCTAATTCGTTAATTATACGAAGTTGGAACGTTATATATTTATATATAATATAAAATCGAGCTCGAAAATGGCGTGCAGTTCGTAAATTGGAGTTCTGAACTTCAACTGAGAATACAGGGTTCGATATAAGCCGGAATTCTGTGCAACAAGAAATGTTGGGACCGTATTGACGATAATTTT
The DNA here is from genome assembly GCA_030737875.1 of Allium sativum. NCBI lineage: Eukaryota > Viridiplantae > Streptophyta > Magnoliopsida > Asparagales > Amaryllidaceae > Allium > Allium sativum. The sequence continues at coordinate 1,002,425,598 of CM060912.1, forward strand.
CATATGGAAGAGAAAAATCCATGTTCCGTGTTATAGATAGTAAGTTATGGCAAAATCAAATTTTGGAAAAAACGCTGTGGAAATCGTTATCGGCCGTTAAAATAGCCGTTTTGCAAACGGACTCTGTTTTCGATGAAATCAGTATCATTGGGACCGTATCGTTAAATTATTGCATGAGGTCAAATGGCGTGGTAAACCGATGTCGCATGTGACCACAACAACCGTAAACGCCCGTTCAAATTCTACAGCGCGCATTCACATAAATATAAGGAATATTCGAGTGTAACTAGAGCAGACGATCGAATTAGGCCACGAAACCAGTTCCGTTGAGTTCGTATCGTCGATTAGAGTCAGAATAAGTATATAGTTTGTTATTTTTATAGACCGGAAAATTTGGTGTTAAAAGGGGTATAGCGTTTCGGGGTAAAAACAGCCTATCGGGCAAACAGTCTCAGAATGTGACGAAACTAGTGCCGTTGGGTTCGTATCGAAAAGTTATTGCAAGATATCAAGGTTTCAAGTTGATTCGATTTAGTTGGTGGTCTTGGTAAATTAAAAAGCGTGTTTATTTCTGGTTTTATAAGGGAATTTTTTTCAAATGAAGTCGGATTTCGACGAAACTTGTCCCATTGAGTCCGGAATATGTTTTTACATTAAGAATAGCTTTTTTATCAGAAGACAGAAGTTGTCTGTAGTGGTTTTATCGCGTTACTTTAGGACGAAGTTTCATTATATATTATTATATTGTTTTGTCCTTGCTATATATACCTCTTAAGACTCGCACAACCCTAGTTTTCACGTTTGTTCTTTCAGCGCCGCCACTCAAAAAATGAACGACAGCGAACTCCCGTACTTTACTCCCTCCGATCTTCAAACACGTACAACTTCACCCAAACCATTTAACTACAAATATGTTCACCTCTTCGAGATCTCGACTTCGACCGGCTGTGATCAATTCTCGACGTTCGTGGTGGAGGGGACTTGAGTCGAAAGCCTCTGGCTTTCGAATTGTTTGTGAGGGGACTAGCGAGGCCAGGATGAAAACTGCGGTAAGGGGGGGTGTACTTTCGAAAGAGGGAGTGACAGCAAATTGTTGGTAAAGGGGGCGAGCTGGTCTTTGAAGTACTGGATTCAATACAAGAACAGTAGGGGGCGATTCCTCTTGAAGCTGCAGCATACGAAGGAAGGAACGAGAAGAAAGCGTATTGAGGAATTTATGGTGAGCAAATCAGTAAACACGTGAACAGTTTTCACGTGTAGAAGGACCGAACTGTTTAAACAAAAGTGAACAGTTTATTCAAAAAAAAAAAAAAAACGAAGTGAAGTTTGGAATGGAGACTGATGTTGTTTGAGCGAGAGTGGAAGTGGGGGTTTGAGGTCGAAGTCTGGTGCAAGTTTCTGAAGTTCAACGAGAACAATTGGACTCAAATAGAAGAGATAACAGTCGGCTCGATTTCTGAGTATTATAAAGTAATATTAATTAAAAAGGATTACGAATGTTTATTTAATATCGAGCTAATATCAGTTCTTAACAGGAGTCGGGAGCTGGAAGCAAAACGAGAGGAGCGTCCGTAAGAAAGAAAATCAACCGACCTGATTACCACCCATTATAACGTAAATTTAGTACATTAACTAAGTAATTAACAAACAAATTATTTAATTAAGGGATTATTAGTTTGATTAAAACAAGTAACTAAATTATTGATAGCTTTTTATTATATGATCAGAATTGGACCAAGTGAATTGCGTTGAAACCATGGTTTCAAACACTACAGTATGAAACAACTTGGATAGTGTTGGAAGCAGCTGAAGCTTTAAATTGAATTAAACTCGTGTTTAATTTAATTAAACTGAACCGTTCAACAATGGAATAAATCAAGGTGAGTTAAACTCACTCAGTTCCCATTTATATTTTATATAAATTGGGTATTTTTATCTTGTGTGCTCTGTTTGCTATGGTCGACTGTTTACCAGTATATATTTATTGGTTGATTAAAACTGATGAAATTAAACTGCGTTTAATTTCAGTAAAGTACCAAATCGTTATTTTTACGATTGGATCCAACGGAGGTAATTCACCCTGTTGATCACGTTTATCAATAAACGTGTTTAATGATTTGAATCGTTTGATGTGTTTGATCTGTTTGAATTGAATAAATCTGTTTGAGGTAACCGTTGTGATTTCAGGGAAGAACAGGTTGGAGGGACCCAACCAGATCCCTCAAATATATTATTTGTTTGCATATTATCATATATAAACTGCCCTGTTTATAGTGTTTGATTTGATTGTTGATTTTTGAATATTCAACATCTATGTGGTTTAAACCAGTGGGCGATGTGGGTTGAGTATTTGGTAACAAATGGCCTGTAAAATCAACCGCTTTACAAATATTGATTCACCGTCAGGTGAATCGATAGAGATGAAATTATACGATTTGTTTTATAAGTGGAGTTTGGTCTGGAGAGGTATTAATTTGAATAAAAGTTATTAAAAAGAATTAAATAAATATTTTATTTATTCAAGGCTCTGATTTGTTATCAAGTTATTTTATAAAGTAAATACGGACGTTAATCAGAATTTCAAGTATGAGAATAAGAACTGAATCGAGTGGATGAACTTTGATAATTGTTTTGTCAAGAAACAATTAATGGAAGTATTTAAATAAATTATATTTTTTATTAATTTAAAGTGAGGATTTATTGGTATCGATCAACGAAATAATCAAGTTTTGACTTGATAAAATCGACCGTTGTAATTGGAATCGACTGTTAAATTAGTTTGTTTCAAATTTGCGAATTTAAATTGTTGAAGAATAATGTTTTGACTTTCAATAAAGTTTTATAGAAAATTTACTATTTAATTTAGTAAATAAAGGAAGTTATTGATTGAGGAAAATTATTTAGAGAATTACTTTTCAAAAGTAATCGAAGTTGGAATGGAGTGTAGTTGAATGGGTAAGAAGTTTATGAACATGGGTTATCCTTAAACCTGAATTTTCATAACGAAGTTATAAAGGGAATTCCAAGCAAATAGGATAGCTTGGTATAACTACTTCTTAATTATTCAAATTAAGAAAAAGGAAACTAGATCAAAGGGTTTATTATAAACTGAGTACATAGATGAGATTTTTAGTGTAAAAGCGTTAATTTTATATTAATGTTACTTGAAATTGGAATCAAGTAAAAGAAGAGAGAGAATTGAAATAAAATTTCCAAAGTGGGAAATGGTTTAATAGACTTGAAAAGAGATTGGTAGAGGTAAAATTGGATAATGAAATGGGCCATAGGGTTGTATAACCAAACCAAATTTATAATGGGATTGTTTTGAGATTTGAAATGGAATTTTGGTTTTTGATTTCAACTTATATTTATCTAAGGGTATGAACGTTGTTGATCAAGGTCTGAGAGGTAATTAAAATACCCCAACTTGAAAAACATCGGGATTATCTGAAGATAGTATTAGTTGGTAATCGTAAGAGACGTTAGTGGATATGTTTTGAAAATCTAAACAGCGATTCTAGCGCTGTTGTTATAATATATGTTTTGTAAATCTAATATAGCGATTGTAGCGCTTTTGCTATAGTAAATGGGTTGTAAACCTAAACAGCGATTATAGCGCTGTTATTTTGTAAATCTAAATAGTAATTATAACGCTATTGTTATAACATATGTGCTATAAATTTCTTTGTTAAAACTAATGGATTTCCGAATCTAAAAGATGATTTGACGGAAGAATTAAGTGGGAAATTGAATATAGCTATTCGAGATAGAACTAGCCAAACATAATTATTCGGCTAAGTTGCCATTTCGTACGACTGCTAGCGTAATTCGCAGGGCTGCAGATAGCCTACGGCGGACGGATGTTTCCTGAGGGAATCAGGCGTAACCATTGTGATCGCTGCGACCTAGAGTCAAGCGAATGGAGTTAAGTCGAATATTAGTTAATCGATAGGGTTAAATAAGTCGAGTTAGTCAGTTAGAATAAACCAGTTAGAGTTAATCAATTAGAGTTAATCTACTAGAGTTAAACCGAATTAGAGTTATTCAAATATCGTATTTTTGAATATTTAAAGAATTAGAAGTTTTTAATTTAACAAAAGTAAATCAGTTGTTAAAGGCCAAGTGATGCTGAATACTGAATCAGTGAACTCATTGGAGTGTCATGTTTGAAACACTGTATATTTTGATAGTTAAAACACCGACTATCAAAGCTGTCCAATACGATTGTTGGTATGGAAAGACCGGGATCGAATGTATATTCGAAAACCATTCCGACCAACAAATACGTGAAGATATCAGAAGATGGTCGAGATGGTGCTGTGAAGACCGTTGATTTTCATAAACGGAAGAACCACTAATATTCTCTGCCTGGCAAGCCGAGATAAGCTGTGATTCTGTCGTAGTTGGAATCTACGGGTTGCAAGGACTTCTCGCTACTGATCCATGGGGTGATTCTTATATTGGATGCAGTAGGAGAGTACCTTCGGTTCATCCTGTTCCTGGATGACTTGTATGGACGGATGTCTGACAGAGTATTTCCAAAGGGTCACGTACGTTGATTTCTTCAAACGTACGATAGTTGTTGGCGGGGAGTTGCCGTTCTCTTAGCTTCCAGCTAGAGTATTTTTGTGGACGTCAATTAGTGATATCTGACGGATCTGACGATGTGGCATTCAAAGTGAATGGTGACCAGATGATCAGAAGTTAAGTCTGGCCTCAAGCCTCATCAACCGGGAAATGACAAAAATCGGGCAGGCAGCATGGCTATGTGGGTCGCTCCCATTAGGGTGTATAATCACCTATCTAGAGGAAGTCCTATTTGTTTCTTAAATCTATGTTTCGATGCTGTCCCTTATCGGGAGACGGTTGCTGATCCCAACCGTCGGTGATATACATTCGATACACTCAAGCGAAATGGGTGGTCGGTCATGTGAGGGCCGGGTTGCAAGATGTTCTTGTTGAACCCAGTGTATTCGTCTCTAGAGATACACTATCGGCAGGTGGTCCGATACCTTGTCAAGTTCGGAATCCAATATCCAATAAGCGCCTGTGGGTTTTGATTGTATACTATATATTTGGAGCGTGAGATGCAAGCGTTCCACTAGATTTCTATTTACTTGTGTTTAGACATTATTATAACATCAGAACAAGATATTGGTTTCAAAACTGTTTTGGGTTATCGTAAGGTAAAAACCGTCCGTGTTTATGTGTGGATTTGGTCTTACGATTATCCTTTTCTTTTGAAAAGGTTTTGAACTTTAAAATCATGATTGGATGATTTACCTTTATACTGTGCGAGTTTATCTCACTCTGGTTCACCAGACTGACCCGGTGTTTTGTAAATGCTCGGGTTAGGCCGGGTTGTACAGGTTCAGGTTATCGACTGCTATGAAGAGACGAGCTGGAAGAGTCCAGACGTATGATATTACTACTATTCCGCGGTGTGTTGTATATGGGAACAGGCTATTATAAGTGTCCTATGGTATGATGTACTCTGATACTGTAAGTATTTTCAAAGCTCTAAATAAAGATTTATTTCTGTATTATATTTTGTTCCGCTGCGATGTGAGACTCTGTGTTGTGTGGTGTTTCTTCTTCTTCTTCTATTCTAATATTTCTTTCTATCTATTCTCTCCCTCTAACTTCTTTCTATTAATGATCTGGAATGTTCGATGTCTGAATGGTCAACATGGTAGTTTGATGTTGATTTTCGGAGTCGAAAATCCCAGTTCGTTACAGTGGTATCAGAGCTGAAGGTTAAGTAATTACCTTGGCTCTGTGGCGTGACTCAGTAGAGATGGGGTTAGCAATACCCTAGACTGAGTTGAGTATATATACGAGTGAACGTATTTGTAGATTTTATAAAAATTTGTTTTATATTGTGAAGATTTATTGGTTGAGTTGTTTATGAGTTCTGGTCGATCAGTTTGATCCACTGTATCGATAGGGGTTTATAAACACTCAAGTATGTTAAACCGACACAGTATGTTTTGAAAGAGAGTAAATGAAATAATTTACCCAAAATTATTTTTAATATAAAGAAATAATATATATGTTGGAGATATTATAATATATTGGATGTGTTGGTTGATTATAATTAAAATGATTATATAAATAACCAATTAGAATTCGTATAATATTAAGGCAGATTTATTAAATCTGGAATTAAAGTCAGAATTGGAATTAAAATTCCCAAAAAAAAATGAAAAGGGTGATTGCAAATGGAATTAGGTTAAATATATGGAAATTTTAAGATCCTGGGAGATTTTAATTTTGTTTCACAAGCATTGTGTTTAGTATTTTGAAATAGATTTCAAAATGAAAGTGTTTAAAATTGGAGTTTTGAAATGATATAGTATTGAACTCACTTCGATAGCTGGGAAATAACTCTGATGATGTTGGCCATATCTTCAGTGTTCATTTCCGAGTTCTAAGTGACGGATTACTACAAAAAAATCATGTTTAGAATTGCTTTGAGAAAAACAAGTTTAAATCCTGAAAGGGAATATTTGATTTTTGAAAGAGCTGAACTGTTTAAAACTCCCAGGGGAATTGTTTGAACAAATACAAAATTTAATAGAAATTGGGGAAGCAAATATGAATTGAATTGAAACCAAATAACTGGAAATTGAATCGGGAGATAATCAGATTTTGAATTGGGAGACAGGAGTCTGAAATGGTATCGGACTGGTAAGTTGAAAATTGAAATTGATAGTGGATGGAAATTGAGTTAAGAATGAGATTTGGTTTCGATGCGTGAAGGATTTGAATTTGAGGATAAAATTGAAATTTTGTTTGGAAATGCATTTGTATATGGTGACAGGGCAGCAGATGGAAAGGATATAATGATGTGCCCGACAAAAAGGTACACGTTTATTTTTATATGGGTTTGGAGATTTATGAGCCTGTTTGGCAAGCCGCTTGGCTGTTTTGTTTTCTTTTGGATTGGAGAAGGCCTAGAAAGGGCGAGTTGTGGTTGTACCGATTGAGCCGTACAAAGGAGGTGCTGGCGAAATTTTTCGCAAATTTAAGGTGTTAGGAAATTTTCAGTATTTTTGAAAATATATATTTACTGTATTGAATTGATTTTGATTTAAAATAAATTAGATTTGAAATTTAATGAGTTTATAACGTTCTTTCTTACCTTAGCAATTTCGAGGACGAAATTATTTTAAGGGGGGAAGAATGTAACGACCCGTGTTTTTGGCACTCGAATATGTAATTTAATTTATTTAATTTAAATATTATATTTGGAATATCAATGGAATTAATATCTAGTTCGTTAATTAAACGAAGTTCGAACGTTATATATTTATATATAATATAAAATCGAGCTCGAAAATGGCGTGTAGTTCGTAAATTGGAGTTCTGAACTTCAACTGAGAATACAGGGTTCGATATAAGCCGGAATTCTGTGCAACAAGAAACGTTGGGACCATATTGACGATAATTTTCATATGGAAGAGAAAAATCCATGTTCCGTGTTATAGATAGTAAGTTATGGCAAAATCAAATTTTGGAAAAAACGCTGTGGAAATCGTTATCGGCCGTTAAAATAGCCGTTTTGCAAACGGACTCTGTTTTCGATGAAATCAGTATCATTGGGACCGTATCGTTAAATTATTGCATGATGTCAAATGGCGTGGTAAACCGATGTCGTATGTGACCACAACAACCGTAAACGCCCGTTCAAACTCTACAGCGCGCATTCACATAAATATAAGGAATATTCGAGTGTAACTAGAGCAGACGATCGAATTAGGCCACGAAACCAGTTCCGTTGAGTTCGTATCGTCGATTAGAGTCAGAATAAGTATATAGTTTGTTATTTTTATAGACCGGAAAATTTGGTGTTAAAAGGGGTATAGCGGTTCGGGGTAAAAACAGCCTATCGGGCAAACAGTCTCAGAATGTGACGAAACTAGTGCCGTTGGGTTCGTATCGAAAAGTTATTGCAAGATATCAAGGTTTCAAGTTGATTCGATTTAGTTAGTGGTCTTGGTAAATTAAAAAGCGTGTTTATTTCTGGTTTTATAAGGGAATTTTTTTCAAACGAAGTCGGATTTCGACGAAACTTGTCCCATTGAGTCCGGAATACGTTTTTAAATTAAGAATAGCTTTTTTATCAGAAGACAGAAGTTGTCTGTAGTGGTTTTATCGCGTTACTTTAGGACGAAGTTTCATTATATATTATTATATTGTTTTGTCCTTGCTATATATACCTCTTAAGACTCGCACAACCCTAGTTTTCACGTTTGTTCTTTCAGCGCCGCCACTCAAAGAATGAACGACAGCGAACTCCCGTACTTTACTCCCTCCGATCTTCAAACACGTACAACTTCACCCAAACCATTTAACTACAAATATGTTCACCTCTTCGAGATCTCGACTTCGACCGGCTATGATCAATTCTCGACGTTCGTGGTGGAGGGGACTTGAGTCGAAAGCCTCTGGCTTTCGAATGGTTTGTGAGGGGACTAGCGAGGCCAGGATGAAAACTGCGGTAAGGGGGGGTGTACTTTCGAAAGAGGGAGTGACAGCAAATTGTTGGTAAAGGGGCCGAGCTGGTCTTTGAAGTACTGGAGTCAATACAAGAACAGTAAGGGGCGATTCCTCTTTAAGCTGCAGCATACGAAGGAAGGAACGAGAAGAAAGCGTATTGAGGAATTTATGGTGAGCAAAGCAGTAAACACGTGAACAGTTTTCACGTGTAGAAGGACCGAACTGTTTAAACAAAAGTGAACATTTTATTCAAAAATAATAATAATAAACGAAGTGAAGTTTGGAATGGAGACTGATGTTGTTTGAGCGAGAGTGGAAGTGGGGGTTTGAGGTCGAAGTCTGGTGCAAGTTTCTGAAGTTCAACGAGAACAATCGGACTCAAATAGAAGAGATAACAGTCGGCTCGATTTCTGAGTATTATAAAGTAATATTAATTAAAAAGGATTACGAATGTTTATTTAATATCGAGCTAATATCAGTTCTTAACAGGAGTCGGGAGCTGGAAGCAAAACTAGAGGAGCGTCCGTAAGAAAGAAAATCAACCGACCTGATTACCACCCATTATAACGTAAATTTAGTACATTAACTAAGTAATTAAAAAACAAATTATTTAATTAAGGGATTATTAGTTTGATTAAAACAAGTTACTAAATTATTGATAGCTTTTTATTATATGATCAGAATTGGACCAAGTGAATTGCGTTGAAACCATGGTTTCAAACACTACAGTATGAAACAACTTGAATGGTGTTGGAAGCAGCTGAAGCTTTAAATTGAATTAAACTCGTGTTTAATTTAATTAAACTGAACCGTTCAACAATGGAATAAATCAAGGTGAGTTAAACTCACTCAGTTCCCATTTATATTTTATATAAATTGGGTATTTTTATCTTGTGTGCTCTGTTTGCTATGGTCGACTGTTTACCAGTATATATTTATTGGTTGATTAAAACTGATGAAATTAAACTGCGTTTAATTTCAGTAAAGTACCAAATCGTTATTTTTACGATTGGATCCAACGGAGGTAATTCACCCTGTTGGTCACGTTTATCAATAAACGTGTTTAATGATTTGAATCGTTTGATGTGTTTGATCTGTTTGAATTGAATAAATCTGTTTGAGGTAACCGTTGTGATTTCAGGGAAGAACAGGTTGGAGGGACCCAACCGGATGCCTCAAATATATTATTTGTTTGCATATTATCATATATGAACTGCACTGTTTATAGTGTTTGATTTGATTGTTGATTTTTGAATATTCAACATCTATGTGGTTTAAACCAGTGGGCGATGTGGGTTGAGTATTTGGTAACAAATGGCCTGTAAAATCAACCGCTTTACAAATATTGATTCACCGTCAGGTGAATCGATAGAGATGAAATTATACGATTTGTTTTATAAGTGGAGTTTGGTCTGGAGAGGTATTAATTTGAATAAAAGTTATTAAAAAGAATTAAATAAATATTTTATTTATTCAAGGCTCTGATTTGTTATCAAGTTATTTTATAAAGTAAATACGGACGTTAATCAGAATTTCAAGTATGAGAATAAGAACTGAATCGAGTGGATGAACTTTGATAATTGTTTTGTCAAGAAACAATTAATGGAAGTATTTAAATAAATTATATTTTTTATTAATTTAAAGTGAGGATTTATTGGTATCGATCAACGAAATAATCGAGTTTTGACTTGATAAAATCGACCGTTGTAATTGGAATCGACTGTTAAATTAGTTTGTTTCAAATTTGCGAATTTAAATTGTTGAAGAATAATGTTTTGACTTTCAATAAAGTTTTATAGAAAATTTACTATTTATTTTAGTAAATAAAGGAAGTTATTGATTAAGGAAAATTATTTAGAGAATTACTTTTCAAAAGTAATCGAAGTTGGAATGGAGTGTAGTTGAATGGGTAAGAAGTTTATGAACATGGATTATCCTTAAACCTGAATTTTCATAACGAAGTTATAAAGGGAATTCCAAGCAAATAGGATAGCTTGGTATAACTAATTCTTAATTATTCAAATTAAGAAAAAGGAAACTAGATCAAAGGGTTTATTATAAACTGAGTACATAGATGAGATTTTTAGTGTAAAAGCGTTAATTTTATATTAACGTTACTTGAAATTGGAATCAAGTAAAAGAAGAGAGAGAATTGAAATAAAATTTCCAAAGTGGGAAATGGTTTAATAGACTTGAAAAGAGATTGGTAGAGGTAAAATTGGATAATGAAATGGGCCATAGGGTTGTATAACCAAACCAAATTTATAATGGGATTGTTTTGAGATTTGAAATGGAATTTTGGTTTTTGATTTCAACTTATATTTATCTGAGGGTATGAACGTTGTTGATCAAGGTCTGAGAGGTAATTAAAATACCCCAACTTGAACAACATCGGGATTATCTGAAGATAGTATTAGTTGGTAATCGTAAGAGACGTTAGTGGATATGTTTTGAAAATCTAAACAACGATTCTAGCGCTGTTGTTATAATATATGTTTTGTAAATCTAATATAGCGATTGTAGCGCTTTTGCTATAGTAAATGGGTTGTAAACCTAAACAACGATTATAGCGCTGTTATTTTGTAAATCTAAATAGTAATTATAACGCTATTGTTATAACATATGTGCTATAAATTTCTTTGTTAAAACTAATGGATTTCCGAATCTAAAAGATGATTTGACGGAAGAATTAAGTGGGAAATTGAATATAGCTATTCGAGATAGAACTAGCCAAACATAATTATTCGGCTAAGTTGCCATTTCGTACGACTGCTAGCGTAATTCGCAGGGCTGCAGATAGCCTACGGCGGACGGATGTTTCCTGAGGGAATCAGGCGTAACCATTGTGATCGCTGCGACCTAGAGTCAAGCGAATGGAGTTAAGTCGAATATTAGTTAATCGATAGGGTTAAATAAGTCGAGTTAGTCAGTTAGAATAAACCAGTTAGAGTTAATCAATTAGACTTAATCTACTAGAGTTAAACCGAATTAGAGTTATTCAAATATCGTATTTTTGAATATTTAAAGAATTAGAAGTTTTTAATTTAACAAAAGTAATTCAGTTGTTAAAGGCCAAGTGATGCTGAATACTGAATCAGTGAACTCATTGGAGTGTCATGTTTGAAACACTGTATATTTTGATAGTTAAAACACCGACTATCAAAGCTGTCCAATACGATTGTTGGTATGGAAAGACCGGGATCGAATGTATATTCGAAAACCATTCCGACCAACAAATACGTGAAGATATCAGAAGATGGTCGAGATGGTGCTGTGAAGACCGTTGATTTTCATAAACGGAAGAACCACTAATATTCTCTGCCTGGCAAGCCGAGATAAGCTGTGATTCTGTCGTAGTTGGAATCTACGGGTTGCAAGGACTTCTCGCTACTGATCCATGGGGTGATTCTTGTATTGGATGCAGTAGGAGAGTACCTTCGGTTCATCCTGTTCCTGGATGAATTGTATGGACGGATGTCTGACAGAGTATTTCCAAAGGGTCACGTACGTTGATTTCTTCAAACGTACGATAGTTGTTGGCGGGGAGTTGCTGTTCTCTTAGCTTCCAGCTAGAGTATTTTTGTGGACGTCAATTAGTGATATCTGACGGATCTGACGATGTGGCATTCAAAGTGAATGGTGACCAGATGATCAGAAGTTAAGTCTGGCCTCAAGCCTCATCAACCGGGAAATGACAAAAATCGGGCAGGCAGCATGGCTATGTGGGTCGCTCCCATTAGGGTGTATAATCACCTATCTAGAGGAAGTCCTATTTGTTTCTTAAATCTATGTTTCGATGCTGTCCCTTATCGGGAGACGGTTGCTGATCCCAACCGTCGGTGATATACATTCGATACACTCAAGCGAAATGGGTGGTCGGTCATGTGAGGGCCGGGTTGCAAGATGTTCTTGTTGAACCCAGTGTATTCGTCTCTAGAGATACACTATCGGCAGGTGGTCCAATACCTTGTCAAGTTCGGAATCCAATATCCAATAAGCGCCTGCGGGTTTTGATTGTATACTATATATTTGGAGCGTGAGATGCAAGCGTTCCACTAGATTTCTATTTACTTGTGTTTAGACATTATTATAATATCAGAACAAGATATTGGTTTCAAAACTGTTTTGGGTTATCGTAAGGTAAAAACCGTCCGTGTTTATGTGTGGATTTGGTCTTACGATTATCCTTTTCTTTTGAAAAGGTTTTGAACTTTAAAATCATGATTGGATGATTTACCTTTATACTGTGCGAGTTTATCTCACTCTGGTTCACCAGACTGACCCGGTGTTTTGTAAATGCTCGGGTTAGGCCGGGTTGTACAGGTTCAGGTTATCGACTGCTATGAAGAGACGAGCTGGAAGAGTCCAGACGTATGATATTACTACTATTCCGCTGTGTGTTGTATATGGGAACAGGCTATTATAACTGTCCTATGGTATGATGTACTCTGATACTGTAAGTATTTTCAAAGCTCTAAATAAAGATTTATTTCTGTATTATATTTTGTTCCGCTGCGATGGGAGACTCTGTGTTGTGTGGTGTTTCTTCTTATTCTTCTATTCTAATATTTCTTTCTATCTATTCTCACCCTCTAACTTCTTTCTATTAATGATCTGGAATGTTCGATGTCTGAATGGTCAACATGGTAGTTTGATGTTGATTTTCGGAGTCGAAAATCCCAGTTCGTTACATATATTAAGTGAGAAGGAGTTCTAACCTTTGGTTTCCCTCCGTCGTTCTTTTATTTGGCGGATTTTGGAGTTGGATTTGTTTCAACGCATCGTGTTCCACTCCGTGATTTCAACGCAATATGTTTCACGTAGATTTATATTAAAAATCATATTTTTATTTCACTACTATATAAATAAAAATTATATTTTTATAATGCTATTCAAATAAAAAAAATATTTTTATAATGCTATCATATGTATAAATCATATTTTTAACATGCCATTCAAATAATAAAAATCATATTTTTATAATGCTACTACATGTATACAAATCACAATTTTATATCGCTATTATATATATATATAAATCATATTCTTATATCGCTATTATATATATAAAAATCATATTTTTATATCGCTGTTATATACAAAAAAATCATATTCTTATAATGCTATTATATACATAAAAATCCAATTTTTATATCGCTATTCATATATAAAAATCATAACATTTATATCGTTATTCATATATAAAAATCTTAACTACATATATGGTTGTATAAATAAAAATCATATTTTTATTTAACTATATATATATATATTAAAATATATATATTTTAACAATGCTTTATATTTTTATAATGTTTTTTTATCCTATGTTATTTAAATTGAAATAAAATAAAATAAAAAGATTGCCTTTTTAACATTCTCACCATCGTCTTCATTTGTACAAGTGCTGAACCCATCATCACAAGCCAGAAAACGTCGTCGCTCACTGTTTTGGACGGGTTTATTTGTTTTGGGGGTTATGGCTTCGGATTGGAGAAGTGGGTGGAGCAGTAGGGGGTAGGGGATGGCACTAGTGGTCTGCGACAGGTCAGGGGGAGGCTATGGCGGTGGGTTTTCAGGTGAAAGAGGGGTTTTCATCGGAGAAAAGGGTGAGGAGGGACTGGAGATGGTGGCGCTGGCTGTAGAGCGGGCAAAGGGCTGAACGGGGAGTGGTTTTTTTTTTCTAATTTCATTTTCTTGCATTGACTGAAAGGAGAAGGGAGAGGGAGGGTTTTATATAAATATATATATTTTTTATTTAATTTAGTTCCAAAAAGTAATTTTTTAATTCGAGCTCCAAATCGAACCCAACGATTGTTGTCCCTAGCTAACTACCCCTATTTCAAACGCAATGTGATATGTCCGGTAAGCCAATTCTACCGTTTCGATCAGTTTTTCTTTAAATTAAAATATAAATTAATTTAACATTCAAAATTGATTTTCACATACATTTTAATTTACTGGGGCCACATACTGACTCCAAAAATTCCAGAAAATTAAATTTGGCTATGTTTTGGACGATACAGTCCTAACAATACTAATTTTGTCGAATTTGGAGACCGTTTGAAAAACTGTCATTTTCTAGTCGATTAAATTCAAACTGAAATTACCAAACACGTTTAAATTCACTATGCTCATATATTAATTCAAAAAATTATGAATCTAGCAATAATTCGACATTCCGGATCCAACAAAAGTGATCTTCTTGAAAACGGAAGTCGTTTGCAAAACAGCTATTTTTAATGGTTATATATTATATAAAATATATATAAATTCCATAGCGATTATTTTAAATTTTAAATTAGACATGACTTTTATTCCCGTTATGAAATCTGAATTTTTCACATTCTTTAGAAAGATATATTTAAACAGATTCAAATATTTCTGGTTTTACTGAAATCCGGTTTATTTTGAATCTTGTACATTCATTTGAAAGTCGAAATTGAATTTTCAAACTGTCGTGCCATTTTAGACTCGTTTTATAATTAAAATAAATATATTCGTTCTAAATTCAATTTAAATAAATTTTTTGTTGGTATTATTTAAAATAAATCATTTTAAATATTCAAAATCCATTAATTATGCTAAAATAAAAAATTTAAATTGGTTCTGAAAATCCGGGTTGTTACAATCACAAAATCCAATATTGAAATATTCTGAAAATTATTTCCATTCAAATCCATTCCAATTTATTCATTGGAAAATTCTGGCTATTTCAAAACCATTTACAAACCCAATTTATTTATTTATAAACATTGGATTATTATTCTAGTTAATAACTACTTCACTCATATAAAAATATATTTTTATCTTTTCAAACATGGATTACTTTTTCATCTAAAATCTTTCCAAATCATTTAATATGAATTTACACATTTTTTCCATATTTTTTATAATTTTATTTAGGCCCGTACAGTCAGTTTCCAATATCGGCCACCGAACTACATCCATACAACCTTTTTTGAAATTGATTTGGATATAATTTAAAATCCAACTGTTCAAATTTAAATCCCTTGTATCCATTGGAAAGATCTTTCTGATACGAACCCAACGTTCTGGTTTTAGGAGAATCCGATGGTCGGATCTCCCGTAACATCAATTTGAAGTCAATGGTTGAAATTCGCGAACGGTCGCTGCGTGGTGCGTTCTATTAAAGCCATTATATATAATATATATCATCGATTTCTATTTAAAACTTATTTTATAAAACGTTTTAAATCCGTTTTAAAAACGATTCCAACTTCCATTTCAATTTAAATTAAAAATTGAATATTCCATTATATGACAATTTTTTATATTCTGTATACACGTTAAAAATTATATTTTTAATAGTCCAATAATTATTCCATTTCATGACCATTTTATATATCTCATTTATAATTTATACACCGCATATATATTATTTATACAATGCATATATATGATTTATACAACACATATATATTTTATACAACGCATATACATATTTTATTCACATCTCATATATATATTTTATTCTCAATGCATATATATATTTTATTCACATCTCATATATTTATTTTATTCACATCTCATATATACATTTTACATACATCGCATATATATATATATATATTATTCACATCACATATATATATATATTATTCACATCTCATATATATATATATATATTATTCTTATCTCATATATACATTTTATTCACATCGAAATTCTGCATTTTGAGGTAACATATTCCTTAATGTTTTCTTTACCTTAATGGCGAAACGAAACAAAAGAATACATCTACTTTTTCTCATCAAAACAAAACTATCAATACATCTTCATCTATTGATAAATCTAAGCTAAACATAGTTTCTAATCCTTCAGCAACTTCAGATCTGGTATCGGATCTGAGTAATCGAAAGCTCGAGTTTGTGCAACCAGCTCCAGATCATGTTTTCATTCCTGAAATCATATACAACAAATCAGTGACATCCTAGAAGTATACTATTGCACTGATTCCGATTTTATTCCGGTTATCTACTATAAAGCTTAAGGAATATGTATCAAAAGTTTGGAAACCTGTTGGTACATTTAATGTTCATTCGACTCCCGGTTTCAATTTTGTGGTTCAATTTGATTGCAAAGAAGATTTTGATCAATTAACAGAGTGTACTACATACTCTTATTTTGGTATATTATTGTTTGTTGACATCTGGTACCCTGGTTTCGATTTTAACAGCGAACAAAGTTCTATGGTTCAGATCTGGGTAAGATTGTTAAATCTACCATTAGAGTTCTGGACTAATGAAGCTATTCAAATGATGGCTAGTTATATTTTAAAACCACTACTGATTGATGTTAACACAGCTAAGAAAAAGTACACGAAATATGCTAGAGTTCTAATTTTAGTGGATACTTCAACTGAGCTCAAAAATGAAATTCCTATTCATATGCGTAATTATCAGAAATTAAAGATTCAAGTTGAATATGAGTATGAACCTATGAAATGTCTTCAGTGTCGTTTATTTGGCCATGAGGAAGATTATCATGAAGAATCTTCAGACCCAAGATGGAAGCCCCCTGACATTCATATTGAAACTCAAAATCAAATATATGAAGATCAAAATGATAATTCTGTGCTTCAAAATGAGAATCCAGTACCTCAAAATGTTATGTCTGATCCTCTTGTGAATGCAAATTCAAATAATTCTGAAGCTGATATCCTTGGACAATCTCAATCTGACAGTCCCCCTGGTGAAAATGTTGATCTGAATTCTTCTAAACTTCCAGATAACTTGATTCCTGACATGTTAAATAATGTGGCTAATCATATAGAGGAGACGGATAAAATGAAAAATCAGGACAAAGGAAAGCAAGTTGAAATCTCTTCTTTAGTTGACAAAAATGTTAATTACTTGCAAAGTTTAAAACCAAAAAACCAAACTCCTGCTAAAAGAGCTACGAGGAGTACTTCATCAATTAAATGACACTGATTTCATGGAATGTTAGGGGTATGAATACTTCTTTTCGTTTGAAATAAATATTCACACTCCTAAATAAGACTAAATCAACTTTGGTTGGTTTAGTTGAAACCAAATTATCTATAGCAAATTTGGTGTTATTTACTTCTTTATTACCTAATGACTGGAAATACTTGAAGAATAGTTCAGCTTTGAGTTCAGGCAGGATTTTGTTGATTTGGGATTCAAAGGTTTGGCATCTAGATATGATTTCTTTTTCTCCTCAGCATTTAACAGTGAAGGTAATTAACCATGGTGGATTTATGATGTTTTTAACAGTCATATATGGCAGTAATACTTTTACAGAGAGACTAGTTCTATGGGAGATTCTGGTTAGAGAATCAATCTCTTATTCAAATGCTTGGATTTTAATGGGGGATTTTAATAATCCTTTATCACCAAAAGACAAGAAAGGTGGAGCTCCAATATCTTATCATCATATAAGAGAATTTAAAAAAATTTGAATACAAACAGGTTTAACTGATTTAAAGCCTTTGGGTTTTAATTTTACCTGGCGTAGAAGAGGAGTAGCTACAAATATAGATAAAATTTTGGTGAATAATGTATGCCTACATCAGTTCCTTAATATGAAAGCTCTTTCATTCCCACAAAAATCAAGTGATCATAACCCTATTCTATTGGATCTAATCCCTACACCAGAGATTAAGGGATTCCTCTTTAGGTATAGAAATGATGGGAGTTGTTATGAAGGCTACCATGATGCAGTTCAAAAAGGTTTAAGTTCTAATGTATGGGGTTTTTATAGCTATCAATTTCAGCAGAAGCTAAAAAATTGCAAAATAAAACTTAAAAATTGGAATAAAACTAGAAGTAGAGCTGCTTCTAATCTTACAGTGGCAGAACTGAAAGTTTCTCTTCTAGAATCTGAAGTGGATCTTCATCCTAAGGACCTTCAACTGTATGATGATTACTTGCATGCAAAGAGGGATTTTCAAAATGTTCAGTACATGGTTTTTAAAGGTTTAAAGCAGCAAGCAAAAATTTCTTGGTTGCAACAAGGTGACACAAATTCAAAATTTTTCTACTCCAGAATGTCAAATAGAAGATATTTCAATCGGATTCGAGCTTTGATTGATTCTAATGGAAATCTGTTGTATAAACCTGATGATATTGAATCTGAAGCCATTGATTATTTTACTTCTATGTTTAATGGATCATGTTCATCTGGTTTTCCAAGCTTTCAACCAATAGCTTATATCAATGATCAAGGTCAAAGGAATTTAGTGAAAAATGTTGAACTTGAATAAGTTAAAGAAGCTGTGTTCTCAATTCATGATGAGTCTAGCCCAGGTCCAGATGGTATTAGTGTTAAGTTTTTTAAAATGCATTGGGAATCATTGAAGGTTGATTTGCTAAATGCAATTTCAGATATTTTAAAGTCTGGTAAGCTTCCTAAAGCTTTAAACCATACTTTTACAATACTAATACAAAAAATGATAGACCATCAGAAATTGCTCATTACAGTCCCATATCATGTTGTAATGTCTATTACAAAAAAAATTCAAAAATTTTATGTAACAGACTAAAACCTTATCTCCCTTCTCTGATTTTTGAAAATCAGAGTGCATTTATAAAGGGAAGGTATATTGGAGACAATATTTTACTTGCACATGAATTGTTAAGGGATTTCAGAAAATCTGGCATGCCAAAAATGAGTGTAAAAGTTGATCTACATAAGGCCTATGATAGAGTGAATAGAGAATTTATTTGTTATGTGATGGAATGTATGCAGTTCCCTACTCATTTTATAAATATGATCTATGAATGCATGACAACAGCCACCTTTTCTATTATGATACAAGGAATTCCAAAAGGTTTCATCTCATCAACAAGATGAATTAGACAAGGAGATCCGCTTTCTCCTTATTTATTTGCTCCGGCAATGCAATATTTTACCTTTTTTAATGGATGAAGCTATCATTTCTAATTCTTTTCCGCCTAGCAATAAAGTGCAACCAGTGATTTCTCATTTACTCTATGCATATGACTTATTGGTTTTTGGAAAAGCTTCATGTCAAAATGAAAATTGTTTAAGGTAGATTTTTCAGAAGCTTAGCATGTTTGCAGGTTTGAATGTTAATGCTACAAAAACTAAAATATTTTTTAGTATTTCAGTTTTAAACCGATCAGAAATAAAGAATATTTTGGGATTTGATCAAGGTACATTGCCAGTTAAATACCTAGGAGTTCCTTTATCATCAAATTACTTACACTATTCTGAGTGTAATTCATTGATTCAAAGGGTGCAGAGCAAAATACAAGGCTGGGAGACTAAGCTATTGAGTTTTGCAAGTCGTGCTGAGCTTATTAATTCAGTATTAACCCCTATCATATTATACTGGCTGCTTATCTATCAAATACCAGAGTTCACTTTGGATAAATTGCAGTCATTATGTGTAGATTTTTTTTTGGGGGGTACTATACATAAAGTGGGTTGGTCAACTTTGTGTTAACCTAAGAAAGAGGGGGGAATTGGATTGAAGAATTTTTCTGACTTGAAGAAAGTTTCTTGTGTGAAGTTATTATGGAATTTCCTGTCTAATTCATCTCTGTGGAGTAGATGGATTCATATCAGATATTGTAAGAATGATTTTTTCTTGTCAATGGCTAAAGACCCTAATGCATCTGGCACTTGGAAATCAATTCTGAAATTAAGGTTAAACTCAAAGCAAATATTTAATAGGAAAATTTGTAAAGGGGAAAACACTTATCTTTGGTATGATCCTTGGATAAATTGCAAGTGTATAGTGGATATGCTTGGTTATGATAGACTTCAGATCATAGGGCATCCTGACCAAACAGTGGATTTGATAATTAGAAATGAGGCTTCCCATCCTAAAATTCACCCTGCAACAAGAGAATTAATTGAAGAAATAAGTTCAATTACAATCCATTCAAATCAAAGTTAGGATCTTTATGAATGGTGTGAAGGAAGGGATTTTTCTTTTCACAAAACATGGGAGTATATAAGATTAAAGGATCCTTTTGACACTATATTTTCAGTGATTTGGCACAAGAAAAACTATAGATGAATGTCCTTTATATCTTATCTAGCAGTACTGGGAAGATTACATACTAAAGATCGATTACTTCGATTTAGTTCAGTGGAAAATATCATGTGTCCTCTATGTGACAATCACCCTGAATCTATTTCTCATCTATTCTTTCAGTGTGATTATTCATCATATATATGGAAATCACTGAAAGATAAGTTAGAAATACCTTTAGATCTTCTTGCTGATGTCAAAGAGGAAGCATGAAATCTATATTTGAGGTTTCCAAATAAAGATCAATCTAGAGATTTAGCTTTCGGATCTTTCACCACTGCAATTTACTCTCTGTGGAGAGAAAGGAACTTGAGGATCTTCCAGAGTAAGAGATCGTCCGCTTCTATTTTACTGAGGAGAATTGAAAAAGAGATTGTGGATCTAGTTCAAGGTAATGAATCGAAGACTGCACGGAACTCGAGAAGTATACAACTATTGGATAAATGGGGTATCGAATTGATAGATGCCGGTTAACTGAAGAGTTTGAACAAGTTGAAGGCAGTGGATTATTTGGGCTCTTTGGTGGGCCGAGAAGATGGATCTTTTGCTTTTATAGTTGTTTTTGATGTATTTTCTTTCGATTATATGAGTTCAGTATTTATCATGTATTTAGCTTATTTTACGAGTACTCTTTTTCCTTGTAAGGTACCCACTAGGGGGATTGCAAGGTTTTAATGAGGCTTGTAAGGTAGGCTTTTAATTGGTTTAGCAATAAAGAGAACCAATTTTCAATATATATATATATATATATATATTTTATTCACATCGCATATATATACATTATTTTATTTACATCGCATATATATATTTTATTTACTCTATTTCACATCACAATTACAACACAATACAATCAATTAAATCGTCCATGGTCTGTGGACGAGGGAGGTGAGCTAACAGGCACCGTACAACATTTGTGATAATTAAAAACTAATAAAAATCAATACTGACAGTTCATATATGCAATTATAAAATAAATAAATGTACAAAATTTTTAGTGAGAAGTTGTCACATTGGGTTCCGCTCCGCCTAAATGTGTAGCTAGCTCCAAATCCGTTCCAGTCAGTTCTAGAATGTAGTACTCAATCTTACGATTCCAACGAGCCCTTGTTTGCAATTTTATGATCCCAAATGAGCAAGCTATGTGATTTTAAACATTAGTTAAAATTTTAATTAACTAGATTTTAATTAATTACAATTACCTTTAATCAACTTACTTTATTAATTACCCCATGTGATGACCCGTAACTTCCTTGGTAAGGAAAGCACGGATTACCTTGAGGACAAGATCAATCAGAACACAAACAGAAGAACATTTCATTGCTAATTACAACAATTCCATCAGATACAAGAAAATACAGAGTATGAATAAATATTATACAATAGAAAAATATCAGAGATTACAATAAATTACATAGCAGCGGAAAAACAATATAAAACACAACTGAACGTAATACACGGATATAGAGCTCTCCGAGCAGCGTTCCAGCTATAAATCAGGATCGTGTGAATATAAATCTGCAAAAACAAAACTACTAGCTGCCCGTGTCGAAAATAAGGGCACCCAGAGTTTAGGTTAAAACAATAAACTCCAGGTCGGTCATGTGACTGGTGTGAGAACTAAAACAGTTATTTCAAACTTTACATTAAAAGAGAGTAATTTAAGGGACCACGCCATATAACACGGAACGGGTTTCCTCCTAAGAACATTAGTGCATATAACAAAATAGCGCAATGCTTTTTGGAAAAATGTAACTATTATAAGACCCAGGTCCCATCACACAATGCAACGCAAGCCGGAGGATAGGGTTTTCCTTATAATAGCCAAACATGCTTGGTACGTTTAAAACAAATCATTTGATACTATTATAAGTGTATAGTGTTGGAACAATTTCAATCATAAATATTAATCATAGACGGCATGGGTACCATATATCATGTCTCCATACTAGGCTCTACAAATAAAACCGCAATATCACATATTGGAAATTGGATTTCCATCATGAGTCGAGGCAAGGGGCAAGCTCCTCTCCGTTCGAGACACTCTAGCAAATGTCCCTGGACCGCACACAGTAATCCTTGGATCTTCAGGGCCGGTCCTCTCTTACTTTTGAGGATTGACAATTCCTGAGCACACGTTTCCCGGTCCTAACAGACCTATATCCGAGGCACCTCACATTCCAACAACCACAAAGGTGAAAAATATATAAATGTCAGCCAGTTTAAGCACCGACACCACCACTAGCTAGAAAGAAACGTCGTGCTCTCCCTGTAGTCACTATCCCATTTTCGGCTCATACCAAGGTGTGAGGCTCGCGAATTAACGCCATACACAAAGTTGCGCCACACAAGTCGTGCTTTGATCATCAACCACAAGACTTTGCTTTTCAACAGAAGCCTTGATCTATTGCCACTTAGGCGTGCCACACAGGCAATTCATGCCATGCGACCGATGTCCATCGATATACAACCTCTGAGCTCGTACGTCTCTGAGAAGGGCGTTAAGGAAGAGAATAAATTCTCCGCCACCAAACAGATGTATATTTAATAGAGATCAATCAACACATAATAAAATCCAATGTCAGACACACAGTCCATTTACAAGTTCGTTCTGGGTCTGAACGAAACCGGAGGCACTTTCCTCGCATATCCATCGATCTCCAAGTACGTCTGGACGATCACCAACTGTTTCTCCCCTCTTGGGTGTACAGCCCAATTGAGATCATTAGCAATCACCCTAACGATGTGAAGACTTCCGGTCTTCAACCACCGTCTTCATCTTCGACTTGTCGTCGAATCGGTTATTCACAATGGGTATAAACCCGGCCTTTCCGAATAACCCGCGTATATAATAAACACATGTTACACAAACACAACATACGCCTCATTCCAATTCAGAATATTCTTTTATTCAAAATTTCACATTCTAAGGGAAAGGTTCCCATTAATATTATCAAAGATAAATTCTTCTAAATTTATTCTTTAATCTTCCTTTGGATATCATTTCAAACCATGTTATGGTTTTCCAAACTAGTCGGGATTAGCGAACCACACCGAAGTAATTATTTATTTTATTTCCCAATCCCAACCTATTCATCCCATGGAGCAAAACCGGTAATACTCCATATCTAAAACCACGGTGTTATCGGTAAATATTAATTACCATTTCACGTTCAAATCTGATTAAAGATTTAACTATCGCTTTAGAGCAAAACTGGTGGTACTCCATTCTCGATCACTTTTCAGATTTGATTAATTAAATTATCAATTCACATTTTAATCTAATTAACGATTCATTAAAACTCCACTTAGTTTTAATCTTCCCAAAAATCAATATCCTGTCTTTAACTGGGTTAAAGAACTAATGTCACCTAATACACGATTCACGATAAACCCAAAATCACTTTCATATTCAATTCCAATTAAATATTATTTAATTGGTACACCTCATTAAATTTAAATAGAAAGATTTAATCTTTTCTCAACTGGGTTTAAGAACAGTGTTAATGAAGACACCATTCACGTCAAACCCAACTCACATTTGATGTTAAATATAAGGCTCTGAATAGAAAATATATCGGCTTATATTCAATATCAAATTCTACGACCAACAAATATTGTATTGGAAATAACGATACAAATATATCTTTCAAATTTCCACAACCATATATGTATAATCACGAAATCCAACATCGAAATATTTCGAAGATAATTTCGATTCAAATCCATTCCAATTCGTATATTGGAAATTCTGATTATTTTCAAAACCACTTCAAATCCGATTTTATTTATTTAAAAATAATTAAATTTTTATTCTAGTTCAAAACTAGTTCATTTCGATAAAAATATATTTTTATCCTTTCAAATGTGGAATTTTTCATCCTAGTTCTTTCCAACTCATATATTATAATTTTACACAAATTATTGATATTTTTAATAATTTTATCAAGGCCCGTACAGTCGATTTCCATCAAAGGCCATCGAACTGCACTTACAACGACCTTTTTCAAATTTGATTTGGACATAATTCCAAATCCAACTGTTAGATTTCAAATTTCTAATATTCATTGGAAAGCTCTTTTCGATACGAACGCAATGGTTCTGGTTTTAGGAGAATCCGACGGTCGAATCTCCCTCAACGTCAATTCGAAGTCAATGGTCGAAATTCGCAAACTACCGCGGCGCGGCACATTCTATTCAGGCCATTATATATATAATACATATATATTATATATATTTCATCGATTTCATTTTAAAACGTATTTTATAAATCATTTTAAATTTATTTTCGAAACGATTTCAACTTCATATTCAATTTTGAGTCAAAATTGAATATTCCACATCATCGATATACAAATAATAATATTTTCAAAAACGTTATATTTTGAAATCACTTCATTTTTTATAATTATTATAAAAACGAATATAATCAATATAATTATCGTTCACGTCTAAATAGCGCAACTCTAACCAATATGGCTTTATATATTTCAATAAATTCGTTATTCTATTTAACAAATGAATATTTATTCTATTCAACACACGAATCTACATTTCTTTCAACACATGAATATTCTCAACACATGAGCATCGCCAACACATGACTATTTTTATTAATCAATATATTTTATAAAATTATGGTATCTATCGGTTGATTTTTAATCAGACTCCAACCGTAAAGTAGTAAGAGAATGATTCCCTAAGTATTAACCCAGAAGGCCGAAACCAACATCAGATCAATACCCAGGAAACCACTCATCTTATCTAGTTTCTAGTTAGTTTCTAATCTTAAATATGATAAAGATGTAAATTTTATTGTTAAAATATTTTACTCAACACATGAATACTCTCAACACATGAGCATCGTCAACACATGACTATTTATTTTTTAATATTCTTTATTTTCCCGATTGGAATGAGGCCCAATCAATTACCATATAATGTTAATTATATGGTTTCCATACGACACATGTATATAAATAGCAACGATAAATAATCAACCATCATCCAAAGTGCACTACACAGCTGTATAAGCACTAAATATAAATAATTAATGCTTACACAGTCTGTCGACCAATCGTTCGACATACAATTAAATAATTAGGATTACTGTACGCCAAATATCATCCCAACACCCGTGTGGGGTTTCAA
Source organism: Allium sativum (assembly GCA_030737875.1). NCBI lineage: Eukaryota > Viridiplantae > Streptophyta > Magnoliopsida > Asparagales > Amaryllidaceae > Allium > Allium sativum. The sequence continues at coordinate 1,002,451,297 of CM060912.1, forward strand.
TTCACAAACACTGAATATTATTTGTGTAGTTGGGCGACGTGTAAAAATTAACGTCCCAATCAATATCCTTCAAATAGGTGTACATAAACAAACCGTCTGGTTTGTAAATGAATATTTATTTATTCACATTCCCATTAAAAATTATATTTTTAACGATAATTAATTTATTTCAACACATTTCACATCAACATCACAAACAAACTTCACAACACATCAAACAAGCATACAAGTCGTCCATGGTCTGTGGACGACGGGTGTCGGGTGCTGCTTAGCACCGTCTGCATCCTAGTATATATTTTAACTAGAAAATAAGATTTAAAGTTAGAAATTCTCACCGACTAGCTAAAGCAAACGCCACGACTCTTCTTATGTAGAAATCTTCGTCGTGCTCGCCTTTTGTCAATTTCACTGTCCGTAGCCACTACATATATAAAAATCACATTTTTACACCGCTACTATATAGATAAAAATTCTAATTTTACATCACTACTATATAGATAAAAATTCTATTTTTATACCGCTACTATATAGATAAAAATTCTATTTTTATACCGCTACTCTATAGATAAAAACTCTATTTTTATACCGCTACTATAAAGATAAAAATTCTATTTTTACCTCACTAGTAATATAATAAAAATTATATTTTTATTACTCAACATGAATAAAAATCATATCTTTATTCTTTTTATGATGTAAAATTCATATTTTTCTTCGCATAGTAGAAATCGTAACTTTCATATAATAAAATATGATCTCTTACTAATAAAAATCATGGATTTATATTATTACAAATCGTATTTTCATGTAACTAAAACTCATGTTTTCATATGATTAAAAATTATACTTTCACATACATAAAAATCCTATTTTTCGTATAGAAAAATCATATGTTTCCATATAGAAGGATCGTATATTTTCATATAGAAAAATCCTAACTTTCTATATTTAAAAATCAGATTTTTATTTATAAATCAAAACAAAATAAAACCAAAATTAGAAAGCTTACGGCGTTAATCGGAGGAGTGGAGGGGAGAGCTGTCGCAGGTGGGTGGAGGCGGCTCCTTGGTCGGCGGCGGAGCTGTCAAGTATGTGGAGGGGCGTTGCGTCGATGGGTTCAGGGGTTTTTGGGTTCGTGGTGCTCGAGAGGAAGGGGGCTCCGGTCTTCAGCGGTGGAGGAGAGAGGGGTGCGATGAGGCTAGGGGAGTCCGATGGGGGGGGGTAGCGCCTGGAGGCGGCGGCCGGTGGCGTGGTTGACGGGGAAAGGGGCGCGATAATTTTTTAATTTTTTTATCTTCCTTCTGATTTCGATTTTGGTTTTGAAAAGTTGGGGGAGGGTTGACTAAATAAAGGGAAAAGAAGGTGGGTGTATATAATTTTATTATTTTATTTAATTTAATTTCAAAAAGCAACTTTTTATTTCGACTTCGAAATCGAACTCATCGACTATCGTCCGTAGCTAATTACCCCCATTCCGAACACAATGGGATACGTATCGTAAGCTGAATCGATCGTTTTGATCAGTTTTCGTCAAAATCAAAATATAACTATATATATTGAATTTGAATGCACATTTCAATTTACCGAGCCCACATACTAACTCGAAAAATTCCCGAAAAATATTTTCTAGCTTTATATTGATGATTCGGTCTTAACAAAACTAGTTTCGTCAAATTCCGAGACCGTATGAAAAATGGCTATTTTCCGGTCGATTAAAATCAACTGAAACTGCTCAAATGCATTTTCTTTTGCCATGCTCACATATTGATTCAGAAAATTATGAATTTTGAAACCTAGCAATAACTTGACATCACGGATCCAACGAAAGTGGTTTCGTCGAAAACCGAGGTCGTTTGCAAAATTTCCATTTTTAAGGGCCATAATTCCATTGCGACTATTCTGAATTTTCAAATGGGCGTAACTTTTAATCCCCGCTATGAAATTCCTATTTTTCGGATTCATTGGAGAGATATTCTCAATTAGATTCTAATATTTTTGGTTTTCACTAAAATCCGGTTTATTTTGCACCCGGTATGTTCATTTGAACTTTGAAAACGAATTATCGAACTACCGCGCCATTTTCAATTCCTTTTACATTTAAAATAAAATATTTATATTCTAACGACAACGTATATAAATATATACGTTCTAATTCTATTCAAAATAAATTTCTCGTCGTTATTATTTGAAATAATTCATTTTAAATATTCAAAATTCATCGAAATTGCCAAAATAAAAAATTTAAATTGGCTCGCATTTCCGGGTTATTACAATCTCCCCCACTTAAAACTTTTCGTCCCCGAAAAGAAACGAAGTTGAAAGTTGTTTAACTAATCAACTTAACTCCCATAATTTTCATTACGGCTTAACTTCTTTAACATTTCAGTTTCTAAGAACTTTTCAAATTTTTCAAAAATTTGGCTAACACCCTAAATTTTAGAAAAATTTCGCCATAACCTCCCCTGCACCGGGGACTTCGGGATATTTCATATAGCCTCCCATGGCATTCTTCAATCCAAAATAAAACGAAACAGCCAAGCGGCTAGCCAATCGGCTCACAAAATCATCCAAAACCCAAGGAATACAATATACATGTACCTATTTGTTGGGCAAACAATTTTATTCTTCTGCACTAGCCTCCTTGCTATGACCTGTTCAATATGAGTACATGTATATGCATGCAATTTCAAACAATTTTCAATACAGTTCAATATTCGGTTCAATTAGGCTATATGGTTCAAATTTCAAACCAATAATCAAACAACACAATCAGCAATCAATTAGTGGATTATCTTTTAAAATTCATAATTTTAATACATAGTCAAAAATCATATTTTTGATGCCAAATCACAACAAATAAACCTATGTAGTTTTGGTTCTCATACCAGTGTAATGGAAATATATAGACATCTCGCTTTCGATACTCGAAAATAAATACTGATAACGCTGCAGCATTATCAGAATCATCCCTCTTCAACTAGAGCGTGATTCTATATCTATCCAGTATATTAAAACCTCGAATATACATTCATGACGCGTATATGCAAAATCTTTATATATTGGATTGTCCAAATTCAATACAAGTAAATATTCAAATACGTATAAAACGATTTAAATTTTCAAAACAATATTGTTTTCATTTGAAAAATATACTCTACACACTCGTTCTAGGATACTACTGATCCCATCTCTAACGAGTCATTCTAATTGGATATTACTAATCCAATCTCTGATGAATTCTTTTGTTTGGTTCTAACGTGTCTTGTTCTCGAGCTCTATAAACCAAAGCTCTGATACCAACTGTGATGACCCGTAACTTCCCCGGTAAGGAAAGCACGTATTACCTTGAGGACAAGATCAATCAGAACACAAACAGAAGAACATTTCATTGATCATTACAACAATTCCATCAGATACAAGAATATACAGAGTATGAATAAATATTATACAACAGAAAAATATCAGAGATTACAATAAATTAAATAGCAGCGGAAAAACAATACAAAACACAGGTGAAAGTAATACACAGATACAGAGCTTTCCGTGCATAGTTCCAGCTGTAAATATGGATCCCGTGAATATAAATCCGCAAAACCAAAACAACTAGCTTCCCGTGTCGAAAATAAGGGCACCCAGAGTTTAGGTTAAAACAATAAACTCCAGGTCAGTCATGTGACTGGTGTGAGAACTAAAACAATTATTTAAAACTTTACTTTAAAAGAGAGTAATTCAAGGGACCATACCGTATAACATGGAACGGGTTTCCTCCCAAGAACAATAGTGCATATAACAAAACAACGCAATGCTTTTTGGAAAAATGAAACTATTATAAGACCTAGGCCCCATCACACAATGCAACGCAAGCCGGAGGATATGGTTTTCCCTTATAATAGCCAAACATGCTTGGTACGTTTAAAACAAATCATTTGATGCTATTATAAGTGTAAAGTGTCAAAACAATTTCAATCATAAATATTAATCATAGACGACATGGGTACCGTATATCATGTCGCTATACTAGGCTCTACAAATAAAACCGCAATATCATTTATTGGTAATTGGATTTCCATCATGAGTCGAGGCAAGGGGCAAGCTCCTCTCCGTTCGAGACACTGTAGAAAATGTCCTAGGACCGCACACAGTAATCCTTGGATCTTCAAAGTCGGTCCTCTCTTACTTTTGAGGATTGGCAATTCCTGAGCACACGTTTCCCAGTACTAATTGACCTATATCCGAGGCGCCTCGCATTCCTACAACCACACAGGTGAAAAATATATAAATGTCAGCCAGTTTTAGCACTGACACCACCACTAGCTAGAAAGAAACGTCGTGCTCTCCCTGCAGTCACCATCCCGTTTTTGACTCATACCGAGGTGTGAGGCTCGCGAATTAATGCCATACACAAAGCTGCGCCACACAGGTCGTGCTTTGATTATCAACCACAAGACTTTGCTTTTCAACAGAAGCCTTGATCAATTGCCACTTAGGCGTGCCACACAGGCAATTCATGCCATGCGACTGATGTCCATCGATATACAACCTCTGAGCTCGTATGTCTCAGAGAAGGGCGTTGAGCAAGAGAATAAATTCTCCGCCGCCAAACAGATGTATATTTAATAGAGATCAATCAACATAGAATAAAATTCAATGTCAGACACACAGTCCATTTACAAGTTCGTTCTGGGTTTGAACGAAACCGGAGGCACTTTCCTCTCATATCCATCGATCTCCAAGTACGTCTGGACGATCACCAATTGTTTCTCTCATCTTGGGTGTACAACCCAATCGAGATCATCAGCAATCACCCAAACGATGTGAAGACATCCGGGCTTCAACCACCGTCTTCATCTTCGACTTGTCGTCAAATCGGTTATTCAGAATGGGTATAAACCCAGCCTTTCCGAATAACCCGCGTATATAATAAGCATGTGTTACACAAACAAAACATACGCCTTATTCCAATTCAGAATATTCTTTTATTCAAAATTTCACATTCTTAGGGAAAGGTTCCCACTAATTTTATCAAAGATAAATTCTTCTAAATTTATTCTTTAATCTTCCTTTGGATATCATTTCAAACCATGTTATGGTTTTCCAAACTAGTCGGGATTAGTGAATCACGCTAAAGTAATTACTTATTTTATTTCCCAATCTCAACCTATTCATCCCATGGAGCAAAAATGGTAATACTCCATGTCTAACACCACGGTGTTATTGGTAAAATTAATTACCATTTCACGTTCAAATCTAATTAAAGGTTTAACTATCGCCTTGGAGCAAAACTGGTGATACTCCATTCTCGATCACTTTTCAGATTTGATAGTTTCAATTATCAATTCACTTTCAATCTAATGAAAGATTCATTAAAACTCCACTTAGTTTTAATCTTCTCAAAAATCAATACCCTGTCTTTAACTGGGTTAAAGAACCAATGTCACCTAAAACACGATTCACGACAAACCCAAATGACATTTGATATTAAATACAAGGCTCTGAATAGAAAATATACCAGCATATATTCAATATCAAATTCTAAAACCAACAAATATCGTATTGGAAATAACAATATAAATATATCTTTCAAATTTCCATAACAATATCTGTATAATCACGGAATCCAACATCGAAATATTCCAAAGACAATTTCGATTCAAATCCACTTCCACTTTTACATATATTGGAAATTCTGGTTATTTTCAAAACCAATTCAAATTCAATTTATTTATTTCAAAAATAAATTGATTTTAATTCTAATTCAAAACTAGTTCATTTCGATAAAAATCTATTTTTATCTTTTCAAATATGGATTTTTTTTATTTCAGTTCTTCACAAATAATTTCTTATGATTTTACAAATTATTGAAATTTTTAATAACTTTATCTAGGCCCGTACAGCCGATTTCCATCAACGGCCATCGAACTGCAATTACAACGTCCTTTTCCAAATTTGATTCGGACATAATTCCAAATCCAACCATTAGATTTCAAATTTCTAATATTCATTGGAAAGCTCTTTTCGATACAAACCCGACGGATCCAGTTTCAGGAGAATCTACCGGTCGGATCTCCCGTAATGTCCATACGAACTCAATGGTCGAAATTCACAAACTACCGCAGCGTGACGCATTCTATTCAGGCCATTATAAATATATAATATATATATTATATATATTTCATCGATTTCCTTTTAAAACGTATTTTATGAATCGTTTTAAATTCGTTTTCGAAACGATTTCAACTTCATATTCAATTTCGAATCAAAATTGAATATTCCACATCATCGATATACAAATGATAATATTTTCGAAATGTTATATTTTGAAATCACTTCCTTCTCTATAATTATTATAAAAATGAATATAATCGCTATAAATATCATTCGCATCAAAATGGCGCATATCTCACCAACACGGCTTTATATATATTTCAATAAATTTGTTATTCTATTCAACAAATGAATATTTATTTTATTCAACTCATGAATCTATATTTCTTTCAACACATGACTAATCTCAACACATGAGTATTGTCAGCACATGACTATTTTTGTTATGTAATATATTTTATAAAATTATGGTATCTATCATTTGATTTTTAATTAGACTCCAACCGTAAAGTAGTTTCTAATCTTAAATATGATAAAGATGTAAATTTTATTGTTAAAATATTTTACTCAACACATGAATAGTTTCAACACATGAATATTCTCAACATATGAGCATCTTCAACACATGACTATTTTTATATTCTAATATTCTTTATTTTCCCAACTGGAATGAGGCCCAATCAATTACCATATAATGTTAATTATATGGATTCCATACAACACATGTATATAATAGCAACGATAAATAACCAACCATCACCCAAAGTGCACTACACCACTACATAAGCATTAAATATAAATATTTAATGCTTACACATCCTGTCAATCAAACGATCGACATATCACTAAACAATTGGGATTAGTGTACGCCAAATATCATCCCAACACCCGTATGGGGTTTCAAATCAACAAACACATATTTTTATTCACACACGCGTTAAAAATAATATTTTTAACGATCTAATATTTTTAACTATATAAATATTTTATTTCACATCACACAATCAATTTTCACCACAACCAACAATCAAACATACAAGCCATCCATGGCCTGTGGATGACGGGTGTCGGGTGCTACTAAGCACCGTCTACATCCTAGTATATATTTTAAATTAGAAAAAAAGATTTAAAGTGAGAGGTTCTCACCCAAGCTAAACCAAACGCCACGACTCTTCATATGTAGGAATCTTCGTCGTGCTCGCCTTTTGTCAATTTCATCATCCGTAGCCACTATATATATAAAAATCATATTTTTATAATCACTATATATTGATAAAAATTCTATTTTTACACTGCTACTATGTAGATAAAAATTCTATTTTTATCACGCTATTCTCTATATAAAAATTATATTTTTATATATATAAAGATCGTATTTTTATATTCTCTACCTTATGAAAATTATATTTTTCTCTTGCCATTCTCTATATAAAGATTTCGCCTTTTTAAATATAAAGATTTTTCCTTTTCAAATATAAATATCTCGCCTTTTCAAATATAAAGATTTCGCCCTTTCAAATATAAAGATTTACATTTTTACAATACTATTTTATATAAAAAGATTATATTTTTACTTTCCATTCAAAGAATAAAAGTCTTGTTTTTACTTTACCTTTCAAAGAATAAAAATCTAATTTTTAGTTTACCTTTCAAAGAATAAAAATCAAATTTTTAATTTGCTATTCTATATAAAAAGTTTATATTTTTACTATGAAAAATCATAGCTTCTCTTTTTTTCCTAAATTAAAGACCACATCTTTACTCTATGTTATCATACATGAAAATCAGATTTTTATTCTATGTAATTTATAAAACTAGAAACTGAATTTAAACAATGCATTTAAAGTAAAAACTGAAGTTAAAATAAATAAATTAATTAAATAAAAAGGAGGGGCTCACTGATTTCGCCGCTCAAAGGAGGAGAGGGCCGCCTGGAGGTTTGGCGTGCGGACTGGAGGAGGTGCTTGGTCGGAGGAGAGGGGAGCGGACTGGGGGGGATCGGCGGCGCGTTGTGGTGAGGGGGGGGGGGACAGCGGTTTTGGGGTTATGGGGGAGCAGAAGGGGGTCGGATGGAGGAAGGAAGGGGCGGAGTGAGGAGAGTGGAGCGGTGAACGGGGGGCGAGCTGGAGGGTGGCAGGGCTGTAAATTTTGTGCGAATGTCCGACGTCCGTTCGTGTTAGTGACCGAAATATGTCCGTCCGAGTCCGTACGATTTTCATTTATGACACAAGTTAGGACAACAAAATTTATACGAGAAAAAATCACGTCCGGTCCGAGTTCGTTCGAATTCGTCCGATTTCTTTGTAATTTGATATATAGTTGATGGAAAACCTAATAAAAGGTATAAAATATGATATAAATAGCCATGTCCGACCGAGTCCGCTCGTGTCCGTGTCCGAAAAACGTATGTCCGTGTCCGACCGATTTTATTTAGGACACGAATTAGGACAAAAGGTTTTGTCCGAGAAAAAATTTCGTCTGGTTCGTGTTCGGTCCGAATTTTTTTAGGAGAGAAACTGAACACACCTCCATCCGGTCCGGTCCGACCGATTTACACCCCTAGAGGGTAGCGCGGCGTGCATCAAGCGGCGGTGACCCCCCCCTCCCCCGTCGTTCGCTGCCACCTTTTCTTCTTCTTTTTTTAATCCTTCGATCTGAGTGGGAGAGAGAAAGTGTAGGGGGTAAGGATTATATATAATAATATATATTTAATTATTTACTTAATTTCAAAAAGCAACTTTTTATTTCGACCTCGAAATCGAACCCACCGCCTGTCGTTCATAGCTAATTACCCCCATTCCGAACACAATGGGATATGTATCGTAAGCTAATTCGATTGTTTCGATCAGTTTTCGTCAAAATGAAAATATAACTCTATAAAGTAAATTTGAACGCGCATTTCAATTTACCAAGGCCACATACTAACTCGAAAAATTCCAAAAAAAATATTTTCTAGCTTCGTACTGACGATACGGTCCTAACAAAACTAATTTCGTCAGATTCTGAGACCGTTTGAAAAATGGCCAATTTACAGTCGATTAAAATCAACTAAAACTAGTCAAACGCGTTCTCCTTTTCCACGCTCACATATTGATTCAAAAAATTACGAAATTTGATACCTAGCAATAACTTGATATCACGGATCCAACAAAAGTGGTTTTGTCGAAATCCGAGGTCGTTAGCAAAATTTTCATTTTTAAGGGCCTGAATTCCATAACGCCTATTCAGAATTTTCAACAGGGCGTAACTTTTGATTCTCGCTATGAAATTTCAATTTTTCGGATTATTTGGAAAGATATTCTCAATTAGATTCAAATATTTTTGGTTTCACTAAAATCTGGTTTATTTTGCACCCGGTATGTTCAATTGAAATTTGAAATTGAATTTTCGAACTACTACGCCATTTTCAATTCCTTTTATAATTTAAAATAAATATTTATATTCTAACGACGATCTATATAAATATATACGTTCGAATTCTATTCAAAATAAATTTCTCATCGATATTATTTAAAATAATTCATTTTAAATAATCAAAATTCACTAAAATTGCCAAAATAAAAATTTTAAATTGGCTCGCATTTCCGGGTTATTACAGTCGACCAATCGATCGACATATTATTAAATAATTGAGATTAGTGTACACCAAATATCATCCCAAAACCCGTGTGGGGTTTCAATTCACAAACACTGAATATTATTTGTACAGTTGGGCGACGTGTAAAATTTATCGCCCCAATCAATATCCTATAAATAGGTGTACATAAACAAACCGTCCGGCTTGTAAATGAATATTTATTTATTCACATTCCCGTTAAAAATTATATTCTTAACGATAATTAATTTATTTCAACACATTTCACATCAACATCACAAACAAACTTCACAACACATCAAATAAGCATACAAATCGTCCAGGGTCTGTGGACGACGGGTGTCGGGTGCTGCTAAGCACCATCTGCATCCTAGTATATTTTAACTAGAAAATAAGATTCAAAGTGAGAAATTCTCACAAACAAGCTAAACGAAACGCCACAACTCTTCTTATGTAGAAATCTTCGTCGTGCTCGCCTTTTGTCAATTTCACTGCCCGTAGCCACTACATATATAAAAATCACATTTTTATATTGTTGCCATGTATATAAAAATTCTATTTTTATACCGCTACTATATAGATAAAAATTCTATTTTTATACCGATACTATATAGATAAAAATTCTATTTTTATACTGCTACTATATAGATAAAAATTCTATTTTTATACCGCTGCTGTATAGATAAAAATTTTATTTTTACCTCGCTAGTACTATAATAAAATTTATATTTTTATTACTCTACATGAATAAAAATCATTTCTTTATTCTTCCTATGATGTAAAAATCATATTTTTCTTCGCATAGTAGAAATCATAACTTTCGTATAATAAAATTCGATCTCTCGCTAATAAAAATCATGGCTTTATATTATTACAAATCGTATTTTCATGTAACTAAAACTCATGTTTTCATATGATTAAAAATCATACTTTCGCATACATAAAATCCTATTTTTCATATAGAAAAATCATATCTTTCCATATAGAAGGATCGTATATTTTCGTATAGAAAAATCCTAGCTTTCTATACTTTAAAAATCAGATTTTTTATTTATAAATCAAAACAAAATAAAACCAAAATTAGAAAGCTTACAGCGTTAATCGGAGGAGGGGAGGGGAAAGCTGTCGCAGGTGGGTGGAGGCGGCTCCTCGGCCGGCGACGGAGCTGTATAGAAGGTGGAGGGGCGTTGTGTCGATGGGTTTAGGGTTTTTGGGTTCGTGGTGCTCGAGAGGAAGGGGTGCTCCGGTCTTCAGTGGTGGAGGAGAGAGGGGTACGACGAGGCTTGGGGGGAGTCCAGGGGGGTGGGGGCGCAGCGCCTGGAGGCGGCGGCCGTTGGCATGGTCGACGGGGAAAGGGGCACGATAATTTTTTATTTTTTTATCTTTCTTCTGATTTAGATTTTGGTTTTGAAAAGTTAGGGGGGTTGACTAAATAAAAGGAAAAGAAGGGGGCGTATATAATTTTATTATTTTATTTAATTTAATTTCAAAAAGCAACTTTTTATTTCGACTTCGAAATCGAACTCACCGACTGTCGTCCATAGCTAATTACCCCCATTCTGAACATAATGGGATATGTATCGTAAGCTGAATCGATCGTTTCGATCAGTTTTCGTCAAAATCAAAATATAACTCTATATATTGAATTTGAACGCACATTTCAATTTACCGGGGCCACATACTAACTCGAAAAATTCACGAAAAATATTTTCTAGCTTCGTATTGACGATACGGTCCTAACAAAACTAGTTTCGTCAAATTCCGAGACCGTTTGGAAAATGGCCATTTTCCAGTCGATTAAAATCAACTGAAACTGGTCAAACGCATTTTCTTTTGCCACGCTCACATATTGATTCATAAAATTACGAATTTTGAAACCTAGCAATAACTTGACATCACGGATCCGACAAAAGTGGTTTCGTCGAAAACCGAGGTCGTTTGCAAAATTTCCATTTTAAGGGCCAGAATTCCATAGCGACTATTCTGAATTTTCATCTTGGCGTAACTTTTTATCCCCACTATGAAATTCCTATTTTTCGGATTCGTTGGAAAGATATTCTCAATTAGATTCTAATATTTTTTGTTTCACTAAAATCCGGTTTATTTTGCACCCAGTGTGTTCATTTGAACTTTGAAAACGAATTATCGAACTACCTCGCCATTTTCAATTCCTTTTGCATTTAAAATAAAATATTTATATTCTAATGACAACGTATATAATTATGCACATTCTAATTCTATTCAAAATAAATTTCTCGTCGTTATTATTTAAAATAATTCATTTTAAATATTCAAAATTCATCGAAATTGCCAAAATAAAAAATTTAAATTGGCTCGCATTTCCTGGTTATTACACCCCCAGCACTGTCGAACAGGAATTGGAACCCTGTAAACCCTCGTTGCCTTTTTTCCTTCACCATCGCATGCTCCTGAACCCATCATACCCAAATCAACAATCATCACGAGGTCGGCCATCGCAGCGCCACCCATACCAATAAATTGCCTAACTCGAAGCCACCCCTGGCCCATACAAGCCCCACGAATGACACCACCTTCTGAGCTAACTCTGGCCATCTCCGTTGGAAATTTCTGATCACCACCAGTAGGATTCAAGTTCTCATGGAGGGGAAATTTTTGCTATTTGGGTATATCAGTTTGGTGATCGGATCAAACGTTTTGGGAAGAGGAATTTTCGGATCTTCTAAATTGTTCGTGATAAATGACGGTGCTTGAAATAATCTGCAAAACCAAAACTACAAGCTGCCCATGTGGAAAATATGGGCACCCAGAGTTTAGGTAGAAACAATAAACTTTGAGTCAGTCATGAGACTGGAGTGAGAACTCAAAATAGTTATTAAACTTTACTTTAAAGTAGGTAAATCACGGGACCACGCCATATGTCATGGAACGTGCTTACCCCCATGAATGCCAGTGCATAAACCATAACCAATAGTAGGCACATAGATCTAGCTTAATCCCAAATTTAGATTTTTCGAAATTCAATTCACTTTACAGAAATTATTTCTTTTGACTTTATTTCCCGGTTTCTTATTTCAAATCATTTTGAAATACATATCTAGCTTTTATATCAAAGAAGATTTCACTTTGGGATCTCAATCCAAAATCTTTGGAAATATGAATTCTAAAACATCACAATGCATACAAAAAGATATGCAACCAAATATCGGGAGGTATTCAACCCTCAGATAAGGCTGTACGCGCCTCTCCAACTCGATATATATATGCATCTCCCACTATGGAGCAGGCTACACTGACGATGCATCTCACACGCCCTCGGAGAAAATCCATTGCCCACACGCTTTTAGTCATTTAAGGTTACCCGATACCAAATCATTTTATATCCTGAAGTTGGGAAAATCATTTCACAACATAATAATCACAAGTACGTTCAAACAATGGTACTTTACATCCGTAACACCCCAAATTTTAACGACATTAAAAGAGGATAAATTAAATAATAATTAATTTAACATTCGGAATTAGAGGGAATGGACAATGCCATTGCGCCCATCTCGAAATTCTGGTCAGAATGGACATTTGGTTTGCGTAAAACGTACACCATATGAAAAATTTATAAGTGTTCAAAGTTTGTTTACGCACAAGATAAATATATATAATAAATTCCAGAACCTTCAAAAACAATACAAAAATAAAAAATTGGGCCAAAGTGGGCTGAGCGAGAAAATTCCCGCTCGTGGATGTCGAACCCCCAAGGGGGTGTCGACATAGGTGTCGACCCCCTTATAGGGGTGTCGACATGGGTGTCGACCCCCCTATAAGGGTGTTGACCCCCCCCCCCCCCAGATCTGGGTGGAATTTGTTTTACGTACCTCGACTTGATTCTGGGTCTGGTCCATTGGTTCTAGGCTATAAATATGGTCTCCTACTCTCTTATTTTCTCCATTGGAGATCATAGAGGCCATATGCTGTCGGGTTGCAAATTGAAACAGAATCAAAGTCTACTACAATTAGTTTAGCTATTCAGAATTTAGTTCTCTCTCTCTCTAAATTTTCTGAACCTAACACTGTGAGTTTCTAATCACTTTTAGGTTTAAATAAATAACAGTAAATTGTGATAGACTATTAATTGGATATGTTGTAAAGTATGAATCTATGCCAGCATTAAATCTTGTACCATGTAGATCATGATAGATCTAATTCTCTAGATCTGATGCAATTGTGGCTATACTATGATGCTGCCTTTATAAATCTTGATTTGTAACTACGTTGTGGTAAATTTAAAACTATTAATCTTGACAGTTGCAACATTGCTTAGATCTAATTTTGTATGTAAATCACCTTTCATGTTGCGATCAACTTAGATATGTTCTAAGTTGGACATATTTAGATCTAAACATGCTTATGATCATGTTTTATGCTAGATCCACTTAATGATCATGCTTTATGCTAGATCGACTTTATGATCATGTTTTATGCTAGATCGACTTTATGATCATGTTTTATGCTAGATCCACTTTATGATCATGTTTTACGCTGGATCTATTTTATGATTACATCTTATGCTATGATTGATCTATCTCTCGAGATCCAATTCAATTGTCATTATTCTAGTATGTTATTTTTGTTTCATTTGCATATATCAAATCATTTATGTGAACCATGAACATATGCCACCTTGAATTGATTAGGATTGGGTCCATACCTTTATTTTAATAGTAACCACTATGTAACACCCCACATCCATTAATATCACTCTCAAAGGGAATGCATTAACTTTCATGGAGTGTTATTGGTGTATAGAACAAAATATAACAAGACAGATACATGTATTGATACTTGAAAAAATTAAAACAACTTTTATTGCAGCGGAGAAATAGTTTGATTACAACAACATCATAAACCAACAGTAAAACCAAGTACACTTAGTATCCATCTTGACAAATTTTTTTCTGAGTACATAAAGTAAAAAAGCATAACCCCAACATAAGTAGCCATAAAAGAGATGAGCTGAACTTTACTTTCAGTAACCCAAGCACTTCCATAAGAGAGAGAAAGATCCAAATCAAGCTCCTCTAGCACTAGTCCCACCCTGAGAACCTGGGGAGGAAGAAAAGAGGCGAAAACAAAGGAGGTCAGACATAAAGTCTGGCGAGTCTAACAACTTTAATAATATAATTATTAAAGTAATTAGGATAAGGTATAAACTGATAGAACAAGGAATGACTGTGAAACAAGTGGGCAAGACAAAACAAACAAGAGGAATATTCTGGCATTAATCTCACTCCTAATCACTATAGGATAATGACTATACTGCACCTTTACTAGTCACCCCAAAAGTTGATCCCGCCTACTGAACATAATAATGGTAGTTTCGTTACCCCTAGCTGTCTCCATAGGTGCCGCCTACCCCTATCTCCACTAGTTGTACCCGTTACCCCCATGCGATCGGCTCCCTAACTAGTAGATACCCGTGCTGGTCCCACAGTAGGGTGTATCACTCCCCAAAGTGGCAACCCGATACCACTAAAGATGCACGGCTTATATCTACACGATGCAACAACGTTTTACCTACCAGCCCGGGCCCACGCACGCACTTGACCCCGTTAGACTTGCGTTGCCACCGTAAACCCGTTTTGACCTCTTACAATCAAACCTAGTAAGTGTGTCCCGTCCTCGATCTAACTCGAGCTCACAAAGATACTTAATGGGTTACTGGTTCGAAAAGGGTCCCCCATGCTTGACACAAGCTTTTCACCTATGCTTGGTCCCCACTAGAATTTTCCACTTAACCCCTTCTTATTCATGTCTTCTTACATGTTTCAATTTGGTTAAATGTTTCTAATAGTATTTCACATGTCACCTGTAACGACCCGGATTTTCAGCCATTGAATTCTGAATATTTAAATTTGTTTGAAATATTTTATTTAAATTATATATATAGGAATTTATTTAATAAAACGATATTTAAACATATAATTTATAATATAATTGAAAATGAGCTCGTAAAGTCGTGTCAGTTCGTAATTTAACGTTTTGAACTTCAATTAGATATACAGGATTTAAAATAAGTCGGATTTCTTTGAAACAAGAAACGTTCCGATCTATTTGATTATATTTTTCTAATGGAAGAGAAAAATCGAGTTTTCATATTGTAGATTTTGTTTTATGGCCAAATCAAATTTAGAATTAGTCGCTATAGAATCGTTATCGACCATAGCGGTTATTTAAATATATTTAAAGATTGGCTACGAATTTGGACAAGATTCTTTTGAGGCGTATTTATAATTAAATTTTTAGAATTTTACTATAATTTTTAATTAATTAAATACGCAACTTTTTATTTGTAATATCTTGCACCCTATATCAATATTTTAGGGTTTTATAATATAAGTTAAACTACCGATATTATTATATTTTTGGGATCATAGCACACTGCTGGGTACGACGGTATTTTTACATTTTGTGCATAACAACTCATATGTGAACATAATTTTATATAGTCGGTACCACATACACTTTAATAAATGTACCCACATGCTTACACCCTAGTACTGCTTCAACCCGAAGCACCGCATACCTTAAGTGAGGAAAACGTATAGAAGTAACATGCACATGCCAGAGAATCCACACAGCTATGTTCACTTCATCTTTACGAATCACATGCCTGATCTCTTCTCTGCACCTCGCATTCATTCACATCAACGTAGGACTGAAAGGTGACACAATAAAATAAAATTTAGTCTACCTTACTACCCTTTGAGCAACAGGCCTACCCAACCTTTTAAATAGCATGTCATGCCAAGTTCCAAGAACGTGCCTATCAAGTTTTCATGCATGCCCAGGTTAGTGAAACCGATCTTGCCAAAGTCAAGTGAAAACCGTGACCCCCACGCTATCACATCCCGTGATCCTCACGGTTCTTTCTCTTTAAATATAGTATCCCCAATTCTTTCTTCTACTAATAAAATAAAAACAAGTAGACCCCTTATTGTTTCTCCCATCAGCTATCATAAGATTCCTTTGTTCAAAACCAAACCGTCCATTAAAATCCACTATAAAATCCAAAAACAAACGAAAATTCCCAATTCTCAACTATATTTCATCGTTCACGGTCGAAGAAAATTGGGTTTCCATCTCAAATGCAACTCTTCAAATCGCTAAATCTCGGGTTTGGAAACGTTGAAGGATGGTCTGGGTCCTGTCGACGCTGGCGAGGGTGGTGCTCGGAGGTGCGGTGCTAGCCAGGCGATAGAGTGCTATGGCGTCGGCTCCGGTGACCGTTGGTGGCGCCGGCGGTGGTTCCTAGCCAACGAAGTTGTTCATCTGATATAATAAAAAAAATACTGAAGGGGGACATTGAACCCATGTTTTCTGAAAGGGGAAAGTAACAAATGGGGTAAGGAGTTAAAGGTTTCAGGGAGTGGAAATGTAATGAGTGAATTATGGGTTTGGGTCAAAGAATTTATTGCAGGTTATTTGGAGCTTGTGGGCTTGGATTTATTGACGACTGTGAGGTTGCGAACTGTGTGGAAGAGGATGGAGATAACTTGCATGGTTTGGTTTGGGTAACCATGTGGTGGTGACGTTCTCGCCGGTGATCACAGAGGTGATGAGATTTCGTTGGTCTGTTAACTAGACTGGTGGTAGCGAAGGGTGGGAGTAGCGAGGTCAGGATTCATTTTTGAGATGGTAATTAGTGAAGTTGGTGCTAACAGTGGTATTTGTTTTTCTTCTTCTGGGAATTACGTTGGGTGGTGAGAAGCATTGGAAATTATAGCGGATTATTGTGGCTCTTGTCTTGAACACAAAGGAAGAAAACTATTGTTAAAGGATATTTATGTAAGGGATTTAAATAGGTGGAGATTAAAATGGTTATTGGTATAATTAGCTAGCATTTTGGAAATTAGCGGTGGAAGGAACGCAACAGCAGTATGGGGAGTCTCGATCATCTTTGCTGTAAGGTGGAGGTATTAAGTGCGAAATTTTAAGGGGATGCGGACTGTTTTTCATGGTGGTGACTTCATCGTAAATCACGGATTGGTCCGCGATGAACTGAAAGGGTTGATGCGGTCAGCAGGAAATATGAGCAGCAATATGAATTCAAAGATCGACCATGGTATCATCTTAGGAAAGTTCCAATATTTGATTACGAGAAGACACAGGTTAACTAAGTAAACATGGTAATTTAGAACAATGATTATATAATTAATATATACAATGATGTTTGACAAATTTACAAACCGTAAAAATTATATATCGTTCATTCGTAAACAGAATTGAACGCGACAAGTCATGCTGGAAGCCCAGCAATGAGAGCTATATTGTGGCACTGATGTGACGGAGATCAGGGTTACTGGAATTTCGTAGGAAAATTTCAATGCATGTTTCATTTTAATGAAACCAAAGCAGAAATGTCAACTGGGAAACAAGGTGAGTAAACTCACTAACTCTAACTCGTTATATTTTTATATAAACGAGTTTTTAAATTTATATATAATAATTTTACTGTGTGATGGCTGCTTGATTGAATAGTTGATAAAATTGGTTAATATGATTACATCGTTGATCGATTATTAGTTCTGATGCTTCATATTGATGTGAAATAATATTATTGATGTTATTAACATCTGTGGATGCAGGGAAACAGGTCAGAGGGATCCAACTGGATTCCTCAACATTTTATTTACTGTTTTATTTATTGTGGTATATGATTGGTAATTGAAAATGTTGTGGTTGAATTACACCGGCCCCATAATTTGGTATTTAATTATCGTAAAAACATTTTAGAATGTAGAAAAGAAATTTGGGATAAAAAAATAGATAAGTTGTTTATAATAATGTTTAGAAATTAAATAAAATACTTACCATAGGATAAGTTAAAATATAAATTCAATTTGACTTTATATAAAATGGGAATCAGTATTGACACCGGCATTTGAAGTGGGATCTAAACCCATTAGTATAAAAGAAATTTGAGTTTGGAGGTAAATTGAATTCAAAGGGGAAATTGTTTTAAAAAGGGAAAACGATTGGTTTTATTCCGAAGCTCGGAATATAAAATAAAGTGAGATAAATCCCAGGGATTATCACTAGAATTCGACCATGTGGAATTTTAAATGGGTCATTGTTGGAAAGGATATTTAAACTCTATGATTTAAGTGAATCTGTTAAGAAGCTAATATTTCAATATTTATGGTTATGGAGAGATATATATATATAACTCGATGTTTTGGAATAATTTAATATTTTTCCTAGTTAAAATTTTTAAAAGAGAAAGAAGCGGTAGGAACCAAATAAATTGATTTCATAAGCTATGACATGTATAGAGTGTAAAGACGTTTTAATAAGGAAAAGATAAATGGTTTATATGAGTAGGAGGGTGTTAGTAGCGATTTATAAACGGAATTTATAAATGATGTCGAATAGGATGTGAATTTGTTAAGTACTTGATTTGAAACCATAATGATGTTAAAAAATAGAACTCAAGTTGACTTGATAACCAGTCTAGATTCCTATTAAGGAATGATACTCATATTTAGAAATGAACAACGATTTGAAACAGGTGTTTGTGAAAATAAATGTTTAAACAGCGATTTTAACGCTATTGTTATAATAAATGTTTAATATTTATAAACAGCGATTTTAGCGCTGTTGTTATAATAAATGTTTTATATTTGTAAACAGCGATTTTAGCGCTGTCGTTATAATAAATGTTTTATAAATCTAAATAGCGATTGTAAACGCTGCCATTATAATAAATGTTTTGGTAAATCTAAATAGAAATTTTAACGTTGCCATTATAATAACTGTTTTAACAGCGATCTTAATTCTATTGTTATAATAAATGTTCTATAATTCTAGACAGCGATTGTAACGCTGTGGTTAAAAGTAATGTTTTATAAATCAAATATTTGGAAAGCGATTATAACGCTGTTGTTGAAATGAAATGAATTGGTCAACGAGGATTTAAGAAAGGGAGTCCGGAAACATTCTCCGATATTAATAATGTATATTTCCTGAATATAGAAAATAAGGATTCGTGAATATTTAGAAATGTTTTCTAACTGGAATAAGAGTTATTTTATGAAGTAAAGGAATTAAAATATTGAAAATGTTTTTCAAAGGATCGAGGGCGGAGATCGAGCAACAATAGAATACGAAAGATAGGAAATGAGGATTTTAAATGATAATATAATAAGTAATTGATTTAAAGAGGCCAATGTTGATTTATGATTGATCGATCGAATTCCTACCTAGAAATAAGATCGTTGGTTGTACACGTTTTTTTCTTTGATAGTTAAATCACCGACTATCGAAGTTTTTGACCATTTTTCCGCCGTCAGTACGGAGAGACCAGGATCAGATTCAATATCTGGAAACAACTCTGTATGGGAGTTAGCGTTGCGATCAAATATGATGAAGATAATTGAAGACGGAGTTATGCAAGGGCAATCCTGTTTACGGGATGGTGCCTTCGGGTTGTCCAGTCCCAGGACAACTTGAATGGACGAATGTCTAATAGAGTATATCTAACAGATCGCGTAAGTTGGTATCTTCAAACATACTTACGTTTGGTGGCGGAGGAATTCGTTTCTCTTAGCTTTATACCCGTGGTATTTTTGGGGAAATCATTTGTGATTTGGCGGGTATAACGATGTAGCATGGCTATGTACAACCGGGAATTGACAAAAATAGGGCAGGCATCATGGCTATGTGGGTCGCTCCCATTAGGATGTATAATCACCTATCTAGAGAAATTCCAATTGCTTCTTTAATCTATCGATGCTGTCCCTTTCGGGAAACGGTTGCTGATCCCAGCCGTTGGTGATATACATTCGATACACTCAAGCGAAATGAGCGATCGGTCATGTGTGGGTTGGGTTGCAAGACATTCTTGTTGAACCCAGTGTATTCGCCTCTAGAGATAAACTATCGGCAGGTGGTCCCATACCTTGTCACGTTGGAAATCAAATCTCCAATAAGCATCCTGCGGTTTTTGATTTTATATTATATATGGAGCGTGAGATGCAAGCGTTCTGCTAGATTTCTATTTATTTGATTTAGACACTATTTTAATACCACTCGATTTGATATCAAAAATATTTTGGTTACCGTGAGGTAAAAACCATCCGTGTTTATGTATGGATCTGTCTTATGATTATCATTTCTTTCAAAAGGATTTTGAAAGTTAAACAAATGGTTGGAGTTTACTCACACTAGTCCCATGACTGACCCAGAGTTTATTTTTTTTTTTGTTTTCCCTAAACTCTTGGGTGCCCAAATTTGTATGGGCAGTCAAGTAGTTGGGATTTTTAGATTCACTTTGAGGAGCTCGAAGCAACAGGCTTCACCTGTTAGCTATAAACTATCATATTTCTGCTGTGTACTGTTTATGTATGTGGAAACATGTGTTTATAACTGTTCCAGAGATAACTGTTGTGCTCTGATGATGGTATGTACATGCAAATACAGATTTGTATTTCAAAGTTTATGTTATCTAATATATTTTATTCCTTCCACTGTAAGTTTGTGATCTTCGTTTTTCTTCTATTCTAATATTTCTTTCTTTCTATTTCTCATCCTCTAACTTCTTTCTAATAATGATTCGTATTTCTATGTCATTTGGGTTGGACGTGTGTTGTTATTAGTCGACCCAAAGTTTACGGAAATTCGGGTCATTTCATTTGGTATCAGAGCTGAAGATTGAGTAGTAACCTTGGCTCTATGGCGTAACTCAATAGAGATAGGGTTATTAATACCCTAGATTGAGTTTGATTGTATATATATGAGTGTGTATTTGTAGATTGATATAAAATGTTTTATATTATGTTGACTGGTTTATGAACTCTGGTCGATACAGGATGTACAACTGTATCGATAGGTTTTTGTAAGCTCTCGAACAAAACAATTCGACACGGTATTGTTTTAAAATTGGGTAAATGAAATAATTTTGCCCAAAAATTATTTTGATATAAATGGAATAATTTCTGAATTGTTTTATATTAATGTGTTGATTGTTATTACAATCAAATGGAATCATGAAATATTGAAATGATTATATAATTTGTATACAGATAATGCATATGAATGTGATAAACCGAGATCAAGTTCAAACCATAAATTGGAATTTAAATTCCGGGTGTTTAGACAATATTTTCTCAAATATTATAAATGAATATAGCATTGTTTTAAAAGAATTTTTGAGTAAGGATGATTTTGAAGGGATTTTAAAAGTGATTAAGCACTGAAATCACTTCAGGGGGCGAGAAAATAGTACTGATAATGGGTTGCGACATTATCGGTATTCATTTTCGAGTTTCTGAGTAACGGATTGCTACCATAATAGATTTATTTATGGAAATTGTTTGAGAAAAATATAAATTCAAATGTTTTGAATTGGGTTGGTTATAAATATATTTATATAAGTATATATGATTTCATACTAAATAAAACCCGGGAATTTAGGTTCTAAAAACAAAAATTAAATTTGTATAAGTTGAATAAATTGAAATGGTGGAAGTAAATCAAATGAATTGAAATTTAACTTAAGCTAAATAAAATTGGATTGAATTAAGAATAATTCCAAATAAAAATAAATAAGGGAAATGTGGAGATTCAAATTATGAATAAGCAAGTAAAATATACTAGATGTTGAAAATTGAAATTGAATTGTGATAAATTTGGATTCAAGTATAATAAGTGGATTGACTAAAATAGAAATCAGATTTGAGTAGATAAAATGGAAGTGGACTAATCTAAAAACTGGAAGTTGGATTGATTTGAAACCAGCTGGAAATGGATATATGTATGCTGAGCTGATATTGAATGGAAGCAAGTGCAAGAGATAGAATTATGCCCGACAAAAGGTACATGTTTACAGTGTTACTTAGGTTTGATGATTTTATGAGCCTATAGGGAAAGCCGCTTGGATTTTTGATTTTCTTTTGGATTGGAGAAGGCCTAGAAAGGCGAGTTGTTGTTGTGCCGATTGAGCCATGCAAAGGAGATGCTGCCAATTTTTTTTCAGAATTTAAAGTGTTAGAAAATTTTCAGAATTTTTGAAAATTTTCGTAGTAAGATTAAATTAATATTTTAATTGAAATAAATTGGTCCAGTTAAACCGAAGTTAAGAAGTAGACCAAAAAGGAGTTTTGGACCTAGATAATAGGGTATGTAGCATCTTTTCCTACCTTAGCAATTTCGAGGACGAAATTATTTTAAGGCGGAAGGAATGTAACGACCTGGATTTCAGCCGTTGAATTCTAAATATTTAAATTTGTTTTAAATATTTTATTTAAATTATATATAGGGAATTTATTTAATAAAACGATATTTAAACGTATAATTTATAATATAATTGAAAATGAGCTCGTAAAGTCGCGGCTGTTCGTAATTTAACGTCTTGAACTTCAATTGGATATAAAGGATTCAAAATAAGTCGGATTTCTTTGAAACAAGAAACGTTCTGATCTATTTGATTATATTTTTCTAATGGAAGAGAAAAATCGAGTTTTCAAATGGTAGATTTTGTTTTATGGCCAAATCAAATTTAGAAATAGTCGCTATAGAATCGTTATCGACCATAACGGTTATTTAAATATATTTAAAGATTGGTTACGAATTTGGACAAGATTCTTTTGAGGCATAGTTATAATTTAATTTTTAGAATTTTAAAGTAATTTTTAATTAATTAAATACGCAACTTTTTATTTGGAATATCTTGCACCCTATATCAATATTTTGGTGTTTCATAATATAAGTTAGACTACTGATATTAGAATATTTTTGGGATCATAGCACATTGCTGGGTACGACGGTACTTTTCTATTTTGTGCATAACAACTCAAATGTGAACATAATTTTATATAATCGGTACCACATACACTTTAATAAATGTACCCACATGCTTACACCCTAGTACTACTTCAACCCAAAGCACCGCAGACCTTAAGTGAGGAAAACGTACAGAATTAACATGCACATGCCAGAGAATCCACACAGCTATGTTCACTTCATCTTTACGAATCACATGCCTGTTCTCTTCTCTGCACCTTGCATTCGTTCACATCAACATAGGACAGAAAGGTGACACAATAAAATAAAATTTAGTCTACCTTACTACCCTTTGAGCAACAGGCCTACCCAACCTTTCAAATAGCATGTCATGCCAAGTTCCAAGAACGTTCCTATCAAGTTTTCATGTGTGCCAACTTAGTGAAACTGTGCTTGCCAATTCAAGTGAAAACCGTGACCCCCACGCTATCACATCCTGTGCTCCTCACAGTTCTTTCTCTTTAAATACGGTATCCCCAATTCTTTCTTCTACTGACGAAATAAAAACAAGCCGACCCCTTATTGTTTTTCCCATCAGCTAACATAAGATTCCTTTGTTCAAACCCAAACCGTCCATTATAATCCACTATAAAATCCCAAATCAAACGAAAATTCCCAATTCTCAACTATATTTCATCGTTCACGGTCGAAGAAAATTGGGTTACCATCTCAAACACAACTCTTCAAATCGCTAAATCTCGGGTTTGGAAACGTTGAAGGAGGGTCTGGGTCTTCTCGACGCTGGTGAGGGTGGTGCTCGGAAGTGCGGTGCTAGCCAGGCGATGGGGTATTATAGCGTCGGCTCCGGTGGCCATTGGTGGCACCGGCGGTGGTTCCTAGCCAACGAAGTTGTTCATCTGATATAAAAAAAATATACTGAAGGGGGACATCGAACCCATGTTTTCTGAAAGGGGAAGTTACAAATGGGGTAAGGAGTTAAAGGTTTCAGGGAGTGGAAATGTACTGAGTGAATTATGGGTTTGGGTTAAAGAATTTGTTGCAGGTTATTAGGAGCTTGCGGGTTCGGATTTATTGACGACTATGAGGTTGCGAACTGTGTGTAAGAGGATGGAGATAACTTGCATGGTTTTGTTTGGGTAACCATGTGGTGGTGACATTCTCGCCGTTTGATCACAGAGGTGATGAGAGTTCGTTGGTCAGTCAACTAGGCTGGTGGCAGCGAAGGGTGGGAGTAGCGAGGTCAGGATTCTTTTTTTGGGATGGTAATTAGTGAAGTTGATGCTAACAATGGTATTTGTTTTTCTTCTTCTGGGAATTACGTTGGGTGGTGAGAAGCATTCGAAAGTGTAGTGGATTACTGTGGCTTCTGTGTTGAACGGAAAGGAAGAAAACTATTGTTGAAGGATATTTATGTAAGGGATTTAAATGGGTGGAGATTAAAATGGTTATTGGTATAATTAGCTTGCATTTTGGAAATTAACGGTGGAAGGAATGCAACAACAGTATGGGGAGTCTCGAACATATTTGTTGTAAGGTAGAGGTACTATTTGCGAAATTTTAAGGGGATGCGGACTGTTTTCATGGTGGCGACTTCACGTAAATCACGGATTGGTCCGCGATGAACTGAAAGGGATGATGCGGTCAGCAGGAAGTATGAGCAGCAATATGAATTCAAAGATCGACCATGGTATCATTTTGGGAAAGTTCCAATATTTGATTACGAGAAGACACAGGTTAACAAAGTAAACATGGTAATTTAGAACAATATAATTAATTAATATATACAATGACGTTTGACAAATTTACAAACCGTAAAAATTATATATCGTTCATTCGTAAACAGAATTGAACGCGACCAGTCACGCTGGAAGCCCAGCAACGAGAGCTATATTATTGCACTGATGTGACGGAGAGCAGGGTTACTGGAATTTCATAGGAAAATTTCAATGCATGTTTCATTTTAATGAAACCAAAGCAGAACTGTCAACTGGGAAACAAGGTGAGTAAACTCACTAACTCTGACTCGTTATAATTTTATATAAACGAGTTTTCAAATTTATTTATAATAATTTTACTGTTTGATGGTTGCTTGATTTAATAGTTGATAAAATTGGTTGATATGATTACATCGTTGATCGATTATTAGTTCTGATGTTTCATATTGATGTGAAATAATATTATTGATGTTATTAACATCTGTAGATGCAGGGAAATAGGTTGGAGGGATCCAACTGGATTCCTCAACATTTTATTTACTGTTTTATTTTATTGTGGTATATGATTGGTGATTGCTAATGTTGTGGTTGAATTACACTGGCCCCATAATTTGGTATTTAATTATCATAAAAACATTTTAGAATGTAGAAAAGAAATTTGGGATAAAAAAAGAGAAGTTGTTTATAATAATGTTTAGAAATTAAATAAAATACTTATCATAGGATAAGTTAAAATACAAATTCAATTTGAATTTACATAAAATGGGAATTAGTATTGACACCGGCATTTGAAGTGGGATCTAAACCCATTAGTATAAAAGAAATTTGAGTTTGGAGGTAAATTGAATTCAAAGGGGAAATCGTTTTAAAAAGGGAAAACAATTGGTTTTATTCTGAAGCTCGGAATATAAAATAAAGTGAGATAAATCCCAGGGATTATAATTATAATTCGACCATGTGTAATTTTAAATGGGTCATTGTTGGAAAGGATATTTAAGCTCTATAATTTAAATGAATCTGTTAAGAAGCTAATATTTCAATATTTATGGTTATGGACAAATATATATATAACTCGATGTTTTGGAATAATTTAATATTTTTCTTAGTTAAAATTTTTAAAAGAGAAAGGAGCGGTAGGAACCAAATGATCGATTTCATAAGCTATGACATGTATAAAGTGTAAAGACATTTTAATAAGGAAAAGTTAAATGGTTTATATGAGTAGGAGGGTGTTAGTAGCGATTTATAAACGGAATTTATAAATGTTGTCGAATAGGATGTGAATTTATTAAGTACTCGATTTGAAACCATAATGATGTTTAAAAATAGAACTCAAGTTGACTTGGTAACCAGTCTAGATTCCTATTAAGGAATGATACTCATATTTGGGAATCAACAACGATTTGAAACAGGTGTTTGTGAAAATAAATGTTTAAATAGCGATTTTAGCGCTGTTGTTATAATAAATGTTTAATATTTATAAACAGCGATTTTAGCGTTGTTGTTATAATAAATGTTTTATATTTATAAGCAGCGATTTTAGCGCTGTCGTTATAATAAATGTTTTATAAATCTAAATAGTGATTTTAAACGCTGCCGTTATAATAAATGTTTTATAACGTTGCCATTGTAATAACTTTTTTAACAACGATCTTAATGCTATTGTTATAATAAATGTTCTATAATTCTAGACAGCGATTGTAACGCTGTGGTTAAAAGTAATGTTTTATAAATCAAATATTTTGAACAGCTATTTTAACGCTGTTGTTGAAATGAAATGAATTGGTCAACGAGGAAGGAAGAAAGGGAGTTCGGAAACATTCTCCGTTATTAATAATGTATATTTTCTGAATATAGAAAATAAGGATTCGTGAATATTTAGAAATGTTTTCTAACTGGAATAAGAGATATTTTCTCGAATAAAGGAATTAAAATATTGAAAATGTTTTTCAAAGGATCGAAGGGGGAAATCAAGCTACAAAAGAATACGAAAGATAGGAAATGAGGATTTTAAATGATAATATAATAAGGAATTGATTTAAAGAGGCCAATGTTGATTTATGATTGATCGATCGAATTCCTACCTAGAAATAAGATCGTTGGTTGTACACTTCTTTTTCTTTGATAGTTAAATCACCGACTATCGAAGTTTTTGACCATTTATCCGCCGTCAATACGGAGAGACCGGGGTCAGATTCATTATTTGGAAACCACTCTGTGTGGGCGTTAGCGTTGCGATCAAATATGATGAAGATAATTAAAGACAGAGTTATGCAAGAGCTATCCTGTTTATGGGAAGGTGCCTTCGGGTTGTCCAGTCCCAGGACAACTTGATAGACGAATGTCTAACAGAGTATATCTAACAGATCGCGTAAGTTGATATCTTCAAACATACATACATTTGGTGGCGGAGGAATTCGTTTCTCTTAGCTTTATACCCGTGGTATTTTTGGGGAAATCAATTTGTGATTTGGCGGGTATAACGATGTAGCATTCAAAGTGAATGGCGGTCAGATGTTCTAAAAGTTACGCAATGACCTCAAGCCTCACAACTGGGAATTGATAAAAATCGGGCAGGCAGCATGGCTATGTGGGTCGCTCCCATTAGGATGTATAATCATATATCTAGAGAAATTCCAATTGCTTCTTTAATCTATCGATGCTGTCCCTTTCGGGAAACAGTTGCCGATCCCAACCGTTGTTGATATACATTCGATACACTCAAGCGAAATGAGCGGTCGGTCATGTGTGGGCCGGGTTGCAAGACGTTCTTGTTGAACCCAGTGTATTCGCCTCTAGAGATAAACTATCAGCAGGTGGTCCCATACCTTGTCACGTTGGAAATCCAATCTCCAATAAGCACCCTGCGGTTTTTGATTTTATATTATATATGGAGCGTGAGATGCAAGCGTTCCGCTAGATTTCTATTTATTTGATTTAGACACTATTGTAATATCACTGGATTTGATATCAAAAATATTTTGGTTATCGTAAGGTAAAAACCATCCGTGTTTGTGTTGGATCGGTCTTACGATTATCATTTCTTTCAAAAGGATTTTGAAAGTTAAACAAATGGTTGGAGTTTACTCACACAAGTCCCATGACTGACCCAGAGTTTATTTTGTTTTGTTTTCCCTAAACTCTTGGATGCCCAAATTTGTACAGACAGTCAAGTAGTTGGGATTTTTCAGATTCACTTGGAGGAGCTCGAAGCAGGAGGCTTCACCTATTAGCTATAGACTATCATATTTCCGCTGTGTACTGTTTATGTATCTGGAAACAGGTGTTTATAACTATTCCAGAGATAACTGTTGTGATCTGATGATGGTATGTACAGACAAATACAGATTTGTATTTCAAAGTTTATGTTATCTAATATATTTTATTCCTTCCCCTGTGAGTTTGTGATCTTCGTTTTTCTTCTATTCTAATATTTCTTTCTTTTTATTTCTCATCCTCTAACTTCTTTCTAATAATGATTCGTATTTCTGTGTCATTTGGGTTGGACATGTGTTGTTATTAGTCGTCCCAAAGGGTACGGAAATTCGGGTCGTTTCATCACTCATGTTACCCACTTAACCCCCATGTCCCACCACATGTTTATCTTGGTTAAGTGTTACTTAATTCATTATAATCATAACCTTGTGAGACCTCCCACATTAGACTCCTATTTGCGTTTGATGGATTTACCAAGTGGGTCCGGGCAGTCTTATACTGCAAACGTGTCTAACCTCATGTCCTTACAATTGTTACGCATTTAATTTATGCCTTCGACCTCTCACATTAGACTACCGTTTGTGGTTGCCAGATTTGCCGGGCGGGTCCGGGCAGTCTTACACCACAAACGAGTCTAACCTCGTGTCTTAGGCGTTTATTATTACACATAATTATTTCAGCCCAATATGAATTGATTATCCCTATTCAAATTTTCAATAATTTCCAAATTAACTATGTCCATAATTGTCACCTAATTTATGTCCATACTTTTTAGGTATATAAATTATACCAATTAATGTCTCAATTTAATTATATGCTTTTAAAGACATTTTATGCCAATTCAAAATTAACATAATTAATATTTTCCCATTGTCCCCACGCTATTCGTACGTTTTAATATGAAATATGTTAGACTCACAAATAGTCTAACTCATAAAAAGGAAAAGAAACATCACAACTTGCAAAACACATAAAATAGATCTAACATGCAAATAAGAATTATGACATAAGTTTGCATAGCCAATAACTTGCATAGGCAACGAACATATATAACATAATTTTGCATAAACTATGAACTGCCATAGATCTTAATATAGATCTAAACATGAAATTGTGAAATTGCATATGTAAATATGGTTTTTCACCTAAACTAGCAAATGATTTCATAGTTTTTCACCTAAAAATGTGAATATAGTTTTCACCTAAACTTGCATATGGATTTTCTACAAACTTGCATATGGATTTTCTACAAACTTGCATATGAATTTATCACATGTTTGCATATAAACTAGCATATGTATATACCTGATTCACATATAAACTTGTGTATAATCCGCATACAGACATGCATAAGATTCACATACAAACTAGCATGTGATTTAACATCCCAAACTTGCATAAGATTCACATATAAACTAGCAAATGTAAACACAGGCTTGCATAAGATTCACATACAAACTAGCATATGATTTAACATCCCAAACTTGCATAATATCCTCATACGAACTAGCTTATGTAAACACAGACTTGCATAAGATTCACATACGAACTAGCACAAAATGAATCAAGTTAAACATGTATAATTGGACATATGAAATAAATCTAGAAACATAAGATAACAAAACTGCCATATGTTCACCAACAGATGATAACATCACATGATTCAACAGTCATGTTCTCATAATCCACACTTTATAACTTATCACAATTAATTTATTAATTATTTTGTTAAAGAAATTGTACTCACAAAGACGGGTTAGAGAAGAGAATGATTCGTTCATCTTTTGAATTAGAATTCTGACTTGCTAATCCCTAAGCTTTAGGAAGAAGAACTATCCTAGCAGCAGCATGGTGGCCAAGAGACAAATTTAGTTTAGGTTTAGGGTTTGAATCTGGGCATTCTTTTATAGAAGTTTAAATCAACCTAAGCCGTTAGATTATCATAGGATCCATCACAACTGTTCAGACTAGATAGAGTTATCTAGAATTTCCACTCTGCCCTAGTGACTCAGCAGTAGGTCAGGTATGACTCAGGAACAAGTCAGGATCGTCTGATTTTAGATCTGCCCTGAGGGGTAGGTCGATCCCCAGGTCGACCCCCTGGTCGACCTGTATAGGGGAGGTCGACCCCCTGGTGAACCCCCTGACGACCTGGCCCTTGGGCGGGAGAAATCCCACCTAGCCCGCTTCCCTGCTTGAATTTGAATTTCGAATTTATTATTCTGAAATGTTTTAATTTATATAAAATTGTTGGAACTTTTGAGGGTTATAACTTCCTCATACGAAGTCCGATTTACTAAAATTTAGACTCTATTCCAAGAAGAATTTTGAGACGAACGCAGTGGCGTAACCCATTTCCCTTAATTCTCACTTTAACAATTAAGTATTCTTAAATTTGTTTTTCTAATAGTCACAGAAAATTCAGGGTGTTACATTCTCCCCTCCTTAAAGGATTTCGCCCCCGAAATCTCCAAGTTAAGGAGAATGTATATCCTAACATCCAATCATCCTTCTACTCAACCATCAAACACAGGCATCCATTGTCCTTACAAGATTTCTAATGTTGTATGAACATATGCAAAAAGTGTGTGTATATGTTCCTTATCTAATGCAAAATCAGGCGGTCCACTGATTCAGTTGACTCCTTAATGCAAATCATGATAGTGCCATGCGTCCATTATGTATGCGAAAAAATCCTAACGATACATATTATTTCTAAATGTGTGCATGACCATTCATCAAAATGCAGCATCCATAGGATAACACAACCATCATACATCCATTAATTTAAATATGCGCACACATTTATATGCAATATGAAAGTGACTGAGCCGATCTAGTGCCTAATGTGTGTGTACATGCATCCACGAGCAACCACTTGCAACCACTCGCAACTATCAATCATAACATGCTTCAAATACATGTTTACATCCCTTGGTTTCTACGTAAGGATAAAGAATAGGGTCGAGGAGATATACTTAAAAGATAGATATAAGCTTGAATAAATTTATGGAAAAATAGATCAAGGAGGTACCCTTAAAAAGAAAAAGGGTAGGTTGCACATATTTTCCTCTCAGTTTCCCAAGTCGCGTCTTCCTCAACATCACTCCATTGAACTTTAACAAGTTTGACTTCACGATTGCGTAGCTTTTTGACTTCCGTTCCCAAGATACAAGTTGGAACTCTTCTCATAGTCGCTTCTCATTCCACTTCTACTTCCTCTACTGTACTTGGCTCCACTACTTTCGTAGAGTCATGTAAGCACTTCCGTAGTTGAGAATCATAAAAAATATTATGAACTCCATCCAATCTTTCGGGTAGCTCTACTCTGTAAGCCATCATCCCAATCCTTTCAGTGATAGGGAGTGGTCCTACAAATCTTGGTGCTAGCTTTCCAACAGACCCAAAGCGAATGACATTCCTCTTCTTACCCGTCGGCCCTATATCTAACCTCAAACTCAAGGTCGGTCCTTCTTTTGTCTACGTAGGACTTCTGTCTATCTTGTGCAGCCTTCATCCGTCTTCTTATCAAGTCCACCTTTTCTGAGGTTTCTCTAATCATGTCCGGCCCAAGTACGAGCTTGTCTGTAGACTCCCACCAAGAAGTTGGTGATTGGCATGGTTTTCTATATAAGGCTTCGAAGGGCGCCATGCCTATAGTGGCTTGGTAGCTGTTGTTGTAGGTGAATTCCACCAAAGGAAGATGATCCTCCCATGTCCCTCCGAAGTCAATAATGCACAATCTCAAGAGGTCTTCCAATATTCTGTTCACCCTTTCCGTCCGACCATCAGTTTGGGGGTGGCAGGCCGTGCTTAAACATAATTGTGTGCCTACAGCCTCTTGCAAACTTTTCCAAAACTGGCTTGTAAAGATAGGATATCGATCACTTACTATGTTGGAGGGTATCCCATGGAGTCGAACTATCTACTTAAGATAAATTGATGCAAGGGACGTGGAAGTACTTCTACTCTTAACAGATATAAGTGAGCGCTTTTAGTGAGCCTGTCCACTATTACCCAAATACTGGTATTGCCCCTTCTTGACCTAGGTGACCCATCAACAAATTCCATCGAAATGCTATCCCACTTCTACTGTGGGACCTCCAGAGGATGGAGTAGACCACCAGGCTTCTTCTGCTCCGCTTTGACTTGCTGGCATATCAAACACTTAGCGATGAATTCAGCTACATCCCTCTCCATGCCATCCCAAAAGAAAACCGTTTTTATATCTTTATACATCTTGTCTCCACCTGGGTGTATGTTCAGCTTAGAATGGTGTTCTTCTTCGAGAACCATCTTCAATAAATCCCTTGCTTGTGGGACGCATAGCCTTCCATCTCTTCTCAACCAACCCTTATCACCGATGGAGTATCTATTGAGGTGACTAGAAGTCTCACCCCTAACTAGCATATCCATCACATCAACTAGCCGAGGGTCTTCTCGTTGCGCGGTTCCCATTGAGTCCAAAAGGGTAGGCCGCACCTCTAGCGAATGTAACAGACTAGGTACAATTTCAGAGGAGGGTCTAAAGTTAAAGTTTGCTATGTACTCCAAGCTTTGCCTTTCTACAAAGAGAGGACTCAAGGTCAGCTACTTTCTACTCAAGGCGTCTGCTACCACATTGCCCTTGCTAGGGGTATAGAAAATCTAAAAATCATATGAGGCCGAAAATTCCATCCACCTTTGTTGTCTAAAGTTAAGATCTTTATGTGAGAAAAGTTATTTTAATGATTTATGGTCAGTAAACAATTCAAAACTTTCTCCTAGTAGGTAATGACGCCATGACTTTAGAGCGAAAGCAATTGCAGCTAGCTCCAAATCATGAGTTGGATAGTTCTTCTCATGTACTTTCAACTGCCTTCCCCCATAACAAACTACCTTGCCTTCTTGCATCAAGATAGCGCCCAACACTGTAACGCATGCGTCTGTGTACATGATAAACATTTAGTTCCCATCAGGTAATGTCAGGACTGGAGCTGTTGTTAAAGCCCTTTTCAAACGTTGGAAAGCAATATTGTAATCCAAATCCCAAGCGAAAGTTAGGTTCTTCTTTGTCAATCTTGTGAGAGGGGCTGAAATTTTTGCAAAGCCTTTAATGAACTTTCGGTAAAAGCACGCTAGCCCAAGAAAGCTTTGGACTTCGATTGCATTCCGTGGAACCTTCCAATCTTGCACCGCATCTACTTTTGCGGGGTCCACAACTAACCCTTCTTTGGACACCACATGTCCAATAAACCTTACTTCTTCTCTCCAAAAATGGCATTTGGAGAATTTGGCTTTCAGTTGATGTGCATGAAGAGTATCCATGACTTCCCATAAATGCAAAGCATGCTCTTCTTCATTCATCGAGAAAATCAAAATGTCATGTAACACCCCACATCCGTTAAGGTCACTCACAAAGGGAATGCCTTAACTTCAGTGGAGCATTATGGGTACTGGAACAGAAATATTACAAGACAGACATATATAAAACAGCGGAAAGTAAAGTGGAAGTACTTCAAATCATTTATTAAATATAATTGTTTACAATAAAAGCCCATCAACTTCCAATACCCAATTACATAGCTAAAATATCTGTCTTGCTCAAAAACAAAGAAGCATAAAAATAAATTGTGATATTCCCCAATAAAGCAAAGCAAGCCATAGCCAAGGGAAATCCAAGCCGTACATGAAAGAGCCTTGGAGCTTGGTAAGATCCGAACTAAGCTGTATTCCCACCCTGCGAACCTAGGGAGAGGGGAACGGAAGAAAAAGAGGCAAAACAAAACGGGTCAGTCATAAAGACTGAGTAAGTCCTAGTGACTTTCAGCATAAAAATAGGTAATGATAACATGGCATGAATAAACTGAAAACAAACATAAGCATGATGACAAGATAAGCTACAGGCACGATAACTAAGAATAACATCATATGACTTTTATCATGTATAACATTGCAAGGTTCCCATTCAAGATGAACTAAGTATAATTTTTGCAAGACCGCAAGATTTCTCTGCTTCACTATTAAAATATTTCTATGATATCTATTTGCTCTGCACCACCCGTACTAGTATCCCAACTCGTGTCATGTGTTGATGATGAAATAACCTATTACTTGGTCCCACGAAACGATCTAATAATCGATCGGCTCCCTACAAGTCCTAGCTCGTTCATGTGTCTGTGTCATACGGCCCTATCACGAAATGTAGTCAGCTGTGCTAGGTCCACCATAGGGTGTATCAAGCCCTAGGGTGCTAACCATCGACACGAATCAAGCACGCAAAGTGTAAACCTACTAGTGCCCAATGCCTGCTTTTTCAACTCCGGACTACGTGCACAAAAATAGTCCGCTTGAACCTACAATGGCGCACCAACTCAGCCGTCGTTCTGGTCGCTTACAATCAGCCCAGTAATCGTGCCCCACCCTGCCTAGTCCCAGGGTATCGTGATACATCTAAGTGGGTTACTGCAAAATGGACCGCGCAACTAGAGTTTCCGTCTAATAGGTTAAGTGTTGTCATTTAAATTCGTGACATAACCCTTATCAGTCCAACATGTCAAGTTGGTTAAGTGTTGTCATTCAAGTTCATGACTTAACCCGCCTATGTGTCATGTCAAATTGGCTAAGTGTTGCCGTTCAAGTTCATGACTTAGCCCTACGAATCATGTGTCAAGTTGGTCAAGTATATTCAAGCGGTTCATGACTTAACCCTACCAAATCATCGTGTCACCCTACCAAATCATCTTGTCAAATTGGTTAAGTATATTCAAGTGGTTCATGACTTAACCCTACAAAATCATCGTGTCAAATTGGTTAAGTATATTCAAGCGGTTCATGACTTAACCCTATCAAATCATCTTGTCAAATTAGTTAAGTATATTCAAGTGGTTCATGACTTAACCCTATCAAATCATCTTGTCAAATTGGTTAAGTATATTCAAGTGGTTCAAGACTTAACCCTATCAAATCATCTTGTCGAATTGGTTAAGTATATTCAAGCGGTTCATGACTTAACCCTAGCAGTCTAGCATGTCGAGTTGGTTAAGTAT
Organism: Allium sativum; assembly: GCA_030737875.1. NCBI lineage: Eukaryota > Viridiplantae > Streptophyta > Magnoliopsida > Asparagales > Amaryllidaceae > Allium > Allium sativum. Next base: position 1,002,486,732 of record CM060912.1, read on the forward strand.
TATCTATATGTTCAAGCTGACTTAACCCTGCCACGTGTCATGTTGTATTGGTTAAGTGTCATTTGTCTAGTCATATTACTTAACCCACCCATTGGTCTGATTAACAATTATGTTGGTTAAGCCCACATTTATAAGTTTTACATGTTCTTAACTAATACCGGTTAGGTCCACATTTACATGTCAAATTTACATGTCATCCCACCTAACCCTCTAACCATACCCACGTATTATTATGGTTAGTATTCCTTAATTCATTCATTATGACGAACGAATCATGACCTCTCACATTAGACCGTGCATTTTGTGGCCACTGGATTTGTCGGGAGGTTCCGGGCAGATTTACACCACAAACTGAGTCTAACCTTGTGTCATAAATCATTACGCCTACAATTCGACCTTCGACCTATCACATTATTCTTCCACTTCGCTTCTTTCCTTTCACCTTTTCCTCCTTCGTGGATTAAGCAAAATCAACAAGTTTCTCATCCTTAAGCTTGTGTTCTTTATCCTTGTTCTTACTATCCTTGTATAGTTTGTTGGAAAGTTTCTCGAAAGCTACCTCCATCGCACGGCAACTCGACAAAGCTTGAAATAAGATTAGACGCAGATGGAACTACTGTGGATACAGATGGAAGTTGGGCACTTCTTTGCCCTCCTACATGTGTCGCATGCCTACAAACTATGGTGAAAAAGAAAGAGAGTAGAGACTCAAGGAGAGAATCAAAAGATAGTGCATATGACTTTGTGGAATATGCCTTTCGTAAAACAAAACTTTTCTTTAGAAAAATGCTTCTTTGTAAACGTTTTGAAAATAATTTCAGAAGGTTTTAAAAAGGTTTTGCCCAGTCTGGTAACCTTCTGCTCTGATACTAAATGTAACACCCCACCTCCGCTAGGGTCACTCACAAAGGGAATGCACTAGCTTTGGTGGAGCATTATCTAGGTAAACATACACAGAAATATTACAAGACAGAACATATAAAACAGCAGAAGAAGAACCAAATTTCATTGCTTTAAAATCTAGAAAGGTCTAAAGCCTTTTACATCAAAATGACATTAAATCCATTACATCGAAATCTGTCTTGCAATAGTAAAGAAGCATAAAACCATAATCATAAATCATTCCCCAAATAAAGCAGCAAAGCAAGTCATAGCCAAGAGAAATCCAAGCAGTACATGAAAGAGCCTTGGAGCTTGGTAAGATCTAAACTAAGTTGTATTCCCACCCTGCAAACCGGGGGGGGGGGGGAGGGGGGGACGAAAGAAAAAGAGGCGAAAGAAATTGGGTCAGTCATAAAGACTGAGTAAGTCCTAGTGGCTTTCAGCATTAAAACAGGTGAAGATAATATGGCTTGAATAAATTGAAAGTAAACATAAGCATGATGACAAGGTAAGCTACAGGCACGATGAATCAAGTATAACGTCCCATGCTTCCTATCAAGAGTATCATCACAAGGTTCCCACCAAGTATCACATTGCAAGGTTTCTATTAAGTATAACATCGCAAGATTTCTAAGCTTCACTATTCCACTATTTTCTTTGATTTCCTATATTGTCTGCACCAACTGTACTAGTACCCCAACCCGTATCATCCTTTCCATGTATATGTACAGTCCCTTGCCGTATATCGTACGGGTTTCATCACGTATTTCTATACTACTTCAACGTAGTGCCACCATTCTTAAAATCGTTTGGACTGCCACCCTTGTTCTGGCTAGGTTTCCTTATCATGAACTATCGCGTGTTCAACTAGGATTTATGCCACCTAGGACCACTAGGGATTATGCTACCTATTGAATGTTTTCTAGATTCGATTAGGGTTTATGCCACATAGGACCACTAGGGATTATGCTACCTAACGAAAAACACCCTTTTTCCACGTAATGATCTATTAGTCGATCAGCTCCCTACAAGTCCTAGCTCGTTCATGTGTCTGGTCATACGGCCCAATAACGAAATGTAGTCACATGTGCTAGGTCCACCATAGGGTGTATCAAGCCCTAGGGTGCCAACCACCGACACGAATCAAGCACGCACAGTGTAAACCTACTGGTGCCCAATGTCTGCTTTTTCAACTCCGGACTACGTGCACGACCATAATCCGCCTGAACCTACAATGGCGCACCAACTCAGCCGTCGTTCTGGTCGCTTACAATCAGCCCAGTAATTGTGCCCCACCCTGCCTAGTTCCAGGGTACCATGATACATCTTGTGGGTTACTGCGGAAAAGGACCGCGTAACTAGGGTTTCCGTCCAGTAGGTTAAGTGTTGTCATTTAAATTCAAGACTTAACCCCATCAGTCTAGCATGTCAAGTTGGTTAAGTGTTGTCATTCAAGTTCATGACTTAACCCGCCTACGTGTCATGTCAAATTGGCTAAGTGTTGTCGTTCAAGTTCATGACTTAGCCCTACAAATCATGTGTCAAGTTGGTTAAGTATATTCAAGCGGTTCATGACTTAACCCTATCAAATCATTGTGTCAAATTGGTTAAGTATATTAAAGTGGTTCATGACTTAACCCTATCAAATTATCGTGTTAAATTGGTTAAGTATATTCAAGCGGTTCATGACTTAACCCTATCAAGTCATCGTGTCAAATTGGTTAAGTATATTCAAGCGGTTCATGACTTAACCCAACCAAGTCATCATGTCAAATTGGTTAAGTATATTCAAGCGGTTCATGACTTAACCCTATCAAGTCATCGTGTCAAATAGGTTAAGTATATTCAAGCGGTTCATGACTTAACCCTATCATGTGGCATTAATTCATTAATACACCCCAACATCTTACATCATACCTGTTGTTGTGGTCACTGGATATGCCGGGCGGTTGCGGGCAGATTTACACCACAACTCAGTCTGACCTCGGGTTTAAAGCGCTATATGAACAACTACCCACATTGGATCCTATTGTCTGCAGTAACTGGATTTGTCGGGCGGTTCCGGGCAGATTTACACTGCAAACTCAACCCAACCTCGAGTTGTCCATTTTCAAGTTCATTCTAATGTCATGTCCATGTTAAAGTTTCATGTCAAGTTCGTGTCTAGTTTCATGGCGAGTTTCATGTCAAGTTTCATGTTTTCACTTATGCCTATTATCAAGTTAATGATTCATATTCATAACCAATTCATGTTTCAAGTTCATAAGCATGCTTACGTGCCTTCTAGATGTCCAATACATACCAACTACCCAAAACCCAACTTAGGCGCGTTCATATTAAACTTTCTCCAAGTCATAAATTAACATATATGTTTCTACTCCAAATTTTACATAATTAACATATGCCCAAGTTCTAGGTTACATTTCAGTTTTACATATGCCCAATTCATACCAAATTTACATATGTTCAATTCATGTCGTTTTACATGTATGCCAATTTTTATGCCATTTTACCATATCAAGTTCTAGCCAAAATTACATGTATCAAGTTTTATACCCAGTAAACCCAAATCATGATTCATGATGTAGATACCCTAAACTATAATCTTTTTATTACAATACATGTCAGTTGCCCAAGTTCATAATACATGTTTATGCCAATTATCAAATTTACATTTGCTTTCATGTTCAAATTCCCAATTCTACATATGCCTAATTAACATAAGCCCAATCTTTTGATTTAAACTTACATAGTCTCAAACTCGTGATTTAATGTACATGCCAAATTACATACATGTTATATATACCAAATCTCATGTTACATTACATAGATCCTATTTGTGCCAAATTCCATGTATATAATATTTATGCAAATTTTTCATAACAAGATTATACCAAAATTTACAGATCAAGCCCAAACTTGCAAATACAATGATAATATCCAATTTCATGTTGCCAATTATTACATCATATTCATATTAGCAATAATCCCATAATTCCCTCGTATACATATCGTACGCAAATCGCGATTTTAGGCCAAGGTCCGAAATTGACCTAGGTTCATGAAAGAAAATAAATTGTGGGAGATAGAAATTGAATAAAAATGAGATCAGAGGAAAACATCATCATAGGCATAAATATTACAACTCGATGATAACGTCATTACGAATCAAGAAAACGGCTAAATAGATCATAAACTTGTCATGAGCATAAAGATAGACAAGTCCCAAAACACAAGATTAAAGGAACAATAGAAATAGATCAGAATCGATAAACATACTTAAATCCAATTCTACTTTATTCCATGGCCACATTATAATTAAATGTTTAAATATAAAAACAACTAGAAATTACAGAGCATGGCTAGTGAATTAGGAACTGAATTTGTTGTAAAAATGTTATGGTGTTGTTGATTTATTGTTTAGAATCATTGTTGAAGCTTTGTTCTTCGAATTGATTTGAGATTGAATGTTTGTACTTCAATTTGGGGGCAGCGGCCATGGATCAAGACGGAGTTCAGCAGCATGATAGTGTGAAAATGATTTGTTGTGAATTAGGTTAGGTCTAAGGGTGTTTTTATAGGTGTAGCAACAAGTTTAGGCCCTTAGATTAACCCTAGAATCAATACGGACCATCAAAACACGTCTCAGGCTTCAAAAATGAGTTCTGGGTCAAAACAGGCCGACCAGGTCGAACTGTAAGGGGGGAGGTCGACACTATGGTCGACCTGGGGGGTAGGTCGACCCTATGGTCGACCCAATGGTTGGCCTGGGGGGGTAGGTCGACCCTATGGTCGACCCCCTGGTCCAGTGCTGCCTAAAACCTGCTGAAACTTGTACAGGCCATAACTTCTTCATCCGGACTCCGATTTTCGAAAACTCGGACTCTACTTCATGTAAAAATTGGCAAACGCAATGGCGTAACCCATTTCCTCTGATTCTGACTTTAAAAATTGATTCTGCCTTGATTTCCTTTTTTAACATGTTATAAAAATACGGGTTGTTACAACCACTCCATCCCTAGAATCAACTCATAGCCCAGAAAAACATAAGCATTACTTCTAAACTCAACACTTAGCATAGACATTCCCAAATCCGAACAAGTCATGAATAAATGAGCCGATTCCCTAACAGGATTTGAGAATAAAATGGGATCCTCTGCTACGCTAGTACTAAGGTGCAGAGACTCAACTATCGAAGCAGAATTAAAAGGATGTGATGTACAAAAACAAAGTTCTAATGGAATGATAGAAAATAAAAGCTAAGCCTTTAACAGAAACGTTACCACCTCTCTTAGGTATGCTAGAAGTGAGAGCATACAATTGCCCTCTCGACGATCTTTTTTTTTTTTTTTTTTTTTTTTTGCCCTTGTCCTATAAGACTTAACTACATGTCCCTTTTTACCATACTAAAGATACTCTCTCTTGTTATGGGTTTTATTATTCTCACTTTGTCTTCTTCCATTTCACCTTTTCCTCCTTCGTGGATTAAGCCATATCAACAAGTTTTTCATCCATGGACTTGTGTTCTTTATCCCTGTTCTTACTATCTTTGTATAGCTTGTTGACAAGTTTCTCGAAAGCTAGTTCCATCGCACGGCAACCCTACAGAGCTTAAAATAAGTTTAGTCACAGATAAAACTACTGCGGCTACAGATGGAGGTTGGGCACTCCTTTGCCCTCCGTCTTGCGTCGTACGCCTACAAAACTATGGTGAAAAGAGCGAAAGAAGAGATTCAAAAGATAGTGCAAATGGATTTGGGGAATATGCCTTTCGTAAAACAAAAATTTTCTTCAGAAAAATGCTTCTTTGTAAACGTTTTGAAAATAATTTCAGAAGGTTTTTAAAAGCTTTTGCCCAGTCCGGTAACCTTCTGCTCTGATACCAAGTGTAACACCCCACATCCGTTAAGGTCACTCACAAAGGGAATGCCTTAACTTCAGTGGAGCATTATGGGTACTGGAACAGAAATATTACAAGACAGACATATATAAAACAACGGAAAGTAAAGTGAACGTATTTCAAATCATTTATTAAATATAATTGTTTACAATAAAAGCCCATCAACTTCCAATAACCAATTACATAGCTAAAATATCTGTCTTGCTCAAAAACAAAGAAGCATAAAAATAAATTTTGATATTCCCTAATAAAGCAATGCAAGCCATAGCTAAGGGAAATCCAAGCATTACATGAAAGAGCCTTGGAGCTTGGTAAGATCCGAACTAAGCTGTATTCCCACCCTGCGAACCTGAGGGGAGGGGGAACGAAAGAGAAAGAGGCAAAACAAAATGGGTCAGTCATAAAGACCGAGTAAGTCCTAGTGACTTTCAGCATAAAAATAGGTAAAGATAACATGGCATGAATAAACTGAAAATAAACATAAGCATGATGACAAGATAAGCTGCAGGCACGATAACTAATAATAACATCATATGACTTTTATCATGTATAACATTGCGAGGTTCCCATTCAATATGAACTAAGTATAATTTTTGCAAGATCGCAAGATTTCTCTGCTTTACCATTAAAATATTTCCATGATATCTATTTGTTCTGCACCACCCGTACTAATATCCCAACCTGTGTCATGTGTTGATGATGAAATGACCCATTACTTGGTCCCACGAAACAATCTATTAATCGATCGGCTCCCTACAAGTCCTAGCTTGTTCATGTGTCTGTGTCATACGACCATATCACGAAATGTACTCACCTGTGCTAGGTCCACCATAGGGTCTATCAAGCCCTAGGGTGCCAACCATCGACACGAATCAAGCACGCACAGTGTAAACCTATTGGTGCCCAATGCCTTCTTTTTCAACTCCGGACTATGTGCACGGCCATAGTCCGCTTGAACCTATAATGGCGCACCAACTCAGCCGTCGTTCTGGTCGCTTACAATCAGCCCAGTAATCGTGCCCCACCCTGCTTAGTCCCAGGGTATCGTGAAAAATATAATTGGGTTACTACTGAAATGGACTGGGCAACTAGGGTTTCCGTCTAATAGGTTAAGTGTTGTCATTTAAATTCGTGACTTAACCCTTATCAGTCCAGCATGTCAAGTTGGTTAAGTGTTGTCATTCAAGTTCGTGACTTAACCCGCCTACATGTCATGTCAAATTGGCTAAGTGTTGTCTCTCAAGTTCATGACTTAGCCCTACAAATCATGTGTCAAGTTGGTCATGTATATTCAGGCGGTTCATGACTTAACCCTACAAAATCATCTTGTCACCCTACCAAATCATCGTGTCAAATTGGTTAAGTATATTCAAGAGGTTCATGACTTAACCCTACCAAATCGTTATGTCAAATTGGTTAAGTATATTCAAGTGGTTCATGACTTAACCCTATCAAATCATCTTTTCAAATTGGTTAAGTATATTCAAGCGGTTCATGACTTAACCCTATCAAATCATCTTGTCAAATTGGTTAAGTATATTCAAGTGGTTCATGACTTATCCCTATCAGTCTAGCATGTCGAGTTGGTTAAGTATTATCTATATGTCCAAGTTGACATAACCCTGCCTCGTGTCATGTTATATTGGTTAAGTGTAATTAGTCTAGTCATATTACTTAACCCACCAATTAGTCTGATTAACAGTTATGTTGGTTATGCCCACATTTATAAGTTTTACATGTTCTTAAGTAATACCGGTTAGGTCCACATTTACATGTCAAATTTACATGTCATCCGACCTAACCCTCTAACCATACCCATGTCTTATTATGGTTAGTATTCCTTAATTCATTCATTATGACGAACGAATCATGACTGAAACACCCCTCCTCCGTTAGGGTCACTCTCAAAGGGAATGCCCTAATTTTGGTGGAGGTTTATAAGTACAAGTCACAGATATACAAGACAGATATAAGAACACATATTTGTAAACAGCGGAAGAACAATAAACATTATTTCAATAAGTCAAATACGTGTTACAACAACATCCTTTCCAAAAACATAACATAACACTTTCATAATCTGTCTTGAGTACATTGTTTAAAGAAGCATAAATAAAACATAGATAAACTGCAGAAGCCCCATAGTGGATTGTCCAAAGCCATAGTTCAAAACAGGAAAGTCCAAGCAATACATTTCTCTTCTTCAAGCTGGATGTTGAGGTTGGTCAAGCTGCTGTGTTCCCTCCCTGAGGACCTGGGGGGGGGGGGGAAACGGAAGAAAGAAGACGAAAGAAAAGTAGAGTCAGACATAAAGCCTGAGTAAGTCTAGTACTGTTTTGTCTATGAATAAAGAACTGGGTATGATAAGTATAAACAAGAAGTGGGCATGCACTATAAACTTGGTTAAGTTATCTAGGGTCGAATATACTATCGTACCCCATGTTAATCTCTGAACCCATATAAACTAGTTTCCAATTTGCACCCCAAAATCGGGGTGATGTGATCCATTCAATGATGATCGGCTCCTACTCGCAAAGTTACATGTGTCTTACGGCCCCCGATGTCTGTAGTTACCTATACTGGTCCCACCATGGGGTGTATCAAGTCCCATAGTGGCAACCCGACACAACCTTAGAGTGCACAGGTATGCTACTGGTGTCCAGTGCCTTATTTTTCTGCGCCGGAGTGTGTGCACGCCCGCACTCCGTTAGAACCTACACTGCTACACCACCGCCGTTTCTTTGACCTCTTACAATCAGCCCAGTAATCGTGCCCCACCCTGCCTAGTTTCAGGGTATCCTGATACACCTTTTAGGGTTACTGCTGAAAAGGGTCCCCCGTTACTAGGTTTTCTATCTCTAGCCAACATGCTAAGTTGGTTAAGTGTTTCCTAACCTAACCCCACCAGTCCGTTTAGTTTAGCATGTTCCATTTTGATTAAGTCTTTAGTTCACTTAATCCTAACAATCCTGACTCAGCCTTAATTGTCTTATTAAGGCCCTGACCTCTCACATTAGACAAGTATTGTTGTGGCTGCCTGTTGCCGGTTGGTTCCGGGCAGTCTTACGCCACAACTCAGTCTAACCTCGGGTCCTTGCTGGGCTCCATGTTTAACCTCCGACATTGGATAGGTATTGTTGTGACTACTGGACAGCCGGGCGGTTCCGGGCAGGTTTACATCACAACTCAATCCAACCTCGGGTTAAACACATCGTATGTTCTACATTTACATATCTTGTCATTCTTCTTTATTTCTTATATGTAAATATTTGCGGCCCATTATTAAGTTAATGGTGTAAAGGTTACACCAATCACGGGCCCAACCCATACTTGAATTTGGGCCCTTCTATTTTATATTTTCATTCATTAATTAATTTTAACCCAATGTTATTTTCCCCCGTTTTACACGTCCGTTCATATATATTGGGCTTAGCCTTTTGAAGCCCAATTTAGCCATGCGAAAGGGGGAGGCTTATGGCGTATACACAAAGAGGGGAAAGTGAGCGCATGAACTTGCAATACGACGTTGGAAATACAAAATAGAAATTGGTGTACTTGCATAGTGGCAACATAGGTGACATGAATCAAAGCATGTGAACTTGCATAGGTTTAACTACAACATGAACCTATATTCTTATTTAGGCATAATGTCAAACATAAGCATGTCATAAATATTCCTAGCATAAACATGGCATAATGTCAAACATAAGCATGGCATAAATACTTCTAGCATAAACATGGCATAATGTCAAACATAAGCATGGCATAAATACTTCTAGCATAAACATGGCATAATGTCAAACATAAGCATGGCATAAATATTCCTAATCATGGTGTTTGCTTTAAACTTGCAAAAAGGGATTTTTGAGTCTAACCTAGCCATGTCTCCCATATGTCATCATATAATTCTTTTAAACAAGATAAACTTAATCATAGATTTCAATTATGCCAAATATCATTCATAGCCTAGCCATATTCATAAGTTTTGCAAAAGCATGACTTAATACATGGATTATGGTGTCAAAATTCCAACATAGTTTCATATGAACTATAACAACCAAACTTGTTTCAATTACTTGCAAAATGATTTATGCACAAAAATATACATCATGATGGCATAATAACAAAGCCCCAAACTCGCATGAATTTCAATCAACCACATACATGTAGCTTCAACATAGGTTACATAATTTGCGCAATATTCCAAACGTATATTTGCATAGAACTACCGCATGTAGTTCTTTATAATGAATAACATAATTTTGCACAAATATGAATTACTTTATTATCCCAATTCAAGCATACAAATCAATACAGTTGTTTATTCATACCAAAGTAATACTCTACTTACAATGGTTGCGGCGAATTCTCAAATTAAGAGATACGATTCCTTTGTTGAATTGATTGGCTTTAGGTTGCTTGAATTGCTTTAGGCTTTAGAACTTTCTTCCTAATTCCCTCTCTAGTCGGCGGCTACTCTTAGTCGTTCCTCAGCAACATGGCGGCTATGTTCTTAATTTGAATGAATAGATTAGGGTTTAGTCTAGGGTTGTTTATATAGAGGTTAGGAATTGATTAGGACCATTGATGTTGCTAGGTTAGATCGTAGCCATTCATTAGATAGAGAGACCAATTAGAACCCGCCACCTAGCCCTAATGACAAAGCAGACCACAGAAATTCGACCAAACACAGACCTGGCCAGCCAGGTTGACTGGGCTCGACCAGGTCGACACCCCTGTCGACAGGGCTGTCGACAGCCCTGTCGACATGGTAGCCCAGGTCGACAGCCCAGTCGACCTGGGTGGCCTAGGCGGGCGTTTATCCGCCCTGGCCCATTGGGCCCCATTTTCGAATTATTTTATTCTGTTTGAATTTTAAATTTAATTCAAAACTTCCGAAGGCCATATCTTCTTCATACGGACTCCGTTTTTCGAAAACTCGGACTCTATTTCGCGTATTTTTCCGAGACGAACGCAATGGCGTATCCCGTTTCCCTTAGTTCTTTGATTTCAGATTAATTATACTTTAATTCATGAATTTCACAGTTATAGAATTCTCGGGGTGTTACATTCTCCCCCACTTAAAAGGATTTCGTCCCCGAAATCTTCAAGTTAGGAGGAATGTAAATCCTAACATCCAAATCATCCATCTACTCATCCGTCAAACACGAGCATCCATTGTCCTTAGAAGACTTTTAATGCTTCATGATCATATGCAAAGTGTGTGTGTACATGTACTTATCTAATGCAAAATCAGGCGGTCTACTGTCTACTGATTCAGTTGACCTCCTTAATGCGGATTATGTAAGTGCCATGAATCCATTATGTATGCAAATTTTCCTATTCTTGATTCTACATGAGTGCACAATCATTCAATACAAATGCAGCATCCACATGACAACACATTAAAGTTCAATCACATACGAATGCAAACATATATGCATATGCAATATGAAGTGACTGAGCCGATCTAAAACCTAGATTGTGTGTGTATATGCAACCACGAGCAACCACTAGCAATCACTTGCAACCACTTGCAACCATTCATACATAACATGTTTCAATTACATGTTTCCATCCAAAGAGTTTCTACCTAAAAGATACGGTCGAGGAAATATGCCTAAAAAGATAGATAAAAGCGCAACTTAAGGAAAAAGGAAAGATCAAGGATGTACCCTCGAACAGAAAAGGGTAGGCTGTACGGATTCTAGCTTCAGTTTCCCAAGTCGCGTCTCCCTCGGCGTCGCTCCACTGAACTTTGACGAGCTTGACTTCGCGGTTGCGTAGCTTCTTCACTTCCGTTCCTAAGATGCGGGTTGGAACTTTTCTTATGGTTGCTTCGCGTTCCACTTCGGCCTCTTCGAGTATATTTGGCTCTACCACTTCAGCAGACTCATGCAGACATTTTCGAAGATGTGAAACGTGAAAAACGTTGTGGACTCTAGCCAACTTCTCGGGTAGCTCTAATCTATAGGCCATTTTCCCAATCTTCTTGATAATAGGGAATGGCCCTACGAATCTTGGCGCTAGCTTTCCTGTGGTTCCAAAACGAACAACGTTTCTTAGCGGTGATACCTTGAGAAAAACTCTGTCTCCAACCTCAAATTCAAGGTCGGTCCTCCTCTTGTCGGCATAGGACTTTTGTTTGTCTTGGGCCGTCTTCATCCTTCTTCGTATTAAGTCTACTTTCTCTGAAGTCTCTCGGATCATATCTGGTCCAAATATGAGCTTATCCGTGGACTCCCACCAACAAGTGGGCGATCGGCACGGTCTTCCATATAAAGCTTCGAAGGGCGCCATTCCGATGGTTGCTTGATAGCTGTTGTTGTAGGCAAATTCCACCAAAGGAAGGTGGTCTTCCCATGTCCCTCCGAAGTCAAGGACGCATAGCCTTAAGAGGTCTTCCAAAACTCTGTTCACTCTCTCTGTTTGGCCGTCGGTTTGGGGATGATAGGCTGTGCTCAAGCATAACTGCGTTCCTACTGCTTCTTGCAGACTCTACCAAAACTCACTGGTGAAGATGGGGTCTCGGTCACTAACAATGCTAGATGGTATTCCATGGAGTCGAACGATTTCCTTGAGGTAAAGTGATGCTAGGGATGAGGCAGTTCTTTTTCTTTTGACAGGTAAAAAGTGGGCGCTTTTAGTAAGCCTATCCACTATTACCCAAATGCTAGTGTTGCCTCTCCTAGACCTAGGCAGCCCATCGATGAAGTCCATTGAGATGCTATCCCACTTCCACTGCGGGACCTCCAGAGGATGTAGTAGTCCGCCAGGCTTTTTCTGTTCCGCCTTAACCTGTTGGCACACCATACATTTAGAAACGAATTCTGCCACGTCCTTTTTCATGCCATTCCAAAAGAAAGTCCTTTTTATGTCTTTGTACATTTTATCCCCGCCTGGGTGTATCGTCATCTTGGAGTGATGTGCTTCCTCGAGAACCTTCTTTATTAAATCGTTTGTCTATGGGACGCATAGTCTTCCGTCTCGCCTTAGCAAACCCCTATCGTCGATGGAGTATCTGTTGAGGTGACTTGAAGTCTCACCCCTAAATAGCCTATCAATTATTTCCACAAGTTGAGGGTCTTCGCGTTGTGCTGTCCCTACTGAATCCACTAAAGTCGGGCGCACTTCGAGAGATGCTAGCAAGCCCGGTACGAAATCGGAGGAGAGCCTAAAGTCGAAGCTGGCTATAAACTCTAGGCTTTGTCTTTCAACAAACAATGGGCTTAGGGTCAATTTCTTTCGGCTCAACGCGTCTGCCACTACGTTGCCTTTGCCCGGAGTATAGGAGATTTCGAAATCGTACGAGGCAAGAAACTCCATCCATCTTTGTTGCCTCAAGTTAAGATCCTTCTGCGAGAAAAGATATTTCAACGATTTATGGTCAGTGTAAAGTTCGAACTTCTCACCTAGGAGATAGTGTCGCCAAGACTTGAGTGTAAAGACGATGGCGGCTAACTCAAGATCGTGGGTTGGGTAGTTCTTTTCGTGCACCTTCAACTGCCTCCCGCCATAAGCTACTACCCTTCCTTCTTGCATTAAGACGGCGCCTAGCCCTGTCCCACATGCATCCGTATAAACAGTGAACATCTTGCTCCCATCTGGCAGCGTCAAAACTGGGGCTGTTGTGAGAGCCCTTTTCAGTCGTTGGAAAGCAAACTCGCAATCCAAATCCCAATTGAACACTAGATTCTTCTTGGTCAATTTCGTGAGCGGAGCTGAGATTTTCGCAAAATCCCTTATAAATTTTCGATAGAAACCTGCTAGTCCTAGAAAGCTTCGGACCTCAGTTGCATTCCTTGGTGTCTTCCAATCCTGTACCGCCACAACCTTCGCAGGGTCCACCGCTAACCCTTGTTTGGATACTATGTGCCCAAGGAACCTCACCTCTTCCCTCCAAAAGTGGCATTTGGAGAATTTGGCTTTTAGTTGATGGACTCGCAAAGTTTCCATGATTGCCCTTAAGTGCTGAGCATGTTCCTCTTCACTCTTTGAGAAGATAAGGATATCATCTACGAAGACCACTACGAATTTGTTGAGGAAATCTCTAAATACCCTACTCATCAGGTCCACGAAGTAAGCAGGTGCATTTGTCAAGCCGAAAGGCATGACAAGCCATTCAAAGAAGCCGTCTGGGGTTCTGAACGCCGTTTTATCGATGCTATCTTCAGCCACCCTTAGCTGATGAAAACCGGTTGCTAAATCGAGTTGGGAGAAAACAGACGCTCCTACAAGCTGGTCAAATAAATCGTCAATTCTAGGGAGAGGGTGCCTATTCTTTTTCGTTAGCTTGTTGAGCTCCCTATAGTCAACACATAGACGGAGTAAACCATCCGCCTTTGTAGCGAACACCACCGGAGCGCCCCATTCTGAAATGCTCCTCCTAATGAACCCCTTTTCTAGAAGCTCTTTAATCTGTTTACTGAGCTCTTTCCTTTCTCGTGGAGCCATATGTCTAACGGGCAACGCGACGGGCTTTGCATTATCTACAAGATATATGCGGAAGTCTATTTCCCGCTTCGGAGGCAAGCCCTTCACCTCTTCGAAGACATCCGGATATTCCCGGACCACTCTAACTGATTGCAAGTTTTCAACAGAGGCATCTAGCGATTCAAGATAACTAAGCATAACCGCATATGAGGGATTACAAGAAATTTCCAAAGTATTACCGAGCTGGGTTAGGAGCCTAACAACCCTTTTCTCACAATCAAGGATGGCCCCATTACGGGATAGCCAATCCATACCCAAAATCAAACCATAACCCGAAAAGCCCAAAACAAAGGCACTACATTGAAATTCAACACTTAGAATAGAAATTTTCAAATCCAAACAGATCATAGACAAATGAGCTGGGCCCCCAATTGGTTTTGAAACAATTAAGGGGTCCTCTACCATACTTGTTTTTAGGTGCAGAGATTCTACTAAAGCAGACGAGATAAAGGAGTGTGATGCGACAGAATCAAATAAAGTGCGAACGGGGTGATCATAAAGATAAACTACACTTTCTACAGAAGTATTTATACCTCGCTGTTGCAGAGGTGGCGCTTCTAGCACATGGACCTGTGCCCCCTGCGGTGGATCCAGCCCTCTGCCCCTGTCCTCGTTTCTTTGGGCAGTCCTTAGCCTTGTGGCCTGTCTCACCGCAAGAAAAGCACCCACCATTCTCCTTGGCCTTCTTTTTCCGGCAGTCCTTTACTAAGTGCCCCACTTTGCCACAGAAATTGCACTTCCTCTTCTCTTTGTTGCCTTCCCCGCCCTTCTTAAAGTCTGTCTTCTTGGGCTGCAAACCCTCTTTCTTCTTGCCCTTATCCTCTTCATTCAGCAATGCCATTTGCACCAATCTTTCATACGTGGCTCCCATGGGTATATGGGTCATGGCCAAACTGTGTAATGGCTCATTTAACCCTTTGACGAAACGGAGAGTCTTCTTGTGCGGGGTGTTGACTAGGTCAAGCCCAAACCTGGCCAGCTCATCGAACTGATTCACATATTCTCTGACAGTCTTGTCCCCTTGTTTAAGAAATAAGAATTTTTCCAACTGCAAACTTCTTTCCGCATCCGAGAGAAATTTAGTCTCAAACCTTGCCCTAAAGTCCTCCCATGTCTCCACTGGTCTTTCAGCATTAGTGACTTCCCACCAGTAGGAAGCCTCGCCCTTCAATAGCCACACTGCCAACTGTACTTTTTGTCTATCTTCTACCTCAAAGATGATGAATAGGTCTTCCGTTTCTTTCAGCCAATTCCTAGCTGCTACGAAGGACTCAGTTCCATGGAAATCCCTTCCTCCCATAGCTTTAAAATCTTTACATATCTTAGCAAAAGTGTTTCCCCGAGGAGGAGGTGGAGGAAAAGGTGCTGCTGCAGCTGGATGATTTCCGGCAGCTGGGGGAGGAGGAACGGTAGGACCTGGCTGAGTGGCCCTTGCTTCTAAGAATCGTCTAAACCAACCAGGTATTGGCACCCCTTCCGGCAAGTTAAGTTCTTGGGACATGCTGAAACAAAAAGGATAGATTCAAAACGAAGGATAAGAGATAGTTCCTATGGCTTTGGGGAGTGGACTTTGTTTTTTTTTTTTTAAATAAAATAATATTTTTCCTTTAAAAATGCTTCTTTAAATTTCCTTTTTGAAAATAATTTTTTCAAAACTTTTTATCTTATCTGGTAAACCTATGCTCTGATACCAAGTGAAACACCCCACCTCCGTTAGGGTCACTCTCAAAGGGAATGCCTTAATTTTGGTGGAGGTTTATAAGTACAAGTCACAGATATACAAGACAGATATAAGAACACATATTTGTAAACAGCGGAAGAACAATAAACTTTATTTCAATAAGTCAAATACGTGTTACAACAACATCCTTTCCAAAAACATAACATAACACTTTCATAATCTGTCTTGAGTACATTGTTTAAAGAAGCATAAATAAAACATAGATAAACTGCAGAAGCCCCATAGTGGATTGTCGAAAGCCATAGTTCAAAACAGGAAAGTTCAAGCAATACATTTCTCTTCTTCAAGCTGGATGTTGAGGCTGGTCAAGCTGCTGTGTTCCCTCCCTGAGGACCTTGGGGGGGGGGGGGAAACGGAAGAAAGAAGACGAAAGAAAAGTAGAGTCAGACATAAAGCCTGAGTAAGTCTAGTACTGTTTTGTCTATGAATAAAGAACTGGGTATGATAAGTATAAACAAGAAGTGGGCATGCACTATAAACTTGGTTAAGTTATCTAGGGTCGAATATACTATCATACCCCATGTTAATCTCTGAACCCATATAAACTAGTTTCCAATTTGCACCCCAAAATCGGGGTGATGTGATCCATTCAATGATGATCGGCTCCTACTCGCAAAGTTACATGTGTCTTACGGCCCCCGATGTTTGTAGTTACCTATGCTGGTCCCACCATGGGGTGTATCAAGTCCCATAGTGGCAACCCGACACAACCTTAGAGTGCACAGGTATGCTACTGGTGTCCAGTGCCTTATTTTTCTGCGCCGGAGTGTGTGCACGCCCGCACTCCGTTAGAACCTACACTGCTACACCACCGCCGTTTCTTTGACCTCTTACAATCAGCCCAGTAATCGTGCCCCACCCTGCCTAGTTTCAGGGTATCCTGATACACCTTTTAGGGTTACTGCTGAAAAGGGTCCCCCGTTACTAGGTTTTCTATCTCTAGCCAACATGCTAAGTTGGTTAAGTGTTTCCTAACCTAACCCCACCAGTCCGTTTAGTTTAGCATGTTCCATTTTGATTAAGTCTTTAGTTCACTTAATCCTAACAATCCTGACTCAGACTTAATTGTCTTATTAAGGCCCTGACCTCTCACATTAGACAGGTATTGTTGTGGCTGCCTGTTGCCGGTTGGTTCCGGGCAGTCTTACGCCACAACTCAGTCTAACCTTGGGTCCTTGCTGGGCTCCATGTTTAACCTCCCACATTGGATAGGTATTGTTGTGACTACTGGACAGCCGGGCGGTTCCGGGCAGGTTTACATCACAACTCAATCCAACCTCGGGTTAAACACATCGTATGTTCTACATTTACATATCTTGTCATTCTTCTTTATTTCTTATATGTAAATATTTGCGGCCCATTATTAAGTTAATGGTGTAAAGGTTACACCAATCACGGGCCCAACCCATACTTGAATTTGGGCCCTTCTATTTTATATTTTCATTCATTAATTAATTTTAACCCAACGTTATTTTCCCCCGTTTTACACGTCCGTTCATATATATTGGGCTTAGCCTTTTAAAGCCCAATTTAGCCATGCGAAAGGGGGAGGCTTATGGCGTATACACAAAGAGGGGAAAGTGAGCGCATGAACTTGCAATACGACGTTGGAAATACAAAATAGAAATTGGTGTACTTGCATAGTGGCAACATAGGTGACATGAATCAAAGCATGTGAACTTGCATAGGTTTAACTACAACATGAACCTATATTCTTATTTAGGCATAATGTCAAACATAAGCATGTCATAAATATTCCTAGCATAAACATGGCATAATGTCAAACATAAGCATGGCATAAATACTTCTAGCATAAACATGGCATAATGTCAAACATAAGCATGGCATAAATACTTCTAGCATAAACATGGCATAATGTCAAACATAAGCATGGCATAAATATTCCTAATCATGGTGTTTGCTTTAAACTTGCAAAAAGGGATTTTTGAGTCTAACCTAGCCATGTCTCCCATATGTCATCATATAATTCTTTTAAACAAGATAGACTTAATCATAGATTTCAATTATGCCAAATATCATTCATAGCCTAGCCATATTCATAAGTTTTGCAAAAGCATGACTTAATACATGGATTATGGTGTCAAAATTCCAACATAGTTTCATATGAACTATAACAACCAAACTTGTTTCAATTACTTGCAAAATGATTTATGCACAAAAATATACATCATGATGGCATAATAACAAAGCCCCAAACTCGCATGAATTTCAATCAACCACATACATGTAGCTTCAACATAGGTTACATAATTTGCGCAATATTCCAAACGTATATTTGCATAGAACTATCGCATGTAGTTCTTTATAATGAATAACATAATTTTGCACAAATATGAATTACTTTATTATCCCAATTCAAGCATACAAATCAATACAGTTGTTTATTCATACCAAAGTAATACTCTACTTACAATGGTTGCGGCGAATTCTCAAATTAAGAGATACGATTCCTTTGTTGAATTGATTGGCTTTAGGTTGCTTGAATTGCTTTAGGCTTTAGAACTTTCTTCCTAATTCCCTCTCTAGTCGGCGGCTACTCTTAGTCGTTCCTCAGCAACATGGCGGCTATGTTCTTAATTTGAATGAATAGATTAGGGTTTAGTCTAGGGTTGTTTATATAGAGGTTAGGAATTGATTAGGACCATTGATGTTGCTAGGTTAGATCGTAGCCATTCATTAGATAGAGAGACCAATTAGAACCCGCCACCTAGCCCTAATGACAAAGCAGACCACAGAAATTCGACCAAACACAGACCTGGCCAGCCAGGTTAACTGGGCTCGACCAGGTCGACACCCCTGTCGACAGGGCTGTCGACAGCCCTGTCGACATGGGTAGCCCAGGTCGACAGCCCAGTCGACCTGGGTGGCCTAGGCGGGCGTTTATCCGCCCTGGCCCATTGGGCCCCATTTTCGAATTATTTTATTCTGTTTGAATTTTAAATTTAATTCAAAACTTCCGAAGGCCATATCTTCTTCATACGGACTCCGTTTTTCGAAAACTCGGACTCTATTTCGCGTATTTTTCCGAGATGAACGCAATGGCGTATCCCGTTTCCCTTAGTTCTTTGATTTCAGATTAATTATACTTTAATTCATGAATTTCACAGTTATAGAATTCTCGGGGTGTTACAATGACCTCTCACATTAGACCGTGCATTTTGTGGCCACTGGATTTGTCGGGCGGTTCCGGGCAGATTTACACCACAAACTGAGTCTAACCTCGTGTCATAAATCGTTACGCCTACAATTCAACCTTCGACCTCTCACATTAGACTAACGCTTTGTGGCTACTAGATTTGCCGGGCGGTTCCGGGCAGATTTACGCCACAAACCGAGTCGAACCTCGTGTCAAAGGTTCATTAATGGTCGTATTCCCCCCAAAACCCCAATATGTGTTTAACATATAAAAAAAATGTTCATGTTTCAACCACGTTCATATTTCCAGTTATAAGCTAATTATCAAGTTCATAATTCATGTTTTTGGTCCCAAAACGTATTCCCAAATTATTATCATAATTCACAATGAAGTTATGCCAAGTTATAGCCTTTTATTTACAATACAAGCCAACTACCCAAAATCCAACTTAAGCGCGTTCATATTAAACTTTCTCCAAGTCATAAATTATCATATATGTTTATAATCCAAATTTTACATAATTAACAAATGCCCAAGTTCTAGATTACATGTCAATTTTACATATGCCCAATTCCTACCAAATGTACATATGTTCAATTCATGCCGTTTTACATGTATGCCAACTTTATGCCAATTTACACATATACCAAGTTTCATGCCACTTTACATATGTCAAGACTCATGATTTACATGTTTACAAAGCTATGCCTAATTTACATAGATCAAGTTTTATACCCAAAATTACATGTATACTACGTTTACACCAATTTACTCATAACAAGTTCTAGCCATACATCAAGATCCATGTCAAATTATATATATGTATATATATATATATATATATATATATATATCAAGATCCATATCAAATTATATATATCAAGATCCATGTCAAATTATATACGCCAATCCCCATTCTTGCGATTACCATTATAATGACAATACCCAAATATCAAGTTTCATGTTAATGGTAGTAATACCCAACTATCCAAAAAAAAATTATGTTATGCCATCAATTACACCAAACACATATATCCAAATAGGCAATTTCCCCGTATTCAATCGCATGTATATTGTAGTTTAGGCCTAGGTTCGAAATTGACCAAGGTTCGTCAAAAGAAAATAAATAGGGGGAGGTAGAAGTTGCAATAAGCACAAGATCAGAAAGAAAACAGCATAAGTCATCATGATAGGCATAAAGGTTACAACTCGATGATAACATCATTATGAATCAAGAAAACTGCTGAATAGATCATAAACTTGACATGATCATGAAGATAGACAAGTCTCAAAACTCAAGATTCAAGGAGCAACAGAAATAGATTAGAATCGATAAACATACTTAAATCCAATTCCACTTTATTCCGTGGCCATATCATAATTAAATATTTAAATCTAAAAGTAACTAGAACTTACAGAGCATGGCTTATGAATTAAGAACTGAATTTGTTGTAGAAATGTTGCAGCATTGTTGATTTTATTGTCTTGAATCGTTGTAGAAGCCTTAATCTTCGAATTGGATTGTGTATGAAAGCTTAGGAAATTTATTAGAGGCGGCGGCCATGATCAAGAGGGATTTAAACATCATTTTGATGTAAGCATGATTTGTTATGAATTAGGTTAGGTCTAAGGGTGTTTTTATAGGTGATGCAACCAGTTTAGGTCCTTAGATTAACCCTAGAAACAATCCGGACCATCAAAACATGTCTCAGGCTTCAAAAATGAGTTCTGGATCAAAACAGTCTGACCGGGTCGACCTGTAAGGGGGGGAGGTCGACCACATGGACGATCTAGGGGGGTGGGGGGGGGGGGGTAGGTCGATCACATGGTCCACCTGGTCTCCAGGTCGACCCCCAGGTCGACCTGGTCTCCAGGTCGACCCCCAGGTCGACCTGCCTAGTCCTGTGCTGCCTAAAATCTGCTAAATATTCTACAGGCCATATCTTCTTCATCCGGACTCCGATTTTCGAAAACTCGGACTCTATTTCATGTAGAATTCCGAGACGAACGCAATGGCGTAACCCGTTTCCCTTAATTCTTATTTTAAAAATTAATTATACCCTGATTTCTAGTTTCAACATGTTATAAAAATTTGGGTTGTTACATGTCATCTACGAAGACCAACACAAACTTATTAAGGAACTCCCTAAACACCCTTCTCATCAAGTCAACAAAGTAAGCAGGTGCGTTTGTCTAGCCGAAAGGCATAACAAGCCATTCGAAGAAACCATCCGGGGTTCTGAACGCAGTCTTATCAATGCTATTTTCAGCCACTCTTTGCTGATGGAACCCGGTAGCCAAATCTAGTTAGGAGAAAACCGACGCACCTACAAGCTGATCAAACAAGTCGTCTATTCTTGGAAGTGGGTGCCTATTTTTCTTGGTCAGCTTGCATAGGAAAAGTAGACAATCCGCTTTGGTTGCGAATACCATTGAAGCTCCCAATTCAGAAATACTCCGCCTTATAAACTCGTTTTCGAGCAGCCCTTTGACTTGCTTACTGAGCTCTTTTATCTCCCTTAGAGCCATGTGTCTAATGGGTAGAGCTACGGGTTTTGCATTATCAACAAGGTATATGCGGAAGTCTATCTCCCGCTTCAGAGGTAAGCTCTTCACCTCTTCAAATACATCTGAGTATTCATGGACTACTCTAACAGACTACAAGTTTTCAACAGACGCATCAAGAGATTCTAGGTAGCTAAGCATAAAAGAATGTATGGGACTACAAGAGATTTCGAGAGTGTTGCCGAGGCGAGTCATAAGTCTAACCACTCCCTTTTCACAATCGAGGATGGCACCATTACAGTATAAACAATCCATACCTATAATCAACCTATAGCCCGTAAAGCTAAGAACGAAGGCATTGCATTTGAACTCAACGCTCAAGATACACATTCTCAAATCCCGACAAATCATTGAAAGATGAGCCGAACCACCAATAGGATTTGAGACTACTATGGGATCCATAACTAGACTAGTATTTACGTACAGTATTTCAACTAATGAAGCAGATACAAACGAGTGTGAAGCGCCAGAATCAAACAAAGTACGAATAGGATGATCAAACAGAAAAACCAAACTTTCAATAGAAATGTTTCTACCTCCCTCCTGTCCTGGTGCCATGAGAGTGTGAACCTGCCCTCTTACTTGCCCTAGTGCCATGAGAGCCTAAACCTTCCCTCCAGAAGTAGTTCATATCCTCCTCCCTTTCCCTTATCTTCTGGATACTCTTTGATCAAATGTCCTGCCTCACCACAGTTGAAGCAGCCAGTCTTCTTCTTCTTCTTCCTACAGTCCTCGCTCAAATGGCCTGGAGTTCCACAATTAAAGCACCTTTTCTTTCCTTTGTTATTGTTACCATTACCACCTTTCTTAGGTTGCTGCTGTGACTTCTTTTGATCCCCTTTCTTTTTCGGTGCCTTAGTAGCATTAGCGCCTTTCTCCTCTTCATGCATAAGCGCCATGTCAACCAGTTTCTCAAAGGTAGCCCCCATAGGAATGTGGGTCATAGCTAACCCATGTAGCGGCTCATTCAAACCTTTAACGAATCTCAGGGCCTTCTTTTCAGGTGTGTACACCAAGTCTAAGCCAAATCCTGCCAACTGATTGAACTTGTTGATGTACTCCTTTACTGATAAATTCCCCTGCTTCAATGCAAAGAACCATTCCATGTATAAATTCTCTTCTGCTCATGACAGAAATTTCATCTTGAACCTATGTCTGAAATCCATCCATGTCTATACTGGATGCTCTATATTTGTTACCTCCCACCAAAATGAGGCTTCGTGCTTCATTAACCAAGCAGCCAACTGGACCTTCCTTTAATCTTCTATCTCGAAGATACCAAACAAATCTTCCACTCCTTAATCCAATTTTGAGCTTCAACAAATGTCTCTGATCTGTGAAACGGATTTCTGCCCATTGCTCGAAAGTCTTTGCATATCTTTGAAAAAGTATCAACGCGGGGAGGAGGACGAGCGGCTGCAGCTGGGGAGGAGGAATGTCTGCTGGGCCTGTGGCGGTGGCCCTAGCCTCCAAATACCTTCTGAACCAGGTCGGTATCGGTATTCCCTCGGGTATCTCGGGTAACCCAGACATGCTGACAAGAAAATGAAGAGATTCAAAACGGAGAATCGAAAGAAAGATATATGGCTCTTGGTGGTTATGTTTTTAAAACAAACTTTCCTCTTGAAAATACTCTTCTTAAAACATACTTTTGAAAGTATTTCTTTATAAATGCTTTTGAAAAATAGTTTTTCAAAATCTCTTATCAGTTCTGTTAACCTTTAGCTCTGATACAACATGTAACACCCCACGTCCATTATTGTCACTCTCCAAGGGAATGCATTAACTTTCATGGAGTGTTATTGGTGTATAGAACAGAGTATAACAAGACAGATACATATATTGATACTTGAAAATTTTAAAACAACTTTTATTGCAACGGACAAATAGTTTGATTAAAACAACATCATAAACAATAGTAAAACCAAGCACACTTAGTATCCATCTTGACAAATTATTTTCTGAGTACATGAAGTAAAAAGAATAGCCCCAATATAAGTAGCCATAAAAGAGATGAGCTGAACTTTACTTTCAGCAATCCAAGCACTTCCAAAAGAGAGAGAAAGATCCAAATCAAGCTCCACTAGCACTAGTCCCACCCCAGCAATCCAAGCACTTCCAAAAGAGAGAGAAAGATCCAAATCAAGCTTCACTAGCACTAGTCCCACCCTGAGGGGGGGAGGAAGGAAGAAAAGAGGCAAAAACAAAGGGGGTCAGACATAAAGTCTGGCGAGTCCAATAACTTTAACAATATAATTACTAAAGTAATTAGGATAAGGTATAAAGTGGTAAAACAAGGAATGACTGTGAAACAAGTGGGCTAGACAAAACAAACAAGAGGAATATTCTGGCGTTAATCTCGCTCCTAATCACTATAGGATAATTACTATACTGCACCATTACTAGTCACCCTCAAAGTTGATCCCTCCTATTGAACATAATAATGTTAGTTTCGTGTACCCCTAGTTGTCTCCATAGGTGCCTCCTGCCCCTATCTCCACTAGTCATACCCACTACCCCCATGTGATCGGCTCCCTGACTCGTAGATACCCGTGCTGGTCCCATAGTGGGGTGTATCACTCCCCAAAGTGGCAACCCGATACCAATAAAAATGCATGGCTTATATCTACATGATGCAACAACGTCTTACCTACCAGCCTAGGCACATGCACGCACATGACCCCATTGGACTTGCGTTGCCACCGTAAACCTATATTGACCTCTTACAATCAAACCCAGTATGCGTGTCCCTTCCTCGATCTAACTCGTGCTCATAAAGATACTTAATGAGTTACTGGTTTGAAAAGGGTCCCCCATGCTTGACACAAGCTATCCACCTATGCTAGGTCCTTACTAAAATTTTCCACTTAACCCCTTCTTATTCATGTCTTCTTACATGTTTCAATTTGGTTAAGTGTTTCTAATCGTATTTCACATGTCACCCATGCCACCCACTTAACCCCCATGTCCCACTACATGATTATCTTGGTTAAGTGTTACTTAATTCATTATAACTGTAAACTTGTAAGACCTCCCACATTAAACTCCCGTTTGCGGTTGCTGGATTTGCCAGGCGGGTCCACGCAGCCTTATACCGCAAATGTGTCTAACCTCGTGTCTTTACAATTGTTGCGCATTTAATTTATGCCTTCGACCTCTCACATTAGACTTCCGTTTGTGGTTGTTGGATTTGTCGGGCGGGTCCGGGCAATCTTACACCACAAACGAGTCTAACCTCGTGTCTTAGGCGTTTATCATTACACATAATTATTTCACCCCAATATGAATTGATTACCCCTATTCAAATTGTCAATAATTTCCTAATTAACTATGTCCATAATTGTCACCTAAATTATGTTCATACTTTTTAGGTATATAAATTATACCAATTAATGTCTCAATTTAATTATATGCTTTTAAAGCCAATTTATGCCAATTCACAATTTACATAATTAATATTTTTCCCATTGTCCCTACGATATTCGTATGTTTTAATATTAAATATGTTAGAATCGCAAATCGTCTAACTCATAAAAAGGAAAAGGAACATCACAACTTGCATAACACATAAAATAGATGTAACTTGCAAATAAGAATTATAACATCAATTTGCATAGCCAATAACTTGCATAGGCAATGAACATATATAACATAATTTTGCATAAACTATGTACTTCCATGGATCTTAATATAGATCTAAACATGAAATTGTGAACATGCTATGTGAATTTGGTTTTTCACCTAAGCTTGCAAATGAATTCATAGTTTTTCACCTAAAAATGTGAATATAGTTTTCACCTAAACTTGCATATGGATTTTCTACAAACTTTCATATGAATTTTCTATAAACTTGCATATGAATTATCACATGTTTGCATATAAACTAGCATATGTATATACTTGATTCACATATAAACTCTTGTATAATCTGCATACAGACATGCATAAGATTCACATACAAACTAGCATGTGATTTAAAATCCCAAACTTGCATAAGATTCTCATACGAACCAGCATATGTAAACACAGACTTGCGTAAGATTCACATACAAACTAGCATATGATTTAACATCCAAAACTTGCATAAGATTCACATACGAACTAGCATATGTAAACACAGACTTGCATAAGATTCACATACGAACTAGCATAAAATGAATCAAGTTAAACATGTATAATTGGACGTATGAAATAGAACTACCAACATAAGATAACAAAACTGTCATATGTTTACCAACAGACGATAACATCACATGATTCAACAGTCATGTTCTCATAATCCACACTTTATAACTTATCACAATTAATTTATTAATTATTTTGTGAAAGAAATTGAACTCACAAAGATGGGTTAGAGAAAATAATGATTCGTTCGTCTTTTAAATTAGAATTCCGACTTGCTAATCCCTAATCTTTAGGAAGAAGAACTATCCTAGCAGAAGCATGGTGGCCAAGAGACAAATTTAGTTTAGGTTTAGGGTTTGAGTCTAGGCATTCTTTTGTAGAAGATCAAATCAACCTAAGCCGTTAGATTATCATAGGAGCCATCACAACCGTTCAGACTAGATAGAGTTATCTAGAATTGCCACCTCTGCCCTAGTGACTCAACAACAGGTCAGGTAAGACTCAACAACAAGTCAGGATCGTCTGATTTCAGATCTGCCCCGGGGGGTAGGCCGACCCCCTGGTCGACCTGTATAGGGGAGGTCGACCCCTTGGTCGACCTGGCCCTTGGGCGGGAGAAATCCCGCCCAGCCCGCTTCCCTATTTGAATTTGAATTTCAAATTTATTATTCTAAACTATTTTAATTTATATAAAATTGTTGAAACTTCCGAGGGCCATAACTTCCTTATACGAAGTCCGATTTACGAAAACTTGGACTCTATTCCAAGTAGAATTTCGAGACGAACACAATGGCGTACCCGTTTCCCTTTATTCTCACCTTAACAATTAAGTAATCTAAAATTCATTATTTTAATAGTCATAGAAAATTCCGGGTGTTACACTCTATGATGAAGATTTGCGTAGATCTATTTATAACCTGTAGATCTAATCCTTTATTTATGATTACATCTAATTTAATCTATTAGATCTAGAGCAAGTGGACATTTTATGTAGATCTAAAGAAATATTTATGTTGTTTCTGGTTAGATTATGATTACATGTTTATGACAATATGCATGTTCACCTTGATATGATGTTAATTACATGTCCATTCACTTTGTTATCATACTATTATGTTTATGCCAATATATGTTGAAACTATCACCTCTATCATATTCCCTTTTTCATTGTTATGGCTAGATTACTTATTAGCCTAGATGACGCCAAAATACATGCGAATATGTTAGTGAAGGAAATGTGGGATAAGGGATTTATAATTGGCATGTAATCTTTAAATGAATTGATATGTAATTCAAATTATTGGGTAAAATAGGTATTGACACCTATAAAAAGTAAGGATTAATTAATTGGTAAATAAATTAAAAATGGCATGATTTGAATATGAACATTTATGGACATGTAATTCAAATTATAGGGCAAAATATGTATTGACACCCAAAAAGGGAAAGGTTAAATTAATTGATTAAATAACTAAAAATGGAATGTTTATTAATTACAATTAGGAATTGTAATTGTACTTATGACATGAGGTTAGGTTACATTAGTGGTGGAAGTCTGCCCGGACCTGACTGGCATATCCAGCAGCGACTAATGTTGAATCTAATGTGGGAGGTCTAAGTACGCAAATACAAATCGGGCTAAGACACGAGGTTAGGCCTAACTGTGGAATAAGACTGCTCGCACCCGACCGACATATCCAACATCCACATGTTGTAGGCCTAATGTGGGAGGTTTAGCCCATTATAAACCATAAATGGACATGGTAATGAATCAGACTACTTAACCTAATCTAATCCATAAGGGATTGTATGAATGTGAACTAAAGATAGGGTTAATTAAAACATGCTTGGATCAGTGGGAGGGTTAAGTACATCTTGGGTATGTGGGTAATATTAATATATGTAGGCCCACAAACTTAACCGTTAAATAAACATGCATGAATCAGTAGGAGGGTTAAGTACATTTTGGGTTGGTGGGTAATATTTAAATATATAGGCCCAAAAACTGAACCTGCCGAGGTTACGTAATTAAAGACATCGTTAGGTAAACATAACCAGTGGAAAGCCTAGTAGTGGGGATGCAAGACAAAGGGGAGGGCTTGCATCATCTTTTGTGGGACCTATTTCAGTCAGTAACCCTTAAATAGGTATCAAATGGGTACTTCGAACTAGGTCGGAGTGGGGCACGCTTACTCAGCTGATTGTAAGAGATCCATACGTGGAGGCAATGTTGACGGCGCGTTCCAACCGGGTCATATGCGTGCATGACTACGCCTGCTGGGGAAGATAAGACGTTGTGACAAGATATGGTTGTGCACATCCGGAAAATGAATGGTTGACACTTTAGGGAGTGATACACCCTACTGTGGGGCAGCATAGGGTATCTATGGAATAGGGAGCCGATCAATTGGGGGTAGTAAATAGGGTACATCTAGTCATGTCTATTTCTGTGGGGTACCTGTGTTTCTGTATGGGCTAACACCCGTTATGTAACAACCGGGAAAATCTGAACCAGTTTAAAAATTTTAATTTGGTTATTTTAGTGGATTTTAAATATTTAAAATAAATTATTTTAAATAATAATGATGAAAAGTATGTTTGAATCGATGTTTGAAAATAAATATATTTATGTTAAATTATAAACAATGCCTGAAATGGCGCGGTAGTTTCAAATTTGGAATTCAAAATTTAACTGACTGTACCGGGTGCAAAACAAAACATATTTTAGTGAAACCAAAAATATTTAAATCTATTTATGAATATCTTTCTAACGAATCTGAAAAATTGAAGTTTCGTAGCGGTAGTCAAAAGTTATAGCCAAATGAATTTTCAGAAAGGTCGCTATAGAATTTATATAGCCCGTGAAAACAAACATTTTGCAAACGACCTCAGAATTCGACGAAAACACTTTTGTTGGATCCGGGATGTCAAATTATTGCTAGTTTTAAAATTCCATAATTTTTGAAGTTAATATGTGAGCGTGGCAAGGGAAAATGTGTTTAGTTGATTTTTGCTAAAATGGATCGACCAGAAAAGGGCCATTTATCAAACGGTCTCAGAATTTGATGAAACTAGTTTTTTTGGAACCGTATTGTCAATACATAGCTAGATTATTTTTTTGGGAATTTTTAGAATCAGTATGTGGCCCCAGCGAATTGAAATGTACATTCAAGTCAAATATTGAATGTTTTATATTTTAATTTGAAGGAAAACTGACTGAAACAATTTAATGGGCCTACGAAACATATCCCATTGTGTTTGGAATAGGGGTATTTAGCTAGGCACGACAGTCCTTGGGTTTGGATTGGAGTTCGTGCGTAGAAGGGGGTATTTTCGGATTTAAATAAATTAAAAATTAAAATATAATACATAGGCCAATCAGAACACGGCGTTGACTTCTTCATTCTCGCTCCAGGCCCGTAACTCCATATCGTGAATGGCGGTTTTGCTTCCAACCATCTCTCCTCATTATCTCTTGATCCGCGCAATAAAAACATATGGCCCTTTGCAGAATTTGGTAGACCTGAAGCTCCTCTACAAATTCATACCACTCTCGAATTTTATCGTTGAGTGTTTGTGAGGAATTGATCCCCCGAAGTCCGACCGCTCACGCCTAGATTCAGCCGTCGTGCCAGCTTTGAGTTCAAAGTGGTGGGTCCCTCTGGAGGCGCTCTCCAAGCTCTACGCAGTGGTGCCGTCCAATTCCAACCTCGTGCTTCGGATTCGAAGAAAAATCCATACCTAGTTTTGATCCTCTTCTGAGAGGTAACGGCTGATGAAAATTTAAATGGTTTTAAAAATTTAAAAGTGTTGCGAAATTGGTTGATCTAATAAAAATCATATCTTTTTCATGTGTGGTCGAAATCCAGTGAAACAAGAGACACCGGGACCGTGTGGATATCTTCTACATTTTAGAAGAGACCGGATATTTTTCTTCGCCTTCTACTATTTTTGGAGGAGTGGTACCCAATGTGAGATTTCTGAATTATAAACGATATGGAAACAATGATGTAAAAATTATATAGTCGATGTATGAATTATATAAGCGTTGTACACCTCATGTATAAGCGTTGTATAAGATGTATGTTTGATGTATAATTATATATGCATTGTAAAAATGATATATGCGTTGAAATAAATTGAAATGATATTGAAATGAAATCGAAATATAGTTATATACGTGTGTGTGTGTGTGTGTATATATATATATATGCACACACTCCCCTCGTCCACAGACCATGGACGATATATATTAGTTGTGATATTGTTTGGATTATTAGTTGATGAAGTGACCCGAACTTCCCCGGTCTCTGAAGAGATGAGAAAGAACGAATTACTGTGAGGACAAGACAAATCAGAACGCAAACGGAAGAACATTTCATTGTTATTACAACAATTCCATTAGAATACAAGAATATACAGGGTATAAATGAATAAATTACATTCAACAAATATCAGAGATTTAAATTACATTGCAGCGGAAAAACAATATAAAACACAACTGAAAATAATACACGGATACAGAGCTTTCCGAGCATCGTTCCAGCTGTAAATCAGGATCCTGTGAATATAAATCTGCAAAACCAAAACTACAAGCTGCCCGTGTCAAAATAAGGGCACCAAGAGTTTAGGTTGAAACAATAAACTCCAGGTCAGTCATGTGACTGGTGTGAGAACAAAAACAGTTATTTATCTTTATTTTCAAAGTAAGGTAAATCAAGGGACCACGCCGTATAACACGGAACGGGTTTCCTCCCAAGAATACCAGTGCATATAACAAAACAACGCAATGCTTTTTCAAAAATAATGAAGCTATTATAAGACCCAGGTCCTATCACACAATGCAACGCAAGCCAGGGGATAGGGTTTTCCCTTATAATAGCCAAACATGCTTAGTACGTTTAAAACAAATCATTTGATACTACTATAAGTCCATAGCGTGTAAAACAACTTCAAATCATAAGTATCAATCATAGACGGCATGGGTACCATATATCATGTCGCCATACTAGTTCTACAATTAAAACCGCAATATTGCATATTAGAAATTGGATTTCCGTCATGGTGGCTCCTGATTCGAAAGATCGATCGCGTAATGCAATTCCCCACGGCTTACGTCCCAACAAGAGAAAACACCGTCTGCACATCAGCACTTTTGGGACCAGAGTATCACCACGGCTTACATCCCAGCAAGAGAAAACACTGCTTACTCTATATATCCCTGAGCACTAAGCTCATCTCGGTCGACCGAATCCACGACACCGCTAAGGCGCTCATCCAATAAAAAAGCATACTGATCAAACCATCAGTTTACCACCATACCGGGGTGTGAGGCTCGCGAATCAACGCTATACACAAAGCCATGCTATATCAAAGCTGCGCTTTTATCATCATCCACCAAACTTTGCTTTTCAACAAAAGTCTGGATCACTGCATCTCAGCATCCCACACTATCAATCCATATCGTACCACTGATTTCTGCAAATATATAACCTCTGAGCTCATATGTCTCAGAGAAGGGCGTTAAGCAAGAGAATAAATTCTCCGCTGCCAAACAGATATATATTTAGCAGAGATCAACGAATACAATATAAAGGAATATAGTGTCAGACACACTATCCATTTACAAGTCCGTTCTAGGTCTGAACGGAACCGGAGGCACTTTCCTCGCATATCCGTCGATCTCCAATTACGTCTGGACGACCACCGACTATTTCCCTCCTCTTGGGTGTACAGCCCAATCCGGATCATTAGTAATCACCCAAACGATGTGAAGACTTCCGGTCTTCGACCACTGTCATCATCTTCGACTTACCGTCGAATCGGTTATTCAGAATGGGTGTAAACCCGGCATTTTCGAACAACCTGCGTATATTATAACCAAATGTTACAAAAACACCACATACGCCTCATTCCATTTCAGCAGTCACTAACCATAAATTAGCAAGAGAAAAATTCCCCAAATATTAACCTCGAAGGCTGAAACCAACATCAGATCAATACCCAGGAAACCATCCTTCTTAGCTAACCTACAGTTAGTTTCTAAATTTCACGTTCTTAGGGAAAGGTTCCCATTAATTTTATCAGAGATAAATTCTTTAAAATTTATTCTTTAATCTTCCTTTGGATATCATTTCAAACCAAATTATGGTTTTCCAAACTAGTCGTGATTAGTGAACCACACCGAAGTAATTATTTATTTTATTTCCCAATCCCAACATATTCATCCCATGAAGCAAAACTGGTAATACTCCATATCTAATACCACGGTGTTATCGATAAAATCAATTACCATTCCACGTCCAAATCTAATTAAAGATTTAACTATCGCTTTGGAGCAAAACTGGTGACACTCCATTCTCGATCTTTTCAATCTAATTAAAGATTCATTAAAAATCCACTATTTTAATCTTTAACTGGGTTAAAGAATCAGTGTCATTTAAAACACAGTTCACTATAAACCAAAAATCACATTACATTTCAATCCGACCCTAACCATAAATTAGCAAGAGCAATTCCCTAAGTATTAACCCCGAAGGCCGAAACCAACATCAGATCAATACCCCAGAAACCATTCAACTTAACTAATCTCCAGTTTGTTTCTGATTTTCTTAACTCCTTTGTATCTAAGAACAGTATTATTGAAGATACCGTTCACGACAACCCAAAATCACATTCTATTAATTATCGAGTTAAAGAACAAGTGTTATTTAAAACACTATTCACGTTAAAACCAAAAATCAATACCAATTCAATTCCAATTAAATATTATTTGATTGGTACACTTCACTAAATCTAAATAAAAGATTTAATCTTTTTCTCAACTGGGCTTAAGAACAGTGTTAATGAAGACACCACTCACGACAAACCCAAATCACATTTGTTATTA
This sequence comes from Allium sativum, assembly GCA_030737875.1. NCBI lineage: Eukaryota > Viridiplantae > Streptophyta > Magnoliopsida > Asparagales > Amaryllidaceae > Allium > Allium sativum. The sequence goes on from CM060912.1 coordinate 1,002,519,484, forward strand.
AATACAAGGCTCTGAATAGAAAATATATCGGCTTATATTCAATATCAAATTCTACGACCAACAAATATCGTATTGGAAATAACGATATAAATATATCTTTCAAATTTCCATAACAATATCTGTATAATCACGAAATCCAACATCGAAATAATCAAAAGACAATTTCGATTCAAATCCATTCCAATTCAATTATTGGAAATCCTGGTTACTTTTAAAACCCTTTCAAATCAAATTTATTTATTTAAAAATAAATAGAATTTTAATTCTAGTTCAAAACTAGTTCATTTCGATAAAAATCTATTTTTATCTTTTCAAATATGGAGTTTTTCATCCCAATTTTCCCAAATCATTTCTTATGATTTTACACAAATTATTGCTATTTTTAATAATTTTATCATGGCGCGTACAGTCGATTTCCATCAACGGCCATCGAACTGCACTTACAGCGACCTTTTCCAAATTTGATTTGGAAATAATTCCAAATCCAACCGTTAGATTTCAAATTTATAATATTCTTAGAAAGCTCTTTTCGATACGAACCCAAGGGTTCCGGTTTTAGGAGAATCCGACGGTCGGATCTCCCGCAATATCCATTTGAAGTCAATGGTCTAAATTCACGAACTACCGCAGCGCGGCGCGTTCTATTCAGGCCATTATATTATATATGATATATACTTCGTCGATTCCCTTTTAAAAACGTATTTTTATAACTCGTTTTAAATTCGTTTTTAAAAAGATTTCAATTCAAATTGATTTCTAATTCAATTTCAGTTCGTTTTCAATTCAATTCAATTTCAATTCGAATTCATTTCTATTCAATTTCAATTCGAATTCATTTCTATTTAATTTCAATTCGAATTCATTTATATTCAATTTAAATCGAATTCATTTATATTCAATTTCAATACAAATTCATTTCTATTCAATTTCATTTCGAATTCATTTCTATTCAATTTCAATTCGAATTCATTTCTATTTAATTTCAATTCGAATTCATTTCTATTTTATTTCAATTCGAATTCATTTATATTCGATTTCAATTCGAATACATTTCTTATTCAATTTAATTCGAATTTCAATTCTTTTCGAAACATCAGATTTTGAAATCACTTTCGATATTCATTATAAAATGATTAAAATCGATATAAATATCATTCACGTCAAAATGGCTTCAATCTAATCAACACGGCTTCATATACTTCTATTTTCAAATATTCTATTTCAAATATTCTATTTCAATTATTTCTTTTTTTTTCAAATATTTCTATTTCGAATATTTCTATTTCCAATATTGAATGAGACCCAATCAATTACCATATAATGTTAATTATATGGATTTTCTACAACACATGTATACAATAACAACGATGAATAATCAACCATCATCCAAAGTGCATTCTACACTGTATAAGCATCGAATATAAATATTTAGCGCTCATAACAGTCTGTCAATCAATCGACATACAACTAAACAATCAGGATAAGTGTACGTCAAATATCATCCCAATACCCGTGTGGGGTTTCAAACAATCAAACACAGATTTTATTTGTGCAGTTGGGCGATGTGTAAAATTTATCGTCCCAATCAATATCAGTCAAATGTGTTTACATAAAAAAATCGTCCGATTTGTTTATTTTTATTTCATTTCATATACACGTTAAAAATTCTATTTTTAACTATAAAATATTTTCCACTATAAAATATTTTATTTCAACTATATAAATGTTTTATTTCATTTCACATCACATCACACAATCAACTACACATCAAAATCAAACAAACAAGCATACAAGCCGTCCATGGTCTGTGAACGACGGGTGTCGGGTGCTACTAAACACCGTCTGCATCCTAGTATATATATTTCAACTAGAAAAATAAATTAAAGGTGAGAAGTTCTCACTCTTTCGCTAAACTGAATGACGCAATTCTTCATGGGTAGGAAATCTTCACCGTGCTTTTCTTTTGTCTATTTCGTTGCCCGTATTCACTACATATATAAAAATTGAATTTTTTCTTCGCTATTCACTATATAAAAATGAATTTTTATATTGTTGCAATGTATATAAAAATCACATGTTTTTATAATCACTCCATATGGATAAAAATTCTATTTTTACATCGCTACTATATAGATAAAAATTCTATTTTTACCTCGCTATTCATATAATATAAAGTTCATACCTTTATTTCACTTCTCATATAATAAAAATCATATTTTTATTATACCACCAATATAAAAATCATATTTTTATATTCTCTAACTAATAAAAATTATATTTTTATTCTTGCTATACTATAAAAATTATATTTTTATTCTTGCTATACTATAAAAATTATATTTTTATACTTGCTATACTATAAAAATTGTATTTTTATACGAACAAAGATTATATTTTAAAAATCATAACTTTACATACATAAAGATCTCATCTTTATGTTAATAAAAATCCATTCCTTTTATTTAAAAAATCACTTCTTTATTAACATAAAAACCATAGCTTTTACTTTTAATAATCCTAGCCTTTAAATAAAATAAAATAAATCAGTTTTTAAACTAAGCAAAAATCAGTTTTTATATAAGTTAAAAAAAAATCAAACAAATTCACCGTCGTTCACTGCGCTGTCGAAGGAAGGGGGAAAGCCTGCGCTTCACTGAAAGGGGAGGAGAGGGTGCGCTCGGAGGTTGGAGGGTCGAAGCTCCACTGGTGGCGGCGGATTGGGTCTGGGCGGTGGAGTTTTGGGTCGGGGGGACTTGGGCGTTCGAGTTGGGCTGGAGAAGGAGGAGAGGGGGTCCGGCTATCGAAGTGGAGGCGGAGGGCGTCGGCTCCGGCGGCGTAGACCTGCTGGCGCGGTGGCGATTAGGAGGGGGGCTAGGGTTCCAGCGGGTTTTTTTTCTTTTTAAAAATCGGGTTTTGAACGTATATGGTGGGAGGAGGAGAGATAAAGGGGAGGGGCTTTATTATTTAATTAATTTATTTATTCCTTATAAGTTGACTTTTCTAACGAACCCCAAACCGAGCCCAACGGCTGTCGCCCCTAGCTAATTACCCCGATTCCGAAAACAATGGGATATGTTTAGTAGGCCAATTCGATTGTTACGATCAGTTTTCATTAGATTTAAAATATAAATCAGTATATATTCAATTTAAATGCACATTTCAAATTACCGGGGCCACATACGAATTCTAAAAATTCCAGAAATTTTTTTCAAGCTTCGTATTGTCGATACGGTCATAACAAAACTAATTTCATCGAATTCTGAGACCGTTTGAAAAATGGCCATTTTCCAGTCGATTAAAATCAACTGAAACTGGTCAAACGCGTTTTCCTTCGCCACGCTCACCTATTGAATCGAAAAATTATGAAAATTGGAATCTAGCAGTAACTTGGCATCACGGATCCAACAAAAATGGTTTCGTCGAAATTCGAGGTCGTTTGCAAAATTCCCATTTTTAAGGGCCTGAATTCCACAGCGACTATTCAGAATTTTCAACTGGACATATCTTTTGATTCCCGCTATGAAATTTTGATTTTTCGGATTCGTTGGAAAGATATTATAAATTAGATTCCAATACTTTTGGTTTCACTAAAATCCGGTTTATTTTGAATCCTGTACATCCATTTGAAGTTTGAAATCGAATTATCAAACTACCGCGCCATTTTCAATTCCTTTTATATATATATAAATAATTATTTATATTCTAACGACGATCTATATAATATATACGTTCGAATTCTATTCAAAATAAATTTTTCGTCGTTTTTATTTAAAACGATTCATTTTAAATAATCAAAATTCGCTAAAATTGCCAAAATAAAAAATTTAAATTGGCCCAGATTTCCGGGTTGTTACAATCTCCCCCACTTAAAACTTTTCGTCCCCGGAAACGAACGAAGTCGAAAGTTGTTTTAAATACCAACTCGACTTTCATTATTTTGACTACGGCTTAAGTTCTTCAACTTTTCAGTTTCTAAGAACTTTTCAAATTTTTTCAAAAATTTGGCTAACACCCTAAATTTTCGAAAAATTTCGCCATTACCTCCCCTGCACCGGGAGCAGGGGAAAATCCCAAAATTGCCATACAGGCCCTCTGATCTCAAAAAGAAAAAGAAAAATCCAAGCGGCTAGCCAATCGGCTCATAAAATTATCATCACCCAAACAAAACAGTAAATTATGGTAAACATGTACCTATTTGTCGAGCAAACATTTTATTCTTCTGCTCTAGCCTCCTTGCTATGACCTGTTCAATGTAAGTACATGTATATGCAAGCAAATGCGACAAAATTTCAATACAATTCACTATTTGATTCAATTTGTCTAAATGGTTCAAAATTTCAAACAGATAGACAAACAACGCAACCATCAATCAATTAGTTGATTAGCATTTCAAACACATAATTTTGCTATATAGTCAAAAATCACATTTTTGATGCCAAATCACAACAATAGGCCCTATCTAATTTTAGTTCTCACACCAGTCAATAGGAAATATATAGAAAGCCCACTTTCGTAACTCGAACATAAATTCTAATGATGGAGATCCATCATCAAAATCATTTCCGGGTGATTAGAGTGTAATTTTATATCTATCCAGCATATTAAAATTTCAAATACACGTGGATTAGACGTATACGCAAAATCTTTATATACTAGACTGTCCAAATCAATATAAATAAGTAATCAAATATGAATAATTAATTTAAATTTCAAAACAAAATTTGTTTTCACTTTCAAAAATATACTCTTCACACTCGTTCTAGGATACTATTGATCCCATCTCTAATGAGTCACTCTCATTGGATATTACTAATCCAACATCTGATGAATTCTTTCGTATGGTTCTAATGTGCCTTATTCTCTGAGATTTGTTAACCAAAGCTCTGATACCAAATGAAGCGACCCGAACTTCCCCGGTCTCTGAAGAGATGAGAAAGAACGAATTACTGTGAGGACAAGACAAATCAGAATGCAAACTGAAGAACATTTCATTGTTATTACAACAATTCCATCAGAATACAAGAATATACAGGGTATAAATGAATAAATTACATTCAACAAATATCATAGATTTAAATTACATTGCAGTGGAAAAACAATATAAAACACAACTGAAAATAATACATCGATACAGAGCTTTCCGAGCATCGTTCCAGCTGTAAATCAGGATCCTGTGAATAAAAATCTGCAAAACCAAAACTACTAGCTGCCCGTGTCAAAATAAGGGCACCCAGAGTTTAGGTTGAAATAATAAACTCTATGTCAGTCATGTGACTGGTGTGAGAACAAAAACAGTTATTTATCTTTATTTTCAAAGTAAGGTAAATCAAGGGACCACGCCGTATAACACGGAACGAGTTTCCTCCCAAGAATACCAGTGCATATAACAAAACAGCGCAATGCTTTTTGGAAAAAATGAAGCTATTATAAGACCCATGTCCTATCACACAATGCAACGCAAGCCGGGGGATAGGATTTTCCCTTATAATAGCCAAACATGCTTAGTACGTTTAAAACAAATCATTTGATACTACTATAAGTGCATAGCGTGTAAAACAACTTCAAATCATAAGTGTCAATTATAGACGGCATGGGTACCATATATCATGTCGCCATACTAGTTCTACAATTAAAACCACAATATTGCGTATTAGAAATTGGATTTCCGTCAAGGTGGCTCCTGATTCGAAAGATCGATCGCGTAATGCAATTCCCCACGGCTTACGTCCCAACAAGAGAAAACACCGTCTGCACATCCGCACTTTTGGGACCAGAGTGTCACCGCGGCTTACGTCCCAGCGAGAGAAAACACCGCTTACTCTATATATCCCTGAGCACTAAGCTCATCTTGGTCGACCGAATCCACGACACCGCTAAGGCGCCCATCCACTAAAAAAGCATACTGATCAAACCATCAGTTTACCACCATACCGGGGTGTGAGGCTCGTGAATCAATGCTATACACAAAGGCATGCTATATCAAAGCTACGTTTTGATCATCATCCACCAAACTTTGCTTTTCAACAAAAGTCTGGATCACTACATCTCAGCATGCCACACTATCAATCCATATCGTACCACTGATTTCTGCCAATATATAACCTCTGAGCTCGTATGTCTCAGAGAAGGGCGTTAAGCAAGAGAATAAATTCTCTGCCGCCAAACAGATATATATTTAGCGGAGATCAACGAATACAATATAAAGGAATACAGTGTCAGACACACTATCCATTTACAAGTCCGTTCTAGGTTTGAACGAAAATGGAGGCACTTTCCTTGCATATTCGTCGATCTCCAAGTACGTCTGGATGACCACCAACTATTTCCCTCCTCTTGGGTGTACAGCCCAATCCGGATCATCAGTAATCACCCAAACAATGTGAAGACTTCCGGTCTTCGACCACCGTCATCATCTTCGACTTATCGTCGAATCAGTTATTCAGAATGGGTATAAACCCGGCCTTTCCGAACAACCCGTGTATATTATAAACAAATGTTACACAAACACCACATACGCCTCATTCCAATTCAGCAGTCACTAACCGTAAATTAGCAAGAGAACAATTCCGCAAATATTAACCGCGAAGGCCGAAATCAACATCAGATCAATACCCAGGAAACCATCCTTGTTAGCTAACCTAAAGTTAGTTTCTAAATTTCACGTTCTTAGGGAAAGGTTCCCATTAATTTTATCAAAGATAAATTCTTTAAAATTTATTCTTTAATCTTCCTTTGGATATCATTTCAAACCAAATTATGGTTTTCCAAACTAGTCGGGGTTAGCGAGTCACACCAAAGTAATTATTTATTTTATTTCCCAATCCCAACCTATTCATCCCATGAAGCAAAACTGTTAATACTCCATATCTAATACCATGGTGTTATCGGTAAAATTAATTACCATTCCACGTCCAAATCTAATTAAAGATTTAACTATCGCTTTGGAGCAAAACTGGTGATACTCCATTCTCGATCTTTTCAATCTAATTAAAGATTCATTAAAACTCCACTATTTTAATCTTTAACTGGGTTAAAGAATCAGTGTCATTTAAAACACAGTTCACTATAAATCCAAAATCACATTACATTTCAATCAGACCCTAACCATAAATTAGCAAGTGAGCAATTCCCTAAGCATTAACCCCGAAGGCCGAAACCAACATCAGATCAATACCCCAGAAACCATTCAACTTAACTAATCTCCAGTTTGTTTCTGATTTTCATAACTCCTTTGGATCTAAGAACAGTATTATTGAAGATACCGTTCACGACAACCCAAAATCACATTCTATTAATTATCGGGTTAAAGAATAAGTGTTATTTAAAACACTGTTCACGATAAACCCAAAAATCAATACCAATTCAATTCCAATTAAATATTATTTAATTGGTACACTTCATTAAATATAAATAAAAGATTTAATCTTTTTCTCAACTGGGCTTAAGAACAGTGTTAATGAAGACACCATTCACGACAAACCCAAATCACATTGGATATTAAATTCAAGGCTCTGAATAGAAAATATATCGGCTTATATTCAATATCAAATTCTACGACCAACAAATATCATATTGGAAATGACGATATAAATATATCTTTCAAATTTCCATAACAATATCTGTATAATCACGAAATCCAACATCGAAATAATCCAAAGACAATTTTGATTCAAATCCATTCCAATTCAATTATTGGAAATCCTGGTTACTTTTAAAACCCTTTCAAATCAAATTTATTTATTTAAAAATAAATAGAATTTTAATTCTAGTTCAAAAATAGTTCATTTCGATAAAAATATATTTTTGTCTTTTCAAATATGGAGTTTTTCATCCCAATTTTTCCCAAATCATTTCTAATGATTTTACACAAATTATTACTATTTTTAATAATTTTATCCAGGCCCGCACAGTCGATTTCCATCAACGGCCATCGAACTGCACTTACAGCGACCTTTTCCAAATTTGATTTGTACATAATTCCAAATCCAACCATTAGATTTCAAATTTAAAATATTCGTTAGAAAGCTCTTTTCGATACGAACCCAAGGGTTCCAGTTTTAGGAGAATCCGACGATCAGATCTTCCGCAATATCCATTTGAAGTCAATGGTCGAAATTCACGAACTACCGCAGCGCGGCGCGTTCTTTTCAGGCCATTATATTATATATATAATATATATAATATATACTTCGTCGTTTCCTTTTAAAAACGTATTTTTATAATTCGTTTTAAATTCGTTTTCAAAACGATTTCAATTCAAATTGATTTCTAATTCAATTTCAGTTCATTTTCAATTCAATTCAATTTCAATTCGAATTCATTTCTATTCAATTTCAATTCGAATTCATTTCTATTTAATTTCAATTCGAATTCATTTATATTCAATTTAAATCGAATTCATTTATATTCAATTTCAATTCAAATTCATTTCTATTCAATTTCAATTCGAATTCATTTCTATTCAATTTCAATTCGAATTCATTTCTATTGAATTTCAATTCGAATTCATTTCTATTTAATTTCAATTCGAATTCATTTATATTCGATTTCAATTCGAATTCATTTCTTATTCAATTTGATTCGAATTTCAATTCTTTTCGAAATATCAGATTTTGAAATCACTTTCGATATTCATTATAAAATGAATAAAATTGATATAAATATCGTTCATGTCAAAATGGCGTTAATCTAATCAACACGGCTTCATATATTTCTATTTTAAAATATTCTATTTCAAATATTTCTTTTTTTTCAAATATTTCTATTTCGAATATTTCTATTTCCAATATTGAATGAGGCCCAATCAATTGCCATATAATGTTAATTATATGGATTTTCTACAACACATGTATACAATAACAACGATGAATAATCAACCATCATCCAAAGTGCATTCTACACTGTATAAGCATCGAATATAAATATTTAGCGCTCATAACAGTCTGTCAATCAATCGATCGACATACAACTAAACAATCGGGATTAGTGTACGTCAAATATCATCCCAATACCCGTGTGGGGTTTCAAACAATCAAACACAGATTTTATTTGTGCAGTTGGGCGATGTGTAAAATTTATCGTCCCAATCAATATCAGTCAAATGTGTGTATATAAACAAATCGTCCGATTTGTTTATTTTTATTTCATTTCATATACATGTTAAAAATTCTATTTTTAACTATAAAATATTTTCCACTATAAAATATTTTATTTCAACTATATAAATGTTTTATTTCATTTCACATCACATCACATAATCAACTACACATCATAATCAAACAAACAAGCATACAAGCCGTCCATGGTCTGTGGACGACGGGTGTCGGGTGCTACTAAACACCGTCTGCTTCCTAGTATATATATTTCAACTAGAAAAATAAATTAAAGGTGAGAAGTTCTCACTCTTTCGCTAAACTGAATGACACAATTCTTCATGGGTAGGAATTCTTCACCGTGCTTTTCTTTTGTCTATTTCGTTGCCCGAATTCACTACATATATAAAAATTGAATTTTTTCTTCGCTATTCACTATATAAAAATGAATTTTTATATTGTTGCAATGTATATAAAAATCAAATGTTTTTATAATCACTCCATATGGATAAAAATTCTATTTTTACATCGCTACTATATAGATAAAAATTCTATTTTTACCTCGCTATTCATATAATATAAAGTTCATACCTTTATTTCACTTCTCATATAATAAAAATCATATTTTTATTATACTACCTATATAAAAATCATATTTTTATATTCTCTAACTAATAAAAATTATATTTTTATTCTTGCTATACTATAAAAATTATATTTTTATTCTTGCTATACTATAAAAATTATATTTCTATACTTGCTATACTATAAAAATTATATTTTTTACAAACAAAGATTATATTATAAAAATCATAACTTTACATACATAAAGATCTCATCTTTATGTTAATAAAAATCCATTCCTTTTATTTTAAAATCACTTCTTTATTAACATAAAAATCATAGCTTTTATTTTTAAAAATCCTAACCTTTAAATAAAATAAAATAAATCAGTTTTTAAACTAAGCAAAAATCAGTTTTTATATAAGTTAAAAAAAAATCAAACAAACTCACCGTCGTTCACTGCACTGTCGAAGGAAGGGGGGAAAGCCTGCGCTTCACTGAAAGGGGAGGAGAGGGTGCGCTCGGAGGTTGGAGGGTCGGAGCTCCACTTGTAACACCCCGTATTTTTAATATAATTAAAAATAAAATATATAAAAATATGCTTATGATGGGTAAATAATGGTGATGCATAAGAAGAATTAATTAATACATGGAAGAGAAGAAAAATTAGTTCGATAACGATGTATGTAACGGAAAAGATAGTAAAATAAGGATAATTAATTTAAGAATCAGAAATTTGGTAAAATGGACATCACATTGCGTTCCTCTCGGAAAAATACGCGAAACAGAGTCTGAGTTTTCGAAAATCGGAGTCCGTATGACCAAGATAAGGCCAAAACAAGATTTCAGCAGACTTTCTGGCAGACTGACCCAGGTCGACCATAGTGTCGACACTATAATCGACCTGCCCCCCCCCCCCCCCCCAGGTCGACTGTAGTGTCGACACCCCCTCTGTACAGGTCGACCTGGTCGGCTTGGGGTGGCCCAGAACCCATTTTTGAGGCCCGGGATGAGTTTTGATGGTCCGGATTGACTCTAGGGTTGATCTAATGGCGTAAATGAGTTTTCTACAGCTATAAAATAACACCTAGACCTAGCCTAACTCACACAAATCATTCTTACATCGTTATGCTGCTAAAATCTCTCTTAAGCCATGGCCGCCGTCTCCAAATTAAAGCTTAAGCGTCCAAACTCAAATCAAAGATCAATGCTTCTTCAACAAATTCAAGGGGATAGATCAATGACACTGCAACTTTCTAAGACAAATTAACTTCTTAGTTCATTAGCTGTTCTCTATAAGTGCTAGTTATTTTCAGATCTAAATATTTAATTTTAATATGAGCATGAAATAAAGTGGAATTGGATCTAAGTATGTTTGTCGATTTAGATCTATTCCTGTTGCTTTTTGAATCTTTAGTTTTGAGACATGTCTACCTTTATTCTCATGACAAGTTTGTGATTTATTCAGCAGTTTCCTTGACTCGTAATGATGTTATTATCAAGTTGTAATCTTTATGCCTATCATGATGTTGTTTTCTCTCTGATCGATTTATTATGCAAATTTCTACCTTCCCTTTTTATTTTCTTTTGATGAACCTTGGTCAACTTCGGACCTTGGCCTAAAATCGCGATTCGCATACGAGATGTATACGGGGGAATAATGGGATTATTGCCTATAAGAATATGATTAATAATTGGCGACATGAAATTGGATGTTATCATTTTATTTGCAAGTTTGGGGTAGATCTGTAAATTTTGGTATAATCCTGTTATGTTAAAATTAGCATAAATATTATATACATGGAATTCGACACCAATTGGATCTATGTAATGTAACATGAAATTTGGTACATATAACATGTATGTAATTTGGTATGTAAAATAAAATTATGAGTTTTGGAGCCTGTGTAAATTAAATCAAAAGATTGGGCTTATGTTAATTAGGCGTGTGTAGACTTGGAAATTTGAGCATGAAAGCGATTGTAAACTTTATAATTGGCATAAACATGTATTATAAACTTGGGTAACTGGCATGTATTGAAATAAAAAGATTATAGTTTGGGATAACTACATCATGAATCATCGGATTTGGGTTTATTGGGTATGAAACTTGATACATGTAATTTTGGCTAGATCTTGACATATGTAAAAAAAGGCATGAAACTTGGTATATATGTAAACTGACTAGAATTGGGTACATATATTAGTTGGCATGTAATAGCCTTAAAAGTGGGATAAATATAAATTGAGATAAGTTGCCTTTAATGGCATAAGATAAATTGTGGTAAAATTGATATGATTTTGCATACCATTAATTGATGGACATAATTGAGTCAATTATGGACGTCGTTAAATTAGGAATTAATTGATAACTCGAATAGGGAAATAAATTCAAATTGGGGTAAAAGATTATAAGTGATAATCAATGCTTAGGACACGAGGTTGGACACATTTGTGACGTAAACCTGCCCGGAACCGCCCGGCAAATCCAGTAGTCACAAATGGTAGCCCAATATGAGAGGTCCTAGGCCCAAATTAAAAGCGTAACAGTTGTAAAGACACGAGGTTAGACTCTTTTATGGTGTAAGACTGCCCGGACCTGCCCGGCAAATCCAGCTGCTATAAATGTCAGTCTAATGTGAGAGGTCTTTATAAGGTTACAGCCTTAATGAATTAAGAAACACTTAACTAGATAAACATGTGGTGGGACATGGGGGTTAAGTGGGTGACATATGGGTGACATGTGGAAATACGAATAGTAATACTTAACCAACGTAACATGGTAATTAGACCAGTGGGTAGGGTTAAGTAAATAAGAACACTTAACCAATATGATATAAATGGGTGGGTTAAGTAATATGATTAGGTTAATCTGAACACTTAACCAATTTAATAAGTTGACTACGGGAGTGGGAAAGGTTAAGCAAATGTTTAACCATTATAACATGATTAAACTGGACTAGAGAGTGAGGTTAAGTTAATGAGAACACTTAACTAATACAATGGGTTAATCAGACAAGTGGTTGCGGTTAAGTAGTAACACTCAACCAACATAACAGGACAAGCGGGTGGGTTAAGTTAACTTGAATAAGTTGATAACACTTAACCATTATAATATGACTAGTGGATGGGGTTAAGTTAACAAGCACTTAACCAATCTGATGTGATGCGTAGTAGGGTTAAGTAACACATGGGGTTAAGTTAACAAGAAAATTCTTAACCAATGTAACCAGATAGATGAACGAGGTTAAGTTAATAAACCACACTTAACCAATCAAACATAATAAGCGAGAAAGGTAAAGTTAACTAAGATAAGCTCTTAACCATGGTAACATAACGAGTAGAAGGATTAAGTACATATCAGGTTGGTGGGTAATATTAGTAAATATAGGCCCACATACACTTAACCATTAAATACACATGCTTGAATCAGTAGCGGGGTTAAGTACACATCAGGGTTGGTGGGTAATATCAGAGAGTATAGGCCCACAGACTTAACCATTAGAAAAACCTAGTAACGGGGACCCATTTCCGCAGTAACCCACATTAGGTATCAACGGAACCCTGAGCTAGGCAGGGTGGGGCACGATTACTGGGCTGATTATAAGAGTTCAAATTAGCGGCGGTTGGTGCAGCAGTGCAGGTTCTAACGGAGTGCGGGCGTGCACACACTTCGGCGCAGAAAATTTAGCCACTGGGCATCAGTAGGTACAAAGCTGTGCATCTTGATTGTGTCAGGGTTGCCACCATGGGACTTGATACACCCCATGGTGGGACCAACACAGGTATCTACAAGTAGGGGGCCGTGTGACACAAACAAGAACTAGGTCAAGTAGGGAGCCGATCGATAAGGTAGTAAGGGTGCATCGAATATATACATGGCCATTTGGGTGATCGAGGTGGAATCCTCAAAATCGATGTACACCTGAAGGCTACCATAATTGCGGGGATTGGGATCACGTTGTAATTATTATATAACACGGGCTACTAGTTGGGACACTAGTAGGGGGTACGGATCCTTGTTACACAGGACACAAGTTGGGATACTAGTAGGAGTACAGATCATTCCATGTAAGACACTTATGAGGATGCTAGTTAGGTGGTGCATAGCAAATAGATATCGTTTTAATGGTAAAGCTTAGAAACGTTGCGATGTTACTCTTGATAGAAACCATGCGGTGGGATACTTGATAGGAATTATGGGATGTTATACTTGTTTCATCGTGCCCGAAGTTTATCTTGTTACCTTAGTTTATCTTGTTATCATAGTTTATCTTGTTATCTTAGTTTTTCTTGCATACCTTGTCATCATGCTTATGTTTACTTTCAGTTTATTCATGCCATGTTATCTTTACTCATTTTTATGCTGAAAGTCACTAGGACTTACTCAGTCTTTATGACTGACCCGTTTTGTTTTGCCTCTTTTTCTTCCGTTCCCTCCCCCCCCCCCGGTTCACAGAGTGGGAATACAGCTTAGTTCGGATCTTACCAAGCTCCAAGGCTCTCTCATGTATGGCTTGGATTTCTCTTGGCTATGGCTTGCTTTGCTTTATTGGGGAATACTGCAGTTTGATTTTATGCTTCTTTGTTTTTGAGCAAGACAGATATTTTAACTATGAAATTGGGTATTTGAAGTTGATGGGCTTTTCTTGTAAACATAGGCTTTTCTTGTAAACATTTATATTTAATAAATGATTTGAAGTACTTCCACTTTATTTTCCGCTGTTTTATATATGTCTGTCTTGTAATATTTCTTTTCCAGTACCCATAATACTCCATTGAAGTTAATGCATTCCCTTTGTGAGTGACCTTAACAGATGTGGGGTGTTACATTTGGTATCAGAGCAGAAGGTTACCAGACTAGGCAAAAGATTTCAAAAAAACCCTTCTGAAATTATCTTCGAAACATTTACGAAGAAGCAAATTTTCAAGAAAATTTTGTTTTAGTTAAAAGGCATATTCCCCAAAGCCATATGCACTATCTTTTGATTCTCTCTTGAAATCTCTTCTCTCTCTTTTCACCATAGTTTAGTAGGCATCCGACACATGTCGGAGGGCAAAGGAGTGCCCAACCTCCGTCTGTAGCCGTGGTAGTTCCATCTGCGTCTAATCTTTTTTCAAGTTGGGTAGAGTACCGTGCGTTGGAGGTAGCTTCGAAAGACTTGTCAACAAACTATACAAGGACAGTAAGAACAAGAAGCCAGTTGTTATAGCTTAATCCATGAAGGAGGAAAAAGGTGAGAGGAAAGATGCCAAAGTGAAAGAATAGTAAAACCCATGACAAGAGAGAGTATCTTCAGTGAGAAGGGACATGTAGTTATGTATTATAGGACAAGGGCAAGGGACAAGATCGTCGAGAGGGCAATTGTATGCTCTCACTACTAGCGTACCTAAGAGAGGTGGTAACGTTTCTGTTAAAGGTTTAGCTTTTCTTTTCTATCATCCCGCTAGAACTCTGTTTTTGTACATCGCGTCCTTTTTATTCTGCTTCGATAGTTGAGTCTCTACACCTTAATACTAGCATATTAGAAGATCCCATTTTCGTCTCAAATCCTGTTGGGGAATCATCTCATTTATTCATGACTTGTTTGGATTTGAGAATGTCTATGCTAAGTTTTGAGTTTACTAGTAATGTTTATGTTTTGGGCTATGGGTTGATTCTAGCGATGGAGTGGTTATCCAGTAAAGGGTAACATTTTCGGTTTTGAAAAGAGGGTAGTTAGACTCTTGACTTTCCTCGGTAATACCCTCGAAGTCTAGTGTAGCCCTTAGAGTTCTACCATGCTTAGTTACCTAGAATCTCTTGATACATTAGTTGATCCGCTCGAGTAGTGTTCGCCACTAAGGCGGATGGGTCATTTCGCTTATGCATGAGTTGTAGAGAGTCACCTAAGCAAGTACATTGGGCAACATGGTTGACAATTTTTTATTTTCGAGAGATAATTCATCTATGTGGAATACTTTCTAGTAAGTGAATGAGATCCAAGATTCACAAATGAATTTTGGAGAGCTTGTGTGAAACCATGAGTACGTTGTTATGTGTAAGCCGAGTATACAAAAAGGAGAATAAGTGAAAGTGGAACGAGAGGCAATAGTGAAATGGGTTCCAACTCATATTTTGGAAACAAGAATTAAGATGCTACGAAATTTTGAAGTTAAAGACGGTCAAAGCACAATGGAGTTAAGCTCAAGGAAATGCGACTTAGAAGATTGGAGACTAGATTCGCGCATCATATCTCTTTTTAAGAGTATATCCTTGATTCCTCTCTTCCTGTAGAGCTTACTTGCATGCTATATTTTGTATACATCCTCTCGGTCCCATTCACAATCCAATTTCTGTTGCAAACCCCATAGGGAGTATGACTCATCTGTTAGTAACACATGTTGTGGCTTGAGGGTGTTCGTTGGTTTGACTAAACTTTTTGGGTTTTATAGGATACGGGTTGGTCTTAGGAAGGGATTCCCTTGTGACCTAACAGGAGTCCATCATGCTTAGTTTCCTAGAATCACATATATTGGTTGGGTTGAGAATTTCTTTGGGTGTCAGTCTGATGTTGATTTCGGTCTTCGGGGCTGGTGCTTAGGGAATTCTTCTCCTAATCAGTATATATGTGACGTAGATTTCCAGCTTTGATGGGCGCTGAATTTTTACTTGCTTCTGTCATTCGACTTTATCTTTAGATAGGAACATTTGGGTGTAAACATGTGTTTGACACATGTTATGATTGATGGTTGCAAGTGGCTGCAAGTGGTTGCTAGTGGTTGCTCGTGGACGCATTTACACACATTAGGCACTAGATCGGCTCAGTCACCTTTCATATTGCATATGCATGAGTGTTTACACTTGTTTGTGGATGAAATTGAATGTGTTATCATGTGAATGTTGCATATGGATGGATGTTTGTGAACACATATAGTGTTTATGTGACTAGGACAATTTGCATACATGTTGGACTCATGGCACTAAACATATTTTGCATCTAGAAGATTAATCAGGCCTGATCATTTGCATTAGAGAAGGAACATATACACACACTTCTTGCATATGTTCATACAGCATTAGAAATCTCTTAAGGACAATGAATGCCTGTGATTGATGATTGAGTAGATGGATGATGGATGGTAGGACACATTCTTCTTAACTTGAAGATTTCTAGGACGAAATCCTTTAAGGAAGGGAGAATGTAACACCCCGTATTTTTAATATAATTAAAAATGAAATATATAAAAATATGCTTATGATGGGTAAATAATGGTGATGCATAAGAAGAATTAATTAATACATGGAAGAGAAGAAAAATTAGTTCGATAACGATGTATGTAACGGAAAAGATAGTAAAATAAGGATAATTAATTTAAGAATAAGGAATTAGGTAAAATGGACATCACCATTGCGTTCCTCTCGGAAAAATACGCGAAATAGAGTCCGAGTTTCCGAAAATCGGAGTTCGTATGACCAAGATATGGCCAAAACAAGATTTCAGCAGACTTTCTGGCAAACTGACCTAGGTCGACCATAGCGTCGACACTATAGTTGACCTGCCCCCCCAGGTCGACTTTTGTGTTGACCCCCCTCTGTACAGGTTGACCTGGTCGGCCTGGGGTGGCCAAGAACCCATTTTTGAGGCCCGGGATGAGTTTTGATGGTCCGGATTGACTCTAGGGTTGATCTAATGGCCTAAATGAGTTTCCTACAACTATAAAATAACACCTAGACCTAGCCTAACTCACGCAAATCATTCTTACACCGTTATGCTGCTAAAATCTCTCTTGAGCCATGGCCGCCGTCTCCAAATTAAAGCTTAAGCGTCCAAACTCAAATCAAATCAAAGATCAATGCTTCTACAACAAATTCAAGGGGATAGATCAATGACACTGCAACTTTTTAAGACAAATTCACTTCTTAATTCATTAGCCGCTCTCTGTAAGTGCTAGTTATTTTTAGATCTAAATATTTAACTTTAATATGGGCATGAAATAAAGTGGAATTGGATCTAAGTATGTTTATCGATTCAGATCTATTCCTGTTGCTTTTTGAATCTTTAGTTTTGAGACTTGTCTACCTTTATTCTCATGACAAGTTTGTGATTTATTCAGCAGTTTCCTTGACTCGTAATGATGTGATTATCAAGTTGAAATCTTTATGTCTATCATGATGTTGTTTTCTCTCTGATCTATTTATTATACAAATTTCTACCTTCCCCTATTTATTTTCTTTTGATGAACCTTGGTCAACTTCGGACCTTGGCCTAAAATCGCGGTTCGCATACGAGATGTATACGGGGGAATAATGGGATTATTGCCTATAAGAATATGATTAATAATTGGTGACATGAAATTGGATGTTATCATTTTATTTGCAAGTTTGGGGTAGATCTGTAAATTTTGGTATAATCCTGTTATGATAAAATTTGCATAAATATTATATACATGGAATTCGACACCAATTGGATCTATGCAATGTAACATGAAATTTGGTACATATAACATGTATGTAATTTGGCATGTAAAATAAAATTATGAGTTTTGGAGCCTATGTAAATTAAATCAAAAGATTGGGCTTATGTTAATTAGGCGTGTGTAGACTTGGAAATTTGAGCATGAAAGTGATTGTAAACTTTATAATTGGCATAAACATGTATTATGAACTTGGGCAACTGGCATGTATTGAAATAAAAAGATTATAGTTTGGGATAACTACATCATGAATCATCAGATTTGGGTTTATTGGGTATGAAACTTGATACATGTAATTTTGGCTAGATCTTGACATATGTAAAAAAAGGCATGAAACTTGGTATATATGTAAACTGACTAAAATTGGGTACATATATTAGTTGGCATGTAATAGCCTTAAAAGAGGGATAAATATAAATTGAGATAAGTTGCCTTTAATGGCATAAGATAAATTGTGGTAAAATTGATATGATTTTGCATACCATTAATTGATGGACATAATTGAGTCAATTATGGACGTCGTTAAATTAGGAATTAATTGATAATTTGAATAGGGAAATAAATTCAAATTGGGTTAAAAGATTATAAGTGATAATCAATGCTTAGGACATGAGGTTGGACACATTTGTGACGTAAACCTGCCCGGAACCGCCTGGCAAATCCAGTAGTCACAAATGGTAGCCCAATGTGAGAGGTCCTAGGCCCAAATTAAAAGCGTAACAGTTGTAAAGACACGAGGTTAAACTCTTTTATGGTGTAAGACTGCCCAGACTCGCCCGGCAAATCTAGCTGCCATAAATGTCAGTCTAATGTGAGAGGTCTTTATAAGGTTACGGCCTTAATGAATTAAGAAACACTTAACCAGATAAACATGTGGTGGGACATGGGGGTTAAGTGGGTGACATGTGGGTGACATGTGGAAATACGAATAGTAATACTTAACCAACGTAACATGGTAATTAGACCAGTGGGTAGGGTTAAGTAAATAAGAACACTTAACCAATATGATATAAATGGGTGGGTTAAGTAATATGATTAAGTTAATCTGGACACTTAACCAATTTAATAAGTTGACTACGGGAGTGGGTAAGGTTAAGCAAATGTTTAACCATTATAACATGATTAAACTGGACTAGAGAGTGAGGTTAAGTTAATGAGAACACTTAACTAATACAATGGGTTAATCAAACAAGTGGTTGCGGTTAAGTAGTAACACTCAACCAACATAACAAGTGGGTGAGTTAAGTTAACTTGAATAAGTTGATAACACTTAACCATTATAATATGACTACTGGATGGGGTTAAGTTAACATGCACTTAACCGATCTGATGTGATGCGTAGTAGGGTTAAGTAACACATGGGGTTAAGTTAACAAGAAAATTCTTAACCAATGTAACCAGATAGATGAATGGGGTTAAGTTAATAAACCACACTTAACCAATCAAACATAATAAGCGAGAAAGGTAAAGTTAACTAAGATAAACTCTTAACCATGGTAACATAATGAGTAGAAGGGTTAAGTAAATATCGGGTTGGTGGGTAATATTAGTAAATATAGGCCCACATACACTTAACCATTAAATACACATGCTTGAATCAGTAGCAGGGTTAAGTACACATCAGGGTTGGAGGGTAATATCAGAGAGTATATGCCCACAGACTTAACCATTAGAAAAACCTAGTAACGGGGACCCATTTCAGCCGTAACCCACATTAGGTATCAACGGAACCCTGAGCTAGGCAGGGTGGGGCACGATTACTGGGCTGATTACAAGAGGTCAAATTAGCGGCGGTTGGTGCAGCAGTGCAGGTTCTAACGGAGTGGGGGTGTGCACACACTTCGGCGCAGAAAATTTAGCCACTGGGCATCAGTAGGTATAAAGCTGTGCATCTTGATTGTGTCAGGGTTGCCACCATGGGACCTGATACACCCCATGGTGGGACCAGCACAGGTATCTACAAGTAGGGGGGCGCGTGACACAAACGAGAACTAGGTCAAGTAGGGAGCCGATCGATAAGGTAGTAAGGGTGCATCGAATATATACATGGCCATTGGGGTGATCGAGGTGGAATCCTCAAAATCGATGTACACCTGAAGGCTACCATAATTGCGAGGATTGGGATCACGTTGTAATTATTATATAACACGGGCTACTAGTTGGGACACTAGTAGGGGGTACGGATCCTTGTTACACAGGACACTAGTTGGGATACTAGTAGGAGTACAGATCATTCCATGTAAGACACTTATGAGGATGCTAGTTAGGTGGTGCAGAGCAAATAGATATCGTTTTAATGGTAAAGCTTAGAAACCTTGCGATGTTACTCTTGATAGAAACCATGCGGTGGGATACTTAATAGGAATTATGGGATGTTATACTTGTTTCATCGTGCCCGAAGTTTATCTTGTCACCTTAGTTTATCTTGTTATCATAGTTTATCTTGTTATCTTAGTTTATCTTGCCTACCTTGTCATCATGCTTATGTTTACTTTCAGTTTATTCATGCCATGTTATCTTTACTCATTTTTATGCTTAAATTCACTAGGACTTACTCAGTCTTTATGACTGACCCGTTTTGTTTCGCCTCTTTTTCTTTCGTTTCCCCCCCCCTAGGTTCACAGGGTGGGAATACAGCTTAGTTCGGATCTTACCAAGCTCCAAGACTCTTTCATGTATGGCTTGGATTTCTCTTGCCTATGGCTTGCTTTGATTTATTGGGGAATACTGCAGTTTGTTTTTATGCTTCTTTGTTTTTGAGCAAGACAGATATTTTAACTATGAAATTGGGTATTGGAAGTTGATGGGATTTTCTTGTAAACATAGGCTTTTCTCGTTAACATTTATATTTAATAAATGATTTGAAGTACTCCCACTTTATTTTCCGCTGTTTTATATATGTCTGTCTTGTAATATTTCTGCTCTAGTACCCATAATACTCCATTGAAGTTAAGGCATTCTCTTTGTGAGTGACCTTAACAGATGTGGGTTGTTACACCACTGGTGGCGGCGGATTGGGTCAGGGCGGTGGAGTTTTGGGGCGGGGGGACTTGGGCGTGCGAGTTGGGTTGGAGAAGGAGGAGAGGGGGTCCGGCTATCGAAGTAGAGGCGGAGGGCGTCGGCTCCGGCGGTGTAGACTTGCTGGCGCGGTGGCGATTAGGAGGGGGGCTAGGGTTCTAGCGGGTTTTTTTATTTCTTTTTAAAAATCGGGTTTTGAACGTATATGGTGGGAGGAGGAGAGATAAAGGGGAGGGGCTTTATTATTTAATTAATTTATTTATTCCTTATAAGTTGACTTTTCTAACGAACCCCAAACCGAGCCCAACGACTGTCGCCCCTAGCTAATTACCCCCACTCCGAACACAATGGGAATGTTTCGTAGGCCAATTCGATCGTTACAATCAGTTTTCATTAGATTTAAAATATAAATCAGTATATATTCAATTTAAATGCACATTTCAAATTATCGGGGCCACATATGAATTCTAAAAATTCCAGAATTTTTTTTCTAGCTTCGTATTGTCGATACGGTCCTAAAAAAACTAATTTCGTCGAATTCTGAAACCGTTTGAAAAATGGCCATTTTCCAGTCGATTAAAATCAACTGAAACTGGTCAAACGCGTTTTCCTTCGCCACGCTTACCTATTGAATCGAAAAATTATGAAAATTGGAATCTAGCAGTAACTTGACATCACGGATCCAACAAAAGTGGTTTCGTCGAAATCCGAGGTCATTTGCAAAATTCTCATTTTTAAGGGCCTGAATTCAACAGCGACTATTCAGAATTTTCAACTGGACATATCTTTTGATTCCCGCTATGAAATTTCGATTTTTCGGATTCGTTGGAAATATATTATCAACTAGATTCCAATATTTTTGGTTTCACAAAAATCCGGCTTATTTTGAATCCTGTACATCCATTTGAAGTTTGAAATCGAATTATCGAACAACCGCGCCATTTTCAATTCCTTTTATATATATAAATAATTATTTATATTCTAACGAAGATCTATATAATATATACGTTCGAATTCTATTCAAAATAAATTTTTAGTCGTTTTTATTTAAAATGATTCATTTTAAATAATCAAAATTCGCTAAAATTGCCAAAATAAAATTTTTAAATTAGCCCAGATTTCCGGGTTGTTACAGTTGATGTGAAAATTTGGTGAATATCATGAATGGTTGATTTGAAATGATTGATTGTGGTTGAAATCCCAATAGGATTAGTATATGGGAAAATTCATCTGCATACGAACTAGATATTGAAAATCCCCATTGTCAAAAGTTGCGAGGCTTTAAGGTAGAGCGAGGACCCGTACTAGGGACGGTGCCGGTTTTAACTACCCTGCCGTTATTCTGCCGAAATTTTCTGAAATATTCCTGTGTTTGATTTATATTCATGTGTTGAAATTAAATTCATGTTTTGAATAAAATTCATGTGTTGAATAAAATTCATGTGTTGAAATAAAATTCATGTGTTGAAATAAAATTCATGTGTTGAATAAAAATTCATGTGATGAATGAAGTTTATGTATTTAATAAATTCTTTGAAAGATAAAAATAACATTTTTATCATATATATAGACTATATAAAATATTAATGTTTTAAATAAATTGTTTTAACACCAAAAATAACATTTTTATCATATATATAGACTATATAAAATATTAATGTTTTAAATAAATTGTTTTAACACCAAAAATAACATTTTTACCCTATGTATGAACTATACAAAATAACCGTGTTTTGAAATAAATTGTTTTACAATAAGAATTACATTTTTATGATATATATGAACTGTAAAAAATAGCGATGTGTTAAAATAAATAGCTGTTGGATAAAAATATTGTTTTTATCAAACGTGTGAAATGAATATGGTTTTAGAATCGAAGAATGAATTATAAATATATATATATAATTAAAATAAATCGAATAACAAAACTGCAGTTCGTGTTTTGAAACCGTGAATTCAAATGATTAGTGCGGGAGATCCGACCATCGGATTTTCCCGAAACCGAAACCGTTGGGTTCGCTTCGGAAAACTCTTTCCAACGACCCCAACTTTGTAAAGATCCAACAGTTGGATTGTATGGAATGTTTAATTCAAATCTGAAGAAAAACAGCGCCAGAATCGATTATATTTATATCTATAAAAATATAATTAAATTAAATCGAATAACGACGCTGCAGTTCGTATTTTGAAATCGTAGCTCCAAACGATTGTACCGAGAGATCAGACCGTTGGATTTTCCCAAAACTAAAACTTGGATTCGTTTTGAAAAGATCTTTCTCATGATATAAAATTTGTGAAGATTCAACAGTTAGATTTTCAGATATGTGTAAATCAAATCTGAAGAAAAACAGCGCCATGGCCGCGTTATGGCCTAAAGCGTCGTTTGAATGAATTAGGTATTTTTAAACAAATAAAAATAGCGATAAATCATTATAAAATATTATAAACATTATGAAATGGAAATAAACTGAATTTTCCCAGTTCATTGGATATTTGATGGTTGAATGTGTTTGGAGTGAAAATTACATTTAAGAACAGAATTATTGATGTCGAATAATTTAACCATTGAAATGAATTGATTTAAATTCTAAATATACATGAATTATTTGAAAAGGCCGAGTTAAATCTCATCTCAAATAATTGATCGGCGATAAGAAGTTGATGATGAAGACGGTGGTTGAAGACCGGAGATCCTCACCTCGGTTGGATGATAACTGATGTCTTGATTGGGAGGCATCCCAAAATATAGATAATAAGTGGTGATCGTCCAGACGTACTTGAAGATCGATGGATATGCGAGGTATAAGGTGCCTCCGATTTCGTTCAAACCCAGAACGAACTCGTAAATGGACTGTGTGTCTGACACTGGATTTTGTTCTGTGCTGATTGATCTCTATTAAATATATATCTGTTTGGTGGTGGAGAATTTATTCTCTTGCTTAACGCCCTTCTCTGAGACGTACGAGCTCAGAGGTTATATATCGATAGAAATCAGTCGCATGGAGTGAATTGCCTGTGTGGCATGCCTAAGTGGCAGATGATCAAGGCTTCTGTTGAAAAGCAAAGTCTTGTAGTTGATGATAAAGGCACAGCCTATGTGGCATAGCTTTTTGTATAACGTTGATTTGTGAGCCTCACACCCCGGTATGAACCAGAAATAGGAGAGGACATTAGGGAGGGCATGCGTTTCCTTCTAGCTAGGGTGGTGACAGTGACCTACCAGCCCTGACATTTATATTATTTTCACCTGTGTGGTTGTTGCTTTTGCAAGGCGCCTCGGATATATCGGTGACTATGTGGAGCCGATGGAGTCATTTGCCTCATTTATGCCCCAAAGGGCGGGGAAACGCAGTTTTCAGGCATAATAATCCACATCGATGGACCGACCCTGATGATCCAAGGCTTGCCTGCGCGCTTGCCTGAGACGTGGGATAGATTGTCTGGAATTCGGTAAGCACTATCTTTTGATTTGGTTTATGATAGAAATCCAAATTCCAAATACGACACCGTGAGGTTTTGATTGTATAAATATATATGGCGACATCATATATGGTACCCATGTCATCTATGATTGATAGTTATAATGAAATTGTTTTTGAAACATATAAACACTAGTAATAATATCAAATGATTTGTTTTGCTTGTATCAAGCATATTTTGGCCATTACAAGGTAAAACTCTATCCTCTAGTTTGCGTTGCATTGTGTGATGGGAACTGGGTCTTATAATGGCTTCATTATTATTAAAATACGATGTTTAAAAGATTTACTTGTTTTAAGCACTGGCAATCCAATGGAGTAAACCCGTTCTGTGAAAGTGGCGTGGTCCTATGATTGGCCATATTATAAAATATGTTAAGAAGATTTATCATACCAGTCCCATGACTGACTTGTAGTTTGTTTCAATTGCAATCTCGGGTGCCTCTATTTCTACAAGGGCAGCCTTGTATTCAGGTTCTAGAAGGCTGTTTCTGGATACCTGGAGCTGAAGATGGATTCTATCATTTATCTCTTTTTATGTTGTTCAGCTCCTATTGTACATACTATGTTTTGTTTTCCGCTGTAGACATTTATGTATAACTGAACTGTATTTTGTACTACGTATGATCCAGTATATTGTGTAACTCTGATGATTATGTTTATCCAGTGTATTCTATTATACATTATATGGTGTATTTATTTATTTCTGTTCTTCTATTATCTGTTTATGTGTTATATTCCAAAGATTACCCTGCCACTGTCATACGGGGTTTGGGGTCGTCACAACGTGGTATTAGAGCTTTGGTTAAGCTTAGTTCTGGAATATAACATATTAACGAACTCGTCAGAAATAGAACCAGTAGTGTTCTAGATGAGTAGCTCATTACAGATAGGATCAGTAAGGTGCTAGTATGAGTAAAGAAGAATGAAATACACCTCGATAGACACATTTACATTAACGTATATGTCTCTATACTTTAAAATACCTTCTCTATTGGCCTAACCCTTTGTCTGCTATTTGCAGGCATTGAAAAATGAGAGGCAGAAGTAGAAGAGGTACGGCAGAACCAGATATTGAGGATCTATTAATTAATTATCGAAACATGGGCGGAGTACTATTCTCGCGCAATGAATCTATTTTTCAAACTCAAGCCTAGATACGCTCTGCTGAGAAAATTTTTGAAGGTTCAAAGCTGAGAGATGATCAGAAAATATTACTGGCATCTTGGGCACTCAAAGACGAAGCTTTGTTCTGGTGGGATTCGATTATTAAGGATAATCCAAAAGGTAATATTACCTGGGATAGATTTAAAGAGATTTTCAGTGAAAGGTTTATTCCTCCAAAAGCAACTGAGCGATTAGTTGATGAATTATGTTATCTGATACAAGGAGATATGACCATTCCAGAATATCATAAGAGATTCAATGAACTTTCTCATTTTGCCCCGTATCTAATTCAAATTCCGAAGAGAAAGAATCTGAGGTTTATTAATGGGCTTCAAAGGAAGTACCAACGTAGTGTAAAGGGGCATGTGAAGCTTCCTTTTTCTGAAATGATATACATGTCTTATCAGTATGAAGATCTCCATATGAAAGGTCTTTTGAACGACGAAGAGGAAGTCAGTTCTAGTAACAAAGGGGAATCTGAGATTGATAGTCCTGAGGCCAGTGCGATGCCTGAGGGCAATAAGAAGCCCAAAGCCAAGAGGAAAAGGGTTAAATCTGAGAAAGAACCAGTAACGACTGCCATATGCAATAACTGCCATAAGCAAGGGCATTTGCGAGGAAATTGCAGATCTTTAAAGAAATGAAAGGAGAATGAATTTAAATCTAAGAACAAGTTTGAAGTGATCCGAGAGTGCAATCTTTGTCATCAGGCTGGTCATATAAAATGAGACTGCTGGCTGTTGAAAGCGGCCAAAGTGGCTTAAGTATATTAAGTGGGAGAAACTTCTTAACCCAAAACTAGTCAGGGAAGGCCAGATGTTTTAGAAGGCACACTTACTGTCAAAACTATCCCAGTTAAGGTACTGTTTGATACAGGCACGTCACGAAGGTTCATTGCAAATGTGGTTAAAAACTGGATTTGAATTTGAGAAAGCTCAAAACACCCATGATCGTCCATAATCCGGTAGGGGGTTCCCTCGATCTTAGTTGGGTTTGTGGGGTTCCCGTTTCTTTTTCCTGTTATTGATTCCCTACTATGGCAGTCATCATGAATTTTACAGAATTTGATCTTATTCTGGGGATGGATTGGTTTACCAAATATGTAGCTGAGGTTAAATGCGCTGACAGAGTCATAAGGGCGAAGATTAAATCAGGCAGTTATATAGCCATACCATGTGAAGGTCCGAATTCTAATAGAAAAGACTTTTGGTCAGCTCTTGATGTTTCTCCTTCTCAAATAGAAAATATCTCTGTAGTCACATAGAATATTCCGGACATCATAAAAGATATTCCTGTCGTCAAGAATTATGCGTATGTGTTCGAAGAAGTTGTTAGCTTACCTACGAAGAGAGAAATTGATTTCAAGATTTTTTTTTTTATTCCGAATGCAAGGCCAGTAGTGCACGCTATTCGGAGAATGACTCTAAAGGAGAAAGAAGAATTAGACAATCAAATTCGACAGCTTATATGGAAGGGTCTGATCAGGCCTAGTTTCCCTAATTGGGGAGCAGTAGTGGTGTTTGTCCCAAAGTCAGACGGTACTCTTCGACTATGTGTGGATTATCGTGACTTGAATAAACAAACATTAAAGAACAAATATCCATTGCCGCGAATTGATGATTTGTTGGATCGATTGAATGGCGCACAAGTGTTCTCAAGGATGGACCTAGCTACAGGCTTCCATCAGCTTCGTATTGCCGAAGAGAGTGTTCCCATGACAGCATTCAGAGGTCCCGATTTGTTCTATGAGTGGTAAGTAATGCTGTTCGGGTTATGTAACGCTCCTGCCTATTTTATGGATTTAATGAATCGAGTATTCTGCGATGTCTTGAATAAATTTGTACTGATTCTCAAGGATGGACCTAGCTACAGGCTTCCATCAGCTTCGTATTGCCGAAGAGTGTGTTCTCATGACAGCATTCAGAGGTCCCGATTTGTTCTATGAGTGGTTAGTAATGTCGTCCGGCTTATGTAACGCTCCAGCCTATTTTGTGGATTTAATGAATCGAGTATTCCGCGATGTCTTGAATAAATTTGTACTGGTTTTCATCGATGACACATTGATCTTCTCTAAATTAGAGAGCGAACATGCAAAACATTTGGAATAAGTGTTAGAAATTCTCAGAAAGAATGTCTTGAAGGACAAACTTTCCAAATGTATATTCTAGCAAGAAGAAGTCAAGTTTCTTGGCCACGTTGTACCAGAAGAGGTAATTTCTGTGGATCCCAGTAAAATCATCGCTATTCAAGATTGGAAGCAGCCGAGTACTCCCACAGAAGTCCAAAGTTTTCTTGGATTGGCTAGCTATTATCGGAAGTTCGTTAAAGATTTTTCGAAGATATCTAGTTCCTTAACAAAGCTTACAAAGAAGCACGCAAGATTCAAGTGGACTCCTGAATGTGAGGAGGCTTTTCAGAAGCTAAAATTAAGATTAACAACTACTCCAGTGTTAACGATTATCGATGGCAATCAAGACTTGAAAGTTTGGACAGATGCCTCTAGAGAAGGCCTTGGTGCAGTATTAATGCAAAGAGGCCAAATGGTTGCTTATGCTAGCCGACAACTGAAACCACATGAGAAAAATTACGTTACTCATGATCTTGAGTTGTTAGCCATCGCATTTGCTTTAAAAATCTGGAGGCACTATCTTTTGGGTGAGAAATTCGAACTGTATACGGATCATCAGTCGCTAAAGTATATGTTCACCTAGAAAGACTTGAATGTGAGGCAACAGCATTGGCTATAATTTCTTGCAGCATACGATTTTGACATTTTGTACACTCCAGGGAAAGCCAATGTTGTGAATGATGCGCTAAGTAGAAAGAATGTAATAATCGCCAGTTTTATTATTACGACTTCATTGATTGATAAAATATCTACTCTTCAGAAGGACGATCACTTCATCCAGAGGATCAGAGAAAGAATATAGAAAGGCGAACCCTTGAGCTTCCGGATTGATAACCAAGGGGTTCTAAGGCTAAAAGATCGAATTTGTGTTCCTAACATTTCTGAGCTCCAGAGGGAATTACTGGATGAGTGCCACAAGTCAAAGCTTAGTATCTATCCAGGAGTGAGCAAAATGTATAATGATATTAAGGGTACATTCTGGTGGAGATCGATGAAAAGAGACATTTCTTTATATGTTAGCAGGTGATCTACTTGCCAACTAGTCAAAAACGATCAACAGAAACTTGCCGAATTGTTGCAACTGCTGGACATTCCAGGTTGGAAGTAGGAACATATTTCCATGGAATTCATAGATGGTTTGCCCAGAACCAAGAAGGGAAATGATAGTATTTGGGTGATCGTAGATCGCTTAACGAAGACCGCCCATTTTATACTTGTCAGATCCAATAGAACCGCTCAAAGTTTAGCATAGATTTATTTCAAAGAAATTGTTAAGCTACATGGAGTACAGATCAGTATAGTTAGTGATAGAAATCCAATATTTACAAGCAAATTCTGGGAGGCATTTCAAGTAGAACTGGTGACAAAGCTGAATCTAAGCACCGCCTATCATCCTCAGACAGTTGGTCAGACTGAGATGGTGAATCGTATTCTAGAAGATTTATTGCAGGCTTGTGTCCTTGATTTTGGTGGATCACGGAAAGACCATTTGCATTTGGTTGAGTTCTCATATAAAAACAGCTACCAAGCGAGCCTGACAATGTCACCATTCAAAGCATTGTATAGTAGACCGTGCCGATCTCCTTCTTGTTGGGTAGAACCTTGTAATAGACTTGTATTGGGACCAGATATGATTCGCGAAGCTGCAGATAAAGTCGATTTCACTAAGAAACGATTGCTAGCGGCTCAAAGCCGACAGAAGAGCTATGCAGACTCGAGAAGGAGGGATTTAGCATTTTCTGTTGGTGACTATGTGTATCTAAGGGTTTTTCCGATGAGAGGAGTAATTCGGTTTGGTAAAACCGGGAAATTGGCGCCCAAGTTCATTGGTCCGTTTCCTATTCTGGAATGGATTGGAACTCTTACTTATAGGGTTCAATTTCTAGATTGGTTGCCTGGAGTACATAATGTGTTTCAAGTATCTCAACTTCGAAAGCATGTTCATGATCTAGACTTGATCGTGGAAGAAGCATCACAATGGGATATAGAAGTTACTCCAGAATTGGCGGTGAGAAGAGAGCCGCTAAACATTATTAGCAAAGAAACCAAAGAACTAAGAAACAAGAAGGTTCACTTAGTCAAAGTGCAATGGAGTGGAGATCCGCGAGATTGTACTTGGGAAACTGAAGAGCGCATTAAGAAAGCCTATCCTAAGTGCAAGGTGGATATCTCTGAATGACTCTGGTGCAACGTACATTTACCATACTTTGCATTTCCATTTTTTTTCTCTACTTTGTTGTTGTTTTCTTTTCATGGATGATTAATTTTTAATTATATGGTCTAGTAATTTTAAAAGAGTATATGAATTAATTAGTATATTTTTGGAAAAGTTAAAAAACAAATTTATTGTTGTTTGTGTTGTGTGATTGTGAATTTGATTAACCAAATTATTAGAACGATAGTTAATTTAATCAATAAGAGAATGATGGTAAACTTATGCAATTAAATCAAGTATTGAACTGACTTAAAAATAGATAGAAATATATACAAGTGCATTATGTATGTTTGAACAGGTAAATGGATAAGCTATTGAGTAAAGAATTTATTTGCGTGCCTAACAAATAGGTAAACCTTAATAAGTTGGATGCGCAATTTTATTATTATATCAACTCCTGTAAATGCCATTGGATGCGGAGTGCTGGTTGTTCTGTGTGTAATAATAAATGTCGCCATAGGATAGTAACAATTAATTTTGAACTACACTACATGGCATACTTCGTCATATACCACATAAGCATTTAGAGCTTGTGTGACGAGGTTGAAGATTTACCATACGAGCGAGAGGCCGATGACTATATATTACAGGTTGAACTGATGACTGATATGGACTATATAAAATGAAACAGTAAATTGCAAGATTAATAAAAAAACCCACACAGGTCTGGAGATGACAATAAACACGTCTCTCTGGTCATTAAGGCACAAAAACAATTTATATGGTGACGAGAATTTATTCTCTGGAGTAATGATCTATACATACTCTCCTGTGGATACCAGAATACATCACTATAAATATGTGCATGCTTATTAGGATTTATTGGGTACCTAATACGGCCCAATAAATTTTCAAACCCCTCCCCGTACAAAGGAGGTTATGGCGAATTTTTTTGAAAATTTAGGGTGTTAGCCAAATTTTTGAGGAATTAGAAAATGCTTAGAAACTGAAAAGTTGGAGAATGGAAGCCAGAACGAAAGTTTAGTTGGTTAGTTAGACAACTTTCGACTTCGTTCCTTTTCGGGGATGAAAAGTTTTAAGTGGGGGAGAATGTAACAACCCGGAAAATCTGAACCAGTTTAAAAATTTTAATTTGGCTATTTTAGTGGATTTTAAATATTTAAAATAAATTATTTTGAATAATAACGATGAAAAATATGTTTGAGTCGATGTTTGAAAATAAGTATATTTATTTTAAATTATAAACAAGGCCTGAAATGGCACGGTAGTTTCAAAATTGGAATTCAAACTTTGACTAACTGTACCGAGTGCAAAGTAAAACGGATTTTAGTGAAACCAAAAATATTTAAATCTGTTTATGAATATCTTTCTAACGAATCTGAAAAATCGAAGTTTCGTAGCGGGAGTCAAAATTTATGGCCAAAGGAATTTTCAGAAAGGTCGCTATAGAATTTATGTAGCCCGTGAAAATACACATTTTGCAAACGACGTCAGAATTCGACAAAACCACTTTTGTTGAATCCGAGATGTCAAATTATTGCTAGGTTTCAAATTCCATAATTTTTGAAGTTAATATGTGAGCGTGGCAAAGGAAAATGTGTTTGGTTGATTTCTGTTAAAATGAATCGATCAGAAAAGGGCCATTTTTCAAATGGTCTCAGAATTCGACGAAACTAGTTTTGTTGGGACTGTATCGTCAAAACATAGCTATATTAATTTTTCGGGAATTTTTAGTATCAATATGTGGCCCCGGCCAATTGAAATGTACGTTCAAATCAAATATTGAATGTTTTATATTTTAATTTGAAGGAAAACTTACTGAAACAGTCGAATAGGCCTACTAAACATATCCCATTGTGTTCGGAATGGGGGTATTTAGCAAGGGACGATAGTCATTGGGTTTGGATTGGAGTTCGTGTATAGAAGGGGGTATTTTGGGATTTAAATAAATTAAAAATTAAAATATAATATATAGGCCAATCAGAACATGGCGTTGACTTCTTCATTCTCGCTCCAGGCCAGTAACTCCATATCGTGAACGGCGGTTTTTCTTCCAACCATCTCTCCTTATTATCTCTTGATCCGCGCAATAAAAACATATGACCCTTTACAGAATTTGGTAGATCTGAAGCTCCTCTACAAATCCATACCACTCTCGAATTTTATCGTTGAGTGTTTGTGAGGAATCGATCCCCCAAAGTCCGACCGCTCCTACCCAGATTCAGCCACCGTGCCAGCTTCGAGTTCAGAGCAGTGGGTCCCTCTGGAGGCTCCTCTCCAAGCTCTGCGCGGTGGTGTCGTCCGATTCCAACCTCGTGCTTCGGATTCGAAGAAAAATCATATCTTTTTCATGTGTGGTTGATCTAATAAAAATCATATGTTTTTCATGTGTGGTCGAAATCCAGTGAAAGAAGAGACACAGGGACCATGTGGACGTCTTCTACATTTTAGAAGAGACCAGATATTTTTTTGAGCTGTCTACTATTTTTGGAGGAGTGGAACCCAATGTGAGATTTTTGAATTATAAACGATATGGAAACAACGATGTATAAATCATATAGTCGATGTATGAGTTATATAGGCGTTGTACACCTCATGTATAAGAGTTTTATAAGTTGTATGTTCGATGTATAAGTTATATGTGCATTGTAAAATGATATATGTATTGAAATAAATTGAAATGATATTGAAATGAAATCGAAATATAGTTATATACGTATATCTATATATATACTCCCCTCGTCCATAGACCTTGGAAATATATATTGGTTGTGATATTGTTTGGATTATTGGTTGATGTGAAAATTTGGTGAATATCATGAATGGTTAATTTGAAATGATTGATTTTGGTTGAAATCCCAATAGGATTAGTATATGGGAAAATTCATCTGCATACGAACTAGATATTGAAAATCCCCATTGTCAAAAGCTGCGAGGCTTTAAGGTAGAGCGAGGAGCCGTACTAGGGACGGTGTCGGTTTTAACTACCCTGTCGTTATGCTGCCGAAATTTTCTGAAATATTTCTGTGTTTGATTTATATTCATGTGTTGAAATTAAATTCATGTGTTGAATAAAATTCATGAGTTGAATAAAATTCATGTGTTGAAATAAAATTCATGTGTTGAATGAAGTTTATCTATTTAATAAATTCTTTGAAAGATAAAAATAACATTTTTATCATATATATAGACTATATAAAATATTAATGTTTTAAATAAATTGCTTTAACACCAAAAATAACATTTTTATCATATATATAGACTATATAAAATATTAATGTTTTAAATAAATTGTTTTAACACCAAAAATAACATTTTTACCCTATGTATGAACTACATAAAATAACCGTGTTTTGAAATAAATTGTTTTACAATAAGAATCACATTTTTATGATATATATGAACTATTAAAAATAGCGATGTGTTGAAATAAATAGCTGTTGGATAAAAATATCGTTTTTATCAAATGTGTGAAATAAATATGGTTTTAGAATCAAAGAATGAATTATATATATATATATATATATATAATTAAAATAAATCGAATAACGAAACTGCAGTTCGTGTTTTGAAACCGTGAATTCAAACAATTAGTTCGGGAGATCCGACCATCGGATTTTCCCGAAACCGAAACTGTTTGGTTCGCTTTAGAAATATCTTTCCAACAACACCAACTTTGTAAAGAACCAATGGTTGGATTGTCTTGAATGTTTAATTCAAATCTGAAGGAAAACAGCACCAGAATCGATTATATTTATGTGTGTATATATATATATATATATATATATATATATATATAATTAAATTAAATCGAATAACAAAGCTGCAGTTCGTACTTTGAAATCGTAACTCCAAATGATTGTACCAGGAGATCCGACCATCGGATTTTCTCAAAACTGGAACCGTTGGATTTGTTTTGAAAAGATCTTCCTGATGATATAAAACTTGTGAAGATCCAATGGTTAGTTTTTCAGATATGTGTAAAACAAATCTAAAAAAACAGCGCCACGGCCGCGTTTTGGCTTGAAGCGTCGTTTGAATGAATTGGCTATTTTTAAATGAATAAAAATAGACATAAATCGTTATAAAATATTATAAATGATATGGAATGGAAATAAACCGAATTTTCCCGGTTTATTGGATATTTGATGGTTGAATGTGTTCTGCGTAAAAATTACATTTAAGAATAGAATTATTGATGTAGAATAATTTAGCCATTGAAATGAATTGATTTAAATTGTAAATGTACGTTAATTATTGGAAAAGGCCGAGTTAAATCTCATTTCAAATAATTGATCGGCAATAAGAAGTCAATGATGAAGATAGTGGTTGACGACCGGAGATCTTCATCTCGGTTGGATGATAACTGATGTCTTGATTGGGAGGCATCCCAAAATACAGATAATAAGTGGTGATCGTCTAGACGTACTTGGAGATCGATGGATATGCGAGGTATAAGGTGCCTCTAGTTTCGTTCAGACCCAGAACGGACTCGTGAATGGACTGTGTGTCCGACATTGGATTTTGTTATGTGCTAATTAATCTCTATTAAATATATATCTGTTTGGCGGCGGAGAATTTATTCTCTTGCTTAACGCCCTTCTCTGAGACGTATGAGCTTAGAGGTTATATATTGATAGAAATTAGTCGCATGGAGTGAATTTCTGTGTGGCATGCCTAAGTGGCAGATGATCAGGGCTTTTGTTGAAAAGCAAAGTCTTGTGGTTGATGATCAAAGCACAGCCTGTGTGGCATAGCCTTGTGTATAACGTTGATTCGTGAGCCTCACACCCTGGTATGAACCAGAAACGGGAGAGGACATCAGGGAGGGCATGCGTTTCCTTTTAGCTAGGGTGGTGTCAGTGACCTACTGGCCCTGACATTTATATTATTTTCACTTGTGTGGTTGTTGCTTTTGCGAGGCGCCTCGGATATATCGGTGACTATGTGGAGCCAATGGAGTCATTTGGCTCATTTACGCCCCCAAAGGGTAGGGAAGCGCAATTTTCAGGCATAATAATCCACATCGGTGGACTGGCCCTGACGATCCAAGGCTTGCCTGCGCGCTTGCCTGAGACATGAGCTAGATTGTCTAAAATAAGGTAAGGACTATCTTTTGCCTTAGTTCATGACGGAAATCCAACTTCCAAATACGACACCGTGCGGTTTTGATTGTATACCTATATATGGCAACATGATTTATGGTACCTATGCCGTCTTTGATTAATAGTTATGATTGAAATTGTTTTTGAAACATATAAACACTAGTAATAATATCAAATGATTTGTTTTGCTCATATCAAGCATATTTTGGCCATTATAAGGTAAAATTCTATCCTCCGGTTTGCGTTGCATTGTGTGATGGAAACTGAGTCTTATAATGGCTTCACTTTTATAAAAAGCATTGCAATGTTTAAAAGATTTACTTGTTTTAAGCACTGGCAATCCAATGGAGTAAACCCGTTCCGTGAAAATGGCGTGGTCCTGTGATTGGCCATATTATAAAATATGTTAAGTAGATTTCTCATACCAGTCCCATGACTAACTTGTAGTTTGTTTCACTTGCAAACTCGGGTGCCCCTATTTCTACACGGGCAGCCTTGTATTCAGGTTTTAGCAGGCTGTTTCTGGATACCTGGAGCTGAAGATGGATTTTATCATTTATCTCTTTTTACGCTGTTCATCTCCTATTGTACATATTATGTTTTATTTTCCACTGTAGACATTTATGTGTAGCTGAACTGTATTTTGTACTAAGTATGATCCTGTATACTGTGTAACTCTGATGATTATGTTTATCCAGCGTATTCTATTGTACATTATCTGGTGTATTTATTTATTTCCGTTTTGCTTTTATCTGTTTACGTGTTATATTCCAAAGATTTCCCCTTCCACTGTCGTACGGGGTTTGGGGTCGTCACACGTTATTTCTGTTAGGTACCAGTTCTGTTTGGGTTAAAGCCCGTTACTCGTGTACACCTAAAACTACCATTATGTTTCTGTTGGGATCATCCTGTTTTTGTTAAGCAATTGGGGAATATGTAATCCTATTACATATCTGTTATACTAGTATTTGTGCAAAGCAAGGAAAGTATTAAGAAGCACTACCTATTTTATCTTGTTGTCCTGTTTACCTTGTTATGACTTCCATTTATGTATTGATCTCTCTTATCCACTTTGTATGCCTATCATGTTACTTTTATATATTTATGGGCTAAAAGTAACTAGACTCGCCAGACTTTATGTCTGACCCTTTTCGTTTCCCCTCCTTTCTTCCATTCCCTTCCCCCTAGGTTCTCAGGGAGGAAACACACAAGCTTGATCGTGATTCTTCTTATTTTACTGGAGCTGCTTATATGTATGGATCAAGCTCCTATCCTTGTTGATATGGCCATATTTTGTTCTTGGGGAATTTTCTTTCTTTTATGTACTCTGATATTTCTGAAGTACAAGACAGTGGTTTTTAAGTTGTAATGGGTTTTTATATTATAGACAAACGATGCTTTGGACCATGGTATTTTGATGATTGATAAATTTGTTTATTTCCGCTGCAATTTTTTTATATCTGTCTTGTAATATTCTGTGTCTGTTTACCTAAACGCTTCACGAAACTTAATGCATTCCCTTTGTGAGTGACATTAACGAATGCGGGGTGTTAAACTTGGTATCAGAGCTGAAGGTTACCAGATTAGATAAATGTTTTTGAAAATTATTTTTTAAAAAGGTTACAAAAGAAAGTATTTTCGAAAAGAAAAGTCTGTTTTGAAAATATTCCCCCAATAAGCCATATGTAATATCCTTCGGTCCTTTATCTAAATTTCTTCCTTTTTCTTTTTTTCAGCATGTTTGGGGAACAATACATTCCTAATATCCTAGAAGGCGTCACAATACCTGGATGGTTCCTTAGGTATTTGGAGGCCATGGTGCCTGTCGAAGGCCAAAGAGACGTTCCTCCCCCAGATGCGCTAATCATTCCTCCTCCTCCCCCTCCAAGAGCAGATAACTTCGCCAAGATCTGCAAAGACTTCCGTGCTATGGGAGGGAAGCCATTCCATGAGAATGAGACATTAATTGAAGCTCGAAATTGGCTCAAGGAGACCGAGGACTTGTTCATAATCTTTGAAGTAGAGGATAGGAGGAAGATTTAGTTAGCTGCTCGGCTATTAAAGGACGAACCCTCATTTTGGTGGGAAGTCACCCAAGCTGGACATCCGGTGGATACTTAGGAAGATTTTAGGCAAAGATTTGAAATGAAATTTCTTTCCCAAGCCGAGAAAAGCATGCAGATGGAAAGTTTCTTAGCACTCAAACAAGGAAACTGGGCGGTGAAAGAATATGTGAACAAATTCAACCAACTAGCAAGGTTTGGGTTACCGCACAAAAAGGATTTGTGGTTTGCTAAAGGGCTGAATGAACCCCTTCTTGGGTATGCCATGTCCTATATCCCAATGGGAGCAACTTTTGAAAAAATTGTGTATATGGCCCTAATGCATGAGGATGACAAGGGAGAAGAGAAGGAAGTAAAGGAAGAGGATGCAAAGCAAAATGAGAAGGTATGGCCCAAGAAGGGACAACAGCAGAAGAAAGGCGAAAATAATGACAAGATTAAAGATAAGAGGAAGTGCCATAGTTATGGGCAAAAGGGTCACTTAGCCAAGGACTGCAAGAAAAGGAAGAATGCATGCTTCGCTTGTGGAGAGGACGGTCATCTTATTAAGTATTGCCCGAAGAAACAGGGACAAGGTCAAAGGGCAGAACTTCTGGAGGGCAGGTGCATCCTCTCATGATCAGTTTTCGTAGAAAGTTTAGTTTCTATTTCAAATCATCCAGTTAGGACACATTTTAATTCTAGCGCTTCACACTCATTTATATCTAGTTTTGTTGTTGAATCTCTGCACTTAGTTACTAGTATGTTAGTGGATCTCGTAGTTGTCTCAAACCCCATTGGTGATTCGACTCATTTATCTTTGATTTGTAGGGGTTTGATAATATCAGTGTTAGGCGTCAAATTTGAATGCGACGCATATGTACTCTAGTTTATGGGCATTGGGTTAATTCTAGGGATAGGTTGGTTTACTACATATGGTGCCATTCTGGGTGGTGAGAGGAGGGTCGTTAAGTACCCTCGAAATTTCTTGTGACCCACAAGGGTCTGTCATGCTTAGTTTCCTAGAGTCTCTTGAGGCATCTATCGATGATCTCTGATCGACACTAGTAGTCCGTGAGTATACTGATGTCTTAGACGAGGTTCAGGGATTACCCCCGAGACACGAGATTGATTTCCGTATATACCTGGTGGACAATGCAAAGCCAGTTGCATTACCTGTGCACCATATGGCTCCTAAAAGAAAAGAAGGAACATGATAAGCAAGTGGCGGGGCTATTTGAGAAGAGGTTTGATAGGTGAATCATGTCAGGATGGAAAACCTATTGAAGACAGTCCTTGAGAAAGCCCATCATTCCAAGATAACTATTCATCCAAGTGGCGATAAAATGTATGGAGTTCGAGATAGTGGGGCCAAACTTGCGAAAGGAAGTGAAAATAACGAAGGAAGCAGTGATTGGATGAGTTTCGACTTGCATACTTGGATCGAAGGTTAAGAAGCTATGCAAACGAGAAGTCAAGTTGGTGAAGGTCCAGTGGGGAGACAATTAAGAAGATGCAACTTGGGAGACCGAAGACAAGATTTTTACGCTTCGTACCCTTTCCTTTTCAAGGGAATGTTCTTAACTTCTCTTCCAAAATCTTTTATTCGCATTTGCTTCTATCATTTGAGTATATCCTATCAATCGAATCTTCGACTTTTAGGTAGGAAATCCCATGATTGTAAACATGTGTTTGAGACATGTTATGTTTGAAGGATGCAAGTGGATGCAAGTGTTTGCTAGTGGTTGCCTGTGGACGCATATACATACACGTTAGGCACTAGATCGGCTCAATCACTTTCATACTGCATATGGATGTGTGTGCATTTTCTTTTCTTTTATGGATGGAATTGGATGAATTAGAATATGGATGTTGCATTTGTACAAATGTGTGTGCACACATGTATAACTTATATGATGTAATAGATTTATTTGCATACATATTGGATTCATGGCACTAACATACATTGCATTAAGGTGGTCAACTGAATCAGTAGACCGCATGATTTTAGCATTAGTGTTGGGACATATACACACACTTCTGCATATATTCATATAAGAATTAGACTCTTTTAAGGACAATGGATGAAAATGGATGTTGGATGAGTATACGGCTGATGGATCGTATGCATTCCTCCCAACTTAGAGATTTCGGGGACGAAATCCTTTAAGTAGGGGAGAATGTAACACCCCAAATTTGAATGACATTAAAAGAGGATAAATTAAATAATAATTAATTTAACATTCGGAATTAGAGGGAATGGTCTATGCCATTGCGTCCGTCTTGAAATTCTGGTCAGAATGGACATTTGGTTTGCGTAAAACGGACACCGTATGAAAAGGTTATGAGGGCTCGAAGTTTGTTTACGCACAAGATAAATATATATATATAATAAATTCCAGAACCTTCAAAGACAATCCATAAAACAAAAATCGGGCCAAAGCGGGCTGAGCAAGAAAATTCCAGCTCGTGGGTGTCGACCCCCCTATAGGGGTGTCGACTTGGGTTTCGACCCCCTATAGGGGTGCCGACCCCCCTTCCCCCCATCCCCCCCGCGGACAGATCTGGACAGAATTCGTTTTATGTACCTGGACTTGATTCTAGGTCTGGTTAATTGGTTCTAGGCTATAAATATGGTCCCCTGTTCTCTTATTTTCTCCATTGGAGATCATAGAGGCCATATGCTATCGCGTTGCAAATTTAAACAGAATCAAAGTCTACTACAATCAGTTTAGCTATTCGGAATTTAGATATCTCTCTCTCTCTCTAAATTTTCTAAACCTAACGCTGTGAGTTTCTAGTCACTTTTGGGTTTAAATAAATAACAGTAAATTGTGAAAGACTATGAATTTGATATGTTGTAAAGTATTAATCTATGCCAATATTAAATCTTATACCATATAGATCATGATAGATCTAATTCTCTAGATCTGATGCAGTTGTAGCTATACTATGATGCTGCCCTTATGGATCTGGATTTGTAGCTATGTTATGGTAAATGTAGATCTATTAATCTTGACAGTTGCAACATTGCTTAGATCTAATTTTGTATGTAAATCATCTTTCATATTGCGATCAACTTAGATATGTTGTAAGTTGGACATATTTAGATCTAGTCATGCTTATGATCATGTTTTATGCTAGATCCACTTTATGATCATGTTTTATGCTAGATCCAATTTTTGATCATGTTTTATGCCAGATCCACTTTATGATCATGTTTTATGCTAGATCTATTTTATGATCAAATCTTATGCTATGGTAGATCTATCTCTTGTGATCCAATTCAATTGTGATTGTCCTAGTATGTTATTTTTGTTTCATTTGGATATATCAAATCATTTATGTGAACCATGAACACCTTGAATTGATTAGGATTGGGTCCACACCTTTATCTTAATTGCAACCTCTATGATGTGGATTTGGGTAGATCTATTTATAAACCTATAGATCTAAACCATTATTTATGAT
The DNA here is from genome assembly GCA_030737875.1 of Allium sativum. NCBI lineage: Eukaryota > Viridiplantae > Streptophyta > Magnoliopsida > Asparagales > Amaryllidaceae > Allium > Allium sativum. The sequence continues at coordinate 1,002,560,183 of CM060912.1, forward strand.
TACATTTAATTTAATCTATTAGATCTACAGCAAGTGGACATTTTATGTAGATCTAAATCAATATTTGTGTTAGATCCCGTTATGATGACGATTACATCTTCATGACAATACGTATGTTCACCTTGATATGATGTTAATTACATGTCCATTCACTTTGTTATCATACTAGTATGTTTATGCCAATATATGTTGAAACTATCACCTGTATCATATTCCCTTTTTCATTGCTATGGTTAGACTACTTATTAGCCTAGATGCCGCCAAAATACATGCGAATATGTTAGTGAAGGAAAGAGGGGAAAAGTTATTTATAATTGGCATGTAATGTTTAAATGAGTTGATATGTAATTCAAATTATAGGGCAAAATAGGTATTGACACCTATAAAAGGAAAGGATTAATTAATTGGTAAATTAATTAAAAATGGCTTAATTTGAATATGAACATTTATGGACATGTAATTCAAATTATTGGGCAAAATATGTATTGACACCCAAAAAGGGAAAGGTTTAATTAATTTATTAATTAAAAATGGAATGTTTAGTAATTACAATTAGGAATTGTAATTGTACTTATGACACGAGGTTAGGTTACATTAGTGGTGGAAGTATGCCCGGACCCGACCGGCATATCCACCAGCTACTAATGTTGAACCTAATGTGGGAGATCTAAGTACGCGAACACGAATCGGGCTAAGACACGAGGTTAGGCCCAACTGTGTAATAAGACTGCCCAGAACCGACTGGCATATCCAGCATCCACATGTTGTAGGCCTACTGTGGGAGGTCTAACCCATTTTAAACCATAAATGGACATGGTAATGTATCAGACTACTTAACCTAGTCTAATCCATAAGGGATTGTATGAATATGAACTAAAGATAGGGTTAAGTAAAACATGCTTGGATCAGTGGGAGGGTTAAGTACATCTTGGGTAGGTGGGTAATATTAATATATATAGGCCTACAAACTTAACTGTTAAATAAACATGCTTGAATCAGTAGGAGGGTTAGGTACATCTTGGTTTGGTGGGTAATATTTATATATATAGGCCCACAAACTTAACTTGTCGAGGTTATGTAATTAGAGACATCATTAGGTAAACATAACCAGTGGAAAACCTAGTAGCGGGGATCCAAGACAAAGGGGAGAGCTTGCATGATCTTGTGAGGGACCCATTTCAGTCATTAACCCTTAAATAGGTATCAAACGGTTACTCCGAACTAGGTCGGAGTGGGGCACGCTTACTGAGATGATTGTCAGAGATCCAAACGTGGAGGTGGTGTTGATGGCACATTCCGACGGGGTCATGTGCGTGCATGACTCCGCTTGCGGGGGAAGATAAGACGTTGTGACATCAGTAGATATGGTTGTGCACATCCAAAAAATGAAGGGTTGCCACTTTAGGGAGTGATACACCCTACTGTGGGGCCAGCACAGGGTATCTACGGAATAGGGAGCCGATCGATTGGGGGTTGTAAACATGGTACATCTAGTCTTGTCTGTTTCTCTGGGGTACCTGTGTTTCTATCTGGGCCAACACCTGTTATTTTTGTTTAGGTACCAGTTCTGTTTGGGTTAAAACCCATTACTAGAGTACACCTAAAACCACCATTCTGTTTCTATTTGGATCATCTTGTTTTTGTTAAGCAATTGGGGAATATGTAATCCTATTACATATCTGTTATACTAGTATTGGTGGAGAGCAAGGAAAGTATTAAGAAGCACTATCTATTCAGTCCTGTTGTCCTGTTCACCTTGTTATGCCTGCCATTTATGTATTGATCTCTCTTATCCACTTTGTATGCCTATTATGTTACTTTTATTTATTTCCTGGCTAAAAGTAACTACACTCGCCAAACACTATGTTTGAACCTTTTTGTTTCCCCTTCTTTCTTCCACTGCCCCTCCCCTCCCCCCCAGTTTCTCAGGGAGGAAATAGAAAAGCTTGATCGTGATTTTGCTTATTTTACTGGAGCTGCTTATATGTATGGATCAAGCTCCTATCCTTGTTCCTATGGCCATATTTTGCTCTTGGGAATTTCCTTTCTTTAATGTACTCTGATATTTCTGAAGTACAAGACAATGGTTTTTAAGTTGTAATGGGTTTTTATATTTCAGACAAATGATGCTTTGGACCACGGTATTTTGATGATTAATAAAGTTGTTTATATCCGCTGCAAATTTTTTATATCTGTCTTGTAATATTCTGTGTCTGTTTACCAAAAAGCTTCACGAAACTTAATGCATTCCCTTTGTGAGTGACATTAACGGACGTGGGGTGTCACAACCTCATCATTTCACACATATGATCAGTCATTAACAATCACATAACCTTTGAGCTCATACATCTCAAAGAAGAATGTTAAGCAAGAGAATAAATTCTCCACCACCAAACAGATGCATCATCAATAGCAACTAATCGGTTATGTGATGAACTACAATGTAACACATAATGCATTTCCAAATCATTTCTAAACATCGGGTAGCCCTCGAACCTTTCTATTTTATGAAACATGTTTATAAAACATTCCCTGTCCAAAATCGGCAATACATTTCTTTTCACTTAAGAAAATATCATTTCAAAATCGTTCATTAAATATGAAATGAACTCAACAACATCGCTAAACATCTCATAGTCAAATCGTGAAGTGTTTCACAAGATGTTAGCCTACAAATATTTCTACCCAACCCAATGCTAAATGTAAAAGCATATTTGCTCATAAACCGTTCGAGCACAGTCTAAACAATCAATCCATCACAATCAATATTCTAAAGACCCGTATTTTTGACAGTAAAATATTTAATTTTATTTATTATTTTAAATATCATATTTGGAATATTAACGGATTTTAATATTGAATTTGTTATTTAAACAAAGTTTTTACGTTATATATTTATATAATTATAAAACGAGCTCGAAATAGCGTGGTATTTCGTAATATGGAGTTTTGAACTTCAATTGAATATACAGGATTCGATATAAGTCGGATTTCAGTGAATCAAGAAATGTTGGAATCGTGTTGATTATAATTTTTATATAAAAGAGAAAACTCCAGATTTCGTGTTATAGATTATTAGTTATGGCCAAATCTATTTTTAAAATAGTCACTATGGGAATCGTTATTAAAATATAACATTTATTTAATAAATTTAATATGGTTTTATTTTAATTTGGATACCGTTTAGCCCGAAATTGATAATATTAAGCGGTATAACTTACATTTGAAGCTGTATTTATTACTGTACTTGAATATTAATGATAATAATAATAATAATAATTTATTTTTGTTTAATTGAATTAATTTGGATTTTAATTAATATTTACTCGATATTATATAAACTTAAAAAAAAAATCATTTTTCCAAACGATTTCCGTTTTCAGCGAAACGAGTTTTATTGGAATACGTACTATTAACTATGGCTAGATTTCCAGTTTGGATCCAAATGGAGTTGTTTTATCGGCGGACGAATTTTAAATATGAACTGATAAATAAATTGTAATTTAAATAACGCCATTGTGCAAATAGAGTCGAAATTCAACGAAATTGATTTTATTGGATCCAGAACATCAATACGTGATAGTGTGGGTGTTTTGTGACAGTTGAACTTAGCGTGTAGTCATAGAAAATTAAAATGTGGTTCGATTCATAAGTGGTTATAATATATATTAATGTAATCTTATAAAAACCTTCCGTTGTACCCTCCTTTTGGTTGCCTGTACACGTTTGCTTGCAATTAAAAACTTTATGTTGCTTGCCGATCAAATAACCAATTTCTTGCAAGCCAAACCAAGGATACCGTGCATCCCAATCCATTAAAACCTTGAGCCCCACGTTTAAATAAAAAATTCACAGCTACTCTAAACCTATACCCTTATATTTCCTTGCATCCCACGTTTGTTCTTCCTATAAAAACCTTGCCCTCATCTTAATCCTCCATCACAATAGAAACACTTCCATTTCTTTAACAAAACAACCCCATATTTCTTCTCAGACAAATAAATAAAATCAAAACATATTTCCAATATAAAAAAATAAAATGCTTTCTCCCAGTATAAAAACTGAAGCTCTATGAATAAAGAAGGAGCGGTGGGTGCTCGGATGATCGCTGAACATTCGTGCTGAGCGCCGGAAAGGAGATGGAGACACTGGAGGTTGATCGAATCTAGTTGTAGCTGAGTTGGTGGCCACGGTAGAGTTTTGAACAGTAGGAAGAGATCTTGCGTGAAGTTTGGGTGGGAATTGGAATAGTGACGTGATTAGGTGGTGGAAAAGTGCTATCGGTCAGAGCTGAGATTCAGTGAGAAGGAAGCGAACGGAGATGGAATGGGTATGAGCGGTTTCATTGTGGGATGATAGGAACAATTGCATGGAAATGGGAGCACGCCTACAGCTGTATTCGCATGGAGGAAAAGGTGGGAGCATGAGCATCACGTGTAGTAGAGGTTGGTTTAGAAAGCACCTAGAGCTGTTCTTTTTGAATGCCAAAGGATATTGAGAAGAATGAGGTATTAAGAAATGGATAAGGGTACACTTGGGCTGAGAAAAGGGTGACAGGCTGTAACATCCCATAATTTTTACCAAGTTGATTTGGACTTTGACATATGAATTTGGATTTTTATTATATAATGTTGGATTTTCTGAATATATATTTGTTTTTATAAGGTTTGAATATAGGAATTTTTAATTTTGAATAAAGTATCTTGTTTTATTTTATAAATTATGATTTTGTATAAGGTAAATTTATTTTAAAAGTTTATGTTTAATTTATAAGATTTCATTTTTAATTAATAATACTTTCTAATTTTGATAATATTGAATTATAAAATATAAATTTGTCAAGAAATAATTTATTTTTAAGATTTTTCAAGAATGATTTTTATTTTATTACTTAGGTAAATTATAATGATGTTTATAAAATTTATTTAGCAATTGTTTTAAACTATTTAGTATAAACTTTTGTAAAGGATAATTTTAAAATATTTCATAATGATTTTTACAACCATAAGTATAGTTTATAATGTTTTCTTTTCTATCTTGAGTAAATTTCAGAAATATAATTCTATATGTGTTATGTGTAGTGTATTATCATTTTTACATTGTAATATTTTACATATAAGTGTTAAAATGGGATACATATATTTATGTTACAATGTTGTTACTAAAATTTAATTTTAATTAAATAAATAAATACCTCATTTTTTCACTCATGCATAAGAAAAGAATTTAGACGGAGACAAGTGTAGGCTGATGTGTCTTTAAGCATGTAAAGAGTAAGCCATGTATCCATGAGGAAATTGACCATTTTACCCTTGCATCATCCTATATAGAGTGGACCAAAGACCCATTTTCCCTTCACCATTTATCACTTCATGGGAAAAATTCTTCACAGCATATTATTCTCTTCTTCTGGTTTCAATATTTACTCTTCCAGCAAATGAAATTTTACATTTCCATCCATTCAAAAATCAATATCTCTCAAACCGTTCAGTTTTTGCTGAAATGATCTACGGCAAATATTGTTCGTATCATCGTTTATGATTTTTAAAAATTGTCGGACTGAAATTTCTTTGATAAACAAGAGAGAAATCACGGATTTACGGAGAATGTGAAGAATAGGTTGAAAAACTTCAGAAAATTCTTGCTCTCAATCCGCTTCAAATTGAATCATGCCGTCAACACCGTTATGATCAAAAGAGTGTATAGTATTTTTCATGAGATTTCGAGGCGATTCCGTGCCAATGATTTAAAAACTTGAAAACTAGGGTTGATATTTGTGGTGGAATTGAGTGATGATTGATGAGATGGATTATGGCATTGTGACGAGGACGGAGTGAGCTTCGATGGCGAGAATTTTGGTGAAGATCGAAGATGGGAAGGGGATGCAACATATAGTGCTTCACGTAACTTTTACTGTTCGCTCCAGGTGGGTTTCACGTCGGAATTTGAACCAAGGCGCCGGAGTAGTGGAAAGGTGATGCAATCGAATGAGGAGAGGGAAAGAAGTTTGTCGGTGGTCTCGGATCTTAATTCGGTGGAGGGATGGGCGCGCGCATGTGCATCACCGTGCATTGTTTTTGGTTACCAGGTCACAGCATTGGAGGGTGCGGATTTTTATGTAGGGGGTCGTGGTAGTGGAGATGCGGTGCAGATGAACGAGGGTACGAAGAGAAGTTGGTGTGTACTCTCAGATTTGGGATCGGTGGAGTGATTGGGGTGTACACGAGCACAGTATGCACAGTGGAAATGGGTTCAGGGAATTAACACAAGGAGGAAAGAAGATGGAGAAGAGAGAAGCACGGGTTTGGGTGTAGAGCAATTGGGCCGGGCCTTTTTGATATGGGTATGCTTTATTTTGGTTTTATCGATATTTGTTAAAACTTCAAACACTAATATCTCACTCGTTTTAAAACCAATTTACTCACCGTTGGATCCGTTAGGATCGTATCGGATAACAGAACGCAATGATATATAAATTTGGTAATTTTTGTTAAGTATAAATTTATAAAAATAAAAAAGGTCCTTATATATGAACCTATATATAAATATCGAATATCGTCATTAATTTAAATTTCGAAATAAAATCAGCAGAAAAATTACCAGCTGCTGATGAGAGTGGATTAGAGACAGTACGAGTAGCAGTGACAGTATTCGTTGGTATGTTCGCTTTGGTAATGAAGATTTGGAGCTATAATGTTAAGAACTTGTAATTTAAATTATTTGTTTAAATAAGTTAATTATAATTAGCCGAGATAATTATAATTTGTTGATGATGATTGTGTGATGGATGTTATTATGTGAATGGATGTGCATGTAGTTAGATAACACACTGAACACTGGAAGCGTTATCGACAATAATGCTTGTGCACAACTGAACTGTTTGTTGTTGATGATAACGATAATTCATTATAATCTGACGTATATGGTTGATGTATTCTGTTTGTGTAATGACCCGCATTGGCAGGGGTATTATGATTAATTTATTTAATTATATAAATGGTGATTAGTGAATTTAATGATCGTTGAATTAAATAATGATGAATATTTAATTAAAGTAATAAATTAAATAATATATTAAATTCTGAAATAATCAGAATTGGCTGAAATGACGATATGGTGTGAACCGGATCATCTGTGATATTTAATTCAGTTTAGAATTGAATTTGAATAACGAATATATTCAATCGTCGACAGTTGAACGTATAGTTTATAGTATAATTATAAACGAGCTCGAAATGGCGCTGCAGTTCGTAAATTGGTGATTCGAACTTCAACTAATTGTACATGATTCGTTTTAAATCGGATTTCTGTGAAACAAGAAACGTGTGGAGCTGGTGGAGTATATCTTTCTAGTGGAAGAGGAAAATTAGGATTTCGTTGGGTTGATTTTGAGATATGTCTAAATCAAATTTCAGAATAGTCGCTATAGAATCGTTTATCGGCCATAACGGTTATTTCAAAATAACAAGAGATCGGGTTTGAATTTAGACAAGGTTCTTTTGGGAAATAGTGATAAAATAATTTTTAGAATTTTACTGTGATTTTTAATTAATTAAATAAGCAATTTTTTTTATTTGAAGTATTTTGCACCCTTAATCAGCGATTCTGGGGTTCCACAATATGAGTTAAACTACCGGTATTATTATATTTTTGGGATCGTGGCACATCACTTGACACGATGGTATTTTTAGTATTGTCCTTAGCAGTTCGAACGAGAGAGAGTTGTGCGGACTAATATTTGCAAACCATAAATATTACATCAGGTCATTCAAAAGCAATAATATAAAGGACATGAATCTTGTAAATGTGCGAGGCAATTAAGCACATGTCTATCAGTTAGAAACTATATTCGCTCAGACCCACATTCCTTGAATAAGTTTCGAACATGCTAGCAAATTATACAAATAAATGTAACCACCTACATGATATCTACGCATTTATAGTAATCCTATTACTTAATACTCAAGTAAACTAGCTACTGTAACTAAAACACGTAGGGGTACAAACCCATCTCTAAAGCTTTATGGCTAAGGAAAACATCGAGTGGTCTTAAATCAGAGACTTGGCGCCGAAGCAGACCTAAAACTTGGCACCGAAGGGATCACAGAAGCTATGAAGTGACACGCTTATTCCTTCCTAGCTAAGGAATTCAAAATGTGTAAATAAACACAACGCCCTATTTATTTTTCGTTTTCCTAAATGAATTACAAACAGAAGCCAAAACTTCATCTTTGACTTCCTCGTTGAAGCCTCCACCACTCCGACAATACAGACCACCCAAACCCTCTGACAAGCTCGCAACTTGGAGGGCCATTCTCGGTTACAGCGTCAGGAGCGGACACTGTTCTCACCAGACATCATCCATCTCTGACGACAGAACCGCCTGGCCTTCTTGAACTCCTCGGAAATCTTGTTTCAACTCCTAAGCGCGTCCAGACCGCCGGATACAATAGCTGCCGTTGCAGCTGATAAAATGGCAACAAGTTACTGTCCGTACCTTATCATGATGGTGATAGTGTCGGAGAGGGTTCATGAAAGAAATAGGGGTGCTTGGCTCATCTAGTTATTGGAGTTTTATTGAGAAAGAAGAGAGAGAGAACGCCGGAACTGGAGTGTTCAAAACATGCACAGTAGTGCGGTTCATATTTGAGGAAGGAGCAGATGTATTATTGGTTGTGGTGAAATACTGAATTCCGTGAAGGACTAGAGGATGGGAAGAAGGTTCATCAGCGGTGTAGGCTTTGAAGTACGGACAGGAGCGGCTGTCTTCTTCATTAAGAAGATGAATCAATGGGTTAGTTGCGGAAATGAAAGGGGGCGGGCTGAAAGGATAAGGGCCATTTAAAAAGAAAAAAAAAATGTAGAACGGATGGGAGAATGAGTTGTTAAAGGAATCAGGTTTGTTATTTAAGGGAGACGTTAAACCATTAAAAGCAGGTGGGCTAAGGAGATGCGCTGTCTAAAAGGGTAAGGCCAAATTGAGTTAAATTTAATGTTTTATATAATAAACTAGTATATACAAACTTATAACAACGATATATATGTCATACATGAACAGAATTCAGTGAGACGAGATCCATTGGGATCGTATGGATGACGACTACAGAATGGAACCGACAAGGAGTGAGTTCGAGCTCATTACAATTTATTGCAGAATAAATTGTCCGTCTAAATCAAGCGATGATTATCGTTATTAACGATGATCGTCCAAAGTGAGTAATTCTCACTAACTCTGAACAGTTTAAAATTTCATGTTGTATTTTTAGAACTGTTAGATATTGGTTGTTTGACTGTGTGTTGGCTGTTTGATTGAAGTGCTAGTCAGTTAGTTAAATTTTCTATATTTGATTCTGTTTAACAGAATATATCATATAGAACTGAAAAGTGATGTTATCTATATTGTTTAACATCTGTGATGCAGGGAAACAGGTTAGAGGAATCCGACTGGATTCCTCAACAATTATTTTACTGTTTTCATATATTGTGATATATGTTGTGATTTATAATCTGTTATTGATTATGGATGTTAGAACGATATTGACCATGGTTGTTTGATATTTTGAATATCATAAAAGACCCTGGGATTTAAAAAGAAAGTATTTCAATGTATATTGAAATAAAGGAATTTTATAAAATCACAGGATTTTATAAAAAGGAAATATTTATAAAACGAACACGGTTTTATAAAAGGAATATTTATTTAGAGAATAAATAGAAGTTATAAATAGGAAATATTTGTAACGGTAAATAGAAGTTATAAATAGGAAATATTTGTAACGGTAAATAGAAGTTATAAATAGGAAATATTTGTAACGGTAAATAGAAGTTATAAATAGGATATATTTGTAACGGTAAGTAAACGTTATAAAAAGGAAATTGTTGTTACGGAAAACGTAGTTAAGTTGAAAGAAGTTAATCGATGTTAGTTAATCGATTAGAGAATAAAGTAAAAGAAGTTAATCGATGTTAGTTAATCGATTAGAGAATAAAGTTAAAAAGAAGTTAATCGATGTTAGTCAATCGATTAGAGAATAAAGTAAAAGAAGTTAGTCGATGTTAGTTAATCGATTAGAGAATAAAGTTAAAAAGAAGTTAATCGATGTTAGTTAATCGATTAGAGAATAAAGTTGAAAGAAGTTAATCGATGTTAGTTAATCGATTAGAGAATAAAGTTGAAAGGAGGTAATCGATGTTAGTTTAATCGATTAGAATAGAAGCAAATGAGTAAATCGAATATAGTTATTCGAATAGAAAGTAAAAGTAAATCGAACATAGTTTATTCGAAAAGAGTTAGTGAAATGAGTAAATAAATAGCGTTAGTCAAATAGTGTTAGTCCAATAGAGTTAATTGATAGGGGTTTATCCAAAGGAGTTAAGTAAAAAGAGTCAATCGAATATAGCTATTCGAAAGAGGGTTAAGTAAGGAAGTTAGTAAATGGAATACAAAGTGAACTTTGCCCATTTCAAAGTTAGAAATGTTGTTCAGTTAAGGTCTGAGAGGTAGTTCTACCCCAACTTAATTGGCTTCGTTTTAACTAAGGAATAGTTAACGTTCGACAGAAAAGGAAATGGTTTGAGTTGGCATCGCGATGGTTTGTTTAAACATCTGCCTAAGTCCAATGAAGAAGCTTTGGAAATGTTTTCCGAATAAGAAACCAGAAATGTTTTCTAATAAAGAAAACGAGAAATGGAAATGTTTTCCATTGTTAATAACGTATATTTTCCCAATTTAGAAAATAAGAAATATTGAATATAGGGAAACTGGAGATAAGTAAATTAATGAAATAAAGAGATGAATGTTGAATGATGTTTGATCGATATAATTTCCATTTGGAAATATTATCGTTGTTTGCACACTTGTTTTTAATCGATAGTTAAATCACAGACTATCGAAGTTTTGACCATTTTAACGTTGTTAATATGGAGAGACCGGTTGGATTATTATCCGAAGAACCACTCTGTATTGGCATAAGCGTTGCATATCATATATACCAAGGAAATTGAAGACAGAGTTATGCAAGGGCTATCCTGTTTACAGAATAGTGCCTTCGGTTCATCCTGTTCCTGGGTGACTTGTATGGACGGATGTCTGACAGAGTATTTCCTGATGATCACGTATATTGATTTCTCCAACCGTACCAAGAGTGGAAGCGAAGAAGGAAACTACTTTTAGCTAACACATAATGTATGGTTGAGGACGTCAATCGGTGATTTGATGGATTTGATGATGTGGCATTCAAAGTGAATCTGGTATGATGATAAAGCGTAGCTTCTAGCCTCATCATCCGGTAAATGACAGAAATCGGGCAGGCAGCATGGCTAAGTCGGTCGCACCGAAGTAGGGTGTATAATCACCTGATCTAGAGTTTCATTTACTTCTAAAAATCTATTGTTGATGCTGTCCCATTCGGGAAACGGTTGCTGATCCCAACTGTTGGTGATATACATTCGATACACTCAAGCGAAATGAGTGGTCGGTCATGTGTGGCCGGGTTGCAAGATGTTCTTGTTGAACCCAGTGTATTCCTCTCTAGAGGTACACAAGCGGAAGGTGATTCCATACCTTGTCATAGTTGGAAATCCATTACCCAACACGTGCTTGCGGTTTTGATTGTATACTATATATGTAGAACGTGAGATGAAAGCGTTTCTGCTAGATGATTATATATATACTGTGGTTGATAGACATTATTATAATATCAAAAGGTTTTTGATATAAAAGATAAATTTGGATTCTCATAAGGGAAAAACCCGTTCCGTTATGCGGCGTGGTCTTATGAGATATCATTTACTTGTTCGAACTGTTTTTAAATTGTTTTACTCATACCAGTCCCATGACTGACCCGGAGTTTACTTTGTTGTTTTCCCTAAACTCTTGGGTGCCTAAATTTGTACGGGCAGTCAAGTAGTCGGGATTTTACAGATACATTGAAGAGCTGGAGCAGGAGGCTTCAGGATCATATAGCTATTATAATTCCGCTGTGTTGTAAGTGCTGTACGTTGATAATGATATGCATATGCAAGTACAGATTTGTATTTCAAAGTTATGTTACATATATTATATGTTATTCGTTCCGCTGTGAGATTCGTGTTACTCTGATGTTATGTTCTTCTTCTTCTTCTTCTATTCTAAGTTTCTATCTTTTCTCACCCTCTAATTTCTTTCACTAATTACCAGGATAACCATAGTCGCCGAAAATCCGGGTCGTTACAGTTGGTATCAGAGCTTAAGTTAAGAATTACTTTGCTCTATGGCGTGACTCGGTAGAGATAGGGTTAGTAATACCCTAGACTGAGATTGAGTGTATATATACGAGTGAACGTATTTGTATTTGATATAAAAATTTATTTTATATTGTGGAGATACATTGGTCGAGTTGTTTATGAGTTCTGGTCGATCAGTTTGATCCACTGTATCGGTAGGAGTTACTAAACACTTGAATACGATGAACCATCATGGTATGTTTTGAAAAGAGGGTAAATGAAAATAGTTTACCCAACGTATATTTAGATATATATTGGATATATTGATTGTTATTATAATCGAGTAAGATTATAAATTGAATGGTTATGTAAATAATCAATCAAAATTCATATAAGTGAAATACGTGAAATCAGATGAGTTAATCTGAAATTTAAACCAGGAATTGAGTTAAAACTCTGGAGAATTGGATAAGTGTTTGTAAATGGATTGGGATTAAAGATAAGGAAAAATTTAAGATCCTGGGAGATTTTAAATTGTTTTACAAGCAATGTGATTTATATTTTGAAATGAATTTCAAAGTGGAAAGGTTAGAAATGGTTTTATAGTATTGAACTCACTTCGATCGCTGGAAAATAGATTCTGATGATGACAGCTGCATCATCAGTATTCATTTTCGAGTTGTAAGTGACGAATTACTACCAGAGATACTGTTTTGAATTTGTTTTGGGAAAGACAAGTGTGTTAAATTTCAAAATGGGATTTATAATATAGAATTGAAATTTTCAAATAGATTTGAAATATTGACTTGTTTTAAAAGAAATAAAACAAGTAGTTCCTTTATAAACGAAGTTTATAAATAGTTTTTTTATAAACGAAGTTATAAATGAAGTGAAAAGAATTATCATTGGATAATTCAGAAATAAAATACAAGAGTGAAATTGAAAGGGGAACCTATTTTCCAAAGGTAGTAATATCGATTTCAAAAGGAATTGAAATCGAGACTTATGTAAAGGATGAATAAAGAAAGTTTAAAAAGGAATTTGAATAAAGGAAGTTCAAACTTAGAATGTGAATAAAGAAAATTCAAAGGAGATTTGAATATAGAAATTCAAATGAGATTTGAATAAAGAAGATTTAAATAATGGAAAATTGAATATAGAATTCATATAGAGTAATAATGAAAAATTGAATATAGAATTCAAATAGATTTGAATTTAGAAATTTCAAATGGAGTTTGAAAATAGATTTGAATAATGAAATTCATATATGGAATTTGAATAAGTGAATTGAAATGAAATTCAAATATAGAATTTGAATAAGAGAATTGAAATGGAATTTGAATATGGGAAATTCAAATAAAATTGAAATGGAATTCAATTAGTTGATAAATAAGTTAAACCTATATTTGAACATGTATATTCAAATAAAAAGGTGAAATGGGCAAACCAGTAATTTGAAAATCACTTAACGAACTAAGTTAAAATGATTGGATTAAGTTGGAATGAATTAGAAATGTATGGATATACATGAAATATGTATGGATAAGGTATGAAGGTATATAAATAGAACGCTCGACGAAAAGGTATGTATTTAATTCATATATGAGATTTTATGCGCCGTATCGGCTAGCCGCTTGGCTTTTCTTTTTCTTTTTGATTGGAGAAGGCCTGTGTGGCAGTTTGGGGATTTTCCCGATGCTCCCGGTACAAAGAAGGTTATGGCAAATTTTTCCGGGAATTTAAGGAGTTAGAATATTTTTAAGATAATTTGATAGTTATAAATCAACGTATCGATATATATAGAAGTCGATAAGGAAACGAACTTAGAAATAGAATAGTATAATCAAAAAGGAAGACTAGGAATAAAAATCTAGTAAGAATAGAAAGAGAAAGCGTATACGTGTTTAAAAGTGAATAAGTAGTTGTATGGTATTGGTTATTCGAATAAGTAGTCCTATCTGTTTTGACGTTATAAATGTTATTCAGTCAAGGTCTGAGAGGTAGTTATACCCCAACTTGATTGATTTCATTATTAACAAATAAATAGTAAGATTTCAGGCTCGAAGATCAATGTTGAATAAGAGTTAGTTGAATATAGTATTTGGGTTGTCGTAACGATGTTTTACACAACATCCGTTTTAACCCAAATAAATGTAAGCTTGGAAATAATAATAAAGAATATTTCCTAAGTATGGAAATAAACGAGATCGGAAGAGAGATAAGTAATTGGAATATTTTCCAATTATAAATAGCATATATTTTCTAAAGTTTAGAAAATAAAGGATGGCAATATTCAGAAATGTTTTCCCAAATAACATAAAAAAAGGCCAATAAGGTAATTGAAAATATTTGGTCAACAAATATTGATACAGAAATAGAGAAGTGATTTAACTAATGGAATATTGATTTTGGGCTCAGTTGAATGTTCAAAAGGAAAATTGATTTTTGAAAAGAGTAAACTGTTTAAAAACTCCCAGGGAAAGGCGGTTTGAATTAAAAACAAATTTAACAGAAATTTGTGAAATCAAATTTGAATTAAAGTATAGTCAGTTAAGTGGTAACTGAAGTTGAATTAAAATCGAATAAGATGGATTTGTGAAATTAGAATCCGAAATGGTATTGGATTGAGGAGTTAAGGAATTGAAAATCATGAATTGAAACTCAAGTTGAAATGATATTTGGCTCGGATCTAAGCGAATGGTTGTGTTGAGGATAAAAAAAATTGATTGGAATTTGATTGGGATGACATTGGTAAATGCTGAATTAGCAGCAGATGTAAAGGATATCTTGATATGCCCAACAAAAAGGTACCAGTTTATATTATATATGGGTTTGAGATGTTGATGAGCCAAATTTGGCAAGCCACTTGGCTGTTTGATTTTCTTTTGGGTTGGAGATGGCCCAGAGAGGCAAGCGATGGTTTGACCTATTGACCAGTACAAAGGAGGTGCTGGCGAAATTTTTCGAAGAGTTAAGGCGTTAGAAAATTTTCAGGATTTTAGAAAATTTTCGTTGATAAGAATTAATAAATATTTTAATTGAATTTAAATTGGTTCAGTTGAAACTGAAGTTAAGGAGTGAACAAATATGTTCTAACTAGTCGATAGGGTCGTCCTCTACCTTTTAGCAATTTCGAGGACGAAATTATTTTAAGTGGGGAAGATTGTAATGACCCGCATTGGCAGGGGTATTATGATTAATTTATTTAATTATATAAATGGTGATTAGTGAATTTAATGATCGTTGAATTAAATAATGATGAATATTTAATTAAAGTAATAAATTAAATAATATATTAAATTCTGAAATAATCAGAATTGGCTGAAATGACGATATGGTGTGAACCGGATCATCTGTGATATTTAATTCAGTTTAGAATTGAATTTGAATAACGAATATATTCAATCGTCGACAGTTGAACGTATAGTTTATAGTATAATTATAAATGAGCTCGAAATGGCGCTGCAGTTCGTAAATTGGTGATTCGAACTTCAACTGATTGTACATGATTCGTTTTAAATCGGATTTCTGTGAAACAAGAAACGTGTGGAGCTGGTGGAGTATATCTTTCTAGTGGAAGAGGAAAATCAGGATTTCGTTGGGTTGATTTTGAGATATGTCCAAATCAAATTTCAGAATAGTCGCTATAGAATCGTTTATCGGCCATAACGGTTATTTCAAAATAACTAGAGATCGGGTTTGAATTTAGACAAGGTTCTTTTGGGAAATAGTGATAAAATAATTTTTAGAATTTTACTGTGATTTTTAATTAATTAAATAAGCAATTTTTTTATTTGAAGTATTTTGCACCTTAATCAGCGATTCTGGGGTTCCACAATATGAGTTAAACTACCGGTATTATTATATTTTTGGGATCGTGGCACATCGCTTGACACGATGGTATTTTTAGTATTGTCCTTAACAGTTCGAACGAGAGAGAGTTGTGCGGACTAATATTTGCAAACCATAAATATTACATCAGGTCATTCAAAAGCAATAATATAAAGGACATGAATCTTGTAAATGTGCGAGGCAATTAAGCACATGTCTATCAGTTAGAAACTATATTCGCTCAGACCTACATTCCTTGAATAAGTTTCGAACATGCTAGCAAATTATACAAATAAATGTAACCACCTACATGATATCTACGCATTTACAGTAATCCTATTACTTAATACTCAAGTAAACTAGCTACTGTAACTAAAACACGTAGGGGTACAAACCCATCTCTAAATCTTTATGGCTAAGGAAAACATCGAGTGGTCTTAAATCAGAGACTTGGCGCCGAAGCAGACCTAAAACTTGGCACCGAAGTGATCACAGAAGCTATGAAGTGACACGCTTATTCCTTCCTAGCTAAGGAATTCAAAATGTGTAAATAAACACAACGCCCTGTTTATTTTTCGTTTTCCTAAATGAATTACAAACAGAAGCCAAAACTTCATCTTTGACTTCCTCGTTGAAGCCTCCACCACTCCGACAATACAGACCACCCAAACCCTCTGACAAGCTCGCAACTTGGAGGGCCATTCTCGGTTACAGCGTCAGGAGCGGACACTGTTCTCACCAGACATCATCCATCTCTGACGACGGAACCGCCTGGCCTTCTTGAACTCCTCGGAAATCTTGTTTCAACTCCTAAGCGCGTCCAGACCGCCGGATACCATAGCTGCCGTTGCTGCTGAGAAAATGGCAACAAGTTACTGTCCGTACCTTATCATGATGGTGATAGTGTCGGAGAGGGTTCATGAAAGAAATAGGGGTGCTTGGCTCATCTAGTTATTGGAGTTTTATTGAGAAAGAAGAGAGAGAGAACGCCGGAACTGGAGTGTTCAAAACATGCACAGTAGTGCGGTTCATATTTGAGGAAGGAGCAGATGTATTATTGGTTGTGGTGAAATGCTGAATTCCGTGAAGGACTAGAGGATGGGAAGAAGGTTCATCAGCGGTGTAGGCTTTGAAGTACGGACAGGAGCGGCTGTCTTCTTCATTCAGGAAGATGAATCAATGGGTTAGTTGCGGAAATGAAAGGGGGCGGGCTGAAAGGATAAGGCCCATTTAAAAAGAAAGAAAAAAAATGTAGAACGGATGGGAGAATGAGTTGTTAAAGGAATCATGTTTGTTATTTAAGGGAGACGTTAAACCATTAAAAGCAGGTGGGCTAAGGAGATGGGCTGTCTAAAAGGGTAAGGCCAAATTGAGTTAAATTTAATGTTTTATATAATAAACTAGTATATACAAACTTATAACAACGATATATATGTCATACATGAACAGAATTCAGTGAGACGAGATCCATTGGGATCGTATGGATGACGACTACAGAATGGAACTGACAAGTAGTGAGTTCGAGCTCATTACAATTTAGTGCAGAATAAATTGTCCGTCTAAATCAAGCGATGATTATCGTTATTAACGATGATCGTCCAAAGTGAGTAATTCTCACTAACTCTGAACAGTTTAAAATTTCATGTTGTATTTTTAGAACTGTTAGATATTGGTTGTTTGACTGTGTGTTGACTGTTTGATTGAAGTGCTAGTCAGTTAGTTAAATTTTCTATATTTGATTCTGTTTAACAGAATATATCATATAGAACTGAAAAGTGATGTTATCTATATTATTTAACATCTGTGATGCAGGGAAACAGGTTGCAGGAATCCGACTGGATTCCTCAACAATTATTTTACTGTTTTCATATATTGTGATATATGTTGTGATTTATAATCTGTTATTGATTATGGATGTTAGAACGATATTGACCATCGTTGTTTGATATTTTGAATATCATAAAAGACCCTGGGATGTAAAAAGAAAGTATTTCAATGTATATTGAAATAAAGGAATTTTATAAAATCACAGGATTTTATAAAAAGGAAATATTTATAAAATGAACACGGTTTTATAAAAGGAATATTTATTTAGAGAATAAATAGAAGTTATAAATAGGAAATATTTGTAACGGTAAATAGAAGTTATAAATAGGAAATATTTGTAACGGTAAATAGAAGTTATAAATAGGAAATATTTGTAACGGTAAATAGAAGTTATAAGTAGGATATATTTGTAACGGTAAGTAAACGTTATAAAAAGGAAATTGTTGTAACGGAAAACGTAGTTAAGTTGAAAGAAGTTAATCGATGTTAGTTAATCGATTAGAGAATAAAGTAAAAGAAGTTAATCGATGTTAGTTAATCGATTAGAGAATAAAGTTAAAAAGAAGTTAATCGATGTTAGTTAATCGATTAGAGAATAAAGTAAAAGAAGTTAATCGATGTTAGTTCATCGATTAGAGAATAAAGTTAAAAAGAAGTTAATCGATGTTAGTTAATCGATTAGAGAATAAAGTTGAAAGAAGTTAATCGATGTTAGTTAATCGATTAGAGAATAAAGTTGAAAGGAGGTAATCGATGTTAGTTTAATCGATTAGAATAGAAGCAAATGAGTAAATCGAATATAGTTATTCGAATAGAAAGTAAAAGTAAATCGAACATAGTTTATTCGAAAAGAGTAAGCGAAATGAGTAAATAAATAGCGTTAGTCAAATAGTGTTAGTCCAATAGAGTTAATTGATAGGGGTTAGTCCAAACGAGTTAAGTAAAAAGAGTCAATCGAATATAGCTATTCGAAGGAGGGTTAAGTAAGGAAGTTAGTAAATGGAATACAAAGTGAACTTTGCCCATTTCAAAGTTAGAAATGTTGTTCAGTTAAGGTCTGAGAGGTAGTTCTACCCCAACTTAATTGGCTTCGTTTTAACTAAGGAATAGTTAACGTTCGACAGAAAAGGAAATGGTTTGAGTTGGCATCGCGATGGTTTGTTTAAACATCTGCCTAAGTCCAATGAAGAAGCTTTGGAAATGTTTTCCGAATAAGAAACCAGAAATGTTTTCTAATAAAGAAAACGAGAAATGGAAATGTTTTCCATTGTTAATAACGTATATTTTCCCAATTTAGAAAATAAGAAATATTGAATATAGGGAAACAGGAGATAAGTAAATTAATGAAATAAAGAGATGAATGTTGAATGATGTTTGATCGATATAATTTCCATTTGGAAATATTATCGTTGTTTGCACACTTGTTTTTATTCGATAGTTAAATCACAGACTATCGGCGTTTTGACCATTTTAACGTTGTTAATATGGAGAGACCGGTTGGATTATTATCCGAAGAACCACTCTGTATTGGCATAAGCGTTGCAAATCATATATACCAAGGAAATTGAAGACGGAGTTATGCAAGGGCTATCCTGTTTACAGAATAGTGCCTTCGGTTCATCCTGTTCCTGGGTGACTTGTATGGACGGATGTCTGATAGAGTATTTCCAGATGATCACGTATATTGATTTCTCCAACCGTACCAAGAGTGGAAGCGAAGAAGGAAACTTCTTTTAGCTAACACATAATGTATGGTTGAGGACGTCAATCGGTTATTTGATGGATTTGATGATGTGGCATTCAAAGTGAATCTGGTATGATGATAAAGCGTAGCTTCTAGCCTCATCATCCGGTAAACGACAGAAATCGGGCAGGCAGCATGGCTAAGTCGGTCGCACCAAAGTAGGGTGTATAATCACCTGATCTAGAGTTTCATTTACTTCTAAAAATCTATTGTTGATGTTGTCCCATTCGGGAAACGGTTGCTGATCCCAACTGTTGGTGATATACATTCGATACACTCAAGCGAAATGAGTGGTCGGTCATGTGTGGCCGGGTTGCAAGATGTTCTTGTTGAACCCAGTGTATTCCTCTCTAGAGGTACACAAGCGGAAGGTGATTCCATACCTTGTCATAGTTGGAAATCCATTACCCAACACGTGCTTGCGGTTTTGATTGTATACTATATATGTAGAACGTGAGATGAAAGCGTTTCTGCTAGATGATTATATATATACTGTGGTTGATAGACATTATTATAATATCAAAAGGTTTTTGATATAAAAGATAAATTTGGATTCTCATAAGGGAAAAACCCGTTCCGTTATGCGGTGTGGTCTTATGAGATATCATTTACTTGTTCGAACTGTTTTTAAATTGTTTTACTCATACCAGTCCCATGACTGACCCGGAGTTTACTTTGTTGTTTTCCCTAAACTCTTGGGTGCCTAAATTTGTACGGGCAGTCAAGTAGTCGGGATTTTACAGATACATTGAAGAGCTGGAGCAGGAGGCTTCAGGGTCATATAGCTATTATTATTCCGCTGTGTTGTAAGTGCTGTACGTTGATAATGATATGTATATGCAAGTACAGATTTGTATTTCAAAGTTATGTTACATATATTATATGTTATTCGTTCCGCTGTGAGATTCGTGTTACTCTGATGTTGTGTTCTTCTTCTTCTATTCTAAGTTTCTATCTTATCTTTTCTCACCCTCTAATTTCTTTCACTAATTACCAGGATAACCAAAGTCGCTGAAAATCCGGGTCGTTACAGTTTGTATGATGCACACACAATACCATGGTTATGGGATTTTATAGGTGATTGATTTTATTTCCCCTTCCATATAAATAAAGTTTGATTTTCTAATATTAAAATATTATCATGTTCAGTTTATTTCAAAATAAGATTTATAAAAATTTGAATATGGTTTTTATATGTTTTTTAAAACATAATATGACAATATATAGACACCAGAACGTTCTAGGATGACAGAGTGGATGGTGTCTAGGCTTGGGTCTGGAAATACAGTTTCCTGCTCTTCCTGGCTATCCCTTACTGGTCTGACAACGGGATGAAAAAATTCGAAATCTAATTTGAAATATAATTTAAAACTATTTCAAATGATTTGGAAATATAATTTTAAATTTGAAAAGGATTTGAATAATTTATATTTATATCATTATATGGTTTAAATAGAACACACTATGATGGGACAATTCATAAATATCGATTTCAAGTTTGGAATGGTTTTTAACTTGATTACTTGAAATTAAATTGACGTGAAATAAGAAACGTTGAATTGCAAATGATAATAGTTTGAAAAGCATTGGAATATTTAAATTTCGAACAATTTTAAATCTATTGGATTTAAACATCTATTTTAATAGCAGTATCTTTGGTAATAATTCCAAATGTTGTTATTGGGTTTGAAATTTATAAGCATGAACTATCATTTGAATATAAGAATGATTTATAAAATAGTTTCAAAGATTAATAAAATATTGGAAATATTGTACATGGAATTGAAATGGGTTTTCCAAATTTTTTAAAATTTGGATGTGGTTGGAAATAAATCTTCGGATGTTTGATATTAGTTCGGTAGATGAAAACTCTTATTATCTGAGGAATTTAAAAGGTAATTCACCATTATTCCGCTTATAATATGAGTTGGATACGGAGATTAATATTGAAGATAAGTTGATGGTATTTCTATCCAGGTCAAATGTCAAAGAGTTGAATAAATCTTTTAATTAAGACATGGGTTCTCAACTTGATTTAATAAGTTAGATAGAAATAGTCTTCGATATTTGGTATGAAACCTCATGATGCAAACGTATGCTATCTGGGGAATTTGAAAGATATTATTATATCGTTATTCCAGTTATATTATTCGTTGATTATGTGAATTTATATCAAATATAAGTGGATAAAATTTCTGTGTAACTTATGATTCAGGATAAATTAATTTAGGTTTTGTCGTGAATCGTATCTTCAATAATATCATTCTTGAAACCCGATGAGAATGAATGGTGGAAATTCATATCATAATTGGAATTAAGTCAAATCTTTGAATCTAAAGTGAGGAATTTGAAGTGAAGGTATAATCTTTGATTTCAAAGAAGAGATAAGATGATAACGAGATATATGAAATTTATAGTAATTCGAATCTTGAGTCGTAAACGAATTGATAACTAATTGGAAGGAGATTTGAATTGAAAAGCTTGTGTAAACCATAGCTACTGTTTTAAAGTACGCTTGTTACTTGGAAAGACCGGGATCGAATATATGTTCGAAACCCATTCCAAGTAATAATACGATGTTATGAAGAAATTCAAGACTCGGTAAACGACTAATGAAGACCGGGAATATTTAATTTTGTTTAGATTGATTGTTGATTAATGTATCGGTTAGGTAGGCCACCGATACGAGGTATGAGTTACATGAGACCTGAACATATTTAAGTATTTTCGGGTTGTTGTTCCATTAAGACCCAGAACGAATTTGTATGGATGGTGTATCTGACATTGAAATTGACTGCATAGCACTGATTTCCGTTAATGTATATCGTATTTGAGGCAATATACTATCCTCGTCTCTAAGTCATATGAACTTAGAGGGTATGCATTGATTGAAATCGGTGATATGTCGTGAATTGTCAATGTGGCATACCCAAGTTATGAAACGAGCTAATGATGATCAAAGAATGGCTTATCGAAGCATCGCTTTGTGTATGACGTAACATTGACAAACCTCACACCCCGGATTGATGAGAAACTGGCGGTTAGGTTTTATACTTATATATGAATTGATGATGAAGCTGTCAGCAGTGGGAAACCACTTATGAACCTGGGGAAGTTGGGTATGTTCGGGGGTTCGTGTTTGATCGAAAACCATTGATCTGCCCTAACGATGTGTAGTCAGTGTCCGCATGATGGATGAAAAAGCCATTGAGGCACTTCATTTTGTATCCCTGACTGATCTTTCGTACCTGGAATCATCAAGTTGGAAATCCAATCTCTAATACGAGCCATACAGTTTTGGTTTGTATATATATATACATGGCGAGATAATATTAATGGTATTATGTCATCTAGGATTAATACATTTATTTGCGAAATTGCTTTTCACATTATACGATAATATTAGAAGAGGATTTTCACGTATGAAAGCACGTTTGGTTATCATAAGATAAAAATCGCCCATCCGGTGTGCGCTTGCATTTTGTGATATGGGATGAGCTTATGATAGCTTCATTTTCCCCAAAGTCATTGCGAATTCATATGCACGGGTATTCACTTGGAATAAACCCATTCCGCATTAGCGGTGTGGTCCGGTGAATTTCCCAACTCTAAAATAAATCCTAAAAGTAACCATTTTTGAGTTCTCACACCAGTCCCACGACTGACCGGGAGTTTATTGTTCCTTTCTAAACTTTTGGTGCCCATTAATTTCCACTTGGGCAGCTAGTTTTTAGTTTTGCAGTTATAGGTCATTGGAGCAGGATTCGAAGTGCTTTCTGAGTTAGAGTCCACGATAGAGTTGAAGCTTCCGCTGTGTTTTGTTCTTCCACTGATAGCATGGTTATATGTTTTCTTCCGCTGGGTATATATGTATAACTATGATATATTCCTGATAACTCAGATGTACATTGTATTTTGCAATAAAAAGTCCAGTTATTTAGTTCAATATATGTATTTACCAATAACAATTCGTCTTTATGAACGGTTTGAGTCGGTTTAATTACCAGCAAGAACTGGGCAAAAAGGCGGGTCATTACAATTTTGGTATCAGAGCTTTGGTTATACAAAGCTATGGGGTACGTACATATTTGGACAATAGAATAGGACTCCTCAGAGTTATATTATCTCATTAGAGATAGGGTTAGAAATACCGTAGAATGAGATTTTGGAATATTATGATCAAGAGAGCGTATTCTTAAAATAAAGTGTTTTAAAGAACAAAATCATTTTTAATGATAGCTTTAGTAAGAAATCTTTGAGTATTTTATTCGACGTCACGATTGGATTATCGAGTATGCAAGAGTTTTAAATATACGTCTAATCAACGTATATGCGAAATCAATATATACTAGATAGATATAGAGTCACACCCAAGTCGCCCGGGGATGATCTGATGATGATTGCAACATCATCAGTACTTATTTTCGAGTTTCGAAAGAGGGATGACTATATGACTCCAGTTAAGACGTCAAGGGATACTTGAATTATTTCGATAGGTTGGAACTATTAAGAGGGAATTTAATATGTTATAAATACGAACTATTTTAATAACCAGAAGGATTTTTGAGGTAAATCCACTTTATGATTTGGAAGCTAATGTGGGAAAATAAGATAATACATTAAGAAATTATATCAAAACAGCACCCATACTTCAAGTTAAACAAGTCATAACTTGTAAAGACCCGCAAATTCCCACCCTTTGAATCGACCATAAACCACACAGGTCTGACCCAAAAAGTGAAAATCTACGAATACTTTAACTTTGGGTATACAACACATTACAACAGATAACAGAAGACTTTTATAACACTATAATAAATGTTACATCAGAGTACAGAATATACATATCAGAGTACATTGGAATATAATTACAGCGGAAGATAAATACAAAAAAATTGTAATATACTGCAACGGAAGAAACACAGCGGAAGACTGTCTATCTCTGGACACAGCTTTAAGCTTCAACCCAGAATCCTGTTTAATATATCTGCAAAAATAGCTACTCGACTGTCCGTGTGGAAAATATGGGCACCCGAGTTTGCCAGTGGACAAACTACAGGTCAGTCATGGGACTGGTGCGAGAATTCTACTTAACCTATATAATATAATAAGGCTAATCACAGGACCACGCCACTTTCGCGGAACGGGGTTTGCTCCTATGGATTGCCCGTGCATGACTAAAGTAAATCGTCAAAATAACGCAACGCTTTTTAGAAAAATGAAACCATTATAAGACCCAAGTCCCATCACACAATGCAACACAAACCGGAGGATAGGGTTTTACCTTATAATGATCAAAAGATGCTTGATACGATAAACACGGTATTATATAATAATAGTGTGCAACCAATTTGAAATACATCAAAGTAAATGTATCAATCCTAGACGGCATGAGTGCCCCATCCCACTATGTCGCCATATATAGGTATACAATCAAAACCGCGTGATGTCGTATTGGAAATTTGGGTTTCCATCTGAGTCAAGGCTAGGGAGGAGATCCTTACCGATTCGAGACACTCTAGCGAATGCCCCAGGATTGGTACTCTGTCCAACCCTTGGATCCTGCAGGGCCGGTCCATACGTTAACGCTTAATGGATTGGCAATTCCTGAACACGCGCTCCCCGGACCTATAATACGGCCAGTGGCGACCGCATAAACCGAGCCCTCGAAAAATCCAACAACCACAATGAATAAATGCCAGCGCTGGTAGGTCCTTGGCACCACTCTAGCTAGAGAGAAACGTGTGCACTCCCTGCGTTCCCTTCTCCCGTTTTAGACTCTACCGGGCTGTGAGGCTCGTGAAGTCACGTTATACAAAGCTATGCCTAAATAGACTATGCTTTGATCATCCCACAAGGCTCTGCTTTGCAACAATAAGCCTTGCTCAAGTGCAACTTGGCATACCACATCAACAACTCATATCATGCGATCGGTAATTATTTAACATACAAAAGGGTGTTAAGCAAGAGAATAAATCCTCCGCCACCATGCATTTATATATTAAATAAAAACCAATTTAATTACATGAAATAAATTTCAATGTCAGGCATGCTATCCATTTACAAGTCCGTTCTGGGTCTGAACGAAACAACGTATTCGTCGATCTCCAGTACGTCTGGAAGATCATCACTTTTTACCTTTCCTTGGGGGATCAGTCCCAATTCAAGATATCAGTCACCATCAACCAAACGATGTGAAGTTCTCAGGTCTTCAGTCACCATCAACCAAACGATGTGAAGTTCTCAGGTCTTCAGTCACCGTCTTCATCTTCGACTCTTGATCGTCGTGATGATTATTCAGAATGAGTTAGACCCGGTGTAACACCCCGAATTTTCTATTAACACTAAAGTTGCTAAAATAATAATAAGTGTGTAGAAGAGGGGATGTATCTAATATGAATATAAAAATATTAATAAGTATGTAAGAGAGGGGATGTATCTAATATGAATATAAAAATATTAATAAGTATGTAAGAGAGGGGATGTATCTATTATGAATATAAAAATATTAATAAGTTTGTAAGAGAGGGGATGTATCTAATATGAATATAAAAATATTAATAAGTGTGTAAGAGAGGGGATGTATCTAATATGTATATAAAAACAATAATAAGTGTGTAAAAGGGGGGGATGTATCTAATATGTACATTGTAGAAAATATATATATATTTATGACATGAATAGAAGTTTATTAATATGCTGAGTGTTTGATGAGTCACTTCTGACTCATTGCTGAGTCAACAAGATAAACCCCATCTTGTCTGAACGGTTGCGGTTATTTCTAGGTTAAATCTAATGGCCTAAATGAATTCTAAAATCTATAAATAAGTGGGTAGACCCTAGACATAAATCACTTGTAAAATTAGAGAAGCTACCGTCATGCTGCTGCCATGGAGTTCAGCATAGCCGTCACAAACAAAGAAGAGGAAGCCTAATCTACTACAACTAAATTCTTCTCAACAAAAGAAATCAAACCAAAGAACTCTCTCTCTAATTCTCTTCTTTTGTTGGTGAGTATGATGATTCTCACAAGACTATTACAAACTAATTTGACTCAGTTATGAATGGATCACAAGAAAGTGATGTGATTTGTAATTGTAAATTCTATATATTGTGGATCTCTTATTATGTTATTATGTTGTCGTATGATGTAAATTATATATGCTATGTCATGCTATGTTGTAAATTCTCTTATGCTATGTCGTGCTATGTTGAGAATCATGTGAAGCTATGTTATACTATCATACTATGCCATGTTATAAATCATGCTATATTATGTTTAAAAATCATGTTGTTGGATCATGCTTAAAGTTATGTTTTTTTTTTCTTAATTTAAATGGATCTTGTTTATGGGAATTTGCCTATTAGGTTAGGTGTACCCATAAACTTGAAACTATAATTAAATAAAACTTGATTATGGGAATTTGTCTATTGAGTTAGGTGTACCCATATAAAACCATGTTGTTAAAAAATTAGATGATGTTGATTCACACATGTTCATATGTAAGTTTATGAAAATTGATTGAGATCATATTAGGTGAATTTTGAACAAGTTGACACCTTTAGGTCCATGACATGTATAATCTATGCAAGTTGGACATATGCAAGTTTCACCCCTTATTATGATTCATTTGGTCACATATACATGTTGTTATTATGATAATCTCTTTTATGCTATGAGTTAGGCTATTCGAGTCTAACATATATTTTGCGAATAAACGTTCAAACGTGGGGTAGGGGTAATATTAGGAATTAATAAATTGGGTGCAATTTTGTAAGATTTTGCATACCATGAATGAATGTCCATAATTGAGTCAATTATTGACATTGTTAAAAATTGGAAGTAATTAATAATTCAAGTAGGGAATTATTAAAATTGGGGGAAAGTGGATTATTATTAATAATCAATGCTTAGGACACGAGGTTGGACCCGTTTGTGATGTAAACCTGCCCGGACCCGCCCGGCAAATCCAGTAGTCACAAATGTCGGCCCAATGTGAGAGGTCCTAGGCCCAAACTAAAGCATAACAGTTGTAAAGACACGAGGTTAGACTCTTTTATGGTGTAAGACTGCCCGGACCCGCCCGGCAAATCCAGCTGCCATAAATGCCAGTCTAATGTGAGAGGTCTTTATGAGGTTATGGCCTTAATGAACTAAGAAATACTTAACCAGATAATCATGTAAGGTTGGACATGGGGGTTAAGTAGGTGCCTTGGGTGGCATGAGGAATCTGGTGGTTGCCTTTAGAGGCATTTGAAATACGATTAGACTTAACCAAACACACATGTAAATGAACATGACTAAGTGGGTTAAGTGGGATGGACTAATGGGGACAAGCTTAGGTGGAATGCTTGCGGTAAATAGTGGGGGCCCGTTTCAACCAGTATCCCAAAACGTATCTTTGTGGGCTCGACCCAAGTCGAGGACGGGACACGCATACTGGGTTTGACTATAAGAGGCCAAAACAGGGAGCGGTGGCAACGCAAGTCCAACGGGTTTCATATGCATGTGTGGACCCGGGCTGGTAGGTAAGACGTTGTTGCATCGTGTAGGTATAAGTCGTGCATGTCCGTTGTATCAGGTTGCCACTTTAGGGGAGTGATACACCCCACTGTGGGGCCAGCACGGGTATCTACGAGTTAGGGAGCCGATCGAATAATGGGAAGTAGGGTACACCTAGTGGAGATAGGGGCAGGCGGCACCTATGTAGTCAGCTAGGGGTACGTAAAGCCATTGGGAAAGTTTCTAAGTGAAGCTAAGTGGGATGAATCTTTAGGGTGACTGGTGTGGTGTAGTATAGTGTTTATCCTTTAGTATTTAGGAGCGCCTATAACGTTGCCTTTAGCGATTGTCTATGTCCTTAATCTGCTCTTCATAGACATTTTCTTGTTTTCCAGCTTATGCCTTAGTCCAGTTATTTTGGTAATAGTATTGTAGAATTATCATATTCACCAGACTTTATGTCTGACCCCCTCTTTTCCATCCTTTTTCTCCCTTCAGGTCCGCAGGTTGGGCCAAGTTCTAGTGGAGTCTAGTTGGATCGCTTATCTTCTGGAAAGCTTGGACTGCTGAAGTAAAGTCCAGCTTGTTATCTTTCTTTTTAATGGCTATTCATGTAATGGGATTATGTACTTGTTTTATCAAGATAGATATTGTACTTGACATTGAATATGGTGTTATGATGTAATCAAACATGTTTTGACTTCTGCTACAATGAAATAAAGTTTTTGAATTTCCAAGTACTATTTTATATCTGTCTTGTTGTAATTTTACTGTTCTATATTCACTTAAAACCTCCATGGAAGTTAATGCATTCCCTTTGTGAGTGACATTAATGGACGTGGGGTGTTACACGTGGTATCAGAGCATAAGGTTACCAGAACAGATAAATTTTTTTTTTAGAAGAAGTGCTTTCAAAAAAAAAAAAACATGTTATTTAAAGAGAGTTTTTATGAAAAACATAATCCCAAATAGCCACATCCTTATCTTTACCTTTCGAATTCTCCATTTTGAATCTTTCCTTTTTCATTTCAGCATGGCTGAAGATCTTAATCTCCCAGAAGGTGTGACGATTCCAGGGTGGTTTAGGAGATACTTGGAGGCTAGGGCCACCACTACAGGCCCAGCGGATGCTCCTCCACCCCTAGTTGCACCCATTCCTCCTCCTCCTCCTCCTCGTGTTGACACTTTTGCAAAGACGTGCAAGGAATTCAAGGCTATGGGAGGAAAAACTTTTCAAGTGGCTGAGACGTTTGTGGAGGCCAGAGATTGGCTTAAGGAGACTGAGGAATTGTTGGATATCTTTGAAGTGGAAGATGGGAGGAAAGTCCGTTTAGCTGCTTGGTTAATAAAGGGAGAGGCCTCGTTTTGGTGGGAGGTCACTAACGGGGAACGTCCAGTTGATTCATGGGCGGATTTCAGACGAAGGTTTGAGGCAAAGTTTCTTTCAAGGGCAGAGGAGAACTTAAATATGGAAAAATTCCTGGCACTAAAGCAAGGGAGCTCATCAGTAAAGGAATATGTCAATAAATTTAATCAGTTAGCAAGGTTTGGCTTGGAGTTGGTGAACACGCCAGAGAAGAAAGCTTTGAGGTTCGTTAGAGGCTTGAATGAACCGTTGCAAGGGTTGGCTATGACCCACATCCCTATGGGAGCCACCTTTGAAAAGCTAGTAGAAATGGCACTTATGCATGAGGATAAGGCAGTTGAAAAGAAAGGGGATCAGAAGAAACCCCAACAGCAAAATAAGAAGGGCGGTAAACAATAATAGCAAAGGGAAGAAGAAATGCTTCAATTGTGGGACGCCTGGCCATCTCAGCAAAGATTGTAGAAAGAAAAAGAAGACTGGTTGTTTTCATTGTGGAGATGCGGGACATTTAGTGAAGGACTGTCCGAAGAAGGGGCAGAGGGCAGGGTCTACCTCGGGAGGACAGATGCAGGCTCTTAGGGCACCAGGGCAGGCAAGGGGGAAAATTCAGGCTATTGCGGCCCCACCGCTGCAAGAAAGAGGTAGAACAATTTCTGTTGAAAGCTTAGTTTTTCTGTTTGATCATCCTGTCCGTACCTTATTCGATTCTGGCGCATCTCATTCATTTATCTCTGCATCATTAGTTGAATCGCTGCACTTGAACACCAGTTTAGTAGAGGATCCCTTGGTCATTTCAAATCCAATTGGGGGTTCGGCTCATTTGACCATGATATGTTTGGATTTGAAAATCTCTATACTTAGCGTTGAATTTAGATGTGATGCTTATGTATTGGGCTTCACGGGCTATGGGCTAATTTTAGGAATGGATTGGTTGTCTAGAAATAGGGCCATTCTTGATTGTGAAAGGAGAGTAGTTAGGCTTGTGACTCGCCTTGGTAATGCTCTCGACATCTTTTGTAATCCCATAAATTCCGTTATGCTAAGTTATCTTGAATCGCTTGACGCGTCTGTAGAGAACCTGCGATCGGTAGAAGTGGTCCGGGAATATCCGGATGTGTTTGAGGAGGTGAAGGGCTTACCTCCAAAGCGGGAGATAGACTTTCGAATTTATCTTGTGGATAATGCTAAACCCGTATCTTTGCCAGTGCGCCACATGGCTCCTCGTGAAAGGAGGGAACTCAATAAGCAAGTAAAGGAGTTGCTTGAGAAGGGGTTCATAAGACGTAGTATATCGGAGTGGGGTGCTCCAGTAGTTTTTGCCACAAAGGCGGATGGGTCTCTTAGACTTTGTATGGACTATAGAGAACTAAACAAGCTTACTAAAAAGAACCGACACCCACTACCGAGGATTGACGATCTCTTTGATCAGTTAGTTGGGGCCTCAGTGTTTTCGCAGTTGGACTTAGCCACTGGCTTTCATCAACTGAGAGTGGCTGAGGATAGTATAGATAAGACTGCTTTTAGGACTCCTGATGGATTCTATGAATGGCTAGTGATGCCCTTTGGTTTGACAAATGCCCCTGCATATTTTGTTGATTTGATGAGTAGGGTGTTTAGGGAATACCTTAACAAATTTGTGGTAGTCTTTGTGGATGACATCTTAGTCTTTTCTAAGAATAAAGAAGAGCACTCCCTACATCTTAGGGAAGTGTTGGAAACCCTTCGAGCGCATAACCTTAAGGCAAAATTTTCTAAGTGTCACTTCTGGAGGAAGGAAGTACGGTTCTTAGGGCACGTGGTTTCCAAAGAAGGGATAGCAGTGGATCCCGCAAAGGTGGTGGTCATCCAAGATTGGAAGGTCCCTAAAAATGCAACCGAAGTAAGAAGTTTCTTGGGGTTGGCTGACTATTATAGGAAGTTTATCAAAGACTTCGCAAAAATATCAGCTCCATTAACACGGTTAACGAAGAAGAACCTGGTTTTTACGTGGGACAAAGATTGCGATGATGCGTTCCAACGTTTAAAGAGAGCCTTAACTTCAGCCCCAGTCTTAGTGCTGCCAGACGGGAATAAACCGTTTACCATCTATACTGATGCTTGTGGGACGGGACTTGGCGCGGTCCTCATGCAAGAGGGAAGAGTAATAGCCTATGGTGGAAGGCAGTTGAGGGTTCATGAAAAGAATTACCCCACGCATGACTTAGAGCTAGCCGCAATTGTTTTCGCGCTTAAGTCTTGGCGTCACTATCTTCTTGGTGAGAAATTCGAACTGTTCACTGACCACAAATCATTAAAATACTTATTCTCTCAGAAGGATTTGAATTTAAGGCAGCAACGGTGGATGGAATTCTTAGCCTCCTACGATTTTGAAATAGCATATACCCCGGGCAAGGGTAACGTGGTGGCAGACGCCTTAAGTAGGAAAAGGTTGTCCTTGAGTCCGTTGTTTGTTGAACGACAAAGCTTAGAATTCATCTCTATGTTTAACTTTAGACCCTCCGTTGACTTAGTACCCGGTCTGTTAGCATCCTTGGAGGTTAGACCTACACTTCTAGGACGGGTTGGTGAGGCACAGCGAGACGACCCACAGTTGGTTGAGATAGTAGAAAAGCTCAAAGGGGGGGAGTCGTCAAGCCATCTTCGTAGGTATACCCTAGACGATAAGGGTTGGTTACGAAGGGATAATAGACTTTGTGTACCACAAGACGAAGACTTAAGGAAGGCCATTCTTGATGATGCTCATCGCTCAAAAATGACCATTCATCCCGGCGGGGATAAGATGTACAAAGATATGAAGCGGGTTTTCTTTTGGGCCGGTATGAAAAAGGATGTGGCCGAGTACGTCGCTAGATGCTTGGTGTGCCAACGAGTTAAAGCAGAACAAAAGAAACCCGGTGGGTTGCTTCACCCATTAGAAGTTCCACTATGGAAATGGGAAAGCATCTCAATGGATTTTGTGGATGGATTACCAAGATCAAGGAAGGGTAACACGGGGATTTGGGTTATAGTAGATAGACTTACTAAAAGCGCCCATTTTATTCCCGTGAAAAGTAAGAGGACTGCTCCGTGGTTGGCTTCTGTATACATTAAGGAGATAGTTCGTTTGCACGGTATTCCTTCTAGTATAGTAAGCGACCGTGACCCCATCTTTACTAGCGAATTTTGGAAGAGTTTACAAGAGGCGGTAGGGACTCAGCTATGTTTGAGCACCGCATATCATCCTCAGACAGACGGCCAAACCGAGAGGGTGAATCGCATTCTAGAGGATCTTTTAAGGCTTTGTATCCTAGACTTTGGGGGTACATGGGAAGAGCACCTTCCGTTAGTAGAATTCGCATATAATAATAGCTTTCAGTCTAGTATTGGCATGGCACCTTTCGAAGCTCTTTATGGAAGGCCTTGCCGTTCGCCTACATGTTGGTGGGAATCTACCGATAAAATCCTACTTGGGCCCGATATGGTTAGGGAAACCTCGGAGAAGATTGAGTTGATTCGAAGGAGGATGAAAGCAGCACAAGATAGGCAGAAATCGTATGCTGATAAGAGGAGGACAGATCTTGAGTTTGACATTGGGGACATGGTTTTTATCAAAGTATCTCCGTTACAGAATGTTGTTCGCTTTGGGTCCGTGGGGAAATTAGCACCAAGGTTTGTAGGGCCGTTTCCTGTAAAAAACAGGATTGGGAAGATGGAATATAGGGTGGAGTTGCCTAAGAAACTTAGTGGAGTACACGACGTATTCCATGTGTCACATTTGAGGAAGTGTTTGCACAAGACCGCGGAGGTGGTAGAGCCGAGCTTGCTTAAAGAGGTGGAAATAGAGCGTGATGCAGCAATTAGACGAGCTCCTACATGCATTCTTGGGTCGGAGATCAAAAAGTTGAGGAATCGAGAGGTCAGACTGGTCAAAGTGCAATGGGGAGATGATGAGAGCAACGCAACTTGGGAGACAGAAGAGAAGATGCGTTCGTTGTACCCTTTTCTTTTTGAGGGTATGTCTTTTAATTTCTCCTTTATCGCTTAGCTTATCTTATCTTATCTTTAGTATGTCCTCTCATTAGTATCTTTGACCTTTAGTTAGGATAATCCTATGGTTGAAACATGTGTTTGAGACATGTTATGTATGATGGATGCAAAATGGATACAAGTGTTTGCTAGTGGATGCTCTTGGATGCATATATACAAACACTTTAGGCACGAGATCGGCTCAGTCACTACATATTGCATATTGCATAAGTGAATGTATTTAGTATAATGGATGTATAATGGTTGTACCATCATATGGATGCTGCATTCGGTTGAATGGGTGTGCACGCATATAGAAGTAGTATGTAAGCAATTAGGATCTTTTGCATACATAATGGATTCATGACACTTACATAATTTGCATTAAGGAGGTCAACTGAATCAGTAGACCGCCTGATTTCGCATTAGGTAAGGACATGTACACACACTTGCATATGATCATAAAGCATTAGAAGTCTTTTAATGACAATGGATGCCTGTGTATGATGGATGAGTAGATGGACGTTTGGATGGTAGGATATACATTCTTCCAGACTTGAAGATTTCAGGGACGAAATCCTAAAAGGAGGGGAGAATGTAACACCCCGAATTTTCTATTAACACTAAAGTTGCTAAAATAATAATAAGTGTGTAGAAGAGGGGATGTATCTAATATGAATATAAAAATATTAATAAGTATGTAAGAGAGGGGATGTATCTAATATGAATATAAAAATATTAATAAGTATGTAAGAGAGGGGATGTATCTATTATGAATATAAAAATATTAATAAGTATGTAAGAGAGGGGATGTATCTAATATGAATATAAAAATATTAATAAGTGTGTAAGAGAGGGGATGTATCTAATATGTATATAAAAACAATAATAAGTGTGTAAAAGGGGGGGATGTATCTAATATGTACATTGTAGAAAATATATATATATTTATGACAGGAATAGAAGTTTATTAATATGCTGAGTGTTTGCTGAGTCACTTCTGACTCATTGCTGAGTCAACAAGATAAACCCCATCTTGTCTGAACGTCTGCGGTTATTTCTAGGTTAAATCTAATGGCCTAAATGAATTCTAAAATCTATAAATAAGTGGGTAGACCCTAGACCTAAATCACTTGTAAAATTAGAGAAGCTACCGTCATGCTGCTGCCATGGAGTTCAGCATAGCCGTCACAAACAAAGAAGAGGAAGCCTAATCTACTACAACTAAATTCTTCTCAACAAAAGAAATCAAACCAAAGAACTCTCTCTCTAATTCTCTTCTTTTGTTGGTGAGTATGATGATTCTCACAAGACTATTACAAACTAATTTGACTCAGTTATGAATGGATCACAAGAAAGTGATGTGATTTGTAATTGTAAATTCTATATATTGTGGATCTCTTATTATGTTATTATGTTGTCGTATGATGTAAATTATATATGCTATGTCATGCTATGTTGTAAATTCTCTTATGCTATGTCGTGCTATGTTGAGAATCATGTCAAGCTATGTTATACTATCATACTATGCCATGTTATAAATCATGCTATATTATGTTGAAAAATCATGTTGTTGGATCATGCTTAAAGTTATGTTTTTTTTTCTTAATTTAAATGGATCTTGTTTATGGAAATTTGCCTATTAGGTTAGGTGTACCCATAAACTTGAAACTATAATTAAATAAAACTTGATTATGGGAATTTGCCTATTGAGTTAGGTGTACCCATATAAAACCATGTTGTTAAAAAATTAGATGTTGTTGATTCACACATGTTCATATGTAAGTTTATGAAAATTGATTGAGATCATATTAGGTGAATTTTGAACAAGTTGACACCTTTAGGTCCATGACATGTATAATCTATGCAAGTTGGACATATGCAAGTTTCACCCCTTATTATGATTCATTTGGTCACATATACATGTTGTTATTATGATAATCTCTTTTATGCTATGAGTTAGGCTATTCGAGTCTAACATATATTTTGCTAATAAACGTTCAAACGTGGGGTAGGGGTAATATTAGGAATTAATAAATTGGGTGCAATTTTGTAAGATTTTGCATACCATGAATGAATGTCCATAATTGAGTCAATTATGGACATTGTTAAAAATTGGAAGTAATTAATAATTCAAGTAGGGAATTATTAAAATTGGGGGAAAGTGGATTATTATTAATAATCAATGCTTAGGACAGGAGGTTGGACCCGTTTGTGATGTAAACCTGCCCGGACCCGCCCGGCAAATCCAGTAGTCACAAATGTCAGCCCAATGTGAGAGGTCCTAGGCCCAAACTAAAGCATAACAGTTGTAAAGACACGAGGTTAGACTCTTTTATGGTGTAAGACTGCCCGGACCCGCCCGGCAAATCCAGCTGCCATAAATGCCAGTCTAATGTGAGAGGTCTTTATGAGGTTATGGCCTTAATGAACTAAGAAATACTTAACCAGATAATCATGTAAGGTGGGATATGGGGGTTAAGTAGGTGCCTTGGGTGGCATGAGGAATCTGGTGGTTGCCTTTAGAGGCATTTGAAATACGATTAGACTTAACCAAACACACATGTAAATGAACATGACTAAGTGGGTTAAGTGGGATGGACTAATGGGGACAAGCTTAGGTGGAATGCTTGTGGTAAATAGTGGGGGCCCATTTCAACCAGTATCCCAAAACGTATCTTTGTGGGCTCGGCCCAAGTCGAGGACGGGACACGCATACTGGGTTTGACTATAAGAGGCCAAAACAGGGAGCGGTGGCAACGCAAGTCCAACGGGTTTCATATGCGTGTGTGGGCCCGGGCTGGTAGGTAAGACGTTGTTGCATCGTGTAGGTATAAGCCGTGCATGTCCGTTGTATCAGGTTGCCACTATAGGGGAGTGATACACCCCACTGTGGGGCCAGCACGGGTATCTACGAGTTAGGGAGCCGATCAAATAATGGGAAGTAGGGTACACCTAGTGGAGATAGGGGCAGGCGGCACCTATGTAGTCAGCTAGGGGTACGTAAAGCCATTGGGAAAGTTTCTAAGTGAAGCTAAGTGGGATGAATCTTTAGGGTGACTGGTGTGGTGTAGTATAGTGTTTATCCTTTAGTATTTAGGAGCGCCTATAACGTTGCCTTTAGCGATTGTCTATGTCCTTAATCTGCTCTTCGTAGACATTTTCTTGTTTTCCAGCTTATGCCTTAGTCCAGTTATTTTGGTAATAGTATTGTAGAATTATCATATTCACCAGACTTTATGTCTGACCCCCTCTTTTCCATCCTTTTTCTCCCTTCAGGTCCGCAGGTTGGGCCAAGTTCTAGTGGAGTCTAGTTGGATCGCTTATCTTCTGGAAAGCTTGGACTGCTGAAGTAAAGTCCAGCTTGTTATCTTTCTTTTTAATGGCTATTCATGTAATGGGATTATGTACTTGTTTTATCAAGATAGATATTGTACTTGACATTGAATATGGTGTTATGATGTAATCAAACATGTTTTGACTTCTGCTACAATGAAATAAATTTTTTGAATTTCCAAGTACTATTTTATATCTGTCTTGTTGTAATTTTACTGTTCTATATTCACTTAAAACCTCCATGGAAGTTAATGCATTCCCTTTGTGAGTGACATTAATGGACGTGGGGTGTTACACCCGGTCTTCCTGAATAACTCGCGTATTCTTAATTAAAATCAACCATACGCCACATTCCAACTCTGAACATTCTTTTTTTAAATAAAAATATTATTATTATTAAAAGATTCTCATTAATTTTATCAAAGATAAAATAAATTACATTTTTATCTTTCTAAAAAGATTTATTAATATTCCAATTTTGATTTTTCATAAAAAATCATTATTACAAGATTATTAATTTCAATAAACCAATCTTGTCTTAAATTGGGTTAAAGAACTAGTGTCATTTAAAACACAGTTCACGATAAACCCAAAACCAATTTTCAAAATATGGAATTTCTATAGAAATCAAATCAACAAATAATCGTTATAAATTTCTGTATCGGACTAACAATATACATGGAATAACGGCAAAGCCTCTTAAATTCCATATATAATATCGGTCTTCTATTACAGAAGCTCATCTCGATTATTACCAATCGAATTTCCACTTAATTCCAATTTATTTTATTAATTTGGAAAAGTCTGATTTTAGAAAATCTTCTTTTAAATTTATAAAATAGATTTATAAATTTCAAATAATAATTCCAATGTAAATTGGATTAAAGGATAAATGTTATTTAAAACATCGTCCACTGCAAATCCAATTCACATATCAATCACCAAACATAATTGTTAAGATCTAATAAAAGGTTTATCCTAAAGATATTAATTCATTACTATATAAAAAAAACATATTTTAAAACAATCAACAAATTATTCTTTATATAAAAGATTCTAAATGTAAAATATTCTTTATAATACAAAATCTTTTATTTTACAAAAAACCTTTCATTATATAAAAATTCTTTATAAAAAAAAAAGAAATTCTGCATTGGAATGCGACTCAACCATGTACCATATAATTTGGGTCATATGGGTTTCATACATTTCATGTATGGGGTAATAACAGGAAATAATTCTCAATCCATCCATTAACAACCAGAGTGACAATGTCAACTGTGTGAGCATTAAAATAAAACAATAACGCTCATCGCAGCCTGTCGATCAATCGATAGACATATAATTAAACATAGGGATTTGTGTCAGTCAAGTATCGTCCCAATACCCGTGTGGGGTTTTCAGCCAACAACAATTCATATAAATAAATAAATAAATAAATAAATAATTGGTTAATAGGTTTAACCAATTTCAATTTCACTACACATGTCACTTATATCGAGTAAGAATGTATTTTACTCGTATGATCTTACTATATATTTCTAAAGTTACATAAAGGGCAATTTATTTATATAGCTTTATTGTGGATGACAAATGGGATATAATTTCCATTATTCTTTATTTGTATGAAATTTCTTAACAATACTTTTCGGTGTATATTTTGACCAACAATACAATTGTATATTAGAATATAAATTCTAATGCAAGTTTGCAAATAAAAATTGGATTTTATATTTGCGTATAAATTCTGCTGTATATTATGCAAATAAAAGTAATCCTTATATTTGCACATAAATTCTGTTTCCTACAAAGATGAGTGAAAGTGATATACTCATTTTGTTAACAATTCTATTTCAACAAATATAATGTAGATAAAAGTGTGTTTCTAATCTTGTACTTTTATTTGTACATAAAACACAAATAAAAGTGTATCTCATGTATTTGTCTTTTTATTTGACAAAACAATGTTAATAAAAATGTTCTTTTATATCTTGCACTTTTATTTAACAAAACAATGGTAAATAAAATGTCTTTTTAATCTTTTACTTTTATTCAACAAACAATGATGAATAAAAGTGAAATTTTCTTTCTATGCTTTATTTGTATCTAAAAATGCAAATAAGAAATATAACTCCCTTTTATTTTGTGTGTGTTTTGTTTACATATAAAAAGGGAAACAACTATGTGATTCTTTTTCCTATATTTTGTTTGCATCTAAAAATGCATATTTGGAAACACACTTGTATTTACACTTTACTTGTAAATAAAAAAAAATGTATTTGAGAATTTTACTTTTATTTACATTTTGTATTTAAATAAAAATACATGTTAAAGAATTAAACTTTTATTTATATTTTATATGTAAGTAAAGGTACCCATGTTTTGTGCTATTTCCTTTTTTTAATAAAAAGCTTATATTTTTATTGTAATTCATTACAATAAAAAGAATAGTCATGTAAGATTTAAATTTTGATTTTTTTTTGTTGAAACAAAAAGATACAATTTTTGTCATCTAAAAGAATGAACCAAAAAGATACATTTTGGTCATTAAAAAGAATAGTTATAAAAGTTCATATTTTTATTGTCGATTTGTCACAATAAAAAGAATAGAATGTAGAAATACATTTATTTACATTTTCTTATGTAAATAAAAAGAATAGAATTTAGGAATACCTTTATTTACATTTTCTTATGTAAATAGAAGTAATTATGTGAATTTACTATTTTGTATAAATAAGAATATGACATATTTTTGTTTCCTTTTTATTTAAAATATAGATTGTAAATAAAAAAGTGTTCTTCGAATATGGGTTTTTGTTTACAAATAAAATGTAAACAAACATGTGCTTACCAATTATTTCTTCTTATTTACAAACAAAATTTAAATAACAGTGTAAATTCTAAATAAGCCTTTTTATTTACAAATAGGATGTAGATAAAAATATGTTTTCTAAATTTGTTCTTTTATTTACAAAAGAAATGTAAATAAAAACGTGCCTTTTACATTTGTTATTTTATTTACAAAAGAATTGAAAATAGAAACTTGTCTAACAATACATTTTATAACAAAATGATGTTTCATTCTAATGTCACAATTTATAATAAAAAAATTGTGTTTTTATTTCTAATGTAACCTTTATAACTAAAATGTGATTTTAATCCTAATATAACATTTTTATACAAAATGTGATTTTATTCCTAATGCGACATTTCTATACCAAATGTGAATTTATTCCTAACGCGACATTTTTATACAAAATGTAAATTCATCTCTAATGCGACATTTTTATACAAAATGTGAATTCATCTCTAATGCGACATTTCTATACAAAAATGTTATTATTTTCTCATGCAACATTTAAGCTCAAAATGTTGTTATTTTTCTAATGCCATATTTATAACAAAAATGATGTTATTTTTCTAATGTTACATTTTATAACTAAAATGTAATTTTTACTAATGCAACCCTTCATACTAAAAATGTTATTATTTTCTAACATGACAATTTATAACCGAAAATGTTATTTTTAATCAACATGACTATTTCTAATTAAAATGACATTAATATTTAACATGACATGATTATAGTTAAATGTAATCCTTTATTATCACTACATGAATATAACAAAATGTAATCTTTTATTTAAAGGAACAATTTATATCAAAATGTAATTTTTTTTATCTAAAGTAACATGTTATATCTAAATGTAATTTTGGATCTAAAGGAACATTTTATAGACAAAACTGTTATTTTAATCTAACTTAACATCTTAATAAAAACGATGTTTTTAATCTAATATATCATTTTGTAACCAAAATGGTATCTTTTGTTCTAATGTAACATTCTATAACAAAATACTATTTTATTTCTAATTCAACATTTCTAGCCAAAGTGATCTTTTTATCCGAATTAAACACTTCTAAGAAAATGGTCTTTTTATTCTAATTAAACCTTTCTAAAAAAAATGGTCTTTCTATATTTTGTTAATTCTAATTCCTCAAAATGGTAAAGATAAGGTTCTTTCATTTTGTTGCAAATTCTATTACAACAAAATGGTAGAAATAAAGTTCTTTTCAAATGTTAACATTTATAAATAAAAATGTTATTCTAACAATTTATATAACAAAAATGTTGTTTTTCCATGATGTAACATTTCATATATTTCATACCATCCATAAACACAATACAGTAAATTCACCACAATACAGTCACTTCGAACAATCTCAAACATCACAATCATGATCAAAATAAATAAATATATTTATTTTAAATTTTAAATTTGAGAAATCTCACCAATGGTATTTATCGGATTTTCCAACAGTCTTCGTTTCAACTCCGGTCAGTTTCACGGCGTAGATCCCGTCACTGTGGTTCCAACGCACTTCGTCTTGCTTGATTCCGAGTTGGTATGACAAAGACATGATCGTTATTCCATTTGGTAATTGAACAATTAATTAACTAATACATGCTTAAGCTAATTACCCTCCAATCCAAAAAAAAAGCCGTAACCTCATCTTCTACTTCCAGGTTTTGTCGATGCACCAAACCCATTCGTTCATCACCCAAAGTCCACCATTACCGCCTTGACATCGCCACCCAGCGTCGAGATCTAAATGTGTTCTTTTGATTTCATGTTTTTATATTTAAATTTTGTTGTGTGGATTAGAAGATTGAAGAGGAAGAAGATTGGAGCATCAATGGCCATTGAAATGTTAGGAGCGGCTACTGTATGCTAATTAGAATTAGGATTTTCTAAATCTTAGAGTATATGTATATATTAATACTATTTTATTAATTCCTTTTTATTTTATCTTATTTACTACTTAAATTTATTTAGAGATGAAATTTCCCGTTTCCTTACGTTTAATGAAATCAATTAATGAGGGGGAGAGAAAAACGTTCACTTTCCTTTCTTCAAAATATTTAATCAATGAGGGTAGTTAAAGAAGGAAAGCTTTCATTTCCCTTCCTTAAATTATTTAATTAACAGGGAGAATATTATTTGTATAGAGAGAGAAACCTTTCATTTATTATCCATTTGATTTAACAAACATGTGACATAGACGTGTGTTCAAACAAATGTGTGATATTGTAATATATATATATATATATATATATATATATATATTCATATATTCTAACTAAATGACGCATTTTCATTTACAAAATATGAATGTTAATAAATGACATATTTTCATTTACAAAATATAAATGCTAATAAATGGCATATTTTCATTTACAAAATATAAATGCTAATAAATGGCATAATTTCATTTATGTATGCGTTCTCCAATTACATAATTTATTAATTACTCATGATGGTTTATATGTCTAAACTCATATTTATTCATTCAGTTC
The DNA here is from genome assembly GCA_030737875.1 of Allium sativum. NCBI lineage: Eukaryota > Viridiplantae > Streptophyta > Magnoliopsida > Asparagales > Amaryllidaceae > Allium > Allium sativum. The sequence continues at coordinate 1,002,602,358 of CM060912.1, forward strand.
TATTTTTAACATAACCGGTATTTTTAATGTTTTTTTAACACTTCTAAACTAAAAAGATGAAACTTTTCATCGAGATGAATTTTATGGTATGACAACTTCCAAACAAAATTATGCTTATATTTACATGTTTACAGGTTCACAAATCAATGTTAATCAATGCCAATTATTAACATGTTTAAAATCAATGTAAAATAGCATGTTTACTTAATAAATGTCATGTTTACAAATAAATGCTAATTAACATATTTTTAAAGCTAAGTGTTAATTATAAATCAACTTCATGTCTTGAATTCTCTAAACAATACATTCTAAGTTATGTTTATCATTTATAGCATGTTTTTAACATTTTGTACGCGTCAAGGGATGCAAACAAAATATAATTCTTTTTATTTTAAACATTTTATTCGCATTGAGAAATGCAAACAAAATATAATTCTTTTTACTTTAAATTAAAACCTTTTCTTTATTTATTTTATATTTTGTTCGCATTGAGAAATGCAAACAAAATACAATCCTTTTATTTTTAATATTGAATTGATAATTTACCTCAATTCAAATAAAAAGATATTTTCCCTTTTTTCTTTCTTTTTCATTTTCTATGATGAATTGATAGTAGGAAATATCTTTTTATTTGAATTGAGGTAAATTATCAATTCAATATTAAAAATAAAAGGATTGTATTTTGTTTGCATTTCTCAATGCGAACAAAATATAAAATAAACAAAGAAAAGGTTTTACTTTAAAGTAAAAAGAATTATATTTTGTTTGCATTTCTCAATGCGAATAAAATGTTTAAAATAAAAAGAATTATATTTTGTTTGCATCCCTTGACGCGTACAAAATGTTAAAAACATGCTATAAATGATAAACATAACTTAGAATGTATTGGTTTAGAGAATTCAAGACATGAAGTTGATTTATAATTAACACTTAGCTTTAAAAATATGTTAATTAGCGTTTATTTGTAAACATGACATTTATTAAGTAAACATGCTATTTTACATTGATTTTAAACATGTTAATAATTGGCATTGATTAACATTGATTTGTGAACCTGTAAACATGTAAATATAAGCATAATTTTGTTTGGAAGTTGTCATACCATAAAATTCATCTCGATGAAAAGTTTCATCTTTTTAGTTTAGAAGTGTTAAAAAAAACATTAAAAATACCGGTTATGTTAAAAATAGAACTGAATGAATAAATATGAGTTTAGACATATAAACCATCATGAGTAATTAATAAATTATGTAATTGGAGAATGCATACATAAATGAAATTATGCCATTTATTAGCATTTATATTTTGTAAATGAAAATATGCCATTTATTAGCATTTATATTTTGTAAATGAAAATATGTCATTTATTAACATTCATATTTTGTAAATGAAAATGCGTCATTTAGTTAGAATATATGAATATATATATATATATATATATATATATATATATATATATATATTACATTATCACACATTTGTTTGAACACACGTCTATGTCACATGTTTGTTAAATCAAATGGATAATAAATGAAAGGTTTCTCTCTCTATACAAATAATATTCTCCCTGTTAATTAAATAATTTAAGGAAGGGAAATGAAAGCTTTCCTTCTCTAACTACCCTCATTGATTAAATATTTTGAAGAAAGGAAAGGGAACGTTTTTCTCTCCCCCTCATTAATTGATTTCATTAAACGTAAGGAAACGGGAAATTTCATCTCTAAATAAATTTAAGTAGTAAATAAGAAAAAATAAAAAGGAATTAATAAAATAGTATTAATATATACATATACTCTAAGATTTAGAAAATCCTAATTCTAATTAGCATACAGTAGCCGCTCCTAACATTTCAATGGCCATTGATGCTCCAATCTTCTTCCTCTTCAATCTTCTAATCCACACAACAAAATTTAAATACAAAAACATGAAATCAAAAGAGCACATTTAGATCTCGACGCTGGGTGGTGATGTCAAGGCGGTAATGGTGGACTTTGGGTGATGAACGAATGGGTTTGGTGCATCGACAAAACCTGGAAGTAGAAGATGAGGTTACGGCTTTTTTTTTTGGATTGGAGGGTAATTAGCTTAAGCATATATTAGTTAGTTAATTGTTTAATTACCAAATGGAATAACGATCATGTCTTTGTCATACCAACTCGGAATCAAGCAAGACGAAGTGCGTTGGAAATGGAACCACAGTGACGGGATCTACGCCGTGAAATTGACCGGAGTTGAAACGGAGACTGTTGGAAAATTCGATAAATACCATTGGTGAGATTTCTCAAATTTAAAATTTAAAATAAATGTATTTATTTATTTTGATCATGATTGTGATGTTTGAGATTGTTCGAAGTGACTGTATTGTGGTGAATTTACTGTATTGTGTTTATGGATGGAATGAAATATATGAAATGTTACATCATGGAAAAACACCATTTTTGTTATATAAATTGTTAGAATAACATTTTTATTTATAAATGTTAACATTTGAAAAGAACTTTATTTCTACCATTTTGTTGTATTAGAATTTGCAGCAAAATGAAAGAACCTTATCTTTACCATTTTGAGGAATTAGAATTAACAAAATATAGAAAGACCATTTTTTTTTAGAAAGGTTTAATTAGAATAAAAAGACCATTTTCTTAGAAGAGTTTAATTAGGATAAAAAGATCACTTTTGCTAGAAATGTTGAATTAGAAATAAAATAGTATTTTGCTATAGATTGTTACATTAGAACAAAAGATACCATTTTGGTTACAAAATGATATATTGTGAAAACCCGTAACTTCCCCGTAAAGGAAAGTGTCGGATAGTTCGAGAACAAGCCACAACAGAACGCATATAAAAGAACATTTCATTGTATATTACAACAATGCATCAGATTACAAGAATATACAGAGTATAAATGAATATTACACAGAAATATCAGAGATTTAAATTACATTTAAATACATCGCAGCGGAAAATAATACAATACACAACTAGAATGAGATATACGGATACAAAGCTTTCCGGATATCGTTCCAGCTGTAAACCAGGATCCTGTGAATATAAATCTGCAAAACCGAAACTACTAGCTTCCCATGTCAAAATAAGGGCACCCAGAGTTTAGGTTAAAACAATAAACTCCAGGTCAGTCATGGGGCTGGTGTGAGAACTAAAACAGTTATCATTCTTTATTTTTAAAGTTAGGTAAATCAAGGGACCACGCCGTATAACACGGAACGGGTTTCCTCCCAAGAATACCAGTGCATAAAACAAACAGCGCAATGCTAAATAAAGAAAAATGAAGCTGTTATAAGACCCAGGTCCCATCACACAATGCAACGCAGCCGAGGATAGGGTTTTCCCTTATAACAGCCAAAGAATGCTTGATACGGTTAAAACAAATCATTTGATTCTATTATAAGTGCATAGTGTATAAAAACAACTTCAAATCATAAGTACCAATCATAGGCGGCATGAATGCCCCATACCACAATGTCGCCATATATAGGTTATACAATCAGAATCGCAAAGTCACGTATTTGGAAATTGGGTTTCCAACTATGAACCGAGGCAAAAGATAATCCTCAACCGATTCGAGACGCTCTAGCCCGTGTCTCAGGCAAGCGCGCAGGCAAGCCTTGGATCGTCAGGACCGGTCCACCGATGTGGATTATTATGCCTGAACAATACGTCTCCCCGCCCTTTGGGGCGTCAATGAGCCAAAAAATGACTCCACCGGACCCGGATCGTCCGATCAAACCGAGGCGCCTCGCAACAGCAACAACCACATAAGTCAAACTCGTCAGGGCGTGTAAAAACCACTGACGCCACTTCTAGCTAGAAAGAAACGCAAGTCCTCCCTGATGTCCTCTCCCGTTTTTGGTTCATACCGGGTGTGAAACTCGCGAAGTAAACGTTACACAAAGCTACGCCACGAAGGCCGTGCTTCGATCATCAACCACAAGACTTTGCTTTTCAACAGAAGCCTCGATCATTTGCCACTTAGGCATGCCACACAGGCAATTCACTCCATGCGTTTGATATCCATCAATATATAACCCCTGAGCTCGTACGTCTCAGAGAAGGGCGTTAAGCAAGAGAATAAATTCTCCGCCGCCAAACAGATATATATTTAATAGAGATCAATCACACGGACTAAAATCCAATGTCAGACACACAGTCCATTTACAAGTCCGTTCTGGGTCTGAACGAAACCGGAGGCACCTAGTACCCCGCATATCCATCGATCTCCAAGTACGTCTGGATGATCACTAACTATTTCCATCTTCTTGGGTGTACAGCCCAATCAAGATCATCAGTAATCACCCAAACGACGTGAAGACTTCTGGTCTTCGACCACCGTCTTCATCTTCGACTTATCGTCGTATCAGTTATTCAGAATGGGATAAACCCGGTCTTTCCAAATAACTCGCGTATATTTTAAATAAGTGTTACATAAACACAACATACGCCTCATTCCAATTCATCAGTCACTAACCATAAATTAATCAAGAGAATAATTTCCCAAATATTAACCCCGAAGGCCGAAACCAACATCAGATCAATATCCACAAAACCACTCTGCTTGGCTAACCGACAGTTTGTTTCTAAATTTCACATTCATAGGGAAAGGTTCCCATTAATTTTATCCAAGATAAATTCCTTGAATTTATTCTTTATTCTATTTTTGAATCTCAATTCAAACTAGTCGGGATTAGCGAACCTTACCGAAGTAATTATTTATTTTAATTTCCCCATCCCAACCTATTCATCCCATGAAGTAAAATTGGTAATACTTCATATCTAACACCACAGTGTTATCGGTAAATTCAATTACCATTTCACGTTCAAATCTAATTAAAGATTTAACTATCGCCTGGAGCAAAACTGGTGGTACTCCATTTTCGATCATTTCAATCTAATTAAAGATTCATTAAAACTCCACTTAGTTTTAATCTTCGACTGGGTTAAAGAATCAGTGTCATTTAAAACACGGTTCACGATAAACCCAAAATCACATTCATTAATTATCGGGTTAAAGAACGAGTGTTATTTAAAACACTGTTCACGATAAACCCAAAAATCATTCCATTAATTATCGGGTTAAAGAACAAGTGTTATTTAAATCACTGTTCACGATAAACCCAAAAATCAATACCAATTCAATTCCATTTAAATATCATTTAATTGGTACACTTCATTAAATCTATATAAAAAGATTTAATCTTTTCTCAACTGGGTTCAAGAACAGTGTTAGTGAAGACACCATTCACGACAAACCCAAATCACATTTGATATTCAATATAAGGCTCTGAATAGAAAATATATCGGCTTATATTCAATATCAAATTCTACGATTAACAAATGTCGTATTGGAAATAACGATATAAATATCTACATCTTTCAAATTTCCATAACAACATCTGTATAATCCTGAATTCCAACATCGAAATATTCCGAAGACAATTTCGATTCAAATCCACTCCAATGCAATCATTGGAAATTTTGGTTATTTTTAAAACCCTTTTCGAATTCAATTTATTTATTTAAAAATAAATAGAATTATAATTCTAGTTCAAAACTAGTTCATCTCGATAAAAAACTATTTTTATCTTTTCAAATATGGAGTTTTTCATCCCAATTCTTCTCAAATCATTTCTTATGATTTTACAAAAATTATTACTATTTTTAATAATTTTATCAAGGCCCGTACAGTCGATTTCCATCAACGGCTATCGAACTGCACTTACAGCGACCTTTTTCAAATTTGATTTGGACATAATTCCAAATCCGACCGTTAGATTTCAAATTTCTAATATTCGTTAGAAAGCTCTTTTCGATACGAACCCAACGGTTCCGGTTTTAGGAGAATCCGACGGTCGAATCTCCCGTAATGTCCATTTGAAATAAATGGTCGAAATTCACGAACTGCCGCGGCGCGGCGCGTTCTATTCAGGCCATTATATTATATATATAATATATATAATATATATTTTGTCGATTACTATTTAAAACGAATTATATAAATAGTTTTAAATTCATTTCAAAAACAATTTCAACTTCCATTTCAATCCAAAGCAAAATTGAATTCTTCTTTATAAATTCGTTTTAAAATTCATTTCTATTCAATTCAAATTTCAATTCAATTTGAATTCGTTTTCAATTCATTTCAATTCCAAAGTCGTTTTCTATTCGATTAATTTCGAAATCATTTTCAATTCAATTCATTTCGAAATCATTTTCAATTCAATTCATTTCGAAATCGTTTTTAATTCAATTCATTTCGAAATCGTTTTTAATTCAATTCATTTCGAAATCGTTTTCAATTCAATTCATTTCGAAATCGTTTTCAATTCAATTCATTTCGAAATGAATAAAATCGATATAAATATCGTTCACGTCAAAATGGCGTCAATCTAATCAACACGGCTTCATAAATTTCTATTTTCAAATATACTATTTCAAATATTTCTTTTTCAAAATAGTTGTTATTATCAAAATATTTCGTTCAACACATGACCAATCTTAATGGATGAGTACTGTCAACACATGAACCTTTATTTTATATTGATAAAGATGTAAATTTCATTACTAAAATATTTCGTTCAACACATGACCAATCTCAATGGATGAGCACTGTCAACACATGAACCTTTATTTTATATCGATAAAGATGTAAATTTTATTACTAAAATATTTCGTTCAACACATGACCAATCTCAATGGATGAGTACTGTCAACACATGAACTTTTATTCTATAATATTCTTTATTTTTCAAATTGGAATGAGGCCCAATCAATTACCATATAAAGTTAATTATATGGATTTTCATACATTACACACACATATAATAGCATTGAAAAATAATCAACCATCAACCAAAGTGCACTACACTGTATAAGCATCAAATATAGATATCTAACGCTTATAACAGCCTGTCAATCGATCGATCGACATATTAAATCAATCAGGATGAGTGAACTTCAAATTACATCCTAACACCCATGTGGGGTTTCAAACAATCAAACACAGATTTTAGATGTGCAGTTGGGCGATGTGTAAAATTTATCGTCCCAATCAATGTCATTCAAATAGGTGTACATAAACAAACCGTCCGGTTTGTAAATGAATATTATTTATTCACATTCACGTTAAAAATTATATTTTTAACGATAAAACATTTTATTCCAACATATGAATTTCTATTCAGTTCATTCTTTAAATAAAATGCTATTTTTATTTTTCTAACTTATTTTAGAAAATTTCGGCGGCATAACGGCACGATACTAGAAACGGGACGAGGCCGAGCCTTATCCCCGGTCTAGTGAAGGCCCACGCCATTCACACATCAATCAAATCAATTCATTTCACCACACAATTCAATTTCAATCAAATAATCTAACCAATTTTTGCAATCAAACAAACAAGTCCATGGTCTGTGGACGATTGTGTCGGGTGCTACTAAACACCGTCTGCATCCTAGTATATATATATATATATATATATATATATAACTAGAAAATAAATTGAAAGGTGAGAAATTCTCACATATTTGCTAAACCAGACGCCTCGGCCCTTCTTTGCAGAAATCTTCATCGCTATCGCATCTTTTGTTACTTTCGTCGCCCGTAGCCACTACATATGTAAAAATCGAATTTTTACCTCACTATTTAATATATAAAAATCGAATTTTGACTTCGCTATTCAATATATAAAAATCGAATTTTGACTTCGCTATTCAATATATAAAAATCGAATTTTGACTTCGCTATTCAATATATAAAAATCGAATTTTGACTTCGCTATTCAATATATAAAAATGGAATTTTGACTTCGCTATTCAATATATAAAAATCGAATTTTGACTTCGCTATTCAATATATAAAAATCGAATTTTGACTTCGCTATTCAATATATATAAATCGAATTTTGACTTCGCTATTCAATATATAAAAATCGAATTTTTACTTCACATTCCTATATAGAAAAATCGTATTTTTTTTTCAGCTACACACATGTAAAAATCATATATTTTTATTTGAAAACTATATATAAATAAATCCTATAATTTTTCCAAAGATCACATCTTTTTGTTTTGAAAGATCTCGTCTTTCTACTTGCAAAAATCACATCTTTTTGTTTAGAAAGATCTCGTCTTTCAACTTGCAAAAATCACATCTTTTTGTTTAGAAAAATCTCGTCTTTCTACTTGCAAAAATCACATCTTTTTGTTTAGAAAAATCTCGTCTTTCTACTTGCAAAAATCACATCTTTTTGTTTAGAAAAATCTCGTCTTTCTACTTGCAAAAATCACATCTTTTTGTTTAGAAAAATCTCGTCTTTCTACTTGCAAAAATCACATCTTTTTGTTTAAAAAAATCTCGTCTTTCTACTTGCAAAAATCACATCTTTTTGTTTAGAAAAATCTTGTCTTTCTACTTGCAAAAATCACATCTTTTTGTTTCTAAAACGATGTATATGTATATATATATATATTTTTTTTTGATTTAAACAATGCTTTATATATATTTAAAAAAAACAAAGCAATTTTATTTTCAAAAACAATGTTAATTTCAACTCGATACATATATAAAAAAAATTACATTTTTATTATAACCTGATCTATTTATGAAAAACTGGATTTTTAAAATGCTATTAGATATAAAAATTTTAGATTTTATAATGTTATCATATATATAAATTTCGAATTTTTCTTATAATGTTGATTTAAATATATATATATATATATATATATATATACACATATGAAAAGGTTTTCATTACCCTTTCTTCTTGAACGAGACTTTCTGCCACGCTCAAACCCTTGCTCTGTTCGTCGGTGCCTCCATAGATGGTCGGAGGACGATCCACCCCCTCCACGGCGTCAAGCTAGGCGGCGCCTCCCTCTGGCTGTAGCGCTGAACGGATCAGAACTTGGGCTGGCGGATGCTACGGTTCGATTTGGAGGAGAGGCTCAGGTCGAGGAGGGAGATGGCGGAGTAGTGTCGGAGATGGAGGGGGAAAGTTCCGACGTGGTGGCGGGGTAGAAGATTGGGCGACGGGATTTTTAATTTGGGGTTTTTTTTTTCTTTTAATTTCTGAATCGAATGAAGAAATAAGGGGGGGGGAGAATGAAATAAGGGGGGAGGGGAGAGAGAATGATTTCTTTTTTTTTTTTAAATGTTGACTTTTACATACGACCTCAAAACGAGGCCCACCGCCTGTCGTCCCTAGCGTTATACCCCCATTCTGAACACAATGGGATATGCATCGTAAGCCGATTCGGTCGTTACGATCAGTTTCCGTCAAAATCAACATATAACTCTATATATTGAATTTGAACGCACATTTCAATTTACCGGGGTCACATACTAACTAGAAAAATTCCAGAAAAATATTTTCTAGCTTCGTATTGACGATACGGTCCTAACAAAACTAGTTTCGTCTAATTCTGAGACCATTTGAAAAATGGCCAATTTTCAGTCGCTTAAAATCAACTGGAACCAATCAAACGCGTTTTCCTTTGCCACGCTCACATATTGATTCGAAAAATTATGAAATTTGGAATCTAGCAATAACTTAACATCACGGACCCAACAAAAGTGGTTTCGTCGAAATCCGAGGTCGTTTGCAAAATTCCCAATTTTAAGGGCCTGAATTCCATAGCGACTATTCAGAATTTTCAACTGGACTTATCTTTTGATTCCCGCTATGAAATTTTGATTTTTCGGATACGTTGGAAAGATATCATCAATTAGATCCCATTATTTTTGGTTTCACTAAAATCTGGATTGTTTTGCACCCGGTACATTCAATTGAAGTTTGAAATCGAATTATCGAACTACCGCGCCATCTTCAATTTTATTTATAATTGTATATAAATATTTATATTCTAACGACGGCGTATATAATATATACGTTCGAATTCTATTCAAAATAAATTTCTCGTCGATATTATTTAAAATAATCTATTTTAAATATTCAAAATTCGCTAAAATTGCCAAAATAAAAAGTTTAAACTGGCCTAGATTTTCGGGTTGTTACAATCTCCCCCACTTAAAACTTTTCGTCCCCGAAAAGGAACAAAGTCGAAAGTGGTTTGATTAATCAACTCTACGTTCGATCCGTCTTGCATTCTCCAACTTTTCAGTTTCTGAGAATTTCCAAAAATTTCAAAAATTTGGCTAACACCCTAAATTTTCGAAAAAATTCGCCATAACCTCCCCTGCACCAGGAGCATCGGGGAATTTCAAATATCTTCCCCGGTCCTTCAGATCTCAAAAAGAAAAAGAAAACGCCAAGCGGCTAGCCAATAGGCTCATAAAATCATCATCACCCAAACAAAACAGTAAATTATGTAGTAAACATGTACCTATTTGTCGGGCAAACAAATTTTATTCTCTGGCTCTAGCCTCCTTGCTATGACCTGTTCAATGTAAGTACATATATATGCAAGCATATGCGACCAATTCTCAATATAAGTCAATATTTGATTCAATTAGGCGTAATGGTTCAAAATTTATCAAACAACTAAACAAGCAACACAAACATCAATCAATTAGTGAATTAGAGTTTCAAATTCATAATTTTGATACATATAAAGAAAATCATGTTTTGATGCCAAATCACAACAATGTATTCTAGCTATATTAGTTTTGGTTCTCACACCAGTCTAATGGAAATATATAGAAAATCACACCTCCGAAACTAGAACATAAATGTTGATGATGCGATCGCTATCATCAATATCATCTTCGGACGACTAGAGTGTGATGCTATATCTATCCAATATATTAAAATTTCAAATACACGCGGATCAGACGTATATGCAAAATCTATATATACTGGGTTGTCCACATCAATATAAATAAATAACCAAATACGAATAATTGATTTATATTTCAAAACAAGATTTGTTTTCATTTTTTTAAAAAATATACTCTTCACACTCGTTCTAGGATACTACTGATCCCATCTCTAACGAGTCATTCTCATTGGATATTACTAATCCAATTTCTGATGAATTCTTTCGTATGGTTCTAATGTGCCTTGTTCTCTGCTTTGTAAACCAAAGCTCTGATACCAACTGTGAAAACCCGTAACTTCCCCGTAAAGGAAAGTGTCGGATAGTTCGAGAACAAGCCACAACAGAACGCATATAAAAGAACATTTCATTGTATATTACAACAATGCATCAGATTACAAGAATATACAGAGTATAAATGAATATTACACAGAAATATCAGAGATTTAAATTACATTTAAATACATCGCAGCGGAAAATAATACAATACACAACTAGAATGAGATATACGGATACAAAGCTTTCCGGATATCGTTCCAGCTGTAAACCAGGATCCTGTGAATATAAATCTGCAAAACCGAAACTACTAGCTGCCCGTGTCAAAATAAGGGCACCCAGGGTTTAGGTTAAAACAATAAACTCCAGGTCAGTCATGGGACTGGTGTGAGAACTGAAACAGTTATCAATCTTTATTTTTAAAGTTAGGTAAATCAAGGGACCACGCCGTATAACACGGAACGGGTTTCCTCCCAAGAATACCAGTGCATAAAACAAACAGCGCAATGCTAAATAAAGAAAAATGAAGCTGTTATAAGACCCAGGTCCCATCACACAATGCAACGCAGCCGAGGATAGGGTTTTCCCTTATAACAGCCAAAGAATGCTTGATACGGTTAAAACAAATCGTTTGATACTATTATAAGTGCATAGTGTATAAAAACAACTTCAAATCATAAGTATCAATCATAGGCGGCATGAATGCCCCATACCACTATGTCGCCATATATAGGTTATACAATCAGAATCGCAAAGTCACGTATTTGGAAATTGGGTTTCCAACTATGAACCGAGGCAAAAGATAGTCCTCAACCGATTCGAGACGCTCTAGCCCGTGTCTCAGGCAAGCGCGCAGGCAAGTGTAACGACCCAGAAAATCTGAACCAATTTAAAATTTTTAAATTGGCTAAAATAATGGATTTTAAATATTTAAAATAAATATTTTAAATAATGGCGATGAAAACTGAGTTTGAATCGACAATTGAAAACGAATATAATTAATTATAATTATAAACAAGGCCTAAAATGGCGTGGCAGTTTCAAAAATTGAATTCAAACTTTGTCGGACTGTACCGGGTGCAAAACAATCCGGATTTTAGTGAAACCAAAAACATTAGGATCTAATTGATGATATCTTTCTAACGAATCCGACCAATTGAAATTTCATAGCGGGAATCAAAAGATATGTCCAGTTGAAAATTCTGAATAGTCGCTATGGAATTCAGGCCCTTAAAAATGGACATTTTGCAAACGAACTCGGATTTCGACGAAACCACTTTTGTTGGGTCCGTGATGTAAAGTTATTGCTAGATTCCAAATTTCATAATTTTTCGAATCAATATGTGAGCGTGCCAAAGGAAAACGCGTTTGACCAGTTTCAGTTGATTTTAATCGACTGGAAATTGGCCATTTTTCAAACGGTCTCAGATTTCGACGAAACTAGTTTTGTTAGGACCGTATCGTTAATACAAAGCTAGAAAATATTTTTCGAGAATTTCTCTAGTTAGTATGTGACCCCGGTAATTTAAAATGTACGTTTAAAATTCAATATAGTGATTTAAATGTAAATTCAAAGGAAACTGATTGTAACGATCAAATCAGCTTGCGATACATATCCCATTGAGTTCGGAATGGGGGTAAAACGCTATGGGCGATAGGCGGTAGGCCTCGTTTAGAGGTCGTATGTAAAAGTCAACTTTTTGCAAAATTAAATAATTAAATATATATATTTTATATAACCCCCCCTATTCCCTCTTCTCTCTCCATTTCGCTCAGAAAAAAGTAAAAGAAAAAAAGGATCGACGCCCGCCTTCGCCGTTGACCAGACCTCCACCGCGCCCTCCGATCTTCTCCCCCCTCTTCCTTGCTCTCGCTCCCTCCTCCTCCTTCAATCCGAACCACCCCTAAGCCATCGCGACACCCTAAATCCGCGAGCCCCGTTCGAGACGCCACCACCGACGAGCTGAAGGCCGCCCCACCTCCTGTGCCGCCACCTGACGAAAAACCAACCCCCCTCTTTCGTTTCTTCGATGTAAGTTGTTTTAATTTATTTTAGTTTTACTTTTATTTTTAAAACTGTTTTTTAAAAAAAAGGGTAAAAACTGATTTTTCTAAAAGATTTAAAACTGAATTTTAATTAGGTTTAAAACTGAATTTTAATTAGGTTTAAAACTGAATTTTAATTAGGTTTAAAACTGAATTTTAATTAGGTTTAAAACTGAATTTTTATAAAGGATTAAAACTGATTTTAATTTTAACTTTAAAAAGAAAAAGGTTTAAACTTTAAAAAGAAAAAGGCTTGAACTTTAAATAGAAAAGATTTGAACTTGGATAATAAAGATCATATTTTTAAAATAGAAAAGACGGAATTTTTATTAAGTAGAAGAAGCAAGATATGATTCTTATATTGTTAAAGCAATAAAAATATAATTTTTACATCATAGGAATATTAAAAATATAATCTTTATTTTTTAAAATATGATCTTTATATATTGAATAGCGAAGTCAAAATTCGATTTTTATATATATTGAATAACATAGTAAAAATTCGATTTTTACATATGTAGAGAATACGGGCAACGAAGCGACAAAAGGCGAGATTGGCGAAGATTTCTATAAAAAAAGAGTCGGGGGTTTGATAGCTATTGGTGAGATTTCTGATTTAAAAATTATAAATGTGTGAGAATTTCTCACTCTTCAATTCCTTTTACTATATACATATATGTGTGTTGAAATAAAAATAAATTGCTATATATAAATATATATATATATATATATATACGCCCCTCGTCCACAAACCATGGACGATATTTATTGGTTGAAATTGTTGTGAAAATTGATTGATAGCGAATGATTGTTTGGGATTGTTTGTGGTTGATATTGGTTGATTGTGGTTGAAAAATACCCATTTGTGGTTGAGAAATATTTGGTTGAAACCACATAGGATTAGTTTGTGGAAATGAAATAAATATATACATGCCGCCTGCGTGCGAACTAGATGCATGATCCCCATTGTCAAAAACCGCGAGGTTTTAAGGTAGAGCGAGGAGCCGTACTAGGGACGGTCCCGGTTTTAACTACCCTGTCGTTATGCTGCCGAAATTTTGAATAATATTCTTGTGTTTGAATTATTTTCATATGCTTAAACTATATTTATTCATTGAATAGGAAACCTTCATGTGTTGAATTGATATTCATTCGTTGATTGGAAATTCATGTGTTGAATGGTATTCGCGTTTGAAAATATAAAAATCACATTTTTATCTATATATAGAAACTATAGAAAACATTCATGTGTTGAATTGATATTCATTCGTTGATTAGAAATTCATGTGTTGAATGGTATTCATATTTTGAAATAAATTGTTTGATAATAAAAATCAACTTTTATCGACTATATGAACTGTGTAAAATAATCTCGTTTTAAAAGAAATTGTTTTATGATAAAAAATCCTATTTTTATCACCTATATGAACTATATAGAAAAATAGTGTTTTGAAATGAATTGTTTTACAATAAAAATCACATTTTTATTGTATGCATAAATCGTTGAAATGTGAAGTGTTAAAAATAGCCACTTGTTCAAAATAAACATATATGAGATGAAATATTCGTTAATTAGCTAATGAAATGATTTGCACCTATGTATGTAACATTAGAATAAATGGTGTCTTTAAAACAAACAGAAATCAAATATGAAGTTGAATAGAAAATGATAAATGATAAGAACTGTCTATATATGTACATGCATATTTATTGAACAGGTTATAGCAAAGGGGCTAGAGAAGAGGAATAAAATTTTGTGCCCGACAAATAGGTACACATTTACTGCTTTGTTTGGGTGATGATTTTATGAGCCTGTTGGCTAGCCGCTTGGCTTTTTCTTTTTCTTTTTGAGATTAGAAGGACCGGGAAAGCTATTTGCGATTTCCCGATGCTCCCGGTGCAGGGGAGGTTATGGCGAAATTTTCCAAAATTTTAAGGTGTTAGAAAAATATTTGAAGTGAAAACGATATGGAAATCATTGAATGAACTATATTTATATAAATATATAAATATAAATAAAATTAAAACGAAACGAAGCCGAGCAGTTCGTATTTTTAAACCATGATTTCAAACAACTAGTACGGGGAATCCGACCATTGGATTTTCCCGAAACCACAACCGTCGGGTTCGCCTTGGAAAAATCTTTCCAACGACACCAACTTTGTAAAGATCCAACGGTTGGATTGTCTGGAATGTTTAATTCAAATCTGAAGAAAAACAGCGCCAGAAACGATTATATTTATATATATATATAAATATAATTATATATTTAATCGAATAACGATGCTGTAGTTCGTATTTGAAATCGAAACTTCAAACGATTGTACCGGGAGATCCGACCGTCGGATTTTCCCGAAATTGGAACCGTTGGATTCGTTTTGAAAAGACCTTTCTAATGATGTAAATTTTGCGAAGATCCAACGGTTAGATTTTCAGATATGTGTAAATCAAATCTGAAGAAAAACAGCGCCACGGCCGCTTTATGGCCCGAAGCGTCGTTTTGAATAAATTAGCTATTTTAAAATAAATAAAAATAGCGATAAATAGTTATAAAATATCCTAAGCGATATGGAATGGAAATAAACTGAATTTGCTCGATTTATGTGGTTTTTGATGGTTGAATGTGTTTGGTGTGAAAATTACATTAAAGGACAATATTGGTGTTGTCGAGTAATTTAACCATTGAAATAAAAAGATTTGAAATTCTAAATATACGTGAATTATTTGAAAAGGCCGAGTTAATTCTCATTTCGAATAATTGACCGACGATTGAAATTCGAAGATGAAGACGGTGGTCGAAGACCGGAGATCTTCACCTCGTTTGGATGGTAACCGAGGTCCTGATTGGGAGGCATCCCGAAATATGGATAATGAGTGGTGATCGTCCAGACGTACGTGGTGATCGAAGGGTTTGCGAGGTATTTAGTGCCTCCGGTTTTGTTCAGACCCAGAACGGACTTGAAAATGGACTGTGTGTCTGACATTGGATTTTATTCTGTGTTGATTGATTTCTGTTAAATATACATCTGTTTGGCGGCGGAGAATTTATTCTTTTGCTTAACGCCCTTCTCTGAGACGCACGAGCTCAGAGGTTGTATATTGATGGACATCAGTCGCATGGCATGAACTGCCTGTGTGGCATGCTAAGATGCAGTGATCAGGGCTTCTGTTGAAAAGCAAAGTCTTGTGGTGATGATCAAAGCGCCGCCTGTGTGGCGTAGCTTTGTGTATAACGTGAATTCGCGAGCCTCACACCCCGGTATGAACCTAAAACGGGAGAGGACATCAGGGAGGGCCTGCGTTTCTTCCTAGCTAGGGTGGTGTCAGTGACCTACTAGCCCTGACATTTATATACTTTTCACCTATGTGGTTGTTGCTGTTGCGAGGCGCCTCGGTTTGATCGGACGATCCGGGTCCGATGGAGTCATTCGTTGGCTCATTTACGCCCCAAAGGGCGGGGAAACGCAGTGTTCAGGCATTTTAATCCACATCGGTGGACCGTCCCTGACGATCCTAAGGCTTGACAGAGTACTTGCCTGAGGCTCGGGCTAGGTAGTCTCGAATTCGGTAAGGACTATCTTTTGCCTTGGTTCATGACGGAAATCCAATTTCCAAATACGACATCGTGCGGTTTCGATTGTATATATACATTTGGCGACATAGTGGCATGGGACGCTCATGTCGTCTATGATTGATAGTTATGATTTGAAATTGTTTTCAAAACATATAAACACTAGCAATAATATCAAATGCCTTTGTTTTATTCGTATCAAGCATATTTGGCCGTTATAAGGTAAAAACTCTATCCTCCGGTTTGCGTTGCATTGTGTGATGGGAACTGAGTCTTATAACGGCTTCATTTTTACAAAAAGCATATCGATGTTTAAAAGAAAGATTTGTTTTAAAGCACTGGCAATCCAATGGAGTAAACCCGTTCCACGAAAGTGGCGTGGTCCTGTGATTAGCCAATTATATATGTGTTGAGTGGATTTCTCATACCAGTCCCATGACTGACTCGTAGTTTGTTTCACTTTCAAACTCGGGTGCCCCTTTTTCTTCACGGGCAGCCTTGTATTCAGGTTTAGCTGGTTCTTTTTCTGGATAGCTGGAGCTGAAGATGGATTCTATCATTTATTTCTTTTTATGCTGTTCAGCTCCTATTGTACATGTTTTGTTTATTTCCGCTGTAGACATTTATGTATCGCTGAACTGTATTTGTACTAAGTAAGATCCTGTATACTGTGTAACTCTGATGATTACTTTTATCCAGTGTATTTTATTGTTCATTATCTGGTGTATTTATTTAATTCTGTTCTGCTATTATCTGCTTCTGTGTTATATTCCAAAGATAACCCTTGTTTCCGTCTGAACGGGATTTCGGGTCGTCTCAACGTGGTATCAAAGCTTTGGTTAAGCTTAGTTCTGGAATATAACATTTGAACGAACTCGTCAGAAATAGAACCAGTAGTGTTCTAGGACGGGTAACTCTATACAGATAGGATCAGTAAAATCCTAGTATGAGAAGCAGAATGAAATTACACCTAGATAGACACATTTACGTTTGAAGTATGTGTTTCTATATTTTAAAATACCTTTTCTGTGACCTGACACTTGATCTGCCATTTGCATAAGTACTAGAAAATGAGTGTCAGAAACAGAAGGAATGCAGAACCGGATATTGAGGCCCTATTAATCAAATATCGAAATATGGGTGGAATACCGTTCTATGGTGAAGAATCTATTATGAAGACACAAGCTTGGATTCGTTCGGCTGAGAAAATCTTCGAAGCATTAAAGCTTGGGGATGACCAGAAAAGATTACTGGCCTCCTGGGCACTCAAAGATGAAGCTTTGTTTTGGTGGGATTCAGTTATTGAGGATAATCCAGAAGGTGATATCACCTGGGACAGATTCAAAGTGATTTTCTTAGAAAGATTTACTCCTCCCGAAGCAACTGAGCGATTATGTGATGAATTTTCTTATCTGATACAAGGAGACATGACAATTCCCGAATATCATAAGAAATTCAATGAACTTTCTCACTTTTCCCCTCATCTAATTCAAAATCCGAAGAGGAAGAATATGAGATTTATCAATGGGCTTCAAAGGAAATACCAGAATAAAGTATTGGGGCATGTGAAGCTTCCTTTTCCAGAAATGATTTACATGGCTTATCAGTATGAAGATCTTCATAAGAAAGGAATGTTGCGTGACGAAGAAGAAGTTTGTTGTAGTGACAAAGGAGATTCGGAAACTGATATTCCTGAAGCCAGTATGATGTCTGAGGTCAGTAAGAAGCCCAGTGCCAAGAGGAAAAGGGCCAAAGCTGAGAAGAAACCTGTAACAGCCGCCACATGCTCTAACTGCAATAAACAGGGCCATTTGTCCAGAAAATGTAAATCTTTAAAGAAGCAGAAGAAGAATGAATCTGAATCCACTAAGAAAAGGAACCCACATGGTGAAAGGACATGCCATGAGTGTCATCAAGTAGGTCATATTTCACGGGAGTGCCAACTCTCAAAGGAACCTAAAGCAGTACATGTAAATGAAGTGGTAGAAGTACCTACCTCCCCGTCTGCTCAGGAAAGGTCTGATGTTTTAGAAGGCACGCTCAATGTCAAAAACATTCTAGTTAAAGTACTGTTTGACACAGGCGCGTCGCGAAGCTTTATTGCAAAGAGTGCAGTCAAGAAGTTAGTTTTGAATTTGAAGAAGCTCAAAGAGCCAATGACTGTCCGGAATCCGGTTGGGGGTTCCATCAATCTCAGTTGGGTTTGTGCAGTACCTGTCTCTTTTTCTTGCTTTAAATTCCCTATTATCTCTGTCGTCATGAACTTTGATGAATTCGATCTTATATTAGGATTGGATTGGTTAACCAAATATGAAGCAGAGGTTAGATGCGCCGAGAGAGTTGTTAGAGCTAAGATTAAATCCGGGAGTTATATAACCATTCCGTGTGAAGGCCCGACATCAAATAGAAAGGACTTCTGGGCAGCTTTGAATGTTTCTCCAGCTCAAACAGAAAATGTCCCTGAAATCGCAGAAAATATTCCCGACCTCATCAAAGATATTCCTATCGTCAAGAACTATGTGGATGTGTTCGAGGAAGTCGTTCGCTTACCTCCGCAGAGAGAAATAGATTTCAGAATTGCTTTAATTCCCAATGCAAGGCCGGTAGTTCACGCTATTCGAAGAATGTCCTTGAAAGAGAAGGAGGAATTAGAAAATCAAACACGACAGCTAGTATGGAAAGGTCTGATCAGGCCTAGTTTCTCTGATTGGGGTGCAGCCGTGGTATTTGTCCCAAAATCTGACGGTACTCTACGCCTATGTGTGGATTATCGTGATCTGAACAAGCAAACCATAAAGAATAAATATCCATTGCCGCGAATAGATGATTTGTTAGATCGATTAAATGGAGCACAAGTATTTTCAAGAATGGACCTAGCTACAGGTTTCCATCAACTTCGAATTGCCGAAGAGTGTGTTCCAATGACAGCGTTCAGAGGTCCCGACTTATTCTACGAGTGGTTAGTAATGTCGTTCGGCTCATGTAACGCTCCCGCTTACTTCGTCGATCTAATGAACAGAGTATTTAGGGGAGTACTGAATAAATTTGTTCTGGTTTTTATTGATGATATTCTAATCTTCTCTAAATCAATGGACGAACATGAAAAGCATCTGGAACAGGTTCTAGAAATTCTGAGACGGAATGTATTAAAAGCAAAGTTTTCCAAATGTATCTTCTGGAAAGATGAAGTAAAATTTCTGGGCCACGTTGTATCGAAAGAAGGAATTGTTGTGGATCCAAGCAAAATCACGGCTATTCAAAATTGGAAACAGCCCAGCACCCCCACAGAAGTCCGCAGTTTTCTCGGATTGGCTAGCTATTATCGGAAGTTCGTTAAAGACTTTTCGAAGATATCTGGTCACTTAACGAAGCTTACAAAGAAGCATTCTAAATTTAAATGGACTCCAGAGAGTGAGGAAGCTTTCGAAGAGCTAAAGTTAAGACTAACGATAGCTCCAGTGTTAACCATCATAGACGGAAACCAAGATCTAAAAGTCTGGACTGATGCTTCTAGAGAAGGCCTTGGTGCAGTGTTAATGCAAAGGGGTCAAGTGATTGCCTATGCTAGCCGTCAACTGAAGCCGCACAAGAAAAACTATGTAACTCATGATCTTGAGTTATTGGCTATCATATTCTCTCTGAAAATCTGGAGACACTATCTTCTGGGTGAGAGATTTGAACTGTTTACAGACCACCAGTCATTAAAGTATCTTTTCACTCAGAAGGATTTAAATTTGAGGCAGCAGCGTTGGTTGGAGTTTCTTGCAGCATATGACTTTGAAATTATATATACTCCAGGGAAAACCAATGTCGTGGCCGATGCGTTAAGCCGAAAGAATGAAATGATCGCCAGTTTTATCATTGCGACTTCATTGATTGATAAGATATCGGCTCTCCAAGGAGACGACCAATTTATCAAAGGAATAAGTCAGCGAATTCGTGAGGGCAATGCTTCGGATTTCCAGCTAGACAGCGAAGGGATTCTGAGGTTAGAAGGGCGAATTTGCGTTCCAGATATTCCTGAACTCAGAAGGGATGTACTGGATGAATGTCACAAATCTAAGCTCAGTATCCATCCAGGTGTGAATAAAATGTATAACGATATCAAACGCACATTTTGGTGGAAGTCGTTAAAAAGAGACATCTCGATATATGTTAGTCGATGCCCTACTTGCCAGCTAGTCAAGAGCGACCAACAGAAATTGGCTGGATTATTACAACCTCTAGAAGTTCCTGGTTGGAAGTGGGAGCATATCTCCATGGATTTCATTGATGGTCTGCCTAGAACCAGAAAAGGAAATGACAGTATTTGGGTGATCGTAGATCGCTTCACGAAGACCGCCCATTTTATACCTGTCAGATCAAACAGAACTGCTCAGAGTCTGGCGTAGATTTACTTCAGGGAAATAGTTAGACTGCATGGAGTGCCGCTCAGCATAGTCAGTGATAGAGATACAATATTCACTAGCAAATTCTGGGAAGCATTTCAAGTCGAGCTAGGAACGAAGTTAAACCTAAGCACCGCTTATCATCCTCAGACAGACGGTCAGACTGAGAGGGTGAATCGCATTTTAGAAGATCTATTGCGGGCTTGTGTTATAGATTTCGGTGGATCATGGGAAGACAATCTGCATTTGGCTGAATTCTCTTATAACAATAGCTATCAGGCAAGCCTGATAATGTCGCCATTCGAAGCATTGTATGGTAGACCGTGCCGATCTCCTGTTTGTTGGGTCGAGCCTGGAAATAGACTTGTGTTAGGTCCCGATATGATTCGAGAAGCTGCCGACAAAGTCGATTTTATTAAGAAGCGATTACTCGCTGCTCAAAGCCGACAAAAGAGCTATGCCGATAGAAGAAGAAGAGATATATCCTTTGAAGTTGGCGACTATGTATATTTGAAAGTATCGCCGATGAGAGGAGTTATCCGGTTCGGTAAAACTGGAAAGTTAGCACCCAAATTCATTGGTCCGTTTCCTATTCTGGAACGGATTGGGACTCTCGCTTATAGGGTCAAACTGCCTGACTGGTTGCCTGGAGTGCATGATGTATTTCATATATCTCAACTTCGAAAGCACGTTCATGATCCAGACTTGATCGTGGAAGAAGCAACTCAGCAGGATATTGAAATTACTCCAGAATTAGCTGTGAGGCGTGAGCCGCTAAAGATTATCGGCAAAGAAACCAAAGAGCTGAGGAACAAGAAGGTTCACTTAGTCAAAGTGCAATGGAGTGGAGATCCGCGAGATTGTACTTGGGAAACTGAGGAGAGCATTCAGAAAGCTTACCCCAGATGCCGAGTAGATATCTCTGATTGACTCCGGTGCAAGGTACATTTGTCATACTTTGCATTACCATTTAATTCTCTACTCTGTTGTTATTTTCTTTTCATGGATGTGCACTTCTATATTCTATACTCTGAATGATTTTTTAAAAGGAAAATAGGATTTGATCAGAATATTTTAGAAAGGTTAGACACAAATTGGTTGGTTGTGTTGTATAATTATAGATTTATCAAACCACTTTCGACTTTATTCCTTTTCGGGGACGAAAAGTTTTAAGTGGGGGAGATTGTAACGACCCAGAAAATCTGAACCAATTTAAAAATTTTAAATTGGCTAAAATAATGGATTTTAAATATTTAAAATAAATATTTTAAATAATGGCGATGAAAACTGAGTTTGAATCGACAATTGAAAACGAATATAATTAATTATAATTATAAACAAGGCCTAAAATGGCGTGGCAGTTTCAAAAATTGAATTCAAACTTTGTCGGACTGTACCGGGTGCAAAACAATCCGGATTTTAGTGAAACCAAAAACATTAGGATCTAATTGACGATATCTTTCTAACGAATCCGACCAATTGAAATTTCATAGCGGGAACCAAAAGATATGTCCAGTTGAAAATTCTGAATAGTCGCTATGGAATTCAGGCCCTTTAAAATGGACATTTTGCAAACGAACTCGGATTTCGACGAAACCACTTTTGTTGGGTCCGTGATGTAAAGTTATTGCTAGATTCCAAATTTCATAATTTTTCGAATCAATATGTGAGCGTGGCAAAGGAAAACGCGTTTGACCAGTTTTAGTTGATTTTAATCGACTGGAAATTGGCCATTTTTCAAACGGTCTCAGATTTCGACGAAACTAGTTTTTTTAGGACCGTATCGTTAATACAAAGCTAGAAAATATTTTTCGAGAATTTCTCTAGTTAGTATGTGACCCCGGTAATTTAAAATGTACATGTAAAATTCAATATAGTGATTTAAATGTAAATTCAAAGGAAACTGATTGTAACGACCAAATCAGCTTGCGATACATATCCCATTGAGTTCGGAATGGGGGTAAAACGCTATGGTCGACAGGCGGTAGGCCTCGTTTAGAGGTCGTATGTAAAAGTCAACTTTTTGCAAAATTAAATAATTAAATATATATATTTTATATAAACCCCCCCTATTCCCTCTTCTCTCTCCATTTCGCTCAGAAAAAAAAAGAAAAAAAGGATCGACGCCCGCCTTCGCCGTTGACCAGACCTCCACCGTGCCCTCCGATCTTCTCCCCCCTCTTCCTTGCTCTCGCTCCCTCCTCCTCCTTCAATCCGAACCACCCCTAAGCCATCGCGACACCCTAAATCCGCGAGCCCCGTTCGAGACGCCACCGCCGACGAGCTGAAGGCCGCCCCACCTCCTGCGCCGCCACCTGACGAAAAATCAACCCCCCTCTTTCGTTTCTTTGATGTAAGTTGTTTTAATTTATTTTAGTTTTACTTTTATTTTTAAAACTGTTTTTTTAAAAAAAGGTAAAAACTGATTTTTCTAAAAGATTTAAAACTGAATTTTAATTAGTTTTAAAACTGAATTTTAATTAGGTTTAAAACTGAATTTTAATTAGGTTTAAAACTGAATTTTAATTAGGTTTAAAACTGAATTTTAATTAGGTTTAAAACTGAATTTTTATAAAGGATTAAAACTGATTTTAATTTTAACTTTAAAAAGAAAAAGGTTTAAACTTTAAAAAGAAAAAGGCTTGAACTTTAAATAGAAAAGATTTGAACTTGGATAATAAAGATCATATTTTTAAAATAGAAAAGACGGAATTTTTATTAAGTAGAAGAAGTAAGATATGATTCTTATATTGTTAAAGCAATAAAAATATAATTTTTACATCATAGGAATATTAAAAAATATAATCTTTATTTTTTAAAATATGATCTTTATATATTGAATAGCGAAGTCAAAATTCGATTTTTATATATATGGAATAACATAGTAAAAATTCGATTTTTACATATGTAGAGAATACGGGCAACGAAGCGACAAAAGGCGAGATTGGCGAAGATTTCTATAAAAAAAGAGTCGGGGGTTTGATAGCTATTGGTGAGATTTCTGATTTAAAAATTATAAATGTGTGAGAATTTCTCACTCTTCAATTCCTTTTACTATATACATATATGTGTGTTGAAATAAAAATAAATTGCTATATATAAATATATATATATATATATATATATATATACACGCCCCTCGTCCACAAACCATGGACGATATTTATTGGTTGAAATTGTTGTGAAAATTGATTGATAGCGAATGATTGTTTGGGATTGTTTGTGGTTGATATTGGTTGATTGTGGTTGAAAAATACCCATTTGTGGTTGAGAAATATTTGGTTGAAACCACATAGGATTAGTTTGTGGAAATGAAATAAATATATACATGCCGCCTGCGTGCGAACTAGATGCATGATCCCCATTGTCAAAAACCGCGAGGTTTTAAGGTAGAGCGAGGAGCCGTACTAGGGACGGTCCCGGTTTTAACTACCCTGCCGTTATGCTGCCGAAATTTTGAATAATATTCTTGTGTTTGAATTATTTTCATATGCTTAAACTATATTTATTCATTGAATAGGAAACCTTCATGTGTTGAATTGATATTCATTCGTTGATTGGAAATTCATGTGTTGAATGGTATTCGCGTTTGAAAATATAAAAATCACATTTTTATCTATATATAGAAACTATAGAAAACATTCATGTGTTGAATTGATATTCATTCGTTGATTAGAAATTCATGTGTTGAATGGTATTCATATTTTGAAATAAATTGTTTGATAATAAAAATCACCTTTTATCGACTATATGAACTGTGTAAAATAATCTCGTTTTAAAAGAAATTGTTTTATGATAAAAAATCCTATTTTGATCACCTATATGAACTATATAGAAAAATAGTGTTTTGAAATGAATTGTTTTACAATAAAAATCACATTTTTATTGTATGCATAAATCGTTGAAATGTGAAGTGTTAAAAATAGCCACTTGTTCAAAATAAACATATATGAGATGAAATATTCATTAATTAGCTAATGAAATGATTTGCACCTATGTATGTAACATTAGAATAAATGGTGTCTTTAAAACAAACAGAAATCAAATATGAAGTTGAATAGAAAATGATAAATGATAAGAACTGTATATATATGTACATGCATATTTATTGAACAGGTTATAGCAAAGGGGCTAGAGAAGAGGAATAAAATTTTGTGCCCGACAAATAGGTACACATTTACTGCTTTGTTTGGGTGATGATTTTATGAGCCTGTTGGCTAGCCGCTTGGCTTTTTCTTTTTCTTTTTGAGATTAGAAGGACCGGGAAAGCTATTTGCGATTTCCCGATGCTCCCGGTGCAGGGGAGGTTATGGTGAAATTTTCCAAAATTTTAAGGTGTTAGAAAAATATTTGAAGTGAAAACGATATCGAAATCATTGAATGAACTATATTTATATAAATATATAAATATAAATAAAATTAAAACGAAACGAAGCCGAGCAGTTCGTATTTTGAAACCATGATTTCAAACAACTAGTACGGGGAATCCGACCATTGGATTTTCCCGAAACCACAACCGTCGGGTTCGCCTTGGAAAAATCTTTCCAACGGCACCAACTTTGTAAAGATCCAACGGTTGGATTGTCTGGAATGTTTAATTCAAATCTGAAGAAAAACAGCGCCAGAAACGATTATATATATATATATATATAAATATAATTATATATTTAATCGAATAACGACGCTGCAGTTCGTATTTTGAAATCGAAACTTCAAACGATTGTACCGGGAGATCCGACCGTCGGATTTTCCCGAAACTGGAACCGTTGGATTCGTTTTGAAAAGACCTTTCTAATGATGTAAATTTTGCGAAGATCCAACGGTTAGATTTTCAGATATGTGTAAATCAAATCTGAAGAAAAACAGCGCCACGGCCGCTTTATGGCCCGAAGCGTCGTTTTGAATAAATTAGCTATTTTAAAATAAATAAAAATAGCGATAAATAGTTATAAAATATCCTAAGCGATAAGGAATGGAAATAAACTGAATTTGCTCGATTTATGTGGTTTTTGATGGTTGAATGTGTTTGGTGTGAAAATTACATTAAGGGACAATATTGGTGTTGTCGAGTAATTTAACCATTGAAATAAAAAGATTTGAAATTATAAATATACGTGAATTATTTGAAAAGGCCGAGTTAATTCTCATTTCGAATAATTGACTGACGATTGAAATTCGAAGATGAAGACGGTGGTCGAAGACCGGAGATCTTCACCTCGTTTGGATGGTAACCGAGGTCCTGATTGGGAGGCATCCCGAAATATGGATAATGAGTGGTGATCGTCCAGACGTACGTGGTGATCGAAGGGTTTGCGAGGTATTTAGTGCCTCCGGTTTCGTTCAGACCCAGAACGGACTTGAAAATGGACTGTGTGTCTGACATTGGATTTTATTTTGTGTTGATTGATTTCTGTTAAATATACATCTGTTTGGCGGCGGAGAATTTATTCTTTTGCTTAACGCCCTTCTCTGAGACGCACGAGCTCAGAGGTTGTATATTGATGGACATCAGTCGCATGGCATGAACTGCCTGTGTGGCATGCTAAGATGCAGTGATCAGGGCTTCTGTTGAAAAGCAAAGTCTTGTGGTGATGATCAAAGCGCCGCCTGTGTGGCGTAGCTTTGTGTATAACGTGAATTCGCGAGCCTCACACCCCGGTATGAACCTAAAACGGGAAAGGACATCAGGGAGGGCCTGCGTTTCTTCCTATCTAGGGTGGTGTCAGTGACCTACCAGCCCTGACATTTATATACTTTTCACCTATGTGGTTGTTGCTGTTGTGAGGCGCCTCGGTTTGATCGGACGATCCGGGTCCGATGGAGTCATTCGTTGGCTCATTTACGCCCCAAAGGGCGGGGAAACGCAGTGTTCAGGCATT
Source organism: Allium sativum (assembly GCA_030737875.1). Classification (NCBI taxonomy): domain Eukaryota; kingdom Viridiplantae; phylum Streptophyta; class Magnoliopsida; order Asparagales; family Amaryllidaceae; genus Allium; species Allium sativum. The sequence goes on from CM060912.1 coordinate 1,002,629,311, forward strand.
TTAATCCACATCGGTGGACCGGCCCTGACGATCCTAAGGCTTGACAGGGTACTTGCCTGAGGCTCGGGCTAGGCAGTCTCGAATTCGGTAAGGACTATCTTTTGCCTTGGTTCATGACGGAAATCCAATTTCCAAATACGACATCGTGCGGTTTCGATTGTATATATACATTTGGCGACATAGTGGCATGGGACGCTCATGTCGTCTATGATTGATAGTTATGATTCGAAATTGTTTTCAAAACATATAAACACTAGCAATAATATCAAATGCCTTTGTTTTATTCGTATCAAGCATATTTGGCCGTTATAAGGTAAAAACTCTATCCTCCGGTTTGCGTTGCATTGTGTGATGGGAACTGAGTCTTATAACGGCTTCATTTTTACAAAAAGCATATCGATGTTTAAAAGAAAGATTTGTTTTAAAGCACTGGCAATCCAATGGAGTAAACCCGTTCCACGAAAGTGGCGTGGTCCTGTGATTAGCCAATTATATATGTGTTGAGTGGATTTCTCATACCAGTCCCATGACAGACTCGTAGTTTGTTTCACTTTCAAACTCGGGTGCCCCTTTTTCTTCACGGGCAGCCTTGTATTCAGGTTTAGCTGGTTCTTTTTCTGGATAGATGGAGCTGAAGATGGATTCTATCATTTATTTCTTTTTATGCTGTTCAGCTCCTATTGTACATATTTTGTTTATTTCCGCTGTAGACATTTATGTATCGCTGAACTGTATTTGTACTAAGTAAGATCCTGTATACTGTGTAACTCTGATGATTACTTTTATCCAGTGTATTTTATTGTTCATTATCTGGTGTATTTATTTAATTCTGTTCTGCTATTATCTGCTTCTGTGTTATATTCCAAAGATAACCCTTGTTTCCGTCTGAACGGGATTTCGGGTCGTCTCAGCAAGCCTTGGATCGTCAGGGCCGGTCCACCGATGTGGATTATTATGCCTGAACAATACGTCTCCCTGCCCTTTGGGGCGTCAATGGGCCAAAAAATGACTCCATCGGACCCGGATCGTCCGATCAAACCGAGGCGCCTCGCAACAGCAACAACCACGTAAGTCAAACTCGTCAGGGCGTGTAAAACCACTGACGCCACTTCTAGCTAGAAAGAAACGCAAGTCCTCCCTGATGTCCTCTCCCGTTTTTGGTTCATACCGGGTGTGAAACTCGCGAAGTAAACGTTACACAAAGCTACGCCACGAAGGCCGTGCTTCGATCATCAACCACAAGACTTTGCTTTTCAACAGAAGCCTCGATCATTTGCCACTTAGGCATGCCACACAGGCAATTCACTCCATGCGTTTGATATCCATCAATATATAACCCCTGAGCTCGTACGTCTCAGAGAAGGGCGTTAAGCAAGAGAATAAATTCTCCGCCGCCAAACAGATATATATTTAATAGAGATCAATCACACGGACTAAAATCCAATGTCAGACACACAGTCCATTTACAAGTCCGTTCTGGGTCTGAACGAAACCGGAGGCACCTAGTACCCCGCATATCCATCGATCTCCAAGTACGTCTGGACGATCACTAACTGTTTCCATCTTCTTGGGTGTACAGCCCAATCAAGATCATCAGTAATCACCCAAACGACGTGAAGACTTCTGGTCTTCGACCACCGTCTTCATCTTCGACTTATCGTCGTATCAGTTATTCAGAATGGGATAAACCCGGTCTTTCCAAATAACTCGCGTATATTTTAAATAAGTGTTACATAAACACAACATACGCCTCATTCCAATTCATCAGTCACTAACCATAAATTAATCAAGAGAATAATTTCCCAAATATTAACCCCGAAGGCCGAAACCAACATCAGATCAATATCCAGAAAACCACTCTGCTTGGCTAACCGACAGTTAGTTTCTAAATTTCACATTCATAGGGAAAGGTTCCCATTAATTTTATCCAAGATAAATTCCTTGAATTTATTCTTTATTCTATTTTTGAATCTCAATTCAAACTAGTCGGGATTAGCGAACCTTACCAAAGTAATTATTTATTTTAATTTCCCCATCCCAACCTATTCATCCCATGAAGTAAAACTGGTAATACTTCATATCTAACACCACAGTGTTATCGGTAAATTCAATTACCATTTCACGTTCAAATCTAATTAAAGATTTAACTATCGCCTGGAGCAAAACTGGTGGTACTCCATTTTCGATCATTTCAATCTAATTAAAGATTCATTAAAACTCCACTTAGTTTTAATCTTCGACTGGGTTAAAGAATCAGTGTCATTTAAAACACGGTTCACGATAAACCCAAAATCACATTCATTAATTATCGGGTTAAAGAACGAGTGTTATTTAAAACACTGTTCACGATAAACCCAAAAATCATTCCATTAATTATCGGGTTAAAGAACAAGTGTTATTTAAAACACTGTTCACGATAAACCCAAAAATCAATACCAATTCAATTCCATTTAAATATCATTTAATTGGTACACTTCATTAAATCTAAATAAAAAGATTTAATCTTTTCTCAACTGGGTTCAAGAATAGTGTTAGTGAAGACACCATTCACGACAAACCCAAATCACATTTGATATTCAATATAAGGCTCTGAATAGAAAATATATCGGCTTATATTCAATATCAAATTCTACGATTAACAAATGTCGTATTGGAAATAACGATATAAATATCTACATCTTTCAAATTTCCATAACAACATCTGTATAATCCTGAATTCCAACATCGAAATATTCCGAAGACAATTTCGATTCAAATCCACTCCAATGCAATCATTGGAAATTTTGCTTATTTTTAAAACCCTTTTCGAATTCAATTTATTTATTTAAAAATAAATAGAATTATAATTCTAGTTCAAAACTAGTTCATCTCGATAAAAATCTATTTTTATCTTTTCAAATATGGAGTTTTTCATCCCAATTCTTCTCAAATCATTTCTTATGATTTTACACAAATTATTACTATTTTTAATAATTTTATCAAGGCCCGTACAGTCGATTTCCATCAACGGCTATCGAACTGTACTTACAGCGACCTTTTTCAAATTTGATTTGGACATAATTCCAAATCCAACCGTTAGATTTCAAATTTCTAATATTCGTTAGAAAGCTCTTTTTGATACGAACCCAACGGTTCCTGTTTTAGGAGAATCCGACGGTCGGATCTCCCGTAATGTCCGTTTGAAATAAATGGTCGAAATTCACGAGCTGCCGCGGCGCGGCGCGTTCTATTCAGGCCATTATATTATATAGAATATATATAATATATATTTCGTCGATTACTATTTAAAACGAATTATATAAATAGTTTTAAATTCGTTTCAAAAACAATTTCAACTTCCATTTCAATCCAAAGCAAAATTGAATTCTTCTTTATAAATTCGTTTTAAAATTCATTTCTATTCAATTCAAATTTCAATTCAATTTGAATTCGTTTTCAATTCATTTCAATTCCAAAGTCGCTTTGTATTCGATTAATTTCGAAATCGTTTTCAATTCAATTCATTTCGAAATCATTTTCAATTCAATTCATTTCGAAATCGTTTTCAATTCAATTCATTTCGAAATCGTTTTTAATTCAATTCATTTCGAAATCGTTTTTAATTCAATTCATTTCGAAATCGTTTTCAATTCAATTCATTTCGAAATCGTTTTCAATTCAATTCATTTCGAAATGAATAAAATCGATATAAATATCGTTCACGTCAAAATGGCGTCAATCTAATCAGCACGGCTTCATAAATTTCTATTTTCAAATATTCTATTTCAAATATTTCTTTTTCAAAATAGTTGTTATTATCAAAATATTTCGTTCAACACATGACCAATCTTAATGGATGAGTACTGTCAACACATGAACCTTTATTTTATATTGATAAAGATGTAAATTTCATTACTAAAATATTTCGTTCAACACATGACTAATCTCAATGGATGAGTACTGTCAACACATGAACCTTTATTTTATATCGATAAAGATGTAAATTTTATTACTAAAATATTTCGTTCAACACATGACCAATCTCAATGGATGAGTACTGACAACACATGAACTTTTATTCTATAATATTCTTTATTTTTCAAATTGGAATGAGGCCCAATCAATTACCATATAAAGTTAATTATATGGATTTTCATACATTACACACACATATAATAGCATTGAAAAAATAATCAACCATCAACCAAAGTGCACTACACTGTATAAGCATCAAATATAGATATCTAACGCTTATAACAGCCTGTCAATCGATCGATCGACATATTAAATCAATCAGGATGAGTGAACTTCAAATTACATCTTAACACCCATGTGGGGTTTCAAACAATCAAACACAGATTTTAGTTGTGCAGTTGGGCGATGTGTAAAATTTATCGTCCCAATCAATGTCATTCAAATAGGTGTACATAAACAAACCGTCCGGTTTGTAAATGAATATTTATTTATTCACATTCACGTTAAAAATTATATTTTTAATGATAAAACATTTTATTCCAACATATGAATTTATATTCAGTTCATTCTTTAAATAAAATGCTATTTTTATTTTTCTAACTTATTTTAGAAAATTTCGGCGGCATAACGGCACGATACTAGAAACGGGACGAGGCCGAGCCTTATCCCCGGTCTAGTGAAGGCCCACGCCATTCACACATCAATCAAATCAATTCATTTCACCACACAATTCAATTTCAATCAAATAATCTAACCAAATTTTGCAATCAAACAAACAAGTCCATGGTCTGTGGACGATTGTGTCGGGTGCTACTAAACACCGTCTGCATCCTAGTATATATATATATATAACTAGAAAATAAATTGAAAGGTGAGAAATTCTCACATATTTGCTAAACCAGACGCCTCGGCCCTTCTTTGCAGAAATCTTCATCGCTATCGCATCTTTTGTTACTTTCGTCGCCCGTAGCCACTACATATGTAAAAATCGAATTTTTACCTCGCTATTCAATATATAAAAATCGAATTTTGACTTCGCTATTCAATATATAAAAATCGAATTTTGACTTCGCTATTCAATATATAAAAATCGAATTTTGACTTCGCTATTCAATATATAAAAATCGAATTTTGACTTCGCTATTCAATATATAAAAATCGAATTTTGACTTCGCTATTCAATATATAAAAATCGAATTTTTACTTCACATTCCTATATAGAAAAATCGTATATTTTTTTCAGCTACATACATGTAAAAATCATATATTTTTATTTGAAAACTATATATAAATAAATCCTATAATTTTTCCAAAGATCACATCTTTTTGTTTTAGAAAAATCTCGTCTTTCTACTTGCAAAAATCACATCTTTTTGTTTAGAAAGATCTCGTCTTTCAACTTGCAAAAATCACATCTTTTTGTTTAGAAAAATCTCGTCTTTCTACTTGCAAAAATCACATCTTTTTGTTTAGAAAAATCTCGTCTTTCTACTTGCTAAAATCACATCTTTTTGTTTAGAAAAATCTCGTCTTTCTACTTGCAAAAATCACATCTTTTTGTTTAGAAAAATCTCGTCTTTCTACTTGCAAAAATCACATCTTTTTGTTTAGAAAAATCTCGTCTTTCTACTTGCAAAAATCACATCTTTTTGTTTAGAAAAATCTCGTCTATCTACTTGCAAAAATCACATCTTTTTGTTTCTAAAAATGATGTATATGTATATATATATATATATTTTGATTTAAACAATGCTTTTTATATATTTAAAAAAAACAAAGCAATTTTATTTTCAAAAACAATGTTAATTTCAACTCGATACATATATAAAAAAAATTACAATTTTATTATAACCTGATCTATTTATGAAAAACTGGATTTTTAAAATGCTATTAGATATAAAAATTTTAGATTTTATAATGTTATCATATATATAAATTTCAGATTTTTCTTATAATGTTGATTTAAATATATATATATACATATGAAAAGGTTTTCATTACCCTTTCTTCTTGAACGAGACTTTCTGCCATGCTCAAACCCTTGCTCTGTTCGTCTGCGCCTCCATAGATGGTCGGAGGACGATCCACCCCCTCCACTGTTAGATTTGGAGGAGAGGCTCAGGTCGAGGAGGGAGATGGCGGAGCAGTGTCGGAGATGGAGGGGGAAAGTTCCGACGTGGTAGCGGGGTAGAAGATTGGGCGACGGGATTTTTAATTTGGGTTTTTTTTTCTTTTAATTTCTGAATCGAATGAAGATATGGGGGGGGGGGGGGGCAGAATGAAATAAGGGGGCAGGGGAGAGAGAATGATTTTTTTTTTTTTAAATGTTGACTTTTACATACGACCTCAAAACGAGGCCCACCGCCTATCGCCCCTAGCGTTATACCCCCATTCTGAACACAATGGGATATGCATCGTAAGTTGATTCGGTCGTTACGATCAGTTTCTGTCAAAATCAAAATATAACTCTATATATTGAATTTGAACGCACATTTCAATTTACTGGGGTCACATACTAACTAGAAAAATTCCAGAAAAATATTTTCTAGCTTCGTATTGACGATACGGTCCTAACAAAACTAGTTTTGTCTAATTCTGAGACCGTTTGAAAAATGGCCAATTTTTAGTCGCTTAAAATCAACTAGAACCGGTCAAACGCGTTTTCCTTTGCCACGCTCACATATTGGTTCGAAAAATTATGAAATTTGGAATCTAGCAATAACTTAACATCACAGACCCAACAAAAGTGGTTTCGTCGAAATCCGAGGTCGTTTGCAAAATTCCCAATTTTAAGGGCCTGAATTCCATATTGACTATTCAGAATTTTCAACTGGACTTATCTTTTGATTCCCGCTATGAAATTTTGATTTTTCGGATTCGTTGGAAAGATATCATCAATTAGATCCCATTATTTTTGGTTTCACTAAAATCTGGATTGTTTTGCACCCGGTACATTCAATTGAAGTTTGAAATCGAATTATCGAACTACCGCGCCATTTTAATTTTATTTATAATTATATATAAATATTTATATTCTAACGACAGCGTATATAATACATACGGTCGAATTCTATTCAAAATAAATTTCGCGTCGATATTATTTAAAATAATCTATTTTAAATATTCAAAATTCGCTAAAATTGCCAAAATAAAAATTTTAAACTGGCCCAGATTTTTGGGTTGTTACATATATTAGATTAAAAACATCGTTTTTATTAAGATGTTAAGTTAGATTAAAATAACAGTTTTGTCTATAAAATGTTCCTTTAGATCCAAAATTACATTTAGATATAACATGTTACTTTAGATAAAAAAAATTACATTTTGATATAAATTGTTCCTTTAAATAAAAGATTACATTTTGTTATATTCATGTAGTGATAATAAAGGATTACATTTAACTATAATCATGTCATGTTAAATATTAATGTCATTTTAATTAGAAATAGTCATGTTGATTAAAAATAACATTTTCGGTTATGAATTGTCATGTTAGAAAATAATAACATTTTTAGTATGAAGGGTTGCATTAGTAAAAATTACATTTTTGTTATAAAATGTAACATTAGAAAAATAACATCATTTTTGTTATAAATATGGCATTAGAAAAATAACAACATTTTGAGCTTAAATGTTGCATGAGAAAATAATAACATTTTTGTATAAAAATGTCGCATTAGAGATGAATTCACATTTTGTATAAAAATGTCGCATTAGAGATGAATTTACATTTTGTATAAAAATGTCGCGTTAGGAATAAATTCACATTTGGTATAGAAATGTCGCATTAGGAATAAAATCACATTTTGTATAAAAATGTTATATTAGGATTAAAATCACATTTTAGTTATAAAGGTTACATTAGAAATAAAAACACAATTTTTTATTATAAATTGTGACATTAGAATGAAACACCATTTTGTTATAAAATGTATTGTTAGACAAGTTTCTATTTTCAATTCTTTTGTAAATAAAATAACAAATGTAAAAGGCATGTTTTTATTTACATTTCTTTTGTAAATAAAAGAACAAATTTAGAAAAGATATTTTTATCTACATCCTATTTGTAAATAAAAAGGCTTATTTAGAATTTACACTGTTATTTAAATTTTGTTCGTAAATAAGAAGAAATAATTGGTAAGCACATGTTTGTTTACATTTTATTTGTAAACAAAAACCCATATTGGAAGAACACTTTTTTATTTACAATCTATATTTTCAATAAAAAGGAATATTTGGAAACACACTTGTATTTACACTTTACTTGTAAATAAAAAAAATGTATTTGAGAATTTTACTTTTATTTACATTTTGTATGTAAATAAAAATACATGTTAAAGAATTAAACTTTTATTATATTTTATATGTAAGTAAAGGTACCCATGTTTTGTGCTATTTCCTTTTTAAATAAAAAGCTCATATTTTTATTGTAATTCATTACAATAAAAATAATAGTCATGTAAGATTTAAATTTTGATTTTTTTTTGTTGAAACAAAAAGATACAATTTTTGTCATTTAAAAGAATGAACCAAAAAGATACATTTTGGTCATTAAAAAGAATAGTTATAAAAGTTCTTATTTTTATTGTCAATTTGTCACAATAAAAAGAATAGAATGTAGAAATACATTTATTTACATTTTCTTATGTAAATAAAAAGAATAGAATTTAGGAATATGTTTATTTACATTTTCTTATGTAAATAGAAGTAATTCTGTGAATTTACTATTTTGTATAAATAAGAATATGACATATTTTTGTTTGCATTTTTAGATGCAAACAAAATATAGGAAAAAGAATCACATAGTTGTTTCCCTTTTTATATGTAAACAAAACACACACAAAATAAAAGGGAGTTATATTTCTTATTTGCATTTTTAGATGCAAATAAAGCATAGAAAGAAAATTTCACTTTTATTCATCATTGTTTGTTGAATAAAAGTAAAAGATTAAAAAGACATTTTATTTACCATTGTTTTGTTAAATAAAAGTGCAAGATATAAAAGAACATTTTTATTAACATTGTTTTGTCAAATAAAAAGACAAATACATGAGATACACTTTTATTTGTGTTTTATGTACAAATAAAAGTACAAGATTAGAAACACACTTTTATTTACATTGTATTTGTTGAAATAGAATTGTTAACAAAATGAGTATATCACTTTCACTCATCTTTGTAGGAAACAGAATTTATGTGCAAATATAAGGATTACTTTTATTTGCATAATATACAGTAGAATTTATACGCAAATATAAAATCCAATTTTTATTTGCAAACTTGCATTAGAATTTATATTCTAATATACAATTGTATTGTTGGTCAAAATATACACTGAAAAGTATTGTTAAGAAACTTCATAAAAATAAAGAATAATGGAAATTATATCCCATTTGTCATCCACAATAAAGCTATATAAATAAATTGCCCTTTATGTAACTTTAGAAATATATAGTAAGATCATACGAGTAAAATACATTCTTACTCGATATAAGTGACATGTGTAGTGAAATTGAAATTGGTTTAACCTATTAACCAATTATTTATTTATTTATTTATATGAATTGTTGTTGGCTGAAAACCCCACACGGGTATTGGGACGATACTTGACTGACACAAATCCCAATGTTTAATTATATGTCTATCGATTGATCGACAGGCTGCGATGAGCATTATTGTTTTATTTTAATGCTCATACAGTTGACATTGTCACTCTGGTTGTTAATGGATGGATTGAAAATTATTTCCTGTTATTACCCTATACATGAAATGTATGAAACCCATATGACCCAAATTATATGGTACATGGTTGAGTCGCATTCCAATGCAGAATTTCTTTTTTTTATAAAGAATTTTTATATAATGAAAGGATTTTTGTAAAATAAAAGATTTTGTATTATAAAGAATATTTTACATTTAGAATCTTTTATATAAAGAATAATTTGTTGATTATTTTAAAATATGTTTTTTTTATATAGTAATGAATTAATATCTTTAGGATAAACCTTTTATTAGATCTTAACAATTATGTTTGGTGATTGATATGTGAATTGGATTTGCAGTGGACGATGTTTTAAATAACATTTATCCTTTAATCCAATTTACATTGAAATTATTATTTGAAATTTATAAATCTATTTTATAAATTTAAAAGAAGATTTTCTAAAGTCAGACTTTTCCAAATTAATAAAATAAATTGGAATTAAGTGGAAATTCGATTGGTAAAAATCGAGATGAGCTTCTGTAATAGAAGACCGATATTATATATGGAATTTAAGAGGCTTTGCCGTTATTCCATGTATATTGTTAGTCCGATACAGAAATTTATAACGATTATTTGTTGATTTGATTTCTGTAGAAATTCCATATTTTGAAAATTGGTTTTGGGTTTATCGTGAACTGTGTTTTAAATGGCACTAGTTCTTTAACCCAATTTAAGACAAGATTGGTTTATTGAAATTAATAATCTTGTAATAATGATTTTTGTATTAAAAATCAAAATTGGAATATTAATAAATCTTTTTAGAAAGATAAAAATGTAATTTATTTTATCTTTGATAAAATTAATGAGAATCTTTTAATAATAATAATATTTTTATTTAAAAAAAGAATGTTCAGAGTTGGAATGTGGCGTATGGTTGATTTTAATTAAGAATACGCGAGTTATTCAGGAAGACCGGGTCTAACCCATTCTGAATAATCATCACGACGATCAAGAGTCGAAGATGAAGACGGTGACTGAAGACCTGAGAACTTCACATCTTTTGGTTGATGGTGACTGATATCTTGAATTGGGACTGATCCACCAAGGCAAGGTAAAAAGTGATGATCTTCCAGACGTACTGGAGATCGACGGATACGTTGTTTCGTTCAGACCCAAAACGGACTTGTAAACGGATAGCATGCCTGACATTGAAATTTATTTCATGTAATTAAATTGGTTTTTATTTAATATATAAATGCATGGTGGCGGAGGATTTATTCTCTTGCTTAACACCCTTTTGTATGTTAAATAATTACCGATCGCATGATATGAGTTGTTGATGTGGTATGCCAAGTTGCACTTGAGCAAGGCTTATTGTTGCAAAGCAGAGCCTTGTGGGATGATCAAAGCATAGTCTATTTAGGCATAGCTTTGTATAATGTGACTTCGCGAGCCTCACAGCCCGGTAGAGTCTAAAACGGGAGAAGGGAACGCAGGGAGTGCACACGTTTCTCTCTAGCTAGAGTGGTGCCAGGGACCTACCAGCGCTGGCAATTATTCATTGTGGTTGTTGGATTTTTTGAGGCCTCGGTTTATGCGGTCGCCACTGGCCGTATTATAGGTCCGGGGAGCGTGTGTTCAGGAATTGCCAATCCATTAAGCGTTAACGTATGGACCGGCCCTGCAGGATCCAAGGGTTGGACAGAGTACCAATCCTGGGGCATTTGCTAGAGTGTCTCGAATCGGTAAGGATCTCCTCCCTAGCCTTGACTCAGATGGAAACCCAAATTTCCAATACGACATCACGCGGTTTTGATTGTATACCTATATATGGCGACATAGTGGGATGGGGCACTCATGCCGTCTAGGATTGATACATTTACTTTGATGTATTTCAAATTGGTTGCACACTATTATTATATAATACCGTGTTTATCGTCTCAAGCATCTTTTGATCATTATAAGGTAAAACCCTATCCTCCGGTTTGCGTTGCATTGTGTGATGGGACTTGGGTCTTATAATGGTTTCATTTTTCTAAAAAGCATTGCGTTATTTTGACGATTTACTTTAGTCATGCACGGGCAATCCATAGGAGCAAACCCCGTTCCGCGAAAGTGGCGTGGTCCTGTGATTAGCCTTATTGTATTATATAGGTTAAGTAGAATTCTCACACCAGTCCCATGACTGACCTGTAGTTTGTCCACTGGCAAACTCGGGTGCCCATATTTTCCACACCGGCAGTCGAGTAGCTATTTTTGCAGATATATTAAACAGGATTCTTGGTTGAAGCTTAAAGCTGTGTCCAGAGATAGAGAGTCTTCCGCTGTGTTTCTTCCGTTGCAGTATATTACATTTTTTTGTATTTATCTTCCGCTGTAATTATATTCCAATGTACTCTGATATGTATATTCTGTACTCTGATGTAACATTTATTATAGTGTTATAAAAGTCTTCTGTTATCTTTTGTAATCTGTTGTATGCCCAAAGTTAAAGTATTCGTAGATTTTCACTTTTTGGGTCAGACCTGTGTGGTTTATGGTCGATTCAAAGGGTGGGAATTTGCGGGTGTTTACATAACTAATTTCTGAATATGATCTAATAAGTTGTAAACCAGAATTGGATAAAACCTTAACATGCATTGTAAATGTTTGACTTAAGTTAGAAATGAGTTTAAAAGGTTAATTCAAATCGTAACAAACCTCGAAATAGAAATTTGGATCTTTGTAATATTAATTTGAAGAAGTGAGTTCTGAAAATGTTAAGATTAATATTGAAACAACCCTAGCTTGAACACGTGAGGAACCGTGATGTTATTTTAAATAAAACTGTTTTAAGAGATTTTCTGGCTAGTTGAATAAGAAAAAGATTTGATATTCAAACAAGAATGTAAAGAGATTATATACATTTTGAATTTAAAATGGATTTAGAGAAAGTGTTATTCGATTAGGTGAATATGACAACTAAAACATGAATATTAAATGAGTATAAATTTAACTTATAAATGAGTTAATATGAGATGGGAAACGATTGGAATAAAATTTGAAATAGAATGAGTGTCTAGGAAATATAATTCTTTCCCTTCCCTTATCACTGGGTTTTGCTCGACCCATTGTCATCTTGTGATTATCACCCCAAATTGTCATGCTTGAAATTTTAACTATCCAACTTTATTTCTGAATCCTTCCTTTTGCCCTGCTCTAATAAAGCCTTGGACAAGTAAATCAATTTGGATTTGAAACCAGTAGTTCGAATTATCTCTTAAGTTGAAATTGAATATGTATTAAGAGCAATAGAATTTCTAATACTGAATTTAGCGAAGATGGTATTTTGCAGGATAATTGAATGATTAGAGAAAGGATTATTTGAGAATTTAGATTTAAATTTTTAATTTAAAGTGTGACGACCCCAAAACCGGTACTGACGGTGGTAAGGGTAATCTTTGGGATATATCTCATAAACAGATAATAGCAGAACAGAATTAAATAAATACACCAGATAATGTACAAATAATACATTGGATAAACGTAATCATCAGAGTTACACAGTATACAGGATCATATTTAGTACAAATACAGTTCAGCTATACATAAATGTCTACGGCGGAAAACAAAACATAATGTACAATAGGAGCTGAACAACATAAAAAGAGATAAATGATAGAACCCATCTTCAACTCCAGCTATCCAGAAAGAGCCTGCTAAAACCTGAATACAAGGCTGCCCGTGTAGAAAAAGGGGCACCCGAGTTTGCAAGTGAAACAAACTACGAGTCAGTCATGGGACTGGTATGAGAAATCTACTTAACACATTTTATAATTGGCTAATCACAGGACCACGCCACTTTCGCTGAATGGGTTTACTCCATTGGATTGCCAGTGCTTTAAAACAAGTCAATCTTTTAAACATCGCAATGCTTTTTTTATAAAAATGAAGCCATTAAAAGACTCAGTTCCCATCAAACAATGCAACGCAAACCAGAGGATAGAGTTTTTACCTTATAATGGCCAAAATATGCTTGATATGAATAAAACAAAAGCATTTGATATTATTACTAGTGTTTATAAGTTTCAAAAACAATTTCAATCATAACTATCGATCATAGATGACATAAGCGGCCCATGCCACTATGTCGCCAAATATAGGTTTACAATCAAAACCGCACAGTCACGTATTTGGAAATTGAATTTCCGTCATGAACTAAGGCAAAAGATAGTCCTTACCAACTTTGAGGCAATCTAGCCCATGTCTTAGGATCAGAGCTCGAGTGACCCTTGGAGTGTCAGGGCCGGTCCACCGATGTGGATTAAAATTCATGAACACTACGTTTCCCCGCTCTTTGGGGCGTAAATGAGCCAACGAATGACTCCATCGGCTTCACATAGTCACCGATATATCTGAGGCGCCTCGCAATAGCAACAACCATATAGATGAAAAATAGTATAAATGTCAGCCAGTTCAAGCATTGACACCACCTCTAACTAGATGGAAACGCATGCCCTCCCTGAGATCCCCTCCTGTTTCTGGTCCATACCGGGGTGTGAGGCTCGCGAATTCAAATTATACACAAAGCTACGCAACCCAGGCCATGCTTTGATCATCAACCACAAGACTTTGCTTTTCAACAGAAGCCTTGATCATTTTCCACTTAGGCATGCAACACTAGCAATTCATGCCAGGCGACTGATGTCCATCGATATACAATCTCTGAGCTCGTGCGTCTCAGAGAAGGGCGTTAAGCAAGAGAATAAATTCTCTGCCGCCAAACAGATGTATATTTAATAGAGAACAATCAACACAGAATAAAATCCAATGTCAGACACACAGTCCATTTACAAGTTCGTTCTGGGTCTGAACGAAACCGAAGGAACTATATACCTCGCATACCCATCGATCTCCAAGTACGTTTGGACGATCACCACTCATTATCCATATTTCGGGATGCCTCCTAATCAGGACATCAGTTACCATCCAGACGAGGTGAAGATCTCCGGTCTTCGACCACCGTCTTCATCTTCGATTTCTTATCATCGATTTAGTTATTCAGAATGGGATAAACCCGGTCTTTCTGAACAACTCGCGTATATAATAAACAGGTGCTACACAAACACACATACGCCTTATTCAAATTCATTAGTCTCTAACTGCAAATTAGTAAGAGAACGATTTCCCTAATACTAACCCCGAAGGCCGAAACCAACATCAGATCAAAACCCAGGAAACCATTCGACTCAGCTAACCATCAGTTAATTTCTAAATTTTACATTCCATATTGTTTATAACATTTTATAATGATTTATCGCTATTTTTATTAATTTAAAAATAGCCTATTTATTCAAACGACGCTTCAGGCCATAACGTGGCCTAGCGCTGTTTTTCTTCAGATTTGATTTACACATATCTGAAAATCTAACCGTTGGATCTTCACAAATTTTATATCATTAGAAAGATCTTTTCAAAACGAATCCGATGGTTCCAGTTTTGGGAAAATCCGTCGGTCGGATCTCCCGGTACACTCGTTTGAAGTTTCGATTTCAAAATACGAACTACAGCGTCGTTACTCGATTTAATTATATATATATAATCGATTCTGGCGCTGTTTTTCTTCAGATTTGAATTAAACATTCCAGATAATATAACTGTTGGATCTTCCCAAAGTGGGTGTCGTTAGAAATATATTTCCAAGGCGAATCCAACGGTTTCGGTTTCAGGAAAATCCGATGGTCAGATCCCCCGCACTAATCGTTTGAAATCACGGTTTCAAAACACGAACTGCAGCTTCGTTATTCGATATATTTCAATTCTATATATATATATATAAAAAATATAATCGATTCTTCGATTTCAAAATTATATTCTTTTCATACTTTTGATAAAAATGATATTTTTATCCAATAGAAATTTATTTCAATACTTCACTATTTTTAACAATTCATGTATATAATAAAAATGTGATTTTTATTGTAAAACAATTTATTTCAAAAAAAGACTATTTTATATAGTTCATATAGGTGAAAAGAATATGATTTTTACTATAAAACAATTTATTTCAAAGAGCGAATATTTATATAGTTCATATAGATGATAAAAATATGATTTTTATTATAAAATAATTTGTTTCAAAACACGAATACCATTCAACACATGAATTTCTATTCAACGAATGAATTTCTATTCAACACATGAAGGTTTTCTATTCAACACACGAATATAGTTTCAACACATGAAAATAATTTCAACATATGAAAATAATTCTAACACATGAATATTATTCAAAATTTCGGCAGCATAATGAGGCCATCCCTAGTGCGGCTCCTCGCTCTACCTTAAAGCCTCTCAGCTTTTGACAATGGGGATTTCATGCATCTAGTTCACACGAAGGCGGCATGTATATTTTTCCATTTCCACAAACTAATCCTATGTGGTTTCAACCAAATAATTCTCAACCACAAACGGGTATTTTTCAACCACAATCAATCAATTTCAACCACAAACTATTCTAATCAACCATTCGCTATCAATCAATTTTCACACCAATCACAACCAGTAAATATCGTCCATGGTTTGTGGACGAGGGGCGTATATATATATATATATATATATATATATATAAGTATATTTCACTTCTATACAACACATATATAATTTTTACAATGCACATATAACTTATAAATCGACCGTACAACTTAACAACGGTTATAAATGTGGTGTACAACGCTGATATAACTCATACATCGACTATATAATTTATACATCGTCGTTTTCCATATCGTTTATAGTTTAGAAATCTCACCATGGGTCCCGCTCCACCAAAAATAGCAGAAGGCTCAGAAAAATATGCGGTCCCTTCTAGAATATAGAAGGCGTCCACACGAGTCCACTGTGTCTTGTTTCACTAAATTTCGTTAAAAACGAAAAAGATATGATTTTTACAGTGAAATCAAAAACCATAGCACTTTAAAGTGCTATAGAATAGTTTAATTTAATTTTAGCCATTACCTTTCAACGTTGTTCAAAACTAGGTTTGGATTTTTCTTCAAATCCGTGTAGCTTCGCGTCAATCGGCCTTCACCACGCTGTCGAGCCTCGAGAGGCACACGTGCTCCTGAAGTGCGGTCCACTTCGGTGGTCTGACGTGGCTACGGCAGAGCTTCAAAGCTCCGAACTTCCCATCCACGGTTCTCTTCAGATACGCAACGAGACGGGGGGCAGGTGGTATGGATTTGAAGCTTGTCTCGAGCTCTTCAAAATCTTCAACTGGAGGGGGGGGGCTGATTTTGCTTGTAGGAGGAGGAATCGGGGCTGGAAGATTTGGAGGGTTTTCCGCCGTGCGTCGAGTTCAATCGGGGAGAGAGAGAGATTGTGTGGCCCAATCACAATTTTTCTTTAATTTATATATTTTTATATTTCAAAAATACCCCCTTTCACACACAAACCCCAATCCAGACCCAACGACTGTCGTCCCTAGCTAAATACCCCCATTCCGAACACAATGGGATATGTTTCGAAGGCCCGTTCGACTGTTTCGGTCAGTTTTCCTTCAAATTTAAATATAAAACATTCCATATTTAATTTGAACGTACATTTCAATTTGCAGGGGCCACATACTGATTCGAAAAATTCCAGAAAAATATTTTCTAGCTTCGTATTGACGACACGGTCCCAACAAAACTAGTTTCGTCGAATTCTGAGGCCGTTTGAAAAATGGCCCTTTTCTGGTCGATCCAATTTAATAGAAATCGACCAAACACATTTTCCTTTGCCACGCTCACATACTAGCTTAAAAAATTATGAAATTTGAAACCTAGAAATAATTTGACATCTCGAATCCAACAAAAGTGGTTTCGTCGAATTCCGAGGTCGTTTGCAAAATGGCCATTTTCACGGGCTATATAAACTCTATAGCGACCTTTCTGAAAATTCATTTGGCCATAATTTTTGCTTCCCGCTATGAAACTTCAATTTTTCAGATTCGTTAAAAGATATTCACTAATAGATTTAAATATTTTTGGTTTCACTCAAATCCGTTTTATTTTGCACCCGGTACAGTCAGTCAAATTTTGAATTCAATTTTTGAAACTACCACGCCTTTTCAGGCCTTGTTTATACTTAGAAATAATTATATTTATTTTCAACCATCGATCAAACTCACTTTTCATCGTTACTATTTAAAATATTTATTTTAAATATTTAAAATCCACTAAAATAGCCAATTTAAAATTTTCAAACTGGTTCAGATTTTCTGGGTTGTTACATAAACACTTGGTCTTATAATTATTGAGGAAACCATAGGTTCCGAAAGAGTAAGTTATAATGATAATTTCCAAACTTTATGACTTTCTTAGGGTCATAGACCTCTAAGTATTAGATCGTATCTTTCCTAGTTTATCCTTAGTGGTAGGATAGCAGCTCTTAGTCAAACTCAGAGAATTCGATTTTAAATAAGACCGATGACGACCCTAGTAAACACTAGACCATAGAAGTTCCTTAAACTCTACCTTTAGTGAGAATCAGACAGAGTACCCTGAGAATGATATGAGCCGTGGTTCTAACCGTTACATTTCTGATATGTTAAGAGAGAAATGGGAATTTAAATTTTGGTTAAGAAGTCTAAATTTACTCGACTTCCTTTTCAATGACGAAAAGTTTCTAAGTGGTGGTGAATGTAACATCCCATAATTTTTACCAAGTTGATTTGGACTTTGATATATGAATTTGGATTTTTATTATATAATGTTGGATTTTCTGAATATATATTTGTTTTTATAAGGTTTGAATATAGGAATTTTTAATTTTTAATAAATTATCTTGTTTTATTTTATAAATTCTGATTTTGTATAACGAAAATTTATTTTAAAAGTTTATATTTAATTTATAAGATTTCATGTTTAAGTAATAATATTTTTTAATTTTGATAATATTGAATTATAAAATATAAATTTGTCAAGAAATAATTTATTTTTAAGATTTTTCAGGAATGATTATTATTTTATTACTTAGGTAAATTATAATGATGTTTATAAAATTTATTTAGCAATTGGTTTAAACTATTTAGTATAAATTTTTGTAAAGGATAATTTTAAAATATTTCATAACGATTTTTACAAACACAAGTATATTTTATAATGTTTTCTTTTCTATCTTGAGTAAATTTCAGAAATATAATTCTATATGTGTTACGTGAAGTGTAGTATCATTTTTACATTGTAATATTTTACATATAAGTGTTAAAATGGGATATATATATATATATATATTTATGTTACAATGTTACTAAAATTTAATTTTAATTAAATAAATAAATACCTCATTTTGTCAGTCATGCATAAGAAAAGAATTTAGATGGAGATAAGTGTAGGCTTATGTGTCTTTAAGCATGTAAAGAGTAAGCCATATGTCCATGAGGAAATTGACCATTTTACCCTTGTATCATCCTATATAGAGTGGACCAAAGACCCATTTTCCCTTCAGTATTTAACACTTCACAGACAAAAAATTTCACGGCATATTTTTCTCTTCTTCTGGTTTCAATATTTACTCTTCCAATAAATGAAATTTTACATTTCCATCCATTCAAAAATCAATATCTCTCAAACGTTGAGTTTTTGCTGAAATGATCTACGCAAATATTGTTTGTATCATCATTTATGATTTTTAAAAATTTTCGGACTGACATTTCTTTGATAAACAAGAGAGAAATCACGGATTTACAGAGAATGTGAAGATTGGGTTCAAAAACTTCGGAAAATTCTTTCTCTCAATCCGCTTCAAATTGAATCGCGCCATCAACAACGTTATGATCAGCAGAGTGTATAGTATTTTTCATGCAATTTCGAGGCAATTCCGTGTCAATGATTTAAAAACTTGAAAACTAGGGTTGAGATTTGTGGTGGAATCGAGTGATGATTGATGAGATGGATTATGGCATTGTGACGAGGACGGAGTGAGCTTCAATAGCGAAAATTTTGGTGAAGATCGAAGATGGGAAGGGGGTGCGACATATAGTGCTTCACGCAACTTTTACTGTTCTCTCCAGGTGGGTTTCACGTCGGAATTTGAACCAAGGCGCCGGAGTAGTGGAAAGGTGATGCAATCGAATGAGGAGAGGGAAAGAAGTTTGTTGGTGGTCTCGGATCTTAATTCCGTAGAGGGATGGGCGCGCGCATGTGCACCATCGTGCACTGTTTTTGGTTTCCAGGTCCCGACATTAGAGGGTGCAGATTTTTATGTAGGGGGTCGTGGTAGTGGTGATGCGGTGCAGATGAACGAGGGTGCGAAGAGAAGTTGGTGTATGCTCTCGGATTTGGGATCGGTGGAGTGATTGGGGTGTACACGTGCACGGTATGCATGGTGGAAATAGGTTCAGGGAATTAACTCAAGGAGGAAAGAAGAAGGAGAAGAGAGAAGCACGGGTTTGGGTGTAGAGCAATTGGGTCGGGACTATTTGATATGGGTATGCTTTATTTTGTTTTTATCGATATTAGTTAAAACTTCAAACACTAATATCTCACTCGTTTTAAAACCGATTTACTCACCGTTGGATTCGTTAGGATCGTATCGGAAAATAGAACGCAATGATATATAAATTTGATAATTTTTGTTAAGTATAAATTTATAAAAATAAAATAAAATGTCCTTATATATGAACCTATATATATATCGAATATCGTAATTAATTTAAATTTCAATATAAAATCAGCAGAAAAATTACCAGCTGTTGATGAGAGTGGATTAGAGATAGTACGAGTAGCAATGACAGTATTCGTTGGTATGTTCGCTCTGGTAATAAAGATTTGGAGCTATAATGGTGAGAACTTCTAATTTAAATTATTTGTTTAAATAAGTTAATTACAATTAGCTGATATAGTTATAATTTGTTGATGATGATTGTGTGATGGATGTTATTATGTGAATGGATGTGCATGTAGTTAGATAACACACTGAACACTAGAAGTGTTATTGACAGTAATGCTTGTGCCCAAATGAACTGCTTGTTGTTGACGATAATGATAATTCATTATCATCTGATGTATATGGTTGATGTATTATGTTTGTATGATGCACATACAATACCATGGTTATGGGATTTTACAAGTGATCAATTTTATTTCCCCTTCCATATAAATAAAGTTTAATTTTCTAATATTAAAATATTATCATGTCTAGTTTATTTCAAAATAAGATTTATAAAAATTTGAATATGGTTTTTATATGTTTTTGAAAACATAATATGATAATATATAGACACCAGAACGTTCTTGGATGACGGAGAGGATGGTGTCTAGGCTTGGGTCTGGAAATACAGTTTCCTGCTCTACCTGGCTATCCCTAACTGGTCTGACAAAGGGATGGAAAAATTCGAAATCTAATTTGAAATATAATTTAAAACTATTTCAAATGATTTGGAAATATAATTTTAAATTTGAAAAGAATTTGAATAATTTATATTTAAATCATTATATGGTTTGAATATAACACACTATGATGCGATAATTCATAAATATCGATTTCAAGTTTGGAATGGTTTTTAACTTGATTACTTGAAATTAATTTGACGTGAAATAAGAAATGTTGAATTGCAAATGATAATAGTTTGAAAAGCATTGGAATATTTAAATTTCGAACAATTTTAAATCTATTGGATTTAAACAGCTATTTTAATAGCAGTATCTTTGGTAATAATTCCAAATGTTGTTATAGGGTTTGAAATTTATAAGCGTGCTATCATTTGAATATAAAAATGATTTATAAAATAGTTTCAATGATTAATAAAATATTAGAAATATTGTATATGGAATTGAAATGGGTTTTCCATAAAAATTAAAATTTGGATATGGTTGGAAATAAATCTTCGGATGTTTGATATTAGTTTAGTAGATGAAAACTCTTATTATCTGAGGAATTTAAAAGGTAATTCACCGTTATTCTGCTTATAATATGAGTTGGATACAGAGATTAATATTAAAGATAAGTTGATGGTATTTCTATCCAGATCAAATGTCAAAGAGTTGAATAAATCTTTAATTAAGATATGGGTTCTCAACTTGATTTAATAAGTTAGATAGAAATAGTCTTCGATATTTGGAATGAAACCTCATAATGCAAAAGTATTCTATCTGGGGAATTTGAAAGATATCATTATATCGTTATTCCACTTATAGTATTCGTTGATTATGAGAATTTATATTGAATATAAGTGGATAAAATTTCCATGTAACTTATGATTCAAGATAAACTAATTTGGGTTTTGTCGTGAATCGTATCTTCAATAATATCATTATTGAAACCCGATGAGAATTGTGACGACCCCAAAACTCCGTACTGACGGTGGCAAGGGTAATCTTTGGAATATAACACATAAACAGATAATAGCAGGGTTGAAATAAATAAATACACCAGATAATGGACAAATAATATACTGGATAAACATAATCATCAGAGTTACACAGTATACAGGATCATACTTAGTACAAATAAAGTTCAGCTGTACATAAATGTCTATAGCAGAAAACAAACATAATATGTACAATAGGAGCCAAACAGCATAAAAAGAGATAAATGATAGAATCCATCTTCAGCTCCAGCTATCCAGATAGAGCCTGCTAAAACCTGGATACAAGGCTGCCCATGAAGAAAAGGGGCACCCGAGTTTGCAAGTGAAACAAACTACGAATCAATCATGGGATTGTTATGAGAAATCTAGTTAACGCATTTATAATATGGCTAATCACAGGACCATGCCACTTTCGCGGAACGGGTTTACTCCATTGGATTTCCAGTGCTTTAAAACAAGTAAATCTTTTAAACATCGCATTGCTTTTTATAAAAATGAAGCCATTATAAGACTCAGTTCCCATCTCACAATGCAACGCAAACCGGAGGATAGAGTTTTACCTTATAATGGCCAAAATATGATTGATATGAATAAAATAAAAGCATTTGATATTATTACTAGTGTTTATATGTTTCAAAAACAATTTCAATCATAACTATCAATCATAGACGGCATGGGTACCATATATCATGTCGCCATATATATATATATATACAATCAAAACCGCACGATGTCGTATTTGGAAATTGGATTTCCATCATGAACCAAGGCAAAAGATAGTCCTAACCGAATTCGAGACTGCCTATCCTGAGCCTTAGGATCATAGCTCGAGTGACCCTTGGATCGTCAAGGCCGGTCCACCGATGTGGATTAGAATTCCTGAACACTGCGTTTCCCCGCCCTTTGGGGCGTAAGTGAGCCAACTAATGACTCCATCGGTCCCGGATCGACCGATATGTCCGAGGCGCCTCGCAACAACAACAACCACACGGGTGAAAATAATATAAATGTTAGCCAGTTTAAGCACCGACACCACCTCTAGCTAGGAAGAAACACATGCCCTACCTGAAGTCCTCTCCCGTTTCTGGTTCATACCGGGGTGCGAGGCTCGCGAATTCACGTTATACACAAAGCTACGCCACACAGGCGGTGCTTTGATCATCACCACAAGACTTTGCTTTTCAACAGAAGCCTTGATCACTGCAACTTAGCATGCCACACAGGCAATTCACACCATGCAACTCATGGCTATTAATCACACAGAATGAATTGCAATGTCAGGAACACAGTCCATTTGCAAGTCCGTTCTGGGTCTGAATGAAACCGGAGGCACTATATACATCGCATACCCATCGATCTCCACGTACGTCTGGACGATCACCACTCATTATCCATATTTCGGGATGCCTCCCAATCAGGACATCAGTTACCATCCAAACAAGGTGAAGATCTCCTGTCTTCGACCACCGTCTTTATCTTCGATTTCTTATCGTCGATGCAGTTATTCTGAATGGGAGAAACCCGGTCTTTCTGAGCAACTCGCATATATAATAAACAGGTGCTACACAAACACAACATACGCATCATTTCAATTCATCAGTCACTAACCGTAGATTAGTAAGAGAACGATTTCCCAAATATAAACCTTGAAGGCCGAAACCAACATCAGATCAAAATACAGGAAACCATTCGACTCAGCTAACCTTTAGTTAATTTCTAAATTTTACACTCCATATCGTTTATAATATTTTATAATGATTTATCGCAATTTTTATTTATTTTAAAATAGCCAATTTATTCAAACGATGCTTCGGGACATAACGCAGTCGTGGCGCTGTTTTTCTTCAGATTTGATTTACACTTATCTGAAAATCTAACCGTTGGATCTTCACAAATTTTATATCGTTAGAAAGATCTTTTCAAAACGAATCCAATGGTTCCAGTTTTGGGAAAATCCGACGGTCGGATCTCCCGGTACACTCGTTTGAATTTTCGATTTCAAATTACGTACTACAGCATCGTTATTCGATTTAATTATATATATATATATATATATATATATATATATGTATATATATAATCGATTCTGGCGCTGTTTTTCTTCAGATTTGAATTAAACATTCTAGACAATCCAACCATTGGATCTTTACAAAGTGGGTGTCGTTGGAAAGATATTTCCAAGGCGAACCCAACGGTTTCAGTTTCAGGAAAATCCGATGGTCGGATCTCCCGCACTAATCGTTTGAAATCACGGTTTCAAAACACGAACTGCAGCTTCGTTATTTGATATATTTCAATTCTATATATATATATATATATAAATATATATATATATATATATATATATATATCGATTCTTCGATTTCGAAACTATATGCTTTTCATACAGTTGATTAAAATGATATTTTTATCCAACAGACATTTATTTCGACACTTCACTATTTTTAACAACTCATAAAAAATGTGATTTTTATTGTAAAATGATTTGTTTCAAAACACGACTATTTTATATAGTTCATATATATGATAAAAATATGATTTTTATTATAAAACAATTTATTTTAAAATACGAATACCATTCAACACATGAAGTTTATTCAACGAATGAATTTCTATTCAACAAACGAATATAGTTTCAACGCATGAAAATAATTCTAACACACGAATATTATTCAAAATTTCGGCAGCATAACGGCAGGGTAGTTAAAACCGGGGCCGTTTGTAATATCCCGAAAATCTAGGCCAGTTTAAAATTTTTATTTTGGCAATTTAATGAATTTTGATTATTTAAAATAGGTTATTTTAAATAATATCGAAGAGAAATTTATTTTGAATAGAAATAACGTATATATTATATACGTCGTCGTTAGAATATAAATAATTATATATAATTATAAATAGAATTGAAAATGGCGCGGTAGTTCGATAATTTGATTTCAAACTTCAATTGAATGTACTAGGTGCAAAACAATCCGGATTTTAGTGAAACCAAAAATAATGGAATCTATTTGTGAATATCTTTCCAACGAATCTGAAAGATTGAAATTTCATAGCGGGAATCAAAAGATATGTCCAGTTGAAAATTTTGAATAGTTGCTATGAAATTCAGGCCCTTAAAAATAGACATTTTGCAAATGACCTCGGATTTCGACGAAACCACTTTTGTTGGGTCCCTGATGAAAAATTATTGCTAGATTCCAAATTTCATAATTTTTCGAATCGATATGTGAGCGTGGCAAAGGAAAACGTGTTTGACCAATTTCAGTTGATTTTAATCGACTGGAAAATGGCCATTTTTCCAACGGTTTCAGAATTCGATGAATTAGTTTTGTTAGGACCGTATCGTCAATACGAAGCTAGAAAATATATTTCTGGAATTTTTCGAGTTAGTATGTGACCCCAGTAAATTGAAATGCACGTTCAAATTCAATATATAGAGTTATATGTTGATTTTAACGTAAAATGATTGAAACAGTCGAATTAGCTTACGGTACATATCCCATTGTGTTCGGAATGGGGGTAATTAGCTATGGACGACAGGCGGTGGGCCTCGTTTAGAGGTCAAATGAAAAAGTACCTTTTTGAAATTAAAATAAATAAATAAATAAATTAAAATCTCTCCTCCCCTTAAAAACCGTTGACCCCCCCATTCTCTTCTTTCCTCAATCGAATTGAAATAAAAAAAAAGAGGGAGGAGTCGTCGCTCCTCCGACTAGGGCGCCGCCGCGCCTGGCGTGCGAGACCTCCCTGGCGCCGCCACCGCATCGCAGCCCCCCTTCTCCCCTCTCTTCTTCCTCCAGCCTCAACCTCGCCCCCCCTAAACCCGACGCAAACCACCCCAGCCCTAGCGCGCCACCCAGAAGACCGCCGCCACCTCAAGCCGACAGCCCACGTGTAGCCCCCCTTCGAGTATAAAAATCCAAATTTTCTTGTATAAACCAGCGAACCCTTCCCCGATGCCGATTGGCTGAAGCCACCAGCGAGCTCCAACACCTCCGGCGATCTCCGACAGCACTCCTCCGTCTCCGTTAGCAAATGTGAGATTGTTTTTGAATTTTATTATTTATTTTCTATGAGAAATAAAATAAAGAAATGATTTTTATATAGTGGCGAATATAAAGATTTGATCTTTATACTATAGAAAGTTCAAAATATAAATTTTATTATATGTAGAAGTTAAAAATATAATTTTTATCGCATGTAAAGGTTGAAAATATAATTTTCATATTATATAGATAATAAAAATGTGATCTTTATATGGTAGGATATAAAAAGAAGATATTTTTTTATGTAGTGAAAGACGACATTTTTAAAGTAGGAAAAGGCAAAATCTTTATATTTGAAAAGGCGAAATCTTTATATTTGAAAGGGCGAAACCTTTATGTAGAGAATAGCGTGATAAAAATATAATTTTTATCTATATAGTAACGATGTAAAAATGGAATTTTTATCTATATAGTAACGATGTAAAATTAGAATTTTTATCTATATAGTAACGATGTAAAAATAGAATTTTTATCTATATAGTAGCGATGTAAAAATAGAATTTTTATCTATATAGTATCGATGTAAAAATAGAATTTTTATCTATATAGCAGCGGTGTAAAAATAGAATTTTTATTTACATAGTAGCGATGTAAAAATAGAATTTTTATCTGTATGGAGTAATTATAAAAATATGATTTTTATATATATGGCAAGAATATAAAAAATTGATTTTTATATATGTAGTGAATACGGGCAACGAAAGTGACAAAAGGCGAGAACGACGAAGATTTCTATCAACGAAGTGTCGTGGAGTTGGGATAGCTATTGGTGAGAACTTCTCACTCTAAATTTCTTTTTCTATTTATTTATATATGCTAGGATGCAGACAGTGCTTAGTAGCACCCGACACCCGTCGTCCACAGACCATGGACGGCTTGTATGCTTGTTTGATGTGTTGTGAAATTGTTTGTGATGTTGATGTGAAATCAATAATAAAATTTAGATGGTTGAAATAAATTAATTATCATTAAAAATATATTTTTTAATGTGAAAGTGAATAAATAAATATTTATAAACAAATCAGCCGATTTGTTTATATACACTGATTTGACTGATATTGATTGGGTCGATAAGTTTTACACATCGCCCAACTGCACAAATAAAAATCTGTGTTTGTTGATTTGAAACCCCACACGGGTGTTGGGATGATATTTGGCGTACACTAATCCCAATTATTTCATTGTATGTCGTTCGATTGGCCGACAGGCTGTGTAAGCATTGATTATTTATATTTGATGCTTATGCAGTTGTGTTGTGCACGTTGGATGATGGTTGATTGGTTATCGTTGCTATTATATACATATGTTGTATGGAACCCATATAATTAACGTTATATGGTAATTGATTGGGCCTCATTCCAATCGGGGAAAATATTCATGTGTTGACGATGTTCATGTGTTGAAACTATTCAAGTGTTGAGTAAAATATTTTAACAATAAAATTTACATCTTTATCATATTTAAAATCAGAACTACTTCATGGTGGAGTCTGATTTAAAAATCAAACGATAGATACCATAATTTTATAAAATATTTTACATAACAAAAATAGTGATGTGTTGACAGTACTCATGTGTTTTGAAAAGTCGTGTGTTCAAAGAAATATCGATTCATGTGTTGAATAGAATAAATATTCATTTGTTGAATAGAATAACGAATTTATTGAAATATATAAAGCCGTGTTGATTAGAGTTGCGCTATTTTGACGTGAACGATATTTATATCGATTATATTCGTTTTTATAAGGAATATAGAAAAGAAGTGATTTCAAAATATAACGTTTTGAAAATATTATCATTTATATAGTAATGATATGAAATATTCAATTTTGATTTGAAATTGAATGTAGCGTTGAAATGGTTTTGAAAACGAATTTAAAACGATTTATAATATACGTTTTAAAAGGAAATCGATGAAATATAATATATATATATATATATATATATATATATTATATATAATGGCCTGAATAGAACGTGCCGCGCCGCGGTAGTTTGTGAATTTCGACCATTGACTTCGAATCGACGTTACAGGAGATCCGACCGTCAGATTCTCCTAAAACCAGAACCGTTGGGTTCGTATCGAAATGAGCTTTCCAATGAATATTAGAAATTTGAAATCTAACGGTTGGATTTGGAATTATGTCCAAATCAATTTCAGAAAAGGTCGATGTAAGTGCAGTTCGATGGCCGTTGTTGGAAATCGACTGTACGGGCCTTGATAAAATTATTAAAAATATCAATAATTTGTGTAAAATCATAATATGGGAATTGGGAAGAACTGGGATGAAAAAATCCAAATTTGAAAGGATAAAAATGTATTTTTGTTGAAATGAACTAGTTTTGAACTAGAATTAAAATCAATTTATTTTAGAAATAAATAAACTGAATTTGAAAGTGATTTTAAAAATAATCAATATTCCCAATATGTGAATTGGACTGGAGTTGAATCGAAATTATCTTCGGAATATTTCGATGTTGGATTTCGTGACTATACAGATATTGTTATGGGAATTTGAAAGATATATTTTTATCGTTATTTCCAATATGATATTTATTTGTTTCAGAATTTGATATTAAATATAAGCCGGTATATTTTCTACTCAAAGCCTTGTATTTAATATCAAATGTGATTTGGGTTTATCGTGAATCGTGTTTTAGATGACATTGGTTCTTTAACCCGGTTAAAAGCAAGATGTTGATTTTTGAAAGGATTAAAACTAAGTGGAGTTTTAATGAATCTTTAATTAGATTAAAATGTGAATTGATAATTTAAATTATCAAATCTGAAAAGTGATCGAGAGTGGAGTATCACCAGTTTTGCTCCAAAGCGATAGTTAAATCTTTAATTAGATTTGAACGTGAAATGGTAATTAATTTTACTGATAACACCATGGTGTTAGGTATGGAGTATTACCAGTTTTGCTCCAGGGGATGAATAGGTTGGGATTGGGAAATAAAATAAATAATTACTTCGGTGTGGTTCGCTAATCCCGACTAGTTTGGAATGATATCCAAAGGAAGATTAAAGAATAAATTTAGAAGAATTTATCTTGGATAAAATTAATGGGAACCTATTCCCTAAAAATGTGATTTTGAGAATAAAAGAATATTCTAAATTGGAATGAGGCGTTTGTGGTGTTTGTCTAACATTTGTTTATCATATACGTGGGTTATTCAAAAAGGCCGGGTTTATACCCATTCTGAATAACGGATTCGACGAGATGTCGAAGATAAAGACGGTGGTCGAAGACCGGAAGTCTTCACATCGTTTGGGTGATTACTGATGATCTTGATTGGGCTTTACACCCTAGATGAGGAAATCAGTTGGTGATCGTCCAGACGTACTTGGAGATGGATGGATATGCGAGGAAAGTGCCTTCGGTTTCGTTCAGACCCAGAACGAACTTGTAAATGGATTGTGTGTCTAACATTGGATTTTATTCTGTGTTGATTGATCCCTATTAAATATACATCTGTTTGGTGGCGGAGAATTTATTCTCTTGCTTAACGCCCTTCTCTGAGATGTACGAGCTCAGAGGTTGTATATCGATGGACATCGGTCGCATGGAGTGAATTGCCAGTGTGGCATGCGTAAGTGGCAAATGATCAAGGCTTCTGTTGAAAAGCAAAGTCTTGTGGTTGATGATCAAAGCACGGCCTATGTGGCATAGCTTTGTGTATAACGTGGATTCGCGAGCCTCACACCTCGGTATGAGTCAAAAACGGGATACGGACCCAAGGAGTGCACGACGTTTCTTTCTAGCTATGGTGGTGCCAATGACCTACCAGCCCTAACATTTATATACTTTTCACCTGTGTGGTTGTTGGATACGAGGCGCCTCGGATATATTTCTGTAAGGACCGGGAAACGTGTGTTCAGGAATTGCTAATCCTCAAAAGTAAGAGAGGACTAGCCTTGGAGGATCCAGGGATTGCTGTGTGCGGTCCCAAGGCATTTTCTAGAGTGTCTCGAACGGAGAGGAGCTTGCCCCTTGCCTCGACTCATGATGGAAATCCAATTTCCAATACGTGATATTGCGGTTTTAATTGTAGAACTAGTATGGAGACATGATAGATGGTACCCATGCCGCCTATGATTGATATTTATGATTTGAATTGTTTTGACACTATACACTTATTATAGTATCAAATGATTTGTTTTAAACGTACCAAGCATTTTTGGCTATTATAAGGGAAAACCGTATCCTCCGGCTTGCGTTGCATTGTGTGATGGGACCTGGGTCTTATAATAGCTTCATTTTTCCAAAAAGCATTGCGTTGTTTTGTTATATGCACTAGTATTGTTGGGAGGAAACCCGTTCCTGAAAGAATTATTGGATCGATATCGGCAGCGGAATCAACCAAAATCAGAAGCCCTAATTAACAAAATTGAACAGAATTAAATCAAAAACAGGTACCTTTCTTCTTTGATCATCAAATCGAATGACAAACCCTATCTTGAATCTTAAAACCGTCGGGTTCTTCCTACACTTGGTTGTTGAATCGAACACCTAAAATTGGGTGTCTCTGCTGGAGATCCACAAGCGAAGCCCTGATGACGACAATCGCAATCAAGAGTTGTGTTTCGGTACTAGCCGAAATTGAAAAAGGAGGAGTTAGGGTTTCTTTGTTTTTCAGATAAAAGAAAATGAAGGTGTCTCATCTCTTTTATAATAGTTTCAACCGACATCTCGGTTTTACCCTTTTACCCTTTCAAATGTTTTAATAAAGAATTGGTCAAAAACTCTTTTTGATATTCTTTAGAAAATACTAACACAATTTGCAACGCTTATATGTGCGACCCTGCAGGTTATCATAATGTTGGCAACAATTTAAACATTATTTAAATCATAAACAGTGAGCGGCATCTAGTAATACATCACTATTACCCAAATTATAATAATATCATTGATTCGATATAACCTTTACATGACCAGTGTGTCAATGTAATATAATCCTTTTAACCAGTATATCCAGGATTAAACTCAAGGCATGGATCGTATCATCCTCTTTATAATTTAATCTGTTTTCTTGATCGATGAGTAGACTGTTTAAAACAAATCAATATTTGAGCACGGCCATGCATTTCACAGTCTCACTCAATCAAGAGGCCCATGGATATCACTACGAATGTATCGTAGGGTTAAATTCCATCTAGATCATTCATAATTTCCATTCGATTCGAAATGTATCCAATAATCATCGTTATCGTTACTCTGTTACGAATAACTTTAGATGATATCAAAACACAAATATCCTCGAATAAGATTATAATGATTTCAGGTCTGAGGACCATTACATCACTGTCACTGTGAGAATAACTTATGATACTGTTAATTATATTCCATGGAGTTATCTCACGGTGGGTCAGCCCAATACGCTATTCTCCAATACGTATTTATATCTTGACTTTAATATCACGTATATTAATGATCAATGAGATGTGATCATCAGTCAATCAATATACTAGTCTCAACGCTTTATTGTTGTCCTATATAAACAATAAAACTCGACTAGGGACATTTAAGAATTGTAATACTTATCATATTATATAATCTCAAGTTCAGTCTTACTCGAACTATATAATTCCGTATTATTATTCTAAGGACTTCTATTATTTTATTATTTATATTACGCAGTAAATACAATATAATAGAATAATATTTTATTCCAAATAAAATAATAACATCAACAGTGTTATCAATCTCATCAAATGAATTGCCTCTAGGGCACAAACTCTAACAATCTCCCACTTGCACTAGAGTCAATCATTTATGTATCGTATACTTTATGAAACTAGTGTGACTATTAAACTTCTGCTGCGACAGAGTTTAATTCTGTAGGTCTGTAACATTACAACTTTTGTAACTTTCCAGATATGTTTATTTCTTATGTGAACAACTTCACATTAGAATTATATTTCTTAAAATATATGTTTGGATTGATGATGAGTTTAATGTTTTAGGCTTGAGCAACAACCATGTTGTTATCGCAATGTGTATCATTCGATCAACATTGAATTAAGTTCAATCATGAACTTCTTAATCCAAACATTTTCTTTCTTAGAATCAGTATCTATTTCTTATTTTTTAAACTAACATTTTTTTTTTTACAATAATCAATGTGTTATCAAATAACATTAGAGTTATTGTGTCACTCCCACTCAATTTCTTGTCTATACAAGATTTAATGGTATCTTGTGGTTTTCGATATATCTCGAATTCTATTTTATTCCCATCGGTATCTTAGAGACTGACTCTCCTTCACAAGGATACCAAATCAAGTAATAAACATTTTATTCTCAGAGAATTTATATCCACAAAATAGTTATCTGATTTGGGTCCGATCTTATCAGAGGAAGGACGTTTAACAAACGCCTTACATCCCAAATCTTCGTATTAGACACACTAGGACATTTCCTAGTTCATATCTTATATGGCGTCTTCAAATCGTTTTAGTGGGATTAAATTCAGTTGTTCTAAATTTAATTTATTAGAAGATCTATATGTGACATATCATTAATCGTATTGTACCTTATAAGGTGTAATTTCTCCTTTCAGACACATCATGCCAATATGGTGTTCTAAATGGAGTGAGTTATGAAACAATTTCAAACTCATTTTGATAGTCATTAAGTAATTGGCTTAATTCCTTTTTCAATCTATTCGAAAAGTGTTTATTAAAATTGGTTTCTTTCTCCACCTTGAATTCTTTGAACTTTTCAAAGGATTCTGATATGTGTTTCATAAGATACACATATCTGTATCTACTGATATCATCAGTAAATATAGTGAAATAATAAGACCAACCTTTAGCTTATGTATACATCGCTCTGTATACATCATTATGTACGAGACCTGTTACATATTGCACATTCACTGTGTCAAGTGAAAGACAATTCAGTTATTTTGCCTAATAGACAAGACTTGCATATGATTCAAAATCAAATGGTCTCAAAATTCCATCATTATGGAGTTTTGATATACTCTCTTGTTTATACGGTCTAACTGCTAATGCTATAGGTATGTTGGACTTAAATCACTAAATTTAATCCATTAATTATTCATGTCAAATACATTATAGTTAATGATTTACAAATATCATTAACTATTTGCGAAATTCCATACGATATTTCATTTAAATAAAATGAATAACAATTATTCTTTTATTACAAATGAAATTCAAACTTGTCTGAACAAGATATATTATAACATTTATCTTAAATGGAATTTCATTATAACAATTATTTATTTAATTAAGCCAGTATAATCAACAAGAATCAACTTTCTATGGATAATCCATCAACATTTGCTTCATTTCC
The DNA here is from genome assembly GCA_030737875.1 of Allium sativum. Classification (NCBI taxonomy): domain Eukaryota; kingdom Viridiplantae; phylum Streptophyta; class Magnoliopsida; order Asparagales; family Amaryllidaceae; genus Allium; species Allium sativum. Next base: position 1,002,662,669 of record CM060912.1, read on the forward strand.
AATTGTAAGTCCACTTGTCTTTTCAGATTTCTACTTATTTTGCAATTTCTTCAAATTTACATACATTTACGTGATTCATATCTAGTATCTAATACTAGAGATGTATAAGTAGATTTTATAACATTTATTTCTTATTCAGTTGAAGTCATACTTCAACTTTTTTTTTTAGATCTTCGATAATGGTGAAACAATTACGTTTAATTTGTTTGTGGACAATCCTCAAATTTCAATGTTAGTCAAGAAATTTGATTTAATTCAATTTATATCCTTCTTAAGGATTAATTTAAATTATCGAGATATTTATTATTTAATATCTACATTAGATAATAAAATAATAACTGATTCTGTAATATTTATTTAATACAAATTTTGACAATCAAAATTTATATTAACATAAATGTATAATTTTAAACTAAAATATACGCTCCCACTCAAATTAACATCCCTATGTTTATATATACATATCGGTATATATATATAATGGTGTTCCAAGATCCATATCTAGTCATGCCTTGACCCTGCTTTGGCTGAACTCAAAACACAACCTTTTAGGTAGACATCTTATGTCAATTATATCATATATAATTCTTGGATCGCATGTTGAACATTTAGTTAAGTATTATTCATTTGCTCAAAATATAGAATAATTCATGCTTTTGTCTCTAAGGCCATAATCGTATTATGCAGCCTAGTTAAGTCAGACCCAATAATAGGTTGGAGCACCACATTTTACTCCATCGCATATAACCAAAATAAAAGGTGCACGACGCTTTGGCGTTAGTTACATCCCGTGATTTTGGACATTGATGAGTATATTATTGGAAGACATCACCATGACTTAATATAACAAAAGTATCTGCTTTAAAGGGAGTTTATAACTCGTAGTGCGAAAAATATTATAGTTATTTACATATATCAAATACATGTTTTATATTCATAATATCAATTGGACTTAAATAATATAAATTCAATGTGATAAGAAATTATGCCTATTTTAACCCTTTTGAATAATTCAAAATTATGGTTAAATCAATTCATGCTATACAGCAAATTTATCCATATACATGTGGTTCTTGTAACCGAATGTTTCAGCTTATATATCATACAAGCAATAGGAATTAGGCCAAAAACCTTATAAAACTAATCAATATTAGAATCATAACAAAGGTCTAAAATATATATTAAACCATATTGTAGAACCTATTTCTATCAATAAGTTATAACATATTCTAAAATATACATACAAGCAACGATCTATGCAATTAGCAAAATGAGTACACTCACATGCACTTCCATACAAACTTTTGTAGGTAAACATGTAGGTATGTAATTACTTGATATAATGAAGGCTATTACAGACAACTAATAAATAATAACATTTGCAAATGTGTATACACACGCAGATATACAAACATAAATTATACATATACAGTAATACTTTGATTGCTGTGCAAAATGTATACAAACAGTTCTTGTTTGGTGGTGCAAATTAATTTGCTTCTACACTAATGGTTTATAGCCATAAGAGATGGAATCAAACTGAAGATGCTGAGCTTGCAAATCATATTTGCATCTATGTTTTCTTTAGAAGAGTCACCGCTTGATCAGTCATACTGACCTATCCCATTAATGTTCACAACATTTTAGGAACCTGTCAAACAAGACAATTTAAGTTTGAGGTCAACAAATATACATATACAACCAAACAAATCCATGTCAAACACAGACATATTTGTACAGTCATATGTAAAGATTAATTGCATGTTGGGTATTTTGTCAACAATACCATGCATATAATTTGCAATGGCATTTGTGTACTCACAAATCAATATAAGGAATACAGTTATGTGTATAAGTGCTCAGGAACCTATTGTATTCCTAAATCAGATTCAGAAAAATTCTAGCAGTCACTCTCCCATCAGGAGTAATAAAATGGTCATAGATTCAAATCATTGTACCAGTTTATATATGCTAAATCATCACCAAACATGTCATTACCATATATGCATATGTCCAGGGATATATATTAAAACACACTGTCAAAATATTTTAGTGTATAAATACATTTATTTATACCTGCTGTATGAATACATATGGCAATTCATGGTTGCTATGTTCATTAATTCATGTATGTATATAGCTCAGTCTAGAAGTGTACAAAAGCATGCTTGCCCATACATGAGTTCAACAACACATGTTTTAATTTAATACAGATTTAAGCAATGAATTGTTTTTTTTGATCAATTGTATTTACCAACAAATCACTCTAATCCTGACAGAGCACTAATTCCTATTTGTAAGGAGAATAAACACATGAACAAATTCATTTTAAATATAAGCCAATTAAGGAACTCATCTTATTATGTAGTGACTAATTCAAAACCATGTATATCAATATATACACTCTATATAAGATGATTAAAGTTGGCAAAATGATAACATACCTGTCAACTGGATAATAATTTTAAAACCTGGCTAATATTTATTTCAAGTTCCAAAATTTTGAATATACATCAACCAAGTTGATATTAATTCATATTAAGTGTTTAAGGAAAAAAAATACAAAACCAATCACATATCAACATTATACAGATTCAACATTTGAATCAAGGTCAGACTGCTATTTCCTAAAACTGGGAACTCATAGTTTTGAATGAATCAAATCATTATTTAGTTATCATCAAATGACAGGTCTAATACATATTCAAACTTTCTATTCCAAAACAATTTCAGATAGTTATACATATTTGATGGTGTCAAAACACATTCCTAAGAAGACTGTAATATTCCATTGATTATACTATACTGGTGTCATTAGCAAATTCAGACCATCAATCAAATTGTGATTCATTTGCTAATACCAGCTACTAAGCATATATGTGTAAAGGTGAAATTTTAGTTAAGCTACAATATTTTCTCGGCAGTATAATTTCAGACCCAATCTCAATAAGTATGTAACTACACATCTTGATATGTGTTACATATATATTGTTGTGTACATAGTAATTTGCACACATGTTTAGCTCATGAATCAAATCATGGGTCTTTGCAGCGATTATAATATTCATATACATTTATGAACCAAGCGGGTCAAACTTGCCAGTCATATATTGTCTATGTAACTATTACTAACTATATATGAATCATAGTAAAACAACAATTATTTTATTGTTGATTCATATATCTATTTAGTCTAACAATTAATATGTATTTGTAGATCCAATCTCATATATCAAGTGTGAATATGTATATATATACATATATATCATATATATATATATATATACACTGATCTTAAGATTAACTTGTGTTAATGATCAATATCACAAACTTACAAAACAAAAGAAAATTTCATAGTCAATCATATGATCAACTATCAAATCTGTCCCTTTTAATCAAATAGCACTTCTGTTTATAATTATGACTGATATTAATTTGATTAAATCATCAAAAAAAAAAAAAAAACTGTTAAGTAATTCTTCTTAACAAATTAGATTTGTCAAGTCAGAAATCTATTATTAATACAACTGATTTTGGATGCTGGCATAAATGGTATAAAACAGAACATATCATTATGTATGCAAATAATGTCATGATGGTATCCGAAACTGTTTAATAAAGCACACCACAGTAATAAGTCAACAAGATATATATCTCATACCCAATATGATAAGTAAGATCTGAGTTTTGGTCATAATTAATGTCAAATATATTTATATCCATCTCAGAAAAAAAATCAAATCTGGGTTTATATTTTGAATTATTACAAATCAGAATTAACACTGAGGGGGTTAAACATTTTAAACCAAAATAAAATAACTTCAATATTAATAATCTAAAACTGAGTCTTAAATCACCAATATTTAAAACAGGGTTAATATAAGGCTCAGTCCATATTATAATAGATCAACCTTTGATCATGTGGATGAATTATCCTGTCACTACTATGAACAAAAATGATTATCCAATATGTCAGATCTGTAATTCAACAACTAGGATTATCTAAAATACAGATCTGAAATTCAGTATCAAACAATCGTAATCAGAGTAAGATTTAACAGTATAAGGAGTTTATCACATTTTCAAAACCAAACACATACTAGTGTGAAACAGTGTACCATATTAATCACGTTCACAGGATTCAACAGAGCACTATTAATACGTCTAACATATGATTCGAGATCAACATGTTATATATATTAATATTTCTGTAACAATTACAGAATTAGAATAACACTTGTTTTCTTTTAAAACAGATACAAATATAGGTTAAACCAATTTATTCGTTAAATGAAAATTGGAATTTCAGACATTCTTAGCTGAATTAATATATTATACTAATTCAGATTCGTACAGAAGATCAAAATTGAATTTTGTTCATCACAAAACAATTTCAGTTGTTAAACGAATCTTCTAATTTCCAGATTTCAACTTCTCGATGTTCATAACATCAATCAGTATGTAACAGTATCAGTTTCAAGGCCTAAACTATATTTGAATCGACATATCCTGGCTCCGATACCATTGAAAGAATTATTGGATCGATATAGGCAGCGGAATCAACCAAAATCAGAAGCCCTAATTAACAAAATTGAACAGAATTAAATCAAAAACAGGTACCTTTCTTCTTTGATCATCAAATCGAATGATAAACCCTATCTTGAATCTTAAAACCGTCGGGTTCTTCCTACACTTGGTTGTTGAATCGAACACCTAAAATTGGGTGTCTCTGCTGGAGATCCACAAGCGAAGCCCTGATGACGACAATCGCAATCAAGAGTTGTGTTTCGGTACTAGCCGAAATTGAAAAAGGAGGAGTTAGGGTTTCTTTGTTTTTCAGATAAAAGAAAATGAAGGTGTCTCATCTCTTTTATAATAGTTTCAACCGACATCTCGGTTTTACCCTTTTACCCTTTCAAATGTTTTAATAAAGAATTGGTCAAAAACTCTTTTTGATATTCTTTAGAAAATACTAACACAATTTGCAACGCTTATATGTGTGACCCTGCAGGTTATCATAATGTTGGCAACAATTTAAACATTATTTAAATCATAAACAGTGAGCGGCATCTAGTAATACATCACTATTACCCAAATTATAATAATATCATTGATTCGATATAACCTTTACATGACCAGTGTGTCAATGTAATATAATCCTTTTAACCAGTATATCCAGGATTAAACTCAAGGCATGGATCGTATCATCCTCTTTATAATTTAATCTGTTTTCTTGATCGATGAGTAGACTGTTTAAAACAAATCAATATTTGAGCACGGCCATGCATTTCACAGTCTCACTCAATCAAGAGGCCCATGGATATCACTACGAATGTATCGTAGGGTTAAATTCCATCTAGATCATTCATAATTTCCATTCGATTCGAAATGTATCCAATAATCATCGTTATCGTTACTCTGTTACGAATAACTTTAGATGATATCAAAACACAAATATCCTCGAATAAGATTATAATGATTTCAGGTCTGAGGACCATTACATCACTGTCACTGTGAGAATAACTTATGATACTGTTAATTATATTCCATGGAGTTATCTCACGGTGGGTCAGCCCAATACGCTATTCTCCAATACGTATTTATATCTTGACTTTAATATCACGTATATTAATGATCAATGAGATGTGATCATCAGTCAATCAATATACTAGTCTCAACGCTTTATTGTTGTCCTATATAAACAATAAAACTCGACTAGGGACATTTAAGAATTGTAATACTTATCATATTATATAATCTCAAGTTCAGTCTTACTCGAACTATATAATTCCGTATTATTATTCTAAGGACTTCTATTATTTTATTATTTATATTACGCAGTAATTACAATATAATAGAATAATATTTTATTCCAAATAAAATAATAACATCAACAGTGTTATCAATCTCATCAAATGAATTGCCTCTAGGGCACAAACTCTAACAGTTCCGTGTTATACGGCGTGGTCCCTTGAATTACCATCTTTTAAAGTAAAGTTTTAAATAACTGTTTTAGTTCTCACACCAGTCCCATGACTGACCTGGAGTTTATTGTTTTAACCTAAACTCTGGGTGCCTTTATTTTCGACACGGGCCGCTAGTAGTTTTGGTTTTGCAGATTTATATTCACAGGATCCTGATTTACAGCTGGAACGATGCTCAGAAAGATCTGTATCCGTGCATTACTTCTAGTTGTGTTTTGTATATTTTTCCGCTGCTATGTAATTCATTGTAATCTCTGATATTTATCGAATGTATAATATTCATTTATACTCTGTATATTCTTGTATCTGATGGAATTGTTGTAATAACAATGAAATGTTCTTCCGTCTGCGTCCTATTTTGTCTTGTCCTCAATTCTATCCGTGCTTTCCTTACCGGGGAAGTTCGGGTCGTCTCATCCCTAGTACGGCTCCTCGCTCTACCTTAAAGCCTCGCAGCATTTGACAGTGGGGATTTCATGCATCTAGTTCGCACGCAGGCGGCATGTATATTTTTTTCATTTCCACAAACTAATCCTTTGTGGTTTCAACCAAATAATTCTCAACCACAAACGGGTATTTTTCAACCACAATCAATCAATTTCAAACACAAACAATTTTAATCAACCATTCGCTATCAATCTATTTTCACACCAATCACAACCAATAAATACCGTCTATGGTTTGTGGACGAGGGGCGTGTATAATATATATATATATAAGCATTTCACTTCTATTTCAACACATATATAATTTTTACAACGCATATATAACTTATTCATCGACCGTACAACTTATACAACACTTATAAAAGAGGTGTACAACGCTTATATTACTTATACATCGACTATATAATTTATACATCGTCGTTTTCCATATCGTTTATGATTCAGAAATCTCACATTGGGTTCCACTCCACCAAAAATAGCAATTGGCTCAGAAAAATAAGTGGTCTCTTCTAGAATGTAGAAGACATCCACTGAGTCCACTATCTCTTGTTTCACTGAATTTCGTCAAGAAACGAAAAAGATATGATTTTTATAGTGAAAACATAAACGGTAGCGCTTTAAAGTGCTATAATATGTAAAATAATTTTAACTGTCGTTACCTTCTAAAATCGTTCGAACCTAGGTCTTCGATTTTTGCGAAATCCATGTAGCTAGGGACCGATCGGCCGGCTCCACAACCGAGAGCTAGGAGAGAGCTTCTCGGCGCTACCCCCTTGTCTAGCTCGAAGTGGTGGTCGGCGTGCAAATCGAGGCGATGCAGCGCCGCTTCCCAAGCCAGATTCTCGAGATGATTGAACGAGAGGTGCTGATCCTTATACGGATTTGAAGCTCATGGAAAGGCCTTCAAAATTCTCCAAAGGTGCAGTGGGTTCTGATGCGTGGATGACGAGGAATCGAGGCAAGAAGAATTAAAGGGGAGCCGTTGTTCGTGTCTGATGAATCGGGGAGAGAGAATAAACGATGACCAATGATATTTTTTATTAATTTATATATTTTTAAATCCCCAAAATACCCTCTTACACACACGAACACCAATCCAAACCCAACAACTGTCGTACCTAGTGTTTTACCCCTATTCCGAACAAAATGGGATATGTTTCGTAGGCGCATTCGACTGTTTCAGTCGGTTTCTCTTCAAATTAAAATATAAAACATTCAATATTTATCTTGAAGGTACATTTCAATTTGCCGGGGCCACTGTAACAACCCGGAAAATCTGGGCCAGTTTAAAATTTTTATTTTGGCAATTTTAGCGAATTTTGATTATTTAAAATGAATTATTTTAAATAATATCGACGAGAAACTTATTTTGAATAGAATTCGAACGTATATATTATACGCGTCGCCGTTAGAATATAAATATTTATATATAATTATAAATAGAATTAAAAATGGCGCGGTAGTTCGATAATTCGATTTCAAACTTCAATTGAATGTACCGGGTGCAAAACAATCCGGATTTTAGTGAAACCAAAAATAATGGAATCTAATAGTGAATATCTTTCCAACGAATCCGAAAAATCAAAAGTTAGTAGCGGGAATCAAAAGTTATGTCCAGTTGAAAATTCTGAATAGTCGCTATGGAATTCAGGCCCTTAAAAATGGACATTTTGCAAATGACCTCGGATTTCGACGAAACCACTTTTGTTGGATCCGCAGTGTCAAGTTATCGCTAGGTTTCAAATTTCATAATTTTTCGAGTCAATATGTGAGCGTGGCAAAGGAAAACGTGTTTTAACCATTTCAGTTGATTTTAATCGACTGGAAATTGGCCATTTTTCTAACGGTCTCAGAATTCGACGAAACTAGTTTTGTTAGGACCGTATCGTCAATACGAAGCTAGAAAATATTTTTATGGAATTTTTCTAGTTAGTATGTGACCCCGGTAATTTGAAACGTACGTTTAAAATTCAATAAAGTGATTTAAATGTAAATTCAAAGGAAACTGATCGAAACGGTCAAATCAGCTTGCGATACATATCCCATTGTGTTCGGAATGGGGGGGAAACGCTATGGGCGACAGGCGGTGGACCTCGTTTTGAGGTCGTATGTGAAAGTCAACCTTTAAATAATTAAATAAATAAAATAATACAAAAAAAAAAAAAAAAAAAATATTCCTTACTCTCCTTTATTTCTTCTGGCCCCCCCCCGTTTCAATTTCAGTTCTTAAATAAAATAAAAAAAAAAAAAAAGGGGGAAAGCCATCGCGCGATGGCGACAGCCTACCGCCGCCCGAACCCTCCACCGACCCACCTCCCTCCAGCCTCACCTTGGCCACCGCGACGACAGAAGACCCCTCCCCTCGACTGGCGCCTGGCGCGAAGGCCCCACCCCTGCCCTCCTCGACGAAGACGAGACGCCCCCCCCCCCCCCAAATCGTTCGACGCCTCCGCGACCCTGGCCAGCGAGCCTGTGCCGCCGCCTCGAAGCCAGGAGCCTCCGACGATCAGCAGAACCCCCCCCCCCATCTGTAAGTTTTTGTTTTTGTTTTTGGCTTTGCTATTTTATTTTCAAGTTTTAGAAAACTGATTTTAATTAATTTTAAAAACTGTTTTTTTTTTTTAGATTTAAAAACAGAAATGTTAAACTGATTTTAGATTTAAAAATGTTAAACTGATTTTAGATTTAAAAATGTTAAAACTGATTTTGATTTAAAAATGAAAAAAAACTGAATTTGTTTTATTTTTAAAACTGAGTTTTATCTACTTTAAAAGCTGAAGCTAGATTTTTATTTTATATAGTATATAGTTTAGATTTTTAATAGAAAAGAATTTTTATTTTTATATGTATAGGGCATTGAAGTAAAAATAGAAATTCATATGTCAAAAAGATTAGATTTTGAAAATGAAATAGATTAGATTTTTATCGATATGAATGTGAAGTAAAAATATGATTTTTATATTTTTTTAAAGTATTAAAAATATAATCTTTATAGGATAGAGAATATAAAGATATCATCTTTGTATATGTAGCGAAATAAAAATCTGATTTTTATTTTATATACATTGAAATAAAGTGGTGATTTTTATAAAAGCGAAAACTTTATTTTTATAAAGGTGAAATCTATATTTTAAAAATTTGATTTTTACATTGTTAAAAAGAAAAGAAACTGAAATGGTCATTGATTCAAAAATACAAGCAATCTTGATTTGAAAATAAAAAGACATCACTTTTGAAAATATAATGGAGAATATAAAAATTCGATTTTTATATATTGAACTTTGAACTAAAAATTCGATTTTTATATATTGAACTTTGAACTAAAAATTCGATTTTTATATATTGAACTTTGAACTAAAAATTCGATTTTTATATATTGAACTTTGAACTAAAAATTCGATTTTTATATATTGAACTTTGAACTAAAAATTCGATTTTTATATATTGAACTTTGAACTAAAAATTCGATTTTTATATATTGAACTTTGAACTAAAAATTCGATTTTTATATATTGAACTTTGAACTAAAAATTCGATTTTTATATATTGAACTTTGAACTAAAAATTCGATTTTTATATATTGAACTTTGAACTAAAAATTCGATTTTTATATATGGAACTTTGAAATAAAAATTCGATTTTTTTTTTTTATATATATAGTGGCCTTGGGCAACGAAGGTGACAAAAAGGCGAAACGACGAAGACTTCTGCAAATGAAGTGCCGTGGAGCTAGGATAGCTATAAGTGAGAATTTCTCACCTTTCAATTTATATTTCTAGTTATATATATATATACTAGGATGCAGACGGTGCTTATTAGAAGCACCCGACACCCGTCCACATACCATGGACTTGTTTGTTTGGATTGTTTGGTGATTGATCGAGATATTGGTTTGAATGTGGTTTGTGGTGTGAAAAATCGAATCGATAAATTGGTTAGGATTAGACGTGCGCCGTTATAAGGCGAAGGAGTAAGACTAGGTTAGACTCTTACTCCAAATTTTGTGGTTTGCAAAATGAAATTGATTTGATTGATGAGTGAATGGCGTGGGCCTTCACTAGACCGGGGATTAGGCTAGGCCTTGTCCCGTTTCTAGTATCGTGCCGTTATGCCGCCGAAATTTTCTAAAATATGTTAGAAAATAAAAATATCATTTTATTGTGTAAATGAATAATAGAAATTCATATGATAGAATAAAATGTTTTATCGTTAAAAATACAATTTTTAACGTGAATATGAATATAGTGAAAGTGAATAAAATAAATATTCATTTACAAACCAGATGGTTTGTTTATGTACACTTATTTGAATGACATTGATTGGGTCGATAAATTTTACACATCGCCTAACTGCACAAATAAAATATGTGTTTGATTGTTTGAAACCCCACACGGGTGTTAGGATGAAATTTGAAGTTCACTCATCCTGATTGATTAAATATGTCGATCGATTGATTGACATGCTGTTGTAAGCGTTGAATATCTATATTTGATGCTTATACAGTGTAGTGCACTTTGGTTGATGGTTGATTATTTTCAATGCTATTATATACATGTGTTGTATGAAAATCCATATAATTAATTTTATATGGTAATTGATTGGGCCTCATTCCAGTTTTGAAAAAGAAATATTTGAAATAGAATATTTGAAAATAAAGGAATATATGAAGCCGTGTTGATTAGATTGACGCCATTTTGACGAGAACGATATTTATATCGATTTTATCGATTTCGAAATGAATTGAATTGAAAACGAATTCAAAATGAATTGAATTGAAAACGATTTCGAAATGAATTGAATTGAAAACGATTTCGAAATGAATTGAATTGAAAACGATTTCGAAATGAATTGAATTGAAAACGAATTCGAAATGAATTGAATTGAAAACGATTTCGAAATGAATTGAATTGAAAACGAATTCGAAATGAATTGAATTGAAAACGATTTCGAAATGAATTGAATTGAAAACGAATTCAAAATGAATTGAATTGAAAACGAATTCGAAATGAATTGAATTGAAAACGATTTCGAAATGAATTGAATTGAAAACGATTTCGAAATGAATTGAATTGAAAACGAATTCGAAATGAATTGAATTGAAAGCGATTTCGAACTGAATTGAATTGAAAACGATTTCGAAATGAATTGAATTGAATATGAATTCAAACTGAATTGAAATTTGAATTGAATAGAAATGAATTTTAAAACGAATTTATAAGGAAGAATTCAATTTTTCTTTGAATTGAAATGGAAGTTGAAATAGGTTTTGAAACGATTTTAAAACTATTTATATAATTCGTTTTGAATAGAAATCGACGAAATATATATTATATATATTATATATATAATATAATGGCCTGAATAGAACGCGCCGCGCCGCGGCAGTTCGCGAATTTCGACCATTTATTTCAAACGGACATTACGGGAGATCCGACCGTCGGATTCTCCTAAAACCAGAACCGTTGGGTTCGTATCGAAAAGAGCTTTCTAACGAATGTTAGAAATTTGAAATCTAACGGTTGGATTTGGAATTATGTCCAAATCAAATTTGAAAAAGGTCGCTGTAAGTGCAGTTCGATGGCCGTTGATGGAAATCGACTGTACGGGCCTTGATAAAATTATTAAAAATAGTAATAATTTATGTAAAATCATAAGAAATGATTTGTGAAGATTTGGGATGAAAAACTCCATATTTGAAAAGATAAAAATAGATTTTTATCGAAATGAACTAGTTTTGAACTAGAATTATAATTCTATTTATTTTTAAATAAATAAATTGAATTCGAAAAGGGTTTTGAAAATAACCAAAATTTCCAATGATTGCATTGGAGTGGATTTAAATCGAAATTGTCTTCGGAATATTTCGATATTGGAATTCGTGATATTACAGGTGTTGTTATGGAAATTTGAAAGATATATATTTGTATCGTTATTTCCAATACGACATTTGTTAGTCGTAGAATTCGATATTGAATATAAGCCGATGTATTTTCTATTCAGAGCCTTGTATTGAATATCGAATGTGATTTGGGTTTGTCGTGAATGGTGTCTTCACTAACACTGTTCTTGAACCCAGTTGAGAAAAGATTAAATCTTTTTATTTAGATTTAATGAAGTGTACCAATTAAATGATATTTAATTGGAATTGAATTGATATTGATTTTTGGGTTTATCGTGAACAGTGTTTTAAATAACACTCGTTCTTTAACCCGATAATTAATGGAATGATTTTTGGGTTTATCGTGAACAGTGTTTTAAATAACACTCGTTCTTTAACCCGATAATTAATGGAATGTGACTTTGGGTTTATCGCGAACCGTGTTTTTAGATGACACTGATTCTTTAACCCAGTCACAGATTAAAACTAAGTGGAGTTTTAATGAATCTTTAATTAGATTGAAAAGATCGAGAATGGAGTATCACCAGTTTTGCTCCAGGCGATAGTTAAATCTTTAATTAGATTTGAATGTGAAATTTAGAAACTAACTGTCGGTTAGCCAAGCAGAATGGTTTTCTGGATATTGATCTGATGTTGGTTTCGGCCTTCGGGGTTAATATTTGGGGAATTATTCTCTTGATTAATTTACGGTTAGTGACTAATGAATTGGAATGAGGCGTATGTTGTGTTTGTGTAACACTTTTATAATATATACGTGAGTTATTCGGAAAGACCGGGTTTATCCCATTCTGAATAACTGATACGACGATAAGTCGAAGATGAAGACGATGGTCGAAGACCGGAAGTCTTCACGTCGTTTGGGTGATAACTGATGATCTTGATTGGGCTGTACACCCAAGAAGATGGAAACAGTTGGTGATCGTCCAGACGTACTTGGAGATCGATGGATATGCGGGGTACTAGGTGCCTCCGGTTTCGTTCAGACCCAGAACGGACTTGTAAATGGACTGTGTGTCTGACATCGGATTTCATTCTGTGTGACTGATATCGGTTGCATAGGATGGTTTGCCTGTGTGGCATGCTAAGATGCAAATGATCAAGGCTTCTGTTGAAAAGCAAAGTCTTGTGGTGATGATCAAAGCACGGCCTTTGTGGCGTAGCTTTGTGTAACGTTTACCTCGCGTGTTTCACACCAGGTATGAACCAAAAACGGGAGACGGACCTCAGGGAGGACTTGCGTTTCTTTCTAGCTAGAAGTGGCGTCAGTGGTTTTACACGCCCTGACGAGTTTGACTTATGTGGTTGTTGCTGTTGCGAGGCGCCTCGGTTATATCGGTTTCGGCCGAATGCATTCTGGTCGGCTGACGGACCAGACTTACACCCCATAGGGTGGGGAGACGTATTGTTCAGGCATAATAATCCACTCCGTGTGGACCGGCCCTGACGATCCAAGGGGCAGTTGCGGCTGTTCCTGAGGGGCGGGCTAGAGCGTCTCGAATCGGTTGAGGACTATCTTTTGCCTCGGTTCATAGATGGAAATCCAATTTCCAAATACGTGACATTTGCGGTTTTATTTGTAAACCTATATATGGCGACATAGTGGCATGGGACGCTCATGCCGCCTATGATTGATACTTATGATTTGAAGTTGTTTTATACACTTATAATAGTATCAAATGATTTGTTTTAAAACGTATCAAGCATCCTTTGGCTGTTATAAGGGAAAACCCTATCCTCGACTGCGTTGCATTGTGTGATGGGACCTGGGTCTTATAACAGCTTCATTTTTCTTTATTTAGCATTGCGCTGTTTGTTTCATGCACTGGTATTCTTGGGAGGAAACCCGTTCCGTATTATACGGCGTGGTCCCTTGATTTACCTAATGATTTAAAATAAAGATTAATAACTGTTTTAGTTCTCACACCAGTCACATGACTGACCTGGAGTTTATTGTTTTAACCTAAACTCTGGGTGCCCTTATTTTGACATGGGCAGCTAGTAGTTTTGGGTTTTGCAGATTTATATTCACAGGATCCTGGTTTACAGCTGGAACGATATCCGGAAAGCTTTGTATCCGTATATCTCATTCTAGTTGTGTATTGTATTATTTTCCGCTGCTATGTATTTAAATGTAATTTAAATCTCTGATATTTCTGTGTAATATTCATTTATACTCTATATATTCTTGTAATCTGATGCATTGTTGTAATATACAATGAAATGTTCTTCTGTATGCGTTCTGCTGTGGTTTGTTCTCGAACTATCCGTCGCTTTCCTTTACGGGGAAGTTGCGGGTCTTCACAGTTGGTATCAGAGCTTTGGTTTACAAAGCTAGAGAACAAGACACATTAGAAACATACGAAAGGATTCATCAGATATTGGATTAGTAATATCCAATTAGAATGACTCGTTAGAGATAGGATCAGTAGTATCCTAGAACGAGTGTGAAGAGTATATTTTTCAAATAAAAACAATTTTTGTTTTGAAAATTTAAAGCAATTATTCGTATTTGATTATCTATTTATATTGAGTTGGACAGTCCAGTATATATAGATTTTGCGTATACGTCTGATCCGCGTGTATTCGAAGTTTTAATATACTGGATAGATATAGAGTCACACTCTAGTCGCCCGGAGACGATTCTGATGATAGTCTAGACATCATCAGAATTGGTATTCGAGTTTCGAAGGTGTGATTTTCTATATATTTCCATTAGACTGGTGTGAGAACCAAAACTTATATATAGCTAGAATACATTGTTGTGATTTGGCATCAAAACATGATTTTCTTTATATATATCAAAATTATGAATTTGAAAAGCTAATTCACTAATTGATTGATGGTTGTATTGTTTGATTATTGTTTGAATAATTAAAATTTGGACCACTTAGTTCATTTGAAACAAATATTGAATTGTATTGAAAATTGGTTGCATTTGCTTGCATATACATATATATCATTGAACAGGTCATAGCAAGGAGGCTAGAGCAGAGAATAAAATTTGTTTGCCCGACAAATAGGTACATGTTTACTACATAATTTCCTGTTTTGTTTGGGTGATGATGATTTTATGAGCCTATTGGCTAGCCGCTTGGCTTTTTCTTTTTCTTTTTGAGATCTGAAGGACCGGGGAAGCTATTTGAAATTTCCCGATGCTCCCATTGCAGGGGAGGTTATGGCGAAATTTTTCGAAAATTTAGGGTGTTAGCCAAATTTTTGAAACTTTGAAAATTCTCAGAAACTGAAAAGTTGGAGAACGGAAGCCAAATCGAATGTAGAGTTGAATTATCAAACCACTTTCGACTTTGTTCCTTTTCGGGGACGAAAAGTTTTAAGTGGGGGAGATTGTAACAACCCGGAAAATCTGGGCCAGTTTAAAATTTTTATTTTGGCAATTTTAGCGAATTTTGATTATTTAAAATGAATTATTTTAAATAATATCGACGAGAAACTTATTTTGAATAGAATTCGAACGTATATATTATACGCGTCGCCGTTAGAATATAAATATTTATATATAATTATAAATAGAATTAAAAATGGCGCGGTAGTTCGATAATTCGATTTCAAACTTCAATTGAATGTACCGGGTGCAAAACAATCCGGATTTTAGTGAAACCAAAAATAATGGAATCTAATAGTGAATATCTTTCCAACGAATCCGAAAAATCAAAAGTTAGTAGCGGGAATCAAAAGTTATGTCCAGTTGAAAATTCTGAATAGTCGCTATGGAATTCAGGCCCTTAAAAATGGACATTTTGCAAATGACCTCGGATTTCGACGAAACCACTTTTGTTGGATCCGCAGTGTCAAGTTATCGCTAGGTTTCAAATTTCATAATTTTTCGAGTCAATATGTGAGCGTGGCAAAGGAAAACGTGTTTTAACCATTTCAGTTGATTTTAATCGACTGGAAATTGGCCATTTTTCTAACGGTCTCAGAATTCGACGAAACTAGTTTTGTTAGGACCGTATCGTCAATACGAAGCTAGAAAATATTTTTATGGAATTTTTCTAGTTAGTATGTGACCCCGGTAATTTGAAACGTACGTTTAAAATTCAATAAAGTGATTTAAATGTAAATTCAAAGGAAACTGATCGAAACGGTCAAATCAGCTTGCGATACATATCCCATTGTGTTCGGAATGGGGGGGAAACGCTATGGGCGACAGGCGGTGGACCTCGTTTTGAGGTCGTATGTGAAAGTCAACCTTTAAATAATTAAATAAATAAAATAATACAAAAAAAAAAAAAAAAAAAATATTCCTTACTCTCCTTTATTTCTTCTGGCCCCCCCCGTTTCAATTTCAGTTCTTAAATAAAATAAAAAAAAAAAAAAAGGGGGAAAGCCATCGCGCGATGGCGACAGCCTACCGCCGCCCGAACCCTCCACCGACCCACCTCCCTCCAGCCTCACCTTGGCCACCGCGACGACAGAAGACCCCTCCCCTCGACTGGCGCCTGGCGCGAAGGCCCCACCCCTGCCCTCCTCGACGAAGACGAGACGCCCCCCCCCCCCCCAAATCGTTCGACGCCTCCGCGACCCTGGCCAGCGAGCCTGTGCCGCCGCCTCGAAGCCAGGAGCCTCCGACGATCAGCAGAACCCCCCCCCCCATCTGTAAGTTTTTGTTTTTGTTTTTGGCTTTGCTATTTTATTTTCAAGTTTTAGAAAACTGATTTTAATTAATTTTAAAAACTGTTTTTTTTTTTTAGATTTAAAAACAGAAATGTTAAACTGATTTTAGATTTAAAAATGTTAAACTGATTTTAGATTTAAAAATGTTAAAACTGATTTTGATTTAAAAATGAAAAAAAACTGAATTTGTTTTATTTTTAAAACTGAGTTTTATCTACTTTAAAAGCTGAAGCTAGATTTTTATTTTATATAGTATATAGTTTAGATTTTTAATAGAAAAGAATTTTTATTTTTATATGTATAGGGCATTGAAGTAAAAATAGAAATTCATATGTCAAAAAGATTAGATTTTGAAAATGAAATAGATTAGATTTTTATCGATATGAATGTGAAGTAAAAATATGATTTTTATATTTTTTTAAAGTATTAAAAATATAATCTTTATAGGATAGAGAATATAAAGATATCATCTTTGTATATGTAGCGAAATAAAAATCTGATTTTTATTTTATATACATTGAAATAAAGTGGTGATTTTTATAAAAGCGAAAACTTTATTTTTATAAAGGTGAAATCTATATTTTAAAAATTTGATTTTTACATTGTTAAAAAGAAAAGAAACTGAAATGGTCATTGATTCAAAAATACAAGCAATCTTGATTTGAAAATAAAAAGACATCACTTTTGAAAATATAATGGAGAATATAAAAATTCGATTTTTATATATTGAACTTTGAACTAAAAATTCGATTTTTATATATTGAACTTTGAACTAAAAATTCGATTTTTATATATTGAACTTTGAACTAAAAATTCGATTTTTATATATTGAACTTTGAACTAAAAATTCGATTTTTATATATTGAACTTTGAACTAAAAATTCGATTTTTATATATTGAACTTTGAACTAAAAATTCGATTTTTATATATTGAACTTTGAACTAAAAATTCGATTTTTATATATTGAACTTTGAACTAAAAATTCGATTTTTATATATTGAACTTTGAACTAAAAATTCGATTTTTATATATTGAACTTTGAACTAAAAATTCGATTTTTATATATGGAACTTTGAAATAAAAATTCGATTTTTTTTTTTTATATATATAGTGGCCTTGGGCAACGAAGGTGACAAAAAGGCGAAACGACGAAGACTTCTGCAAATGAAGTGCCGTGGAGCTAGGATAGCTATAAGTGAGAATTTCTCACCTTTCAATTTATATTTCTAGTTATATATATATATACTAGGATGCAGACGGTGCTTATTAGAAGCACCCGACACCCGTCCACATACCATGGACTTGTTTGTTTGGATTGTTTGGTGATTGATCGAGATATTGGTTTGAATGTGGTTTGTGGTGTGAAAAATCGAATCGATAAATTGGTTAGGATTAGACGTGCGCCGTTATAAGGCGAAGGAGTAAGACTAGGTTAGACTCTTACTCCAAATTTTGTGGTTTGCAAAATGAAATTGATTTGATTGATGAGTGAATGGCGTGGGCCTTCACTAGACCGGGGATTAGGCTAGGCCTTGTCCCGTTTCTAGTATCGTGCCGTTATGCCGCCGAAATTTTCTAAAATATGTTAGAAAATAAAAATATCATTTTATTGTGTAAATGAATAATAGAAATTCATATGATAGAATAAAATGTTTTATCGTTAAAAATACAATTTTTAACGTGAATATGAATATAGTGAAAGTGAATAAAATAAATATTCATTTACAAACCAGATGGTTTGTTTATGTACACTTATTTGAATGACATTGATTGGGTCGATAAATTTTACACATCGCCTAACTGCACAAATAAAATATGTGTTTGATTGTTTGAAACCCCACACGGGTGTTAGGATGAAATTTGAAGTTCACTCATCCTGATTGATTAAATATGTCGATCGATTGATTGACATGCTGTTGTAAGCGTTGAATATCTATATTTGATGCTTATACAGTGTAGTGCACTTTGGTTGATGGTTGATTATTTTCAATGCTATTATATACATGTGTTGTATGAAAATCCATATAATTAATTTTATATGGTAATTGATTGGGCCTCATTCCAGTTTTGAAAAAGAAATATTTGAAATAGAATATTTGAAAATAAAGGAATATATGAAGCCGTGTTGATTAGATTGACGCCATTTTGACGAGAACGATATTTATATCGATTTTATCGATTTCGAAATGAATTGAATTGAAAACGAATTCAAAATGAATTGAATTGAAAACGATTTCGAAATGAATTGAATTGAAAACGATTTCGAAATGAATTGAATTGAAAACGATTTCGAAATGAATTGAATTGAAAACGAATTCGAAATGAATTGAATTGAAAACGATTTCGAAATGAATTGAATTGAAAACGAATTCGAAATGAATTGAATTGAAAACGATTTCGAAATGAATTGAATTGAAAACGAATTCAAAATGAATTGAATTGAAAACGAATTCGAAATGAATTGAATTGAAAACGATTTCGAAATGAATTGAATTGAAAACGATTTCGAAATGAATTGAATTGAAAACGAATTCGAAATGAATTGAATTGAAAGCGATTTCGAACTGAATTGAATTGAAAACGATTTCGAAATGAATTGAATTGAATATGAATTCAAACTGAATTGAAATTTGAATTGAATAGAAATGAATTTTAAAACGAATTTATAAGGAAGAATTCAATTTTTCTTTGAATTGAAATGGAAGTTGAAATAGGTTTTGAAACGATTTTAAAACTATTTATATAATTCGTTTTGAATAGAAATCGACGAAATATATATTATATATATTATATATATAATATAATGGCCTGAATAGAACGCGCCGCGCCGCGGCAGTTCGCGAATTTCGACCATTTATTTCAAACGGACATTACGGGAGATCCGACCGTCGGATTCTCCTAAAACCAGAACCGTTGGGTTCGTATCGAAAAGAGCTTTCTAACGAATGTTAGAAATTTGAAATCTAACGGTTGGATTTGGAATTATGTCCAAATCAAATTTGAAAAAGGTCGCTGTAAGTGCAGTTCGATGGCCGTTGATGGAAATCGACTGTACGGGCCTTGATAAAATTATTAAAAATAGTAATAATTTATGTAAAATCATAAGAAATGATTTGTGAAGATTTGGGATGAAAAACTCCATATTTGAAAAGATAAAAATAGATTTTTATCGAAATGAACTAGTTTTGAACTAGAATTATAATTCTATTTATTTTTAAATAAATAAATTGAATTCGAAAAGGGTTTTGAAAATAACCAAAATTTCCAATGATTGCATTGGAGTGGATTTAAATCGAAATTGTCTTCGGAATATTTCGATATTGGAATTCGTGATATTACAGGTGTTGTTATGGAAATTTGAAAGATATATATTTGTATCGTTATTTCCAATACGACATTTGTTAGTCGTAGAATTCGATATTGAATATAAGCCGATGTATTTTCTATTCAGAGCCTTGTATTGAATATCGAATGTGATTTGGGTTTGTCGTGAATGGTGTCTTCACTAACACTGTTCTTGAACCCAGTTGAGAAAAGATTAAATCTTTTTATTTAGATTTAATGAAGTGTACCAATTAAATGATATTTAATTGGAATTGAATTGATATTGATTTTTGGGTTTATCGTGAACAGTGTTTTAAATAACACTCGTTCTTTAACCCGATAATTAATGGAATGATTTTTGGGTTTATCGTGAACAGTGTTTTAAATAACACTCGTTCTTTAACCCGATAATTAATGGAATGTGACTTTGGGTTTATCGCGAACCGTGTTTTTAGATGACACTGATTCTTTAACCCAGTCACAGATTAAAACTAAGTGGAGTTTTAATGAATCTTTAATTAGATTGAAAAGATCGAGAATGGAGTATCACCAGTTTTGCTCCAGGCGATAGTTAAATCTTTAATTAGATTTGAATGTGAAATTTAGAAACTAACTGTCGGTTAGCCAAGCAGAATGGTTTTCTGGATATTGATCTGATGTTGGTTTCGGCCTTCGGGGTTAATATTTGGGGAATTATTCTCTTGATTAATTTACGGTTAGTGACTAATGAATTGGAATGAGGCGTATGTTGTGTTTGTGTAACACTTTTATAATATATACGTGAGTTATTCGGAAAGACCGGGTTTATCCCATTCTGAATAACTGATACGACGATAAGTCGAAGATGAAGACGATGGTCGAAGACCGGAAGTCTTCACGTCGTTTGGGTGATAACTGATGATCTTGATTGGGCTGTACACCCAAGAAGATGGAAACAGTTGGTGATCGTCCAGACGTACTTGGAGATCGATGGATATGCGGGGTACTAGGTGCCTCCGGTTTCGTTCAGACCCAGAACGGACTTGTAAATGGACTGTGTGTCTGACATCGGATTTCATTCTGTGTGACTGATATCGGTTGCATAGGATGGTTTGCCTGTGTGGCATGCTAAGATGCAAATGATCAAGGCTTCTGTTGAAAAGCAAAGTCTTGTGGTGATGATCAAAGCACGGCCTTTGTGGCGTAGCTTTGTGTAACGTTTACCTCGCGTGTTTCACACCAGGTATGAACCAAAAACGGGAGACGGACCTCAGGGAGGACTTGCGTTT
This sequence comes from Allium sativum, assembly GCA_030737875.1. Taxonomy (NCBI): domain Eukaryota; kingdom Viridiplantae; phylum Streptophyta; class Magnoliopsida; order Asparagales; family Amaryllidaceae; genus Allium; species Allium sativum. The sequence continues at coordinate 1,002,684,226 of CM060912.1, forward strand.
CTTTCTAGCTAGAAGTGGCGTCAGTGGTTTTACACGCCCTGACGAGTTTGACTTATGTGGTTGTTGCTGTTGCGAGGCGCCTCGGTTATATCGGTTTCGGCCGAATGCATTCTGGTCGGCTGACGGACCAGACTTACACCCCATAGGGTGGGGAGACGTATTGTTCAGGCATAATAATCCACTCCGTGTGGACCGGCCCTGACGATCCAAGGGGCAGTTGCGGCTGTTCCTGAGGGGCGGGCTAGAGCGTCTCGAATCGGTTGAGGACTATCTTTTGCCTCGGTTCATAGATGGAAATCCAATTTCCAAATACGTGACATTTGCGGTTTTATTTGTAAACCTATATATGGCGACATAGTGGCATGGGACGCTCATGCCGCCTATGATTGATACTTATGATTTGAAGTTGTTTTATACACTTATAATAGTATCAAATGATTTGTTTTAAAACGTATCAAGCATCCTTTGGCTGTTATAAGGGAAAACCCTATCCTCGACTGCGTTGCATTGTGTGATGGGACCTGGGTCTTATAACAGCTTCATTTTTCTTTATTTAGCATTGCGCTGTTTGTTTCATGCACTGGTATTCTTGGGAGGAAACCCGTTCCGTATTATACGGCGTGGTCCCTTGATTTACCTAATGATTTAAAATAAAGATTAATAACTGTTTTAGTTCTCACACCAGTCACATGACTGACCTGGAGTTTATTGTTTTAACCTAAACTCTGGGTGCCCTTATTTTGACATGGGCAGCTAGTAGTTTTGGGTTTTGCAGATTTATATTCACAGGATCCTGGTTTACAGCTGGAACGATATCCGGAAAGCTTTGTATCCGTATATCTCATTCTAGTTGTGTATTGTATTATTTTCCGCTGCTATGTATTTAAATGTAATTTAAATCTCTGATATTTCTGTGTAATATTCATTTATACTCTATATATTCTTGTAATCTGATGCATTGTTGTAATATACAATGAAATGTTCTTCTGTATGCGTTCTGCTGTGGTTTGTTCTCGAACTATCCGTCGCTTTCCTTTACGGGGAAGTTGCGGGTCTTCACAGCCACATACTGATTCTAAAAATTCCAGAAAAATAAATCTAGCTATGTTTTGACGATACAGTCCCAACGAAACTAGTTTCGTCAAATTTTGAGACCGTTTGAAAAATGGCCCATTTCTGGTCGATCCAATTTAATAGAAATCGACCAAACACATTTTCCTTTGCCACGCTCACATACTAGCTTCAAAAATTATGAAATTTGAAACTTAGCAATAATTTAACATCCCGGATCTAACAAAAGTGGTTTCGTCGAATTCCGAGGTCGTTTGCAAAATGGCCATTTTCACGGGCTATATAAATTCTATAGCGACTTTTCTGAAAATTCATTTGGCCATAACATTTACTTCCCGCCACAAAACTTCGATTTTTCAGATTCGTTAGAAAGATATTCACTAACAGATTTAAATATTTTTGGTTTCACTAAAATCCATTTTAATTTGCACCCGGTACACTCAATCAAAGTTTGAATTCAAATTTTGAAACTACCGCGCCATTTCAGGCCTTGTTTATAATTAGAATTAATTATATTTATTTTCAATGTCGATTCAAACTTACTTTTCATTGTTATTACTTAAAATACTTATTTTAAATATTTAAAATCCACTAAAATAGCCAATTTAAATTTTTTAAATTGGTTCAGATTTTCCGGGTCGTTACAATCTCCCCCACTTAAAACTTTTCGTCCTCGAAAAGGGACAAAGTCGAAAGTGGTTTGATTAATCAACTCTACATTCAATCTGGCTTTCATTCTCCAACTTTTCAGTTTCTTAGAATTTTCAATTTTTTCAAAAATTTGGCTAACACCCGGAATTTTCGAAATTTTTTGCCATAACCTCCTTTGTATGGGGAGGGGTTTGGAAATTTATTGGGCCGTATTAGGTACCCAATAAATCCTATAAAGCATACACATGTTTATAGTTATATATTTTGGTGTTTACAGGGGAGTGTGTATAGATAATAACTCCAGAGAATAAATTCTCATCACCCTGTCAAAGCCTGAGGGAGTGTGTATTTTTAATTGCTCCAGAGAATAAATTCTCGTCACCTCGTCCCGTATGGGAAATAAATAACTCATGTGCCGTATCTAATAAATAGAGAGACATGATTATTGTCAACTCCAGACCCGTGTGGGGTTTTTATTAATCTGTCCATTTATCGTTACAATTTTATATGGTCCATATCAGTCATCAGTTCAACCTGTAATATATAGTCATCGCCATACAAGCCTCTCGCTCGTATGGTAAATCTTTCACCTCGTCCCACAAGCTCCAAATGCTTATGTGGTATATGATGAAGTATGCCTATTCTTCAAGAAGTACACCATGTAGTGTATTTCAAAATTAATTGTTACTACCCTATGGCGACGTTTATTATTACACACAGAATAACCAGCACTCCGCATCCAATGGCATTCACAGGAGTTGATATAATAATATTTCGCATCTAACTCATTAAGGTTTACCTATTTGTCGGGCACGCAAATAATTTCTTTACTCAACAGCCATCCATTTACCTGTTCAAACATATATGATACACATGTATATATTTCTATCTATTTTTAAATCAATTCAATGTGTGATTTAATCGAATAAATTCTACCATTGTTCTCTTATTGATTAAATTAACTATCGTTCTAATAATTCAATTAATCAAATCTACTATCACACAACTCAAACAACAATCAAATTTATTTTTAACTTTCAAAAATATACTAATCAATTTCTATACTCTTTTTAAAGCATTCAGACTATAGAATTAAAAGTTTACAGTCACGAAAGAAAATAATAACGAAGCAGAGAACATAATAGAAATTTCAAAATATGGTAAATGTACCTTGCACCGGAGTCAATCAGAGATATCCACACAACACTTAGGATAGGCTTTCAGAATGCTCGCCTCAGTTTCCCAAGTACAATCTCGCAGATCTCCACTCCATTGCACTTTGACTAACTGAACCTTCTTGTTCCTCAGCTCTTTGGTTTCTTTGCCGATAATCTTTAGCGGCTCTCTTCTCACAGCCAATTCTGGAGTAATTTCAATGTCCTGTTGCGCTACATCATCCACGATCAAGTCTGGATCATGAACGTGCTTTTGAAGTTGAGATATGTGAAATACATCATGCACTCTAGGCAACCAATCAGGCAATTGAATTCTATAGGCGAGAGTCCCAATCCGTTCAAGAATAGGGAATGGTCCAATAAATCTGGGCGCTAATTTTCTAGTTTTGCCAAAGCGAATCACTCCCCTCATCGGGGAAACCCTTAAATACACATAATCACCAACATAAAAAGGCAAATCTCTTCTTCTCGAATCAGAATATCTCTTCTGTCGGCTTTGAGCGGCGAGTAATCGTTTCTTAACGAAATCGACTTTGTCGGCAGCTTTACGGATCATATCAGGTCCCAATACAAGTCTATTACCAGGTTCGACCCAACAAGCAGGAGATCGGCACGGTCTACCATACAATGCTTCGAATGGCGACATTGTCAGGCTTACTTGGTAGATGTTGTTGTATGAGAACTCAGCCAAATGCAGATGGTCTTCCCATGATCCACCAAAGTCAAGAACACAAGCCCGCAATAGATCTTCTAGTATACGATTCACCCTCTCAGTTTGACCATCTGTCTGAGGATGATAAGCGGTGCTCAAGTTCAGCTTCGTTCCCAGTTCTACTTGAAATGCCTCCAAGAATTTTCTAGTAGATATTGGATCTCTATCACTAACTATACCGAGCGGCACTCCATGTAGCCTAACAATTTCCTTGAAATATATCTGCGCCAGACTCTGAGCAGTTCTGTTCGATCTGACAAGTATGAAATGGGCGGTCTTCGTGAAGCGATCTACGATCACCCAAATACTGTCATTTCCTTTTCTGGTCCTGGGAAAACCATCTATGAAGTCCATGGAAATATGTTCCTACTTCCAACCTGGAACGTCCAGCGGTTGCAACAATCCAGCCAGTTTCTGTTGGTCGCTTTTGTCTAGCTGGCAAGTAGGGCATCGACTAACATATAAAGAAATGTCTCTCTTCATCGACCTCCACCAGAAAGTGCGTTTGATGTCATTATACATTTTTCTCACTCCTGGATGGATACTTAGTTTTGACTTGTGGCATTCATCCAACACTTCCTTTCGGAGCTCAGGAATGTTAGGAACACAAATGTGACCCTTTAGCCTTAGAATACCTTGGTTATCGATCTGGAAACTTGAGGGCTCTCCTTTCTGAATTATCTCTCTGATCTTATGAATGAAGTGATCATCCTTCTGAAGAGCAGATATTTTATCAATCAATGAAGTTGTAATAATAAAACTGGCGATCATTACATTCTTCCTACTTAACGCATCAGCCACGACATTGGCTCTCACTGGAGTGCATAGAATCTCAAAATCGTATGCAGCAAAGAACTCTAGCCAACGTTGCTGCCTCAGATTCAAGTCTTTTGGGGTGAAGAGATACTTTAGTGACTAGTGATCTATAAATAGTTCGAATTTCTCACCCAGAAGATAGTGTCTCCAGATTTTCAAAGCAAATACTATAACCATTTTCATGTGGCTTTAGTTTACGGCTAGCATAAGCAACCACTTGCCCTTTTTGCATTAACACTGCACCAAGGCCTTCTCTAGAGGCATTTGTCAAGACTTTTAAATCCTGATTGCCGTCGATAATCGTTAACACTGGAGTAGTTGTTCATCTTAACTTTAGCTCCTCAAAAGCCTCCTCACATTTTGGAGTCCACTTGAATTTTGAGTGCTTCTTTGTTAGCTTCGTTAAGCGACTAGATAACTTCGAAAAATCTTTAACGAACTTCCGGTAATAACTTGCCAATCCGAGAAAACTTTGGACTTCTGTGGGAGTACTGGGCTATTTCCAATTTTGAATAGCTGTGATTTTACTTGGATCCACAGCAATTCCTTCTTTTGATACGACGTGGCCCAGAAACTTCACTTCATCTTGCCAGAATATACATTTGGACAGTTTGGCTTTCAATACATTCCTTCTTAGAATTTCTAGAAGCTGTTCCAAATGCTTTTCATGTTCGGCCTTTGATTTAGAGAAGATTAGAATATCATCGATAAAAACCAGAACAAACTTATTCAGGACTCCTCTGAACACTCGATTCATCAAATCGACGAAGTATGCTGGAGCGTTACATAAGCCGAACGGCATTACTAACCACTCATAGAATAAGTCTGGACCTCTGAATGCTGTCATGGGAACACACTCTTCGGTAATTCAAAGTTAATGGAAGCATGTAGCTAGGTCCATCCTTGAAAATACTTGTGCGCCATTTAGACGATCCAATAAATCATCGATTCGCGGCAATGGATATTTATTCTTTATTGTCTGCTTATTCAAGTCACGATAATCCACACATAGTTGCAGAGTACCGTCAGACTTTGGGACAAACACCACTGCTGCTCCCCAATCAGAGAAACTAGGCCTGATCAGACCCTTCCATACAAGCTATCGAGTTTGATTGTCTAGTTCTTCTTTCTCCTTTAGAGTCATTCTCCGAATAGAATGCACTACTGGCCTTGCGTTCGGAATTAAAGCGATCTTGAAATTAATTTCTTTCTGAGGAGGTAAGCTGACCACTTCTTCTAACATGTCCGCAAAATTCTTGACTATAGGAATATCTTTTATGAGGTCTTGAATATTCTCTGTGACCACAGGGATATTTTCTATTTGAGCCGGAGAAACATCCAAAGTTGCCCAGAAGTCTTTTCTTTAAGAAATATGACCTTTACAGGGAATGGTTATATAATCACCTGATTTAATCTTCGCCTTAACGACTCTGTCAGCGCATTTAACCTCAGCTTCATATTTGGTCAACCAGTCTAACCCCAAAATAAGATTAAACTCTGTGAAATTCATGATGACCACGATGGTAGGGAATCGATAACGAGAAAAAGAAACTGGCACCCCACAAACCCAACTGAGATCGAGGGAACCCCCAACCGGATTATGGACAGTCATTGGTTCTTTGAGCTTCTTCAAATTCAAATCCAATTTCTTAACCGCATTCTTTGCAAAAAAGCATCGCGACACGCCTATATCAAACAGTACCCTAACTGGAATATCTTTGACAGTAAGCGTGCCTTCTAAAACATCTAGCCTTTCCTGACCAGATGAAGATGCAGGCACTTCTGCCACTTTGTTCACATGTACTACTTCAGGTTTTCTGAATAGCGGGCAGGCCTTGGAAAGGTGATCAGCCTGATGGCATTGACTGCACTTTCTATTCTCTTGAAATCCCTTCTTGGATTTGAACCCATCCTTTCTTCATTTGTTTTTCAAAGACTTACATTTCCTGGACAGATGACCTTTTTTATTGCAGTTAAGGCATATGGCGGCCATTACTGATTCTTTCTCAGATCTGGCCCTTTTTCGACTGACTTTGGGCTTCTTACTCACCTTAGGCATCATACTGGTCTAAGGACGATCAGTTTCAGACTTACCTTTATTACTAGAACTGTCTTCCTCTTCGTAACGCAACATACCTTTATTGTCGAGATCCTCATACTGGTAAGCCATGTATATCATTTCAGGAAAAGGAAGCTTCACATTTCTCATTACACTATTCTGATATTTTCTTTGCAGGCCATGAATAAAACTCAAATTCTTCCTCTTTGGATCTTTAATCAGATGAGGGGCAAAATGAGAGAGTTCGTTGAATTTCTTATGATATTCTGGAATGGTCATATCTCCTTGTATCAGATAAGTGAATTCATCACATAACCGCTCAGTTGCTTCAGGAGTAGTAAATCTTTCTAGGAAAATCAATTTGAATCTATCCCAGGTGATATCACCTTCTAGATTATCCTCAATGATAGAATCCCACCAGAATAAAGCTTCGTCTTTGAGTGCCCAAGATGCCAGTAATCATTTCTGGTCATCCCTTAGCTTTAAACCGTCAAAGATCTTCTCAGCAGAATGAATCCAAGCTTGTGTTTTCATAATAGATTCTTCTCCCGAGAACGGTATTCCACCCATATTTCGATACTTAATCAATAGGGCCTCAATATCTGGCTCTGTATTCCTTCTGATTCTGACACTCATTTTCTAGTATTTCTACAAATAGAAGATCAAGTGTAAGGTTAACAGAAAAGATATTTCAAAACATAGAGACAAATACTTGAATGTAAATGTGTCTATCGGGGTGTATTTCATTCTGCTTTACTCATACTAGGATATTACTGATCCTATCTGTATTGAGTTACCCTTCCTAGAACACTACTGGTTCTATTTCTAACGAGTTCGTTAATATGTCATATTCCAGCACTAAGCTTAACCAACGCTCTGATACCACGTTGTGACGACCCCAAAACCCCGTACTGACGGCGGCAACGGTAATCTTTGGAATATAACAATTAAACAGGTAATAGCAGGGCAGAAGTAAATAAATACACCAGATAAAGAACAAATAATATACTGGATAAACATAATCGTCAGAATTACACAGTATACAGGATCATACTTAGTACAAATATAGTTCAGCTATACATAAATGTCTATAGCAGAAAACAAACATAATATGTACAATAGGAGCTGAACAACATCAAAAGAGATAAATGATAGAATCCATCTTTAGCTCCAGCTATCCAAATAGAGTCTGCTAAAACCTGAATACAAGGCTGCTCGTGAAGAAAATGGGCACCCGAGTTTGCAAGTGAAACAAACTACGAGTCAGTCATGGGACTGCTATGAGAAATCTACTTAAAACATTTATAATATGGCTAATCACAGGACCACGCCACTTTCGCGGAACGGGTTTACTCCATTGGATTCCCAGTGCTTTAAAACAAGTAAATCTTTTAAACATCGCAATGCTTTTTATAAAAATGAAGCCATTATAAGACTCAGTTCCCATCACACAATGCAACGCAAACCGGAGGATAGAGTTTTACCTTATAATGGCCAAAATATGATTGATACGAATAAAACAAAAGCATTTGATATTATTACTAGTGTTTATATGTTTCAAAAACAATTTCAATCATAACTGTCAATCATAGACGGCATGGGTACCATATATCATGTCGCCATATATATATACAATCAAAACCGCACGGTGTCGTATTTGGAAATTGGATTTCCATCATGAACCAAGGCAAAAGATAGTCCTTACCGAATTCGAGACTGCCTAGCCCGAGCCTCAGGATCAGAGCACGAGTGACCCTTGGATCGTCAGGGCTGGTCCACCGATGTGGATTAGAATTCCTGAACACTGCGTTTCCCCGCCCTTTGGGGCGTAAGTGAGCCAACGAATGACTCCATCGGTCCCAGGTCGACCGATATATCCGAGGCGCCTCGCAACAGCAACAACCACACAGGTGAAAATAATATAAATGTCAGCCAGTTTAAGCACCGACACCACCTCTAGCTAGGAAGAAACGCATGCCCTCCCTGTGGTCCTCTCCCGTTTCTGGTTCATACCGGGGTGTGAGGCTCGCGAAGTCATGTTATACACAAAGCTATGCCACACAGGCAGAGCTTTGATCATCACCACAAGACTTTGCTTTTCAACAGAAGTCTTGATCACTGCATCTTAGCATGCCACACAGTCAATTCACACCATGCAACTGATGGCTATCAATCACACATAATGAAATCCAATGTCAGGCACACAGTCCATTTGCAAGTCCATTCTGGGTCTGAACGAAACCGGAGGCACTATATAACTCGCATACCCATCGATCTCCACGTACATCTGGACGATCACCACTCATTATCCATATTTCGGGATGCCTCCCAATCAGGACGTCAGTTACCATCCAAACGAGGTGAAGATCTCCGGTCTTCGACCACCGTCTTTATCGTCGATTCAGTTATTCAGAATGGGATAAACCCGGTCTTTCTGAGCAACTCACATATATAATAAACAGGTGCTACACAAATACAACATACGCATCATTTCAATTCATCAGTCACAAACCGTAGATCAGTAAGAGAACGATTTCCCAAATATTAACCCCGAAGGCCGAAACCAACATCAGATCAAAATCCAGGAGACCATTCGACTCAACTAACCTTCAGTTAATTTCTTGATTTTACACTCCATATCGTTTATAATATTTTATAATGATTTATCGCTATTTTTATTTATTTTAAAATAGCCAATTTATTCAAACGACGCTTGGGCCATAACGCGGCCGTAGCACTGTTTTTCTTCAGATTTGATTTACACTTATTTGAAAATCTAACTGTTGGATCTTCACAAATTTTATATCATTAGAAAGATCTTTTCAAAATGAATCCAACGGTTCCAGTTTTGGGAAAATCCGACGGTCGGATCTCCTGGTACACTCATTTGAAGTTTCGATTTCAAAATACGAACTGCAGTGTCGTTATTCGATTTAATTTAATTATATATATATAATCGATTCTGGCGCTGTTTTTCTTCAGATTTGAATTAAACATTCCAGACAATCCAACCGTTGGATCTTTACAAAGTGGGTGTCGTTGGAAAGATATTTCCAAGGCGAACCCAACGGTTTCGGTTTCGGGAAAATCCGATGGTCGGATCTCCCGCACTAATCGTTTAAAATCACGGTTTCAAAACACGAACTGCAGCTTCGTTATTCGATATATTTCAATTCTATTTAGATATATATATATATATATCGATTCTTCGATTTCAAAACTATATGCTTTTCATACATTTGATAAAAATGATATTTTTATCCAACAGACATTTATTTCGACACTTCGCTATTTTTAACAATTCATGTATATAGTAAAAATGTGATTATTATTGTAAAACGATTTGTTTCAAAACACGACTATTTTATATAGTTCATATAGATGATAAAAATATGATTTTTATTATAAAACAATTTATTTTAAAACACAAATACCATTCAACACATGAATTTCATTCAACGAATGAATTTCTATTCAACACACGAATATAGTTTCAACACATGAAAATAATTCTAAACATGAATATTATTCAAAATTTCGGCAGCATAACAGCAGGGTAGTTAAAACCGGAGTCGTCCCTAGTATGGCTCCTCGCTCTACCTTAAAGCCTTGCAGCTTTTGACAATGGGGATTTCATGCATCTAGTTCGCACGTAGGCGGCATGTATATTTTTTTCATCTCACAAAGTAATCCTATGTGGTTTCAACCAAATAATTCTCAACCACAAACGTGTATTTTTCAACCACAATCAATCAATTTCAACAACAAACAATTTTAATCAGCTATTCGCTGTCAATCAATTTTCACACCAATCACAACCAATAAATATCGTCCATGGTTTGTGGACGAAGGGCGTGTATATATATATATATATATATATATATTTATATAAGCATTTCACTTCTATTTCAACACACATATAATTTTTACAATGCATATATAACTTATACATCGACCGTACAACTTATACAAAGCTTATACATGAGGTGTACAACGCTTATATAACTCATACATCGACTATATAATTTATACATCGTCGTTTTCCATATCGTTTAAAATTCAGAAATCTCACATTGGGTTCCACCCCACCAAAAATAGCAGAAGGCTCAGAAAAATATGCGGTCTCTTCTAGAATGTAGAAGACGTCCACACGAGTCCACTGTCTCTTGTTTCACTGAATTTCGTCAAGAAACGAAAAAGATATGATTTTTACAGTGAAATCATAAACAGTAGCGCTTTAAAGGGCTATAATATATAAAATAATTTTAACTGCCGTTACCTTCTAAAATCGTTCGAACCTAGGTCTTCGATTTTCATGAAATCCGTGTAGTTAGGGATCGATCGGCCGGCGCCACAGCGGAGAGCTAGAAGAAAGCTTCTCGGCGCTACCCCCTTGTCTAGCTCGAAGTGGTGGCGGCGCGCAAATCGAGGCGATGCGGCGCCGCTTCCCAGGACCGATTCTCGACGATGATTGAACGAGAGGTGCAGATCCTTATACAGATTTGAAGCTCGTGGAAAGGCATTCATTCCAAAGGAGCAATGGGTTCTGATGCGTGGATGACGAGGAATCGAGGCAAGTAGAATTGAAGGGGAGCTGCTGTTCGTGTCTGATGAATCGGGGAGAGAGAATAAATGATGGCTAATGATATATTTTTTTATTAATTTATATATTTTTAAATCTCCAAAATACCCTCTTTCACACACGAACACCAATCCAAACCCAACGACTATCATCCCTAGCGTTTTACCCCCATTCCGAACACAATGGGATATGTTTCGTAGGCTCATTCGACTGTTTCAGTCAGTTTCTCTTCAAATTAAAATATAAAACATTAGATATTTAACTTGAACGTACATTTCAATTTGCCGGGGCCACATACTGATTCTAAAAGTTCCATAAAAATAAATCTAGCTATTTTTTGATGATACGGTCCCAACGAAACTAGTTTCATCGAATTCTGAGACAGTTTGAAAAATGGCCCATTTCTGGTCGATCCAATTTAATAGAAATCGACCAAACACATTTTCCTTTGCCACGCTCACATACTAGCTTCAAAAAGTATGAAATTTGAAACCTAGAAATAATTTAACATCCCAGATCCAACAAAAGTTGTTTCGTCGAATTCCAAGGTCATTTGCAAAATGGCCATTTTCACGGGCTATATAAATTCTATAGCGACCTTTCTGAATATTCATTTGGCCATAACTTTTACTTCCCACCACGAAACTTCGATTTTTCAGATTCGTTAGAAAGATATTCACTAACAGATTTAAATATTTATGGTTTCACTAAAATCCGCTTTAATTTGCACCCGGTACAGTCAGTCAAAGTTTGAATTCAAATTTTGAAACTACCGCGCCATTTCAGGCCTTGTTTATAATAAGAATTAATTCTATTTATTTTAAATGTCGATTCAAACTTATTTTTCATCGTTATTACTTAAAATATTTATTTTAAATATTTAAAATCTACTAAAATACCCAATTTAAAATTTTGGTTCAGATTTTCCGGGTCGTTACAAGAATGAATGGTGGAATTCATATCATAATTGGGATTAAGTCAAATCTTTGAATCTAAAATAAGGAATTTGAAGTGATGGTATAATCTTTGATTTCAAAGAAGAGATAAGATTATAACGGGATGTATGAAATTTATAATAATTCAAATCTTGAGACGTAAACGAATTGATAACTAATTGGAAGGAGATTTGAATTGAAAAGCCTGCGTAAACCATAGCTACTGTTTTAAAGTACGCTTGTTACTTGGAAAGACCGGGATCGAATATATGTTCGAAACCCATTCCAAGTAATAATAGGACATTATAAAGCAATTCAAGACTCAGTAAACAACAAATAAGGACTGGGAATATTTAAATTTGTTTAGATTGATTGTTGATTAATGTTTCGGTTAGGTAGGCAACCGATACGAGGTATGAGTTACATCAGACCTAGAGCGGATTTGTATGGATGGTGTATCTGATGTTGAAATTGACCGCATAGCACTGATTTCCGTTAATGTATATCGGATTTGTGGCAATATACTGTCCTTGTCTCTAAGTCATATGAACTTAGAGGGTATGCATTGATTGAAATCAGTGATATGTCGTGAATTGTCAATGTGGCATACCCGAGTTATGAAACGAGCTAATGATGATCGAAGAATGGCTTATCGAATCATCGCTTTGTGTATGACGTGACATCGACAAACCTCACACCCCGGATTGATGAGAAACTGGCGGTTAGGTTTTATACTTGTATATGAATTGATGATGAAGCTGTGCAGCAGTGGGAAACCACTTATGAACCTGGGGAAGTTGGGTATGTTCGGGGGGTCGTGTCTGATCGAAAACCGTTGATCTGCCCTGACGATGTGTAGTCGGTGTCCGCATGATGGATGAAAAAGCCGTTGAGGAGCTTCGTTTTGTATCCCTGACTGATCTTTCGTGCCAGGAATCATCAAGTTGGAAATCCAATCTGCAATATGAGCCATAGGGTTTTGGTTTGTGTGTATATATATATATATATATATGGCGAGATAATAGTAATGCTATTATGTCGTCTAGAATTAATACATTTATTTGCGAAATTGCTTTTCACACTATACGATAATATTAGAAGAGGATTTTCACATATGAAAGCACGTTTGGTTATCATAAGATAAAACTCGCCCATCTGGTGTGCGCTTGCATTGTGTGATATGGGACGAGCTTATGATAGCTTCATTTTTCCCAAAGTCATTGCGAATTCATATGCACGGGTATTCCCTTGGAATAAACCCGTTCCGCATTGGCGGCATGGTCCGGTGAATTTCCCAACTCTAAAATAAATCCTAAAAATAACTATTTTTGAGTTCTCACACCAGTCCCACGACTGACCTGGAGTTTATTGTTCCTTTTTAAACTCTGGGTGCCCATTAATTTCCACTTGGGCAGTTAGTGTTTAGTTTTGCAATTATAGGTCATTGGAGCATGATTCGAAGCGCTTTCTGAGTTGAAGTCCACGATAGAGTTCAAGCTTCCGCTGTGTTTTGTTCTTCCACTGAGAGCATGGTTATATGTTTTCTTCCGCTGGGTATATATGTGTAACTCTGATATATTCCTGATAACTCAGATGTACGTTGTATTTTGCAATAAAAAGTCAAGTTATTTTGTTCAATATATGTATTTACCCATAACAATTCGTCTTTATGAACGATTTGAGTCGGTTTAATTACTGGCAAGAACTGGGCAAAAAGGCGGGTGGTTACAAAGGCAGGGCTTTCGGTTCTTATTAAAAAAAATGTCGTGAGTAGACAGACAGAAGGGGAAGAGGAACTGAACGTTGGGAGTAGAGGAGGGACTTGTCTACAGTTTGGAAGCTGCGTTAAGAAAATAACACAACAAGATATTGCGTGGATCAAGATGAATACTGAGGTGTTTTCATGAAGCAAAGGGAGACGCATTGTTTTAGTAAATATTTTTTCGAAGAGGAAGATGTACAGTAAGTACGGAAGTGCCCAATCTAGTTCGAAACTGCCTAACTTAGGTCAATGATTAACAAAAGTAATTTGTTTTTTTAGTTAAATTATAATTTAGTTTTGACGTTGGTCTACATATATTTCAAGTGTGAGTAACCCATTTATAATAAGCCTAACAATGTTTATATGAACATGTCTAATCGATATACAAATTTCCTTAAAGAAACGTTTAGCCTGGGGAATCGTGCGAAGTTTTATATTTTATAGCGTATGTTGAAAAGTAGTTCTTAGATATGCCAAACCATGAAATAATACATAATACATTACCTTTCAAATTCGTATAACTTCGGCAGTCAAGGAATGTAGGTGGTGCAGTGCAGCTTCAAATTTTAGCGTAACGAGTTTATTTTTTGACTTAAAAATAAATAAAAATAGAAATTTGAAATATTATTAAGTTATAGTGAATATCGTTTTAAACAGGTGAATAACGTGTAATTTCATAACGTTGTCATACAACAATGGGATCAGATGAAATAAATGACGTTGGAACCATACCGACAAACATAACATTTTGAAGCTGAATTGGACGGAGTTGAAAGCTACTGAGATATTCAGTAAAATTAAACACTGTTTTAATTTAACAGAAATGTTCTGATGGCAGATGGGATCAAGGTGAGTTGAGCGCACTCAGTTCTTCCCATTTATATTTTATATAAATTGGGTTTGTATTTTGTGCGCTCTGATTGCTAATGTTTGACTGTTTGCTAGTTATATATGTTTATTTGTGTAATAACCCGCAAATTCTGGGCCAGTTTAAAATTTTTATTTTGGCAATTATAGCGAATTTTGAATATTTAAAATGAATTATTTTAAATAATATCAACGAGAAATTTATTTTAAATATAATTCGAACGTATATATTTTACGCGTCGTCGTTAGAATATAAATATTTATATATAATTATAAATAGAATTGAAAATGGCGCGGTAGTTCGATAATTCGATTTCAAACTTCAATTGAATGTACCGGGTGCAAAACAATCCGGATTTTAGTGAAACCAAAAATAATGAGATCTAATTGATAATATCTTTCCAACGTATCCGAATAATCGAAATTTTATAGCGGGAATCAAAAGATATGTCCAGTTGAAAATTCTGAATAGTCGCTATGGAATTCAGGCCCTTAAAAATGGACATTTTGCCAATGACCTCGGATTTCGACGAAACCAGTTTTGTTGGATCCGTGATGTAAAGTTATTGCTAGGTTCCAAATTTCATAATTTTTCGAATCAATATGTGAGCGTGGCAAAGGAAAATGCGTTTGACCATTTCAGTTGATTTTAATCGACTGGAAAATGGCCACTTTTCCAACGGTCTCAGAATTCGACGAAACTAGTTTTGTTAGGACCGTATCGTCAATACGAAGCTAGAAAATATTTTTCTGGAATTTTTCTAGTTAGTATGTGACCCCGGTAATCTGAAATGTACGTTTAAAATTCAATATAGTGATTTAAATGTAAATTTAACGAAAACTGATTGTAACAGCCGAATCAGCTTACGATACATATCCCATTGTGTTCGGAATGGGGGTGAAACGCTATGGGCGACAGTCGGTGGGCCTCGTTTCGAAGTCGAATAAAAAGTCAACTTCTTAGGATAAATAAATTAAAATTAAATTAAATATATAAAATCTTTTTCATATAACCCCCCCTCTTCTCGTGTTCATTCAGAAGAAAGAAAATTAAAAAAAAAAAAAGGGAAAGGAGGCGCGGCGGAATCCTCCAGCCACCACCGGAGGCGTGCGCCCCACCAGATCCAGCGCCGTCCTCCCCCTCTACCTCTCCTCCTCTCTCCTTCTTCAATCTCGAAACCCCCCACCGTCGATGCCAGCTCCGGCGAGCCCCTCGGCTGCTCCGCCCTCGCCAAATCCCCTCGAGATGCCGGAAACCCCCCAAAGCCCCATGACCCAAAACCCGCACCTCCTCCTTGAAGAGCGCGCCGCCAGCAGACCCCCCCTCTGTAAGTCGTTTTTAATTTATTTATTTTATTTTTATTTTATATAAATAAAAAGAAAACTGATTTTGAAAAGGTTTTAAAAACTGATTTTATTTTATTTTTAAAAACTGAAAACTTATTTTCATTTTAAAACTGAAATTAATGTTTTAGGAAAATAAAGAAAAAGATTTGATTTTAAAAATGTGATTTTTATATGTTGAACTTCGAATTAAAAATGTGATTTTTATATGTTGAACTTCGAATTAAAAATGTGATTTTTATATGTTGAACTTCGAATTAAAAATGTGATTTTTATATGTTGAACTTCGAATTAAAAATGTGATTTTTATATGTTGAACTTCGAATTAAAAATGTGATTTTTATATGTTGAACTTCGAATTAAAAATGTGATTTTTATATGTTGAACTTCAAATTAAAAATGTGATTTTTATATGTTGAACTTCGAATTAAAAATGTGATTTTTATATGTTGAACTTCGAATTAAAAATGTGATTTTTATATGTTGAACTTCGAATTAAAAATGTGATTTTTATATGTTGAGCTTCGAATTAAAAATGTTATTTTTATATGTTGAACTTCGAATTAAAAATGTGATTTTTATATGTTGAACTTCGAATTAAAAATGTGATTTTTATATGTTGAACTTCGAATTAAAAATGTGATTTTTATATGTTGAACTTCGAACTAAAAATGTGATTTTTATATGTTGAACTTCGAATTAAAAATATGATTTTTATATGTTGAACTTCGAATTAAAAATGTGATTTTTATATATTGAACTTCGAAATAAAAAATTCGATTTTTATATATTGAATAGCGAAGTAAAAATTCGATTTTTACATAGGTAGTGAAAGCGGGCGACGAAGGTAACAAAAAGGTGAGAACGAAGAAGATTTATATCAATGAAGAGCCGTGGAGCTAGGATAGCTATCTGTGAGAATTTCTCACCTTTCAATTTATTTTTCTAGTTATATATATATATATACTAGGATGCAGACGGTGCTTAGTAGCACCCGACACAATCGTCCACAGACCATGGACTTGTTTGTTTGGTTGCATAGATTAGTTATATGATTTGATTTGAATTTGAATTGTTTGGTGAAATTGAATGGTTTGATTGATGTGTGAATGGCGTGGGCCTTCACTAGACCGGGGATAAGGCTAGGCCTCGTCCCGTTTCTAGTATCGTGCCGTTATGCCGCCGAAATTTTCTAAAATAAGTTAGAAAAATAAAAATATCATTTTATTGAATAAATGAATTGAATAGAAATTCATAGGTTTAAATAAAATGTTTTATCGTTAAAAATATAATTTTTAACGTGAAGTGAATAAAATAGAATATTCATTTACAAACCAGACGGTTTGTTTATGTACACCTATTTGAATGACATTGATTGGGACGATAAATTTTACACATCGCCCAACAGCACAAATAAAATATGTGTTTGATTGTTTGAAACCCCACACGGGTGTTGGGATGAAATTTGAAGTTCACTCATCCTGATTGATTAAATATGTCGATCGATTGATTGACAGGCTGTATAAGCGTTGAATATCTATATTTGATGCTTTTACAGTGTAGTGCACTTTGGTTGATGGTTGATTATTTTCAATGTTATTATATACATGTGTTGTATGAAAATCCATATAATTAACTTTATATGGTAATTGATTGGGCCTCATTCCAATCGTGAAAATAAAGAATATTTTGATAATAGGAAATATTTGAAATAGAATATTTGAAAATAGAAATATGTGAAGCCGTGATGATTAGATTGAAGCCATTTTGACGTGAACGATATTTATATCGATTTTAAAACGATTTCGAAATGAATTGAATTGAAAACGATTTCGAAATGAATTGAATTGAAAACGATTTCGAAATGAATTGAATTGAAAACGATTTCGAAATGAATTGAATTGAAAACGATTTCGAAATGAATTGAATTGAAAACGATTTCGAAATGAATATAATTGAATATGAATTCAAATTGAATTGAAATTTGATTTTTATATGTTGAACTTCAAAATGTGATTTTTATATGTTGAACTTCAAATTAAAAATGTGATTTTTATATGTTGAACTTCGAATTAAAAATGTGATTTTTATATGTTGAACTTCGAATTAAAAATGTGATTTTTATATGTTGAACTTCGAATTAAAAATGTGATTTTTATATGTTGAGCTTCGAATTAAAAATGTGATTTTTATATGTTGAACTTCGAATTAAAAATGTGATTTTTATATGTTGAACTTCGAATTAAAAATGTGATTTTTATGTGTTTGATCCAGCGCCGTCCTCCCCCTCTACCTCTCCTCCTCTCTCCTTCTTCAATCTCGAAACCCCCCACCGTCGATGCCAGCTCCGGCGAGCCCCTTGGCTGCTCCGCCCTCGCCAAATCCCCTCGAGATGCCGGAAACCCCCCAAAGCCCCATGACCCAAAACCCGCACCTCCTCCTTGAAGAGCGCGCCGCCAGCAGACCCCCCCCTCTGTAAGTCGTTTTTAATTTATTTATTTTATTTTTATTTTATATAAATACAAAGAAAACTGATTTTGAAAAGGTTTTAAAAACTGATTTTATTTTATTTTTAAAAACTGAAAACTTATTTTCATTTTAAAACTGAAATTAATGTTTTAGGAAAATAAAGAAAAAGATTTGATTTTAAAAATGTGATTTTTATATGTTGAACTTCAAATTAAAAATGTGATTTTTATATGTTGAACTTCGAATTAAAAATGTGATTTTTATATGTTGAACTTCGAATTAAAAATGTGATTTTTATATGTTGAACTTCGAATTAAAAATGTGATTTTTATATGTTGAGCTTCGAATTAAAAATGTGATTTTTATATGTTGAACTTCGAATTAAAAATGTGATTTTTATATGTTGAACTTCGAATTAAAAATGTGATTTTTATATGTTGAACTTCGAACTAAAAATGTGATTTTTATATGTTGAACTTCGAATTAAAAATATGATTTTTATATGTTGAACTTCGAATTAAAAATGTGATTTTTATATATTGAACTTCGAAATAAAAAATTCGATTTTTATATATTGAATAGCGAAGTAAAAATTCGATTTTTACATAGGTAGTGAAAGCGGGCGACGAAGGTAACAAAAAGGTGAGAACGAAGAAGATTTATATCAATGAAGAGCCGTGGAGCTAGGATAGCTATCTGTGAGAATTTCTCACCTTTCAATTTATTTTTCTAGTTATATATATATATATATATACTAGGATGCAGACGGTGCTTAGTAGCACCCGACACAATCGTCCACAGACCATGGACTTGTTTGTTTGGTTGCATAGATTAGTTATATGATTTGATTTGAATTTGAATTGTTTGGTGAAATTGAATGGTTTGATTGATGTGTGAATGGCGTGGGCCTTCACTAGACCGGGGATAAGGCTAGGCCTCGTCCCGTTTCTAGTATCGTGCCGTTATGCCGCCGAAATTTTCTAAAATAAGTTAGAAAAATAAAAATATCATTTTATTGAATAAATGAATTGAATAGAAATTCATAGGTTTAAATAAAATGTTTTATCGTTAAAAATATAATTTTTAACGTGAAGTGAATAAAATAGAATATTCATTTACAAACCAGACGGTTTGTTTATGTACACCTATTTGAATGACATTGATTGGGACGATAAATTTTACACATCGCCCAACAGCACAAATAAAATATGTGTTTGATTGTTTGAAACCCCACACGGGTGTTGGGATGAAATTTGAAGTTCACTCATCCTGATTGATTAAATATGTCGATCGATTGATTGACAGGCTGTATAAGCGTTGAATATCTATATTTGATGCTTTTACAGTGTAGTGCACTTTGGTTGATGGTTGATTATTTTCAATGTTATTATATACATGTGTTGTATGAAAATCCATATAATTAACTTTATATGGTAATTGATTGGGCCTCATTCCAATCGTGAAAATAAAGAATATTTTGATAATAGGAAATATTTGAAATAGAATATTTGAAAATAGAAATATGTGAAGCCGTGATGATTAGATTGACGCCATTTTGACGTGAACGATATTTATATCGATTTTAAAACGATTTCGAAATGAATTGAATTGAAAACGATTTCGAAATGAATTGAATTGAAAACGATTTCGAAATGAATTGAATTGAAAACGATTTCGAAATGAATTGAATTGAAAACGATTTCGAAATGAATTGAATTGAAAACGATTTCGAAATGAATATAATTGAATATGAATTCAAATTGAATTGAAATTTGAATTGAATAGAAATGAATATTTAAAACGAATTTATAAAGAAGAATTCAATTTTGATTTGAATTGAAATGAAGGTTGAAATTGCTTTTGAAATGAATTTTAAAACTATTTATATAATTCGTTTTAAATAGAAATCGACGAAATATATATTATATATATTATATATATAATATAATGGCCTGAATAGAACGCGCCGCGCCGCGGCAGTTCGTGAATTTCGACCATTTATTCCAAACGGGCATTACGGGAGATCCGACCGTCGGATTCTCCTAAAACCGGAACCGTTGGGTTCGTATCGAAAAGAGCTTTCTAACGGATATTAGAAATTAGAAATCTAACGGTTGGATTTGGAATTATGTCCAAATCAAATTTGAAAAAGGTCGCTATAAGTGCAGTTCGATGGCCATTGATGGAAATCGATAGTACGGGCCTTGATAAAATTATTAAAAATAGTAATAATTTGTGTAAAATCATAAGAAATGATTTAGAAAGAATTGGGATGAAAAACTCCATATTTGAAAAGATAAAAATAGATTTTTATCGAAATGAACTAGTTTTGAACTAGAAATATAATTCTATTTATTTTTAAATAAATAAATTGAATTTGAAAAGGGTTTTAAAAATAACCAGAATTTCCAATGATTGCATTGGAGTGGATTTGAATCGAAATTGTCTTCGGAATATTTCGATGTTGGAATTCGTGATTATACAGGTGTTGTTATGGAAATTTGAAAGATATATTTATATCGTTATTTCCAATACGACATTTGTTAGTCGTAGAATTTGATATTGAATATAAGCCGATATATTTTCTATTCAGAGCCTTGTATTGAATATCAAATGTGATTTGGGGTTTGTCGTGAATGGTGTCTTCACTAACACTGTTCTTGAACCCAGTTGACAAAAGATTAAATCTTTTTATTTAGATTTAATGAAGTGTACCAATTAAATAATATTTAACTGGAATTGAATTGATATTGATTTTTGGGTTTATCGTGGGCAGTGTTTTAAATAACACTCGTTCTTTAACCCGATAATTAATGAAGGTGATTTTGGGTTTATTGTGAACTGTGTTTTTAAATGACACGGATTCTTTAACCCAGTTAACGATTAAAACTAAGTTGAGTTTTAATGAATCTTTAATTAGATTGAAATGGTCGAGAATGGAGTATCACCAGTTCTTGTTGCAGTCGTGATAGGGGGTTCTCGCTTCGCAGTTTGGTGGCGAACGGGAGACTCTTACCCCTACATGTCCCTTGTGGTGGGGGTTGGTTCGCCAGTGGGCGCGAGACTCGGGAGGGTTGCCGTAAAACAAGTAACTGGGGGACCATGTGAGAGCCACGGTGGGTTTTACCTGCTACTTGGGGGATGAAGGGATGGTTGCAAAGCCTACCGGATTTCGTCGGCTATTTTACATTTGGTATCAGAGCTTTGGTTTACAAAGCTCAGAGAACAAGACACATTAGAACCTTACGAAAGAATTCATCAGATATTGGATTAGTAATATCCAATTAGAATGACTCGTTAGAGATGGGATCAGTAGTATCCTAGAACGAGTGTGAAGAGTATATTTTTTTTCAAGTGAAAACAAACTTTGTTTGAAAATTTAAATCAATTATTCGTATTAGATTATCTATTTATATTGATGTGGACAATCCAGTATATATAGATTTTGCGTATACGTCTGATCCGCGTGTATTCGAAATTTTAATATACTGGATAGATATAGAATTAGACTCTAATCGCCCGGAGATGATTTTGATGATGGAGCTCCATCATTAGAATTTATGTTCGAGTGACGAAAGTGAGATTTCTATATATTTCCTATTGACTGGTGTGAGAACCAAAATTTGATAGGGCTTATTGTTGTGATTTGGCATCAAAAATGTGATTTTTGTATATGTATCAAAATTGCGATTTTGAAACTCTAATTCACTAATTGATTGATGTTTGTGTTGTTTGTTTATTTGTTTGCTAATTTTGAACCATTTAGCCTAATTGAAACAAATATTGAACTATATTGAAAATTGGTCGCATTTGCTTGCACATACATATACTTACGTTGAACAGGTCATAGCAAGGAGGCTAGAGCCGAAGAATAAAATTTGTTTGCCCGACAAATAGGTACATGTTTACTACATAATTTCCTGTTTTGTTTGGGTGATGATGATTTTGTGAGCCTATTGGCTAGCCGCTTGGCTTTTTCTTTTTCTTTTTGAGATCTGAAGGACCGGGGATGCTCCCGGTGCAGGGGAGGTTATGGCGAAGTTTTTCGAAAATTTAGGGTGTTAGCCAAATTTTTGAAATTTTGAAAATTCTCAGAAACTGAAAAGTTCGAGAATGGAAGCCAGATCGAGCGTAGGGCTGAATAATCAAACCATTTTCGACTTTGTTCCTTTTCGGGGACGAAAAGTTTTAAGTTGGGGAGATTGTAATAACCCGCAAATTCTGGGCCAGTTTAAAATTTTTATTTTGGCAATTATAGCGAATTTTGAATATTTAAAATGAATTATTTTAAATAATATCGACGAGAAATTTATTTTAAATATAATTCGAACGTATATATTTTACGCGTCGTCGTTAGAATATAAATATTTATATATAATTATAAATAGAATTGAAAATGGCGCGGTAGTTCGATAATTCGATTTCAAACTTCAATTGAATGTACCGGGTGCAAAACAATCCGGATTTTAGTGAAACCAAAAATAATGGGATCTAATTGATAATATCTTTCCAACGAATCCGAATAATCGAAATTTTATAGCGGGAATCAAAAGATATGTCCAGTTGAAAATTCTGAATAGTCGCTATGGAATTCAGGCCCTTAAAAATGGACATTTTGCCAACGACCTCGGATTTCGACGAAACCAGTTTTGTTGGATCCGTGATGTAAAGTTATTGCTAGGTTCCAAATTTCATAATTTTTTGAATCAATATGTGAGCGTGGCAAAGGAAAATGCGTTTGACCATTTCAGTTGATTTTAATCGACTGGAAAATGGCCACTTTTCCAACGGTCTCAGAATTCGACGAAACTAGTTTTGTTAGGACCGTATCGTCAATACGAAGCTAGAAAATATTTTTCTGGAATTTTTCTAGTTAGTATGTGACCCCGGTAATCTGAAATGTACGTTTAAAATTCAATATAGTGATTTAAATGTAAATTTAACGAAAACTGATTGTAACAGCCGAATCAGCTTACGATACATATCCCATTGTGTTCGGAATGGGGGTGAAACGCTATGGGCGACAGTCGGTGGGCCTCGTTTCGAAGTCGAATAAAAAGTCAACTTCTTAGGATAAATAAATTAAAATTAAATTAAATATATAAAATCTTTTTCATATAACCCCCCCTCTTCTCGTGTTCATTCAGAAGAAAGAAAATAAAAAAAAAAAAGGGGAAAGGAGGCGCGGCGGAATCCTCCAGCCACCACCGGAGGCGTGCGCCCCACCAGATCCAGCGCCGTCCTCCCCCTCTACCTCTCCTCCTCTCTCCTTCTTCAATCTCGAAACCCCCCACCGTCGATGCCAGCTCCGGCGAGCCCCTTGGCTGCTCCGCCCTCGCCAAATCCCCTCGAGATGCCGGAAACCCCCCAAAGCCCCATGACCCAAAACCCGCACCTCCTCCTTGAAGAGCGCGCCGCCAGCAGACCCCCCCCTCTGTAAGTCGTTTTTAATTTATTTATTTTATTTTTATTTTATATAAATACAAAGAAAACTGATTTTGAAAAGGTTTTAAAAACTGATTTTATTTTATTTTTAAAAACTGAAAACTTATTTTCATTTTAAAACTGAAATTAATGTTTTAGGAAAATAAAGAAAAAGATTTGATTTTAAAAATGTGATTTTTATATGTTGAACTTCGAATTAAAAATGTGATTTTTATATGTTGAACTTCGAATTAAAAATGTGATTTTTATATGTTGAACTTCGAATTAAAAATGTGATTTTTATATGTTGAACTTCGAATTAAAAATGTGATTTTTATATGTTGAACATCGAATTAAAAATGTGATTTTTATATGTTGAACTTCGAATTAAAAATGTGATTTTTATATGTTGAACTTCGAATTAAAAATGTGATTTTTATATGTTGAGCTTCGAATTAAAAATGTGATTTTTATATGTTGAACTTCGAATTAAAAATGTGATTTTTATATGTTGAACTTCGAATTAAAAATGTGATTTTTATATGTTGAACTTCGAACTAAAAATGTGATTTTTATATGTTGAACTTCGAATTAAAAATATGATTTTTATATGTTGAACTTCGAATTAAAAATGTGATTTTTATATATTGAACTTCGAAATAAAAAATTCGATTTTTATATATTGAATAGCGAAGTAAAAATTCGATTTTTACATAGGTAGTGAAAGCGGGCGACGAAGGTAACAAAAAGGTGAGAACGAAGAAGATTTATATCAATGAAGAGCCGTGGAGCTAGGATAGCTATCTGTGAGAATTTCTCACCTTTCAATTTATTTTTCTAGTTATATATATATATATATATACTAGGATGCAGACGGTGCTTAGTAGCACCCGACACAATCGTCCACAGACCATGGACTTGTTTGTTTGGTTGCATAGATTAGTTATATGATTTGATTTGAATTTGAATTGTTTGGTGAAATTGAATGGTTTGATTGATGTGTGAATGGCGTGGGCCTTCACTAGACCGGGGATAAGGCTAGGCCTCGTCCCGTTTCTAGTATCGTGCCGTTATGCCGCCGAAATTTTCTAAAATAAGTTAGAAAAATAAAAATATCATTTTATTGAATAAATGAATTGAATAGAAATTCATAGGTTTAAATAAAATGTTTTATCGTTAAAAATATAATTTTTAACGTGAAGTGAATAAAATAGAATATTCATTTACAAACCAGACGGTTTGTTTATGTACACCTATTTGAATGACATTGATTGGGACGATAAATTTTACACATCGCCCAACAGCACAAATAAAATATGTGTTTGATTGTTTGAAACCCCACACGGGAGTTGGGATGAAATTTGAAGTTCACTCATCCTGATTGATTAAATATGTCGATCGATTGATTGACAGGCTGTATAAGCGTTGAATATCTATATTTGATGCTTTTACAGTGTAGTGCACTTTGGTTGATGGTTGATTATTTTCAATGTTATTATATACATGTGTTGTATGAAAATCCATATAATTAACTTTATATGGTAATTGATTGGGCCTCATTCCAATCGTGAAAATAAAGAATATTTTGATAATAGGAAATATTTGAAATAGAATATTTGAAAATAGAAATATGTGAAGCCGTGATGATTAGATTGAAGCCATTTTGACGTGAACGATATTTATATCGATTTTAAAACGATTTCGAAATGAATTGAATTGAAAACGATTTCGAAATGAATTGAATTGAAAACGATTTCGAAATGAATTGAATTGAAAACGATTTCGAAATGAATTGAATTGAAAACGATTTCGAAATGAATTGAATTGAAAACGATTTCGAAATGAATATAATTGAATATGAATTCAAATTGAATTGAAATTTGATTTTTATATGTTGAACTTCAAAATGTGATTTTTATATGTTGAACTTCAAATTAAAAATGTGATTTTTATATGTTGAACTTCGAATTAAAAATGTGATTTTTATATGTTGAACTTCGAATTAAAAATGTGATTTTTATATGTTGAACTTCGAATTAAAAATGTGATTTTTATATGTTGAGCTTCGAATTAAAAATGTGATTTTTATATGTTGAACTTCGAATTAAAAATGTGATTTTTATATGTTGAACTTCGAATTAAAAATGTGATTTTTATGTGTTTGATCCAGCGCCGTCCTCCCCCTCTACCTCTCCTCCTCTCTCCTTCTTCAATCTCGAAACCCCCCACCGTCGATGCCAGCTCCGGCGAGCCCCTTGGCTGCTCCGCCCTCGCCAAATCCCCTCGAGATGCCGGAAACCCCCCAAAGCCCCATGACCCAAAACCCGCACCTCCTCCTTGAAGAGCGCGCCGCCAGCAGACCCCCCCCCTCTGTAAGTCGTTTTTAATTTATTTATTTTATTTTTATTTTATATAAATACAAAGAAAACTGATTTTGAAAAGGTTTTAAAAACTTATTTTATTTTATTTTTAAAAACTGAAAACTTATTTTCATTTTAAAACTGAAATTAATGTTTTAGGAAAATAAAGAAAAAGATTTGATTTTAAAAATGTGATTTTTATATGTTGAACTTCAAATTAAAAATGTGATTTTTATATGTTGAACTTCGAATTAAAAATGTGATTTTTATATGTTGAACTTCGAATTAAAAATGTGATTTTTATATGTTGAACTTCGAATTAAAAATGTGATTTTTATATGTTGAGCTTCGAATTAAAAATGTGATTTTTATATGTTGAACTTCGAATTAAAAATGTGATTTTTATATGTTGAACTTCGAATTAAAAATGTGATTTTTATATGTTGAACTTCGAACTAAAAATGTGATTTTTATATGTTGAACTTCGAATTAAAAATATGATTTTTATATGTTGAACTTCGAATTAAAAATGTGATTTTTATATATTGAACTTCGAAATAAAAAATTCGATTTTTATATATTGAATAGCGAAGTAAAAATTCGATTTTTACATAGGTAGTGAAAGCGGGCGACGAAGGTAACAAAAAGGTGAGAACGAAGAAGATTTATATCAATGAAGAGCCGTGGAGCTAGGATAGCTATCTGTGAGAATTTCTCACCTTTCAATTTATTTTTCTAGTTATATATATATATATACTAGGATGCAGACGGTGCTTAGTAGCACCCGACACAATCGTCCACAGACCATGGACTTGTTTGTTTGGTTGCATAGATTAGTTATATGATTTGATTTGAATTTGAATTGTTTGGTGAAATTGAATGGTTTGATTGATGTGTGAATGGCGTGGGCCTTCACTAGACCGGGGATAAGGCTAGGCCTCGTCCCGTTTCTAGTATCGTGCCGTTATGCCGCCGAAATTTTCTAAAATAAGTTAGAAAAATAAAAATATCATTTTATTGAATAAATGAATTGAATAGAAATTCATAGGTTTAAATAAAATGTTTTATCGTTAAAAATATAATTTTTAACGTGAAGTGAATAAAATAGAATATTCATTTACAAACCAGACGGTTTGTTTATGTACACCTATTTGAATGACATTGATTGGGACGATAAATTTTACACATCGCCCAACAGCACAAATAAAATATGTGTTTGATTGTTTGAAACCCCACACGGGTGTTGGGATGAAATTTGAAGTTCACTCATCCTGATTGATTAAATATGTCGATCGATTGATTGACAGGCTGTATAAGCGTTGAATATCTATATTTGATGCTTTTACAGTGTAGTGCACTTTGGTTGATGGTTGATTATTTTCAATGTTATTATATACATGTGTTGTATGAAAATCCATATAATTAACTTTATATGGTAATTGATTGGGCCTCATTCCAATCGTGAAAATAAAGAATATTTTGATAATAGGAAATATTTGAAATAGAATATTTGAAAATAGAAATATGTGAAGCCGTGATGATTAGATTGACGCCATTTTGACGTGAACGATATTTATATCGATTTTAAAACGATTTCGAAATGAATTGAATTGAAAACGATTTCGAAATGAATTGAATTGAAAACGATTTCGAAATGAATTGAATTGAAAACGATTTCGAAATGAATTGAATTGAAAACGATTTCGAAATGAATTGAATTGAAAACGATTTCGAAATGAATATAATTGAATATGAATTCAAATTGAATTGAAATTTGAATTGAATAGAAATGAATATTTAAAACGAATTTATAAAGAAGAATTCAATTTTGATTTGAATTGAAATGAAGGTTGAAATTGCTTTTGAAATGAATTTTAAAACTATTTATATAATTCGTTTTAAATAGAAATCGACGAAATATATATTATATATATTATATATATAATATAATGGCCTGAATAGAACGCGCCGCGCCGCGGCAGTTCGTGAATTTCGACCATTTATTCCAAACGGGCATTACGGGAGATCCGACCGTCGGATTCTCCTAAAACCGGAACCGTTGGGTTCGTATCGAAAAGAGCTTTCTAACGGATATTAGAAATTAGAAATCTAACGGTTGGATTTGGAATTATGTCCAAATCAAATTTGAAAAAGGTCGCTATAAGTGCAGTTCGATGGCCATTGATGGAAATCGATAGTACGGGCCTTGATAAAATTATTAAAAATAGTAATAATTTGTGTAAAATCATAAGAAATGATTTAGAAAGAATTGGGATGAAAAACTCCATATTTGAAAAGATAAAAATAGATTTTTATCGAAATGAACTAGTTTTGAACTAGAAATATAATTCTATTTATTTTTAAATAAATAAATTGAATTTGAAAAGGGTTTTAAAAATAACCAGAATTTCCAATGATTGCATTGGAGTGGATTTGAATCGAAATTGTCTTCGGAATATTTCGATGTTGGAATTCGTGATTATACAGGTGTTGTTATGGAAATTTGAAAGATATATTTATATCGTTATTTCCAATACGACATTTGTTAGTCGTAGAATTTGATATTGAATATAAGCCGATATATTTTCTATTCAGAGCCTTGTATTGAATATCAAATGTGATTTGGGGTTTGTCGTGAATGGTGTCTTCACTAACACTGTTCTTGAACCCAGTTGAGAAAAGATTAAATCTTTTTATTTAGATTTAATGAAGTGTACCAATTAAATAATATTTAACTGGAATTGAATTGATATTGATTTTTGGGTTTATCGTGGGCAGTGTTTTAAATAACACTCGTTCTTTAACCCGATAATTAATGAAGGTGATTTTGGGTTTATTGTGAACTGTGTTTTTAAATGACACGGATTCTTTAACCCAGTTAACGATTAAAACTAAGTTGAGTTTTAATGAATCTTTAATTAGATTGAAATGGTCGAGAATGGAGTATCACCAGTTCTTGTTGCAGTCGTGATAGGGGGTTCTCGCTTCGCAGTTTGGTGGCGAACGGGAGACTCTTACCCCTACATGTCCCTTGTGGTGGGGGTTGGTTCGCCAGTGGGCGCGAGACTCGGGAGGGTTGCCGTAAAACAAGTAACTGGGGGACCATGTGAGAGCCACGGTGGGTTTTACCTGCTACTTGGGGGATGAAGGGATGGTTGCAAAGCCTACCGGATTTCGTCGGCTATTTTACATTTGGTATCAGAGCTTTGGTTTACAAAGCTCAGAGAACAAGACACATTAGAACCTTACGAAAGAATTCATCAGATATTGGATTAGTAATATCCAATTAGAATGACTCGTTAGAGATGGGATCAGTAGTATCCTAGAACGAGTGTGAAGAGTATATTTTTTTTCAAGTGAAAACAAACTTTGTTTGAAAATTTAAATCAATTATTCGTATTAGATTATCTATTTATATTGATGTGGACAATCCAGTATATATAGATTTTGCGTATACGTCTGATCCGCGTGTATTCGAAATTTTAATATACTGGATAGATATAGAATTAGACTCTAATCGCCCGGAGATGATTTTGATGATGGAGCTCCATCATTAGAATTTATGTTCGAGTGACGAAAGTGAGATTTCTATATATTTCCTATTGACTGGTGTGAGAACCAAAATTTGATAGGGCTTATTGTTGTGATTTGGCATCAAAAATGTGATTTTTGTATATGTATCAAAATTGCGATTTTGAAACTCTAATTCACTAATTGATTGATGTTTGTGTTGTTTGTTTATTTGTTTGCTAATTTTGAACCATTTAGCCTAATTGAAACAAATATTGAACTATATTGAAAATTGGTCGCATTTGCTTGCACATACATATACTTACGTTGAACAGGTCATAGCAAGGAGGCTAGAGCCGAAGAATAAAATTTGTTTGCCCGACAAATAGGTACATGTTTACTACATAATTTCCTGTTTTGTTTGGGTGATGATGATTTTGTGAGCCTATTGGCTAGCCGCTTGGCTTTTTCTTTTTCTTTTTGAGATCTGAAGGACCGGGGATGCTCCCGGTGCAGGGGAGGTTATGGCGAAGTTTTTCGAAAATTTAGGGTGTTAGCCAAATTTTTGAAATTTTGAAAATTCTCAGAAACTGAAAAGTTCGAGAATGGAAGCCAGATCGAGCGTAGGGCTGAATAATCAAACCATTTTCGACTTTGTTCCTTTTCGGGGACGAAAAGTTTTAAGTTGGGGAGATTGTAATAACCCGCAAATTCTGGGCCAGTTTAAAATTTTTATTTTGGCAATTATAGCGAATTTTGAATATTTAAAATGAATTATTTTAAATAATATCGACGAGAAATTTATTTTAAATATAATTCGAACGTATATATTTTACGCGTCGTCGTTAGAATATAAATATTTATATATAATTATAAATAGAATTGAAAATGGCGCGGTAGTTCGATAATTCGATTTCAAACTTCAATTGAATGTACCGGGTGCAAAACAATCCGGATTTTAGTGAAACCAAAAATAATGGGATCTAATTGATAATATCTTTCCAACGAATCCGAATAATCGAAATTTTATAGCGGGAATCAAAAGATATGTCCAGTTGAAAATTCTGAATAGTCGCTATGGAATTCAGGCCCTTAAAAATGGACATTTTGCCAACGACCTCGGATTTCGACGAAACCAGTTTTGTTGGATCCGTGATGTAAAGTTATTGCTAGGTTCCAAATTTCATAATTTTTTGAATCAATATGTGAGCGTGGCAAAGGAAAATGCGTTTGACCATTTCAGTTGATTTTAATCGACTGGAAAATGGCCACTTTTCCAACGGTCTCAGAATTCGACGAAACTAGTTTTGTTAGGACCGTATCGTCAATACGAAGCTAGAAAATATTTTTCTGGAATTTTTCTAGTTAGTATGTGACCCCGGTAATCTGAAATGTACGTTTAAAATTCAATATAGTGATTTAAATGTAAATTTAACGAAAACTGATTGTAACAGCCGAATCAGCTTACGATACATATCCCATTGTGTTCGGAATGGGGGTGAAACGCTATGGGCGACAGTCGGTGGGCCTCGTTTCGAAGTCGAATAAAAAGTCAACTTCTTAGGATAAATAAATTAAAATTAAATTAAATATATAAAATCTTTTTCATATAACCCCCCCTCTTCTCGTGTTCATTCAGAAGAAAGAAAATAAAAAAAAAAAGGGGAAAGGAGGCGCGGCGGAATCCTCCAGCCACCACCGGAGGCGTGCGCCCCACCAGATCCAGCGCCGTCCTCCCCCTCTACCTCTCCTCCTCTCTCCTTCTTCAATCTCGAAACCCCCCACCGTCGATGCCAGCTCCGGCGAGCCCCTTGGCTGCTCCGCCCTCGCCAAATCCCCTCGAGATGCCGGAAACCCCCCAAAGCCCCATGACCCAAAACCCGCACCTCCTCCTTGAAGAGCGCGCCGCCAGCAGACCCCTCCCTCTGTAAGTCGTTTTTAATTTATTTATTTTATTTTTATTTTATATAAATACAAAGAAAACTGATTTTGAAAAGGTTTTAAAAACTGATTTTATTTTATTTTTAAAAACTGAAAACTTATTTTCATTTTAAAACTGAAATTAATGTTTTAGGAAAATAAAGAAAAAGATTTGATTTTAAAAATGTGATTTTTATATGTTGAACTTCGAATTAAAAATGTGATTTTTATATGTTGAACTTCGAATTAAAAATGTGATTTTTATATGTTGAACTTCGAATTAAAAATGTGATTTTTATATGTTGAACTTCGAATTAAAAATGTGATTTTTATATGTTGAACTTCGAATTAAAAATGTGATTTTTATATGTTGAACTTCGAATTAAAAATGTGATTTTTATATGTTGAACTTCGAATTAAAAATGTGATTTTTATATGTTGAACTTCGAATTAAAAATGTGATTTTTATATGTTGAACTTCGAATTAAAAATATGATTTTTATATGTTGAACTTCGAATTAAAAATGTGATTTTTATATATTGAACTTCAAAATAAAAAATTCGATTTTTATATATTGAATAGCGAAGTAAAAATTCGATTTTTACATAGGTAGTGAAAGCGGGCGACGAAGGTAACAAAAAGGCGAGAACGAAGAAGATTTATATCAATGAAGAGCCGTGGAGCTAGGATAGCTATCTGTGAGAATTTCTCACCTTTCAATTTATTTTTCTAGTTATATATATATATATACTAGGATGCAGACGGTGCTTAGTAGCACCCGACACAATCGTCCACAGACCATGGACTTGTTTGTTTGGTTGCATAGATTAGTTATATGATTTGATTTGAATTTGAATTGTTTGGTGAAATTGAATGGTTTGATTGATGTGTGAATGGCGTGGGCCTTCACTAGACCGGGGATAAGGCTAGGCCTCGTCCCGTTTCTAGTATCGTGCCGTTATGCCGCCGAACTTTTCTAAAATAAGTTAGAAAAATAAAAATATCATTTTACTGAATAAATGAATTAAATAGAAATTCATAGGTTGAAATAAAATGTTTTATCGTTAAAAATATAATTTTTAACGTGAAGTGAATAAAATAGAATATTCATTTACAAACCAGACGGTTTGTTTATGTACACCTATTTGAATGACATTGATTGGGACGATAAATTTTACACATCGCCCAACAGCACAAATAAAATATGTGTTTGATTGTTTGAAACCCCACACGGGTGTTGGGATGAAATTTGAAGTTCACTCATCCTGATTGATTAAATATGTCGATCGATTGATTGACAGGCTGTATAAGCGTTGAATATCTATATTTGATGCTTTTACAGTGTAGTGCACTTTGGTTGATGGTTGATTATTTTCAATGTTATTATATACATGTGTTGTATGAAAATCCATATAATTAACTTTATATGGTAATTGATTGGGCCTCATTCCAATCGTGAAAATAAAGAATATTTTGATAATAGGAAATATTTGAAATAGAATATTTGAAAATAGAAATATGTGAAGCCGTGATGATTAGATTGACGCCATTTTGACGTGAACGATATTTATATCGATTTTAAAACGATTTCGAAATGAATTGAATTGAAAACGATTTCGAAATGAATTGAATTGAAAACGATTTCGAAATGAATTGAATTGAAAACGATTTCGAAATGAATTGAATTGAAAACGATTTCGAAATGAATTGAATTGAAAACGATTTCGAAATGAATTGAATTGAAAACGATTTCGAAATGAATTGAATTGAAAACGATTTCGAAATGAATTGAATTGAAAACGATTTCGAAATGAATTGAATTGAAAACGATTTCGAAATGAATCGAATTGAATATGAATTCGAATTGAATTGAAATTTGAATTGAATAGAAATGAATATTTAAAACGAATTTATAAAGAAGAATTCAATTTTGATTTGAATTGAAATGAAGGTTGAAATTGCTTTTGAAATGAAATTTAAAACTATTTATATAATTCGTTTTAAATAGAAATCGACGAAATATATAATATATATATAATATAATGGCCTGAATAGAACGCGCCGCGGCAGTTCGTGAATTTCGACCATTTATTCCAAACGGGCATTACGGGAGATCCGACCGTCGGATTCTCCTAAAACCGGAACCGTTGGGTTCGTATCGAAAAGAGCTTTCTAACGGATATTAGAAATTAGAAATCTAACGGTTGGATTTGGAATTATGTCCAAATCAAATTTGAAAAAGGTCGCTATAAGTGCAGTTCGATGGCCATTGATGGAAATCGACTGTACGGGCCTTGATAAAATTATTAAAAATAGTAATAATTTGTGTAAAATCATAAGAAATGATTTAGAAAGAATTGGGATGAAAAACTCCATATTTGAAAAGATAAAAATAGATTTTTATCGAAATGAACTAGTTTTGAACTAGAAATATAATTCTATTTATTTTTAAATAAATAAATTGAATTTGAAAAGGGTTTTAAAAATAACCAGAATTTCCAATGATTGCATTGGAGTGGATTTGAATCGAAATTGTCTTCGGAATATTTCGATGTTGGAATTCGTGATTATACAGGTGTTGTTATGGAAATTTGAAAGATATATTTATATCGTTATTTCCAATACGACATTTGTTAGTCGTAGAATTTGATATTGAATATAAGCCGATATATTTTCTATTCAGAGCCTTGTATTGAATATCAAATGTGATTTGGGGTTTGTCGTGAATGGTGTCTTCACTAACACTGTTTTTGAACCCAGTTGAGAAAAGATTAAATCTTTTTATTTAGATTTAATGAAGTGTACCAATTAAATAATATTTAATTGGAATTGAATTGATATTGATTTTTGGGTTTATCGTGGGCAGTGTTTTAAATAACACTCGTTCTTTAACCCGATAATTAATGAAGGTGATTTTGGGTTTATTGTGAACTGTGTTTTTAAATGACACGGATTCTTTAACCCAGTTAACGATTAAAACTAAGTTGAGTTTTAATGAATCTTTAATTAGATTGAAATGGTCGAGAATGGAGTATCACCAGTTTTGCTCCAGGCGATAGTCAAATCTTTAATTAAATTTGAACGTGAAATGGTAATTGAATTTACCGATAACACCGTGGTGTTAGGTATGAAGTATTACCAGTTTTACTTCATGGGATGAATAGGTTGGGATTGGGAAATTAAAACAAATGATTACTTTAGTAAGTTTCGTAAATCCCGACTAGTTGAATCGAAATTCAAAAGTAGATTAAAGAATAAATTCAAGGAATTTATCTTTGATAAAATTAATGGGAATCTTTCCCTATGAATGTGAAATTTAGAAACTAATTGTCGGTTAGCCAAGCAGAATGGTTTTCTGGATATTGATCTGATGTTGGTTTCGGCCTTCGGGGTTAATATTTGGGGAACTATTCTCTTGATTAATTTGCGGTTAGTGACTGATGAATTGGAATGAGGCGTATGTTGTGTTTGTGTAGCACTTTTATAAAATATACGCGAGTTATTCGGAAAGACCGGGTTTATCCCATTCTGAATAACTGATACGACGATAAGTCGAAGATGAAGACGGTGGTCGAAGAACGGAGGTCTTCACGTCGTTTGGGTGATAACTGATGATCTTGATTGGGCTGTACACCCAAGAAGATGGAAACAGTTGGTGATCGTCCAGACGTACTTGGAGATCGATGGATGTGCGGGGTACTAGGTGCCTCCGGTTTCGTTCAGACCCAGAACGGACTTGTAAATGGACTGTGTGTCTGACATTGGATTTTAGTCTGTGTGATTGATTTCTATTAAATATATATCTGTTTGGCGGCGGAGAATTTATTCTCTTGCTTAACGCCCTTCTCTGAGACATACGAGCTCAGGGGTTATATACTGATGGATATCAAACACATAGAGTGAATTGCCTATATGGCATGCCTAAGTGGCAATAGATCGAGGCTTCTGTTGAAAAGCAAAGTCTTGTGGTGATGATCAAAGCACAGCCTGTGTGGCACAGCTTTGTGTAACGTGAATTCGCGAGTTTCACACCCGGTATGAACCAGAAACGGGAGACGGACCTCAGGGAGGGCATGCGTTTCCTTCTAGCTAAAAAGTGGCGTCAGTGGTTTTACACGCCCTGACGAGTTTGACTTATGTGGTTGTTGCTGTTGCGAGGCGCCTCGGTTTGATCGGACGATCCGGGTCCGATGGAGTCATTCGTTGGCTCATTTACGCCCCAAAGGGCGGGGAAACGTAGTGTTCAGGCATAATAATCCACATCGGTGGACCGGCCCTGTCGCTCCATGGGGCAGTTGCGGCTGTTCCTGAGACATGGGCTAGATTGTCTCGAATAGGTTGAGGACTATCTTTTGCCTCAGTTCATAGACGAAAATCCAATTTCCAAATACGTGACATTTGCGGTTTTAATTGTAAACCTATATATGGCGACATGATATATGATACCCATGCCGCCTATGATTGATACTTATGATTTGAAGTGGTTTTATACACTATGCACTTATAATAGTATCAAATGATTTGTTTTGAACGTATCAAGCATTCTTTGGTTGTTATAAGGGAAAACCCTATCCCCTGGCTTGCGTTGCATTGTGTGATAGGACCTGGGTCTTATAACAGCTTCATTTTTCTTTATTTAGCATTGCGCTGTTGTTTTATGCACTGGTATTCTTGGGAGGAAACCCGTTCCGTGTTATATGGCGTGGTCCCTTGATTTACCGAACTTTAAAGGCAAAGATTAATATCTGTTTTAGTTCTCACACCAGTCACATGACTGACCTGGAGTTTATTGTTTTAACCTAAACTCTGGGTGCCCCTATTTTGACACAGGCAGCTAGTAGTTTTGGTTTTGCAGATTTATATTCACAGGAACCTGGTTTACAGCTGGAACGATATCCGGAAAGCTTTGTATCCGTATATCTCTTCTAGTTGTGTATTGTATTATTTTCCGCTGCGATGTATTTAAATGTAATTTAAATCTCTGATATTTCTGCGTAATATTCACTTATACTCTGTATATTCTTGTAATCTGATGCATAGTTGTGATGTACAATGAAATGTTCTTCTGTATGTGTTCTGTTGTGGTTTGTTCTCGAACTATCCGACGCTTTCCTTTACGGGGAAGTTACGGGTTTTTACAATTTGTTGACATAAACAATGAAATTAAACCATTGTTTAATTTCAGTATTAAAACAAATCGATATTTTAACGATTGGATCCAATAGAGGTAACTCACCTTGATTGGTCAAGTTTATAAAATAAACGTGTTTAAATTGTTTGAATTGCTTATGAATTGGTTGATGTTAAATGGTCGTTATTTATTAAATGAAATTGAATGATATGATTTGAGATAATTGATTAGAATATAGGGAAGAACGGGTTGGAGGGATCTAACCGGATTCCTCAAATATATTAGTCATTATTTATTTTCATATTATCAATATGTGAACTGTCATGATTGGGTGATTGATTTGATTAGTGATCATTGACTGAAAATTCAGCTTGTGTTTTGTTTTAACCAATGGGCAATAGTGGCTGAGTAATCGGCAGTAAACGGCTTAAGAATAAATTGGTTTTTTTATGTTGATTTACCGTCAAGTGGATCGATAGAACCGAAGTTATAAATTTTATTTTATAACTGGAAATAGGTTTTGAAATATATTATTTTGAATAAAAGTTTATAAGCAATAAATAAATATTTATTATTTAATTAATTTATTTGTAATTAATTATTAATTTATTTTTATAAAGTAAATTCTGATGTTAAATCAGATTTATAAATATGAGAATAGGAAATTAACCTAACGGTTAAATTTGGTAATTGTTTTATTAAGAAACAATAAAATAGAATTATTTAAATTAATTATATATCTAATTAAATTAAAGAGAGAACTAAATGGGAATCGGTTAACAAGATAACTGTGTTTAGAGTTGTCTAAATTGACCATTTTTAACTGGAATTAATTATTAAATTAGTTTGTTTGGATTAATCTAATAAAATAGTATAAAGAATATTTGTTTAATTTTAATAGGATTTTAAAAAAGGGGAATTTACTACTTATTTTAGTTAATAAAGAAATTAACCATTGAGGTAGTTAATGAACAAAGTAAATTATTATTTTAATTAATAATAACTTAGGGATTTTTTTTAATTGGGATTCATTTAAAAAGTAATCAAACTTGAAATGAAATCGAACTGAACTATGAAAGAAGTTTATAAGCAGGTTTTGTTTTAAACCCGAGTTTTTATAACAAAGATATAAAAGGAATTTTAAGCGAATATGTTAACTAAAATTAAATGTTACTTAATTATTTGAATTAACTCAATGGAAATTAAGATAAAAGGATTTATAATAAACCAGGGTTATATAAATGAGATTTAAAGCGTAAAAGCGTTAATTTTACATTAAAGTTACTAAATACTGAGATTTAGTAAAAGGGGGCATTGGAAAAAAGATTTCCAAAACGGTAAATGGTTGAATGGATTTGAAAAGGAATTAGTAAAGGTGAATTTGGTAATGAAGTGGATCATTGGATTTTGTAAACAAATATGAATTATAAATTGAACTGTTTAAAGTGGTAGGTTTAAAAAGTGGTGTTTTATAAGGAATTACTTAATGATTAAATTAAGGAATAATGGTTATACCTGAGAAAGAGACTTTCGAAAGATAAGAATGTTTTACGAAACCATATTTTATAAATGAAATTTGTATTGACATTAGAATTTAATATTGGTTTTTGGATTATAGCTTGCATCTATCTGAAGATATGAAATTGTTGACCAAGGTCTGAAAGGTAATTAAATATCCCAACTTGAACGACATCGGAATTATCTGATGAGGATATTAGTTGGTAACATAAAAAGGGTTGAGCAATAATTGACCATTTCCATTAAAGAAATAATAATGCAATATGCGGTGAAAACTTGGAGTATATATATATTTGGATTTCCAAATTAATGGAAATAAAAAGGATTTGAGTGTATATATATTGGAATCCCCAGATTAACGGAAATGAGAAAACTATAGCACATATATATTTACATATATAACGATATTCCAAATATAAAAGGAAATAAAAAGGGTAAGTTTTTGGAATGAGTTTATTCTAAGAATAGAGATTGGATATTTTTTTCAAGTAACAATGGTTTACATGAAATTTGTTAAAAAAATGGTTGGGTATATGTGTGTATATATATATGTATATATATATATATATATATAATGAATTCTAATGTATTTGAAATAGTTTTGAAAAATAAAATCTTATGTTAATTAAGAAGCGAAAACTATATTTGTAATCTCGAAATATTTAAGAGTTTTAAATTAACATTTGTATAATTTAAAGGCCAATTGATGTTGAATACTGAACCAGTGAACTTATTGGATTTTCATGATTGGATCAATATTTACTTTGATATTTAAATAATCGACTATCAAATATGTCCGATATGATTGTTGGTACGGAAAGACCGAGATCGAATTTATATTCGAAAACCATTCCAACCAACAAATACGTGAAGATATCAGAAGATGATCGAGATGGAGCATTGAAGACAGTAGATTTTCATAAACAGAAGAATTGCTAATAATCTTCGGTCTACAACCAAATATGTTATGTGATTCTATCTCGGTTGGGATCTACGGATTGCAAGGACTTATCACTACTGATCCATGGGGTGATTCCTATACTGGATGTGGTAGGAGAGTACCTTCGGTTCATCCTATTCTTGGATGACTAGTATGGATGGATGTCTGACAGCGTATTTCCAAAGGGATTTTTACGTTGATTTCTTCAAATATATCATAGTTGATGGCGGAGAAGTGCACATTCTCTTAGCATAACAACTAGAGTATTTTTGTGGATGTCAATTTGTGATATCTGGCGGATTTGACAATGTGGTATTCAAAGTGAATGGTGACCAGATGTTTCAGAAGATAATTTAAATCTTAAGCCTCACAATCGAGAAATGACAAAAATCGGGCAGGCAGCATGGCTATATGGGTTGCTCCCATTAGGGTTTATAATCACCCATCTAGAGAAATTCTATTTGCTTCTTTAATCTATTTTGATGCTGTCCTTATTGGGAAACGTTGGTTGGAGCCCAACCTTTGGTGATATACATTCGATTCACTCAAGCGAAATGAGTGGTCGGTCATATGTGGGCCGGGTTGCAAGACGTTCTTGTTGAACCCAGTGTATTCCCCTCTAGAGATACACTATCGGAAGGTGGTTCCATACC
The DNA here is from genome assembly GCA_030737875.1 of Allium sativum. NCBI lineage: Eukaryota > Viridiplantae > Streptophyta > Magnoliopsida > Asparagales > Amaryllidaceae > Allium > Allium sativum. The sequence continues at coordinate 1,002,724,126 of CM060912.1, forward strand.
TTATCCTAGTCAGAATCCAATATCCAATAAGTGCCCATGGTTTCGAATGTATACTATATATGTGGAGCGTGAGATGCAAGCGTTCTGCTAGATTGCTATTTACTTGTATTGAGCCACTATTATAATATCAGAAAGGATATTGATTTCAAAAATGTTTTGGGTTATCGTAAGGTAAAAACCATCCGTATTTTTGTGTGGATTTGGTCTTACGATTATCCTTTTCTTTTGAAAATATTTTTAACTTTAAAATATAATTAGATGATTCCCCTTAAAACTTTGCGAGTTTTTCTCACTTTGGTTCACCAGACCGACCATGTGTTTTGTAATGCTCGGGTGAGACCGGGTTGTACAAGTTCAGGTTTTTGAATGCTGTGAAGAGACGAGCTGGAAGAGTTCAGATGTACGATATTATATAGCTACTATTCCGCTATGTGTTGAATATGAGGATAGGTTATTATAACTATCTAGATGTGTGATGTACTATGATGATTATAAGTATTTTTAAAAGCACTTTATAACGATTTATTCTATATTATATTTTGTTTATCTGCGATGTGAGACTCTGGTTATGTGGTGTTTATTCTTCTTTTCTTCTACTCTAACTTTCAATCTCTCTTATCTCACCCTCTTATTTTTTTCTATGAACGTTCCGGTGTTTTCGGTGTTTGGAAGGTCGGCAAGAGGTACGGTAAATGTATTTATGTCGATTATTAGGGCCGAAAATCCTTGGGTCGTTACAGTGGTATCAAAGCTATTAGTTTAGTAATAACCTTGGCGTTGTGGTATAACTCGATAGAGATAGGGTTAGTAACACCTTAGATCGAGTTGAATGTATATATATGAGAGCGTATTCGTAAATTTTATATACAAATGTTTTGCAATGTGTTATTTCATCTGTTCAAGTGTCGAGAAGCATTGAACTGGCAATGGATACAATATTGTTTTGTAAAGAGGGTAACTGAAATAATTTTACCCAAATTATATTTTTGTATAGAAAGGAAATGATTTTATCAAATTACTAAGATGTTAGTGTGTTTGATTGATGTGAATGAAATTCAAATTGAATTAAAAAATATAAATTGCAACTTAACCAAGTTAAGTGAAATTAAAATAAGAATAATATTGAAATTAAATTAAATAAATTGGGAATTTAATGAACAAATAATAATAAAATAGAAATTAATCGGATATTAACCGATTGATGTTCAAATATGTGAAACCAAAATAAAATATTAATATCAAATATAAATTCAATTGATTTGGTTGTGCATTAGTTGTTGATTGCGAATTATTTGGTATTGGATGATAGTTTGTTTGAATAGAAATAATCAACAATTTAGTGGAGCTAAATGAATTATAAAATAGTGAATAATTTCCGGTATAATTAAACTGGAATGAAACTGCAAATGAATTGGAATCTATGATTTAACCCTTTATTGGAAAATGAATTGATGCTATCTGTTTGATTTTGAAATTGATGTTGCTACACTTGTTGATTAGAGGAATATTACTTAAGAATTTCATATAATTATTACTTATATGGGAATTGAGTTAAGTACAGGTGCCAGATGGCTAGGCAAACTGATATTGGCTAAATATATCCCATATATGTTGAGCAATTATGCTCAATAACGCTCGAAAGAGGTATGCCTACGCGAAAATATAAAATTTTGGATTTTGATTCTCGTTTTCCGACCCTGTGGGTTGCTGTATATATTATTTGTTCCTGCGATATTGCAGATGTCACTCCATACAGGGGGGCTCTGCCGAAATTTTTTGGGAATTTAACATGTTAGAAAATTTTCGATATTTCGGAAAATATTTATTTACAGTAATGAACTGGTTTTTGATTTAAATTAAATTGGATTTGTAAATTAACGGGATTCGTAGCATTTTTCTTACCTTCGCAATTTCGAGGATGATATTATTTTAAGGGGGGAAGAATGTAACGACCCATATTTTTGACAGTCAAATATTTAATTTAATTTATTATTTTAAATATTATATTTGGAATATTAATGGATTTTAATATTGAATTCGTTATTTAAACGAAGTTTGTACATTATATATTTATATAATTATAAAACGAGCTTGAAATGGCACGACGGTTCATAATATGGAGATTTGAACTTCAATTGAATATACAGGATCCGATATAAGTCGGATTTCAGTGAAACAAGAAACGTTGGAATCATGTTGATTATAATTTTCATATGAAAGAGAAAACTCCAGATTTCATGTTATAGACTATTAGTTATGGCCAAATCAAATTTTAAAATAGTCGCTATGGAAATCGTTATTAAAATATAATGTTTGTTTAATAAATTTAATATGGTTTTACTTTAATTTGTATACCCTTTAGCTTAAAATTGATAATATTAAGATGTATAACTTTTATTTGAAGCTGTATACATTATTCTACTTGAATATTCATGATAATAATAATTTACTTTTGTTTATTTGAATTAATTTGTATTTTAATTAATATTTATTTGATATTATATAAACTTAAAAAAATAATCGTTTTTCCAAACGATCTCCATTTTCAGCGAAACTAGTTTTATTGGAATACATACAATTAACTATCGCTAGATTTCCAGTTTGGAGCCAAACGAAATTGTTTTATCGGCGAATGAAATTTAAATATGAAATGATAAATAAATTAAAATTTGGATAACGTCGTTGTGCAAAACAGAGTCGAAATTCAACGAAATTGATTTCATTGGATCCGGAACATCAAGACGTGACAGTGTGGGTGATTTGTGGTGGTTGAAATTAGCATGTAGTCATAGAAATTTAAAATGTGTTTCGGTTCATAAGTGGTTATAATATATATTAATGCAATCTTATAAAAACCTTCTGCTGTACCCTCCTTTTGGTCACCTACGCACGTTTGCTTGTAATTAAAAACCTTTCTATTGCTTGCAAATCAAATAGCCAATTTCTTGCAAGCCAAACCAAGGATACTATACGTCCCAATCCATTAAAACCTTGAGCCCCACGTTTAAATAAAAATTCACAGCTACTCTAAACCTATCCCTATATTTCCTTGCATCCCACGTTTGTTCTTCCTATAAAAACCTTGCTCTGATCTTAATCCTCCATCACAACAGAAACTCTTCCATTTCTTTAACAAAACAACCCCATAATTCTTCTTAGACAAATAAATAAAATCAAAACATATTCCCAATATAATAAAAATAAAATGTTTTCTCCAAGTATTAAATCTGAAGCTCCCGAACCGTGAATGAAGAAGTAGCGGCAAGTGCTCGGATGATCGCTGAACACTGGTACTGAGCGGAGGAAAGGAGATGGGGATATTGGAGGTTGATCGGATCCAGTTGCAGCTGAGTTGGTGGCCACGGTGTTGTTGGGAGAAGTAGTGAGAGATCTTGGGTGAAGTTTGGGTAGGAACTGGAACAGTGACGTGATCAGGTGGTGGCAAAGTGTTGCCGGTCAGAGGTGAGTTTCAGTGAGAAGGACGCAGACGGAGACGGAATGAGTGTGATCGGTTTCAGTGTGGGACGATAATAGCAATTATGTGAAAATGGGAGCACGCTGATAGTTGATTCGCATGGAGAAAAGGGTGGAAGCATGAACATCACGTGTAGTAGAGGTTGGTTTAGAAAGCACCTGGAGTTGTTCTTTTTGAATGCAAAAGGATATTGAGTAGAAGGAGCTATTAAGAAATGGGTAAGGGTACACTTGGGTTGAGAAAAGGGTGACAGGAAGGGCTTTCGGTTCTTACTAAAAAAATGACGTGAGCAGAAGGACAGAAGGGGAAGAAGAACTGAATGTTTGGAGTAGAGGAGAGACTTGTGTACAGTTTGGAAGCTACGTTAAGAAAATAATGCAACAAGATATTGCATGGATCAAGACGAATACTGAGGTGTTTTCATGAAGTAGGGGGAGACGCGTTGTTTTAGTAAACATAGTTTCAAAGAGAAAGATATACAGTAAATACAGAAGTGCTCAATCTAGTTCAAAACTGCCTAACTTAGGTCAATGTTTAACGTAAGTAATTTGTTTTTTTTAGTTAAATTATAATTTAGTTTTGACAATGGCCTACAAATATTTCAAGTGTGACTAAACCATTTATAATAAGCCTAACCTTGTTTATAGGAACATGCCTAATCGGTTTACAAATTTCCTTAAAGAAACGTTTAGCCTTGGGAAACATGCGAAGTTTTATATTTTATAGCGTAAGTTGCACCTTGATTGGTCACATTTATAAAATAATGTGTTTAAATTGTTTGAATTGCTTGTGAATTGGTTGATGTTAAATGGTCATTATTTATTAATTGAAATTGAATGATCTGATTTGAGATAACCGATTTGAATACAGGGAAGAACAGGTTGGAAGGATCCAACTGGATTCCTCAAATATATTAGTCATTATTTATTTCCATATTATCAATATATGAACTGTCATGATTGGGTGATTGATTTGATTAGTGATCATTGACTGAAAATTCAACCTGTTTTTTGTTTTAACCAATGGGCAATATTGGTTGAGTAATCGGCAATAAATGGCCTAAGAGTGAATTGTTTTGTTTTATAGATTACCGTCAGGTGGATCGATAGAACTGAAGTTATAAAATTTAATCTACAACTGGAATTAGGTTTTGAAATATATTATTTTGAATAAAAGTTTATAAGCAAGAAATAAATATTTATTAATTAATTAATTCATTCATAATTAATTATTAATTAATTTTTATAAAGTAAATTCTGATGTTAAATGAGACTTATAAATACGAGAATAGGAAATTAACTTAACGGTTAAATTTGGTAATTGTTTTATTAAGAAACAATTAAATGGAATTATTTAAATTAATTATATAATTAATTAAAATTAAAGAGAGAACTAAATGGGAATCGATTAACAAGATAACCGTGTTTAGAGTTGTCTAAATTGACCATTTTTAAATGGAATTAATTATTAAATTAGTTTGTTTGGATTATTCTAATAAATAGTTTAATGAATATTTGTTTAATTTTAATAGGGTTTTAAAAAGGGAATTTACTATTTATTTTAGTGAATAAAGAAATTAACCATTGAGGTAGTTAATGAACAAAGTAAATTATTATTTTAATTAATAATAATTTAGGGAATTACTTTATAATTGGGATTCATTTAAAAAGTATCGAAGTTGAAATGAGATCAAACTTAATTGTGAAAGGAGCTTATAAGTAGGTTTTATTTTAAACCTGAGTTTTTATAACAAAGATTTAAAAGGAATTTTAAGCGAATATGATAATTAAATGTTACATAATTATTTGAATTAAGTCAAAGGAAATTTAGATAAAAAGGTTTATAACAAACCAGGGTTATATAAATGAGATTTAAAGTGTAAAAGCATTAATTTTACATTAAAGTTACTAAATAATGAGACTAAGTAAAAGGGGGGGGGGACTGGAAAAAGATTTCCAAAATGGTAAATGGTTGAATGGATTTAAAAAGTAATTAGTAAAGGTGAATTTGATAATGAAGTGGATCATAGGATCTTGTAAAAAATCTGAATTATAAATTGAATTGTTTAACAAGGTAGGAGTTAAAAAGTGGTGATTTATAAGGAATTACTTAATGATTAAATTAAGGAATAATGGTTGTACCTGAGAAAGAGATTTTCAAAAGATAAGTATGTTTTATGAAACCATATTTTAAATAAGATAGTTAAATAAAAATTGTATTGATATTTGAATGAAATATTGGTTTTTGGATTACAGCTTGTATTTATCTAAAGATAAGAACATTGTTGATCAAGGCCTGAGGGGCAGTTAAATACCCCAACTTGAATGACATCGGAATTATCTGATGAGGATATTAGTTGGTAATGGAAAAAGGTTGAGCAATAATTGATAGTTTCCATTAAAGAAATAATTATGGAACGTGTGGTGAAAACTTGGAGTGTATATATTTGGATTTCCAAATTAATGGAAATAAAAAGGATTTGAGTATATATATAGTGAAATCCCCAGAGTAACGGAAATGAGAAAATTAAGGAATATATATTTACATATACAACTATATTCCAAAAGAAAAAGGAAATAAAATGGTAAGTTTTTGGAGTGGGTTTATTCTAAGAATAAAGATTGGATATTGTTTTCAAGTAACAATGGTTTACGTGAAATTTGTTAAAAACAAGGTTGGGGATATATATATATATATATAGAATGAATTCTAATGTATTTAAAATAGTTTTGAAAAATAAAATCTTATGTTAATTAAGAAGAGAAAACTATATTTATAATCTCGAAATATTTAAGAGTTTTAAACTTACATTTGTTTAATTAAAAGCCAAACTGATGCTGAATATTGAACCAGTGAACTCATTGGATTTTCATGATTGAATCATTGTTTATTTTGATAGTTAAATAACTAACTATCAAATCTGTCCAATATGATTGCTGGTACGGAAAGACCGGGATCAAATTTATATTCGAAAACCATTTTGACCAACAAATACGTGAAGATATCAGAAGATAATCGAGATGGAGCATTGAAGAACGTAGGTTTTCATAAATGGAAGAAGTACTAATAATCTTCGGTCTACAGCCAATGATGTATTGTGGTTATGTGGTGCTTGGGATCTACGGATTGCAAGGACTTATCGCTACTGATACATGGGGGTGATTACGATATTGGATGTGGTAGGAGAGTACCTTCGATTCATCCTGTTCTTGGTTGACTTGTATGGACGGATTTCTGACAGAGTATTTCCAAAGGAATCGCGTACGTTGATTTCTTCAAATGTATCATAGTTGATGGCGGAGAAGTGCATATTCTCTTAGCTTAACAACTAGAGTATTCTTGTGGATGTCAATTAGTGATATCTAGCTGATTTGACAATGTGGCATTCAAAGTGAATGGTGACCAGATGTTCCAGAAGATAATTTAAACCTCAAGCCTCACAATCGGGAAATGACAAAAATCAGGCAGGCAACATGGGTATGTGGGTCGCTCCTATTAGGGTGTATAATCACCTATCTAGAGAAATTCTATTTCCTTCTTTAATCTATTTCAATGCTGTTATTTTTGGGAAATGGTGGTTTGAGCCCAACCTTTGGTGATATACATTAGATACACTCAAGCGAAATGAGTGATCGGTCATATGTGAGCCGGCTTGCAAGATGTTCTTGTTGAACCTAGTGTATTCCCATCTAGAGATACACTATCGGCAGATGGTTCCATAACTTGTCATAGTTGGAATCCAATCTCCAATAAGCGCCCGCGGTTTTGATTGTATACTATGTATGTAGAGCGTGAGATGCAAGCATTCCGCTGGATTGTTATTTACTTATATTTAGCCACTATTATAATATCAGAAAAGATATTGATTTCAAAAAAAAATTGGGTATTATAAGGTAAAAACCATCCGTATTTATGCGTGGATTTTGTCTTACGATTATCCATTTCTTTCGAAAATATTTTTAACTTTAAAAATCAAATTGGATAATTCCTCTTAAAACTTTGCGAGTTTTTCTCACTCTGGTTCACCAGACTGGCCCAAAGTTTTGTAATGCTCGGGTTAGACTGGGTTGTACAGGTTCAGGTTATTGAATGCTATGAAGAGATGAGCTGGAAGAGTTCAGATGTATGATATTATATAGCTACTGTTCTGCTGTGTGTTGAATATGAGGATAGGTTATTATAACTGTCTAGATGTGTGATTTACTCTAATGATTGTAAGTATTTTTAAAAGCCCTCAGTAAAGGTTTATTCTATATTATATTTTGTTTCGCTGCGATGTGAGACTCTGATTATGTGGTGTTTATTCTTCTTTTCTTTAACTCTAACTTTCTTTCTCTCTTATCTCACCCTCTTATTTCTTTCTATAAACGTTCCAGCATTTTCGGTGTTTAGAAGGTCAGCATGAGGTATAGTAAATATATTTACGTCAATTTTCGAGGCCGAAAATCCTTGGGTCGTTACAAATACCAAATTCCAAGTGTATTTGGTTTATACCACATCTCCTGTTTTGGTAAATTTAATTACCATTCATTCCAATCAAATTAAATATTTATTAAAACTCCACCTAGTTTTAGTCTCAAAAATTCATTATTTAATGATTATTCAACTTTCTCGAAATTAATCCTGCCATTAACTGGGTTAAAGAATCAATGTCATTTAAAATAAAGTTCACGATAAACCCAAAACCATCTTCCATCAAAATGGAATCTTCACGGAAATCATAACAATATATAATCAATATAAATTTCCATATCAAACTAATACTATAAGTGGAATAGCGGCAAGACCTTTTAAATTCCATAAATAGTAACGGACTTCCTTTATAAAACCTCATCTCGATTATCACTTACTCGAATTCTATTCAATTCCAATTTCTTTTATTAAATTGGAAAATTTTACTTTGGAAATTTTCGATTAAATCTTAATTAAGATTTATAAACTGCAAATCATATCTTCACTGTTAATTAGGTTAAATAATGAATGTTATTAAAAACATTGTTCAAGATAAACCCAAAAATCCAATTTCAATTCAACTCCAATTAAATATAAATTAATTGGTAAATTTCTCTAAATCTTATTTAAAAGATTTATTCTTTTCTCAACTGGTTTTAAGAATAGCATTATTAAAGACACCATTCACAAAAAACCCAAAATCCAATTTGATATTAAATATAAGGCTCTGAATAGAAATAATATCGGCTTATATTCAATATCAAATTTTGAAACCAACAAATATCGTATTGGGAATAACAATATATACAACAATATCTGTATAATCATGAAATCCAATAACAAAATATTCATAAGATTATTTCCATTAAAACCCATTCCAATTCATACGTTAGAAAAATTCTGGTTATTTTAAAACCCATTTAGAAATTCAGTTTATTTATTTAAAAATCATTTGGATTATTATTCTAGTTAATAGCTAGTTCATTTAGATAAAAATATCTTTTATCTTTTCAAAACATGGAATTTTTCATCCAAAATCTTTTCAATTAATTTATTATGATTTTATGAAATTTTTCCATATTTTTAATAATTTTATTAAGGCCTTTACAGTCGGTTTCCAATATCGACCACCGAACTGCATCCATAGTGACCTTTTTTTGTAATTGATTTGATCATAATTTAAAATCCAACCATTCAAATTTAAATCTCTTATATTTGTTAGAAAGATCTTTACGATACGAACCCAACGGTTCCAGTCTTAGGAGAATCCGACAGTTGGATCTCCCATAACATCAATTTGAAGCTAATGGTTGAAATTCGTGAATGGTCGCTGAGCGTTCTATTCAAACCATTTAAATATATATGTATATATATATATGTATGTATGTATATATATAATATTTCATCGATTTCTATTTAAAATGCATTTTATAAATTCGTTTCAAAAACGATTCCAACTTCCATTTCGATTTTATACATTGCATATATATGTTAAAAATTATATTTTTAATGATACAATAATTATTCAATAGCATGACAATTTTATTCACTACACATACGTGTTATAAATTATATTTTTAACGAACAAATATTGATTTCATTAGATGACCATTTTATATATCGCATATATAAGCTAAAAGTAATATTTTTAGCGAACAAATATTTATTTCATTACATGACCATTTTATGTATCGCATATATAAGCTAAAAATAATATTTATAGCGAACAAATATTTATTTCAACACATAACCATTTTATATATCTCATATATATGTTATACGAAGCATATATATAATTTATGCAACGCATATATATGATTTATGCAATGCATATATATTTTATACAATTCATATATATTTTATATAACGCATATATATATTTTATACAAAGCATATATATTTTTCACATCGCATATATATTTTTCACATCGCATAAATATATATATATATATATATATTATTCACATCGCATATATGTGTGTGTGTATATATATATATATATTATTCACATCGCATATATATATATATATATATATATATATATTTTATTCCCATCGTATATATATTTTTCACATTGTATGTATATAGTTTTCACATCGCATATATATATTTTTATACAACACATGTATATTTTTCACATCACACACACATATATTTTTTACAATGCATGTATATTTTTCACATCACACATACACACACATATATATATATATATTATACAACGCATATATATTTTATTTTCCATATCAATTGAATTTAGAAATCTCACATTCGGTTCCACTCCTCCTAAATTTGTAAATAGCCCCAAATTTGGTCCAGTCAGTTCTGAAGTGTAGTGCTCGCCAAGATGGCTATAACGGTTTTTGAATCATCCGATTCTGATCACCAGATAAAAAGATATTAATATTTGAAGATTAACACCCATTTAATAAATTAGTTATTTCTAACTAATATTATTAAGGAATTAATTTCCCTGATCCTTCTTCTTCCTGACGCTATCAGGTTCACAAAGAACCTAAACCTCCCAATCATGCAAGCCCCTCCAACTGACCTGGAGATGATCGGAATGTACCGCGTCAATCTCCTACGTGGCGCCTCTCTCTGCCTGGCACCGCCGCCGGTGCGATAGCCCTGCTCATCTTGAAACCTCATGCAAAAATTGCAGCTTTAAGCCCTGATTTTGAACGATTCTCACTACGAAATCTGATCATACCCCTACCATTTTGTAGATCATAATAATCTCCACGATTTTGGTATAGAAGCCATATGCTGATTCGATATTGCTTAGAAGATTTTAAGGACATTGTTTCAGAAATTTGGGGACATTGATGAAAGGAGAACGCGGCGGCACTTTTTATTGACTACGCTGAAGTAGAAATAAGGGTTTGACCTCCCTTTGACCCCTTTTATTTTATATATTTATTATATTTAATTCCAATAATATTTGTTTGTTGATCCGAACTCCAAATCAAACCCAACGACTATCGCCCCTAGCTAAGTACCCCCATTCCGAACGCAATGTGATATGTTTCATAAGCCAATTCGACTGTTTCGATCAGTTTTCATCAAAACTAAAATATAAATCAATATATATTGAATTTCAACGTACATTTTAATTTACCGGGGCAACATACTGACTCTAAAAATTACAGAAAAATAAATCTGGATATGTTTTGACGATACGGTCCTAACAATACTAATTTTGTCAAATTTGGAGACCATTTGAAAATCGGCCATTTTTCCAGTTGATTAATTTAAACTAAATTGACAAAACACATTTAAATTTAGCACACTCACATATTAATTCCAAAAATTATGAAATTTGAAACCTAACAATAATTTGGCACTCTGGATCCAACAAAAGTGGTTTCGTCGAAAACGGATTTCTTTTGCAAAATGGCTATTTTTAAGGGCTATATATTATATTAAAATATATATAAATTCCACAGTGACTATTCTTAATTTTAAACTGGACATAACTTTCAATTTATATTATGAAATCTGGATTCTTTACATTCATTAGAAAGATATAATTAAACAGATTCAAATGTTTCTTGTTTTACTAAATTCTAATTTATATTGAATAATGTATATTCATTCAAAGTTTAAAATTGAACTTTCAAACTACCGCTCGGTTTATAACTCATTTTAATTAAATTTTAAATTCATACAACCAAGAGGAGGGTCATTACAGCAGTGGCAATAAATGAATTAGAGTATTACATTTTTTGATTTTAAATATATATATATAATTTAATATTTAATTATCTAATTGGATTATTTGCGTTTGAACTCCAAATGAGACCCAATGACCGTCTCCCCCAGCTAAATACCCCTATTTCGGACACAATGGAATATGTTTCATAAGACACTTTTGTTGTTTCATTCAATTTTTATCCAAATTAAAATATAAATTGATATATATTGAATTTGAGTGCACATTTTAATTTATCGGGGCTACATACTAACTCCAAAAATTACAGAAAAATTGAATGTAGTTATTTTTTGATAATATGGTCCTAACAAAACTAATTCCCTCAAATTTCGAGACTGTTTGAAAAATGGCCTTTTTACAGTCGATTAAATTCAAACTGGAATTACCGAACACATTTAAATTTACCGCGCTGACATATTAATTCCAAAAATTATGAAATTTGAAACCAAACAATAATTTGATATTCTGGATCCAACAAAAGTGGTTTCATCGAAAATGGAGGTCGTTAGAAAAATGGCTATTTTTAACGGCTATATATTATCTAAAAATATATGAAAACTCTATAGCGACTATTTTAAATTTTAAACTGGACTTAACTTTCAATCTATATTATGAAATCTGAACACATTCATTAGGAGGATATAACTAAACATATTCAAATGTTTCTTGTTTTAACAAAATCCAATTTATTTTGAATCCTATACATTCAATTGAAATTTAAAATCTAATTTTCAATCTACCACAACATTTCGAGTTCGTTTTATAAATAAAATAAATTTATACTTTCTAACTTTGATTTAAATAAATTTTAAATTGTTATTATTTAAAATAAATCATTATAAATATTCAAAATCCATTAAAATAAATAAAATAAATAAAAATTAATTGGTTCCAAAATCTGGGTTGTTACATAAGTGATCTTGTCTGTTTTGAAGTTAAGTATGTTTTCAGTCAAGGTCTGAGAGGTAAAAATAGACATTTTGCAAACGACCTCCACTTTCGACAAAACCACTTTTGTAGGATCTAGAAGGTCAAATTATTTCTAGATTCCAAATTCCATATTTTTTGGAGTTAATATTTGAGCATGGCAAAGGAAAACGTGTTTGGTTAATTTCAGTCAATTTGGATCGACTAAAAAATGGCCATTTCTCAAACGGTCTCCAAATTCGATGAAACTAGTTTTGTTAGGACCTATCGTCCAAACATAGGCAGATTTAATTTTTTTGGTATTTTTGTAATCAGTATGTGGCCCCGGGAAATTGAAATGTACATTCAAATCCATCTTTAAATGTTTTATATTTTAATTCGAAGAATAAATGACTGAAACAGTCGAATAGGCTTATGAAACATATTCTGTTGTGTTCAAAATGGGGGTATTTAGCTAGGGGCAACATTCGTTGGGTTTGAATTGGAGTTCGTATGGATTGGAGGGTATTTTCCGAAATAAAGAAATTAAAAATTAAATATAAATTAACCGGCCAAACATATTGCCCCATTCATTTCGCGTTGACCAGTAAAAACCCGATCCCTCTCTCGTTGAATGCGGGAAGCTGCTCTTACCTTCCCTCCTCCTTAACTCCAAATCTGCTCAGTAAAATCGAACGACCATGTTGGGATTTCGTCAACCCGAATTTTACCTTAATGAACACAAGAACAAACTTATTTAATTAATCCCTGAAAACCCTATTCATAAGATCCACAAAATACGCGAGTGCATTTGTCAACCCGAATGGCATGATCAATCACTCATAGAATCCAGACGGCGTCCGAAATGTCGTTTTAGGTATACTCTCAACCATTACTCGGAGCTAATGAAATCCTATTGCGAAATCCAACTGGGAAAACACTCTTGCTCCTTTTAGTTGATCAAACAAATCATTTATCCGTGGAAGATGATACTTATTCTTCCTAGTCACCTTGTTCAACTCGCGGTAGTCCACACATAAATGGAGGGAACCATCGGCCATGGTAGCAAATACAACTAGTGCTCCCCACTCAGAAACACTTCTTCAAAAGATCGCCTACTTGCACTTTGAGCTCTCGCTGTGTGACATCCCATCTCCATAAAGGTCACTCACAAAGGGAATGCCTTAATTTTGGTGGAGCGTTTATTGTGTATATAACATAAAATAAACATGACAGATAAATATATTGGTACTTGGAAAATAAAAACCACTTTTATTGCAGCGGAGAAATAGTTTGGTTACATCACATTAAAAACCAACTACAAAACCAAGTACACTTATTATCCATCTTGACAAATAAGTTCTGAGTGCATAAAATAAAATACATAACCCCAACATAAAATAGCCATAAATAAGATAGGCTGAACTTTACTTCAGCAATCCAAGCAACTTCCAAAAGAAAGAGATAAAGCTGTCCAAATCAAGCTCCACTAGTACTAGTCCCACCTTGAGCACCTGGGGTGGAAAAGGAAGAAAAGAGGTGGAAACAAAGGGGGTCAGACATAAAGTTTGGCAAGTGCAATACCTTTAACAATACAATCATTAAAGTAACTAGGATAAGGCATAAGCTGGAAAATAAGGAAATGACTGTGAACAAATGGGCATGACGGAGCAAACAAAGGAAATAAGATGAACAAAGATAACGTTAAAAGCGCACCTAATCGCTATAAGATAATTACTACATTACACCACACCAAACACCCTAAGCATTGATCCCGCCTATAAAACTTAATAATGATAATGGTAGTTTGTGTACCCCTAGCAACCTTCATAGGTGCCGTCTGCCCCTGTCTCCACTAGGTGTACCCACTGCCCCAATTCGATCGGCTCCCTAACTCATAGATACCCGTGCTAGCCCCATAGTGGGGTGTATCACTCCCCGAAGTGTCAACCCGATACCACCAAAAATGCATGGCTTATATCTACACGATGCAACAACGTCATACCTACCATCCCGGGGCCACACACGCACATGACCCCGTTGGACTTGCATCGCCACCGCTAACCCGTTTTGACCTCTTACAAACGAACCCAGTACGCATGTCCCGTCCTCGATTTGGGTCGAGCCCACAAAGATACTTAATGGGTTATTGGTTTGAAAAGGGCCCCATGTATGACACAAGCTTTCCACCTATGCTTGGTCCCCTCTAAGGTTTTCCCCACTTAACCCCATTCTTATTTATGTCTTCTTACATGTTTCAATCTTGGTTAAGTGCATCTAATCGTATTTCACATGCCACCTAAGGCACCCTCTTAATTTCACATGCCACCCAAGGCACCCACTTAACCCCCCATGTCCCACCACATGTTTATGTAATGACCCTGTTTTTTTGGTCAATTATTTTTAATATTTAATATTTATTTTAATTGTGGTGTTGATATTATAAATGAATTTTATATTGATTTATCGATTTAATAATCGAAATACGATTTACTACGAATATATATCGTAATACAAAAATTTGAAATAATTTAATTCAAAATTTAAAACTGAGAATGCTTCAAATGATTTATAGAAATTATATTGGAATACAAATTGATGATAATAATTATTTATTATCAAGGAATTAATTGTTTTGAATAAATTTTATATCGGCCTAAATAAATATCTTCTCCATACGATCAAATTAGACTTCAGAGCTTGTTCCAATGTGTTTATAATAGTGGTTAAATCCTGGAAACGTCGGCTGTGTTTCGATTGGAGTTCGTGGTGGGGCTATGAATATTGCGCGTTCAGCAGAATATAGCGGTAGCTGAAACAGAATTAAATAAACACCGTACCAGTTAGTACCTTCCCTTAATAAACTCTGTAGCTATTAAAACCTACCTCAGATAAATCCTACCCAATAAAACACCTACCTTCGTTTCCTTAACGCTGAAGTATTCTCCTTCTATAAAATCGCGATAACCCCTTTGATTCCAATTCCTGTTTCAGTAAAGAAAATTCATTTTTCCCCCTTTCAATGTTAAGAACAAAATTTCCAAATATCTCTTATAGTTTATAAATTGGAATCCTCTATAAAAAATCAAGGTCGATTTCCTTTTAAATCTCTCTAATCGGTTCTGAGAAATCAAATAAAAACAATTAACTTCTACTCGTTTCTTTCCCATTGGATTAAAAGGGGGAAAACCGTTCCCTTCTTCCCGTTACAAAATCAACTAAATCGAAATGAAATTCTAGAATTCTGCTCGAGAGAGAAAAAGAGGGCGCGGCTTGGATTAGAGGTGCGATGAGGTTCGAGGGTTCAACAGTAGGGTCGAGATCGAGTAGGAAGTCAATTTTAGGGCTATTGCGTTCAAGATTTGGGAAGCTGCAGGTGGTGTCGATCACCGTAGGAGCAACGAGATACAGATGAGCACGATGATTTTGGGGACTATTGATTTCCGATAACGAATCAGTAAAGTTGAATGTGAAATTGGCGTTCTCTCTTGCGATGCTGAGTTCGATTTCAAAGAATAGAACATCAATCTTTGGGGAAATTAGGCTCTAAATGGATCGAGTATTGGGCATTGTTCATCGCAAGAGTTGGAAACCGCAAGTGGAAAACGGTGAGTGCCAAGGATGAGGAGTGAGGAATGATAGTGTTGCAGTTTTGATTTTGATTTAGGACTTGTTTGTGGTTTTAGCATGTTAATGGTGGAGTTGTGGTCAATTGGAGTAATAGTGAAAAGGCAATGCGAGATGCTTGAATCTGGGATTTCCATTTTGTGATTTTCTCAGTGATTAAGCGGCAAAAAGGTTTTGATTAAGGTATACGTTTATTTTGCGGAAATTTAAATAACAGAGAATAATTTATTTACTTTCGTGTTAAGTTATTTAAATTAATAACCGTTTAATCGTCGAATAAAAATGAATAATCATAGGGGTAATTTATTCGAGATGACTCAAGCGGGTTCATAGCCGTGGAATGCACATTTCAGGATTTGTTAAGGAATTTCCGAAGCTAGATTTAATTTAAATTGGGATACTCGACAAATTAAAATCCTGGTGAGTAAATCTCACTCGCCTTAGTTAGAATTATTTTTATGTCGTTAAAAATAATTGTGGTTGCTTGTTTGGATTTTTCTGGTTGCTTTAAATATATTAGTTATTTAGGGTTAACTAATATATACATATTGGCTTGATGATTGGTTGGATTCCCGCAGTCTCATTAGCGGATGCCCGCAGTTTCATAGCAGATGATTTCCCTATGCACCCCGCAAATATATATTAGTGGATGACCTTCTATACCGCGATATCCTGCCTCGATGCAGGATGGGTATTATTTTTGTTAACTAACGTCTGTGAATGCAGGAAAACAGGTTGGAGGAATCCAACTGGATTCCTCAAAAACATATATTATCTGTTTGTTTATTTGTTTGCATATATACTGTCATATATGATGTGTTAGAAAACCTGAAATAATTAATTGGTTGTTTGGTGTTTAAATATCACTTGGCCTAAGTGTTAATTTATAAAAATACCCTGAAAGGGGTATTTGAGATTTAAAAAGGGAAATTCTATTTTTCTAAAATAGAATTTGAATTTTTAAATAGATTTGAAATGTTAACTTGTTTTAAAAGAAATAAAACAAGTAGTTCCTTTATAAACGAAGTTTATAAATAGTTCTTTTATAGACGAAGTTTATAAATGAAATAAAAAGAATTATCATTAGATAATTCAGAAATAAAAAAAATACAAGTGTGAAATTGAAAGGGAAATCTATTTTCCAAAAGTAGAAATATCGATTTCAAAAGAAATCGAAAACAAGACTTGGTTAAGAATGAATAAAGAAAATTTAAATTGAATTTGAATATAGAAATTCAAATGGAATTTGAGTATAGAAATTGAATATAGAAATTCAAATGGAGTTTGAATATAGAATTCAAATGGAATTCAAATATAGAATTTGAATATAGAAAATATAAAGGAAATTCAAATATAGAATTTGAATATCGAAAGTGAAATGGAATTTGAATAAAGAAATTTTAAATGTGGAATTTGAAAATAGAATTTCAAAATAGAATTTGAAATGGGAATTTGAAAATATAATTTCAAACAGAATTTGAAATGGGAATTTGAATATAGAATTCAAATAGAAGTGAATGGAATTTGAATATAAAATTCAAATTGAATTGAAAGGGAATATGAATATGGGAAATTCAAAATAGAATTGAAATGGAATTTGAATATAGAAGATCGAAGTATAAATAAATTTATTTCCGAGTTAGGAAAAATCGACAATTTTTAAATAATCGAAAATATTAAGTTGAATTTGGAAAATTGGTTTAATATATATTAAAAATATATCGGAATGGAGTTGAAGTTGTTATAAATGAAGTTAAACATGTATATTTATAAATATAATTAAAACGAACTCGCCGCAGCGTTGTAGTTCGTAAATTGGCGTTTCGAACTTCAATTGAATATATAGAACTCAATTGAAGTCGGAATTCTTTGAAACAAGAAATGTCAGGACCATTTCGATAATAATCTTCTAATGGAGGAGAAAAATCTGGATTTCGTCATATAGATTTTGAGTTATATCAAAATCAAATTTTTAGAAAAGCAGCGCCATAACCATTTAAAAACCATAACGGTTTATTTAATTTTATAAAAGGATTTCAAGCGAATAAAATCTAAATTTCTGTTTAGAAAATTTCAGATTTGAGTTGTAGATTATATATGAACTCAGGTGGAGTAATGAACTGATTTTTGAAACAGAAATCAGATTTTTGATTTTTGAATAGAATTAACTAATTTGAATAGTAATTAGCTAATGAGATTTTGAATCGATATTGTGATTTGAATAAGTGAATTCGATTTGAAAATTTATATTCGAAATCGAAAAGAAAACTAGTATTGAAATTGAAAATTTCAATTTGGTTATGAGCAAGTTAAATTTTTGTTTGAACATGTTATGTTCAAACAAAGAAGTGAAATAGGCAAAATAGCTAATTAAACAATAAATGCGCGAACTGAATTCAAACGATTGGATTGAGTGGAATTGAATTGAAAACAGGTGAGCATGTATAGACAGGTATGGGATAAAGTATATGAAGATTTTAATTTATGTGCCCGACAAGAAGGTACATGTTTAAATTCATGTATGAGATTTTATGCGCCGTATCAGCAAGCCGCTTGGCTTTTTTTTTCTTTTTCTTTTGGATTGGTGAGGGCCATGAGAGGATATTTGAAATATCCCGATGCTCCCAGTACAAGGGAGGTTATGGCGAAATTTTCCGAAAATTTAAGGAGTTAGAAATTTTTTTAAGGTAATTTGATAGTTAGAAATCAATGTATCGATATATATAGAATTCGATAAGGAAACGAAATAAAAAAAATATAG
Source organism: Allium sativum (assembly GCA_030737875.1). NCBI lineage: Eukaryota > Viridiplantae > Streptophyta > Magnoliopsida > Asparagales > Amaryllidaceae > Allium > Allium sativum. The sequence continues at coordinate 1,002,743,062 of CM060912.1, forward strand.
AATATTGTAAATAAAAACGGAAATCTATAAATTAGAAATAGAAAGCGAACCATATACATGTTTTAAAAAAATGAATAATTCGGTTTTATGGTGTATTTACTCGAGGTTAGTGGTTTTGCCGTTTTGAAGTTGTGGATGTTTTCAATCAAGGTCTGAGAGGTAATTTTACCCCAACTTGATTGATTTCATTTTTAATTGATAAATAGCGAGATCCTATCCTGAAGAGAAGTGTTTGAATAATATTTAGTTGAATAAAATATTTTAGGTTGTTGTAACGATGTTTTGTACAGCATTCGTTTTAACCCAAGTGATGGAAATTTTGGAAATATAACCGTAAATATTTCCTGAGTATAATTAAAGTAGTCGGGAAAGAGATAAGTGATTGAAATTGTTTCAATTTCAAATAGAATATATTTTCTAAGTGTAGAAAATAAAAGAAGGCGAGATATAGAAATGCTTTCCAAAGAATGTAAGAGATCGAGATGATAATTGAAAATATATGTTTAACAAATATTGATAAGGAAATGGAAAGGGTGATTTAATTAATGAATGGTAATCAAGGGGCCCAGTGATTGTTTGATTGTTTTTAATGGGTGCTTGTTTTTCCTCGATAGTTAAATAATCGATTATCGAAGTGTTTGCCAATATCGTTGTCAATATGGAGAGACCGGTTGGATTATTATTCGAGAACCACTCTGTATTGGCAGTAGCATTGCGGATCAGATTATATGAAGATAATCGAAGACGGAGTAAAATGCAAGGGCTTTTTCTATTAATAGAAATTTTTCCTTCGGTTTTGTTTAATCCCAGAACGAATGTAAATGGACAAATGTCTGGCAAAGTATTTCCAATGATCGAATATGTTGGTCTGTATAAATATATATGGTTCCAACGGATTTATTCCCTTAGCATAACATCCAGAATATTTATGCAAATCAATTAATGATTAACGGATCTGACAATGTGGCATTCAAAGTGATTGTGCTATAAATGAATGGCAAGTAAGCGTGGCCTCAGGCCTCAACAACCGGGGAATGACAAAAATCGGGCAGGCAGCATGGCTATGTGGGTCGCTCCCATTAGGATGTATAATCACCTACCTAGAGATTCATTTAATTTCTTATTCTATTTGATGATGTCCCATTCGGGAAATTGTTGCTGATCCCAACCGTTGGTGATATATATTCGATACACTCATGTGAAATGAGTGGTCGGTCATGTGTGGGCCGGGTTACGAGATGTTCTTGTTGAACCCAGTGTATTCCTCTCTAGAGATACACTCGCGGAATGTGGTTCCATACCTTGTCATGTTGGAAATCCAATCTCCAATAAGCACCATGCGGTTTTTGATTTTATATTATGTAAGTGGAGCGTGAGATGCAAGTGTTCCGCTAGATTCCATTATTTGATGTAGACATTATTATAATATCACCGGATTTTCATATCAAAGTGTTTTGGGTTATAATAAGGTAAAAACCGTCCATGTTTATGTGTGTGCTGATCTTACTATTATCTTTCCTTTTGAAAGGATTTTGAAAGTTAAACAAATGGTTGGAGTTTACTCACACCAATCCCATGACTGACCCAGAGTTTATTTTGTTTTTGATTTCCCTAAACTCTTGGGTGCCCAAATTTGTACGGGCAGTCAAGTAGTTGGGATTTTTCAGATTCACTTGGAAGAGCTGGAAGCAGGAGGCTTCACCAGTTAGCTATAGACTATCATATATTCCGCTGTGAACCATGTTTGTGTCTAGAAACAGGTGTTTATAACTATTCCAGGAATAACTGTTGTTCTCTTATGATGGTATGTATATAAAGTTACTGATTTTTATTTCAAAAGTTATGTTATATAATATATTTTATTCATTCCGCTTGAGTTTGTGATCTTCGTTTTCTTCTATTCTTATATTTCTTTCTTTCTATTTCTCATCCTCTAACTTCTTTCTAATAATGATTCGTATTTCTGTGCAATCTGGGTTGGATGTGTGGTGTTATTAGTCAACTCAGATAGTACGGATTTGCGGGCTATTACAGTTTATCTGGTAAAGTGTTTCTTAATTCATTAACAACGTAATCTTGTAAAGACCTCCCACATTAGACTGACATTTGTGGCTGCGGATTTACCGGGAAGGTCCGGGCAATCTTACACCAAAAATGAGCCTAACCTCGTGTCTTTAAAATTATTACGCATTTAATTCTTGCCTTTGACCTCTCACATTAGACTGGCATCTGTGGCTGCTGGATTTGCCGGGCAGGTCCGAGTAGTCTTACACAACAAAAGAGTCTAACCTCGTGTCTTAGGCGGTTTATTATTACACATCTTTATTTAAACCCAAAGTGGATTAATATCCCTATCCAAATTTGTAAATAAATTCAAAATATACTTATGTCCATATTTGTCACCTAAATTATGTCAATTTATTTCAGGTATATAAATTATACCAATTATCGCCTCAAATTAATTGTATGCCTTTTAAGGTCATTACATGTCAATTCTTAATATGTGTATATTCTATATTACCCCCGTCGTCCCCACGTTGTTCGTTCTCTTATCATGACATATATATATATATATATGTATGTATATATGTATTAGACTAGCAATTAGTCTAATGACATAAATGGGAAGAAACATCGCAAATTTGTATAACACACAAAATGGATCTAACATACGAATAAGGATTACAACATATCTTGCATAAACTTTGTATTGTCATGAATCTAAACATAGACCTTAAGGTGTGAACTTGCAGGTATAAACATAGTTTTCACCCAAACTTGTATAGGCCATAGTCACAAACTTGCATAAAACTATGTATGTCATAGATCTAAATCTAAAGGTGTAAACTTGCATATATGTGAATCCAATTTCTTCCTAAACTTGCATATAGTCACTTTATTTGGTTCACATGTAAACTTGTGTACAATTCACATAGAAACTAGCATATAATCTACACCCAAACTTGCATATAAAATGATGTCAAACATGAATCAAGTTGAACATAGGTGATTGGGCATATACAAAGGAATCCACAACAAAAACTATCATTATGAACAACTAGCATATATTCACAAAATATCACATTTTCCCAATGTTTCACAAACATAGCCATATAACCCAAATTATAACTCAACCCAATTAACTTGTTAATTATCTTATTAAAGAAATTGAACTCACAACTCAAAGAAGGTCTTGAGTTCTGGGATCTATGTTCTGAAATTGATTTAGCTCGCCTTTGAAGTAGACAAATTTGTTGTTGTAGTTGTTATAGACTTGAGTTGTATTGAGTTGATTAGCTTCACTTTGCTCCAAGTTGGTGGCGGCTACTCTAGGTTGCAGGGTGATAGCATGACCGCCGTGGTTCTAATTTTGATTAGGTTTTAGGGTCTGAATCTACATGTGTTTATATAGAATTTCACTTCAATTAGAGCCGTCGGATGAACCTAGAATTAGCCACAACCATTCAGACCAGATCAGAACTATCCAGAAACCCTAGTGACTCAGCAACAAGTCATAAGTCGTCAAAATTCAGATCTGGCTGGGGGGAGGGGGCTCAGGTCGACCCCTAGGTCGATCCCCAGGTCGACCTGTAGGGGGGAGGTCGACACTAAGGTCGACCCCCTGGTCGACCTAGGTCCTGGGCTGGAATTTTCCCACCTAACCCGCTTCTGACTTCTGTTTTGAATCTGGTTTTGAACTATTTGAATCTATTTGAATTACTTGAAACTTCAGACAACCATAACTTCTTCATACGAAGTCCAATTTACAGACTCTATCTCAACCAGAATTTCGAGACGAACACAATGGCATAACCCCTTTCCCTTGATTCTCACATTAAAAATAATTATTGTTTAATTCGTTATTATAACATTAACAGAAAATACGAGGTGTTACATTCTCCCCTCCTTAAAGGATTTCGACCCCGAAATCTTGAAGTTATGAAGAATACATATCTTATCATCCAATCGTCCATCTACTCAGCCATCAAACACAGGCATCCATTATCCTTAAAAGACTTCTAATGCTTTCATGTTTATATGCACAGTTTGTGTATATGTCCGTATCTAATGCAAAATCAGGCGGTCTACTAATTCAGTTGACCTCCTTAATGCAAATTATGATAGTGCCACGCGTCCATTATGTATGCAAAAGATCCCAAATGATACATATTATTTCTACATGCGTGTGCAATCATTCATTCAAATGCAGCATCCATATGATAACGCAACCATTATACAACCATTAACCTAAATAAGCACACATTTATATGTAGTATGAAAGTGATTGAGTCGATCTAGTGCCTAATGTATGTGTATATATGCATCCACGAGCAACCACTAGCAAACACTTGCATCCACTAGCATCCATCAATCATAACATGTTTCAAATGCATGTTTACATCCATTGGTCTCTACCTAAGGATAAACAATATGATCGAGGAGATACACTAAAAAGGTAGATACAAGCTTGAATAAACTTAAGGAAAAAGAGATCAAAGATGTGCCCTCAAAAAGAAAAGGGTAGGCTGCACGTATTTTGGCCTTTGTCTCCCAAGTCACGTCTTCCTCGACGTCGCTCCATTGAAATTTGACAAGCTTAACTTCACGGTTGCGTAGCTTTTTGACTTCCATCCCCAAGATACGAGTTGGAACTCTCCTCAAAGTCGCTTCTCGTTCCACTTCGACTTCCTTAGTATGCTTGGCTCCACAACTTCTGCCGACTCATGTAAGCACTTTCGTAGCTGAGAGACATGAAAAACATTATGAATTCCAGCTAGTCTTTCAGGTAGCTCTACTCTGCTGGCCATCGTCCGAATCCTTTCGATGATAGAAAATGGTCCTACAAATCGTGGTGCCAACTTTCCTATGGATCCAAAGCGGATGACATTCCTCAAATGAGATACTTTAAGGAACACCTTATCCCCAACCTCAAACTCAAGGTCGGTCCTTCTCTTGTCTACGTAGGATTTTGTCTATCTTGGGCAGTCTTCATTCTCCTTCAGATCAAGTCCACGTTCTCTGAAGTCTCTCTAATCATGTCCGGCCCAAGTATAAGTTTATCTATGGACTCCCACCAACAAGTTGGTGATCGACATGGCCTTCCATATAAAGCTTCGAAGGGTACCATGCCTATAGTAGCTTGGTAGCTATGGTTATAAGCGAATTCCACTAAAGGGAGATGATCCTCCCAAGATCCTCCAAAGTCAAGAATGCGTAGTCTCAAAAGATCTTCCAATACTCTGTTCACCCTTTCCGTCTGACCATCGGTTTGAGGGTGATAGGCTATGCTTAAACATAGTTGTGTGCCTACATCGTCTTGCAAACTCACCAGAACTCGCTTGTAAGGATAGGATCTCGATCACTCACTATGCTGGAGGGTATCCCATGTTGTCAGAGCCCTCTTCAACCATTGGAAAGTGACTTCGCAATCCGAATCCTAAGTGAAAGTCAGGTTCTTCTTCGTTAACCTTGTAAGTGGAGTTGAGATTTTCACAAAGTCTTTAATGAACTTGCGATAAAAGCCTGCTAGTCCAAGAAAACTTCGGACTTCGGTTGCATTCTTTGGAACCTTCCAATCCTGGACCACAACTACTTTTGCGGGGTCCACAGCTAAACCTTCTTTGGACGCCACATGCCCAAGAAATCTTACTTCTTTTCTCCAGAAGTGGCATTTGGAGAATTTTGCTTCTAACTGATGTGCACATAGAGTATCCATGACTTCCCTTAAATGCAAAGCATGTTTTTCCTCATTCTTCGAGAAAATCAGAATATCATCTACGAAGAATACCACAAATTTATTGAGAAATTCCCGGAACACTCTATTCATCAAATCCACGAAATAAGAAGGTGCGTTTGTCAAGCCAAAAGGTATGACGAGCCATTCGAAGAAACCGTCTGGGGTTCTGAATGCGGTCTTATCAATGCTATCTTCAACCACTCTTAGCTGATGAAATCCGGTAGCCAGATCTAATTGGGAGAAAACTGTTGCACCTACAAGTTGATCGAACAAATCGTCTATTCTTGGCAGTGGGTGCCTATTCTTCTTGGTCAGCTTGTTTAGCTCCTTATAATCAACGCATAGGCGAAGTGAACAGTCCGCTTTGGTTGCGAACACCATTGGAGTACCCCATTCAAAAATACTCCGCCTTATAAACCCTTTTTCTAATAGCTCCTTAACTTGCTTGCTAAGCTCCTTTCTCTCCCTTGGAGCCATGTGTCTAACGGGTAAAGCAACGGATTTTGCGTTATCAACTAGGTATATGAGGAAGTCTATCTCCCGCTTCGGAGGCAAGCCCACTACTTCCTCAAAGACATCCGAGTATTCACGGACCACTCTAACAGACTGCAAATTTTCAACAGACGCGTCAAGCGATTCTAGATAACTTAGCATAACAGAATTCATGGGATTACAAGAGATTTCGATAGTGTTGCCCAAGCGAGTCATAAGCCTAACCTATCTCTTTTTACAATCTAGGACGACTCCATTATTGGATAACCAATCCATGCCCAGAATTAACCCATAGCCCATGAAGCCCAAAACATAAGCATCACATCTAAACCCAACGCTAAGTATAGAAATTTCCAAATCCAAACAAATCATCGACAAGTAGGCTGAGCCCCTAATTGGATTTGAAACAACTAAGAGATCCTCTACTATACTGGTGTTTAGGTGTAGTGACTCAACTAAAGCAGTAGATATAAAAGAGTGTGATGCACCAGAACCAAAGAGTGTGCGAACAGGATGATCAAAAAGATAAACTAAACTTTCAACGGAAATCGTTCTACCTCGTTATTGCAGCGGTGGGGCCATGAGAGTCTGGACCTGCCCCTTGCCTGCCCTGGTGCCACGAGAGCATGAATCTTCCCTCTAGAGGTAGGCCCTGCCCTTTCTTTGGGCAGTCCTTAATCAGGTGTCTTGCCTTGCCACAGTGGAAACAACTAGTCTTCTTCTTCTTCCTACAGTCTTTGCTCAGATGGCTTGGTGTCCCACAGTTAAAGCATCTTTTCTTTCCCTTGCCATTGTTGTCTTTTCCAGCCTTCTTGTTCTGATTTTGCTGTTGTGGTTTCTTTTGATCCTCTTTATTCTCAGGTGCCTTATTAGCATTGGCGCCTTTCTCCTCTTCATGCATAAGCGCTATGTCAACCAGTCTCTTAAAGGTGGACCCATAGGGATGTGGGTCATAGCTAACACATGTAGCGGCTCGTTCAAACCCTTAACAAATCTCAAGGCCTTCTTTTCAGGTGTATTTACCCAGTCCAAGCCAAATATCGCCAACTGATTGAACTTGTTGACATACTCTTTCACTAATATATTTCCCTGCCTCAATGCCAAAAACCTTTCCATGTATAGATTCTCTTCGGCCCATGAGAGAAACTTTGCCTCAAACCTCTGCTTGAAATGCGGCCATGTATCAACTGGACACTCTCCATTAGTGACCTCCCACCAAAACGAGGCCTCAACCTTTATTAAACCAGGCAGCTAATTGGAACTTTTTTCCATCTTCTACCTCAAATATTCCAAACAATTCTTCCACCTCCTTCAGCCAATTTCGAGCTTCAACAAACGTCTCCAAACCGTGAAAAGGTTTTCCACCCATTGCCCGAAAGTCCTTGCATATCTTTGCGAAAGTATCAACATGGGGAGGAGGAGGAGGAGCATTTGCTGGGCCTGCGACATTGGCCCTAGCTTCCAGATACCTTCTAAACCATCCTGGTATCGGTATCCCCTAGGGTATCTCGGGAATTCTAGGCATGCTGAAATGAAGAAATTCAAACGGAGAATTCGAAAGAAAGATATATGGCTCTTGGGTGTTATGTTTTTAAAATAAACTTCTCTAAAAAAATACTTTCCTTAAAACATAATTTTGAAAGTATTTCTTTATAAAATGCTTTTTGAAAAATAATTTTTCAAAATTCATATCTGCTCTAGTAACCTTCAGCTCTGATATCACGTGTGACACCCCATCTCCATTAATGTCACTCACAAAGGGAATGCCTTAATTTTGTTTGAGCGTTTATTGTGTATAGAATAGAAAAGTAAACAAGATAGATAAATATATTGGTACTTGGAAAATGAAAACCACATTTATTGCAGCGGAGAAATAGTTTGGTTACATCACATCAAAAACCAACTACAAAACCAAATGCACTTATTATACATCTTGACAAATAAGTTCTGAGTACATAAAATAAAAGACATAACCCTAACATAAAATAGCCATAAATAAGATAGGCTGAACTTTACTTCAGCAATCCAAGCAACTTCCAAAAGAAAGAGATAAATCAGTCCAAATCAAGTTCCACTAGTACTAGTCCCACCCTGAGCACCAGGGGGATAGGGAAAGGAAGAAAAGAGGTGGAAACAAAGGGGGTCAAACATAAATTCTGGCGAGTGCAATAACTTTAACAATACAGTCATTAAAGTAACTAGGATAAGGCATAAGCTGAAAAATAAGGAAATGACTATAAACAAATGGGCATGACAGAGCAAACAAAGGAAATAAGATGAACAAAGATGACGTTAAAGGCACACCAAATCACTATAAGATAATTACAACATTACACCACACCAAACACCCTAAAAGTTGATCCCGCCTATAAAACTTAATAATGATAATGGTAGTTTCGTGTACCCCTAGCTGCCTTCTTAGGCGTCGTCTTCCCCTATCTCCACTAAGTGTACCCACTACCGCTATTCGATCGGCTCCCTAACTCGTAAATACCCGTGCTGTCCCCAAAGTGGGGTGTATCACTCCCCAAAGTGGCAACCCGATACCACCAAAAATGCACGGCTTATATCTACACGATGCAACAACGTCTTACCTACCAGCCCGGGGCCACACACGCACATGACCCAGTTGGACTTGTGTTGCCACCGCTAACCTGTTTTGACCTCTTACAATCAAACCCAGTACGCGTGTCCCGTCCTCGACTAGGGTCGAGACCACAAAGATACTTAATGGGTTACTGGTTTGAAAAGGGCCCTTATGTATGACACAAGCTTTCCACCTATGCTCGGTCCCCTCTAAGGTTTTCCCCACTTAACCCTATTCTTATTCATGTCTTCTTACATGTTTCAATCTTGGTTAAGTGCATCTAATCATATTTCACATGCCACCCAAGGCACGCTCTTCATTTCACATGCCACCCAAGGCACCCACTTAACCCCCCATGTCCCACCACATGTTTATCTAGTAAAGTGTTTCTTAATTCATTAACAACGTAACCTTGTAAAGACCTCCCACATTAGACTGGCATTTGTGGCTGCTGATTTGTTGGGCGGGTCCGGGCAGTCTTACACCACAAACGAGCCTAACCTCGTGTATTTACAACTGTTATGCATTTAATTCATGTCTTTGACCTCTCACATTAGACTGGAATTTGTGGATGCTGGATTTGCCGGGCGGGTCCGGGCAGTCTTACACCACAAAAGAGTCTAACCTCCTGTCTTAGGCGGTTTATTATTACACATCTTTATTTGACCCCAAAGTGGATTAATATCCCTATCCAAATTTGTAAATAAATTCCAAATATACTTATGTCCATAATTATCACCTAAATTATGTCCATTTATTTTTGGTATTTAAATTATACCAATTATTGCCTCAGATTAATTGCATTCCTTTTAAGGACATTACATGTCAATTCTCAATATGTGTATATTTAATATTACCCCCATCGTCCCCACGTTGTTCGTTTTCTTATCAAGACATATATATATATATTAGACTAGCAATTAGTCTAATGACATAAAAGGGAAGAAACAACGCAAATTTGCATAACACAAAAAATGGATCTAACTTACGAATAAAGATTACAACATATATTGCATAAACTTTGTATTGTCATGAATCTAAACATATACGTGAACTTGTAGGTATGAACATAGTTTTCACCCAAACTTTTACAGGCCATAGTCACAAACTTGTGTAAAACTATGTATGTCATAGATCTAAATCTAAAGGTGTAAACTTGCATTTATGTGAATCCAATTTCTACCTAAACTTGCATATAGTCACATTATTTGGTTTACATGCAAACTTGTGTACAATTCACGTAGAAACTAGCATATAATCTACACCCAAACTTGCATATAAAATGATGTCAAACATGAATCAAGTTGAACATAAGTGATTGGGCATATACAAAGGAATCCACAACAAAAACTGTCATTATGAACAACTAGCATATATTCATAAAATATCACATTTTCCCAATGTTTCACAAACATGGCCATATAACCCAAATTATAAGTCAACCAAATTAACTTGTTAATTATCTTATTAAAGAAATTGAACTCACAACTCAAAGAAGGTCTTGAGTTCTGGTATCTGTGTTCTGAAATTGATTTAGCTCGCCTTTGAAGTAGACAAATTTGTTGTTGTTGTTGTTGTAGACTTGAGTTGAATTGAGTTGATTAGCTTTACTTTGCTCCTAGTTAGTGGCGGCTACTCTAGGTTGCAGGGTGATAGCATGGCGACCATGGTTCTAATTTTTATTAGGTTTTAGGGTTTGAGTCTACATGTGTTTATATAGAATTTCATTCAATTAGAGTCATCGGATGAACCTAGAGTTAACCATAACCATTTAGACCAGATCAGAACTATCCAGAAACCCTAGTGACTCAGCAACAAGTCGTAAGTCGTCAAAATTCAGATTTTCCCAGGGAGGGGGGGCTGGTCGACCCCCAGGTCGACCCCTATGTCGACCCCCAGGTCGACCTGTTGGGGGTAGGTCGACACTAGGGTCGACCCCCTTGTCGTCCTATGTCCTCGGCGGGAAATTTCCCGTCCAGCCCGCTTCTGACTTCTGTTTTGAATTTTGAATCCAATTTCAATCTGTTTGAATTTATTTGAATTTCTGGAAACTTCCAACAGCCATAATTTCTTCATATGAAGTACAATTTACGCAAACTCGGACTCTATCTCAACCAGAATTCCGAGACGAACACAATGGCGTAACCCGTTTCCCTTGATTCTCACAATAAAATTAATTATTGTTTAATTTGTTATTATAACATTAATAGAAATACGGGTTGTTACGCGCTGCTTCCTTGGATCCATACGACGAAGAGGCATCACTATAGGTCTGACATCTTCCACTAAATCAATTTGAAACTTGAGCTCTCGGTGCGGTGGAAATCTGGTCACTTCCTCAAAGATGTCTGGATACTCGCCAGCAATAGGTATATCTGATAACTCATCATTCGGGATGTCAAGGGAATTTAGAAAACTAGTCATTGCCCCATCATTAGGTAGACAACCCAATACTGCCCTCCGCCCATCATCCGCCCTAATGGTCATCGAAGATCCCTCATAGTGTACCACCACCCCATACCTTTGGAGCCAATCGACTCCCAAAATAATTACAAACCCAATGAAGCCCAAAACAAAGCAACCACAAGCAAATATACATCCATGAATCAATAAGACTAAATTATGACAAATCATATAAAGGCTAGTAGAATGACCGATAGGATTCATCACAACTAATGGTTTATTGACTATCTCGGGTTCCAATCCCAACCTATTTACCAGGTCACAAGATACGAAGGAATGGGAATCCCCGGTATCAAACAATACTCGAATAGGAACATCATAAATAGAAAGCATACCTTAAATAACGACGCTCATTCCCTTCTCCGCCGCAGTTGTGGCATTCGACGAAGAAGGAACAACTTTGATAGCATATACTTTCACGATCCGCTTCCCCTTAAGGGGTGGCAGACATTCATTCTTGAAATGTCCCACTTGGTCACAGTTGAAGCAATTCTTCTCCTCTGTCTTCGCTTAACAATCTCTGATATAGTGGCCTTTCTTGCCGTAGCCAAAGCACTCGATCTTTCTTATTCTCCTTCTTTTTCTGACCATCCTTGGTTTGGTTTTGTTTCCTCTTGTTTTGGGAATTCTTCTTGCCTTCACCGCTTGCCTACGGTTTTAGCTACTCTACAAATGCAATAGCAAACTCAGTCTTCGACTAAGGGTAAAGGCTCTCTGATATCAATGCCTTTCCCACAATAGATTCGAAGGTCTCATCGATATGATTTATAAGTCTTTCCCCCAAGTACTCATCTAGGCAGTTATGAACTTCTCGTTCTTCTTCTCGTCAGTATCGATAAGAGATAATCCATATTTCAATAAGGTATCAAATTCAGTAATATATTCCGATACGACCCTACCATTATGCTCAAGCTCCAAAAACTACGTGAACAATTCTGATTTCTGAGCAGCTAGAATAAACTTGTCACTGAAGCGAGTCTTAAACTGATTCCAAGTAATTTGATCCTCTAGAGTAGCCTCTTTAATAGTATTCCACCAATTCATTGCCCGTCCTTGAAGATGACTGATGCTAGCTTTCTATTCATTGCATTATCCATCCCCAAATCCTCGAAGATGTGCACACAACTATCAAGCCAATCCTGAACCTCCGTAGCCGATTCCGTTCCATGGAACTGCTTCCCACCAAGACAAATATAATCCTTGCTGAGCTTGGCGAAATCGGCTCTAGGTGCCTGCACTGCTGCACCACCACCATTAGTAGCATTAGGAACTGCTCCTTAAGCATCCCTAATATAACGACCCTGTTTTTGGCTAGTTCTATAATACTGTTTCTTCGAATTTATTTAATAAACTTATTTAAAACAAAGTATGTATATGTGTAAAATAAGTAAGATTTTGTCATTTATTCTATATTTTAATCTTTGGAAAAATATAGATAATACTAGATTGAAAATATTATATAGAAATATAAATTAGCAATTATTTAAATTGATTGTGCATATATATATTAACTCATTTCAGATATAGTTGTATGTAACGACCCGGAAAATCTGAACCAATTTAAAATTTTTAAATTGGCTAAAATAGTGGATTTTAAATATTTAAAATAAATATTTTAAATAAAAGCAATGAAAAGTGAGTTCGAATCAACGTTTGAAAAAGAATATAATTAATTCTAATTATAAACAAGGCCTGAAATGGCGCGGTAGTTTCAAATTCTGAATTCAAACTTTGACTGACTGTACCGGGTGCAAAACAAAACGGATTTGAGTGAAACCAAAAATATTTAAATCGGTTAGTGAATACCTTTCTAACGAATCTGAAAAATCAAAGTTTCATAGCGTGAAGCAAAAGTTATGGCCAAATGAATTTTCAGAAAGGTCGCTATGGAATTTATATAGCCCGTGAAATTGGCCATTTTTTAAACGACCTCGGAATTCGACGAAACAACTTTTGTTGGATCCGGGATGTGAAGTTATTGCTAGATTTCAAATTTCATAATTTTTTAATCTAGTATGTGAGCGTAGCAAAGGAAAACGTGTTTTAGTCAATTATAGTTAAATTGGATCGACCAGTAATGGGCCTTTTTGCAAACGGTCTCAGAATTCGACGAAACTAGTTTTGTTGGGACCGTATCGTCAAAACATAGCCAGATTTATTTTTCTGGAATTTTTCGAATCAGTTTGTGGCCCTGACAAATTGAAATGTACGTTCAAATCGAATATTGAATGTTATATATTTTAAATTGAATGAAAACTGACTGAAACAGTCGAATGGGCCTACGAAACATATCCCATTGTGTTCGGAATGGGGGTAAAACGCTAGGGACGACAGTCGTTGGGTTTGGATTGGAGGTCGTGTCAGAAAACCTATTTTAAAAGCTCATGGCCAATCAGAATTTTATAAAAAAAAAGAAATTTCTCTCTCTTCCCCCCCCCCCCCCCGATATACGACGGAGACCTCCTCAGATCTTCCCGATCATTTTTCCGCCGCCTCGCTCCACGATAGGCCGCGCCACCACCCGAAAACGAAGCGCCTCTCATCCCTCTTCAAATCAAGACCAACCCCAACCTCCCTCGTCGCCTGTATCGATAGCAGCACCGCCGGGAAGTTCAGAATTTCCCAGCGCCGTCGCGAATTCCTCCTGCCATCGAACTGGATGCGGGGCCTGTCAATCTGAGCGCCTCTCCTCCCTCTTCCTTGTTGCATAGGCCGATCGACTTCAAGTGCAACGGATCGGAAGAAAATTCAAAACCTAGTTTTGAATCAAAAGGAAGGTATACGGCTGTTAATTATTTAACTGATTTCAACATTTTAAAACCGTTGCAAACTTGTAAAAATCATATCTTTTTCGTTTCTTGACGAAATTCAGTGAAACAAGAGACAGTGGACTCGTGCGGACGTCTTCTACATTCTTGAAGAGACAGCATATTTTTCTAAGCCTTTTGCTATTTTTGGTGGGGTAGTACCCAACGTGAGATTTCTAATTTAAAAACGATATGGAAAACGACGATGTATAAATTATATAGTCGATGTATGAGTAATATAAGCGTTGTACACCTCTTTTATAAGCGTTGTATAAGTTGTACGTTCGATATATAAGTTGTATATGCGTTGTAAAAATTATATATATGTTGAAATAGAAGTGAAATGCTATATATATATATATATATATATATATATATATATATATATATATACGCCCCTCGTCCACAAACCATGGACGATATTTATTGGTTGTGGTTGGTGTGAAAATAGGTTGATTACGAATGGTTGATTGGAATTGTTTGTGGTCGAAATTGATTGATTATGGTTGAAAAATACCTGTTTATGGTTGGTTGAAACCACATAGGATTAGTTTGTGGAAATGAAAAAAATATACATGCCGCCTGCATGCGAACTAGATGCATGATTCCCTATTGTCAAAAGCTGTGAGGCTTTAAGGTAGAGCGAGGAGCCGTACTAGGGACGGTCCCGGTTTTAACTACCCTGCCGTTATGCTGCCGAAATTTTGAATAATATTCATGTGTTAGAATTATTTTCCTGTGTTGAAATTATATTCGTCTGTTGAATAGAAAACATTCATGTTTTGAATCGAAATTCATTTGTTGAATTGAAATTCATGTGTTGAGTGGTATTCGTGTTTTAAATAAATTGTTTTAACAATAAAAATCACATTTGTACTCTATATATACAAACTATAGAAAACCTTCATGTGTTGAATTGAAATTCATTTGTTGAATAGAATTCATGTGTTGAATGGTATTCGTGTTTTTAAATATAAAAATCACCTTTTTATCTATATATATAAACTATAGAAAATTCATGTGTTGAATTGAAATTCATTCGTTGAATAGAATTCATGCGTTGAATGGTATTGGTGTTTTAAATATAAAAATCACCTTTTTATCTATATATATAAACTATAGAAATCCTTCATGTGTTGAATTGATATTCATTTGTTGAATTGAAATTCATGTGTTGAATGGTAGTCATATTTCGAAAGAAATTGTTTTATAATAAAAATCCCATTTTTAATATCGATATGAAATATATAAAATAATCTTGTTTTGAAATAAATTGTTTTATAATAAAAATCATATTTTTATCACCTATATTAACTATATAAAATAGTCGAGTTTTGAAATAAATTGTTTTACATTAAAAATCACATTTTTATTATATACATGAATTGTTAAAAATAGTGAAGTGTTGAAATAGAAGACAGTTAGGTAAAAATATCATTTTTATCAAATGTATGAAAATCATACAGTTTTGAAATCGAAGAATCGATGTATTTATATATAAAAAAAGAATTGAAATATATCGAATAACGAAGCTATAGTTCGTATTTTGAAACCGTGATTTCAAACGATTAGTGCGGGAGATCCGACCATCGGATTTTCCCGAAACCGCAACCGTTGGGTTCGCTTTGGAAATATCTTTCCAACGGCACCAACTTTGTAAAAATCCAACAGTTGGATTGTCTGGAATGTTTAATTCCAATTTGAAGAAAAACAGCACCAGAATCGATTATATTAAATCGAATAACGACGCTGTAGTTCGTATTTTGAAATCGAAACTTCAAACGATTATACCGGGAGATCCGACCGTCGGATTTTCCCGAAACTGGAACCGTTGGATTCGTTTTGAAAAGATCTTTCTAATGATGTAAATTTTGTGAAGATCCAACAGTTAGATTTTCAGATATGTGTAAATCAAATCTGAAGAAAAACAGCGCCACGGCCGCGTTATGGCCCGAAGCGTCGTTCTGAATAAATTGGCTATTTTAAAATAAATAAAAATAGCGATAAATCATTATAAAATATTATAAACGGTATGTTTGTGAAATTTAGAAATTAACTGAAGATTAGCTAAGTCGAATGGTTTCCTGGATTTTGATCTGATGTTGGTTTCGGCCTTCGGGTTTAATATTTGGGAAATCGTTCTCTTACTGATTTATGGTTAGTGACTAATGAATTGAAATGATGCGTATGTAGTGTTTGCGTAGCACTTGTTTATTATATAGGCGAGTTGCTTAGAAAGACCGGGTTTATCCCATTCTGAATAACTGAATCGACGATAAGAAATCGAAGATGAAGACGGTGGTCGAAGACCGGAGATCTTCACCTCGTTTGGATGGTAACCGAGGTCCTGATTGGGAGGCATCCTGAAATATGGATCATGAGTGGTGATCGTCTAGACGTACGTGGTGATTGATGGGTTTGCGAGGTATAGAGTGCCTCCAGTTTTGTTCAGACCCAGAACGGACTTGTAAATGGACTGTGCGTCTGACATTGGATTTTATACTGTGTTGATTGATCTCTATTAAATATACATCTATTTGGCGGCGGAGAATTTATTCTTTTGCTTAACTCCCTTCTCTGAATGCACGAGCTCAAAGGTTGTATATCGATGGATATCAGTCGCATGGCATGAATTGCTAGTGTGGCATGCCTAAGTGGCAAATGATCAGGGCTTCTATTGAAAAGCAAAGTCTTGTGGTGATGATCAAAGCACCGCCTGTGTAGCGTAGCTTTGTGTATAAGCCGAATTCGCGAACCTCACACCCCGGTATGAACCAGAAACGGAAGAAGGACCTTAGGGAGGGCATGCGTTTCTTTCTAGCTAAGAGTTGTGTCGGTGTTTTTACACGGCCTGACATTTTACTTATGTGGATGATGGATAGCGAGGCGCCTCGGATATATCGGTCGATCCGGCACCGATGGAGTCATTCGTTGGCTCATTTGCGCCCCATAGGGCGGGGAGACGTATTGTTCAGGCATTTTAATCCACATCGGTAGACCGGCCCTGTCGCTCCAAGGGTCGATGCGTTCTGATCCTAAGACATGGTAGGCTAGATTGTCTCGAATTCGGTAAGGACTATCTTTTGCCTTGGTTCATGACGGAAATCGAATTTCCAAATACGTGACTATGCGGTTTTGACTGTATATATATATATATATATATATATATATATATATATATATATATATATATATATGGCGACATGATATATGGTACCCATGTCGTCTATGATTGATAGTTATGATTGAAATTGTTTTTGAAACATATAAACACTAGTAATAATATCAAATGCTTTTGTTTTATTCTTATCAAGCATATTTTAGCCGTTATAAGGTAAAAAATCTATCCTCCGGTTTGCGTTGCATTGTGTGATGGGAGCTGAGTCTTATAATGGCTTCATTTTTATAAAAAGCATTGCGATGTTTAAAAGAAAGATTTGTTTTAAAGAACTGGCAATCCAATGGAGTAAACCCGTTCTACGAAAGTGGCATGGTCCTATGATTAGCCATATTATAAATGTGTTGAGTAGATTTCTCATACTAGTCCCATGACTGACGCGTAGTTTGTTTCACTTTCAAACTCGGGTGCCCCTTTTTCTACACGGGCAGCCTTGTATTCAGGTTTTAGCTGGCTTTCGCTGGATAGCTGGAGCTAAAGATGGATTCTATCTTTTATCTCTTTTTATGTTGTTCAGCTCCTATTGTACATTATGTTTGTTTTCCGCTGTAGACATTTATGTATAGCTGAACTGTATTCGTACTAAGTATGATCCTATATACTGTGTAACTCTGATGATTACGTTTATCCAGTATATTCTATTGTGCATTATTTGGTGAATTTATTTAATTTCTTTTCTGTTATTATATGTTTCTGTGTTATATTGCAAGGATTACCCTTGCCGCCGTCAGTACGGGGTTTGGGGTCGTCTCATTGTATATATACGAGGAAATGTTATTTTAACATTTTTACTTTTTGCATCTAAATATTTATGAAAAATAAAAATAAGCATTTTTTTTAAAAAAACCTAAATGTGTATATGTATAGATATATAATGGAATGTTCCTTAACATATATATATATGTGTGTATGTAAAACATTTTATGATATTTGTATTTTTACTTCATTTTAAGTTGTTTTAAAAGCATATGCAAGAAAAAAAAAATTAGGTTACTTCACGGAAAAGAAATCAAGGAGACTTATGCATTCATGAGCCTAAAGGTATGCAGCAAATAATAGGTGAGTTGTGCATAAGCACATGGGGATGCATTAATAAGAAAATACTTCACGTAACTCACTTTCAATCACATATCATACTGCAGCCATGTCCATTTAAAGCTTTGATAGCTTGACAGCAAAGTATGTTTCTTTTTCCCTCTTTGCGCATGTGTTTGTACAAATATAGGTGTCAAAATAGTTGGTAGCCATACTGTAAACATAAAATACAAATCAAAACAGCTGAAGCACTAATATCCTAAGCTATGACTTTTCCAATCAATCGAAGAAAAACTAGCAGCTACTAACTTCACATTAGCAGCCATATTTTCCTCTCTACTAATTAATTAATGCTATAATATTTTAAAGCATAAAATGCCTCTATAAATACTCACCCAAGATAAGACATTTCATTCACACAAAGCTATCAGTTTTCAAATTTAAGTAGAGTGAAAACTTGGAACATCATGGCGACAAAATCTTGGCAAGAAAAACCTGAAACAATGAATGAATCCAGAGCAAAATTGGAAGTAGAATGTGAGTAAACTTGTATATACTCTTTTTTTTTAAACTGCTATCTTCATACAAGTATTGCGCATACTTAAATGTGTGTGTGTGTTCGTATATATATATATATATCATATTAGTATGTTTGCTACTGATATGATGTTAAGTTTAGAAACCCATTGTGAAACATAATTGAACCCATGTTGTGAACACAGACACAGAAACTGTATACCCTGTTAGAAATTATCCATAGTTTGATTCTAAAATAAAAACCTAATTCATTCAGATATGTGTTTATATATTCTCCTCGCAAATGTAGAAACTTAGAAGCTTAAGAGTAGCCGAGCCTTTAAGTGAAGTAGATAAACATTTTTCTACTCTGTTTTAAAGTTAGTTATTGGTAATGATGCCTGTGTCATGCCATTCATGTATGAGATTTAAGCATGGGTGTTTGTTAAGAAAGGGTTGGAGCTAAGTATGCGTTCATGTCTTTATGTTGAAAATGTAGGATTTGTTTCGCTAGCACATTTAGTCACACTTCAATATATAATCTTTGCCACATAATCAAAAACCTGCACATATGCACCAAGCCCATTTAAAGTTGTTCGAACCAAAATTCGTGGCAAGATTGCTTGTTGCAAATTCCCAGAATCGCCCTTTAGTTATAGAAAAAGGGAAAGCACAACATGTTATTGACATAAAAAATAGGAAGGGACATTGTAACTAGAAGTTTTAGCACTTTCAGACCTTTAGACACTAGATGTTATCAGCCCAAAGATCAGCACAGCCATGGACATTAGCTGTTGCATCTGCATGTTTAAGGTAAAGCATACTTATATTTAACAAATGAAAATAAAGATAGCAGGAAAGGTGAACTCCTAGTTTATCGACCGGTCAAATTAAAAAAAAAAAATACAAAAGGAGAATGGGTCATCACCGACCTATAACCAAGGCATGGCGATGAGACCAAGGATTGGCTGTAATAACCCGGAAATTCTGAACCAGTTTAAAATTTTTATTTTGGCAATTTTAATGAATTTTGAATATTTAAAATAGATTATTTTAAATAATATCGACGAGAAATTTATTTTGAATATAATTCAACGTATATATTATATACGTCGTCGTTAGAATGTAAATATTTATATATAATTAGAATTGAAAATGGCGCGGTAGTTCGATAATTCGATTTCAAACTTCAATTGAATGTACCGGGTGCAAAACAATCCGGATTTTAGCGAAACCAAAAACATTAGGATCTAATTGAGGATATCTTTCCAACGAATCCGAAAAATCAAAATTTCATAGCGGGAATCAAAAGATATGTCCAGTTGAAAATTCCGAATAGTCGCTATGGAATTCAGGCCCTTAAAAATGGAAATTTTGCAAACGACCTCGGATTTCGACGAAACCACTTTTGTTGGGTCCATGATGTCAAATTATTGCTAGGTTTCAAATTTCATAATTTTTAAAATCAATAAGTGAGCGTGGCAAAGGAAAACGCGTTTGACCAGTTTTAGTTGATTTTAATCGACTGGAAAATGGCCATTTTTCTAACGGTCTTAGAATTCGACGAAACTAGTTTTGTTAGGACCGTATCGTCAATACGAAGCTAGAAAATATTTTTATGGAATTTATAGAGTTGTTATGTGACCCTGGTAATTTGAAATGTACGTTTAAAATTCAATATAGCGATTTAAATGTAAATTCAATGGAAACTGATCGAGACGAACGAATCAGCCTATGATACATATCCCATTGTGTTCGGAATTGGGGTAAAACGCTATGGACGATAGGCGGTGGGCCTTGTTTCGAGGTCGATAGAAAAAGTTACTTTATGTGAATAAAAATTAAAATTAAATAATAAAAAAAAAGGGTCAACCCTTCTCCCCCTTTATTCGTTCTGCCCCCCCTTTTTTCTTTCTTCTAATCGATTTTAACAGAAAAAAAAAGAAGAAGAAGAAGTCGAAGCGGGGAGGAGCCGCCGCCCTCCCCGATGACCCCCCCTCGCCGCCGTCGTGGTGGCGCGACTTCCCCCCTTCCCCTCCATCGAAGACCGCCACAACAGCACCCCCCTATCGCGACCTCCCCTAATCTCACATCAGCCCCCCCTCGCCGCAGTCCACCATCGGAGCCCCCCCCCAGTGGCGCCGACCTCGCGACAGCCCCCCCATCGAAGACGAACGCGATACCCCCTCCTCCTCTGCCTACCGCCGCATCAGCCCCCCCCCCCTCTGTAAGTTTCCTTGATTTTATTTATTTATTTTAAAACCGATCTTTTTTATTGATTTTAAAACTGATTTTAATTGTTTTTAAAGCGGACTTTTATGGATTTTCAAAATGGATTTTTAGTGACAAAAGATTCGATATATATCGTAGCGAATAAACCTTTTTTATAGGAAAAAAATATATGATTTTTTATATTTTTAAAGAATTAAAAATATGATTTTTATATTTTTAAAGTATTAAAAATATAATCTTTACTATAGAGAAGGGGTAAAAATATGATTTTTGGTTATGTAGAGAATTAAAAATATAATTTTTACATGATAGGAATATTAAAAATAGCATCTTTCTATGTGTAGAAAAATAAAAATGTGACTTTTATAATGATATATTTGAAAAGTTGAAATCTTTAAATTGAAAAGTTGAAATCTTTAAATTGAAAAGTTGAAATCTTTATATTTGAAAAGGCGAAATCTTTATAGTTGAAAGGGCGCGATTTTTATATATTGAATAACAAGATAAAAATTTGATTTTTATATGTTGAATAGCGAAGTAAAAATTCGATTTTTATATATTGAATAACAAGATAAAAATTTGATTTTTATATATTGAATAGCGAAGTAAAAATTCGATTTTTACATATGTAGTGGCTACAGCAACGAAGATGACAAAAATGCGATAACGATGAAGATTTCGAAGAGTCAAGATGATTGGATAGGTATCTGTGAGAATATCTCACTCTTCAATTTCTTTTTCTATTTATATATATATATATACTAGGATGCAGACGGTGTTTAGTAGCACCCGACACAATCGTCCACAAACCATGGACTTGTTTGTTTGATTGCAAAAATTAGTTAGATTATTTGATTGAATTGTTTGGTGAAATGAATGGATTTGATTGATGTGTGAATGGCGTGGGCCTTCACTAGATCGGGGATAAGGCTAGGCCTCGTCCCGTTTCTAGTATCGTGCCGTTATGCCGCCGAAATTTTCTAAAGTTAGAAAAATAAAAATATCATTTTTATTTTGTAAATGTACTGAATAAAAATCCCTGTGTTAAAATAAAATATTTTATCGTTAAAAATATAATTTTTAGCGTGAATGTGGATAAATAAATATTTGTAAACAAATCGACTGATTTGTTTATATACACTGATTTGACTGATATTGATTGGGTTGATAAATTTTACACATCGCCCAACTGCACAAATAAAATATGCGTTTGATTGTTTGAAACCCCACACGGGTGTTGGGATGAAATTTGAAGTTCACTCATCCTGATTGATTAAATGTGTCGATCGATTGATTGACAGGCTGTTATAAGCGTTATATATCTATATTTGATGCTTATACAGTGTAGTTCACTGCGGTTGATGGTTGATTATTTTTCAATGCTATTATATACGTGTGATGTGTGAAAATCCATATAATTAATTTTATATGGTGATTGATTGGGCCTCATTCCAATTTAGAAGATAAAGAATATTATAAAGTAAAGTTTCATGTGTTGACTGTACTCATCCGTTGAGATTAGTCATGTGTTGAACGAAATAATTTAACAAAAATAGTCACACGTGGACAATACTCATTCGTTGAGATTAGTCGTGTGTTGACAAAAATAAATATTCATTTGTTGAATAGAATAAAGGAATATATGAAGCCGTGTTGATTAAATTGACGCCATTTTGACGTGAACGGTATTTATATCGATTTTATTCATTTTAAAATGAATATTGGAAAGTGAATTTGAAATGAATTGAATATAAAGTGATTTCGAAATGAATTGAATATAAAGTGATTTCGAAATGAATTGAATATAAAGTGATTTCGAAATGAATTAAATATAAAACGATTTCGAAATGAATTGAATATAATGTGATTTCGAAATGAATTGAATATAATGCGATTTCGAAATGAATTGAATATAATGCGATTTCGAAATGAATTGAATATAATGCAATTTCGAAATGAATTGAATATAATGCGATTTCTAAATGAATTGAATATAATGCGATTTCGAAATGAACTGAATATAATGCGATTTCGAAATGAACTGAATATAATGCGATTTCGAAATGAATTGAATATAATGCGATTTCGAAATGAATTGAATATAATGCGATTTCGAAATGAAATGAATATAAAACGATTTCGAAATGAATTGAATATAAAACTATTTCGAAATGAATTGAATATAAAATGATTTCGAAATGAATTGAATATAAAACGATTTCGAAATGAATTGAATATATTGCGATTTCGAAATGAATTGAATATAAAACGATTTCGAAATGAATTGAATAGAAAACGAATTTGATTTCAATTGAATATATAACGAATTTGATTTCAATTGAATATATAACCAATTTGAATTGGAACGAATAGAAAACCAATTTGAATTGAATCGAATTGAATTGAAAACGAATTGAAATGAATGCAAATTGAATTGAAATTTTAATTGAATAGAAATGAATTTTAAAACGAATTTATACGGAAGAATTCAATTGTGATTTGAATTGAAGTGGAAGTTGAAATTGTTTTTGAAACGAATTTAAAAACTATTTATATAATACGTTTTAAATAGTAATCGACGAAATATATATTATATATATAATATAATGGCCTGAATAGAATGCGCCGCGGTAGTTCGTGAATTTCGACCATTTATTTCAAACGGACATTACGGGAGATCCGACCGTCAGATTCTCCTAAAACCGGAACCGTTGGGTTCGTATCGAAAAGAGCTTTCTAACGAATATTAGAAATTCAAAATCTAACGGTTGGATTTGGAGATACGTCCAAATCAAATTTGGAAAAGGTCGCTGTAAGTGCAGTTCGATGGCCGTTGTTGGAAATCGACTGTACGGGCCTTGATAAAATTATTAAAAATAGTAATAATTTGTGTAAAATCATAAGAAATAATTTGGGGAAATTTGGGATGAAATACTCCATATTTGAAAGATAAAAATGGATTTTTATCGAAATGAACTAGTTCTGAACTAAATTTAAAACCCAATTATTTTTAAATAAATAAATTAGATTTAAAAAGGGGTTTTAAATAATCGAAATTTATAATATATTTGATTGGATTTGAAATGGGTTTATCGTGAATGGTGTTTTAAATAACACTAATTCTTTAACCCGAAACTAAATAGATTGTGATTTGGGTTTGTCGTGAACTGTGTTTTAAATAACACTAGTTCTTTAACCCGAAAATAAATAGATTGTGATTTGGGTTTGTCATGAACTGTGTTTTAAATAACACTAGTTCTTTAACCCGAAAATAAATAGATTGTGATTTGGGTTTGTCGTGAACTGTGTTTTAAATAACATTAGTTCTTTAACCCAGTAAAAGGAGTTTTAATGAATCTGCAATTAGATTGAAATGTGAATTGATAATTTAAATTATCAAATTTGGCAAATGAGCGAGTGTGGAGTATCACCAGTTTTGCTCCAAAGCGATAGTTAAATCTTTAATCAGATTTGAACGTGAAATGGTAATTAATTTTACCGATAACACCGTGGTGTTAGATATGGAGTATTACCAGTTTTGCTCCATGGGATGAATAGGTTGGGATTGTGAAATAAAATAAATAATTACTTCGTTGTGGTTCGCTAATCTCGACTAGTTTAGAAAACCATAATTTGGTTTGAAATGACATCCAAAGGAAGATTAAAGGATAAATTTGAAAGAATTTATCTTGGATAAAATTAATGGGAACCTTTCCCTAAAAATGTGATTTTTTGAATAAAAGAATATTCTGAATTGGAATGAGGCGTATGTTGTGTTTGTGTAACATTTTTTTTTAATAACGCGGGTTGTTCGGAAAGGCCGGGTTTATACCCATTCTGAATAACCAATTTGACGATAAGTCGAAGATGAAGACGACGGTCGAAGACCGGAAGTCTTCAGATCGTTTGGATAATTACTAACGATCCTGATTGGGCTGTACACCAAAGAGGATGGAAATAGTTGGTGGTCGTCCAGACGTACTTGGAGATGGATGGATATGCGAGGAAAGAGCCTCCGGTTTCGTTCAGACCCAGGACGAACTTGTAAATGGATTGTGTGTCTAACATTGGATTTTATTCTGTGTTGATTGATTTCTGTTAAATATATATCTGTTTGGCGGCAGAGAATTTATTCTCTTGCTTAACGCCCTTCTCTGAGACGTACGAGCTTAGAGGTTATATATCGATAGATATCAATCGCATGGCATGAATTGTCTGTGTGGCACGCTGAGTTGCATAGATCAAGGTTTCTATTGAAAAGCAAAGTCTTGTGGTTGATGATCAAAGCATGGCCTTCGTGGCGTAGCTTTGTGTATAGCGTGAATTCGCGAGCCTCACACCTCGGTATGAGTTAAAAATGGGATACGGGCCGTTGGGAGAACACGACGTTTCTTTCTAGCTTTGGTGGTGTCAGTGACTTACCAGCCCTGACATTTATATACTTTTCGCCTTTGTGGTTGTTGGAATGAGGCGCCTCGATATTAGGTCTGTAAGGACCGAGAAACGTGTGTTCAGGAATTGCCAATCTCTAACGTAAGTGAGGACCGGCCCAACCGATCCAAGTGGCTGCCCAGAGTGTGTAGTCCTGAGCATTTGCTAGAATGTATCGAAGCGGAGAGGAACTTGCCCCTTGCCTCGACTCATGACGGAAATCCAAATTCCAATACGTGTAATTCGGTTTTAATTGTAGAACTAGTATGGCGACATAGTGGTATGGGACATTCATGCCGCCTATGATTTATATTTATGATTGAAAATGTTTTGACACTATACACTTATTGTAGTATCAAATGATTTGTTTTAAACGTACCAAGCATGTTTGGCTGTTATAAGGTAAAACCCTATCCTCCGACTTGAGTTGCATTGTGTGATGGGACCTGGGTCTTATAATAGCTTCATTTTTCGAAAAAGCATTGCGTTGTTTATTCTATGCACTGGTTTTCTTGGGAGGAAACCCGTTCCGTGTTATACGGCGTGGTCCCTTGAATTACTCTCTTTTAAAGTAAAGTTTTAAATAACTGTTTTAGTTCTCACACCAGTCACACGACTGACCTGGAGTTTATTGTTTTAACCTAAACTCTGGGTGCCCCTATTTTCCGCACGGGCAGCTAGTAGTTTTGGTTTTGCAGATTTATATTCACAGGATCCTGGTTTACAGCTGGAATGATATCCGGAAAGCTCTGTATCCGTATATCACCTTCAGTTGTGCTTTGTATTATTTTTAGCTGCTATGTAATTTATTGTAATCTCTAATATTTATCGAATGTAATTTATTCATTTATACTCTGTATATTCTTGTATCTGATGGAATTGTTGTAATAACAATGAAATGTTCTTCCGTCTGCGTTCTGTTTTGTCTTGTCCTCACAGTAATTCGTTCTTTCTCATCTCTTCGGAGACCGGGGAAGTTCGGGTTGCTACATTTGGTATCAGAGCTTTGGTTTACAGAGCTCGAGAACAAGATACATTAGAACCATACGAAAGAATTCATCAGATATTGGATTAGTAATATCCAATTAGAATGACTCGTTAGAGATAGGATCAGTAGTATCCTAGAACGAGTGTGAAGAGTATATTTTCCAAATGAAAACAATTTTGTTTTGAAAATTTAAACCATTTTATACGTATTTGATTATTTATTTATTTTGAATTTGGACAATCCAGTATATAAAAGTTTTGCATATACGCGTCATGAACGTATATTCGAAGTTTTAATATATTAGATAGATATAGAGTCACACTCTAGTCGCCCGGAGATGATTCTACTGATGACTATATAGCATCAGTAGTGTGTGTTCGAGTTTCGAAGGTGTGATGTTCTATATATTTCAATTAGACTGGTGTGAGAACCAAAACTTATATAGTTAGAACACATTGTTGTGAATTGGCATCAAAAACATGATTTTTTGTACATATATCAAGTTATGAATTTGAAACTCTAATTCACTAATTGATTGATGATTGTGTTGTTTGTTTATTTGTTTAATCATTTTGAACCATTATGCCTAATTGAACCAAATATTGAACTGTATTGAAAATTGGTCGCATTTGCTTGCATATACATATACTTACCTTGAACAGGTCATAGCAAGGTGGCTAGAGCAGAGAATAATATTTGTTTGCCCGACAAATAGGTACATGTTTACTACATAATTTACTGTTTTGTTTCGGTGATGATGATTTAATGAGCCTATTGGCTAGCCGCTTGGCTTTTTCTTTTTCTTTTTGAGATCCGAAGGCCTATATGGCAATTTCGGGATTTTCCCGTGGCTCCCGGTGCAGGGGAGGTTATGGCGAAATTTTTCGAAATTTAGGGTGTTAGCCAAATTTTTGAAAATTTGAAAATTCTCAGAAACTGAAAAGTTGGAGAATGAAAGCCAGATCGAACGTAGAGTTGATTAATCAAACCACTTTCGACTTTGTTCCTTTTCGGGGACGAAAAGTTTTAAGTGGGGGAGATTGTAATAACCCGGAAATTCTGAACCAGTTTAAAATTTTTATTTTGGCAATTTTAATGAATTTTGAATATTTAAAATAGATTATTTTAAATAATATCGACGAGAAATTTATTTTGAATATGATTCGACGTATATATTAAATACGTCGTCGTTAGAATATAAATATTTATATATAATTATAATGAGAATTGAAAATGGCGCGGTAGTTCGATAATTCGATTTCAAACTTCAATTGAATGTACCGGGTGCAAAACAATCCGGATTTTAGCGAAACCAAAAACATTAGGATCTAATTGAGGATATCTTTCCAACGAATCCGAAAAATCAAAATTTCATAGCGGGAATCAAAAGATATGTCCAGTTGAAAATTCCGAATAGTCGCTATGGAATTCAGGCCCTTAGAAATGGAAATTTTGCAAACGACCTCGGATTTCGACGAAACCACTTTTTTTGGGTCCGTGATGTCAAATTATTGCTAGATTTCAAATTTCATAATTTTTCGAATCAATATGTGAGCGTGGCAAAGGAAAACGCGTTTGACCAGTTTTAGTTGATTTTAATCGACTGCAAAATGGCCATTTTTCTAACGGTCTCAGAATTCGACGAAACTAGATTTGTTAGGACCGTATCGTCAATACGAAGCTAGAAAATATTTTTATGGAATTTATAGAGTTGTTATGTGACCCCGGTAATTTGAAATGTACGTTTAAAATTCAATATAGCGATTTAAATGTAAATTCAACGGAAACTGATCGAGACGAACGAATCATCCTACGATACATATCCCATTGTGTTCGGAATGGGGGTAAAATGCTATGGATGATAGGCGGTGGGCCTTGTTTCGAGGTCGATAGAAAAAGTTACTTTATGTGAATAAAAATTAAAATTAAATAATAAAAAAAGGGTCAACCCTTCTCCCCCTTTATTCGTTCTGCCCCCCCTTTTTTCTTTCTTCTAATCGATTTTAATAGAAAATAAAAAAAACAAGAAGAAGAAGAAGAAGTCGAAGCGGGGAGGAGCCGCCGCCCTCCCCGATGACCCCCCCCCCCCCCGGGCGCCGTCGCGGTGGCGCGACTTCCCCCCTCCCCTCCATTGAAGACCACCGCAACAGCACCCCCCTATCGCGACCTCCCCCTAACTCGCATCAGCCCTCCCTCCTCGCCGCAGTCCACCATCGGAGCCCCCCCAGCGGCGCCAACCTCGCGACAGCCCCCCATCGAAGACGAACGTGATACCCCCTCCTCCTCTGCCTACCGCCGCATCAGCCCCCCCCCCCCTTTGTAAGTTTCCTTGATTTTTTTATTTATTTTAAAACTGGTCTTTTTTATTGATTTTAAAACTGATTTTAATTGTTTTTAAAGCGGACTTTT
Source organism: Allium sativum (assembly GCA_030737875.1). Lineage (NCBI taxonomy): Eukaryota > Viridiplantae > Streptophyta > Magnoliopsida > Asparagales > Amaryllidaceae > Allium > Allium sativum. The sequence goes on from CM060912.1 coordinate 1,002,771,937, forward strand.
ATGGATTTTCAAAATGGATTTTTAGTGACAAAAGATTCGATATATATCGTAGCGAATAAACCTTTTTTATAGGAAAAAAATATATGATTTTTTATATTTTTAAAGAATTAAAAATATGATTTTTATATTTTTAAAGTATTAAAAATATAATCTTTACTATATAGAAGGGGTAAAAATATGATTTTTGGTTATGTAGAGAATTAAAAATATAATTTTTACATGATAGGAATATTAAAAATAGCATCTTTCTATGTGTAGAAAAATAAAAATGTGACTTTTATAATGATATATTTGAAAAGTTGAAATCTTTAAATTGAAAAGTTGAAATCTTTAAATTGAAAAGTTGAAATCTTTATATTTGAAAAGGCGAAATCTTTATAGTTGAAAGGGCGCGATTTTTATATATTGAATAACAAGATAAAAATTTGATTTTTATATATTGAATAGCGAAGTAAAAATTCGATTTTTATATATTGAATAACAAGATAAAAATTTGATTTTTATATATTGAATAGCGAAGTAAAAATTCGATTTTTACATATGTAGTGGCTACAGCAACGAAGATGACAAAAATGCGATAACGATGAAGATTTCTATCAAAGAAGAGTCAAGATGATTGGATAGCTATCTGTGAGAATTTCTCACTCTTCAATTTCTTTTTCTAGTTATATATATATATATATATATATATATATATATATATATACTAGGATGCAGACGGTGTTTAGTAGCACCCGACACAATCGTCCACAGACCATGGACTTGTTTGTTTGATTGCAAAAATTAGTTAGATTATTTGATTGAATTGTTTGGTGAAATGAATGGATTTGATTGATGTGTGAATGGTGTGGGCCTTCACTAGACCGGGGATAAGGCTAGGCCTCGTCCCGTTTCTAGTATCGTGCCGTTATGCCGCCGAAATTTTCTAAAATTAGTTAGAAAAATAAAAATATCATTTTTATTTTGTAAATGAACTGAATAAAAATCTCTGTGTTAAAATAAAATATTTTATCGTTAAAAATATAATTTTTAGCGTGAATGTGGATAAATAAATATTTATAAACAAATCGACCGATTTGTTTATATACACTGATTTGACTGATATTGATTGGGTCGATAAATTTTACACATCGCCCAACTGCACAAATAAAATATGCGTTTGATTGTTTGAAACCCCACACGGGTGTTGGGATGAAATTTGAAGTTCACTCATCCTGATTGATTAAATGTGTCGATCGATTGATTGACAGGCTGTTATAAGCGTTAGATATCTATATTTGATGCTTATACAGTGTAGTGCACTGCGGTTGATGGTTGATTATTTTTCAATGCTATTATATACATGTGATGTGTGAAAATTCATATAATTAATTTTATATGGTGATTGATTGGGCCTCATTCCAATTTAGAAGATAAAGAATATTATAAAGTAAAGGTTCATGTGTTGACTTTACTCATCCGTTGAGATTAGTCATTTGTTGAACGAAATAATTTAACAAAAATAGTCACACGTGGATAGTACTCATTCGTTGAGATTAGTCGTGTGTTGACAAAAATAAATATTCATTTGTTGAATAGAATAAAGGAATATATAAGGCCGTGTTGATTAGATTGACGCCATTTTGACGTGAACGGTATTTATATCGATTTTATTCATTTTAAAATGAATATTGGAAAGTGAATTTGAAATGAATTGAATATAAAGTGATTTCGAAATGAATTGAATATAAAGTGATTTCGAAATGAATTGAATATAAAGTGATTTCGAAATGAATTGAATATAATGCGATTTCGAAATGAATTGAATATAATGCGATTTCGAAATGAATTGAATATAATGCGATTTCGAAATGAATTGAATATAATGCGATTTCGAAATGAATTGAATATAATGCGATTTCGAAATGAATTGAATATAATGCGATTTCGAAATGAATTGAATGTAATGCGATTTCGAAATGAATTGAATGTAATGCGATTTCGAAATGAATTGAATATAAAACGATTTCGAAATGAATTGAATATAAAACGATTTCGAAATGAATTGAATATAAAACGATTTCGAAATGAATTGAATATAAAACAATTTCGAAATGAATTAAATATAATGCGATTTCAAAATGAATTGAATATAATGCGATTTCAAAATGAATTGAATATAAAACGATTTCGAAATGAATTGAATAGAAAACGAATTTGATTTCAATTGAATATAAAACGAATTTGATTTCAATTGAATATATAACCAATTTGAATTGGATCGAATAGAAAACCAATTTGAATTGAATCGAATTGAATTGAAAACGAATTGAAATGAATGCAAATTGAATTGAAATTTGACTTGAATAGAAATGAATTTTAAAACGAATTTATACGGAAGAATTCAATTGTGATTTGAATTGAAGTGGAAGTTGAAATTGTTTTTGAAACGAATTTAAAAATTATTTATATAATATGTTTTAAACAGTAATCGACGAAATATATATTATATATATAATATAAATGCCTGAATAGAACGCGCCGCGACAGTTTGTGAATTTCGACCATTTATTTCAAACGGACATTACGGGAGATCCGACCGTCGGATTCTCCTAAAACTGGAACCGTTGGGTTCATATCGAAAAGAGATTTCTAACGAATATTAGAAATTCAAAATCTAACGGTTGGATTTGGAGATACGTCCAAATCAAATTTGGAAAAGGTCGCTGTAAGTGCAGTTCGATGGCCGTTGTTGGAAATCGACTGTACGGGCCTTGATAAAATTATTAAAAATAGTAATAATTTGTGTAAAATCATAAGAAATAATTTGTGTAAAATCATAAGAAATAATTTGGGGAAATTTGGGATGAAAAACTCCATATTTGAAAAGATAAAAATGGATTTTTATCGAAATGAACTAGTTTTGAACTAAATTTAAAACCCAATTATTTTTAAATAAATAAATTAGATTTAAAAAGGGGTTTTAAATAATCAGAATTTCTAATATATTTGATTGGATTTGAAATGGGTTTATCGTGAACGGTGTTTTAAATAACACTAATTCTTTAACCCGAAACTAAATAGATTGTGATTTGGGTTTGTCATGAACTGTGTTTTAAATAACACTAGTTCTTAACCCGAAAATAAATAGATTGTGATTTGGGTTTGTCGTGAACTGTGTTTTAAATAACACTAGTTCTTTAACCCGAAAATAAATAGATTATGATTTGGGTTTGTCGTGAACTGTGTTTTAAATAACATTAGTTCTTTAACCAAGTAAAAGGATTTTTAACGAATCTGCAATTAGATTGAAATGTGAATTGATAATTTAAGTTATCAAATTTGGCAAATGAGCGAGTGTGGAGTATCACCAGTATTGCTCCAAAGCGATAGTTAAATCTTTAATCAGATTTGAACGTGAAATGGTAATTAATTTTACAGATAACACTGTGGTGTTAGATATGGAGTATTACCAGTTTTTCTTCATGGGATGAATAGGTTGGGATTATGAAATAAAATAAATAATTACTTCGTTGTGGTTCGCTAATCTCGACTAGTTTAGAAAACCATAATTTGGTTTGAAATGACGTCCAAAGGAAGATTAAAGGATAAATTTGAAAGAATTTATCTTGGATAAAATTAATGGGAACCTTTCCCTAAAAATGTGATTTTGTGAATAAAAGAATATTCTGAATTGGAATGAGGCGTATGTTGTGTTTATGTAACATTTGTTTTTAATATACGCGGGTTGTTCGGAAAGGCCGGGTTTATACCCATTCTGAATAACCAATTCGACGATAAGTCGAAGATGAAGACGACGGTCGAAGAGCGGAAGTCTTCAGATCGTTTGGATAATTACTGACGATCCTGATTGGGCTGTACACCCAAGAGGATGGAAATAGTTGGTGGTCGTCCAGACGTACTTGGAGATTGATGGATATGCGAGGAAAGAGCCTCCGGTTTCGTTCAGACCCAGGACGAACTTGTAAATGGATTGTGTGTCTGACATTGGATTTTATTCTGTGTTGATTGATTTCTGTTAAATATATATCTGTTTGGCGGCGGAGAATTTATTCTCTTGCTTAACGCCCTTCTCTGAGACGTACGAGCATAGAGGTTATATATCAATAGATATCAATCGCATGGCATGAATTGCCTGTGTGGCACGCTGAGTTGCATAGATCAAGGCTTCTGTTGAAAAGCAAAGTCTTGTGGTTGATGATCAAAGCACGGCCTTCGTGGCGTAGCTTTGTGTATAGCGTGAATTCGCGAGCCTCACACCTCGGTATGAGTTAAAAACGGGATACGGGCCGTTGGGAGAACATGCCGTTTCTTTCTAGCTTTGGTGGTGTCAGTGACTTACCAGCCCTGACATTTATATACTTTTCACCTTTGTGGTTGTTGGAATGAGGCGCCTCGATATTAGGTCTGTAAGGACCGGGAAACGTGTGTTCAGGAATTGCCAATCCTCTAACGTAAGTAAGGACCGGCCCAACCGATCCAAGTGGCTGCCCAGAGTGTGTAGTCCTGAGCATTTGCTAGAATGTCTCGAAGCGGAGAGGAGCTTGCCCCTTGCCTCGACTCATGACGGAAATCCAATTTCCAATACGTGTAATTCGGTTTTAATTGTAGAACTAGTATGGCGACAAAGTGGTATGGGACATTCATGCCGCCTATGATTTATATTTATGATTGAAACTGTTTTGACACTATACACTTATTGTAGTATCAAATGATTTGTTTTAAACGTACCAAGCATGTTTGGCTGTTATAAGGTAAAACCCTATCCTCCGGCTTGCGTTGCATTGTGTGATGGGACCTGGGTCTTATAATAGCTTCATTTTTCGAAAAATCATTGTGTTGTTTATTCTATGCACTGGTATTCTTGGGAGGAAACCCGTTCCGTGTTATACGGCGTGGTCCCTTGAATTACTCTCTTTTAAAGTAAAGTTTTAAATAACTGTTTTAGTTCTCACACCAGTCACATGACTGACCTGGAGTTTATTGTTTTAACCTAAACTCTAGGTGCCCCTATTTTCCGCACGGGCAGCTAGTAGTTTTGGTTTTGCAGATTTATATTCACAGGATCCTGGTTTACAGCTGGAATGATATCCGGAAAGCTCTGTATCCGTATATCACCTTCAGTTGTGCTTTGTATTATTTTCCGCTGCTATGTAATTTATTGTAATCTCTGATATTTATCGAATGTAATTTATTCATTTATACTCTGTATATTCTTGTATCTGATGGAATTGTTGTAATAACAATGAAATGTTCTTCCGTCTGCGTTCTGTTTTGTCTTGTCCTCACAGTAATTCGTTCTTTCTCATCTCTTCGGAGACCGGGGAAGTTCGGGTTGCTACATTGGCGATGATGGAGCTATATGGTGGGGGGAATGAGGCATTTGTATTAATGTCATGTGTGTAATGCATCAGGTGAATCATCAAAATATGATGCAAGATGTTGGGGGTGAAACTGGGCTAGATGACGGGCTTTAGGAGTGGGAAGACACTAGTGGAGGGAGTCGTGACCGCTGAATGGCAGGTCGATGGTTTGTGCATGTGCACAAGAGCATTGCCGTGAATTTAAGTAGAAAATAGGGAGCGAGAGAAGGTGGAACATGAACATTCATGGCTTGAACGCGGTTTATATGGGACGAGGAGTAGTGATTGGCTTCGCACTAGAAAGAAGTGAAATGGTTGTTGGTGTGTGAACTGGACGGGAATCATGCATTAGCATGATGGATTTGGAGGGTGCGGCTGGTAAACATTTAACTGATATAAGCTAACAGAAAAGAAATAAAATAAAGATTAAAGAAAAAGAAAATAGTCATATTAAGAAGGTGCAACCTTTGTAAATAGAAGGGAAGATAGGAACGTCAGCATCAAAAGAAAGAACTAGGAGTGCAGGCGATTGAGGCTAAAGACTTGATGCATGGGGTTTTATGGAAATGGCAACAAGAAATGTGAAAAAGAAGTAGCAGGAGGATTAGAAGAGAGGGAGTGTGGCTATGGGCTGTTTGGGCTAGACTAGGCTTAGGAAAAATAAAACAAAATAGAATAAAGGAAAGTAGGCTAAATGGATATTTGGGCCGGAGTTTTAAAGTAGAAAAAATATATGTAAAAGATAAGAAGGTGGGCTGGAGTTATTGGGCTAGGTAGTGGGCTGCAGGTTTAAGAATAGGAAATGTAAATTTAAAATAGAAAAGAATAAAAAGGGAAAGGTAAGAAGGTAAGGTAGGAAAATAAGAAATAAGTAGAAAAAGGAAATAAAGAAGTAAAATAAAAATAAATAAAAGGAAATTTTTAATTTAATAAGATCGAAAAGAAATGAAATATCTTGACAGGTGGAAGGAAGGACATTAGCAGGGAAATCAAACATAGAATCTTGGTGTAAGAGTTTCAACGAGTTTGAAAATAAAACAAGAAAGGGGATAATTATAAATCAAGTTATTTATAATTATAAAGAGATAATTTACAAAGTATAACAAGGGTATAAATTTTCATATAAGCAAGCAGACATTTTAGAATAAAGTACCATGTGTGACGCACATGTTTTAGTTGTTCATTTATAAGGGATAGTCAAAATTGAATAAATTACCGTGTGTGATGCACATGCTTAAGTTGGTAATTTATAAAAGACAGTAAAAATGTCTGGATTTAAACATTACAGACATATACCATTCTGTTTGGTTGAAGCTTATAAATTAAAAATTATATAAAATGAACTGTGTTAAGTTGATATCTATTCCATTGAACAAGAATTGTTTTTTAAGTATCAAATAACCATAAAAGGAATCACGCAATTCATTTAGAAGAGTCCGGAATTAATATTCCCAAATTATTAACTATTAAATAAAATGACTCGATGAATAACTTGGAATAGTATTTCCAAATGAAATCAAGTTGATCAGATGAAAAGAGTTGAGAAGAAATATTATTTACAGTTCTAAGTAAATAACATTTAAAACAAGTGTTTGTAGATGTGGTTTAGTTGTAAAGGAAATTAGTAAGGGAATTAGGTAAATCTTCTAATAGTAAGATTATTCTGTAGTTCACAAGTTAAAACGAATTGAAAAATCGAATATGTCGAAATTTGGGATGTATCGTTTACTTCTAGTTTTAATAAAAGATTTAATTTATTTACAGAAATAAAGTATAAGCTAAAATAAATGTTTTATATCTCCGAGTATGGATTACAACACTACTGTTATAGTCAACAATTTCTGTAAAGGGATAGACTCGTAAACTAGGATCAAGTTTGAGATAGATAAAATATAGAAATAACCATTTTTAACCAATTTTGAACGATGATTGGTTGAATTTGAATTGTCGAACTAGAATCAACAAGTTATGTTATGAGAATGAATGGTTGATTCATTTGATAGTTATGTTTTGATTATTTTAGCTTGAAAAGTTTAAAGTAAACATTTACACATTATTCTGTATTAGATCACTGTAGCGACCCAAATTTCCGGTACCTTTTGAGCTGACCAAACTACACTAGTCCAACCCAAAGCGCACGAAAAATGGATTACTAGAAGAAAGAAGTTAGAGGGTGAGATAAGAGAGAAAGAAATATTAGAATAGAAGAAGAAGAAGAAACAACACAACATAGAGTCTCACATTGCAGCGGAACAAAATATAATACACAAATAAATCTTTATTGAGAGCTTTTAAAAATACTTACAATATCAGAGTACATCAAACATCTGGACAGTTATAATAATCTGTCCTCATATACAACACAGCGGAATAGTAGTAATGTAATATCATACGTCTGAACTCTTCCTCCTCGTCTCTTCGTAGCAGTCGATAACCTGAACCTGTACAACCCGGTCTAACTTGAGCATTTTAAACGCCGGGTCAGTCTGGTGAACCAGTGTGAGATAAACTCGCACAGTATTAAGGAGAATCACCCAACTTGATTTTTAAGTTCAAAAATCTTTTCAAAAGGAAAGGATAATCGTAAGACCAAATCCACACATAAATACGGACGGTTTTTACCTTACGATAACCCAAAACATTTTTGTAATCAATATCTTTTCCGATATTATAATAATGTCTAAATACAAGTAAATGTCAATCTAGCAGAACGCTTACATCTCACGCTCAACATATATAGTATACAATCAAAAACCGCGGGCGCTTATTGGAGATTGGATTTCGACTATGACAAGGAATGTAACCACCTGCCGATAGTGTATCTCTAGAGGCGAATAAGCTGGGTTCAACAAGAACATCTTGCAACCTGGCCCACACATGACCGACCACTCATTTTTCTTGAGTGCATCAAATGTATATCACCAACGGTTGGGTGCGACCCACCGCTTCCTGAATAGGTACAACATCGAAATAGATTAATGAATGAAATGGAATTTCTCTAGATCGATGATTATACACCCTAATGGGAGTGACCTACATAGCCATGCTGCCTGCCCGATTTTTGTCATTTCCTGGTTGATGGGGCTTGAGGTTTCAATTCCTTTTTGGAACATCCGGTCATTTTCCACTTTGAATGCCACATCGTCAAATCCGTCAAATGTCACTAATTGACATCCACAAAAATACTCTAGCAGTCAAGCTAAGAGAACGGCCATTCTCCGCCAACCACTATAGCATGTTTGAAGAAATCAACGTACGTAATTCCTCTGGAAATACTCTGTCAGACATCCGTTCATACAAGTCATCTAGGAACGGGATGAACCGAAGGTACTCTCCTACTGCATCCAATATAGGAATCACCCCATGGATCAGTAGCGAGAAGTCCTTGCAACCCGTAGATTTCAACCATGACAGAACACCAGCTTACCTCTGAGAGCTAACCAAAGATTATTAGCGGTTCTTCCATTTTATGAAGATTGACGGTGTTCGTCGCACCATCTCGATCATCTTCTAATATCTTCATGTATTTGTTCATCAGAAGGGTTTTCGAATATGAATTCGATCCCAGTCTTTCCGTACCAATAATCGTATTGGATAGATTTGATTGTCAGTGATTTAACTATCAAAATATACAGTGATTTAGTCATGACAATCCAATGAGTTCACTGGTTCAGTATTCAGCATCACTTGGCCTTTTAAATAAAACAAACTAATTCACTTCTGTTTAATTAAAACTTCTAGCTCTTTTAATATTTAAAAATACGATATTTGAATTTTTACGCAATATACTAATGTTCTCAAAAACCATTTCATATTAATACTTAGCAAAATAACTTATAACCATATTCAATTTCCACTGAATTATCCTTTCAAAACTTTTGTTACATTATTCTTTATTATTTAAACTTGGGAAATCCACTTAACTTATTATTTGTAATCATCATTAAGTAATATCTTTTATTCTATTCTTGAAACAATAACAAATATTTATTTGTATAAAATAAAAACTCAACTTTACATTTCCTTCTTTACTAATTTCCTTTACTTCTTGTATTCTCCAAATTTGCACCAAACATCGCATTATTATTTCTATAATGGAAATAATAAATTATCACTAACCTCTTTTACGATTACCAACTAATATCATCTTCAGATAATCCTGCTGTTGTTCAAGTTGGGGTATTTTAATTACCTCTCAGACCTTGTTCAATAACGATCTTATCCTCAGATAAATGTAAGTTGTAATCAAACCAATATTCTATTCCAGTCTCAAAACGAATTCCATTATAAATTGGATTTGGTTATACAATCCTACGAGCCACTTCTTTACCCAAATTCACTTTTACCAATCTCTTTTCAAATCTATTCAACCATTTCCATTTTGGAAATCTTATTTAAATTTCCCCCCTTTCTACTTGATCTCATTTTCTAGTATCGTTAAGGTAAGATTTATGCTTTAACACTTTAAACCTCATTTACATAACCCTGGTTTATTATAAACCTTTTATCTTAATTTCCTTTAACGTAATTCAAATAATTAAGTAACATTTATTTCGAACTATTGTACTCACTTGAAATTCTCTTTATAACTTTGTTATAAAAATTCAAGTTTTAAATATAAACTCGTTCATAAACTTCTTTCACCATTCAACTAGATTTCATTTCGACTTCAATACTTTTTGCATTAATTCAGTTATAAACTAATTTCCCAAATTACTAATAATCTAAATAATAACTTACTTTAATCATTAACTACTTTAAAAGTAGTTAATTCCTTTATTAACTAAAATAAATAGTAAATTCCTTTTAACACTTCATTAAAATAAAACAAATATTCTTTAAATTATTTAATTCAAGCTAATTTAATGGTCGATTCAAGTTAAAACAGTCGGTTTAGTCAACTCCAACTCTGGTTGTCTCGTTAACCCATTCCAATTTGTTCTCCCTTTATATTAATTAAAAATAATAATTAATTTAACTAATTCCATTAATTTTTTTTAACAAAACAATTATCCAATTTAATCCTTTAGATTAATTTCTATTCACTTATTTATGAATCTGATTAACATCAGAGATTTCCATCTAAAACCAATTTAAAATTAATTTATAAATTTAAATAATAAATATTTATTTTCTTTTTAATAAACCTTTTATTCAAAATAATATATTTCAAACTCTATACCCAATTATAAAATAATTTTCATACTTTGGTTCTATCGATTCACCGGACAGTAAATCAATACAACAAACAATTTATTTAATCGGCCATATGATGCCCAATACTCAACCAATACCGCCCATTGGTTTAACAAAACATAAGTTGAATTTTTGGTCAATGATTACTAATTAAATCAATCATCCGAACAAAACAGTTCATATGTGATAATATGAAAATAAATAATATATTTGAGGAATCCGGTTGGATCCCTCCAACCTGTTCTTCGTTGTATTCAAATAGTTATTTCAAACCAGATCATTCAGTTTTATTTATCTGGTAATAATAAATAACGACCATTAACAGCAACCAATTCACAAGCAATTCAACAATTCAAACAAATTAAACATGTTTCTTTTATAAACGTGACCAACCAAGGTGTGTTACCTTTACTGGAACCAATCGTTAAAATAAAGATTTGGTATTTCACTGAAATTAAACAACAGTTCAGTTTCATCGGTTAAATCAACGAATAAATGCATAACTAGCAAACAGTCAACCATTGGCAAGTTATAAAAACCAAATTTATATAAAAACCAAATTTATATAAAATATAAATGGGGTAACTGAGTGAGTTTAAATCACCGGGTTTCATTTGGCGATCTGGTTCCGTTAAATTAAACGTGTTTAATTTAACAATAGATTTCAATATCCTCCGGTTCAATCCAAGTCAGTCTCTAGATCCAGCTTTCAACAATGCAGTCCCGATGTGGTTTATTTGGTTTAATTATATTAGCGAAGATAATAGTTATACCCTTTTAGATAAATACCATTTTAACCACCAATTATTTCTTTAAATAATTATTACTTAATCATGTCTACTCAAGAATAATGGTCGATCCAATTCTATCCAACACCCTACGTTCTCTGACGTTCACTATTGTTCCTGTTCATAACATAAAAGAAATGCACGTCTTAGTATATGATTTTAATTAAATCCTTTACTTAACAATTATTTTTAAATCAATCGGTCTAATTACTTCATAACAGTACATGCCGACTTTGACTCCTTTTCCATATGTTGCTCCACCCAACACGTATCGTTCTGCACCAATTTACCTGAGCCCAATTTCAATTTATAATTATAAATGTTTTTAACATGATAATTAATCCTTTTTAATGTTAAAATTAATAACTATAATTACTTTTATGAACACTGGCCAATTTCGATTTTCTTCAATTCTGGAAATCGGTTGATCCTCTATTCGAAATGCCTGAGTTCATTGGTTCCTGTGTTAAAATGATAGTTAATTTTAGTAAAATTAATTACTTTGAATCAGTATTTTAACAATTAATTACCCTCATCCATTAGTTTGAAACACAATCCAAAGCTTGCTTTGTTTATCTCTTTTTCCCTACTGACACTGCATCGTCCCATTTGAAGCCCCCAAACCTTCAATCCTAGGTCACAAACCCGCCACCCTCACAGTCGATCGGATCAGGATCCGATGGTGTCACCTCGACGGCCTTCGCGTACTCCACCCATACCTTGAGTCTGCTGCAGCTTGGTGCTTTCATTGGCTCCAAAATCTCGATGAACCGGCAGGGTTTTTTGAGTGTCTTTCAAATCACCAGAGTTAGTCAAATGCGATCATCACCGTGTAGAAGATGGACCTCGGTGAGATCTAGATGTTTCATGTTGGAAAGTTTCGGATTTCATGAATAGATTAGGAGAAAATTGGTGAATATGATCAGAGGTTTTCCATCGTTCATTGTTGTATGGTGGTGGCGGTAGAACATGTTGACTACGCTGAAAGGGATTTCAGGATTATGACCAATTTGTGGTATTTATAGAGTGGACCAAAGAATATAATATTCTTATTGAAACTTAACCACAAAATAACAAGGAAAACTAAACTGAATCAACTTCTGTTTTCTGATAAAAAGGCTATTCCTATCAAAAAAAATTATTCCGGACCCAATCGGACAAGTTTTGTCGAATTCCAACATCGTTTGAAAAAAATTCCTTTATAAAACTAGCGAAAAACACGCGTTTAATTATTCCACGATCACCAAATAAATCCAATCAACTTGAAACTCTGAAATCTTACAATAATTAATTAATATGAACCCAACGACACCAATTTCATCGCATTCTATGACTGTTTCCCGGTACGCTGTTTTTTTTCATGCACCGTAATGCCATTTTTGATACCAAATTACCTAGTCTTCAAAAATAACAAACTATATACCTATCTTGACTCTAATCAACGATACGAATTCAATGGAACTAGCTTTGTGGCCTAATTCGATCGTCTGCTCAAGTTACACTCAAATATCTCTCTATTACATTAATTACACACTATAGAAATTGAATAGGCGTTTACGGCTACCGTGGTCACATACAACATCGTTTTGCCATGCAATTTTATTTTCTAACAATAATTTAACAATACGGTTCCAATGAAATTAATTTCATCGAAAACGGAGTCAGTTTGAAAAATGGCTATTTTTAACGCTATAAAAATATCGAATAAATATTAATTAAATTCTAAATAATTCAAATAAATCTAAAACAAATTATTTTCAACATATTTATCCTAAAAGAATATATATAGGATTCTCAATATAATTTATACACCTAAATATTGTCAATTTTGAGTTAAATGATTTGAATTTCCTATTTAAATATATTAAATAACGTTATATTTTAATAACGATTTTCCATAGCGACTATTTCAAAGTTTGAATTGGCCGTAACTAACAAACTATAACACAGAATCTGGATTTTTCTCTTTCATATAAAAATTATCATCAATACGGTTCCGAGGTTACTTGCTTCACAGAAATCCGACTTATATCGGATCCTGTATATCCAATTGAAGTTCAAAACTCCATTATACGAATACAACACTATTTCGAGATCCATTTATATTATATATAAATTAACATTAAAATTTCACTATATAAATGAATATATATATTTTAAATCCATTTAAAATTCCGAATAAATATTTAGAAAAATAAATTAAATATTTGACTACTAAAAATACGGGTCGTTACATTCTTTCCCCCTTAAAATATTTTCATCCTCGAAATTGCTAAGGTAAAAAAAGGACGTTGCAAACCCATTAATTTCCAAACCCAATTTTAATTCGAATCAAAACCAATTCAATACCATATACAAATATTTTCAAAAATATCGAAAATTTTCTAACACATTGATTTTCCCGAAAAATTCGATAGAGTCTCCCCTGCACGGAGTGACATCTGTGATATCGCAGGAACAAATAATATATATGCCTTGACCCACACGGTCGGAAAACAAAAATCAAAACCCAAAATTTATATTTTCGCGTAGGCGTACCTTTTACGAGCGCTATTGAGCATATTTGCTCAACGTATATGCGATTTACTCAACCAAATCAATCTTAAAGCCTTCCAACACCTGTATTTAACTCGGTTCAATATGTCAGTGACAATTACATGAATTTCTTAAATAACACCTCATTTATCAACAGGTATAACTATACAGATTTTCAAAATCAAATTGGTGACATCACGTCATTCTAACAAGTATATCTGAATACTGGGGGTAGTCATTCCGTTTTAATTCATGTAAGATTCCATTTCAATTTGTAATACTGGAATTATTTTCAATTCATCCAACTCTAATTTAACTTGTTGATGAATTCGATCCATGCAGTTTAACACACAATCAATAACTAATGCACCATCAACTCAACCAAACCAATTGAATTTACATTCAACACCAATATTTTATTTTCGTTTCACATATTTGAATGTCAATTAATTAATTATTCGATTGGCTTCTATTTGATTATTATTTATTCAGTTAATTACAAATTTCCAAATCTTTTTATTTAATATCACTTTGCTAGGTTAATTCCTAATTCAAAATTTTAATTAAATTTGAATTCCATTCAAATCAATCAAACACATTATTATCTAAATGATCTTAGAAAATTACTCCTTTTCTATACAAAATATAATTTGGGTAAAATCATTTCATTTACCCTCTTTTCAAAACAATATTGTATCCATTGCTAGTTTAATGCTCCTCAACACTTGAACCGATCCACAAACACAATACAAATCATTTGTATAAAAACTTACAGATACGCTCTCATATATATATACACACACACACACTCAATCTCGATCTAGGGTATTACTAACCCAATATCTATCGAGTTAAACCACAGAGCCAAGGTTATCACTAAACCAATAGCTCTGATACCAAATGTAGCGACCCAAATTTCCGGTACCTTCTGAGCTGACCAACCTACATCAGTCCAACCCAAATTGTATAGAAAATGGATTACTAGAAGAAAGAAGTTAGAGGGTGAGATAAGAGAGAAAGAAATAATAGAATAGAAGAAGAAGAAACAACACAACACAGAGTCTAACATCATAGCGGAACAAAATATAATACATAAATAAATCTTTATTGAGTGCTTTTAAAAATACTTACAATATCAGAGTACATCACACATCTGGATAGTTATAATAATCTGTCCTCATATACAACACAGGGGAATAGTAGTTATGTAATATCATACATCTGAACTCTTCCAGCTCGTCTCTTCGTAGCAGTCGATAACCTGAACCTGTACAACCCGGTCTAACCCGAGCATTTCAAACACTGGGTCAGTCTGGTGAACCAGAGTGAGATAAACTCGCACAGTATTAATGGGAATCACCAACTTGATTTTTAGGTTTAAAAATCTTTCCGAAAGGAAAGGATAACCGTAAGACCAAATCCACGCATAAATACGGACGGTTTTTACCTTATGATAACCCAGAACATTTTTTAAATCAATATCTTTTCCGATATTATAATAATGTCTAAATACAAGTAAATATCAATCTAAAAGTACGCTTACATATCACGCTCCACATATATAGTATACAATCAAAAACCGTGGGCGCTTATTGGAGATTGAATTCCGACTCTGACAAGGTATGGGACCACCTGCCGATAGTGTATCTCTTGAGGCGAATACACTGGGTTCAACAAGAACATCTTGCAACCCGGCCCACACATGACCGACCACTCATTTCGCTTGAGTGTATCGAATGTATATCACCAACGGTTGGGTGCGACCCACCATTTCTCGAAAAGGGACAGCATCGAAATAGATTAAAGAATGAAATGGTAATTCTCTAGATAAGTGATTATACACCCTAATGGGAGCGACCACATAGCCTTGTTGCCTGCCCGATTTTTGTCATTTCCCGGTTGATGAGGCTTGAGGTTTGAATTCCTTTTTGGAACATCTGGTCATTTTCCACTTTGAATGCCACATCGTCAAATTCGTCAGATATCTCTAATTAACATACACAAAAATACTATAGCAGTTAAGCTAAGAGAATGGCCATTCTCCGCCAACCACTATAGCATGTTTGAAGAAATCAACATACGTAATTCCTTTGGAAATACTCTGTTAGACATCCGTCCATACAAGTCATCTAGGAACAGGATGAACCGAAGGTACTCTCCCACTGCATCCAATATAGGAAGCACCCCATGGATCAGTAGCGAGAAGTCCTTGCAACCCATAGATTTCAACCACGACAATACCCCATCTTAACTCTGGAGCTAACCAAAGATTATTAGCAGTTCTTCTGTTTTATGAAGATCTACGGTCTTCGTTGCTCCATCTTGATCATCTTCTGACATCTTGATGTATTTGTCGGCCGGAAGGGTTTGCGATATGAATTCGATCCCAGTCTTTCCATACCAACAATCATATTGGACAGATTTGATAGTCGGTGATTTAACTATCAAAATATATAGTGATTCAATCATGACAATCCAATGATTTCACTGGTTCAGTATTCAGCATCACTTGGCCTTTTAAATAAAACAAACTGATTCACTTCAGTTTAATTAAAACTTCTAACTCTTTTAATATTTAAAAATATGATATTTGAATTTTTACTCAATATACTAATGTTCTCAAAAACCATTTCGTATTAATACTTAGCAAAATACCTTATAACCATATTCAATTTTCACTGAATTATCCTTTCAAAACATTTGTTACATTATTCTTTATTATTTAAGCTTGGGAAATCCACTTAACTTATTATTCGTAATCATCGTTATGTAATATCTTTTATTCTATTCTTGAAACAATAACAAATATTTATTTGTATAAAATAAAAACTCAATTTTACATTTCCTTCTTTACTAATTTCCTTTACTTTGTATATTCTCCAAATTTGCACCAAACATCGCATTATTATTTCTCTAATGGAAATAATAAATTATCACTAACCTCTTTTACGATTACCAACTAATATCTTCTTCAGATAATCCTGATGTTGTTCAAGTTGGGGTATTTTAATTACCTCTCAGACCTTGATCAACAACGTTCTTATCCTCGTACAAATGAAAGTAATCAAACCAATATTTTATTATAGTCTCAAAACGAATTCCATTATAAATTGGATTTGGTTATACAATCCTACGACCCAATTCTTTACCCAAATTCACTTTTACCAATCTCCTTTCAAATCTATTCAACCATTTCCATTTTGGAAATCTTATTTAATTTTTCCCCCTTTCTACTTGATCTCATTTTCAAGTATCGTTAATGTAAAATTTACGCCTTAACCCTTTAAACCTCATTTACATGACCTTAGTTTATTATAAACCTTTTATCTTAATTTCCTTTGACTTAATTCAAATAATTAAGTAACATTTGTTTCGAACTATTGTACTCATTTGAAATTCTCTTTATAACTTTGTTATAAAAATTCGGGTTTTAAATATAAACTCGTTCATAAACTTCTTTAACCATTCAACTAGATTTCATTTCGACTTCGAATAGTTTTTGCATTAATTCAATTATAAACTAATTTCCTAAATTACGATTAATCTGAATAATAACTTACTTTAATCATTAACTACTTTAAAAGTAGTTAATTCCTTTATCAACTAAAATAAATAGTAAATTCCTTTTAACACTTCATTAAAATAAAACAAATATTCTTTAAATTATTTAATTGTGTAAATTCGAAACAAGCTAATTTAATGGTCGATTCAAGTTAAAACAGTCGGTTTAGTCAACTCCAACTCTGTTTATCTCGTTAACCCATTCCAATTTGTTCTCCCTTTATATTAATTAAAAATAATAATTAATTCAACTAATTCCATTAAATTTTTCTTAACAAAACAATTATCCAATTTAATCCTTTAGATTAATTTATATTCACTTATTTATAAATCTGATTAACATCAGAGATTTCCATCTAAAACTAATTTATAATTAATTTATAAATTTAAATAATCAATATTTATTTTCTTTTAAATAAACCTTTTTTTCAAAATAATATATTTCAAACTCTATACCCAATTATAAAATAAATTTCATACTTTGGTTCTATCGATTCACCTGACGGTAAATCAATATAACAAACAATTTATTTTATCGGCCATATGCTGCCCAATACTCAACCAATACTGCCCATTGGTTTAAACAAGACATAAGTTGAATTTTCATTCAATGATTACTAATCAAATCAATCATCCAAACAGAACAGTTCATATGTGATAATATGAAAATAAATAATATATTTGAGGAATCCGGTTGGATCTCTCCAACCTGTTGTTCACTTATTTATAAATGTGATAATATTAGGGGTCGATCCAATTATATCCAACACCCTACGTTCTATGATATTCACTGATGTTCCTGTTCATAACATAAAAAGAAATGCACGTCTTAGTATATGATTTTAATTAAATCCTTTAATTAACAATTATTTTTAAACCAATTGGTCTAATTACTTCATAATAGTACAAGCCAACTTTGACTCCTTTTTCATATGTTGCTCCACCTGACACGTATCGTTCTATTCCAATTTACCTGAGCCCAATTTCAATTTATAATTATAAATGTTTTTAACATGATAATTAGTCCTTTTTAATGTTAAAATTAATAACTATAATTTTTATTAAGACTGGCCCATTTCGATTTTCTTCAATTCTGGAAATCGGTTGATCCTCTATTCGAAATGCCTGAGTTTGTTGGTTCCTGTGTTAAAATGATAGTTAATTTTAGTAAAATTAATTACTTTGAATCAGTGTTTTAACAATTAATTACCCTCATCCATTTGTTCGAAACACAATCCAAAGCCTTCTTTGTTTATCTCGTCTTTGCTACTGACATTGCATCGTCCCATTTGAAGTCCCCAAACCATTGATCCTAGGTCACAAGCCCACCACCCTCACAGTCGATTGGATCAGGATCCGATGGTGTCACCTCGACGGCCTTCGCGAACTCCACCCACGCCTTGAGTCTGCTGTAGCTCAGTGCTTTCATTGGAACCAAAATCTCGATGAACCGCCAGGGTTTTTTGAGTGTCTTTCAGATCACCAAAGTTAGTCAAATGCGATCATCACCGTACAGAAGATGGAACTCGGTGAGATTTAGATGTTTCATTTGGGAAAGTTTCGGATTTCATGAATAGATTAGGAGGAAATTGGTGAATATGATCAGAAGTTTTCCATCATTCATTGTAGTATGGTGGCGGCAGTAGGACATGTTGACTACGCTGAAAGGGATTTTAGTGTTATGACCAATTTATGGTATTTATAGAGTGGACCAAAGAATATAGTATTCTTATTGAAACTTAACTGCAAAGTAACAAGGAAAACTAACCTGAATCGACTTCTGTCTTCTGATAAAAAGGCTATTCCTAGCATATAAAAAATTCCAGACCCAATGGGACAAGTTTCGTCGAATTCCGACATCGTTTGAAAAAAAATCCTTTATAAAACCAGCGAAAAACAGGCGTTTAATTTTTCCACGATCACTAGATAAATCCAATAAAATTGAAACTATGAAATCTTATAATAATTAATTAAAACGAACCCAATGGCACCAGTTTCGTCGCATTCTGAGACAGTTTCCCGGTACGTTGTTTTTTTTCACGCACCGCAATGCCATTTTTGACACCAAATTACCTGGTCTTCAAAACAACAAACTATATACCTATCCTGACTCTAATCAACTATACGAATTCAATGGAACTAGTTTCGTGGCCTAATTCGATCATCTGCTCAAGTTATATCTCTCTATTACGTTAATTACGCGCTATAGAAATTAAATGGGCGTTTACGGCTACCGTGGTCACATATGACATCGGTTTGACACGCAATTTGTTTTTCTGACAATAATTTAACGATATTGTTCCAACGAAATTAAATTCATCGAAAACAAAGTCCATTTTAAAATTGGTTGTTTTTAACGCTATAAAAATATCGAATAAATATTAATTAAATTCTAAATAATTCAAAAATAAATTATTTTCAACATATTTATCCAAAAAGAATACATATATATGATTCAATATAATTTATACACCTCAATATCGTCAATTTTGAGTTAAATGATTTTAATTTCCTATTAAAATATATTAAATAACTTATATTTTAATAACGATTTTCCATAGCAACTATTTCAAAAATTGATTTAGCCATAACTAACAAATTATAACACGGAATCTGGATTTTTCTCTTTCATATGAAAATTATCATCAATACGGTTCAAAGGTTTCTTGTTTCACAGAAATCCGACATATATCGAATCCTGTATATCCAATTGAAGTTCAGAACTCCATTTTACGAATTGTAGCGCCATTTCAAGCCAGATTTATATTATATATATAAATTAACGTTAAAATTTCACTATATAAACGAATATATATATTATAAATCCATTTAAAATCCCAAATAAGTATTTAACAAAATAAATTAAACATTTGACTACTAAAAATACGGGTCGTCACAATCACTATTTAAATTTGTAAGTTAAATCTTATATGTGAATAATTCCATCAATAAATCCTGATAATCAATTAGGATATAGAAACCACATTAAATATGTTGATTTGATTACTATAAAGTAACATTTGACCCTAAAAGATATTAACATTGTCGTTTCGAAGAACTCAGAATCTATATTCCACTTCGATTCGATTTATACGAGTCAGAGATTATCGAAGATAGCTGAAGATGGTGTTTATGCAAGGACTGTTCTTGTTACAGAATGGTGCCATCGGTTTTTCCAAACCCAAGACAACTTGTATGGATGAATGTCTGACAGAGTACACCTAACAGATCGTGTAAATTGATCTCTTCAAAACTATGTTTGGTGACAAAGGAATTCGTTTCTCTTTGCTTTTTACCCATTGTTTTGGGGAAACCTTGTGATTTGATGGGTTTGAATGAAGATATATTGTTCTAAAGGTAAGTTATAACCTCAAGCCTCACAACCGGGAAATGACAAAAATCGGGCAGGCAGCATGGCAATGTGGGTCGCTCCCATTAGGGTGTATAATCACCTATCTAGAGAAAAATCATTTCCATCTTTAATCTATTCGATGTTGTCCCTTTTCAGAAACGGTTGCTGAGCCCAGTGTATTCCCCTATAGAGATACACTATCGACAGGTGGTTCCATACCTTGTCATAGTCAGAAATCCAATCTCCAATAAGCACCCGCGGTTTTGTATGTATACTAGATATGTGGAGCGTTATATGCAAGCGTTCCGCTAGATTCTAATTTATTTGTGGAAACCCTAGACATTATTATCATATTAGAATATTTATGATTTCAAAATGTTTCGGGTTATTGTAAGATAAAAACCATCTGTGTTTATGTGTGGATTGGTCTTACGATTATCTTTTCTTCCAAAAGAAATTTTCCAAGTTAAGAAAACTGTTTGAAATTGTTTACTCACACCAGTCTCATGACTGACCCAGAGTTTATTTTTCTATGTTTCCCCTAAACTCTTAGGTGCCCAAATTTGTATGGGCAGTCTAGTAGTTCTGGGTTTTTTAGATTTACTGGAGGAGGTTGGAGCAGGAGGCCTCAATGATAGATATATAGAGTTTACTTCTGTTGTATTGTATATGTGATGTACTCTGATGACATATGTAAGTTCAGTACTATTTTGTATTTCAAATAATGTTATATATTTTATTTTGTTCATTCCCCTATGAGATTGGTGTTACTCTGATTCTGTTATGTTCTTCTTTTCCTTCTATTCTACTTTTCTATCTTTCTGTTTCTCACCCTCTAACTTCTTTCTATTAATGATCCAGTATTTCCGATACTTGAATGGTTGACATGTTATACAGGAGACGTATTTATGTTGATTTTCAGTGTCGAAAATCCTTGGGTCGTTACAGTGGTATCAGAGCTATAGGTTAAGAATAACTTTGGCTCTGTGGCGTGACTCGATAGAGATGGGGTTAATAATACCCTACATTGAGTTTGAGTGTATGTTTATGAGCGCGTATTTGTTAACTGATAAAAAAAATCATTTATCATGTGTTGATTAGTTTATCGAGTGGTTTAAGAACTCTGGTCGGTACAAAAGTCGACACTGTATTGAAAAGTGTTTTTAAACTCTTGAATAGAGTAATTCGACATAGTAGTGTTTCAAAAGCTGAGTAAATGAAATAATTTTACTCAAAAACATATTTTGGTATAAAGGAATAATTTTCTTAAATTATTATAAATAGATGTATTGATTGCTATTTTGATCTGATAATCAGATTATAACATCGAGGTGATTATATAAAACCAAATTAGATTTGTATAAATCTATAATATATAGATAAAACAAACTAGAAATGGAATTTGAAATTCTTGGAAATTTGAAGATTTTTTTTTTAAATTTGGAATTTAAAATTATAACTGGAGTAAGTTAAATGGGTTAGAGTTTCACTAAGGTTAAATTGGTGAGTTGAATAGGATTTGGGTTTAAAAGGAGAATTCGAAGAAGATAAATATTTTTGAACAAGTTGATTCAAATTAATGAAGTATATCGGATTTGGAATTTATTTCCCAAATATAATCAAAGATATTTTCTTAAAATTGAAAATTTTACAAATATGGGATGATAAGGAATTAAGATATGGAGTTAAGAATTGGTGCCTAACTGGAGATTGATGGAGTTAAATGATTTTCCGAGTATTGATCTGATGTTGATTTCGGTCTTCGGGAATAATATTCAGAGAATTATCCTCTTATTGATTTGTGGTCAGGGACTAAGTGATGTGGAAGAGTTGAATATATGAATAAGAAATGAGAATGTCTTCCAATCGGAATAATAAATAATTAATTATTGATGTATTAAATATTTTGATTTCTATGAAATGTTTTGATAGGTAATCTGTGTGTTTTGTATGCCTTAATTTTTGTGATTGTTAGGTGATGACGCACGTATGTGTTTTGTTTTAAGTCTATGACTTGATATATAACTAGAATCTCCTTGTTACTTTAATTTCTGGGACGAAATTCTTTTAAGGGGGTATATTGTAACGACCCTGTTTTTGGCTAGTTCTATTATACAGTTACTTCGAATTTATTTAAGAAACTTATTTTAAAAAAAAAGTATGTATGTGTGTAAAATAAGTAAGATTTTGTCATTTATTCTATATTTTAATCTTTGAAAAAATATATATAATACTGGACTAAAAATATTATAGAGAAATCTAAATTAGCAATTATTTAACTACATTGTGTGTGTGTATATATATATATATATATATATTAACACATTTCAAATATAGTTGTATATATGCGAGGAAATGTTATTTTAACATTTTTACTTTTTGCATTTAAATAATTTTGAAAAATCAAAATAAGCATTCTTTTAAAATCCTAAATGTATGTATAGATACATAATGGAATGTTCCTTAACATATATACGTGTGTATGTAAAATATTTTATGATATTTGTATTTTTACTTCATTTTAAGTTGTTTTAAAAGCATATGTAAGAAAACAAATAATTAGATTAGTCCATGGAAAAGAAATAAAGGAGACTTATGCATTCATGAGCCTAAAGGTACGCAACAAATAATAGGTGAGCTGTGCATAAGCACGTGGGGATGCATTAATGAGAAAAGCCTTCACATAACCCACTTTCAATCACATACCATACTGCTGTCATATTCATTTAAAGCTTAAATAACTTAGCAACAAAGTATGTTTCTTTTTTCCCCTTTTGCACAGGTATGTGTACAAATATAAGTGTTGAAATAAATGGTAGTCGTGCCTATAAACATCTAATACAAATCAGAATAGCTGAAGCACTAATATCCTAAGTGTAACACCCCGTATTTTCTATGAATATTAAAATTAACAAATATAGGAATACTTAATTTTTTTTAAAGAAGAATTGGGAGAAACGGGTTATGCCATTACGTTCATCTCGGAATTCTGCTTGAGATAGAGTCCGAGTTTGCGTGAATTGGACTTCATGTGAAGAAGTTATGGAGGTTAGAAGATTTCTAGTGTAAGAAGAAAAAAATTAAAAATAATAATTAAATAATTAATTCAGTTCGGAATTCAAAAACTCAGAAATTGGCTGAGCTGGAAATCTCTCGCTCACGGGTGTCGACATGGGAGTCGACCCCCTATATAGGGGTGTCGACATAGGTGTCGAACCCCCCCTGTGGGTGTCGACCCCTTCCAACTGTGCTGGATAGTGACGATTTTCTGAGTCATAGGGCTACGTGGCGAGTTCTGGTTTGCCTAGTGACACATTTTCTTGGACTAGACGGTTTGATGACTCTTAGGTTGATCTAAAGGCACATATTAATCCTAAACTTTTATATAATCACCCCAAACGTCAACCCCAGACCTCATAACCCTATTCCATGAAGTCGTCATGTTGTTCATGTCTAAGCTAACCTAGCCTTCATCTTCTCCAAACTAGAAATCAAGTTAGAAAGCTCCAAACCAAATCCAAACTAGACAATCAAACGTCTACATCAAGGGTTAAGCTTAACAAATTCAGAAATCAGATCCTAAAATACAAGATCCATTCTTTTTCTGTAAGTTCGGTTATTATTCAGATTTGAACACCTAATTGAAATCATGACTGTAATAATCGGATCTAGAACTATGCCTAATTCTGATTCGGCTTATCCTTTTGTCAAATCTGAACTGCCTACGCCGATGAGACTATTGTGAATGATATAATGAAACCAATCATGCCTATGAGACTGTTATGATTGATATGATGGAAACAATCATGTTGTACATCCTATGCCTATGAGACTATTGTGATTGACATAATGGAATTTATCATGTTGTACATCAAAATTAGTGATTCTCTTAAGTCTAATTATATCTAATCTTTATACCTATGATGTAAATTGCTTAGCTTGCCCACAATTATTGTTAATGTACAACATGCCTATTGGAAACATGATTCCTGAATTGGGTACACCTTTACATGCCTATTTTTCCTTATGTCAATTCTTATGCTCCTTCTTTATTCTTCCCCTTTTTATTTTCTTTTATGAATACTAGGTTCATTCGGAACTTAGGTTGAATCTCGTTGTACGTGCGATTATAATACGGGAAAAATTGGGAATAATATAATTAAGTAAATTTTGGGCATAACAGGTGAATGTGGCATAAAACTTGTACTAACTACACTTGGAGAATATTGATATAAAAAGACCTAAACTTGGATACATATGAAAAATATGTAAATTGGCTAAATATGATCATGCCTAACCCAAGGTTAGATCGAGTTGCGGCGTAAGACTACCGCGAACCTACCGACACATCCAGCGACCACAACAATATAGATCTAATGTGAGAGGTTAGCGAATTAAGCCCAAAAATCCGAGGTTAGATTGAGTTGCGTTGTAAGGCTACCCGGAACTGCCCGGCATATCCAGCGACCGCAACAATATAGATCTAATGTGAGAGGTTGGTGATTTAGTGAATGAATTAAAGCTAAGGGACAGGCAGGTTAAGAATGGTAGGGTTAAGTTAATTAAGGAAACACTTAACCAATACAACATGTTAATTAAACTGTAACACCCCGGATTTTTGAATAATCGAAATAACTAAATTAAAGAATAAATGTTTAGCATTGTTCTAAGGTTTGTAAGCAAAAGACTAAGTAGCTCATTTGGTTGGAACATGTGACTTGCATACAAGAGGTACAGAGTTCGATCCCTACCCAGGCCATATTTTTGTTTTAGGGGAAAGGCTAAAAAGCCGCTTAGTGTGAACGCGGTTCATGAAAATGGTTAATTAGGAAGACAGAAATATATATATATATATATATATATTTATAAAAAAATAAAATAAAATTCAACCTAAAATTTAAGAAAAAAATTCAAAACAGCAGAAGCGGGAAGGCAAAACACCAAACCGACCTATTTTATGGGTCGACACAGTGGGTCTCGGGTCGACCCCAGGGTCGACTCAGGAGGTTTGGAATTGGTCCCATCGGCCCTAAATGGTCTATGGCGAAATTTTATGTTTTAGGGCTTAGGTGGCGATTTCTGGTTGGTCTGTTGACATCATTTCTTGGTTTCTAAGGCCTAGATGGATCCTAGAGTGATCCGATGGCTTAAATTAATTCAAAGCTCAATAAAAAGACGCATAGACTCAAACCCTAAATCAGAATTAAAACTAAACTATGGCCGTCATGCTGTCATCTTGAATCCTAGAGTAATCACCACTAATTAGAGAGGAAGAACTACAAATCAAATCAGTTCTATTTAACCCTAACAACGAATCTTCTTCAAAGGAGAGCTAATACAACTTTAGAAATCAGAATTCAGAACTCAAGACCACTTTGAGTTGTGAGTTCGATAGTTTTAATAAAATAATTAGTAATTTAATTGGATTAAGTTATGATGCGGATTGTATGGATGTGATGTGAATTATTGATCACATGTTGTAATTATGTTGTAGAATTGTGTTGAAACCTCTATGACGTTATGTTGTGATGCTATCATTTATGATGTAAAGTTATGTTGCTATCTTCTATGTTGTAATTTTATATATAACCAAATCATCATGTTTCATATGCTAGTTTGGTGATGTTGATTCATATGATAAATCATATGTATGCAAGTTTAGATTTTTATTTAAACATGAATCATATACAAGTTGGGTAAAATTATATGTGACCTTACATGGTAATGACATCTAGTTTATGTGAAAATTTGATTAAAAGTTAGGCTATGACATGGGTGAGTTATATGCTAAATTCTACATGATATTTTACATGTTAGATGCAAGTTTACACCATTGTTATGATGCATAAATCACATATGCAAGTTTCTATATAAGTTTGGGGTATGAATCATGTTATGCAAGTTTAGGTTTATTGCCTATGCAAGTTTACACCTTTAGATGTAGATCTATGACATACATGATTTATGCAAGTTCACACCTTTAGATTTGGATCCATGACATATGTTGTTTATGCAAGTTGTAACTTTGGCCTATGCAAGTTTTAGATGTAGAACATCATTCACATATGCAAGTTCATCCCTATGTTTAGATCTATGTTTTCATTATGTGTACATTGTGATGTTTTCTCTTTATTCCATTAGTTAGACTATTCGAGTCTAATGTATATTTTACGTTAAACGAACAAACGTACAACGTGGGGTAAAGGGGATAATGTTAAAAAGATTTAATTGGCATAAATGCCTTAAATGGCATAAAATATAATTGTGGTGAAAATTGGTATGATTTTGCATTCCATAAATGGATGGATATAATTGAGTCAATTATGGACATCGTTAAATTTGGAATTGATTGATAGTGGGGAAAGTAATTCAAATTGGGGAATGATTAATTAGGAGTAATTAATCGTCTAAGACACGAGGTTAGGCTCTTTTGTGGTGTAAGACTGCCCGGACCCGCCAGGCAAATCCAGCCACCACAAAAGCCAGTCTAACGTGAAAGGTTTTAGGCATAAATTAAATACGTAAAAATTGTAAAGACACGAGGTTAGGCTCTTTTGTGGTGTAAGACTGCCCGGGCCCGCCCGGCAAATCCAGCAGCCACAAATGCCAGTCTAATGTGAGAGGTCTTTATGAGGTTACGGTTTTAATGAATTAAGAAACACTTAACTAGATAAACATGTAGTGGACATGAGGGGGTTAAGTGGGTGCCTTGGGTGGCATGTGGAATCTAGTGGGTGCCTTGGGTGGCGTTTGGAAATACGATTAGAAACACTTAACCAAAATTGAAACATGTAATTGAAACATGTAATTGAAACATGAATAAGAAGTGGGTTAAGTGGGATGTACTAGAAGGGACCAAGCTTAGGTGGATAGATTGTGTCAAGTAATGGGGGCCCATTTCAACCAGTAACCCATACGTATCTTTGTGGGCTCGACCCAAGTCGAGGACGGGACATGCATACTGGGCTTGATTGTAAGAGGCCAAACCGGGTTAGCGGTGGCAACGCAAGTCCAACGGGCTCATATGCGTGCGTGGACCCGGCTGGTAGGTAAGACTTTGTTGCATCATGTAGGTATAAGTCGTGCATTGTTGGTTGTATCGGGTTGCCTCTTTGGGGAGTGATACACCCCCACTATGGGGCCATCACGGGTATCTATGAGTTAGGGAGCTAATCGCTTGGGGGTAGTGGGTACACCTAGTGGAGATAGGGGCAGGCGGCACCTATGAGGGCAGCTAGGGGTGCACAAAACTACCAATATCATTATTAAGTTCTGTAGGAGGGATCAACCTTAGGGTGACTAGTGGTGGTGCAGTATAGCAATTATCCTATAGTGTTGGTGTAGTTTAGTAATTATCTTACAGTGGGTTAGGCGCGCTTTAATGATATCGTTGTTCATCTTGTTTCCTTATTTACTCGGCCATATTCAATGGTTCATGGTCATTTCCTTATTTTTCAACTTATTCCCTAGTTTAGTTACTTTGTTAATTATATTGTTAAAATTATCGCACTCGCAAGACTTTATGCCTGGCCCCCTTTGTTTCCTCCTCTTTCCTTCCATTCCCCCCCCCCTCCGGTGCTCAAGTTGGAACTAGCACCTGTGGAGCTTGATCTTGGACTGCTTTTAGAAGATTGCTTGGATCGCTGGAGTAAAGTTCAGCTTCTCTTTTATTTATGGCTATTTTGATGTTGGGGATTATGTCTTTCAGTTTATGTACTTTTGATAGTCAAGATGGATATTATGTACTTTGACTCTGGTTTTTGATGATGTAAGCAAACATATGTGTTTTCCGCTGCAATAAAATAAAGTTTTAAATCTTTGAGTACTGTTTATATATGTCTTGTTGTTAAGTTTCTGTTCGATACTTACTTAAAGCGCTCCATAGAAGTTAATGCATTCCCTTTGTGAGTGACATTAATGGAAGTGGGGTGTTACACGTGGTATCAGAGGCAGGTTATCAGAACAGATATGAATTTTGAAAAGTTGTTTTTCAAAAATGATTTTCTAAAGAAGTACCTTCAAAAGTATGTTTTAAGGAAAGTATTTTCAAGAGAAAAGCTTATTTTTGAAAGCATAACCCCAAGGGCCATATATCTTTCCTTCGGTTCTTTTGTATTGAATCTTTCCTTTTTCGTTTCAGCACGTCTGAAGCATCTGAGATACCAGAGGGTGTTCATGTACCCGGTTGGTTTCGTCAATAGCTCGAGGCTAGGGCCGCCACCGCAGGTCCAGCAAATGCTTCTCCTCCTTCTCCCCCTCCTCCTCGCGTCGATACTTTTGCTAAGATATATAAGGACTTTAGAGCAATGGGTTGAAAACCTTTTCACGGGACGGAGACATATGTTGAAGCTCATAACTGGCTAAAGGAGGTGGAAGAATTGTTTAGAATCTTTGAAGTGGATGATGAAAGAAAAGTCCAGCTAGCTGCCTGGCTAATGAAGGATGAGGCCTCGTTTTGGTGGGAGGTCACTAATGGGGGACGTCCAGTCGATACATGGCTAGATATTAGGCAGAGGTTTGAGGTGAACTTTCTCTCATTGGCTGAAGAGAATCTATACATGGAAAGGTTTTTGGCACTGAAGCAAGGGAATTTATTGGTGAAAGAGTACATCAACACATTCAACCAATTGGAATGATTTGGCTTGGACTTGGTGAATACTCTAGAAAAGAAGGCTCTAAGATTTGGTAAGGGTTTAAACGAGCCGCTTCATGGGTTAGCTATGACCCACATTCCCATGGGGGCTACCTTCGAGAGACTAGTTGACATGGCGCTCATGCATGAAGAGGAGAAGGGCGCCAATGCTAATAAGGAACCCGAGAAGAAAGGAGATCAAAAGAAGCCGCAACAGCAACAACAGAACAAGAAAGGTGGCAAAGGCAACAATGCTAAGGGAAAGAAAAGATGCTTTAACTGTTGGACACCCGGCCATCTAAGCAAAGATTGTAGGAAGAAAAAGAATACTGGTTGTTTCCACTATGGCGAGGCGGGACATCTTATTAAGGACTGCCCAAAGAAAGGGCAGAGGGAAGGGTCTACGTCGGGAGGGCAGGTGCAGGCTCTTACGGCACTAGGGCAGGCAAGGGGACAAGTTCAGGCTCTCGTGGTCCCACCGCTGCAAGAAAGAGGTAGAGAAATTTCTGTTGAAAGTTTATTTTTTCTGTTTGATCATCCTGTCCGTACTTTATTCGATTTTGGCGTATCACATTCATTTATTTCTACATCATTAGTTGAAACACTGCACCTTGATACTAGTCTAATTACTGATCCCTTAGTAGTCTCAAATCCTATCGGTGGTTCGGCTCATCTTTCTATGATTTGTCGGGATTTGAGAGTGTTTATCTTGGGCATTGAGTTTGAGTGCAACCCTTTTGTTCTTGGCTTCATGGGCTACGGTTTAATTCTAGGTATGGATTGGCTAACTAGATATGGGGCCATCCTAGATTGTGAAAGAAGGGTAGTTAGATTGTTGACTCGTTTTGGAAAGACCCTTGATATTTCTTGTGACCCTAGAGGTCCAGTAATGCGTAGCTACCTAGAATCCCTTGACGCATCCAATGATGATTTACATTCTGTTACCATAGTCCGTGAATATGCTGATGTCTTCGATGAGGTGAGGGGTTTACCCCCAAAACATGAGATAGACTTTTGGATATATCTAGTAGATAATGCAAAGCCAGTTGCATTACCAGTGCACCACATGGATCCAAGAGAGAGAAGAGAACTCAGTAAGCAAGTAAAGGAATTGCATGAGAAGGGGTTCATCAGACATAGTATATCGGAGTGGGGTGCTCCAGTAGAGTTTGCAACGAAGACGGATGGGTCCCTTAGAATTTGTGTGGACTATAGAGAACTTAATAAGCTTACTAAGAAGAATAGACACCCACTGCCGGGGATTGACGATCTCTTCGATCAGTTATTTGGCGCCACAGTGTTTTCACAGTTGTACTTAGCCACTGGTTTCCATCAGTTGAGAGTTGCTGAGGATAGCATAGACAAGACTGCCTTTAGGACTCCATACAGTTTCTTCGAGTGGCTTGTAATGACTTTAGGTTTGACAAACGCCCCTACATACTTTGTTGACTTGATGAGTAGGGTGTTTAGGGAGTACCTTAATAAATTCGTGGTGGTCTTTGTGGATGACATCTTGGTCTTTTCTAAGAGCGAGGAAGAGCATGGCCTACATCTTAGGGAAGTATTGGAGACCCTTCGAGCGCATAGCCTTAAAGCTAAATTTTCTAAATGTCACTTTTGGAGGAAGGAAGTGCGATTCTTAGGGCACGTGGTTTCCAAAGAAGGGATAGTTAAGGATCCTGCGAAGGTAGTGTCCGTCCAAGATTGGAAGGTTCCTAATAATGCTACCGAGGTGAGGAGTTTCTTAGGGTTGGCTGGCTACTATAGGAAGTTTATCAAAGACTTCGCAAAGATATCATCCCCATTAACATGCTTGACGAAGAAGAACTTAGTTTTCACATGGGACGTAGGTTGTGATGATGCGTTCCAACGTCTAAAGAGAGTTTGACCACAGCCCCAGTCTTAGTGTTGCCAAATGGGAGTAAGCCATTTACCGTTTATACCGATGCTTGTGGGACAGGACTAGGCGCAGTCTTAATGCAAGAGGGAAGGGTAATAGCCTATGGTGGAAGGCATTTGAGAGTGCATGAGAGAAATTACCCTACACATGACCTAGAGTTGGCCGCTATTGTCTTTGCACTTAAGTCTTGGTGTCATTATCTTCTTGGCGAAAAATTCGAATTATTCACTGACCACAAATCGCTAAAATACTTATTCTCTCAGAAGGACTTGAACTTAAGGCAGCAAAGGTAGATGGAATTCTTAGCGTCCTATGACTTCGAGATAGCATATACCCCTGGCAAGGGTAACGTGGTGGCAGACGCCTTAAGTAGAATGAGTTTGTCCTTGAGTCCGTTGTTTGTTGAGTGGCGAAGCTTAGAGTTCATCTCTACGTTTGACTTTAAACCTTCCGTTGACTTTGTACATGGTTTTCTAGCATCCTTGGAGGTCAGACCTACTCTTTTGGGATGGATTGGTGAGGCACAGTGAGATGACCCATAGTTGGTTGAGTTAGTAGAGAAGCTCAAAGGAGGGAAGTCATCAAGCTATCTCCGTAGGTATACCCTAGATGATAAGGGTTGCTTACGTAGGGACGGTAGGCTTTATGTACTAAAAGATAAGGACCTAAGGAAGACCATTCTTGATGATGCACATCGTTCGAAGATGACCATCCATCCCGGCGGGGACAAGATGTACATGGACATGAGACGAGTTACTTTTGGGCCGGCATGAAGAAGGACGTGGTAGAGTTTTCGCTAGATGCTTGGTGTGCTAACAAGTAAAAGCAGAGCAAAAGAAGCCCGGTGGATTACTACACCCATTGGAGGTCCCATAATGGAAGTGGGAAAGCACCTCGATGGATTTTGTTGATGGATTACCGAGATCAAGAAAGGGTAACACGGGGATTTGGATCATGGTAGACAGACTTACTAAGAGCGCCCATTTCATTCCCGTGAAGAATAAGAGGACTTCACCATGGTTAGCCTCCGTATACATTAGAGAAATAGTTCGTTTGCACGGTGTTCCTTCTAGCATAGTGAGCGGCCGCGATCCTATCTTTACTAGCGAATTTTTGAAGAGCTTGCAAGAGGCGGTAGGGACTCAGTTATGTTTGAGCGTCGTATATCATCCTTAGACGGATGGCCAGACCGAGAGGGTGAATCGTATTCTAGAGGACCTATTTAGGTTGTGTGTCTTAGATTTCGGAGGTACATGGGAGGAACATCTTCCGTTGGTGGAGTTCGCATATAATAACAGCTTTCAGTCTAGCATTAGTATGGCACCATTCGAGGCTCTTTATGGATGGTCGTGTTGTTCGCCTACATGTTGGTGGGAGTTTATAGATAAGATCTTACTTGGGCCCGATATGATTAGAGAGACTTTGGAAAAGATCGATTTGATTTGAAGGAGGATGAAGACGGCACAAGATAGGCAGAAATCTTATACGAACAAGAGGAGGATAGATCTTGAGTTTGATATTAGGGACATGGTCTTTGCCAAGGTGTCTCCATTACGGAACGTCGTTCGCTTTGGGTCCGTTGGGAAGTTAGCACCAAGGTTCGTAGGGCCGTTTCCTATTAAGGAGAGGATTGGGCAGATGGCGTGTAGAGTGGAGTTACCCGAGAGACTTAGTGGCATACACGATGTATTCCATGTGTCACATTTGAGGAAGTACTTGCACGAGACCGCGGAAGTGGTAGAGCCGAGCTTGCTTAGAGAGGTGGAGATAGAGCGTGATGCGACGATTCGGCGAGCTCCTACGTGCATTCTTGGGTCGGAGGTTAAGAAGTTGAGGAGTCGAGAGGTCAAGCTAGTCAAAGTGCAATGGGGAGATGATGAAAGCAACGCTACTTGGGAGACGGAAGAGAAAATGCGTTCATTATACCCTTTTCTTTTCGAGGGTATCTCTTTTAGTTTCTCCTTTATCGCTTACCTTATACTTATCTTATCTTTAGTATGTCCTCTCGTTAGTACCTTTGACCTTTTGATAGGGTAGTCCTATGATTGAAACATGTGTTTGAGAAATTTTATGTATGATGGATGCATGTGGATGCAAGTGTTTGCTAGTGGTTGCTCGTGGATGCATATACACTCACTTTAGGAACTAGATCGGCTCAGTCACTTCATATTGCATATTGCATATAAATGTGTGTGCATATTTAAGCTAATGGAAGTATAATGGTTGTGCTATCATATGGATGTTGCATTTTGGTGAATGGTTATGCACACATGTAGAAATGATATGTATCGATAGGGTTCTTTCGCATACATAATGGATTAATGGCACTATCATGGTTTGCATTAAGGAGGTCAACTGAATCAGAAGACCGCCTGATTTTGCATTAGATAAGGAACATACACACACACTTTTTGCATATGTTCATACAACATTAGAAATTCTATAAGGACAATGGATGCTTGTGTTTGATGGATGAGTAGATGGTTGTTTGGATGTTAGGATATGCATTCTCCTTAACTTGGAGATTTCAGGGGCGAAATCCTTTATGGAGGGTAGAATTTAACACCCCGGATTTTTGAACAATCGAATTAACTAAATTAAAGAATAAATGTTTAGAATTGTTCTAAGGTTTGTAAGCAAAAGACTAAGTAGCTCATTTGGTTGGAACATGTGACTTGCATACAAGAGGTACAGAGTTCGATCACCGCCAACGCCATATTTTTGTTTTAGGGGAATGGCTAAAAAGCGGCTTAGTGTGAACGCGGTTCAAAAAGTAGTTTAGTGTGAAAATAGTTAATTAGGAAGATAGAAATATATATAGATATATTTATAAAAAATAAAATAAAATTCAACCTAAAATTTAAGAAAAAAAACCAAAACAGCGGAAGCGGGAAGGCAAAACACCAAACCGACCTATTTTATGGGTCGACCTGGGTCGACCCTAGGGTCGACTCAGGAGGTTTGGAATTGGTCCCGTCGGCCCTAAATGGTCTATGACGAAATTTTATGTTTTAGGGCTTAGGTGGCGATTCTGGTTGGTCTGTTGACATCATTTCTTGGTTTCTAAGGCCTAGATGGATCCTAGAGTGATCCGATGGCTCAAATTAATTCAAAGCTCTATAAAAAGACCCATAGACTCAAACCCTAAATCAGAATTGAAACTAAAACGATGGCCATCATGCTATCGTCTTGAACCCTAGAGTAGCCGCCACTAATTAGAGAGGAAGAACTGCAAATAAAATCAGTTCTATTCAACCCTAACAACGAATCTTCTTCAAAGGAGAGATAGCACAACTTCAGAAATCAGAATTCAGAACTCAAGACCGCTTTTGAGTTGTGAGCTTGATAGTTTTAATAAAATAATTAATAATTTAATTGGATTAAGTTATGATGCGGATTGTATGGATGTGATGTGAATAAATGATCACATGTTGTTATTATGTTGTAGAATTGTGTTGGAATCTCTATGACGTTATGTTGTGATGCTATCATTTATAATGTAAAGTTATGTTGTTATCTTCTATGTTGTAATTTTATATATAACCAAATCATCATGTTTCATATGCTAGTTTGGTGATGTTGATTCATTTGATAAATCATATGTATGCAAGTTTAGATTTTTATTTAAACATGAATCATATACAAGTTGGGTAAAATTACATGTGACCTTACATGGTTATGACATCTAGTTTATGTGAAAATTTGATTAAACATTAGGCTATGACATGGGTGAGTTATATGATAAATTTTACATGATATTATACATGTTAGATGCAAGTTTACACCATTGTTATGATGCATAAATCACATATGCAAGTTTCTATATAAGTTTGGGGTATGAATCATGTTATGCAAGTTTAGGTTTATTGCCTATGCAAGTTTACACCTTTAGATGTAGATCTATGACATACATGATTTATGCAAGTTCACACCTTTAGATTTGGATCCATGACATATGTTGTTTATGCAAGTTGTAACTTTGGCCTATGCAAGTTTTAGATGTAGAACATCATTCACATATGCAAGTTCATCCCTATGTTTAGATCTATGTTTTCATTATGTGTACATTGTGATGTTTTCTCTTTATTCCATTAGTTAGACTATTCGAATCTAACATACATTTTACGTTAAACGAAAAAGCGTACAACGTGGGGTAAAGGGGATAATATTAAAAAGATTTAATTGGCATAAATGCCTTAAAAGACATAAAATATAATTGTGGTTAAAATTGGTATGATTTTGCATACCATAAGTGGAAGGACATAATTGAGTCAATTATGGACATCGTTAAATTTGGAATTGATTGACAATAGGGAAAGTAATTCAAATTGGGGAATGATTAATTAGGAGTAATTAATTGTCTAAGACACGAGGTTAGGCTCTTTTGTGGTGTAAGACTGCCCGGACCCGCCCGGCAAATCCAGTTGCCACAAAAGACAGTCTAATGTGAGAGGTCTTAGGCATAAATTAAATACGTAAAAATTGTAAAGACACGAGGTTAGGCTCTTTTGTGGTGTAAGACTGCCTGGACTCGTCCGGCAAATCCAGCTGCCACAAATGCCAGTCTAATGTGAGAGGTCTTTATTAGGTTACGGTCTTAATGAATTAAGAAACACTTAACCAGATAAACATGTAGTAGACATGAGGGGGTTAAGTGGGTGCCTTGGGTGGCATGTGGAATCTAGTGGGTGCCTAGGGTGGCATTTGGAAATACGATTAGAAACACTTAACCAAAATTGAAACATGTAATAAACATGAATAAGAAGTGGGTTAAGTGGGATGTACTAGAGGGGACCAAGCTTAGGTGGATAGCTTGTGTCAAGTAATGGGGGCCCATTTCAACCAGTAACCCATACGTATCTTTGTGGGCTCGACCCAAGTCGAGGACGGGACACGCATACTGGGCTTGATTGTAAGAGGCCAAACCGGGTTAGCGGTGGCAACGCAAGTCCAACGG
Organism: Allium sativum; assembly: GCA_030737875.1. NCBI lineage: Eukaryota > Viridiplantae > Streptophyta > Magnoliopsida > Asparagales > Amaryllidaceae > Allium > Allium sativum. The sequence continues at coordinate 1,002,808,221 of CM060912.1, forward strand.
GTTCATATGCATGTATGGACCCGGGCTGGTAGGTAAGACGTTGTTGCATCGTGTAGGTATAAGCCCTGCATTATTGGTTGTATCGGGTTGCCACGTTGGGGAGTGATACACCCCACTGTGGGGCCAGCACGGGTATCTACGAGTTAGGGAGTCGATCACTTGGGGGTAGTGGGTACACCTAGTGGAGATAAGGGCAGGCGACACCTATGAAGGCAGCTAGGGGTGCACGAAACTACCAATATCATTATTAAGTTATGTAGGCGGGATCAACCTTAGGGTGACTAGTGGTGGTGTAGTATAGCAATTATCCTATAGTGTTGGTGTAGTTTAGTAATTATCTGACAGTGGGTTAGGTGCGCTTTAACGATATCGTTGTTCATCTTGTTTCCTTATTTACTCTGCCATATTCAATGGTTCATGGTCATTTACTTATTTTCCAACTTATGCCTTAGCCTAGTTGCTTTTAATTATATTGTTAAAATTATCGCACTCGCCAGACTTTATGTCTGACCCCCTTTGTTTCCTCCTCTTTCCTTCCTTCCCCTCCCCCCCCCCCCCAGGTTCTCAGGTTGGAACTAGCACCAGTGGAGCTTGATCTTGGACTGATATTGCTTGGATCACTGGAGTAAAGTTCAGCTTCTCTTTTATTTATGGCTATTTTGATGTTGGGGATTATGTCTTTCAGTTTATGTACTTTTGATAGTCAAGATGGATATTATGTACTTTGACTCTGGTTTTTGATGATGTAAGCAAACATATGTGTTTTCCGCTGCAATAAATAAAGTTTTAAATCTTTGAGTACTATTTATATCTGTCTTGTTGTTAAGTTTCTGTTCTATACTTACTTAAAACGCTCCACAGAAGTTAATGCATTCCCTTTGTGAGTAACATTAATGGATGTGGGGTGTTACATAAACAGATGGGTGGGGTTAGGCTAATTTGAGAACACTTAACCGTTATAACATGTTGATTAGGAAACCCTAATAACGGGGACCGTTTCAGTAGTAACCCACATAGATGTATCATGGTACCCAGAACTATGCAGGGTGGGGCACCATTACTGGGCTGATTATAAGCGGTCAAAATAGCGGCGGGTGGAGTAGTAGTGTAGGTTCCGGCGGAGTATGGACGTGCACGTACTCTGGAGTGGAAAAAGCGGGCACTGGAAATCAGTAGTATGCACTGTGCATCTTGAATTTGTGTCGGGTTGCCACCATAGGAATTGATACACCCTATGGTGGGACCAGCACAGGTATCTACAATCAAGCAGGGCCTAATGACACAAGAAATAAATCATGCGAGTAGAAGCCGATCGGAAAAGGGATCACTTTGTTATGAGCACATTATGGTAGTTGAAACACTCGTTAGTAGGTGGAGAGAAATGGAAATGAGTGCGATTGTATATTCAGTTTATCTTGCCTTACCTTATGTTTTCTTATTGCTATGGTATTGTCCTATGTTCAATTTATTCATGTCATGATCCTTTTACCTGTTTACATGCTGAATAATCACTGGACTTACCAGGCTTATGTCTGACCCGTTTTCTTTCGCCTTCTTTTCTTCCTTTCCCCCCCTCAGGTCCTCAGGGAGGGAATACTTCATCTTAGTGCAAACCTTTTCCAACTTGAAGAGAGTAGATGTATTGCTTGGATTCCCTTTTCTTGGGCTATGGCTATGGTTACACTTTTATTGGGGATTTATGCCGCTTTACTACTATTTTATGCTCCTTTATGTACTTGGAGTTTTAAATCAAGACAGATGTCTTATTGTAATAATTTAGAAGTTGGGTTTTAAGACAATGCTTGCAATGTTTTGACTGAACCACGCTATTTATGAAATGATTTCAGTTTTCCACTATTTTTATGTATGTCTTGTAAATTATCTATGCCTTTTACCTAAAATGCTTCACCAAAGTTAATGCATTCCCTTTGTGAGTGACCTTAACGGAGGTGGGATGTTTCACTTGGTATCAGAGCGATGGTTTATCAAATCAGATAAAAGTTTTTGAAAATTATTTTTCAAAAAAAAAAGTTTAAAAAGCATTTTCAAGAAAAGTGTTGTCTTATTTTAAAAGCATAATCCCCAAAGCCATATGCACTATCTTTCTATCCTTTGTTTTGAACATTTTTTTTCGTTTCAGCATGTCTGGGGATCTTAATCTTCCCGAAGGCATACCGATACCTGGCTAGTTCATAAGGTATCCGGAGGCTAGGGCTAATGACGCAGGCCCAGCAGACGTTCCTCCTCCCCCAGTTGCAGCCGTTCCTCCTCCTCCTCCTCTGCGTATGAATGCTTTCTCGAAGATATGTAGAGACTTTCGAGATATGGGTGGAAAGAACTTTAATGGGACTGAGTCATTTGTGGAAGCAAGAAACTGGCTCAAGGAAACAGAAGATTTGTTTGTTATCTTCGAAATGGACAATAGGCAGGAGATACAATTGGCTTTATGGTTACTTAAGGACGAAGCCTCTTACTGGTGGGAAGTTACTAATGCCAAGAGACAAGTTGGGAGGATTTCAGAATAAGATTTGAAATGAAGTTCCTCTCGCAAGCTGAACGAAGTCTACAGATGGAGAAGTTCTTTGCACTCGAACAGGGAAGCCGATCGGTTAAGGAATACGTCAACCAATTCAACCAGCTAGCTTGATTCGGACTGGAGTTAGTAAGCAATCCACATAAAAAGACTCTCTAATTCGTTAAAGGGTTAAATGAGCCACTGCACAGCCTAGCTATGTCCCATATACCTAGCGGTGCGACTTTTGAGAGGCTGGTGGACATGGCACTGTTACAGGAGGAAGACAAGGATGGCAAGAAAGAGGCAAAGGTGGAAGAACCACTAGACAAGAAAGTGGAGGGATTGCAGAATAAGAAGACGGATTCCAAGAAAGGCGAGAAGAATAACAAACCCCATGACAAGAGGAAGTGTAAATTTTGTGGCATACCTGGACATCTAATTAAAGACTGGAGGAAGAAGAAGAGGAAGATGAGCGGTTGTTTTCAATGCGGCGAGACGGACATATGGATAAGGATTGCTCAAGAAGGAAAGGGCAAGGGCAGAGGACTAGATCAACTTTTGGAGGGCAGATTCATGCTCTCATTGCACCTCCGCAAGAAAGAGGTAGAAATATTTCTGTTGAGAGTTTAGTTTATCTTTATGATCATCTAGTTCATACTCTTTTTGATTATGGCGCATCGCACTCTTTTATATCTACTGCTTTAGTTGAATCTCTGCACCTAGATTCCAGTATAGTAAAGGATCCCATGGTTGTTTCAAATCCAATTGGGGGTTCGGCTTATTTGTCAATGATTTGTTTGGATTTGGAAATTTCTATACTAAGCGTTCGGTTTATATGTAATGCTTACGTTTTGGATTTCACGGGCTATGGGTTGATTCTAGGCATGGATTGGTTATCCAGTAATGGTGCCATCCTTGATTGTGAAAGGAGAGTAGTTAGAAATATGACTCACCTCGGTAACACTCTCGAAATCTCCTGTAATCCCATGAATTATGTTATGCTTAGCTATCTAGAATCTCTTGATGCGTCTGTTGAAAACTTACAATTTGTTAGATTAGTCCGCGAGTACTCGGATGTCTTTGAAGAGGTGAAGGGTTTACCTCCGAAGCGAGAGATAGAATTCCGCATACACTTTGTTGATAATGCAAAACCTGTTGCTTTACCCGTTAGACACATGGCTCCAAGGGATAGGAAAGAGCTCAACAAGCAAGTTAAAGAGTTGCTTGAAAAGGGGTTCATAAGGCGGAGTATTTCAGAATGGGGTGCTCTAGTGGTGTTTGCAACCAAAGCGGATGGTTCACTTCACATGTGCGTGGACTATAGGGAGCTAAACAAGCTAGCAAAAAAGAATAGACACCCACTTCCTAGAATAGATGACTTGTTCGACCAGCTCATAGGTGCTTCGATTTTGTCCCAACTAGATCTGGCCACCGGATTTCATCAGCTAAGAGTGGCTGAAGGCAGCATGGATAAGACCGCGTTCAGGACCTCGGATGGTTTCTTTGAATGGCTTGACATGCCTTTCGGCTTGAAAACCGCACCCGGCTATTTTGTAGACTTGATGAGTAGGGTGTTCAGAGAGTTCCTTAATAAATTTGTAGTGGTCTTCGTGGACGACATTTTGATTTTCTCAAAAAGTGAGGAAGAACATGCTTTGCATTTAAGGGTAGTTATGGATACACTTCGAGCGCATCGGCTGAAAGCAAAATTCTCCAAATGCAATTTTTGTAGATAATAAGTAAGGTTTCTTGGACATGTGGTATCCAAAGAGGGGATAGCTGTGGATCCCGTAAAAGTAGTTGCGGTGCAAGATTGGAAGATTCCACGGAATGTAACTGAAGTACGAAGTTTTCTTGGGCTAGCGGGCTTTTACAGAAAGTTCATTAAGGAATTTGCGAAGATCTCAGCCCCACTTACTAGGTTGACGAAGAAGAACCTAACTTTTTCCTGGGATTTGGATTGTGATGTTGCTTTCCAATGACTGAAAAGGGTTCTGATGACGGCCCCAGTTCTGACATTGCCTGATGGGAGTAAGATGTTTATGGTATACACAGACGCATGCGGTACCGGACTAGGCACTGTCTTGATGCAAGAAGGCAAGGTAGTTTGTTATGGGGGAAGGCAGTTGAAGGTACATGAGAAGAACTACCCAACTCATGATTTAGAACTAGCTTCTGTTATTTTTGCTCTTAAGTCATGGCGTCATTACCCGCTAGGAGAAAGGTTTGAATTGTTTACTGACCATAAATCGTTAAAGTACCTTTTCTCACAGAAAGATCGTAACTTAAGACAATAAAGGTGGATGGAATTTCTTGCCTTAAATGATTTTGAGATTGCTTATACCACTAGCAAGGGAAATGTGGTAGCAGATGCCTTAAGTAGGAAAAAGCTGACCTTAACTCCTCTCTTTGTAGAAAGGAAAAGTTCGGAGTACATGGGACTTTAGACCTTCCTTTGAATTTGTACCTGGTTTGTTAGCATCGCTAGAGATGCGACCTACTCTTTTGGACTCAATAGGAACCACGCAATGTGAAGACCCTCACCTAGTAGATGTGTTGGATAAGCTAATTAGAGGTGAGACTTCTAGTCACCTCAATAGATACTCCATCGATGACAAGGGTTGGTTGAGACGGGATGGAAGACTATGCGTCCCGCAAGCAAGGGATTCGGTGAAAACCGTCCTCGAAAAAGCACACCATTCTAAGTTGACCATACACCCAGGTGGGGACAAGATGTATAAAGACATAAAAAGTGTTTTCTTCTGGAATCGCACGAAGATGAATGTAGCTGCGTTTGTCTCAATGCTTCATCTACCAGCAAGTCAAGGCAGAGCAGAAGAAGCCTGGTGGTCTGCTTCATCCTCTAGAGGTCCCGTAGTGGAAATAGGATAGCAATTTGATGGACTTTATTGATGGGTTGCTAGGTCAAGAAGGGGCAATACCAATATTTGGGTAATAGTGGACATGCTCACTAAAAGCACTCACTTTATACCTGTTAAGAGTAGGAGGACTGCCTCATCATTAGCATCCATTCATCTAAAAAAGGTGGTTCAACTGTATGGAATACCCTCTAGCACAGTAAGTGATCGAGATCCTATCTTTACGAGCGAGTTTTGGAAGAGTTTGCAAGAGGCTGTAGGCACAGAACTATGCTTAAGCACTGCCTATCACCCTCAAACTAATGGTTAGATGGAAAGGGTGAACAGAGTATTAGAAGATCTTTTGAGATTGTGCATTTTTGATTTTGGAGGAACATGGGAGGATCATCTTCCTTTGGTGGAGTTCGCCTACAATAATAGCTACCAAGCCACCATTGGCATGGCACCCTTTGAGAATTTATACGGAAGACCATGCCGATCACCAACTTGTTGGTGGGAGTTTACAAACAAGCTCGTACTTGGGCCTGACATGATCAGAGAAACTTCAGAGAAGGTGGACTTGATACAAAGACGAATGTAGACCGCACAAGATAGACAGATGTCCTACGCTGATAAAAGAAGGACCGACCTTGAGTTTGAGGTTGGAGACGGAGTTTTTCTTAAAGTATCTCCTTTGAAGAATGTCATTCGCTTTGGGTCCATAGGAAAATTGGCACCAAGATTTGTAGGGCCATTTCCTATCATTGAGAGGATTGGGAAGATGGCTTATAAAGTAGAGCTGACCGGAAGATTGGCTGGAGTTCATAATGTTTTTCATGTCTCTCATCTACGGAAGTGCTTACATGAGTCTGCAGAAGTTGTGGGGCCAAGCATACTAGAGGAAGTAGTAGTGGAGCGAGAAGCGACGATGAGAAGAGTTCCAACTCGTATCTTGGGTACCAAAGTTAAAAAGCTACGCAATCGTGAGGTCAAGCTAGTTAAAGTACAGTAGAGTGACGCTGAAGGAGACGCGACTTGGAAGACTGAAGACAAGATACGCGCATCATATCCTTATCTTTTTAGGGTGTATCCACGATCTTTGTTTTCCATAAGTTTACGCATGCTTGTATCCATCTTTTAAGTATATCTCCTTGGTCCTATTCTTAATCCTTAGGTAGAAACCAATGGATGTAAACATGTATTTGAAACATGTTATGATTGATGGTTGCAAGTGGTAGCTCGTGGATGCATATACACACACATTAAATACTAGATCGGCTCAGTCACTTTCATATTGTATATGCATATATGTATTTGTATGTGGATTGAAACTTGATGTGTTGTCATATGGATGTAGCATTTGTATGAACGATTGTGCACTCATGTAGAAGTTACAAAATACAATTAGGAATAATTGCATATATGACGGACTCATAGCACCGACATGATTCGCATCAAGGAGGTCAACTGAATCAGTAGACCGCTTGATTTTGCATTAGATAATGACATATACATACACTATGCATATGATCATGAAAGCATTAGAAATCTTTTTAAGGACAATGGATGCCTTTGATTGATGGTTGAGTAGATGGATGTTGGATGTTAGGATACATTCTTCTTAACTTAGAGATTTGGGGGACGAAATCCTTTGAGGGGAGAACGTAACACCCCTTATTTTATGTGAATATTAAAATTAACAAATCTAGGAACCCTTGATTTTTTTAAAAGAAGAATTGGTAGAAACGGGTTACGCCATTGCGTTTGTCTCAGAATTATGCTTGAGATAGAGTCTGAGTTTGCTTAAATCGAACTCTGTATGATGAAGTTATGGAGGTTAGAAAATTTCTAGTGTAAGTAGAAAATAAATTAAAAATAATAATTAAATAATCAATTCAGTTCAAAATTCATAAACTCAGAAATCGGCTAAGCGAGAAATCTCCTGCTCAGGGGTGTCGACCCCCTGGGGGTGTCGACATGGGAGTCGAACCCTCTATAGGGGTGTCTACATAGGTGTCGACCCCCATCTAGGGGTCGATCGCTTCCAATTGTGCTGGATAGTGACGATTTTCTGAGTCATAGTGCTACGTGGTGAATTCTGATTTGCCTGATGACGCATTTTCTTGGACTAGACGGTTCTGATGACTCCTAGGTTGATCTAAAGGCCCATATTAATCCTAAACTTCCATATAATCACCCCAAACCTCAAGCCTAGACCTCATAACCCTATTCTACGAAGTCGTCATGTTGTCCATGTCTAAGCTAGCCTAGCCTTCATCTTCTCCAAACTAGAAATCAAGTTAGAAAGCTCCAAACCAAATCCAAACTAGACAATCAAACGTCTACATCAAGCATTAAGCTTAAAAAATTCAGAAATCAGATCCTAGAATACAAGATCCATTCTTTTTCTGTAAGTTCAGTTATTATTCATATTGGAACACCTAATAGAAATCATGACTAATTGGATCTAGAACTATGCCTAATTCTGATTCGGCTTATCCTTTTGTCAAATCTGAATTGCCTACGCCGATGAGACTATTGTGAATGGCATAATGAAACCTATCATGCCTATGAGACTATTGTGATTGATATGATGGAACCTATCATGTTGTACATCCTATGCCTATGAGATTATTGTGAGTGATATAATGGAATTTATCATGTTGTACATCAAAATTAGTGATTCTCTTAAGTCCAATTCTATCTAATCTTTATACCTATGGTGTAAATTGTTTAGCTTACCCACAATTATTGTTGATGTACGACATGCCTATTGGGAACAGGATTTTTTAATTGGGTACACCTTTACATGCCTATTTTTCCTTATGTCAATTCTTATGCTCCTTCTCAATTCTTCCCCTTTTTATTTTCTTTTATGAATACTAGGTTCATTCGGAACTTAGATTGAATCTCGTTGTATATGCGATTATAACGCGGGAAAAATTGGGTATAATTTAATTAAGTAAATTTTGGGCATAACAAGTGAATGTGGCATAAAACTTGTACTGAATACACTTGGAGAATAGATATAAAAAGACCTAAACTTGGATATATATGACAAAAATGTAAATTGACTAAAGATGATCATGCCTAACCCGAGGTTAGATCGAGTTGCGGTGTACGACCACCCGGAACCGCCCGGCACATCCAGCGACTGCAATAATATAGAACTAATGTGAGAGGTTAGCTCATTAAGCCCAAAAACTCGAGGTTAGATTAATTTGCGGTTTAAGGCTGCACGGAACCGCTCGGCACATCCAACGACCGCAACAATATAGATCTAATGTTAGAGGTTGGTACTTTAATGAATGAAATAAAGCTAAGGGACGGACAGGCTAAGGATGGTAGGGTTAAGTTAATTAAGGCAACACTTAACCAATACAACATGTTAATTAAACAGATGGGTGGGGTTAGGTTAATTTGAAAACACTTAACCGTTATAACATGTTGATTAGGAAACCCTAGTAATGGGGACCCGTTTCAGCAGTAACCCACATAGATGTATCACTGTACCCTGAACTAGGAAGGGTGGGGCACGATTACTGGGCTGATTATAAGTGGTTAAAATAGCGGCGAGTGGTGCAACAGTGTAGGTTCCGGTGGAGTATGGGCGTGCACGTACTACGGAGTGGAAAAAGAAGGCACTGGGCATCAGTAGTATACACTGTGCATCTTGAATTTGTGTCGGGTTGCCACCATAGGAATTGATACATCCCATAGTGGGACCAACACAGCTATCTACAATCAAGCGCGACCGAATGACACAAGAAATAAATGCATGCGAGTAGAAGCCGATCGGAAAATGGATCACTTTATTATGAGCACATGATGGTAGTTGAAACAATTGTTGTTAGGTGCAGAGAAATGGAAATGAGTGCGATAGTATATTCAGTTTATCTTGCCTTACCTTATGTTATCTTATTGCTATAGTATTGTCCTATTTTCAGTTTATTCATGTCATGATCCTTTTACCTATTTACATGTTACCCATCTTAAATTAAACACATGTCAAATAAACAAATATCATGATTTTACAAATAAATTTTAGTAGTCATATAAACTTTATGTTCTAAATTTTCATAAATAAAATGCTTTGTTTAAGAATCTTGTGATTTTAGGTCGTAATAAAAGATTCCTAACTGTTTAAAATTGCTTACGCATGCTTGTATCCATCTTTTAAGTATATCTCCTTGGTCCTATTCTTAATCCTTAGGTAGAGACCAATGGATGTAAACATGTATTTGAAACATGTTATGATTGATGGTTGCAAGTGGTTGCTCTTGGATGCATATACACATACATTAAGTACTAGATCGGCTCAGTCACTTTCATATTGTATATGCATATATGTATTTGTATGTGGATTGAAACTTAATGTGCTATCATATGGATGTTGCGTTTGTATGAACGATTGTGCACTCATGTAGAAGTTACAAAATACAATTAGGAATAATTGCATACATGACGGACTCATAGCACCGACATGATTCGCATCAAGGAGGTCAACTGAATCAGTAGACCGCTTGATTTTGCATTAGATAAGGATATATACACACACTATGCATATGATCGTGAAAGCATTAGAAATCTTTTTAAGGACAATGGATGCATGTGATTGATGGTTGAGTAGATGGATGTTGGAAGTTAGGATACATTCTTCTTAACTTAGAGATTTCGGGGACGAAATTCTTTGAGGGGAGAATGTAACACCCCGTATTTTATGTGAATATTAAAATTAACAAATCTAGGAACCCTTGATTTTTTTAAAAGAAGAATTGGTAGAAACGGGTTACGCCATTCCGTTTGTCTCGGAATTATGCTTGAGATAGAGACTGAGTTTGCTTAAACCGGACTCTGTATGATGAAGTTATTGAGGTTAGAAAATTTCTAGTGTAAGTAGAAAATAAATTAAAAATAATAATTAAATAATCAATTCATTTCGAAATTCATAAACTAAGAAATCAGCTAAGCGAGAAATCTCCTGCTCAGGGGTGTCGACCCCCAGGGGGTGTTGACATGGGAGTCGAACCCTCTATAGGGGTGTCTACATAGGTTTCGACCCCCGTCTAGGGGTCGATCGCTGCCAATTGTGCTGGATAGTGATGATTTTCTGAGTCATAGTGCTACGTGGCGAATTTTGAATTGCCTGATGACGCATTTTCTTGGACTAGACGGTTCTGATGACTCCTAGGTTGATCTAAAGGCCCATATTAATCCTAAACTTCCATATAATCACCCCAAACCTCAAGCCTAGACCTCATAACCCTATTCTACGAAGTCGTCATGTTGTCCGTGTCTAAGCTAGCCTAGCCTTCATCTTCTCCAAACTAGAAATCAAGTTAGAACGCTCCAAACCAAATCCAAACTAGACAATCAAACGTCTATATCAAGCGTTAAGCTTAAAAAATTCAGAAATCAGATCCTAGAATACAAGATCCATTCTTTTTCTGTAAGTTCAGTTATTATTCAGATTGGAACACCTAATAGAAATCATGACTAATTGGATCTAGAACTATGCCTAATTCTGATTCGGCTTATCCTTTTGTCAAATCTGAATTGCCAACGCCGATGAGACTATTGTGAATGACATAATGAAACCTATCATGCCTACGAGACTATTGTGATTGATATGATGGAACCTATCATGTTGTACATCCTATGCCTATGAGATTATTGTGACTGATATAATGAAATTTATCATGATGTACATCAAAATTAGTGATTCTCTTAAGTCCAATTCTATCTAATCTTTATACCTATGGTGTAAATTGTTTAGCTTGCCCACACTTATTGTTGATGTACGACATGCCTATTGGGAACATGATTTTTGAATTGGGTACACCTTTACATGCCTATTTTTCCTTATGTCAATTCTTATGCTCCTTCTCTATTCTTCCCCTTTTTATTTTCTTTTATGAATACTAGGTTCATTCGGAACTAAGATTGAATCTCGTTGTATGTGCAATTATAACGAGGGAAAAATTGGGTATAATTTAATTAAGTAAATTTTGGGCATAACAAGTGAACGTGGCATAAAACTTGTACTGAATACACTTGGAGAATAGATATAAAAAACCTAAACTTGGATATATATGACAAATATGTAAATTGACTAAAGATGATCATGCCTAACCCGAGGTTAGATCGAGTTGCGGTGTACGACCGCCCGGAACCGCCCGGCACATCCAGCGACTGCAATAATATAGATCTAATGTGAGAGGTTAGCGCATTAAGCCCAAAAACTCGAGGTTAGATTAAGTTGCAGTTTAAGGCTGCACGGAACCGCTCGGCACATCCAGCGACCGCAACAATATAGATCTAATGTGAGAGGTTGGTACTTTAATGAATGAAATAAAGCTAAGGGATGGACAGGCTAAGGATGGTAGGGTTAAGTTAATTAAGGCAACACATAACCAATACAACATTTTAAAATAAATAGATGGGTGGGGTTAGGTTAATTTGAAAACACTTAACCGTTATAACATGTTGATTAGGAAACCCTAGTAATGGGGACCCGTTTCAGCAGTAACCCACATAGATGTATCATAGTACCCTGAACTAGGCAGGGTGGGGCACGATTACTGGGCTGATTATAAGTGGTCAAAATAGCAACGGGTGGTGCAACAGTGTAGGTTCCGGTGGAGTATGGGCATGCACGTACTACGGAGTGGAAAAAGCAGGCACTGGGCATCACTAGTATACGCTGTGCATCTTGAATTTGTGTCGGGTTGCCACCACAGGAATTGATACATCCCATGGTGGGACCAACACAGGTATCTACAATCAAGCACGACCGAGTGACACAAGAAATAAATGCATGCGAGTAGAAGCCGATCGGAAAATGAATCACTTTGTTATGAGCACATGATGGTAGTTGAAACAATTTTTGTTAGGTGTAGAGAAATGGAAATGAGTGCAATAGTATATTCAGTTTATTTTGCCTTACCTTATGTTATCTTATTGCTATAGTATTGTCCTATGTTCAGTTTATTCATGTCATGATCCTTTTACCTATTTACATGCTGAATAATCACTAGACTTACCCGGCTTATGTCTGACCTGTTTTCTTTCGTCTTCTTTTCTTCCGTCCCCCCCCCCTCAGGTCCTCATGGAGGGAATACTTCAGCTTAGTGCAGATCTCTTCCAGCTTGAAGGGATTAGATGTATTGCTTGGATTCTCTTTTCTTGGGCTATGGCCGTGGTTGCACTTTTATTGGGGATTTATGCTGCTTTACTACTGTTTTATGGTTCTTTATTTACTTGGAGTTTTAAATCAAAACAGATGTCTTATTGTAATAATTTAGAAGTTGGGTATTGAGACAATGCTTGCAATGTTTTGACTGAACCACACTATTTATGAAATGATTTCAGTTTTCCGTTGTTTATATGTCTGTCTTGTAAATTATCTGTGCCTTTTACCAAAAATGCTTCTCCAAAGTTAATGCACTCCCTTTGTGAGTGACCTCAACGGAGGTGGGGTGTTTCACCAAGTTATGACATTTCCAATCAATCGAAGAAAAACTAGCAGCTACTGATTTCACATCAGCAGCCATGTTTTCCTCTCTACTAATTAATTAATGCTATAATATTTAAATCCTAAAATGCCTCTATAAATACTCAACCATGATCAGACATTCCATTCACGCAAACCTACCAGTTTTCGAATTTAAGTAGAGTGAAAACTTGGAACATGATGGCGGCAAAATCTAGGCAACGAAAACCTGAAACAGTGAATGAGCCCAGAGTAAAATTGGAAGTAGAATGTGAGTAAACTTGTATATACTCTATGTTTTAAAAACTGCTATCATCATGCAAGTATTGCACATACTTAAATGTGTGTATATATATCACATTATTATGTTTGCTATTGATATGATGTTAAGTTTAGAAACCCATTATGAAACATAATTGAACTCGTGTTGTGAACACAGACACAAAAACTGTATGCCCTATTAGGAATTATCCATAGTTTGATTCGAAGGCAAAAACCTGATTCATTTATATATGTGTTTATATATTCTCCTCGTAAAATTTATGTAGAAACTCAGAAGCTTAAGAGTAGCCGAGCCTTTAAGTGAAGTAGATAAACGTTTTTCTACTCTGTTTTAAAGTTAGTTGTTGATAATAATGACTATGTCATGCCATTCATGTATGAGATTTAGGCATGGGTGTTTGTTAAGAAAGGTTTGGAGCTAAGCATGGGTTCACGTCTTTGTGTTGAAAACTGTTGGATCTGTTTTTCTTGCACATTTAGTCACACTTCAGTATATAATATTTGTCACATAATCAAAAACCTGCACATACACACCAAGTCCATTTAAAGTTGTTCGGACCAACATTCGTGGGATGCTAGCTTGTTGCAAATTTCCAGAATCGCCCACTAGTTATAGAAAAAGGGAAAGCACAACATGTTATTGACATAGGAAACAGGAAGGGACATTGTAGCTAGAAGTTTTAGCTCTTTCAAACCTTTAGACAGTAGATGCTATCAGCCCAAAGATCAGCACGGCCATGGACCTTAGCTGTTGCATCCGCATGTTTAAGTTAAAGCATACTCATATTTAACAAATGAAAATAAAGATAGCAGGAAAGGAGAACTCCTAGTTTATCAATCGTCCAAAATAAATAAATGTAAACAAAAGATATAAAAGAAGAATGGGTCATCATCGACCTATGACCAAGGCTTGGCGATGATGGAGCTATATGGCGGGGGAACGAGCCATTTGTAGTGATGCTATATGTGTAATGCATCAGGTGAATCATCAAAATCTGATGTAGGATGTTGGAGGTGAAACTAGGCTAGATGATAGGCTTTAGGAGTGGGAAGACAATAGTGGAGGGAGTCGTGATCGCTAAACGGCAGGCCGATGGTTTATGCACGTGCACAAGAGCATTACCGTGATTTTTAGTGGAAAATAGGGAGCGAAAGAAGGTGGATTAGGAACTTTCATGGCTTGAACGCAGTTTATATGGGATGAGGAGTAGTGATTGGCTTGGCACTTTAAAGAAGTGGAGCGGTTGTTGGCATGTGAACTGGACGGGAATCATGCATTGGCATGATGGATTTGGAGGGTGTGGATGGTAAACATTTAACTAATATAAGCTAATACAAAAGAAATAAAATATAGATTAAAGAAAAAGAGAATAATCATATTAAGAAGGCAGAGCCTTTTTAAATAGAAGGGAAGAGAGGAACGTCAGCATCAAAAGAAAGAACCAGGAGTGCAGGCAATTAGGGTTAAAGACGTGATGCATGGGTTTTAAGGATGGAAATGGCAATAGGAAATGTGAAAAGAAGTAGCATGAGGATTAGAAGAGAGGGAGCATGGCTATGTGATGTTTGGGCCAGATTAACTTAGGAAAAATAAACAAAATAGAATAAAGGAAAGTGGGCTAAATGGATATTTCAGCCGAAGTTTTAAAGTAGAAAAAATATATATAAAAGAAAAGAAGGTGGGATGGAGTTATTGGGCTGGAATTATTGGGCTAGGGAGTGGGCTGCAGGCTTAAGAATAGGAAATGTAAATTTAAAATAGAAAAAGAATAAAAAGGGAAAGATAAGAAGGTAAGGTAGGAAAATAAGAAATAAGTAGAAAAAGGAAATAAAGAAGTAAAATAAAAATAAATAAAAGGAAAATTTTAATTTAATAATATCGAAAAGAAATGAAATATCTTGGCAGGTAGAAGAAAGGACATTAGCAGGGAAATCAAACACAGAAGCTTGGTGTAAGAGTTTCAACGAGTTTGAAAACAAAATAAGAAAGCAGATAATTATAAATCAAGTTATTTACAATTGTAAAGAGATAATTTACAAAGTATAACTAAGGTATAAATTGTCATATAAACAAGCAGACATTTTAGAATAAAGTACCATGTGCGACGCATACGTTTTAGTTGTTCGTTTATAAAGGATAGTCAAAATTGAATAAATTACCATGTGCGACGCACATGCTTACATTGGTCATTTATAAATTAAAAGATAGTCAAAATGTATGGATTTAAACAATGCAGATGTATACCATTCTGTTTGGTTGAAGCTTATAAATTAAAAAGTATATAAAATGAATTGTGCTAAGTTGATAATTATTCCATTGAACAAGAATTGTTTCTTAAGTATTGACTAACCATAAAAGGCATCACGCTATTCATTTCGAAGAGTCTGGAATTAATATACCCAAATTATTAACTATTAAATAAAATGACTCGATGAATAAATTGGAATAGTATTTCCAAATGAAATCAAGTTGATCAGATATAAAGAGTCAAGAAGAAATATTATTCATGGTTCTAAGTAAATAACATTTAAAACAACTGTTTGTAGATGTGGTTTAGTTGTAAAAGAAGTTAGTAAGGAATTAGGTAAATCTTCTAATAATAAGATTATTCTGTATTTCACAAGTTAAATCGAATTGAAAAACCGAATATGTCGAAATTAGGGAAGTATCGTTTACTTCTCGTTATAATAAAAGATTTAATTATTTAATTATTTACGGAAGTAAAGTATATGCTAAAATAAATGTTTTATATCTCAGAGTATGGATTACAACACTACTATTATAATCAAAGATTTCTGCAAAGGGATAGACTCATAAACTAGGATCAAGTTTAAGATAGATAAAATATGGAAATAATCATTTTTAACCAATTTTGAATGATGATTGGTTGAATTTGAATTGTCGAACTAGAGTCGACAAGTTATGTTGTGGGAATTAATGGTTGATTGATTTGATAGTTATGTTGTGATTATTTTAACTTGAATAGTTTAAAGTAAATGTTTACACATCATTCTGTATTAGATCACCATTTAAAATTTTAATTTAAATCTTGTACGTGAAATAATTTCATCAATAAATCTTGATAATCAATTAGGATATAGAAACTACATTAAATATGTTGATTTGATTACTATTAGGTATCACTTGACCCTAAAAGATATTATCATTATCGTTTCGAAGAATCCGGAATCTGTATTCCACTTCGATTCGACTTATACCAATTAGAGATTATCGAAGACAACTGAAGACGGTGTTTATGCAAGGACTGTTCTGGTTACAGAATGGTGCCTTCAGTTTGTCCATATCCAAGACAACTTGTATGGACGAATGTCTGACAGAGTACACCTAACAGATCATGTAAATTGATCTCTTCAAAACTATGTTTGGCGGCGGAGGAATTCGTTCTCTTAGATTTTTACCCATGGTTTTGGGGAAAACCAATTTGTGATTTGACGACTTTGACGATGTGGCATTCAAGGTGAATGAAGATATATTGTTCTAAAGGTAAGTTATAACCTCAAGCCTCACAACTGGGAAATGACAAAAATCGAGTAGGCAGCATGGCTATGTGGGTCGCTCCCATTAGGGTGTATAATAACCTATCTAGCGCAAAATCAATTCCTTCTTTAATCTATTTGATGTTGTCCCTTTTCGGGAAACGGTTGTTGATCCCAACTGTTAGTGATATACATTCGATACACTCAAGCGAAATGGTTGGTCGATCATGTGTGGGCCGGGTTGCAAGACGTTCTTGTTGAACCCAATGTATTCCCCTCTAGAGATACACTATCGGTAGGTGGTTCCATACCTTGTCATAGTCTGAAATCCAATCTCCAATAAGCACCCGTGGTTTTGTTTGTATACTATATATGTGGAGCGTGAGATGCAAGCATTCCGCTGGATTCTAATTTATTTGTGGAAACCTTAGACATTATTATAATATCAGAATATTTATGATTTCAAAATGTTTTGGGTTATCGTAAGATAAAAACCATCTGTGTTTATGTGTGGACTAGTCTTACGATTTTCTTTCCTTTTAAAAGAAATTTTCCAAGTTAAGCAAACTGTTTAAAATTGTTTACTCACACAGTCCTATGACTGACCCAGAGTTTATTTTTCTATGTTTCCCCTAAACTCTTGGGTGCCCAAATTTGTATGGACAGTCGAGTAGTTCAGAATTTTTCAGATTTACTGGAGGAGCTTAGAGCAGGAGGCCCCAACAATAGATATATAGAGTTTACTTCTTTGTATTGTATATGTGATATACTCTGATGACGTATGTAAGTTCAATACTATTTTGAATTTCAAATGATGTTATATATTATATTTTGTTCATTCCGATGTGAGATTCATGTTACTCTGATTATGTTATGTTATTCTTTTCCTTCTTTTCTACTTTTCTATCTTTCTGTTTCTCACCCTCTAACTTCTTCCTATTAATGATCCGGTATTTCCGATACTTGAATGGTCGACATATTATACAGGAGACGTATTTATGTTGATTTTCAGGGTTGAAAATCCTTGGGTCGTTTCACCTAAGCATCTCTCACATGAAGGCAGTAGATATCGTCCTTATCTGGGACATTCCCATTGATGGCCCCTGAACCTGTTCTCTCTTCAACTCCCGATGTAGAGTTCCTCATCGTACACCTCGTATTTAGGCTCATCGTTCAATCTGTAAAGAGAAAACAATTAACCATCTCCTTTTTGGTGCCAGTGCAGTGTGACTTCATCCTTAGATATACTAATAGTGTGTGTATATATATAGTTTTTGAAAACCAAATATCACAAGTACGCGCTCTCATATACGTATACTATCTTTCCCTAATATCTTTCCCTAGGTTAAACTATGCAACCTGGCTCTGATACCAAGTGTGATAGCCGACCCGTACCATCAGACATTTCCCCGAAATGCACTATGCCAATGCCCGACTAGCACGGGATGATTGTCAAAAGGGCTAAAACGATGAATTAACAAAAATCTTGTAGTATATCTCACAGTGCATGGAATAAAATATAATAATAACATAACTTGATATAAAATAGGCGAGATAGTATATAAGCTGAAAACTAAACCATATCCATCATAGTAGCGGAATCCAATTATTACAACTTTAAAATACTGTATCTAAAAGGAAATGAAAGAGGTACACTATAATGCCCAAAGCAGTGGCCAACGACAACACGGGGGGAATATATATAGTACGTGGAAGCCTCTTACTTATCTTCTGACCGCTACTCATGCATAACCACCCAACCTGCCTTTAGTCTAATCGTTTATGAGCACCCAGAATAATAAGAAGAGGCATAAAACTCTGGGTCAGACGATAGTCTGGTGTGAGCGATAGAAATTCTATATAACAAAATAAAGCAATAGCAGGGTATAATAATCATACCTAACCTGGACCTGCAACTAAAGAGTTAACACAACAATATGTGTAATATTCCAAGGTAACACTAACAGAGAGTGTAAAATGGAAATGTGCATGTCATGGTGATAGCAAACATCAAACATAGCAATCATCCCCACGTCTCTCACTCAGTGCGTAAAGCATACGATATCCACTGTTTTGATCACCAAATCCATTTGGGCCATGAAGGGTCCACACCGCCCTGGACTCCGTACAACTATTGTTATGCCCACACCGCCCTGGTCTATAGTCAATAACCCTACCCACTCCACATCACCCTGGCTTTGGGGTATAGGCCAACCAGTCCACACCGCCCTGATCCAGTTCGTCTACATGCCCCCTCTCTCAATGGTGAACCAAAGTTATAGAAATCGAAAACTCCTTTGCACATGTCCCGTAGCAAAACCCAACTCTTAAAGTTAACTCGTTGGTTCCCATCTGGATCCTGAGCAATAACTTCCCGCTTGGACTTCCATTACATCTTAGGTTTTGGTCGAATAGGATTTGATCTTCAGTAGAGTTCATGATCATCGTCACGTCGTAGAAGTTCAAATCCGGTTCGGTTCGGGGTCACCATCACAGCTCGGTTCATGGTCACCATCATGGTTCGGCTCGTGGTCCTCATCAACTCATGTTCACCATTGGCTCGTAGTCACCATCGATTCGTGGTCACCATCGGCTCGTGGTAACTATTGCCTCGTGGTCCTCATCAGCTCGCAGTCCTCATCGGCTCGTGGTCACCATTTGCTCATGGTCACCATCGCCTCGTGGTCACCATCGGCTCGTGGTCAGCATTGGCTCATGGTCCTCATCAGCTCGTGGTCACTATTGGCTCGTGGTCACCATCGGCTCGTGGTCGCCTTCGGTTCGTGGTCACTATTGTGAAACGAAACCCTGTAGTTTTCCAACAAGCTAATTTTTCCAAATAACGACGTTTTCAACCATTCTAACTTTCCTATGCAATCATAAAATATACCCAATAGCAGAAGTAACATGTAGAATCAACCAAAATCATTAAAACAATGGTTTCACATGTTAATTTAGATCAAACATACCTAAATCCATAATTTTCCCCTTCATCTCCTATATTCTGGGATTAACAAAATAAATCCAAATCAAAAAAATTCATATATGTGCCATAAGATATGATTTTAGAATATTTACATATTTTCCAGAATGTTTAGGTGTGAAATTTCACTAATTACCGCTGATTAGCCCTAATTAGCCATAATTAGCGTATAAACAAGTAAATCACTCACCTTAGCTTACAATAAATGATAGATCTGAAATTTTTACTGATTTGGCTCGGATTCAAATGTGGTACAGCAGTCTACCTCGAATTTGGTGTTAATCCGTCTTGATTTAACGTAAATTTGCTTAATTTGTGATTAGAAAGTGATTAGAGAGAGATTTGGAAGATGAAAGCCATGATTAGGATTTGAGAAAGGTTTATAGCGGCTAGAAAAATGAAAGGAGATCATTTTCTAACTCCATTCAGCCCTCGCATAACCCTAATTCCGAATTGGGTTATGGGCCTAGCTACTAATCAATTAGTTAAGCACAATTAGGCTGTTTCTCCATCTCCCAAATCTTATTACATCCATATCCTCCAAACGGTAAGTCCATTCGATTAATGTGACCACTCTACGAAATGGGAAACCATCATCCAAATCCAATGGAACTTGTTTCAAGTCAAAACGCCTTGCCAATCAAAAGTTATAGGCAAAACAAGATTCGCCAAGGGCAAAATGGTCAACTAAAATTCAACAAAAATCGTGAATGTGGAAAATGACCCTAATAGTCATTTCCCAAAGTTACATGACCATATGACTTTGTATGAAAATAAAACAAGTATTCTGCGATTCTCCGATACGCAGAGTGCGGGTCGTTACACTAAACTTTTGGGTGCCCAAATTTGTACGGGCAGTCAAATAGTTTTGATGTTTACAGATATACTAGAAGGAGCTTGGAGCAGAAGGCTTCAGCATTATATAGTATTGTTATTTCCTCTGTGTTGCAAGTGTTGTACTGTTATAATTGTATGTTACATAGTTAAAATTGTGTATTTCAAAAGTTAAGATATATTATATTTTGTTCTGTTGCGATGTGAGATTTTGTGTTGTTATTTCTGTTCTTCTTCTTCTACCTTTTTCTTCTTTATTTCATAATGATTTGTATTTCATTGTCATTTGGGTTGGACGTGTGTTGTATTCAATCAACTCGGATAGTACGGATTTGCGGGCCGTTATAATAGGCTTCACTAACAGCTAAGCATATTAAAAATATTATCTTCTCTCTTTTATCTTCTGTCTTTTTAATTGATTTTTAGTTTTTACTTGCTATAAGAATTAGATTTACTATCAAATCAACTTAATTTTCTTTAAGGATCGGTGCTTTCATCCTCACTAGGTGTTTATGCATTTTTAGTGTAAACATGGTGCTTTCACAGAGAATCGAATATGAGGCATAGAACTAAGCTATCTAATGCAGATCTACAAGGTTAGAGGTTGGATCTTTGGATTGAGCCAGTGATATTGTTGATTATTGCTAATTGGAAGAGAATATTCCTCCAAAGAAGAATCTTACTAGATTTGGTGATGAAATTCCTCTATAGTTATAAGAGGGATATGTGCAACTCTTGTTAATGTGGAGATCAACATTCAAAATGGAAACACTTCCTAAGAAGATGCTCTCGCTAAGGTATAGGTATGATGATTGAGAGCACGAATCAAAAAATGGAAACTGGTCACTAATCTCTAATGAATAGGATGGAACTGTACTTGCGCTTTCACCTAGAACTGATCTTAGAACCATTAGAGAAAATGCAGGCTTGAAAGATCATGCACATTCATCTGCTTCTAATTGGAACAAATGAAACCATACTCAGGGGCATAGTACATGTAACATATGCGATCAAACCTTAATTGAAGGGAACAAAGCCAAAGTCCCTATAAATCTCATTTTTGAGGTGAACCTGAATCTGCATGTGGATCCTACTCATGATCTAGTGGAACGATATTTCCATTGCAACTCTCAAAGATAGGTTTACTGAGGACCATTTCAAGGCTAGGTTTGAAGAGAAGTTTATTCCAACTACTCTAAAGTATGCGTTGTTTAGGAAATTAGGTGATTTGAAGCCAAGGAAATGTCTATTACTAAGCATGTTACCAAGTTTATTGCTTTTTAAGATATGATATGTCTTTCATCAACAATCTATTGAGAAAAATTGATAAGTTTATTACTAGTTTGTATGATTTTTTTTAAAGAGAAGTTGGAAGATACTCTCTATGAGCCACTTGAATGGCTTGTCAAGTAGGCTCTATTCCATGCAAACATGTATCCAAAGTTCAATTCTTTTGTTTTTGTAGAGGAGAAACCAAAATTGCAGCTAGGCGGTGAAGGAAGAAAAAAATGAAATATGAAAAGGAAGTAATCTCAAGTGAAGAATACTCAAAAGAAAACTAAGTGGGAACCCACTTGTTATGAATGCAAAAAAAATGGGTCACATGATCAAAAACTGCAAAGTGAGTGAGAAGAAGAAGTGTTATAACCGTGGTATACCTGGGCATTTGCAGAAGAATCATTCGAAACTGGCTTGTAAAGAGTTGTGAAGGCATATTCTTTACTAGTTGCTCTATCTTTATTGAGTTCTCCTTAACAAAGGATAAAGGGAAAACAGTAGTTATTTTATGTATGATTTCCATCAATTATGCCCTCATATGTGTTTATTTGATACTTGAGCTTCTTATTCACTCATATCAAGTGTTCTAGTAAATAAATTAGGATTGAGACCCGTGATAGTAGATTGACCCTTGATTGTGAGAAACCATGTTAGAGGCTCTATATACCTGTGCATAACCTGTTGTAATTTAGTTTTACTGAGTCATAGGTTCTCTCTTGTTGATGATTGTTATACTTGGTTTTTTTCTAGTTTAAGATTACCTTGGAAATGAACTAGCTAGCAGGGTATGTGACAATAGCGGATTGCGATAAGTCATTGGTGAGAATCGCAGTGGTGGAAAGGCAAATGGTAGTGGTTATCTGCCTACTAGAGGATAGAATGATGGATTTATCAAAGATAGAAACATCGTTGACCTATTTGATGAAAAAAATCAGACATTTTTTGGTATGTGAAGTGTGAACATATGTTTGTAAGTCTGAAAGAGAGGTTGATAGGTGCACTGAAATTGACCATTCCATGCCGAAATGAGAAGCACATCGTATTGGATGGGGTCCGATGTTAATGTAGAAGGAAAAGATTATCATTTCACTAGTCTGTAGTTAATGCCAAATGGAAGAAAATATCCAAAGAATGAGTTGATTCTAATGACAATGGTATTGCTTTTAAAAATGTGGAGGCATTGTTTGTTGGGACTAAGAGAAACACTTGAGCTTTTATAGGCTATAAAATTTTGAAGTATATTTTCTCTTAAAGGATCTCAAATTCTGTTAGCAATGGTGGCTGGAGTTCTTAGTCTCCAATCATTTTAGTATTTTTTGTACACAATCTAAAGGAAATGTAGTTGTTGTGTACAACGTAGAAGACATGCTTGTTTGGAAGTAATGTCCTTAGAATGCATGCAGATTGAATATATTATCAACCTCATACCTCATTGTGAGTTGGAGCTAAAGAAATTGACAAATTTGTTAATTGGAGCTACACTAATTGAAAGATTTTCACTAATCAGAAGGAGGAAACTAGATCGGCATAGATTATTGCATAAATAGGAGTAGAGCCTAAGGATATGAAGCTATACAAACTCGACTGGGAAGATTGGCTCTGTAAGGCTGGAAGACTCTTTGTTCTCAGTATTGATGGAAGGTGGGATGAAGAGTTAAGGAAGTGATAATTCTAGATCTACTATAATCTCGGTAGTAATGAGAAGCATATGAATATGAAGTGGGCTTAAAATTAGAAAGGAATGAAGAGGGATGTTAGGTCATTAGTCTTGAAGTGTATGAACCAACAATTGATAAAGAAAAAGTAAAAAGATCCCACTGAATGTTGCAACCTATAATTTCTCCTAAGTGGAAATGAAAGCAATTATCGATGGATTTTGGCAATTAAGTGCCAAGGATTCGATCAAAAATATATAGCATTTGAGTCCTAGTGGACCTATTAACTATACCTTTCAACTTAAATAAAATGGCATCCAGGTTATCCCAATTGATTTTTAAAGTGGATAACATGGTTTCATGTTGTATCAAAGAGATTTACGAGTAACCAAGACCCATTATTCACTAGTGGTTTTTTGATGATCAAGTGACTAAGTTGCACGTCAGTATAACTTATCACCTACAAATGAATGGGAAGACTAAGATGGTAATCATATATTGAAGAGTCTCTACGAGCTTGCACTACATATTTAAAGGGATCATTAGATGATCATTTGCATCTAGTAATATTTACATACAACAATGATTATCAATCTAATATTTATATGGCTTCATGTAAAACAATGCATGGATGATTATGTAATGCTCCTTTGTATTGGAGTGAGGCGAGCGAGAAATTGATATTTGAGCCAGATATGATTAGTGGAACTTCATAAAATATAAAAATCATTCAGCAACAAATGAATGCTACTTAGTATCGACAAAAGAGTTACACTAATAAGAGACATATGGGTTTGTAATTCTCCATCATGGATATGGATTTCATGAAAATATCTCCCTTGAAAAATGGCGTTTTTTTAAGGGGTAATGGGAAGTTAGGACCAGGACTCGTAGGTCTTTCTTTAATAATAAAATGGATTAGGAAGTTAAATATACAGTCAGCTTATGATAGGAATGTAGAATGTCTTTCCTGCCTTCTATCTATGGAAATTTGTGCATGACTCATGTGTAATGATTACACCGAATCAACATAAAGATGTTCAGCTAGAACCAGAAGTTTGAAGATCTCGTAGGTCAGTTTGTATTGTCGAATACGACATGAAACAACTTTGGAGAAGGTCTGCGAAGTTAATAAAGATACAATGAGCGAACCTGATGATGAATATACATGGGAAACTAAAAAGAGCACGAGGACTAATCATCTACATCACTTTGGATAAAAAGGCCTACCATTTTTCATATCTAATTTTGCCAATGAATACTGTATGTAATATTTTATTATTCCTCATGCTGAGGTAGATCCACCCATACTTTGATTGCATAACTTCTTGTTTGATATGTCTACAATTGCATATGATTATTACGCATGCAGGGCATTCATGGTTAATTATTCTTTGACTTATTTAGCAATTTGGAGGGAGAAATTTCTCAATTGGCGAGAGTGTCGTGATTAACACCCCACCTCTATGAAGGTCACTCACAAAGGGAATGCCTTAACTTTGGCGGAGCGTTTTAGGTAAAAGATGCAGATAAATTACAAGACAGACAAATAAAGCAGTGGAAAATAAAGTCGTTTTATAAACAATGTGGTTCAGTTAAATTTTTACAACAATGGTCTCAATCATACTTAAAAACAATACATAGAACTTCTGTCTTGATTCAAAAACTTCCAAGTATTAAAGAAGCATAAAAATATAACAATTATATTTCCCAATAAAGCATGAACCAGCCATAGTAGTGGAAAAGAGGGTCCAAAGAAATACATCGATTATCTTCGAGCTTGGAAAGAAAACTGAGCTAAGTGATAACATTTCCTCCCTGTGAACCTGAATGGGGGGGGGGGGCGGGGGCGGAAGAAAAGAGGCGAAACAAGCTAGGTTAGACATAAGTCTGATAAGTCCAGTGACTTTCAGCATATAAATAGGAAAAATCATTATGACATGAATAAACTGAATATAAGACAATACCGCGATAATAAGGATAACAAGATAACACATGACTAGCATAGATATGATAAGGCAATATAAACTGAATGCGCTTCTACTCTTTCTCTACTTCTCTACTACCTTGTTATTCTGATTTTTATTTCTCTACACCCCCTAACTAGTGTCCCAACTAGTAATCTGGGTAAAATGATAATATTACAACGTGATCCCAATCCCCGCAATTATGGTAGCCTTCAGGTGTACATCTAGTATGAGGACCGTACCTCAATCAGCCTAATTACCATGAAGATGTTAGATGTACCCTTACTACCCTATCATTCGGCTCTATACTTGTGTTATTGTTCCATGTGTGTGTCAATCGGCCCTCTCTTGTGTGTAGATACCATGTGCTAGTCCTACCATAAAGTGTATCAATCCTTATGATAGCGACCCGACACGATTCAAGATGCACAGTGTATAACTACTAGTACCAAGTGCTTGCTTTTTCCCACTCCAGTGTACGTGCACGCCCGTAATCCGTCGGAACCTGCACTGACATACCCTCTGCCGCTATTTTGACCGCTTATAATCAGCCCAGTAATCGTGCCCCACCCTGCCTAGTTTGAGGGTACCTTGATACATCTATGTGGGTTACTGCTGAAATGGGTCCCCATTACTAGGGTTTCTTTACTTGTTAAGTTTGTCGGCCTATATTTACTAATATTACCCACCAACCCGATATGTACTTAAGCCTCCTACTGATTCAAACATGTTTGCTTAATGGTTAAGTCTGTGGGCCTATATTTACTAATATTACCCACCAACCCGATATGTATTTAATCCTCTACACATAATGTCATATTGGTTAAGTGTTGTCCATTCATGTTAACTTAACCCACCCACTCATCATGTCATTTTGGTCAAGTGTTTCTTATTAACCCTTCTCACTCGTTATGTTGGATTGGTTAAGTGTTTCCTATCAACTTAACCCCGTTCATTCATCATGTTACATTGGTTAAATATTTCCCATTAACTTTACCTCATTCGTTCATCAAGTTACATTGGTTAAGTGCATCTTATTAACTTAACCCCACACGTTCATCATGCTGTATTAGTTAAGTGTCATCAAATCAATTGAAGTTAACTTAACCCACCCACTTGTCATGTTACATTGGTTAAGTGTTGCCTTCTAGTGTTAACTTAACCCTTCCACACTTCCTGTTATATTGGTTAAGTGTTGCTCTCTTGTTTTAGCTTAATCCGACCCATTCATCATGTCATATTGGTTTAAGTGTTTCTTATTAACTTAACCCTTTTCATTCATCATGTTTTACTGGTTAACTTATCCCTGCTCAATTGTCTAATTAACATATTATAATGGTTAAGTGTTCTAAATTTACTTAACCCGATCTTCTTTTCCAATTAACATGTTATAACGGTTAAGTGTTGCCTTAGTTAACTAAACCCTACCATTCTAACATGTCTCGTTCATTAGCATTAATTGATTTATTAATGCACCAACCTCTCACATTAGATCTATGTTGTTGCGTTTATGTAATACCCCATGTCCGTTAATGTCAGTCACAAAGGGAATGCATTAACTTCCATGAAGCATTATAAGTAAACAGAACAGAATATTACAAGACAGGTACATAAAGTAGTACTTGAAAATTTTATAACTTTATTACAGCAGAAAAAAGTAAGTTTTGTTACATCTTTCAAAACCACAATATCGGAATTCAAGTACATAAATATCAATCTTGTACAAAAGCCTTCAGAATACGTAATTTTAAAGCCATATTCCCCAACAGAAAATGCCATAATTAGGTAGAATCAAAGCCAAGCAATACTTCAAGCACTCTAGCACTTCAAGCAGAGAGAAATCTAAGTCAAGCTCTTACATTCCCAACCTGAGTACCTGGGGGGAACGGAAGAAATGAGGTGAAACAAACTAGGTCAGACATACGTATGGTGAGTACAGTGACTTTCAGTATATAAATAGATAGCAGTATCATGACATGTAAATAAAACTGGACGAGAGATAGTCATAACAGGAGTAGCAGGTTAACAGAAGAAGCAGAATGATATAGGCTAAGCTAAGCTCCTTACTTAGTTTTCACTTCTCTGCACTAATACTAGTATAACAGAATTAGGTGTTGTCATATTGTCTAAACACAAAAAAAAAAATGATCTCTTCAGAAACACGATGCTAGAAATGGGCCTTTACCACCCAAACAGGGACAGACGGTACAGAAACAGAATCAGGAACGAAATCAGAGACAAAAACAGAATAATCCTTACGGAAACAGAATATTAGAGTTAGGTGTACACTAGTAATGGGCCTTTACCACCCAACAGACGGTACCACATAGAAACAGAAAAGTGTTACCACCCCAACAGAAATAGATAGAACTAAGTGTAACCTAAATTCCACCCCAAGAGATCGGCTCCCTGATACATAAATACCCTGTGCCGGCCCCATAGAAGGGTGTATCACTCCCTAAAGTTGCAACCTATAGACATAGATCTATTTACAGATGTCACAGTGTCTTACATCCTCAGAGCAGACGGGATCCATGCACACACATGATCCGGTTGGAATGCACCATCAACACCCCTTGCCATTATCAGAGTGAAACTCTTACAATTAGTTCAGTAAGCGTGCCCGGACCCCTCTTAGTGTTGGGTCATAGTTTTGGTACCAGAAAGGGTTACTGACTAATATTGGTCCCAAACAATAGATGACACAAGTAATTATTCCTCCTAACCTTGTGTCCCCAGGCTAACAGATTTCAGATTAACTTGTTTACAGATTTCAGATGTACAAAGTTCAGATTAACTAGTTTTCAGATCAGACATACAAGTTAACAGGTTTTCAGACTAACGGATCAGATGTACAGATTAAGAAGTTCTCAGACTAACGGATCAGATATACAGATTAACAGACTTACATATTGTTTTACCTAACTTTGTATTGGGCCTACAGATTCACGAAACAGATTTATTAGATTCATCAGTCCAGTTGTTTTAACCCTATCCTCCCAACACGTTTTAGGCATCATATTTATCTTAGATTTGCATTAATTAAATATTAATGCACAGACCTCCCACATTAGGTTGGTAGCTTGTGGCCGCTGGATGTGCCGGGCGGTTCCGGGCAGACTTTTGCCACAATCCAGACCTAACCTCGTGTCTAAGCATGCTTATGCCTACGACCTCTCACATTAGACTGACAGTTTGTGGTTGCCGGTTAAGCCGGTTGGGTCCGGGCATGCTTCCACTGCAAACTGAGTCTAACCTCGTGTTTCAGTATTCTTATTTGTAGCTAAAGTTTTCGTTCACAGATTATGCCAATATCAGATTAATTATGCCGATTCAACAAATTAACTTCCTTACAAGTTACAGCAGATTATTCAAAGTTCCATTAACACGTTTTTCTCATTTTTAGATCGAGCCTACAGATTACATACCCAAATCACTCAATTCAACAGATCTAGCGGAAGTTGCAATTTAATAGATTTAAACATATCCTAAAGTCCTATTAACATATCTTGCTAATCATAAATTAAGCCCCATTTTACATGCCTAAATTATGGTCATAATTCTCAACATAACATATGCCCAAATTAAGTTAGATTTTCCACAATACAAAATATTCTCTAAAAGCCCTAAATCATGATATACATTACGAATTATGCCAATTTATAGCCGTTGATTACTGCGTATGTCAAATATCCAAAAATATGAATTAGGCGTATTCACATTAATAGTTATCCCTATTTTAATATAGGTTTTTCAAGCCTAAGTCACATATCCTTTTTCTTCCAAGCCATAGATTGTCATATAAAATATGCCCCAAATCTAGCTCTTAAATTACAACATGTATTATGTCCTCAAAATCAGATCTTGATTTATAACATGCATTATGTCCCCAAATTACAAGTCATATGTTGTCATACATTAATTCTCCTTCTTCCAAATCATAAACCATCATATATAGTATGCCTAGATCTAGATCTTAAATTACAACTTATGTTGTGTTCTCAATTTTTTCAAAAATTAGTTATGTCATATTATGCATCATTCAATATTTTCCACAAATTTAGCGTTCGCGTGTCAATCTCTTATGAGATTTGGCTCAGGCTCGTAGTAGCCTGGCTATAGAACAGAAGGAAGGAAGAGATACATAATAGTTACAATAAGATAGATCTACATTGAAAAAAAGATCTGATAAACAAGAATAAGATGGATCTACACAAAAAACAGATCTGATAAACAAGAATAAGATGGATATGCACCGAAGAAGACCTGATAAACAAGAATAAGATAGATCTCCAATTCAGATTTATGCCCATGTCAAGATCATAATTAAATTTCATATCTGAAAATAACTGTACTCACAAATCCTGGTTTAAGAAAGAGAAGAACGATTCTGGGATTTGATTTTCTGGAGTCGGTTTAGCTTTCCGTTGATGTAGGCGCTGATTTGTTATCTTTATCTTCTCTTTTGAATTGATTGATTAAGGTGGAGGCTAGGTCACTTTAGGTTTTAGGAGAATGGAGGCACCATTCCTCTTTGTTAATGAATTAGAGTTTAGGTTTAGGGTCCTTATATAGTTGTAGAGAATGTTTTAGGACCATTAGATTAACCCTGAACCATGAGAATCAATCAGATGCCACATCTACCTTAGAGCGAATCGGCCCACGGGTTGACAGCCAAACTCCCTGAATTGACCCCTAATCGACCCAGCAAGGCTCGGGTCGACCTCAAAAATGGGCCGGTTCGGTTATTCCCCCTCCCGATTCGCTGTTTTGAACTTTTTTGCATATTTATTTATTTAATTTTTATATATATCTATATATATTTTTCTCATATGCATACAAACTTCAAGGGATAATAATATCTTCATAAGATATCCGTTTTGTGCAAACCAAATGTTAATCTTGACCCAAAATTTCGAAACGAACATAATAGCGTAACCCATTTCACTTAATTCTTCTTCTAAAAATTAAGTATACTTTAATTTGTGAATTTTAATGTTATAAAATTACGGGGTGTTACATTCTCCCCTCCTTAAAGGATTTCGTCACTGAAATCTCCAAGTTAAGAAGAATATATCCTACTATTCAATCATCCATCTACTAAACCATCATCCACAAGCATCCATTGTCCTTAAAAGGTTTTATAATGTCGTATAAACATATGCAGAGTGTGTGTATATGTTTCTTATCTAATGCAAAATCAGGCGGTCTACTGATCCAGTTAACCTCCATAATGCGAATTATGTTAGTGCCATGAGTCCAATTATGCATGCAAGAAATCCTATTTGATAAACATCATTCCTATATGAGTGCATAACCATTCATCCAAATGCAACAACCATGTGATGAATCAATCATTTTGCATCCACAAAAATTGAAAAATGCATACACATCCATATGCAGTATGAAAGTGTTATTGAGCCGATCTAGTGCCTAGTGTGTGTATATGCATCCACGAGCAACCACTTGCATCCACTTGCAACCATCAAACATAACATGTCTCAAACACATGTTTACATCCATTAGTTTCTACCTAAAGGTCGAAGACTCGATCGATAGGATAAGCCGAGTGATAGAAGCAAGTACAATTAAAATAAAAGTTATGTTCCCACTAGACATCGGTTAAGAAAATAAATCCCTAAGTATCAACCCCGAAGACCGAAATCAACATCAGATTGATACTCAGAGAATTACTCCCATTAAACAATGTCAAAACTGGAAATCTAATTCATGCTTCGAGTAAAAACTCCTATCCTTTTCAGAAATATTCAGATACTTACAGACTACTGGTACAGATCATTTTATCAAATGATTCTTAGGAAACTATGCATGATAAAACCCTACCATATCCCACAAAAACCAGAATGTATGCGTCATAGTCAACTTAACGCTTAACACAGATACCCTCAAACCCCAACCTATCACAAACAGATGAGTCGTGACTCTTATGGGGTTTGAGACTATAGCGGGATCAGAAACAAGACTAGTATTAAAGTGTAGAGACTCAACTACAAAATTAAAATGCCAGAATGATCAGATAAGGAAATTAAACTTTCTACGAAAAAATTTCCACCTCTATCCTGTCCACCAATTGCGAGAGCATTCGCCTACCTTCCAGAAAATTCATCCCTTTGCCCTTGCCTTCTGGGGCAATCCTTGATCGGATGTCCTATCTCACCGTACTAAAAATGTAACATCCCATATTTTATGTATATTTAATTTTCAATTTTAAATAAACTGAAATAATATTTGATAAAATCAAATTTTGCTAATTTTAATGATGGTGCTTTATTTGAATGGAGTATAAATAGATTTTTATTTAGTTATTTAGAAATGTTGTATTAGGGAATTTAATAATTTTAATTAAATTTAAGTTATTTGAGGAAAAAGGGTTTCAAATTTGATTGGTTAAATGGTGGAATATAAGTTGTCTAAGTTAAGTTTGAAATTCAAATTTAAATTCAAATAATCAAAATTGGGAACTTAAATTTGTGAAATCAATGTATAGAATTTATTTAAGTTGAAATTTGATTAAAATTGAATTTTATTAGTATTAATTTGAATTAAAAACAGTTAATCGAATAATTGAATATTTTAATTATTTAATTAACCGCAAAATTTAACTGTTTTGGCGACTGTCTCGGAACTCGACGAAACTGGCGCCATTGGATCCGGAACGTTGATTTATGGTAGGATTTCATTTTTCGTTAAATTCAGACTTGTAATTTGATCGTATGAGAGAAACCGCGAATGGAATCAGTGAAACAGGATAATAGTTTGGTTATCATTTTTGGGCCTTCTATATTTATATAAATAAACCAAATTAGCACCTCATTAGTTCACTCTCCACATACGTACATTTCCACCTCCAAAGTCCTATTCAACGGCTGAAAACCTAATTTCAAAACCCTAGAAAAATAAAATACAACTCAAAAAGCAAATCTCTTCAAACCACAACAAATTATATACCATTTCGAAGCTCTCGACGATACGAAGCTGCTGGTGTGATCAGTTTCAACATGCAGTGCACGAATTCGCCAGAAAACTCAGTCAAACTTTCGGATTTTGAAAACCTAAGCATGGTTTTGGGGGTTTTTTGATTCTGAAGTTAATCGTGAATTCGAGCACATGGGTATTGTTCGTATCGTCGTTTGGATTGCAACGAACCTGGTCTCTCTATCTATCATCAAGTACATTGTCGGAATATGGTCGATAAGTGGTGAAAACCCACTCCGTTTACAGCGCCGCCGGCAGCAGTTCTGACCACCGGAGGTCGCGTCGATGGAGTGGTAGGGGCGTCGGAGGATAAGCTTTCATTTGAGGGTAGTCTCGGGTCTTATCCTGGTTGGAGCTCATTGCAATTGGTGGTCAACGCGGTTGTTTTTGTGGGTTCAAAGTTGGCTACTGTAGCGAATTTGCTAAGGAGCGGGAAGAAGAGGATATATGGTGCTGATGTGTCTCCCTATAATTAGGTGAGAGTTGATTTAATTAATTATATATATATTTAAAATTCAGAGAGTAAAATGTTGATAACTCTTTCATTTTGACTCGGATTTGGACGCGGTTTGTTGCGTTGGGATCATGGCGGAATTGCGGACG
The DNA here is from genome assembly GCA_030737875.1 of Allium sativum. NCBI lineage: Eukaryota > Viridiplantae > Streptophyta > Magnoliopsida > Asparagales > Amaryllidaceae > Allium > Allium sativum. The sequence continues at coordinate 1,002,841,182 of CM060912.1, forward strand.
TTTTGGCACTAATCTGGCTGCGTTTGGTGACTGTCAAATTTTGGCCCTTAATTGGACGTTCAATCAACTATGGACGCAAAGGTGAGTGATTCTTCGCTCACGAAATACTGAATTATTCCCATATTTATTGAATTAAATTATGAAATAAGTTTGGTTGCATGGTTGTGTTGGATTGTTGATGTGTTGTTTCAATTTGACATGCAAGTGTGTTAACATGCAATTTAGATAACGATTAGTTATTTAATTTAATTTAAATTTCTAATTTAAAATTCGAACCCTTGAAAAATCATGAAACAGTTTAATGCTGATCAGTTGAATGAAATTGTTGTGATGGATGTTGGTTGAAATTTATTACTGAATTTATAGTGACATTTTAATGCTCCTTATTTCAGTATATTGTAATGCATGTTGATTATGACAATAAATTTCATTTACCCTTGATGTTAAAATATCTAATGAACCCGGGATTTATCAATAAAATAAACTAAGAACATGGAGTGAAATGATAAACCTCTGTGACCCTGATTTGGATTGAAATGATAGATCCATCCCTGAAATATCGAGAAATTAAAATTTAATCACTTGGCCATTGGATAGGAAATTCTATACAGACATCGATTGGTTAAATGATTTCAAATATTTGGGGATTTTATTTGATAGAAATTTCAGTTAAAGAAGTGAACCGATACTCGATAAACCTGTTCCTGTAAAGGACCTGGATCGCAAGTGTTACTTGAGTGGCTAAGAATTTTTTTCCAAAGGAAGTGGAATTCTTAAAATGAGGTTTGGACAAAATCTGAAACTTTCAAATTTAGGTTGGATTTGAATGAAATGTTTTATTTGAATTTAAAATTGAAAGAAGAGGGGATCAAGGAATATGGGTTGAATTTCCCTAAATCGAAGATTTGAGTTGAATGGCATTTGAAATAAGATATTGGATTTTATAACTCCATTGAGACTGGAGTGTAGGTTCAAGCATTTGAATTTCGGAAGAAAGAAGAAATTTTGATTTAAGAATTTATTATATATATGTATTTAAATGTTTAGGCTCAGATAAGTTATTCTTTCCTTAAAATCTATCATTTAACTTTTACTTATAGACTATTTATTCTAGCTTAATTTTTTTTCTTATATTATATTATATTATTTAAAAACTAATTAGAAATTTTTAATATATATATATTCATAATGATTTAAATTATCTTATTTTGTTTTAACCATTATTTCTATACATATACTTTATATAAAGATTTTTTTTAAGAGCATCTGTTTTCAAATTTTGTCAATGATCGTAAATTTTCTTCCGAATGGAAAATGCTGGATTTAAACCCCAGTTCGAGATGGAGTCGAAATAAAGTATTCAAATATGGAATTGACGTTAACCAATTTTATATGGAAATGAAATTGATATGTTTATTTGAATATAATGGATTTCATAAATGATATGAATGAGGGTTATGGAGATTTATACTCTTTTGAATATGAACGGGTTTAGAATTCAAATCGATTTGAGATAAGTATAACCTTTGAGGTAAAATATATTCGGTTTGAATATAAGTCGATTATGAAATATTATATGATTATAATATAAGGATATGAAATATATTCTAGTTTAGAATAAAATCGGTTTTGGGTATGATTGTGATATGTTGAAATGAAATTTTTATTCTTTTGAATATAAAATGGGTTCGAAACAAAATATGATATTTGAGATGAAAGCGAACCTTTGGAATGTAAAAGAACCAACCGATGTGAAAAATGTAAGCGTTGGTTGTTAAAGAGACCGGAGTCGACATAAGGCATACTCTCTGTCGGTGTCGATACCACTTTGACAACTATGAACGTTATGACGTATCCAGAATGAGTATGATGACCTGGAGGCGATTATTGAATCGAAGAAGATGAACGATGACGAAATAGCCCTGACCTTCGGGTCAGAATTGAAATGACTAAAACAGGAGCTATACCGTGACTAACTGAGGTAGCACCTTTGATCGGACACACTTCTTCGATACTATTTCTATGACTATGATGATGATGATTTGGGTCCATTTATGAATTATGGGAGTGTGTTCCGAGGTGGGCGGTAATGGCTGCTATGCGTTACCACCGGTCCGGGAGTGCGATTGGTAGATACCTACCCTGGGCATTGCCTTGAGTGCCTTGTCATATTATCCTTATCGAGCCCATACGATTTTGATTTGTATCGTACCTATGGAGTGCCTTCTGATGCCATCGTTTTCGGTGGGTTTACGGTACTGTATAGACTACGGTATTATAAACGATGTAAGGGTAAAAATGTAATCCTGCTTACGCTATTTTCAGTATTTATACTTTACTGAGTAGACGCTATCATAATAGCGTATTATCTATGTATGTATTAGTTTAACGGATCCTCAAGAGATAGAAAAATCACGTAATATCTCCTGAGTTACTGCACCCATGATACTGATGTTATTTCGTATTTTGATTTGACTAATATGAGATGATTTAGTGCTGATCCGAGTGTTTGTTGTGTTTTCTTTTTATGCAATACGCTCGGGTCAGCAGATGTTGCAGTTAGCGAAGATTCCCTTGCCTCGGAGGACGAAGATGAAGTTTGGCGTATATATCTATTATGAGTATGGTTTAACCACTGCATTTATTTCCGCTGCTTATTATGTACATCCGTATGTATATGTAACTCTGATAATCATTGAATGTTATAACCACAGTATACATTTCAACTGCTTTTTAACTGCTATTTGTTTATTATATGTTGTCCTTCCGCTGTGAGATTCTGGTATTGTTTTTCTCTTCTTTCTTTCTTTTCCTTCTTTTCCCAATAACTACCTGCATTTGCGATTTGTTTGGGTCGACATGTGTGGCTTATTGTCGATTTTAAACGGTCAAAAAATATGGGTCATTACAGTTGGTATCAGAGCGATGGTTGGCGATAACCTTGGCTCTGTTTGGGAATTAACTCATTAGATATGGGGTTAGTAATGCCCTAGAATGAGTTTGAGTGATATGAGAGAGCGTACTTGTATTTTGATAAATTGGCTTTCCATTGTGTTGGTTTGTTCTGTTGAATATTTATGGATTCTAGTCGATATATGGGACGCCATAGAATCGATAGGAATTCATAAATAATCGAACAGAATGATCGACATAATATGGATTTCGATTATATTTTTTTTTATATATATATATTATATACTACTAGTGGTTTTAAGTGTATAATCATTGGTCGTTGGTAGGTAGTAATATTAAGTATTATCTATTATGGTCGATCAAATAATAAGAGATAATAACTAGGTGTTGCGAATACTTGGAAATAAAATGATATCTTTAAGTATAATCGGAGGAGAAAGGTTGTGATTGAAATAAAAGAGAATTCGAAACTTGATCCTGGGGTATTTAAAAGAGTTTTGCCAAAGTTGAGATAATATTATATTATAAGAATGGTTCTAGAAATGATTTCAAATAGTATGAAACAAGTGGATTATCCCGTGCTCGGATCTTCGAAATAGCCTTAGTAATGAGTGCACGCATTATCGATGGTTATTCTGAAGAGTTTAAGTGGGGGAGAGACCATTCAATGATCATTAAAATTTGGTTTTACAAGGATTTTTGGGCTCGATTTCCATATGGCATAGAATGTTATGTAAAGGTATTAGCATACATATTTAAAGTTGAATTTAATTTAAAACCCGGATTTCAATTTCTTTCTTAAATTTAAAAGTTTGGAATTGAAATTTCATATAGTATGGTTTATAAATAGTATAAATATTAAACGTATGTTATTTTAAACTTGATTTGGAAACCCGGAATCAAGTATTGAGTTTACTTTAATTAGTAACAATTGTTAATTTATTTAAAACGACACTTGAGTTCGAAATTTATAAAAACTTATATTATGAGCCTGAAATGGCGCGGTAATTTGAAAATTCGATCTTTAACTTTGAATAAATATATAAAATTCAATATAAGTCGGAATTGGATAAAACAAGAAACGTTAGGATCAAATTGATCATATCCCTTTAATGAATGTAAGAAATTCAGTTTTCATTTTATAAATTGTGAGTTATGACTAAATTAAAATTTAGAGATAGTTCTATGGAATTTATATATATATATATATATATTAATAATATATAAGCTCTTAAGAATAGAAATAAATGGGAAATGTTTAAGGAATGAATTCTAATTTTTGAAGTTGAAGACTTTGAAAGGTGTTATAAGGAAATTTGAATTTTTGTTAAATGGAACATTCGATGGAATTTGAATTGGAAAGTGAATCAATTTAAGTCAATGATCTACGATAAATGGAAGGAAACTTAAGGAATTTATTAGAGTCGATTAAAATTTATGAGAGAATGAAATGAGATACGATTCAAACTTGATTCAATTCCACTAACAACACGATGATTCGGTATATGTACCAATTTGAGAAAAGCATGGAAGCGAGTTGAGTTCGGCGAAGTTAAATCAATATGAGTTAACTTAAGAAAAAAAAACATATAAGGTCGATCAAGAATTTAGTACTTAGGAAAGAAAATAAAAAACTTGAAATGTGGCAAATTGATTTCCTACTAATAGATTTAAAGATTTAATAATATCGAGTTAGTTGGAAATGTTAAAGCAAATTAAAGTCTTAGCGTCGAGGTAATATTTGGAATGAAATGAGGTGTTGGAATATAAACCAAAGTCTAAGTCATTAAATTTGAATATCGAAAGAATTTGAAACCCAGTAGATTCAAGTAAGCCAAATGAATTTGAATGAATGAAAGTAAACTCAAGAAATCTGAATTAATTCAAGTAAATGGCTAATCGAATATGGAAATTGGAATGATAATTCAATGGAATATAGTTGAAGTAAATAGTAATAAGTAATGAAATGTGGCAAATCGATCCATGTTAATGAGTTAAGAATTCAACAGAGTCAAGAAGTTGGAAAAGTTAAAATGGATTAAAAATCTCAACTAAAGTTAATGTTTGGAATGAAACGGAAAAATGAATAGAGAGTATATCAGAATGAGGTAAGAATGTAGTGTGAATTCAATTCTCGACATATGAAGTGAATGTAAATAGTTAAGTAAATGAACAAGAATAAGTGAAATGGATGAGTTGCAAATGAAATTAATATAGGATGAATGAAAATGAAATATAAGTAAATGGAATGAAATTCATTTAATATAAGCGAAACGAACATGAATATATTTAAGCAATAAAAATGTGAATCATATTATGTGCTTAATGGAACAATAACCCCTTTGCTGATGGTTAATTTCTACTCAAGTTTTTGGAACTCGAAGGTTGAAACTCCAAATAAAATAACTCGACTTTTGGTGCGGAAAATTTAAAATATTCGATAAGCGGAAGATAAAATGGCCATAACTTTTGATGGGCTGGTCGGAATTCGATGATCTCGGACTTTTTGGAAACCTTAGAAACTGAGCTAAATTTTGTGTTAATAAAGCCTTGCCTAGTTTCCAAGTTTATTAAGTAGAAAACCAAGAACTAGTCGTAGTTGTATGCGCAGAAAATAAAAATCTGAACTGAATACCAATATTGTTTTGACCATAACTCTCTAACGGAACGTCAGATTTTAATGTGCGAGTACAATTCGGAAAGGGCTGAATGTAAACTAAAACTTTTCTTAATATGCTAAGTCAAATTCTGATGTCTAAGGGGTTAAAAACTGGGTTGAACAACTCAGACCTGCATATTTCATTGTATGGGCTGAGGCGTTCGCCTTCACTAAAATAGCCATAACTTTTGAACGAATTATCCAAATTCGGCGAATCTGGACAACTCGAAAAGCCTGAAAGAAATGCTACAACTTTTTCCTAGTGTGTCTTAGTCAAATTCCATCATCTAAGGGTTGTTAAACTCAAATTTGTTCGCTGGCATGTTATGAATATCTTGGTTTTGTAGTTGAAATATTCAATATATGTTGTCTAAGTTGTATACAATTGCTATGTATCGATATATGTTTGATTCTCATGTATATGTGAGTGTGTAGCAGGTGTAAGGAAGTCGCGCTATGCTTCGGAGCTCGCTTGCGCTAAACGCTAAACGCTAAATGCTAAGGTAAATAAAAATGCAAATAAACGCTAAAGAAAGGTATGTAAATGTGTTACAAAGTTTTGGTGGTTTTATATATGAGTTTTTCCCCATTTAGGGATGTCTCATCGAGTGATGAGATGTATATTGAACTTTTTATATATATATATGTGATTTTCTGGACCTCTCCGTACAAAGGAGATGCTGCCGAAATTTTTCGTGATTTCGGGAGTTAGAAAATTTATGAGATTTTCAACTATATAACTTATTTTATAAATGTTATTTTATAAGTATGGTTTTGAAAGTATGATTTGTTGAATACCTTATCTCGTTCTCTTTTCGAGGACGAAAAGATTTTAAGTGGGGGAGAATGTAACATCGCATATTTTATGTATATTTAATTTTCAATTTTAAATAAACTGAAATAGTATTTGATAAAATCAAATTTTGCTAATTTTAATGATGGTGCTTTATTTGAGTGGAGTATAAATAGATTTTTATTTAGTTATTTAGAAATGTTGTATTAGGGAATTTAATAATTTTAATTAAATTTAAGTTATTTGAGGAAAAAGGGGTTTCAAATTTGATTGGTTAAATGGTGGAATATAAGTTATCTAAGTTAAGTTTGAAATTCAAATAATCAAAATTGGGAAGTTAAATTTGCGAAATCAATGTATAGAATTTATTTAAGTTGAAATTTGATTAAAATTGAATTTTATTAGTATTTAATTTGAATTAAAAACAGTTAATTGAATAATTGAATATTTTAATTATTTAATTAACCGCAAAATTTAACTGTTTTGGCGACTGTCTCGGAACTCGACGAAACTGGCGCCATTGGAGCCGTAACGTTGATTTATGGTAGGATTTCATTTTTCGTTAAATTCAAACTTGTAATTTGATCGTATGAGAGAAGCCGCGAATGGAATCAGTGAAACAGGATAATAGTTTGGTTATCATTTTTGCGCCTTCTATATTTATATAAATAAACCAAATTAGCACCTCATCAGTTCACTCTCCACATACGTACATTTCCACCTCCAAAGTCCTATTCAATGGTTGAAAACCTAATTTCAAAACCCTAGAAAAATAAAATACAACTCAAAAAGAAAATCTCTTCAAACCACAACAAATTATATACCATTTCGAAGCTCTCGACGATACGAAGCTGCTGGTGTGATCAGTTTCAACATGCAGTGCACAGATTCGCCAGAAAACTCGGTCAAACTTTCAGATATCGAAACCCTAAGCATGATTTTGGGGGTTTTTGATTCTGGAGTTAATCGCGAATTCGAGCACATGGGTATTGTTCGTATCGTCGTCTGGATTGCAATGAACTTGGTCTCTCTATCTATCATCAAGTACATCGTCGGAATTTGGTCGATAAGTGGTGAAAATCCACTCAGTTTACAGTGCCGCCGGCAGCAGTTCTGACCACTGGAGGTCATGTCGATGGAGTGGTAGGGGCGTCGGAGGATAAGCTTTCATTTGAGGGTAGTCTCGGGTCTTATCATGGTCGGAGCTCGTTGCAATTGGTGGTCAACGCGGTTGTTTTGGTGGCTTCAAAGTTGGCTACTGTAGCGAATTTGCTGAGGAGTGGGAAGAAGAGGATATAGGGTGCTGACGTATCTCCCTATAATTAGATGAGATTTGATTTATTTAATTATATATATATTTAAAATTCAGAGAGTAAAACGCTGATAACTCTTTCATTTTGACTCGGATTTGGACGCGGTTTGTTGCGTTGGGATCGTGACGGAATTGCGGACGTTTTGGCACTAACCTGGCTGCGTTTGGTGACTGCCAAATTTTGGCCCTTAGTTGGACGTTCGATCAACTATGGACGCAAAGGTGAGTGATTCTTCGCTCACGAAATACTGAATTATTCCCATATTTATTGAATTAAATTATGAAATAAGTTTGGTTGCATGGTTATGTTGGATTGTTGATGTGTTTTTTCAATTTGACATGCAAGTGTGTTAACATGCAAATTAGGTAATGTTTAGTTATTTAATTTAATTTAAATTTCTAATTTAAAATTCGAACCCTTGAAAAATCATGAAATAGTTTAATGCTGATCAGTTGAATGAAATTGTTGTGATGGATGTTGGTTGAAATTTGTTACTGAATTTATAGTGACTTTTTAATGCTCCTTATTTCAGTATATTGTAATGCATGTTGATTTTGACGATAAATCTCATTTACCCTTGATGTTACGGGCATCTAATGAACCCGGGATTTATCGATAAAATAAATTAAGAACACAGAGTGAAATGATAAAACTCTGTGACCCTGATTTGGATTGAAATGATAGATCCATCCCTGAAATATCGAGAAATTAAAATTTAATCACTTGGCCATTGGATAGGAAATTCTATACAGACATCGATTGGTTAAATGATTTCAAATATTTGGGGATTTTATTTGACAGAAATTTCAGTTAAAGAAATGAACCGATACTCGATAAACCTGTTCCTGTAAAGGACCTGGATCGCAAGTGTTACTTGAGTGGCTAAGATTTTTTTTTCCAAAGGAAGTGGAATTCTTAAAATGAGGTTTGGATAAAATCTGAAACTTTCAAATTTAGGTTGGATTTGAATGAAATATTTTATTTGAATTTAAAATTGAAAGAAGAGAGGATCAAGGAATATGGGTTGAATTTCCCTAAATCGAAGATTTGGGTTGAATGGCGTTTGAAACAAGATATTGAATTTTATAACTCCATTGAGACTGGAGTGTGGGTTCAAGCATTTGAAGTTCGGAAGAAAGAAGAAATTTTGATTTAAGAATTTATTATATATATGTATTTAAATGTTTGGGCTCAAATAAGTTATTCTTTCCTTAAAATCTATCATTTAAATTTTACTTATAGACTATTTATTCTAGCTTAATTTTTTTTCTTATATTATATTATATTATTTAAAAACTAATTAGAAATTTTTATTATATATATATTCATAATGATTTAAATTATCTTATTTTGTTTTAACCATTATTTCTATACATATACTTTATATAAAGTTTTTTTTTAAGAGCATCTGTTTTCAAATTTTGTCAATGATCGTAAATTTTCTTCCGAATGGAAAATGATGGATTTAAACCCCAGTTCGAGATGGAGTCGAAATAAAGTATTCAAATATGGAATCGACGTTAACCAATTTTATATGGAAATGAAATTAATATGTTTATTTGAATATAATGGATTTCATAAATGATATGAATGAGGGTTATGGAGATTTATACTCTTTTGAATATGAACGGATTTAGAATTCAAATCGATTTGAGATAAGTATAACCTTTGAGGTAAAATATATTTTGTTTGACTATAAGTCGATTATGAAATATTATATGATTATAATATAAGGATATGAAATATATTCTAGTTTAGAATAAAATCATTTTTGGGTATGATTGTGATATGTTGATATGAAATTTTTATTCTTTTGAATATAAAATGGGTTCGAAACAAAATATGATATCTGAGATGAAAACGAACCTTTGGAACGTAAAAGAACCAACCGATGTGAAAAATGTAAGCGTTGGTTGTTAAAGAGACCGGAGTCGACATAAGGCATACTCTCTATCGGTGTCAATACCACTTTGACAACTATGAACGTTATGACGTATCCAGAATGAGTATGATGACCTGGAGGTGATTATTGAATCGAAGAAGATGAACAATGACGAAATAGCCCTGACCTTCGGGTCAGAATTGAAATGACTAAAACAGGAGCTATACCGTGACTAACTGAGGTAGCACCTTTGATCGGACACACTTCTTCGATACTATTTCTATGACTATGATGATAATGATTTGGGTCCATTTATGAATTATGGGAGTGTGTTCCGAGGTGGGCGGTAGTGGCTGCTATGCGTTACCACCGGTCCGGCAGTGCGATTGGTAGAATCCTACCCTGGGCATTGCCTCGAGTGCCTTGTCATATTATCCTTATCGAGCCCATACGATTTTGATTTGTATTGTACCTATGGAGTGCCCTCTGATGCCATCGTTTACGGTGGGTTTACGGTACTGTATAGACTACGGTATTATAAACGAAGTAAGGGTAAAAATGTAATCCCGCTTACGCTATTTTCAGTATTTATACTTTACTGAGTAGACACTATCATAATAGCGTATTATCTATGTATGTATTGGTTTAACGGATCCTCAAGAGATAGAAAAATCCTGTAATATCTCCTGAGTTACTGCACCCATGATACTGATGTTATTTCGTATTTTGATTTGACTAATATGAGATGATTTAGTGCTGATCCGAGTGTTTGTTGTGTTTTCTTTTTATGCAATACGCTCGGGTCAGCAGATGTTGCAGTTAGCGAAGATTCCCTTGCCTCAGAGGACGAAGACGAAGTTTGGCGTATATATCTATTATGAGTATGGTTTAACCACTGCATTTATTTCCGCTGCTTATTATGTACATCCGTTTGTATATGTAACTCTGATAATCATTGAATGTTGTAACCACAGTATACATTTCAACTGCTTTTTAACTGCTATTTGTTTATTATATGTTGTCCTTCCGCTGTGAGATTCTGTTATTGTTTTTCTCTTCTTTCTTTCTTTTCCTTCTTTTCCCAATAACTACTTGCATTTGCGATTTGTTTGGGTCGACATGTGTGGCTTATTGTCGATTTTAAACGGTCGAAAATATGGGTTGTTACAGAAAACAACCAGTCTTCTTACATGCTAACAAGTCTTTCTCTAAAGTTTCCCCCGTCGCGCGAGAAACCCTACGAAGCTCGAAAGAGGATTAGCCTTAGGTGAAATTACTGCGGCTATAGATGGAAGTTAGGCACATCTTTGCCCTTTGACAGGCATCGTAGTCTCATTGTGCCTACGGAATCATGTTGCGATGAGGTTACCTCCCAGAAAGTCAGGAGCCTCGGAGACTCAGAAAAGAAGGAAACAAGAATTAAATCAAAAGATAGATATATGTCTTGGGGACTATGTTTTACAAAATAACTTTCCTTTTGAAAATACTTCCTTTTTAATACCTTTTTGAAAATAGTTTTCAAAAACTTTTTATCAAATCTGGTAACCTTTAGCTCTGATACTAAATGTAACACCCCATGTCCGTTAATGTCACTCACAAAGGGAATGCATTAACTTCCAGGAAGCATTATAAGTAAACAGAACAGAATATTACAAGACAGATACATAAAGTAGTACTTGAAAAATTTATAACTTTATTACAGCATAAACAGAAGTAAGTCTGGTTACATCTTTCAAAAGCATAATATTGGAATTCAAATACATAAATATCAGTCTTGCACAAAAGCCTTCAGAGTATGTAATTTTAAAGCCATAATCCCCAACAGAAAATGCCATAAATAGGTAGAATCAAAGCCAAGCAATACTTCAAGCACTCTAGCACTTCAAGCAGAGAGAAATCTAAGTCAAGCTCTTACGTTCCCAACCTGAGTACCTAGGGGGAAACAGAAGAAAAGAGGCGAAACAAACTACGTTAGACATACGTTTGGAGAGTCCAGTGACTTTCAGCATATAAATAAATAACAGTATCATGATATGTAAATAAAACTGGACGAGAGATAGCTATAACAGGAGTAGCAGGTTAACAGAAGAAATAGAATGATATAGGCTAAGCTAAGCTCCTTACTTAGTTTTCACTTCTCTACACTAATACTAGTATAACAGAATTAGGTGTTGTCCTATTGTCTAAACAGAAAATAGAATACTCTCTTCAGAAACACGATGCTGGAAATGGGCATTTACCACCCGAACAGAGATAGATGGTACAAAAACAGAATTAGGAACGAAATCAGAGACAGAAACAGAATAATCCCTATGGAAATAGAATATTAGAGTTAGGTATACACTAGTAATGGGCCTTTACCACCCCAACAGACAGTACCATACACAAACAGACAGGTGTTACCACCCCAACAGAAACAGACGGTACCCCAACAGAAACAGACAGAACTAAGTGTACCCTAAATTCAACCCTAAGCGATCGGCTCCCTAATACATTAATACCCCGTGCCGGCCCCACAAAAGGGTGTATCACTCCCTAAAGTAGAAACCTATAGACACAGACCTATTTACGGATGTCACGGTGTCTTACATCCTCAGAGCAGACCGGATCCATGCACGCACATGACCCGGTTGGAATGCTCCATCAACATCCCTCGCCATTATCAGAGTGAACCTCTTACAATTAGTTCAATAAGCGTGCCCGGACCCCTCTTAGTGTTGGGTCATAGTTTTGATACCAGAAAGGGTTACTGACTAATATGGGTCCCAAACAACGGATGACACAAGTAATTATCCCTCCTAACCTTGTGTCCCCAGACTAACAAATTTCAGACTAACTTGTTTACAGATTTCTAATGTACAAAGTTCATATTAACTAGTTTTTAGATCAGACATACAAGTTAACATGTTTTCAGACTAACGGATCAGATGTACAGATTAACAAGTTCTCAGACTAACGGATCAGATATACAGATTAACAGACTTACATAATGTTTTACCTAACTTTGTATTGGACCTACAGGTTCATGAAACGGGTTTATTAGATTCATCAGTTCGGTTGTTTTAACCCTACCCACCCAACACGTTTTAGGCATCATATTTATCTATATTTGCATTAATTAAATATTAATGCACAAACCTCTTACATTAGGTCGGTATCTTGTGGCCGTTGGATGTGCCGGGCGGTTCCGGGCAGACTTCTGCAACAAGCCAGACCTAACCTCGTGTCTAAGCATGTTTATGCCTACGACCTCTCACATTAGACTGACAGTTTGCAGTTGCTGGTGAAGCCGGTTGGGTCCGGGTAGGCTTCCACCGCAAACTGAGTCTAACCTCGTGTCTCTGCATTCTTATTTATAGCTAAAATTTTCATTCATATATAATTCCAATATCAGATTAATTATGCCAATTCAACAAATTAACTTCTTTACAAGTTACCACAGATTATTCAAGGTTCCATTAACATATTTTCCTCAATTTTAGAGCGAGCCTATAGATTACATACACAAATCACAGTATTCAATTCCAACAGATCTAGCGGATTGGGCAATTTAATAGATTAAGCATATCCTAAAGTTTTATTAACATATCTTGCCTAATCATAAATTAAGCCTCATTTTACATGCCCAAATTATGGTCATAATTCTCAACATAACATATGCCCAAATTTAGTTAGATTTCCCACAATACAGAGTATTCTCTAAAAGCCCAAATCATGATATGCAATATGAATTATGCCAATTTATAGCCGTTGATTACCACGTAAGTAAAATATTCCAAAATCCAAATTAGGCGTATTCACATTAATAGTTATCCCTATTTTAATATAGGATTTTCAGGCCTAAGTCACATATCCTTTTTCTTCCAAGTCATAGATCGTCATATAAAATATGCCCCAAATCTAGCTCTTAAATTACAACATGTATTATGTCCTCAAAATCAGATCTTGAATTATAACATGCATTATGTCCCCAAATTACAAATCATATGTTGTCATACATTAATTCTCCTTCTTTCAAATCATAAACTGTCATATATAGTATGCCTAGATCTAGATCTTAAATTACAACTTATGTTGTGTTCTCAATTTAGTCATAAATCAGTTATGTCCAATTATGCATCATTCAATATTTTCCCCAAATTTAGCATTCGCGTGTCAATCTCTTATGAGATTTGGCTCGGGCTCGTAGTAGCCTGGCTATATAACAGATGGAAGGAAGAGATACCGAATCATTACAATAAGATAGATCTACATAGAAAAACATATATGATAAACAAGAATAAGATGGATCTACATAGAAAAACAGATCTGATAAACAAGAATAAGATGGATCTACACAGAAAAACAGATCTGATAAACAAGAATAAGATAGGTCTCCAATTCAGATTTATATCCATGTCAAGATCATAATTAAATTTCATATCTGAAAATAACTGTACTCACAAATCGTGGTTCAAGAAAGAGAATAACGATTCTGGGATCTGATTTTCTGGAGTTGATTTAGCTTTCCATTAATGTAGGCGTTGATTTGTTATCTTTATCTTCTCTTTTGAATTGATTGATTAGGGTGGAGTCTAGGTCACTTTAGGTTTTAGGAGCATAGAGGCACCATTCCTCTTTGTTAATGAATTAGGGTTTAGGTTTAGCGTCCTTATATAGTTGTAGAGAGTGTTTTAGGACCATTAGATTAACCCTGAACCATGAGAACCAATCAGATGCTACATCTTCCTTAGAGTGAATCAGCCCACGGGTTGATAGCCAAACACCCTGAATTAACCCCTAGTCGACCCAGCAGAGCTCAGGTCGACCTCAAAAATGGGCCGGTTCGGTTATTCCCCCTCCCGATTCGCTGTTTTGAACTTTTTTTCATATTTATTTATTTAATTTTATATATATATCTATATATATATATATATTTCTCATATGCATACAAACTTCAAGGCTTAATAACATCTTCATTAGGTATCCGTTTTGTGCAAACCAAATGTCTGCCTTGACCCAAAATTTTGAAACGAACATAATAGCGCAACCCATTTCACCTAATTCTTATTCTAAAAATTAAGTATACTTTAATTTTTGAATTTTAATGTTATAAAATTGCGGGGTGTTAGAGGTCATTGGATGTGCCAGGCGGTTCCGGGCAGTTTTACACCACAACTCAATCTAACCTGGTATTTTTCTTGGGCATGATGCACTAACCTCTCACAATAGATAGGTGTTGCTGCGGTTACTAGATGCGTCGGGTGGTTCCGGGCAGTTTTACACTGCAACTCAATCTAACCTCGGGTTATGCATGTTAATCTTTCAGCATATTTACCATACATGTCCAAGTCTAGATTTTATATGCTAATTATCCCAAATTCACAAAACCAGTCATGTTTCAATTCTAAAGTTATACCTGAACAAAACTAATTTCAAATTATGCCCCACAAATTCACTTTCAACAAATTTCAGCATATTAGTCAGTTTAACAGATTTGACCTCACTTAAAGTTTCATTAACATATCTCGCTTAATCATAAATTAAGCCTATAAACTTACATGCCCAAAATCATAGTCATAATTCACAATACAACACACACCCTAAGGTTAAGTCATATTGCACCGTACAAAATACTCTCCAAAAATCCCCAAACATGATTCATAGTACAAACTTTGCCAAATTATAGCCTTTAGTTACAGTGCATGCCAATTTATCCAAAAATCCCAATTTAGGCGTGTTCACATTTAACAATTATCCATATGTTGCTATAGGTTTTTCATGCATAATCTCCTTCTTCCAAGTCATAAACTATTATATATAATATGACCCAAATTTTAGGTCTTAAACCACAACATGTACTATGCTTTACATATTTATAGTTCAATTTATGACCCAAATCCCAAGTCATATGTCCAATGTAATTTATGCCTCAAATCTCAAGTCATATGTTCGATACACTTTATGTTTTAAATACAACATGTGTTATGTCCTCAAATCAGTTACAAATCAGTTATGCCCAATTCTACATAATTTAATAATTTTCCCAATTTTAGTGTTGTCGTGTCCAAATCATATATTATGCCCAATTTTAGCGCTGGTCATGTCCAAATCATATATTATGCCCAATTTTATTTCCAACGTACGTTCATCTCTAATGAGATTTGGCTCATGCTCGCAGTAGCCTGGCTATAAAAGAAAAAAGGGAAGAAGGAAAGAAGAGACAAAGAATGGACATAATATTATCAATGAGATAGATCCAATGGATATAGAAAGACAGATAGAAATAGGCATAATCTCATATTCAAAATTATTACAATGTAAGAATCACAATTAACTTTTATTTCTGAAAGTATCATGAACTTACTAATTACAGAACGGTCTGGAATTCTGGGATCTGATTTCTGAATTTGATTAGCTATTCTTTTGATGTAGACTTTGATTGTTGACTTAAAAAACTCTAATTTGATTGATTAAGGTGGAGGCTAGGTCACTTTAGGTTTTAGCAGCATATAAATGCTTATGAATTTTTATGGAGAAAACAATAGGTTTAGGGGTCTTTCTATAGGTGTATAGGGAGATTTAGAGCCTTCAGATCAGTCTAGAAGTCATCAGGATCGTTCATAGCAGAAAAATACGTCACACAGCGAATCAGGGAGCGACAAATCAGCAAGAAGATGTCAATCAGAAATTTTCGTCTAGATTTGGAAAAAGGGTCGACACCCTATAGGGGGGTCGACACCTATGTCGACTCCCCTATAGGGGGGTCGACTCCTATGTCGACTCCCCTATAGGGGGTTCGACATATATGTCGACTCCCCCTGGTGGTTCAACACCTTTTGAGCGGAAATTTTCCCGCCCACTTCCCTTTGGCTGATTTCAAATTTTTTAACCTACTTTTAACCTTCTGGACTTATAATATTCATATATAATCTTCCTAATGCGTATACAAACTTCTAAAGCTTATAACTCCTTCATACAGTGTCCGATTTACGCAAACTCGGAATCTATCTCAAGCAGAATTCCGAGACGAATGCAATGGCGTATCCCATTTCCCTTAAGTATTCTTTAATTCGTTACTTAATATTCACAGGAAATATGGGGTTTTACATTCTCCCCTCCTTTAAAGGATTTCGTCCACGAAATCTCCAAGTCAAGGAGAATGTATCCTAACATCCAACATCCATCTACTCAACCATTCAATCCCAGGCTTCCATTGTCCTTAAAAAGATTTCTAATGCTTTTCATGACTATATGTATAGTGTGTGTATATGTTCTTATCTAATGCAAAATCAGGCGGTCTACTGATTCAGTTGACCTCCTTAATGCAAGTTATGTCAGTGCTATGAGTCCATTAGGCAAGCAATTAATCCTAATCATACTTTCTACATGAGTGCACAATTATCCATACAAATGCAAAATCCATATGATAACGCATCATGTTTCAATCCATATTATAAAAATTCACTCATGCATATGCAATATGAAAGTGACTGAGCTGATCTAGTGCCTAATGTGTGTATATGCATCCTCATGCAACCACTTACATCCATTTGCACCCACAAACATAACATGTTTCAAACACATGTTTACATCCATTGGCTTCTACCTAAGGATCGAGGATAGGATCGAGAGGATATACTTAAAAGATAAAGACTAGCAAATGAACTTTACAGAAAAAGAGAGATCAAGGATATACCCCAGAAAGGGTATGATGCGGTATCTAGTCTTCGGTCTTCTAAGTCGCATCTTCTTGAGCTTCACTCCATATTGCTCTAACCATCTTAAGTTCATGATTTGCGTAGCTTCTTAATTTCCGTTTCCAGAATATGCGTTGGAACTCATTTCATTGTCGCCTCACGTTCCACCTTTTCTTCTTATAGTATACATAGCACTACAACCTCTATCGTGTCACGCTAACATTCCCAGAACTATCTCTTGAAAATAAACAGATGCTAACCATGTTACCAAGTGTATATACTAAGATGATTAGATTGCTTTTCGTCAATCTAGTAAGTGGGGCCGATACCTTCATAAAGTTCTTAATTAACTTCCCATATAAGCCCACAAGTCCAAGAAAGCTTCTTACTTCTATTGCATTCCTTAGGACCTTCCAGTCTTGCACCGCAACTACTTTTGCGGGATCTACTGCTATCCCTTCTTTGGGCGCCATACGTCCTAGAAACCTTAATTCTTCTCTCCAAAAATGACATTTTTTTTGGAGAACTTCGCCGTAAGTTGATGCGCTTGGAGGGTATCCGAGAATTCTCTTAGATGCAAAGTATGTTCTTCCTCATTCCAAAATATCATTTATGCACAAGTGAAGTGAACCATCCACTTTTGTAACGAAAACGACTGGAACACCCCATTCATAAATACTTCGCCTTATGAACCCTTTTTCAAGTAACTCTTTTACTTGTTTATTGAGCCCTTCCTTTCCCTTGGAGTCATGTGTCGTATAGGTAATGCAACTAGCTTTGCATTGTCAACTAGACATATGCGGAAGTCTATCTCGCGTTTTAGGGGATAAACACCTAACCTGATCAAAAACATCTGCATACTTATGGACTACTCTAACGGATCGCAAATCGTTGATAGATGCATCAAGTGATTCTAGGTAGCCAAGACAAACTGTTCCTTTAGGATCGCATGAAATCTCGAGGTTTTCCCGAGGCAAGTCGAAAGCCTAACTACCCTCCTTTCACAATTACTAGCTAACCAATCCATGCCTAGAATCAACCTATAGCCCATGAAACCAAAAACATAAGCATTACACTTAAACTCAATACTTAACATAGCTATTCTCAAATCCTTACAAATCAAAGATAAATGAGTCGAACCACCAATTGGATTTGAGACAATAATGGGATCTTCTACTATACAAGTACTAAGGTGCAAAGACTCAACTATGGAAGTAGATATAAACGAATGTGAAGCGCTAAAATAAAAAAGATTACTAATAGGATGATCAAAAAGAAAAACTAGACTTTTTCAACAGAACCTCTACTACCTCTCTCTCAGGTACACTGGCGATGAGAGCATGCACTTTCCCTCCTAAAAATCCTATCCTTTATTCTTGCCCTTGTCCTTAATTATATGACCCGTTATACCGTAATAACGACACTTCCTATTGTCTTAGATTTTTCTATTCTTTCCTCCTTTGTGAACCAAGTCCATATCCATGAGTTTCTCATCCTTAGGTTGTGCTACTTAGCAAAAATCCCTCATTCTCATCTTTTCCATCCTTGTGTGGCTTTTTGACAAGTCTCTTGAAAGCTGCCTCCATCGCATGGAAAACCCTACAAAGCTTGAAAGAAAATTACCCGTAGGTGAAACTACTGCGGTTATATGGAATTTGGGCACTTCTTTGCCCTTTGACAGGTGTCATAGTCTCGTCAAGCTTACGGAACCATGCCGCGATGAGGTTACCTCCCAGAAAGCCGGGAGCCCCGGAGACTCGGTAAAGAAGGAAAACAATGATTCAAACAGAGGATCAAAAAATAGTCCATATGGCTTTGGGGAATATGCCTTTAAAACAAAACTTTTCTTTTTTAAAAATGCTTCTTTTAAATCCATTTTGAAAATATTTTTTCAAATCTTTTATCTTATCTGATAACCTTCGGCTTTGATACCAAGTGTAACACCCCACCTCTGTTAAGGTCACTGACAATGGAAATGCCCTAACTTTGGTGGAGCATTTTAGGTAAAAGATGCAGATAAATTACAAGACAGACAAATAAAGCAGCGGAAAATAAACATTTTATAAACAATGTGGTTCAGTCAAGTTTTTAAAATAATGGTCTCAATCATACTTAAAAACAATGCATAGAACTTCTTTCTTGATTCAAAAACTTCCAAGTATAAAAGAAGCATAAAAAATATAACAATGATATTCCCCAGTAAATCTTGAACCAGCCATAGCAGTGGAAGAGAGGGTCCAAAGCAATACATCAATTATCTTCAAGCTTGGAAAGAAAACTGAGTTAAGTGATAACACTTCCTCCTTGTGAACCTAGGGGGAGTGGGAGGACGGAAGAAAAGAGGTGAAACAAACTAGGTCAGACATATGTCTAGTAAGTCCAGTGACTTTCAGCATATAAATAGGCAAAAGCATTATGACATGAATAAACTGAACATAAGACAATACCGTGATAACAAGGATAACATACTATTAGCATAGATATGATAAGGCAAGATAAATTGAATGCGCTTCTACTCTTTCTCTGCTTCGCTACTACCTTGTTATTCTTATTTTTATATCTTTGCACCCCTTAACTAGTGTCACAACTAGTAATCTGTGTAAATGATAATATTACAATGTGATCCCAATCCCCGTAATTATGGTAGCCTTCAGGTGTACATCTATTATGAGGATCTTACCTCAATCGGCCTAATTACCATGATGATGTTAGATGTACCCTTACTACCCTATCGATCGGCTGCCTACTTGTGTTAATGTTCCATGTGTCTATGATAATCGGCCCTCTCTTGCGTGTAGATACCCTGTGCTGGTCCCACCATATCCTTATTTTAGCGACCTGACACGATTCAAGATGCATAGTGTATAAGTACTGGTACCCAGTGCCTGCTTTTTCACACTCCGGAGTACATGCACGCCCGTAATCCGTCAGAACCTACACTGACGTACCCCTTGCCGCTATTTTGACCGCTTATAATCAGCCCAGTAATCGTGCCCTACCCTGCCTAGTTTCAGGGTACCTTGATACATCTATGTGGGTAACTATTGAAATGGGTCCCCGTTACTAGGGTTCCTTTACTGGTTAAGTTTGTGGGCCTATATTTACTAATATTACCCAGCAACCCAATATGTACTTAACCCTCCCATTGATTCAAACAGGTTTACTTAATGGTTAAGTCTGTGGGCCTATATTTACTAATATTACCCACCAACCCAATTTGCACTTAACCCTCCACACACTATGTCATATTGGTTAAGTGTTGTCCATTCATGTTAACTTAACCCTCCCACTCATCATGTCATTTTGGTCAAGTGTTTCTTATTAACCCTTCTCACTCGTTATGTTGGATTGGTTAAGTGTTTCCTATAAACTTAAACCCGTTCATTCATCATGTTACATTGGTTAAGTATTTCCCATTAACTTAACCACATTCGTTCATCAAGTTACATTGGTTAAGTGCATCTTATTAACTTAACCCCACGCGTTCATCATGCTATATTGGTTAAGTGTCATCAAATCAATTCAAGTTAACTTAACCCACACACTTTTCATGTTACATTGGTTAAGTGTTGCCTTCTTGTGTTAACCATTCCACACATCCTGTTATATTGGTTAAGTGTTGCTCTCTTGTTTTAAATTAACCCTACGCATTCATTATGTCATATTGGTTAAGTGTTTCTTATCAACTTAACCCTTCTCATTCATCATGTTCTACCAGTTAACGTAACCCTGTTCACTTATCTAATTAACATGTTATAACGATTAAGTATTCTAAATTTACTGAACCCCATCTTCTTGTCTAATTAACATGTTATAATGGTTAAGTGTACTAAATTTACTTAACCCCGTCTTCTTGTCTAACTAACATGTTATAACGGTTAAGTGTTGCCTTAGTTAACTTAACCCTACCATTCTAACATGTCTCATTCATTAGCATTAATTGATTTATTAGTGCACCAACCTCTCACATTAGATCTATGTTGTTGCGGTTACTAGATGTGCCAGGCAGTTCCGGGCAGTTTTACACCACAACTCAATCTAACCTCTTGTTTTTCTTGGGCATGATGCACTAATGTCTCACATTAGATAGGTGTTGTTGTGGTTACTGGATGTGTCGGGCGGTCCTGGGTAGTTTTGCACTGGAACTCAATCTAACCTCGGGTTAGGCATGTTTATCTTTTAGCATATTTACCATACATGTCCAAGTCAAGATTTTATATGTTAATTATCCCAAATTCACAAAACTAGTCATGTTTCTATTCTCAAATTATACCTCAACAAAGCTAATTTCAAATTATGCCCCACAAATTCGCTTTCAACAAATTTCAGCATATTAGTCATTTTAACAAATTTAACTTCACTTAAAGTTCCATTAACGTATCTCGCAGAATCATAAATTAAGCCTATAAACTTACATGCCCAAAATCATGGTCATAATTCACAATACAACACATGCCCTAAGGTTTAGTCATATTGTGCCATACAAAATATTCTCCAAAAACCCCCAATCATTATTCATAATACAAAATATGTCAAATTATAGCCATTAAGTACAGTGCATGCCAATTTACCCCAAAATCCCAATTTAGGCGTGATCACATGTAACAGTTATCCCTATCTTGCTATAGGTTTTCATGCATAATCTCCTTCTTCCAAGTCATAAACTATTATATATAATATGCCCCAAATTTTAGGTCTTAAACCACAACATGTACTATGCCTTACATATTTACAGTTCAATTTACGCCCCACATCCCAAGTCATATGTCCAATGTACTTTATGCCTCAAATCTCAAGTCATATGTTCGATACACTTTATGTTTAAATACAACATGTGTTATGTCCTCAAATCAGTTACGAATCAGTTATGCCCAATTATACATATTTTAGTACTTTTCCTGTAACACCCCTAAGTCCCACATCATGGAAGCCTGTGTGAAGTGGGTACTTATATAGTAGAGCCCATCTCTTACTAATGCCAAGGCCTTTTGAGGAATAAAACCCCATACTTATACGGTTGCTAAGTTAGGGACAATATCTTGCGCGAGCGGAGGTGCAGGATGTTACAGCTTCTCCGCTCCTACAGAGCCCAACGTCCCTGTTGGCTCACAAACACCACACCCAAGCGTTGTGGTCCATACAGGAGCCACAATTCCGACTGGGTATTGGCTCTGATACCACTATAACAGCCCGCACCTCCGTTCGCGCAAGATATTGTCCCCAACTTAGCCACCATATAGGTATAGGGTTTTGTTCCTCAGAAGGCCTCGACGTTAGTAAGAGATGGGCTCTACTATATAAGTACCCACTTCACACAGGCTTCCACGATGTGGGACTTAGGGGTGTTACATTTCCCAATTTTACCACTGGTCATGTCCAAATCGTATATTATGCCCAATTTTAGCGCTGGTCATGTCCAAATCATATATTATGCCCAAATTTATCTCCAACGTACATTCATCTCTTATGAGATTTGGCTTAGGCTCGTAGTAGCCTGGCTATAAAAACAATAAGGGAAGAAAGAAAGAAGAGACAAAGAACGGACATAATATTATCAATGAGATAGATCCAATGGATATAGAAAGACAGATAGAAATAGGCATAATCTCAAATTCAGATTTGTTACAATGTCAGAATCACATTTAACTTTTATTTCTGAAAGTAACATGAACTTACTAATTACAGAACGGTCTTGAATTCTGGGATCTGATTTCTGAATTTGATTAGCTATTCCTTTGATGTAGACTTTGATTGTTAACTTGAAAACTCTAATTTGATTGATTAAGGTGGAGGCTAGGTCACTTCAGGTTTTAGCAGCATATAAATGCTTATGAATTCATGTGGAGAAAACAATAGGTTTAGGGGCCTTTTGTTAGGTGTATAGGGAGATTTAGAGCCTTCAGATCAGTCTAGAAGTCAACAGGATCGTTCATAGTAGAAAATTACATCACACAGCGAATTAGGGAGCGACACATTAGCCAAAACACGTTGATCAGAAATTTTCGTCCAGACCTGGAAAAGGGGTCGACAACTTATGGGGGGGTCGACACCTATGTCGACTCCCCTATAGGGGGTCGACTCCACTTAAGGGGGGTCAACACCTATGTCGACGCCCCTTAGGGGGTTCGACACCTTTTGAGCGGGAATTTTCCCGCCTACTTCCCTTTGGCTGATTTTGAATTTTTAACCTGTTTTGAACCTTCTGGGCTTATAATATTCATATATATTCTTCCTAGTGCGTATACAAACTTCTAAGGCTTATAAATCCTTCATACGGTGTCCGGTTTACGCAAACTCGGATCTATCTCAAGAAGAATTCCGAGACGAACACAATGGCTAATCTGTTTCCCTTAATTCCTACTTTTAAAATTAAGTATTCTTTAATTTGTCACTTAATATTCACAGGAAATGCGGAGTGTTACATCGTGGCTTATATTTCGTGTATCGAAGTGTCATAAAATATTTTTCATTTTATTCATGTAATGTCTTATGACTCTATAATTTTTTTATAACTCTTAAGAAGAATTTGCATATACAAGATTATATCCAAATTTCTATGTAAATATTTTAACCCTACAATTTTTGTTTGGAATATCACTTTTTATAGAAGATAAATTATGGTCTCAAACCAGTTCTATTGCTTTTGGATACGGTTTTTCATTCTGTGAAGTGGTCGTAATAGGAAAAATAACTTACCATTATGAATTTATGTTTATTTTAGATTTTGACTATTACTGACCTGTTCTAGTAGTCAATTAACTAAACACATACTTAAGGCTACTAACTCAACAAAAAATTTCTGTAGATACAAGATTGTAGGAATTGAACTAACTCATTTTCCTCTTCGACAAAATAATTCTAAATCTCATTTATCGTAATTTTATCAATAAACACACAATTCTCTTAATAATGTTAGCCAAATCATCAGATATAGACATGGTCAACAAATAGAAGTTATTTGTCACCATTTGGTTGATTTGCATCATTCTCCATTGTTTTCCACTTTAGATCGAAGGAGAGAATCGTATAATTGGGTAACTGGTGAGCGATTTTCGAATTATCGCTATATTATACATGTTTATATGGTAGAAATGAATGTTTTAATATGATATTTGGCTATAGATCATTTCTTAACTTTAATCGTATGTTAACATATGCCAATGGCCTACATTTGTGAATTTTAAAGTAGTTTTCAATAATGGTTTTGTAATCCCTCATATTCATATTCATATTGTACAGTTAAAGCTCTTAGCGGTTCTATAGCGGTGGGGATGCAAAAAGGCGTAGTGGGGATAAAGCGGAGAAATACCCAGAATATAGAGAATGCACAAAATGTTTCATTAGATGTAAAACCAAATATTTAAAATTATTTAATAATCATTATCATATTATTTGTACAGAAGAAACTTATGTTAATTAATCTTATACAACAAAATCAAAGAATTTCATGGTTATGAATGCTAGTTTTGATGAATAGAATTCTACCATATATTAGACACTTATACCTTATAAATTTCTCTTTATAATAGTTTTGTTGATCTTTTAAAAAAGAGAACTAGTCAAATCAAACTCTGTATCAGCACTGCTAAAGCGGGTGCTAAAAAGCCTTGATTTAGCCGATACAACAAAATATAGCGCGGCTAAAAGTGGATCTACTGTTCGTTAGTACTAAATTGAAATAGCATAGAGGTTAAAGAGCGCTATGGGCTATAGCGGTGCTTTAACTGAATAGTATTCATATTATAATAAATATATTTGAATTTAAATTATATTTTTCTTTGTAATCACATTTTTTTATTAATTGTATGAATGGATGTATATGCATGATTTTCTTTGTTTGGGCATTGTACTTTGATGTTGTTGGCTATTGTTTTAGGTAGTTGGAAAATAGGTTGGCATATTCGGCATATCGAAGACAAAGACAGTCGAAACTATATGAAACTTGGAGGAGGTTTTTTTAGGCATAGGAGGAGAGCAAAGTTAAAGTCGCGTGTGAAAATGCATTTAACTAGATATTGATTTGTTTAGATTCTTGCTGATGTCTCGATTGGCTCGTACACCCAAGATGAGGCTATAAGTGGTCGTCTAGACGTACTTGGAAATCGATTAGATATGCAAGGGCATCTCACCCTTAAGGAATGAGGAATAAGATGCCTTTAGTTCCATTCAAACCCAAAACGAACTTTTAAATGGATGTGTGTCTGACGTTATACTTCATAACATAACGAATTAGTTGTTATTGATGATATATCTATAGTGGTGGAGAATTTATTCTCTTAGATTAACACCTTTCTTAGAGACATATGAGCTCAAAGGTTATAATATTAATAAAAGATAATCATATATGTGAATTGACACTGAATGCTAAGTTACTGATTGATCAATGCTTTTGTTGAAAAGAAAGCTTTGTGGATGATGGTCAAAGCATGGTTGATATAGTATAGCTTTGTGTTGAAACATGACTTCGGTAAGCCTCACAACCGAGAATGGCTGAAAACAGGATGATGGTCACCAGAGAAATGACATACGTTCCCTTCTAGCTAAAAGTTATGCTGTGGTATGGAGCCTAGGAAGATTTACTTATGTGGATGTTGGAATCGAGGTGCCTTAGATAATGGTCAAATACAACCAGAACGATGGTTTAAATACGATCGGGGAACGTTATGTTCAAAAGTAACCCGAACTCAATGGAAATTAGTTGGCGGACTCTATTGTCCCAAGGGCCACATGCATGTGAGTCATGGATATCTTACTAGAGAAGATCCAAATTAGTTAAGGAAGATCCTTTTCCTTGGTCATTGATGGAAATCCAACTTCCAACACGAACCTTGCATTTTCAGTTGTATGGTGACATAATAAGATGGGGTATTATGTCATCTAAGATTTATACATTTATTTTCAAAATTGATTTCCATACTATGCACTAATTATATTAAAAGAGAAATTTCGTGTATCAAGCACATTTGACTATTATAAGGTAAAACTCTATCCTACGATTTGCCTTGCATTGTGTGATGGGGCTTGAGTCTTATAATTGCTCCATTTTCCAAAAAGCATTGCAAGTTTTTTTATTGATATTCATTTCGAGAAAACCCGTTCCGTGTTATATGGTGTGGTCACATGATTTACCCAACTCTAAAATATAAGTAAATAACTGTTTTTGGTTCTCACACCAGTCTCATGACTGACTCGGAGTTTATTGTTTCCCACATAAACTCTGGGTGCCCATATTTTCCACACGGACGGCAAGTATTTTTAGTTTTGCAGATATTTTTAAAGAAGGATCCTAGATTATGGCTGGAGCTATACTCTGGATTAGTTGGTAGTCTTCTACTGTGTATATTATGTTTTCGTTGCATTGTAATTTACCATTCTCTGGTATTTTTCCGCTGTGAATCAATTATTGTACTCTGATATATTCTTGTACTCTGATGTAAGATTATTGTAATAACAATGAAATGTTATTTTGTGTTTTATTCTGATGTGTATGTACCCATAACAATCCACCTTTGAGAACATTTCGAGTGGGTTAACTACTGACTTGAAGCGGGCCAAAAGCGGGTAATTACAGCGTGGTATCAGCGTTTGGTTTACAAAGCTTTGATGGTACAACACGTTAGAATAAGATGAAAAGAATCATCATAGGTAGGATTAGTAACGTCCTATAAGAATACTCATTAGAGATAGGATCAGTAGTATCCTAGAATGAGTGACTCATTTGAGATGGGGTTAGTATTGCCATAGAATGAGTTGAGAGTGTATATATATGAGAGGCATATTTGTGATTATCATATATATATATATATATATATATATATATATATATATATATATATATAATTTGACTTTGAAAACATACTTTGAGTATATAGAAGATATATGTTTTAACAACATATAAAATTGAAATGTTAATCAATAGGTTGATTGTTGGATGTGATGTTTGATAGCTAGTTTAACTACTTAAGATGTTTGAATAGGATAAGTAAATGGAATTTTTGGTAATTTTGCACAATCGATAAATTCTGATGCATAATAGGTTTAAACTTATAAAGGAAGTTATATTCACGATTTTGGACAGTGAATATATATAACCCATTTGTTGTTTTACTTAAAAGGGTCTTAAGAAACATGTGATTCTAAAAAGGGTTAGTTAAGACTTATGTCCAGATTTGAAAGTTTTCATTTTGAATTGTATAGGGGTAAGCAGCAATAAGTTAGGCAGTATGTACCATAGTTTCTAGAGTCTTCTTCGCCTAGCAGTTTGTCCGACAACGCAGATGATAGTTCTTCGGGCTCATAGTATGTAGCTAGCGTTGATAGTCTTTCTAGTCGCAGTAGTGCCAGCGAGTACATGTCTGATGCTACCTCAGTTTACAAACCACTAGAGGTCATTGAGTTAGACTCTGATTCGGATAATGCATCTATGGACTTAGACTCAGACGAGTCTAAGGATTCGGGAGAACATGATGATTGGATGTTGGCAGATGACGATGCGTTTGGCCATGTTGTGATAGGGCATCCAGTTCCTATAGCACCCCCAGTAGTAGATATTCAGCCACCTTCGATGGTCAAGATTATTCCCGAGATCGTCCCAGATATTATGCACTATGAGCCAAAGTTAGATTTACCCGTCCTACAACTAGAGCTAGATGGACGTATATGGGATAAGCAGCAGTTGGGACAGGAGATGGATATTGAGATTGATGATTTGGCTCAGCATGTAGCCCCTGAGGAGCCACCAATGTAGGATATTTCTCCAGAGTTAGATGAGGCGATCGAGCCAGATATGGATATAGAGATTGAGGGAGCAGAGTATGATGTAGATGATGATGATGATGACGCCAATGATGTGGTGATATATCAGTATAGTCGCAACAGTAATGATGATGAGCCTGATGATTTACGGATAGATGAGGAGCTAGCACCCGACGAGGTAGGCTGGAAGTTGGGTAGAGATAATGCTGAGGAGCCTAAGGAGATATCAATTTCTGGGCCTTCCGACCAAGACTCAAGAGATGTTTAAAGAGTTGGTTATTACTAGGCTTTATACATGTTGTATATATAGTGGATCTCATTGTGGTACAGTTTAGACAGCAGGTGTATATTTTGGGTTATGACACCGTTTTTCAATTATATAGACCGCCTCAAGTACATAACTGTACTTAGGTTGGTATGGTTAGGTGCATATACATAGCTTATACCTTAAGTGGCACTCTACACTAGGGTATATGTTATGTCTGTGGTTATAGTTGATATTTGGTTGTGACATGATGTTATATATGATATGATATGGTATGCTACTTTTTGTTTTAAATGTTTCAGTATTTTTTTAGTATTGCTTCAATATCCTTTTCTTTGCTTCATTCCTTTTCGAGGATGAAAAGATTTTAAGTGGGGGAGAATATAACAACCCATATTTTTTAGTTAATTTAAAATATGAATTTTAATTGATTTTAGTGGATTTAAAATGCCAAATACTGAATTTGGACTTGATAGTAATTGATAATGAATTCAAACTTGGTCTTATATTTTATTGGAATTAAAACGAGGTCAGTAAACTCTTAAAATCAATTTAAAAGTGAAAATTTGAAAATCCATAATTTATTGTTATATTGATGACCTGAAAATAGACCATTTTTTAAACAGTCACAGAATCCGAGGAAATTAATTTTACTGGATCTGTAACATCAAAATATGGTAAGGTTTAAAATTTCAAATCAATCAGAGTTAATATGTAAGCATACGGAATATAAAAGTGTGTTGAAAAAATAGTTAAAATTCGATAAAAGCTAGAAATAAGGTCATTTTTCAAACGGTCTCCGAATTCAATGAGACTAAGTCTCGTTGGAACCGTATTTGTGAAATGTAGTAGAGTTTCAAATTTCGTAGCAATCGGAGTTAGTATGTGGTCATACAACTAGAAACGAGTTAACGTAGTACAATTAATTAAGACTAATTATTCACTAATTTCTATAAGCCATACAAATTAGAAAACAAATTGTACTCTACTAAACTTGTCATTGCCTTCCACAAATCCATTTCCACCTAAGCACCTTAGGCATGTGCCATTTTATTTTTAATTTTCATTTTCTCATTTCTTCTTCCTTAAGCTTCTTAACTCCATTACTCTCATTCCTCCTCCTTAAGACAAACACCACCCCACCACAACCATCCACTGCTTCCACCACCAGGCGCACCACGGACCAGCAACCTCCAACCCCTTGGACCTAGCTGTGGGTCCCACTTGTCTCTAAAGCCCTTTCCCCCTCCTTAAAGCACTCAAAACACCTCCTTTCACCTTAAAATCAACTCTATACCGCCACAAACTCCTCTCCTGGGCCACACACACTCACACCCTAACCCCACCACCACTCCAGCCTAGGCGACACCCTCCTCCACTTTTGGTCGTGGCTTCCCTAGGGTCTCCAAGCCCTAAACCATCCTAAAAATTACACCTTTCTTCTTAATTTTGCAAATAGAAAAATATATATACATATATATTTACTAAGTAGTAGCTTTGGATGAAATGGTGGAATCGTGGTTAAGTATCAAGCTAGAGTCTCCTACCTAAGAATTGTTGCGGTGTTTGGATGGTTTGGTGAGAACTTCTCAGCTTAATTGTTTAACTAGTTCAATTATATCGTAGCTTATATTATTTGATGATTGAATATTGTATGTGGTTAATTTGGTGATAAACTGTGAATGGTTTAAATGTTGGAATTGGTTAATTATTAAGTTAACACAATATTAAAAATGATAATGGTAGTTGTTGTAGAGTTAATCACTACTTAACAAGTTAAAATGATTCACTAACTTGTCTAAGTTAACGGAAACTAGTGAATGTATGATATGGAATTGATGTGATATCATTGATTGGTTGATATTGTTTGTGAAATATCAACTTAATTTGATGTATGTTAATGTGGGTTTGTCAAATACAACATTGATTTGGTTAATAAGATTAATATTTTATTTAACAATTGTTTGATTATGGGTTAAGTGTTAATGACCTTGACACCTAGGTCATTGGTGCGAATATGTGATTATTGGTGTTAATAGTTGTTAACAACTATTATTGGATGTATATAATGTGTGAAATCTATATAAATTGAATTATATGGTAATTGGTTGAATCTCATTCCAATTCGGTATTATTTGGGATATTTTATTAATAAAATATTCAATGAAAAATAGAAGTTTGAATTTGATGTCTGATTTTGGATGGGCACAAAATTTAAAAAATTATTATGAACATTCGTAACGGAAACGAATTGATTTGAATCTATTTTCATATAGTTATGACCTGTTCAAGTTTTATTTTTAAAATGAATAGTAATGGGTGAAAATGAAGTTCGGTTAGGTTATCTAGGGCGAGTATTAAAAGTATTTTATTTACAAAAATATCTTATTTATTTTTATAACGAATTTCAGAAAAAACTTTACTTCAAATAATAAGTTTTGAAAAATATTATTATTTTAATGATTTAAATAATATTAAAATGATTTAATATTAGAATATTTGATTTTAAAGAGAAAATAATTGAAATATGGTTTCCAAAAAAGGTTATATATGTTTTATATAATTAATAAATTATTTTGGAAGTGTTTCAGTTTATTTTTAATCATAAATCGAATTTTTTTTTGAATAGGACTTATAGTGTAGCTGGAG
The DNA here is from genome assembly GCA_030737875.1 of Allium sativum. Lineage (NCBI taxonomy): Eukaryota > Viridiplantae > Streptophyta > Magnoliopsida > Asparagales > Amaryllidaceae > Allium > Allium sativum. The sequence continues at coordinate 1,002,872,090 of CM060912.1, forward strand.
TTCGCGAACTTCGAACATTAACTTTAAATCGACGTTTTAGGAGAACCGCCCATTGGATTCTCCTGAAACGAAAATGTTATGTTCGAAATGAAAAGATATTTTTAATAAATCTAAGAGTTCTAAAATCCAACGGTTGTATTTTGAAAGAAATTCAATTCAAATTTGAATAAAAGCAGCGCTAGTGCAGTTTTGGACCCAAAATGGGAACTGGTTGAAATGACCTATTTTTTAATTATTAAAAATAAGAGTAAATTATGATAAATCATAATAAATGGTTTGAAAAGGTTTTTCACCCGAGTTTTGGAAATATAAAAGACATTTTATCTGAATGAGTTGTTCAACAACTAAAGCAAAGAACCAAAAGAAATATGTGGTGATTCCTAAGAGTTAAGTTTAGTACTACCTATGAGATCTAACTGGAAACTGGACTATTACGCGAGGGGTGAGTAGAGCCGAAAGGACATCAGATACTTGACTAAGAACAGATGAAGTTTTCTGAAGTTATACATAAGTTTTTTGATCAACTTGGAAGATACTGATATCGTTATTCCCTATAAGGTATCGGTTAATTTTAGAATTTGATATTGAATATAAGTATAACAACCCGAAATCCAACAAATCGGTTTTCAAAATTCTAATCCATCGGAACCCGTGTTGGTTGCTCTGGTATCCTACAGAAAAGACAGAGATATAAAATATATCAGATCTCTGAAAATATCTCACAGCGGAATGGATAAAGTATAATAAAATCAAAGTATAGCCTTACCGTTGTAATAATATTGCTTAACCAGTATCCAAAGCTATCATATCTCTGCCACAAATCTAACCTGCATGTATGTTATGAGGAGGGGGGTCAATGGATTTAAACTATACACTTTGGATAATCATACATACACCATTCAATCACATTTTCTTATTTGTTAGGTTACTTGGGTTAACAACACTCAAGGCTTACACACATGTCGTACCCGTTTACTTCCTAGTGGATTAACATAATACAGTATATATGTACCTATACCTCAATATTGAGGTACACCCCATGGTACCCCACTCGCACGGTCTCCACTGTAATGCCATAGAAATGAACGCAGACCCTCATCCTACGCCAGAGTGACGTATGGATCTCTACATAACATTGTTATGCTCCGCATATATCTATCATTACTATGCTACGCAAGCGTACGGACTCCCACCTTCGATCGAATCAGATTCCATACCATAGTAATGCACTCAAGTCTACGATACACCACCCAGAGCAGACATGCATTTATCTAGACTTTCCCATGTACGTATCATCAATCGTATTCGATGTCTTAACCACACATAATGTGCACCGAGTTCCGTGGTAGGGCTATACAGGAAACATGGAACTCGATTGGGAGCTTTTCCATATCTATACAGCTCCCCTCTAAGTGTCACAAAATACAAATATCACTCGGGTCTGTTTTTCATGGTGGCTATGGCCCCACCTCGGCCCATCCCTCAACTAGTCAAGAATACAAGAACTAAGCGACTTGCCCCTAACAAGCAATCTAAACATTCAGTTTGTGTCTCCCCTCAACCACCGTACCTCAATAGTGAAAGGTGAATAGTCTATTGGGTTTAGCTCTAGTCTTTTTGCATCCCACTGGCTGCCGATGATAAATACCCGACAATCTATTATCCTCATTGGTCCTGAGCTCAGCTCCCGCTGAGGCTATCGCGGAATTACCATAGTGTCACCTCGTCACAACATTCTGACTACAAGGCTACTTTTGCAGTCAAGGCCCACCCGGTAGTAATGCGCAAACCCAACCTTTGAGAGCACAGCCTAAAAATATACCACCACACAAAGGACTAACAGGAGCACCTTACGTATCTCAGGAAACCGCATGCTTCCCCTTCCAGTCCTTCGGAGTCGATAGAATAATCAGATGAACGTGTGCTTCCCTCATGCCTCATGACACCACGATGATCTACCCTGTTGGGTTATTCGCCCTCAAACATACAGACTGGTCCAAACGCCTCGCTTTAATATGTTATTAGACCCTATGTCTAATCATTCCCTTATGCGCTTGCTTTACCTCATCGGGTTTCCATTTAACTTGGTTATTCCCATTCACATCGATTTCTTATTCAAGTTACCAAGTTCCTCTTGCTTATTAATTTAAGTCATATAACTTAACCCATTTAAGTTTACTAATAAGCCAACAACATGTTATTCTTTAGATTGTGATCCAAGATTTATAATCCACGATCTCTTTATACTCTGGTTTGATTTCATAGTTACAATAACATGTTCTACTTAATATGTAATTAAGCATATCTCAATTCACATGTATTCTATATAACATGTCACTTATCACTTATGATTAAATATAGCTTATTTCATTTCATAAGTTTGCCTCACTCTTTCCTATTTAATCATAATTCCATCTTACACTGTCACTACAACTTATCGTTGTACTTATTAACTTAGTTCTCTTAAGTGAGGTTCACTAATAAGTCTCCTTTCCATTTATTATAACCTATGTTATAATTTGCTCTTGTCCCTAGGACAAGCCTTAACATGTTATTCTTATCAGCAGATTTCTGATTTCCAAGCTTACAGATTACTTAATTTATAACTAGGTAAAGCTTCTCACATTTCATAAATTCCCCCCTTTTCTTTACTTATTACAAACAACTGGTTTTAGTTTTCCCTATTTACTAATTACTTAATATACAATTAAGTACCACTCTTCTCATTACATAAGTTATCTCATTTCCTTACCAGTTTATTATAACCTAAATTATAATTTTCACTTGTCCCTAGGACAAGTCTACTTATTATACAACACTCTCATTAATGTAATTTATTACTAATAGGTTATTATCATTCCCCGTTCATTCTATGTCTTTAACTGTTTCCACTTTCATTCAATTCCATTCATTTCCATTAATTCCATTTATTTCTATCCTTTTATATTTATATATATGCTTATGTACTTAGACCTCTCACATTAAGCCTACCACTTGTGGATACTGGATTCGCCGGGCGGTTCCGGGCAGACTTCTTTCACAAGTTGACTTAACCTCGTGTCTTAGCATCATTACATGTTTTATTTATGCACTTAGATACCTTTAGATTTACCACTTGTGGATGTTGGATATGCCGGCTTCTACCACAAGGGTAATCTAACCTCATTTCTAAGCGCGGTTACACTTTCCTTTATAGTGTAAATTTCCTATATTTTACATGTCATCATATTAAACCCATTTTATGTCACATGTTCTTTCTAACATATAATAAATTCTATTCCAACATGTAATCATTTAATCATGTAATTGTTCAAATCAAGCAAATTAAAATGTAATTTTCTCAATTTCTACCGTTAATGGTCCAGGTACATAAATGTCACAAGTTAACATGGAATTGAAGCAACAGTAACTTTTACATGTATATTGAAAAGTTTATATTATAACATATGAACATTTTAGCATATTAAAAATTTTAACATATGAATTTTCCTAACATATTAATATCTTGACATATTAATATTCCAACATGTCATATTAGCATTTCGTCACTTTAATCATTCTAAAATATGTTTAAACATTTCAACATGTCATTTTAATGGGGAATGTCAAACGATAATATATCATTATCAAAAATGATATAACTTCAATCCACTCACCTAGCTTGCTTTTTAAATCTTGGGTGGTCCAGATATAATATTCCATGGTCCTCCTAACTGAATTTAGAACCTAGCAACCATGGATTCACAATTCTTACTAAACGAAAAAGGGAAGAAAGAGAAGAAAATTGAAATAGACTAGATCTAGAAAATTACCTTATTTTGAATATGATTCTGAACACTTTCTTATTAATCTTCATTCTTTTCCTCCAGATCTTGATTTAGAATTTTCCTAAATTAATTGTTTTATTTCCTGAAGAGATTTGATAAGGAGGAAGAATGGCACAGTGTAGACGTTGTCTCAGAGAATGTGAGATTTAGGCTAGGCTCTGCTAGCCAATTTATAGGTGTTCAGGATCTTATCTTACACGCAGCGCTGAGTCAGCATTGAACCATGTTAAGAAAATGGTCCAGATACATCAATGGATCTGCCCGGATCTAGGGGTGTCAACCTCCCTGGGTCCCACGAGCTGCTTTGGTATAGAAGTTTGAATTTCAAATGTTTGAATTTCTAGAATTTATTTGTCTGTTATATTCACATGTAATCTTCTTATGCATAAACAATTATACTAACAATAATTTTATGTGTGTATGTATATATATATGCACAACTTTTGTTTCGTTTTTAAAATTCAAATGGTGTTGCAACATTATTTGATTCTTGCTATATTTCGTTGATTATAGCCTTATCTTGAATTTTATCTCTTGTGTATATATATACATATTTCTACACATATATACATATATATTCCTATATATACATATATTGTCTTTACTTCTTTATATGTGCGTCTACACATATTCCTCTCATGAACATGTGTTAATTTTAGCTGTTTCCTTAAAACAAGAATATGACGGTGGCGAGGATCGAACTCTGCACCTTATATGCAAGTCACATGCTCCAACCAACTAGACTACTAAGGCTATTGTTAACAAGGCTTAGAAAAATGGTAATTATTGTTCTTTTCTTACTTCTCTTTTTCATTTTTGTTATAATATTTTAATTAAACCATTGCTTGAATCTTTTTTTATTTTTCTTTTATTATTGATGCATAATCAATTCATGCAACATATTTACACTGCATGTAATCTATCCTTTATTTATTATTATATATATATATACATATGTGTGTGTGTGTGTGTGTGTCAATGCATATATATATACATATACACACACATGCATTATTTAATTATTTAATTGTTACAAAATGCGTGGTGTTACATTCTCCCACCCTTAGGAAATTTCGTCCCCGAAATTTGATAAGGGTAAAAATCAGTTAACCCCTCGCATAATATAAATCCATCATGTGTGCATCCAACTTTTGCAAACATTGTGCACATGTGCAAAGTGAAGTACAATATACTAATACATGTATGCCTAAGCGGCACCTCTTATATGTATGCAAATTTTTCATAAACTCTTTGAAAACATGATGCTCACATCCTAAATATACTTGTAGTTCTATATGAATGCAATGTTTTGAAAATCAAAAATGGTTTTTCATCCAAATTTTCCCACACTATTACTGAGTAAGAGCGTAGTTCATCCAATTTTTTCATCCAAAATCCTATCAACTTACTTTAATTTTTGAATTGTAGAAAAAAATCTAATTTTCTAAATTTGATTTCTTATGTTACAAAACGGTGGAAAATGGAAAATTTCATATCTTCCGTTTTTCTTTTATGTAACTTCTTCAAACCGTACTTGGATTTTACGTAACTATTTATAAAGATTCCTTATTTTCCTATCCAAGCACAGCCCAAATAAGAAAATTTTCGTTGTTACTGATTTTCTTTTTTTCATCTTGTAACAACCCGAAAATCTAGGCCAGTTTAAAATTTTTATTTTGGCAATTTTAACGAATTTTGAACATTTAAAATGATTATTTTAAATAATATCGACGAGAAATTTATTTTGAATAGTATTCGAACGTATATATTATGTACATCGTCGTTAGAATATAAATAATTATATATAATTATAAAGAGAATTGAAAATGGCGCGGTAGTTCGATAATTCGATTTCAAACTTCAATTGAATGTACCGGGTGCAAAATAAACCGGATTTTAGTGAAACCGAAAATATTAGGATCTATTTGGGAATATATTTCCAACGAATCTGAAAAATTAAAATTTCATAGCGGGAATCAAAAGATATGTCCAGTTGAAAATTCTGAATAGTCACTATGGAATTTCGGCCCTTGAAAATAGCCATTTTGCAAAAGACCTCGGATTTCGACGAAACCACTTTTGTTGGATCCATGATGTCAAATTATTGTTAGATTCCAAATTTCATAATTTTTTGAATCAATATGTGAGTGTGGCAAAGGAAAACGCATTTGACCAGTTTTAGTTGATTTTAATCGACTGGAAAATAGCCCTTTTTCCAATGGTCTCAGAATTTGACGAAATTAGTTTTCTTAGGACCGTATCGTCAATACGAAGCTAAAAAATATTTTTCTGCAATTTAGAGAGTTCGTATGTGACCCCGGTAAATTGAAATGTGCGTTCAAATTCAATATATAGAGTTATATGTTGATTTTGACGAAAACTAATCGAAACGATCGAATCAGCCTACCATACATATCCCATTGTGTTCGGAATGGGGGTAATTAGCTATGGACGACAGGCGGTGGGCCTCGTTTAGAGGTCGTATGAAAAAGTTAACTTTTTGTAAATTAAATAATTAAATAAATAAAAATAAAACCCTCTCTCCTCCACCTTAAATCCCTCTGGCCCCCTCTTTCTGATTCAATTCATTTTAGAAATAAAAAAAATCGATCGCAGCCGCTCCGCCTCACCGACCCGCCGCCTTCGCCACCACCTCCTCCACGACGTCGCCCCCTCTCCTTCTCCTTCCCCCTACCTGCGCTTGAACCCCCTCAGCCCCGCTCCCTTTTGCTCACCCTCCTCCTCAGACCTAGCCCAGAAACCGTCGCGCGCCGCCCCGGGCAACCCCGACCCCCTCCGACCTCCCCTAGCCTCGTCAGCACCTGGTGCCCCTCCCTAAACCCTCATCCGCCCTCTCTCCCTCTTCTGCAACCAAAACCCGACGCCGATCCTCCACCCACCTCGCCTTCGAGAGCCGCGATTTCTTCCCTCCCCCTCTCTCTCAGTTCGTCGAACTTTCCCCCTTCTGTAAGTTTTAAAATTTTATTTATTTTATTTACTCCTATTTATATGAATGTGATTTCTCTGTTAAAATGGTATGAATTCGTTGGCTAGAAAAATATGATTTTTATTTACTTAGCGAAGTAAAAATATAATTTTTATTATATTGTAGAAGTATAAAAATATAATCTTTTATAAAGTAGAAATATTAAAAATATGATTTTTATATTTTAGAAAGAATAAAAAACTCGATCTTTAATTCATAGAAGAGATAAAGGAATGATTTTTGTAATGAAATAGCGAAAAGATTACATCTTTGAAGTAGGAAATATATGATTTTTATATTATAAAAATAATAAAAATATGACCTTTATTATATGAACACCGTTGTAAAAATAGAATTTTTATCTATATAGTAGCGATGTAAAAATAGAATTTTTATCTATATAGTAGCGATGTAAAAATAGAATTTTTATCTATATAGTAGCAATGTAAAAATAGAATTTTTATCTATATAGTAGCGATACAAAAATATGATTTTTATATACATAGCAACAATATAAAAATGTGATTTTTATATATGTAGTGGCTACGGGCAACGAAAGTGACAAAAGGCGAGAACGACAAGATTTTCTACATAATAAGAGTCATGGTTTTGGGATAGCTATCGGTGAGAACTTCTCACTCTAAATTTCTTTTTCTAGTTATATATACATATACTAGGATGCAGACGGTGCTTAGCAGCACCCGACACACGTCATCCACAGACCATGGATGGCTTGTTTGTTAGATTGATGTGTTGTGAAAATTGTTTGTGATGTTGATGTGAAATCGATAATAAATGTAGATAGTTTAAATAAATTAATTATCGTTAAAAATATAATTTTTAACGTGAATGTGAATAAATGAATATTTATAAACAAATCGGCCGATTTGTTTATATGCACTGATTTGACTGATATTGATTGGGATGATAAATTTTACACATCGCCCAACTGCACAAATAAAAATCTAAGTTTGTTGATTTGAAACCCCACACGGGTGTTGGGATGAAATTTGGCGTACACTAATCCCAATTATTTAATTGTATGTCGATCAATGGGTCGACAGGCTGTGTAAGCGTTCATATTTGATGATTATGTAGTTGTGTGGTGCACCTTGGGTGATGGTTGATTGTTTATCATTGCTATTATATACATGTGGCGTATGGAATCCATATAATTAACATTATATGGTGATTGATTGGGCCTCATTCCAATCGGGTAAATAATGAATATTATAAAAGAAAAATTAATGTGTTGAAACTGTTCATGTGTTGAGTAAAATATTTTAATAATAAAATTTACATCTTCATCATATTTAAAATTAGAACTACTTCACGGTGGAGTCTGATTTAAAAATCAAACGATAGATACCATAATTTTATAAAATATTTTACATAACAAAAATAGACGTGTGTTGAAAGTAATATAAATTCATGTGTTGAATAGAATAAATATTCATTTGTTGAATAAAATAACGAATTTATTGAAATATATAAAGCCGTGTTGATTAGAGTTGTGCTATTTTGACGTGAACGATATTTATATCGATTATATTTGTTTTTAGAATGAATATTGAAAAGGAAGTGATTTCAAAATATAACGTTTTGAAAATATTATCATTTATATAGTAATGATAGGAAATATTCAATTTTGATTTGAAATTGAATATAGAGTTGAAATGGTTTTGAATACGAATTTAAAACGATTTATAAAATAGGTTTAAAAAGGAAATCGACGAAATATATATATATATATATATTATATTTATAATGGCCTGAATGGAACGCGCCGTGCCGCGGCAGTTCGTGAATTTCGACCATTGATTTCGAATTGACGTTGCGGGAGATCCGACCGTCGGATTCTCCTAAAACCGGAACCGTTGGGTTCGTATCGAAAAGAGCTTTCCAATGAATATTAGAAATTTGAAATCTAACGGTTGGATTTGGAATTATGTCCAAATCAAATTTGGAAAAGGTCGCTGTAAGTGCAGTTCGATGGCCGTTGATGGAAATCAACCGTACGGGCCTTGATAAAATTATTAAAAATATCTATAATTTGTGTAAAATCATAAGAAATGATTTGGGAAAAATTGGGCTGAAAATTCCATATTTGAAAAGATAAAAATAGATTTTTATCGAAATGAACTAGTTTTGAACTAGAATTAAAATCAATTTATTTTTGAAATAAATAAATTGAATTTGAAAGTGATTTTAAAAATAATCAGTATTCCCAATACGTGGATTGGACTGGAGTTGAATCGAAATTATCTTCGGAATATTTCGATGTTGGATTTCGTGACTATACAGATATTGTTATGGGAATTTGAAAGATATATTTTATATCGTTATTTCCAATAAGATGTTCGTTGGTTTCAGAATTTGATATTGAATATAAGTCGGTATATTTTCTATTCAGAGCCTTGTATTTAATATCAAATGTGATTTGGGTTTACCGTGAATCGTGTTTTAGATGACATTGGTTCTTTAACCCAGTTAAAGGCAAGATGTTGATTTTTGAAAGGATTAAAACTAAGTGGAGTTTTAATGAATCTTTAATCGGATTAAAATGTGATTTGATAATTTAAATTATCAAATTTGAAAAGTGATCGAGAGTGGAGTACCACCAGTTTTGCTCCAAAGCAATAGTTAAATTTTAATTTGATTTGAACGTGAAATGATAATTAATTTATCGATAACACCGTGGTGTTAGGTATGGAGTATTACCAGTTTTGCTCCAGGGGATGAATAGGTTGGGATTGGGAAATAAAATAAACAATTACTTCGGTGTGGTTCGCTAATCCCGACTAGTTTGAAATGATATCCAAAGGAAGATTAAAGAATAAATTTAGAAGAATTTATCTTGGTTAAAATTAATGGGAACCTTTCCCTAAGAATGTGATTTCGTGAATAAAAGGATATTCTGAATTGGAATGAGGCGTTTGTTGTGTTTGAGTAACATTTGTTTATCATATACGTGGGTTATTCAAAAAGGCCGGGTTTATACCCATTCTGAATACCCGATTCGACGAGATGTCGAAGATGAAGACGGTGGTCGAAGACCGGAAGTCTTCACATCGTTTGGGTGATTACTGATGATCTTGATTGGGCTGTACACCAAGGATGAGGGAAACAGTTGGTGATCGTCCAGACGTACTTGGAGATGGATGGATATGCGAGGAAAGTGCCTCCGGTTTCGTTCAGACCCAGAACGAACTTGTAAATGGATTGTGTGTCTGACATTGGATTTTATTCTGTGTTGATTGATCTCTATTAAATATACATCAGTTTGGCGGCGGAGAATTTATTCTCTTGATTAACGCCCTTCTCTGAGACTTACGAGCTCAGAGGTTGTATATCGATGGACATCAGTCGCATGAAGTGAATTGCCAGTGAGGCACGTGTAAGTGGCAATTGATCAAGGCTTCTGTTGAAAAGCAAAGTCTTGTGGTTGATGATCAAAGCACGGCCTGTGTGGCGTAGCTTTGTGTATAACGTGACTTCGCGAGCCTCACACCTCGGTATGAGTTAAAAACGGGATACAGACCCAAGGAGTGCACGACGTTTCTTTCTAGCTAGGGTGGTGTCAGTGACCTACCAGCCCTGACATTTATATACTTTTCACCTGTGTGGTTGTTGGATACGAGGCGCCTCGAATATAGGTCTGTAAGGACCGGGAAACATGTGTTTAGGAATAATTAATCCTCAAAAGTAAGAGAGGACCGGCCTTGGAGGTTCCAAAGGATCAGAGTGGGGTCCTGAGGCATTGCTAAAGTGTCTCGAACGCGGAGAGGAGCTTGCCCCTTGCCTCGACTCATGACAGAAATCCAATTTCCAATACGTGATAGTGCAGTTTTATTTGTAGAGCCTAGTATGGCGACATAGTGGATGGTAGCTATGCTGTCTATGATTGATATTTATGATTTGAATTGTTTTGACGCTATACACTTATAATAGTATCAAATGATTTGTTTTTAAATGTATCAAGCATTATTTGGCTATTATAAGGGAAAACCCTATCCTCCGGCTTGCGTTGCATTGTGTGATGGGACCTGGGGCTTATAATAGCTTCATTTTTCCAAAGAGCATTGCGCTGTTTTGTTATATGCACTAGTATTCTTGGGAGGAAACCCGTTCCGTGTTATACGGCGTGGTCCCTTGAATTACTATCTTTTAAAGTAAAGTTTTAAATAACTGTTTTAGTTCTCACACCAGTCACATGACTGACCTGGAGTTTATTGTTTTAACCTAAATTCTGGGTGCCCTTATTTTCGACATAGGCAGCTAGTAGTTTTGGTTTTGCAGATTTATATCCATAGGTTCCTGATTTACAGCTGGAACGATGCTCGGAAAGCTCTGTATCCGTGTATCACTTTCAGTTGTGTTTTGTATATTTTTCCGCTGCTGTGTAATTTATTGTAATCTCTGATATATATCCAAAGTATTTTATTCATTTATACTATGTATATTCTTGTATTCTGATGGAATTGTTGTAATAACAATGAAATGTTCTTCCGTCTGTGTTACGACGTGTGTTGTTCTCAAAGTATCCGCTCTTTCCTTCACGGGGAAGTTACGGGTTCTGTAACACCCCACACCCGCTAAGGTCACTCACAAAGGGAATGCCTTAGTTTTGGTGGAGTATTTTTAGTGAGTATAGAACAGAAAAATTACAACAGGACAGATATAAGTAATACTTGAAAATTTAAAACATCATTTCATTAACAAAACATGTTTGGTTACATCACAAAACCATAACCAGAGTCAAGTACATAATATCCATCCTGATAAATAGAAGTACATAATCCCATTACATAGGTAATAGCCAAAAGATAAACCGAGCTTTACTTCTACGGTCCAAGCCCCAAAAGATAGATATAGCAGTCTGGTCCAAGCCCACTAGTGCTAGGTCCACTCTGATAACCTGAGGGTGGGGAAAAAGATAAACAACAAAGGGGTCAGACATAAGTCTGAGTGAGTCGTATAACCCTAACAACACAACCATTAAAGTAATTAGGGTATGATATAAACAAGATACGGTACCTCTGGGGATAATGACTACACTAAGTAGCCAACAAAACACAGGATGTACTACGATAACCGAAACGACGTATTTATCCACCCAAGGATAATTACTAGCTTACATCACCCCAGATCTACCCACCCAAGGGTAATTTCTACACTGCACCACACCAGTTCTACCCACCAAGAGTAAATTCTACTTAAAGGTTGATCCCACCTAAAGACTTAGAAAATATAACTAGTAGTTTCTGGTACTTCTAGCTGACCACGTAGGTGCCGTCTGCCCCTACCTCCACTAGGTGTACCCCACTACTCCCAAGCGATCGGCTCCCTAACGTAGATACCCGTGCTGGCCCCACAGTGGGGTGTATCACTCCCCTAAAGTGGCAACCAATTCTATCAACGGTGCACGGCTTATATCTACACGGTGCAACAACGGCTTATCTACCAGCCCGGGCCCACACACGCATATGAAGCCCGTTGGACTTGCGTTGCCACCGCTACCCCGTTTTGGCCTCTTATAGTCAAACCCAATATGCGTGTCCCGTCACTCGACATGGGTCGAGCCCACAAAGATACGTTTGGGATATTGGTTGAAATGGGCCCCCACAAGCTACTACTTAAGCTTGTCATTTAATCTAGTGCATCCCACTTAACCCCTTTTTATAATCATGCCCCCTTACATGTTAAGGTTTGGTTAAGTCATCTAATTATATTTCAATTGCCACTTAAGGCACCCACTAGATTTCCGCATGCCACCCAAGGCACTTACTTGATTCCCACATGCCACCCAAGGCACTTACTTAACCCTTTAATCATGTTTAATTACATGTTCCACTTTGGTTAAGTATTCTAATCGTATTTTCTATTGCCACCCAAGGCAACCCACTAGTTTCCTCATGCCACCCAAGGCACCCCCACTAGTTACTACATGCCACCCAAGGCACCCACTTAACCCCTCATGTCCCACTACATGCTAATATGGTTAAGTGTTTCTTAATTAATTAAGACCGTGATCTCCCATAAAGACCTCCCACATTAGACTGGCTGTTATGACCGCCTGGTTAAGCCGGTAGGGTCCGGGCAGTCTTACGTCATAACAGAGTCTAACCTCGTGTCTTTACTTTAATCACGTATTTAATTTATGGCCAAGACCTCTCACATTGGGCTGCCATTTGTAGCAACTGGTTAGGCCGGTCGGGTCCGGGCAGTTTTACACTACAAATGAGTCCAACCTCGTGTCTTAGTCGATTAATTACTCCTAATTAATCACCCCCATATTAATTATCCCTAATTAATATCAAGTTTTTCATAACATGGGTAGACCTAACTCAATAGGTAAATTCCCATGGGGTAGACCTAACTCAATAGGTAAATTCCCACTTATGTTAATTTATTTTTATGGTATGCTTAATCATACCCAACCATACCTTAATTAACATATTTACCAACCCCATCTTTTCCCCACGTAAATCGTTCTCATTTCATGACATAAAAAGGGGAAGATCATCACAAATATCATGGGTTTAGCATACAACTTTGTCATGGGTTAAGAGGATGTCAACTTGCATATATGAGCATATATTAACCCAACCACATTTAACCCAAACTTGCACATTATCATACACATGATTTGCATAACATGTTGCATATGAGCTTGCATATTATCATACACATATCTTGCATAACATGTTGAACTTGCATATAAGCATTCTCATAACTTGCATAACATGTTAAACATGCATTTAAGCCTACACATAACTTGCATAAGCATTCACATACTTGCATAGGCATTCACATACTTACATAAGCATTCACATACTTGCATATCACATTAAACTTGCATTTAAGCATATACATAACTTGCATAACATCATGCACATAACTTGCATAATCTCATAAACTTAACTTGCATAACACCATGCACATAACTTGCATACCCTCATACACATAACTTGCATATGAACTTGCATAACAACATGCACATAACTTACATAACATCATGCACATAACTTGCATAACATGTTGAGCTTGCATATATGACTTGCATCTTAAAGGAGGGTAAACATGCATAGCATATAAAGGTGTCATCTTGCATATGTATGCATCACATTTAAAAGGGTAAACTTATATGTCATGATTTATGCATAATACCAAACACTTAGCATGCATAAAACCACTTACTTAGCATGCATAGAATCAATTACTTGTTATGCATAAACACACCACTTAACTTGCATAAACCCAAACACTTAGCATGCATACAATCAAATACTTAGCATGCATAAAATCAAATACTTAGCATGCATAACACCAAATACTTAGCATGTATAAAATCACATGCATAACTTGCATATCATGTTACATATAACTTGCATATACTCTCACATATAGTTTGCATAACATGTTACATATGCATAAATGTTCAACATAGTGTTTTGCACCATAAAACATGGCATTAACCTTGCATATAACATAAAACTTGCAAATCACATATCATACAAACTTGCATAAACACATTTATCCACAAACATAGCCATGTCTTATCACATCCTACCATAATCAATTTAACAATTGATTATTAAAGCCATAGGAACTCACCAAAACCAATATTAGCAAACTTATGAAGTAAAACTAGTTGCCAAATATGAAGAAGAAGATGATTAGGGGTTGATTAGCTTGCAACTCTCTTCCTTGATTTGTGGAGGCCATGATCAAGTTTCATTTTGCCATAGTTTAGTTACAAGATCTAATTATGAATGAATTAGGGTAGGGTTAGGGTCTTATTTATAGGATTAGGTAGTGTTTTAGGCCCATAGATTAACCCTAGATTAGTATAGGTCCGTCAGATTTAGGAAATCTCTAGAACCCAGCCCTCCAAGCCAGCCTAAAACCCAACCTGGTGCACCCAGGCTCTCTGGACGCTGCGCCCCTGTCGACAGGCAAGTCGACAGGCAAGTCGACACCCCTGTCGACAGGCCTGTCGACAGCCCTGTCGACATGGTTAGGGCGGGAAGCTTCCCGCCTACCCCCGCTGGTTCTAATTTGAAATCCTAATTTAAATTTCTAAATCTGTTTTAAGCTTTAATTTTTCTGCAAACTTCATTGGGCCATAACCGGGCCATACGGACTCCGATTCTCGAAAACTCGGACTCTATTTCGCGTATTTTTCCGAGACGAACGCAATGACGCAGCCCGTTACCCCCAATTCCCACATCCGAGATTATTTATCCTATGATTAGAGAATTTTAGTATTAGCTAAAATTCGGGGTGTTACATTCTCCCCTCCTTAAAGGATTTCGTCCCCGAAATCTCTAAGCTAAGGAGAATGCATATCCTACCATCCAAACAACCATATACTCAATCCATCAAAACACGGGCATCCATTGTCCTTAAAACAATTTCTAATGATGTATGAGCATATGCAAAAAGTGTGTGTATATGTTCCCTATCTAATGTATGAACATATGCAAACCATGATAGTGCCATGCATCCATTATGTATGCGAGAGAACCCTATCGACACATACAATATCTACATGAGTGCACAATCATTCACCAAAATGCATCATCCATATGATAACACAATCATTATACATCCATAGATATAGCTTCCTACACACAATTTTATGCAATATGCAATATGAAGTGACTGAGCCGATCTAGTGCCTAGAGTGTGTGTATATGCATCCACGAGCACCCACTTGCATCCACTTGCATCCATTATACATAACATGTCTCAAACACATGTTTCAACCATAGGACTATCCTATCTGAAGGTCAAAGGTACTAACGAGAGGACATACTAAGGATAAGATAAGCACAAGATATGCGATGAAGGAGAAGCAAAAGGACATACCCTCCGAAAGAAAAGGGTACCTCGAACGCATCTTCGCTTCCGTCTCCCAGGTAGCGTCACTCTCTTCATCTCCCCTTTGTACTTTGACTAGTTGAACCTCTCTGTTTCTCAACTTCCAAATCTCTGACCCAAGGATGCAAGTAGGAGCTCGTCGAATCGTCGCATCACGCTCTGCTTCCACTTCTCTAAGCAAACTTGGCTCTACCACCTCTGCGGTCTTATGTAGGCACTTCCTCCCATGGAATACATCATGTACACCACTAAGTCTGTCGGGCAACTCCACCAATGGAAGATGCTCCTCCCATGTACCTACAAAATCCAAGATACATAGCCTCAAAAGGCCTTCTAAAATATGTTTCACCCTCTCGGTCTGGCCGTCCGTCTGAGGATGATATGCGGTACTCAAACACAACTGAGTCCCTACCGCCTCTTGCACCCTCTTCCAAAACTCTCTAGTGAAGATAGGATCTCGATCGCTCACCATACTGGAGGGTACACCATGCAATCTAATAATCTCTCGAATGTAAACTGAAGATAGCCATGGAGCGGTTCCTTTACTCTTCACAGGTATACAATGGGCGCTCTTAGTAAGCCTGTCTACTACCACCCAAATTCCTGTATTACTCTTTCTCGATCTGGGTAACCCGTAAATAAAATCTATCGAGACGCTGTCCCACTTCCATTGCGGAACCTCCAATGGTTGAAGCAACCCACCTGGTTTCTTTTGCTCCGCCTTCACTTGTTGGTACACCAAGCATCGAGCGACATACTCGGCCACATCTTTCTTCATACCGGCCCAGAAGAAAACCCTCTTCATGTCTTGATAAATCTTGTCCCCACCGGGATGAATGGTCATCCTAGTACGATGTGCATCATCAAAAATAACCTTCCTCAAACCCTCGTCTCGCGGTACAAAGTCTACCGTCTCTATGCAAGCACCCCCTATCGTCTAGGGTGTACCTACTCAAATGGCTGGACGACTCCTCCCCCCTTATGAGCTTTTCCACCAACTCAACCCACTGTGGGTCGTCCCTTTGTGCTTCTCCAATCCGCCCCAAAAGAGTAGGTCTAACTTCCTAGGAAGCTAGCAAACCGGGTACATAATCAACGGAAGGTCTGAAATCAAACATCGAGATAAATTCTAAGCTTCGTTGTTCCACGGACAACGGACTCAAGGACAACCTCTTTCTGCTCAAGGCGTCCGCCACCACGTTACCCTTGCCAGGTGTATACGCTATCTCAGACTCATAGGACGCTAAGAGTCCCATCCACTTTTACTGTCCTAAGATTATGTGCTCGAAGAGTCTCCAACACTTCCCTAAAATGTAGGGCACGCTCTTCTCCACCAGGATATCATCCAAAATCATTACAACTATCTCTCACGCAGACCACCCTAGTCGAACTCGGCATCCCCCAAATGCAAGCCCCAAAGGCCTAAACCAATATCAGACAAACACCCAAGGGATACCTCCTTCGAATTCAGACGACCTACGTGAGATGATACTAGTAAAAATGGCTAAATAATTAAGCCCTTGTCCAATTCTGGATGTCCTCGCCAGTCTCGCTCCAAAACCACCGTTTATCCCATACTGGCTTTGCTCAGCCTATTGAGCACATACGAAAACTTATTTCGCTCCTAGAAAAGACCAAGATGTCAACCACAAAGACCATCACATCTTATTTAGGTACTCCCTGAACACCCTTCTCATCAAATCAACAAAGTATGCGGCGGCGTTCGTCAAACCAAATGGCATCACCAGCCACTCAAAAAAAATCATCCGGAGTCCTAAAGGCACTCTTCTCTATACTATCCTCAGCCACTCTCAACTGATGAAATCCCGTGGCTAAGTCCTACTACAAAAATACTGAGGCGCCAGCCAACTGATCAAAGAGATCATCTATCCTCGGCAATGGGTGTCTCTTTTTCTTTGTGAGTTTATTTAGTTCTCTTTAGCCTACACAAAGTCTGAGGGACCCATCCGCCTTCATAACAAAAACTACTGGAGCGCCCCACTCCGATATACTTCATCATATGAACCCCTTCTCAAGCAAATCGCCTACTTACTTATGGAGTTCCCTCCTCTCACGAGGAGCCATGTGGCACACTGGCCAAGATACTGGTTTAGCATTATCCACCAGATATATTCGGAAGTCAATCTCCCGCTTCGGAGGTAAGCCCTTCACCTCCTCACACACATCCGAGTATTCCCGGACCGCTCTAACAGATCACAAATTCTAGACCGACGTGTCAAGCGATTCTAGATAACTTAGCATAACAAATTCTATGGGATTACAAGAGATCTCGAGAGTGTTACCCCAGCGGGTCATAATCCTAACAACTCTCCCTTCAAAATCAAGAACGACACCTCTACTGGATAACCAGTCCATGCCCAAAACTAGCCCATAGCCCGTGAAGCCCAACAAGCATCACACCTAAACTCAATGCTAAGTATAGAAACTTTCAAACCCAAACACATCATGGAGCCCAATTGGGTTTGAAACAACTAAGGGATCATCTACCAAACTGGTGTCTGAGTGCAGTGACTCAACTAAAAATGATGAGATAAACGAATTCGATGCGTCAGAATCGAACATGTTCGGATCGGATAATAAAGAAATCCAAGTTCCGACCTAGACGGTCCTATCCCCATCTGGTACCTTAGTCGTGAGGGAATACAACCACCCTCCAGGAGATTCCATATCTTGCCCTTGCTTCTTTGGACAATCCTAATAAGGTGTCCTATTCCTCCCAAAAGGGTAACAACTAACCCCCTTCTTCCCATTCTCCATTCATAACCTCCCATCAATGAGGTTTCGTCCTTCATTAACCAAACAACTATTTGAGCCTTCCTCCCATCGTCTATCCAATAGATACCTACCAGTCCTCCTCCTTCTTGAACCAACTTCTAATCCGACTAACGTCTAAGTCCCTTGAAGTGGTTTTCCATTCTTATCTATCTTAGAAAGGTCATCTATACACGGAGGGGAAGCTCAAAATCGAGAGAGGAAGAGATTCAAAACGGAGAATTCGAAAGATAACGATATGGCTATCGGGGATTATGCTTTTCTTTCAAAAACTCTTCTCTCAAAAGACATGTTTTTGAAAATACTCCTTTCCAAAAATATTCCTAGAAAATAGTTTTTCTAAAAATTTTATCTGTTCTGGTAACCTTAAGCTCTGATACCACGTGTAACACCCAACACCCGCTAAGGTCACTCACAAAGGAAATGCCTTAGTTTTGGTGGAGTATTTTTAGTGAGTATAGAACAGAAAAATTACAACAGGACAGATATAAGTAATACTTGAAAATTTAAAACATCATTTCATTAACAAAACATGTTTGGTTACATCACAAAACCATAACCAGAGTCAAGTACATAATATCCATCCTGATAAATAGAAGTACATAATCCCATTACATAGGTAATAGCCAAAAGATAAACCGAGCTTTACTTCTACGGTCCAAGCCCCAAAAGATAGATATAGCGGTCTGGTCCAAGCCCACTAGTGCTAGGTCCACTCTGATAACCTGAGGGTGGGGAAAAAGATAAACAATAACGGGGTCAGACATAAGTCTGAGTGAGTCCTATAACCCTAACAACACAACCATTAAAGTAATTAGGGTATGATATAAACAAGATACGGTACCTCTGGGGATAATGACTACACTAAGTAGCCAACAAAACACAGGATGTACTACGATAACCGAAACGACGTATTTATCCACCCAAGGATAATTACTAGCTTACATCACCCCAGATCTACCCACCCAAGGGTAATTTCTACACTGCACCACACCAGTTCTACCCACCAAGAGTAAATTCTACTTAAAGGTTGATCCCACCTAAAGACTTAGAAAATATAACTAGTAGTTTCTGGTACTTCTAGCTGACCACGTAGGTGCCGTCTGCCCCTACCTCCACTAGGTGTACCCCACTACTCCCAAGCGATCGGCTCCCTAACGTAGATACCCGTGCTGGCCCCAAAGTGGGGTGTATCACTCCCCTAAAGTGGCAACCAATTCTATCAACGGTGCACGGCTTATATCTACACGGTGCAACAACGGCTTATCTACCAGCCCGGGCCCACACACGCATATGAAGCCCGTTGGACTTGCGTTGCCACCGCTACCTCGTTTTGGCCTCTTATAGTCAAACCCAATATGCGTGTCCCGTCACTCGACATGGGTCGAGCCCACAAAGATACGTTTGGGATATTGGTTGAAATGGGCCCCCACAAGCTACTACTTAAGCTTGTCATTTAATCTAGTGCATCCCACTTAACCCCTTTTTATAATCATGCCCCCTTACATGTTAAGGTTTGGTTAAGTCATCTAATTATATTTCAATTGCCACTTAAGGCACCCACTAGATTTCCGCATGCCACCCAAGGCACTTACTTGATTCCCACATGCCACCCAAGGCACTTACTTAATTCCCACATGCCACCCAAGGCACTTACTTGATTTCCACATGCCACCCAAGGCACTTACTTAACCCTTTAATCATGTTTAATTACATGTTCCACTTTGGTTAAGTATTCTAATCGTATTTTCTATTGCCACCCAAGGCAACCCACTAGTTTCCTCATGCCACCCAAGGCACCCCCACTAGTTACTACATGCCACCCAAGGCACCCACTTAACCCCTCATGTCCCACTACATGCTAATATGGTTAAGTGTTTCTTAATTAATTAAGACCGTGATCTCCCATAAAGACCTCCCACATTAGACTGGCTGTTATGACCGCCTGGTTAAGCCGGTAGGGTCCGGGCAGTCTTACGTCATAACAGAGTCTAACCTCGTGTCTTTACTTTAATCACGTATTTAATTTATGGCCAAGACCTCTCACATTGGGCTGCCATTTGTAGCAACTGGTTAGGCCAGTCGTGTCCGGGCAGTTTTGCACTACAAATGAGTCCAACCTCGTGTCTTAGTCGACTAATTACTCCTAATTAATCACCCCCATATTAATTATCCCTAATCAATATCAAGTTTTTCATAACATGGGTAGACCTAACTCAATAGGTAAATTCCCATGGGGTAGACCTAACTCAATAGGTAAATTCCCACTTATGTTAATTTATTTTTATGGTATGCTTAATCATACCCAACCATACCATAATTAACATATTTACCAACCCCATCGTTTCCCCACGTAAATCGTTCTCATTTCATGACATAAAAAGGGGAAGATCATCACAAATATCATGGGTTTAGCATACAACTTTGTCATGGGTTAAGAGGATGTCAACTTGCATATATGAGCATATATTAACCCAACCACATTTAACCCAAACTTGCACATTATCATACACATGATTTGCATAACATGTTGCATATGAGCTTGCATATTATCATACACATATCTTGCATAACATGTTGAACTTGCATATAAGCATTCTCATAACTTGCATAACATGTTAAACATGCATTTAAGCCTACACATAACTTGCATAAGCATTCACATACTTGCATAGGCATTCACATACTTACATAAGCATTCACATACTTGCATATCACATTAAACTTGCATTTAAGCATATACATAACTTGCATAACATCATGCACATAACTTGCATAATCTCATAAACTTAACTTGCATAACACCATGCACATAACTTGCATACCCTCATACACATAACTTGCATATGAACTTGCATAACAACATGCACATAACTTACATAACATCATGCACATAACTTGCATAACATGTTGAGCTAGCATATATGACTTGCATCTTAAAGGAGGGTAAACATGCATATCATATAAAGGTGTCATCTTGCATATGTATGCATCACATTTAAAAGGGTAAACTTATATGTCATGATTTATGCATAATACCAAACACTTAGCATGCATAAAACCACTTACTTAGCATGCATAGAATCAATTACTTGTTATGCATAAACACACCACTTAACTTGCATAAACCCAAACACTTAGCATGCATACAGTCAAATACTTAGCATGCATAAAATCAAATACTTAGCATGCATAACACCAAATACTTAGCATGTATAAAATCACATGCATAACTTGCATATCATGTTACATATAACTTGCATATACTCTCACATATAGTTTGCATAACATGTTACATATGCATAAATGTTCAACATAGTGTTTTGCACCATAAAACATGGCATTAACCTTGCATATAACATAAAACTTGCAAATCACATATCATACAAACTTGCATAAACACATTTATCCACAAACATAGCCATGTCTTATCACATCCTACCATAATCAATTTAACAATTGATTATTAAAGCCATAGGAACTCACCAAAACCAATATTAGCAAACTTATGAAGTAAAACTAGTTGCCAAATATGAAGAAGAAGATGATTAGGTGTTGATTAGCTTGCAACTCTCTTCCTTGATTTGTGGAGGCCATTATCAAGTTTCATTTTGCCATAGTTTAGTTACAAGATCTAATTATGAATGAATTAGGGTAGGGTTAGGGTCTTATTTATAGGATTAGGTAGTGTTTTAGGCCCTTAGATTAACCCTAGATTAGTATAGGTCCGTCAGATTTAGGAAATCTCTAGAACCCAGCCCTCCAAGCCAGCCTAAAACCCAACCTGGTGCACCGAGGCTCTCTGGACGCTGCGCCCCTGTCGACAGGCAAGTCGACAGGCAAGTCGACACCCCTGTCGACAGGCCTGTCGACAGCCCTGTAGACATGGTTAGGGCGGGAAGCTTCCCGCCTACCCCCGCTGGTTCTAATTTGAAATCCTAATTTAAATTTCTAAATCTGTTTTAAGCTTTAATTTTTCTGCAAACTTCATTGGGCCATAACCGGGCCATACGGACTCCGATTCTCGAAAACTCGGACACTATTTCGCGTATTTTTCCGAGACGAACGCAATGACGTAGCCCGTTACCCCCAATTCCCACATCTGAGATTATTTATCCTATGAATAGAGAATTTTAGTATTAGCTAAAATTCGGGGTGTTACAGGTTCTTACAGTGGTATCAGAGCTTTGGTTTATAGAGCTCGAGAACAAGACACGTTAGAACCATACGAAAGAATTCGTTAGATATTGGATTAGTAATATCCAATTATAATGACTCGTTAGAGATAGGATCAAAAGTATCCTAGAACGAGTGTGAAGAGTATATTATTCAAATGAAAACAATATTGTTTTTAAAAAAAAATGCTTTATACGTATTTGAATAATTATTTATTTTGAATATGTACAATCGAGTATACAAAGATTTCGCGTATACGCGTCATGAACGTATATTTGAAGTTTTAAAATACTGGATAGATATAGAATCACATTCTAGACATCCTGGGATGATTCTGATGTTGGTGCATCTTCATCAGTATTCATATTCGAGTTTCGAAGGTGTGATTTCTATATATTTCCATTAGACTGGTGTGAGGACCAAAACTTATATAGTTAGAATACATTGTTGTGAATTGGCAGCAAAAACATGATTTTCGGTATATGTATCAAAATTATCAATTTGAAATGATAATCAACTAATTAATTGATGTTTGTGTTGTTTGATTATTTGTTTGCTAATTTTGAACCATTACGCCTAATTGAACTAAACATTGAATTGTATTGAAAATTGGTCGCATTTGCTTGCATATACATGTACTTACATTGAACAGGTCATAGCAAGGAGGCTAGAGCAGAGAATAAAATTTGTTTGCCCGAAAATAGGTACATATTTACTATAATTTACTGTTTTGTTTGGGTGATGATGATTTTATGAGCCGATTGGCTAGCCGCTTGGCTTTTTCTTTTTCTTTTTGAGATCAGAAGGCCTATATGGCAATTTCGGGATTTTCCCGTTGCTCCCGGTGCAGGGGAGGTTATGGCGAAATTTTTCGAAAATTTAGGGTGTTAGCCAAATTTTTTAAAATTTGAAAAGTTCTTAGAAACTGAAAAGTTGAAGAACTTAAGCCGTAGTCAAAATAATGAAAGTTGAGTTGATTTGTTAAACAACTTTCAGCTTCGTTCCTTTTCGGCTTCCATTGTTATGTTCCTTTTCGGCCTTTGATTTAGAGAAGATTAGAATATCATCAATAAAAACCAGAACAAATTATTCAATTAAATCACACATTGAACTGATTAGAAAATAGTTAGAAATATATACTTGTGAATTATATATGTTTGAACAGGAAATTGGATAGCTGTTCAGTAAAGATTTTATTTGCGTGCCCGACAAATAGGTAAACCTTAATGAGTTGGATGCGAAATATTATTATATCAACTCCTGTGAGTGCCATTGGATGCGGAGTGCTGGTTATTCTGTGTGAAATAATAAACATCGCCATAGGATAGCAACAATTAATTTTGAACTACATTGCATAGCATACTTCTAGAAGATAGGCATACTTCATCATATACCACATAAGCATTTGGAGCTTGTGTGATGAGGTGGAAGATTTACCATATGAGCGAGAGGCTTGTATGGCGATGACTATATTTTACAGGTTGAATTGATGACTGATATGGACTATTTAAAATTGTAACGATAAAATTGCCAGATTAATAAAAACCCCACATGGGTCTAGAGTTGACAATAATCACGTCTCTCTAGTTATTAGATACGGCACATGGACTATTTATTTCCCACACGGGATGAGGTGACGAGGATTTATCCTCTGGAGCATTTAAAATACACACTCCCTCAGGCTTTGACAGGGTGACGAGAATTTATTCTCTGGAGTTATTATCAATACACGCTCCCCTGTAAACACCAGAATATATCACTATAAATATGTGTATGCTTATTAGGATTTATTGGGTACCTAATACGGCCCAATAAATTTCCAAACCTCTCCCCGTACAAGGGAGGTTATGGCGAAATTTTTCGAAAATTCCGGGTGTTAGCCAAATTTTTGAAGAATTTGAAAATTCTCAGAAACTAAAAAGTTGAAGAATGGAAGCCAGATCGAACGTAGAGTTGATTAATCAAACCACTTTCGACTTTGATCCTTTTCGGGGACGAAAAGTTTTAAGTGGGGGAGATTGTAACTACCCGAAAATCTGGGCCAGTTTAAAATTTTTATTTTGGCAATTTTAACGAATTTTGAACATTTAAAATGATTATTTTAAATAATATCGACAAGAAATTTATTTTGAATAGAATTCGAACGTATATATTATGTACATCGTCGTTAGAATATAAATAATTATATGAATTATAAATAGAATTGAAAATGGCGCGGTAGTTCGATAATTCGATTTCAAACTTCAATTGAATGTACCGGGTGCAAAATAAAACGGATTTTAGTGAAACCGAAAATATTAGGATCTATTTGGGAATATCTTTCCAACGAATACGAAAATTGAAATTTTGTAGCGGGAATCAAAAGATATGTCCAGTTGAAAATTCTGAATAGTCACTATGGAATTTCGGCCCTTGAAAATAGCCATTTTGCAAACGACCTCGGATTTCGACGAAACCACTTTTGTTGGATCCGAGATGTCAAATTATTGTTAGATTCCAAATTTCAGAATTTTTTGAATCAATATGTGAGCGTGGAAAAGGAAAACATGTTTGACCAGTTTCAGTTGATTTTAATCGACTGGAAAATAGCCCTTTTTCCAACGGTCTCAGAATTCGACGAAATTAGTTTTGTTAGGACCGTATCGTCAATACGAAGCTAGAAAATATTTTTCTACAATTTATAGAGTTCGTATGTGAACCCGGTAAATTGAAATGCGCGTTCAAATTCAATATATAGAGTTATATGTTGATTTTGACGAAAATTGATCGAAACGATCGAATCAGCCTACGATACATATCTCATTGTGTTCGGAATGGGGGTAATTAGCTATGGACGACAGGCGATTGGCCTCGTTTAGAGGTCGTATGAAAAAGTTAACTTTTTGAAAATTAAATAAATAAATAAAAAAAAAACCCTCTCTCCTCCACCTTAAATCCCTCTGGCCCCCCTCTTTTCGATTCAATTCATTTCAGAAATAAAAAAAATCGATCGCAGCCGCTCCGCCTCACCGACCCGCCGCCTTCACCACCACCTCCTCCACGACGTCGTCCCCTCTCCTTCTCCGTCCCCCCTACCTGCGCTCGAACCCCCTCAGCCCCGCTCCCTTCTGCTCGCCCTCCTCCTCTGACCTAGCCCAGAAACCGCCGCGCGCCGCCCAGGGCAACCCCGACCCCATCCGACATCCCCTAGCCTCGTCAGCACCTGGTGCCCCTCCCTAAACCCTCATCCGCCCTCTCTCCCTCTTCTGCAACCAAAACCCGACGCCGATCCTCCACCCACCTCACCTTCGAGAGCCGCGATTTCTTCCCTCCCCCTCTCTCTCAGTTCGTCGTACTTTCCCCCTTCTGTAAGTTTTAAAATTTTATTTATTTTATTTACTCCTATTTATATGAATGTGATTTCTCTGTTAAAATGGTATGAATTCGTTGGCTAGAAAAATATGATTTTTATTTACTTAGCGAAGTAAAAATATAATTTTTATCATATTGTAGAAGTATAAAAATATAATCTTTTATAAAGTAGAAATATTAAAAATATGATTTTTATATTTTAGAAAGAATAAAAAATTAGATCTTTAATTCATAGAAGAGATAAAGGAATGATTTTTGTAATGAAATAGCGAAAAGATTACATCTTTGAAGTAGGAAAGATATGATTTTTGTATTATAAAAATAATAAAAATATGACCTTTATTATATGAACACCGTTGTAAAAATAGAATTTTTATCTATATAGTAGCGATGTAAAAATGGAATTTTTATCTATATAGTAGCGATGTAAAAATAGAATTTTTATCTATATAGTAGCGATGTAAAAATAGAATTTTTATCTATATAGTAGCGATATAAAAATATGATTTTTATATACATAGCAACAATAAAAAAATGTGATTTTTATATATGTAGTGGCTACGGGCAATGAAAGTGACAAAAGGCGAGAATGACAAGATTTTCTACATAAGAAGAGTCATGGTATTGGGATAGCTATCGGTGAGAACTTCTCACTATAAATTTCTTTTTCTAGTTATATATATACTAGGATGCAGACGGTGCTTAGCAGCACCCGACACCCGTCATCCACAGACCATGGATGGCTTGTTTGTTAGAATGATGAGTTGTGAAAATTGTTTGTGATATTGATGTGAAATCAATAATAAATGTAGATAATTGAAATAAATTAATTATCGTTAAAAATATAATTTTTAACATGAATGTGAATAAATGAATATTTATAAACAAATCGGCCGATTTGTTTATATGCACTGATTTGATTGATATTGATTGGGATGATAAATTTTACACATCGCCCAACTGCACAAATAAAAATATGTGTTTGTTGATTTGAAACCCCACACGGGTGTTGGGATGAAATTTGGCGTAAACTAATCCCAATTATTTAATTGTATGTCGATCAATGGGTTGACAGGCTGTGTAAGCGTTAATTATTCATATTTGATGCTTATGTAGTTGTGTGGTGCACCTTGGGTGATGGTTGATTGTTTATCATTGCTATTATATACATGTGGTGTATGGAATCCATATAATTAACATTATATGGTGATTGATTGGGCCTCATTCCAATCGGGTAAATAATGAATATTATAAAAGAAAAATTCATGTGTTGAAACTGTTCATGTGTTGAGTAAAATATTTTAATAATAAAATTTACATCTTCATCATATTTAAAATTAGAACTACTTCACGGTGGAGTCTGATTTAAAAATCAAACGATAGATACCATAATTTTATAAAATATTTTACATAACAAAAATAGACGTGTGTTGAAAGTAATATAGATTCATGTGTTGAATAGAATAAATATTCATTTGTTGAATAGAATAACGAATTTATTGAAATATATAAAGCCGTGTTGATTAGAGTTGCGCTATTTTGACGTGAACGATATTTATATCGATTATATTTGTTTTTAGAATGAATATTGAAAAGGAAGTGATTTCAAAATATAACGTTTTGAAAATATTATCATTTATATAGTAATGATAGGAAATATTCAATTTTGATTTGAAATTGAATATAGATTTGAAATGGTTTTGAAAACAAATTTAAAATGATTTATAAAATACGTTTGAAAAGGAAATCGACGAAATATATATAATATATATTATATATATATATATATAATGGCCTGAGTAGAACGCGTCTCGCCGCGGCAGTTCGTGAATTTCGACCATTGACTTCGAATTGACGTTGCGGGAAAACCGACCGTCGGATTCTCCTAAAACAGGAACCATTGGGTTCGTATCGAAAAGAGCTTTGCAATGAATATTAGAAATTTGAAATCTAACGGTTGGATTTGGAATTATGTCCAAATCAAATTTGGAAAAGGTCGATGTAAGTGCAGTTCGATGGCCGTTGATGGAAATCGACCGTACGGGCCTTGATAAAATTATTAAAAATATCTATAATTTGTGTAAAATCATAAGAAATGATTTGGGAAAAATTGGGCTGAAAAATTCCATATTTGAAAAGATAAAAATAGATTTTTATCGAAATGAACTAGTTTTGAACTAGAATTAAAATCAATTTATTTTTGAAATAAATAATTTGAATCTGAAAGTGATTTTAAAAATAATCAGTATTCCCAATACGTGGATTGGACAGGTGTTGAATCGAAATTATCTTCAGAATATTTCGATGTTGGATTTCGTGACTATACAGATATTGTTATGGGAATTTGAAAGATATATTTTATATCGTTATTTCCAATACGATATTCGTTGGTTTCAGAATTTGATATTGAATATAAGACGGTATATTTTCTATTCAGAGCCTTGTATTTAATATCAAATGTGATCTGGGTTTATCGTGAATCATGTTTTAGATGACATTGGTTCTTTAACCCAATTAAAGGCAAGATGTTAATTTTTGAAAGGATTAAAACTAAGTGGAGTTTTAATGAATCTTTAACCAGATTAAAATGTGAATTGATAATTTAAATTATCAAATCTGAAAAGTGATCGAGAGTGGAGTACCACCAGTTTTGCTCCAAAGAGATAGTTAAATCTTTAATTAGATTTGAACATAAAATGATAATTAATTTTACCGATAACACCGTGGTGTTAGGTATGGAGTATTACCAGTTTTGCTCCAGGGGATGAATAGGTTGGGATTGGGAAATAAAATAAACAATTACTTCGGTGTGGTTCGCTAATCCCGACTAGTTTGAAATGATATCCAAAGGAAGATTAAAGAATAAATTTAGAAGAATTTATCTTGGATAAACTTAATGGGAACCTTTCCCTAAGAATGTGATTTCGTGAATAAAAGGATATTCTGAATTGGAATGAGGCGTTTGTTGTGTTTGAGTAACATTTGTTTATCATATACGTGGGTTATTCAGAAAGGCCGGGTTTATACCCATTCTGAATAACCGATTCGACGAGATGTCGAAGATGAAGACGGTGGTCGAAGACCGGAAGTCTTCACATCTTTTGGGTGATTACTGATGATCTTGATTGGGCTGTACACCCAGGATGATGGAAACAGTTGGTGATCGTCCAGACGTACTTGGAGATGGATGGATATGCGAGGAAAGTGCCTCCGGTTTCGTTCAGACCCAGAACGAACTTGTAAATGGATTATGTGTCTGACATTGGATTTTATTCTGTGTTGATTGATCTCTATTAAATATACATCTGTTTGGCGGCGGAGAATTTATTCTCTTGCTTAACGCACTTCTCTGAGACGTACGAGCTCAGAGGTTGTATATCAATGGACATCAACCGCATGAAGTGAATTGCGAGTGTGGCATGCGTAAGTGGCAATTGATCAAGGCTTCTGTTGAAAAGCAAGGTCTTGTGGTTGAAGATCAAAGCACGGCCTGTGTGGCGTAGCTTTGTGTATAACGTGAATTCGCGAGCCTCACACCTTTGTATGAGTTAAAAACGGGATACAGACCCAAGGAGTGCACGACGTTTCTTTCTAGCTAGGGTGGTGTCAGTGACCTACCAGCCCTGACATTTATATACTTTTCACCTGTGTGGTTGTTGGATACGAGGCGCCTCGGATATAGGTCTGTAAGGACCGAGAAACGTGTGTTCAGGAATAATTAATCCTCAAAAGTAAGAGAGTACCGGCCTTGGAGGTTCCAAAGGATCAGAGTGGGGTCCTGAGGCATTGCTAGAGTGTCTCGAACGCGGAGAGGAGCTTGCCCCTTGCCTCGACTCATTACGGAATTCCAATTTCCAATACGTGATAGTGCGGTTTTATTTGTAGAGCCTAGTATGGTGACATAGTAGATGGTAGCTATGCCGCCTATGATTGATATTTATGATTTGAATTGTTTTGACACTGTACACTTATAATAGTATCAAATGATTTGTTTTTAAACGTATCAAGCATTATTTGGCTATTATAAGGGAAAACCCTATCCTCCGGCTTGCGTTGCATTGTGTGATGGGACCTGGGTCTTATAATAGCTTCATTTTTACAAAGAGCATTGCGTTGTTTTGTTATATGCACTAGTATTCTTGGGAGGAAACCCGTTCCGTGTTATACGGCGTGGTCCCTTGAATTACTATCTTTTAAAGTAAAGTTTTAAATAACTGTTTTAGTTCTCACACCAGTCACATGACTGACCTGGAGTTTATTGTTTTAACCTAAACTCTGCGTGCCCTTATTTTCGACATGGGCAGCTAGTAGTTTTGGTTTTGCAGATTTATATCCAAAGGGTCCTGATTTACAGCTGGAACGATGCTCGGAAAGCTCTGTATCCGTGTATCACTTTCAGTTGTGTTTTGTATATTTTTCCCCTGCTGTGTAATTTATTGTAATCTCTGATATTTATCGAATGTATTTTATTCATTTATACTCTGTATATTCTTGTATTCTGATGGAATTGTTGTAATAACAATGAAATGTTCTTCCGTCTGTGTTCTGATGTGTGTTGTTCTCAATGTATCCGCTCTTTCCTTTACGGGGAAGTTACGGGTTCTTACACTTATCTTGGAAATTTTTATTCTTATTCATCTTTTCTCATGATTTTCCATGTTTTTTCTTTAACTGACATGTTTGTTGCTTTAGTTAATTTGTTGTTTCCTTTTTAGTTATGCCTTTACTCTTTTCTTTGCTTATTTAATCACCTGATCTAAGTTTAGTTCTCAAATTAGCCTTCTAGTTTTTCAACTAAAACAGGAAAACAGACGCTCCACACTGCTACTACTAAGTGCCAAGAATCTCAGGACTATGTCCCCTCAGATAGAAAAATTCAAACCACGGGATCCATGCCAGGTTTAGGTGTTACCCTAACTACCCAACAAGAACAGAATAACAGAATGATCCCATAAAAGTACAATTACTGGTTGTACCCCTAACATGAAAATTAGCAATAGGATCTAAATGCCCTTTTACTATCTAATAGTCACCACTAGTTCTAGCTGTGTACCAACAATTATTTCAAGCAACGCCCTAGGCTTTTCAATGCTTACACATTCTATGGGAACTTACCATTATTCCACGATAATTCATGTTATTTACTTCATAGCCTCAAAACCTTTCCCGTCTTCCCTAGGCACTAATCCTTACCTACTCCATATTTTTAAAACACAGTTTGGCCTTTTCATTTAAATTTTCTTCCAAAAATATTAGAAGCGTTAAAAATTTATTTTCCTCGTGAAACCTTACATTTTCCTAACCATAAAAACATTTCATTTTATATTAAAAAATGTAAATCGTTTGTTTTTCAGATCACAAAAATTGGAGTAAATAAGGACAACTATTTCTCAATCGCGTTTATAACTTGTTCTTACCTTTAAGGTCGGTTCGATCTCTTACTTCAAGGTGCAAACATCTACTCTATTCATAATTTCGACCACTTATTTTGTCCACCCAACAAAATTCTCTTTTTAAAACAATTTATCAAAAATGATTGTCAAAAGAATAGAGATTTCAAAACTTTCTTTACTGAGAATTTTAACAAATGCAATGCTTTCTAAGTTTTGCTTTTAAATCCCTTCATGTAATATAACAAGAAAACTATCGAGCTATACATGCTCTATAATATGCACCTTTTACGAAGAGAATTTTACTTTAGACGGAGTTTTCGCAAGAAATCACTATTCAAAATGTACCCCATTTTACTTTAAAACTCAATATATGTACTCTACATATTTTTAAACTATATCTTTTAAGAATAAAACTGGAAAACACATAAACCATTTTCCTGAAACTTTTACAATTTCAATTTCTTAAATGTTAATAATGGGTTTAGACTCAAAGCGGGTTTCCAATTTTTCTAGGCTTTCCAAGGTATTCCCACAAAATCAATTCTCTCAACTATATATATTCCTAATCCATTTTTCTCTTTTTAACCTTTCCCAATTTATAAGGTTTTACTGCTAAGCCCACTAATCCGAGATACTAACAATGGGATCCTCCTTTCTCTGTTTCAAAATATACTGTATGCTTCCCACCTAAATTTCCTAAGGGTCTCAAATTTCCATATTCATTCCTTTAGTGTACAAAACAAACATACCATTTCATATCATATTATACTCTTTCTATTTAGTGGGTTTCTCTATGGATGTTGGTATATATATAATATTTATATTTTTAAAATTACAAATATGTTCACTCACTATCATTAAAGGAATCCTAAACCTAAGCTCTGATACTAGATGTAACAACCCAAATTCCGACAGACCGAATTTTTTCTTCTCAAAATTCTAATCCATCGAAACCTGTATTTGTTGCTCTGGTATCCTGCAGAAAAGACAGAGATATAAAATATATCAAAGCTCAGAGAATATCTCACAGCGGAA
Organism: Allium sativum; assembly: GCA_030737875.1. Lineage (NCBI taxonomy): Eukaryota > Viridiplantae > Streptophyta > Magnoliopsida > Asparagales > Amaryllidaceae > Allium > Allium sativum. The sequence goes on from CM060912.1 coordinate 1,002,904,537, forward strand.
TGGATAAAGTATAATAAACTCAAAGTGTAGCCTTACCATAGTAATAATATGTAACAACCCGTAAAATCTGGGCCAGTTTAAAATTTTTATTTTGGCCATTTTAGCGAATTTAGATTATTTAAAATGAATTATTTTAAATAATATCGACGAGAAATTTATTTTGAATATATTCGAACGTATATATTATACGCGTCGTCGTTAGAATATAAATAATTATATATAATTATAAATAGAATTGAAAATGGCGCGGTAGTTCGATAATTCGATTTCAAACTTCAATTGAATGTACCGGGTGCAAAACAATCCGGATTTTAGTGAAACCAAAAATAATGGAATCTAATAGTGAATATCTTTCCAACGAACCCGAATGATCAAAATTTCTTAGCGGGAATCAAAAGATATGTCCAGTTGAAAATTCTGAATAGTCGCTATGGAATTCAGGCCCTTAAAAATGGACATTTTGCAAACGACCTCGGATTTCGACGAAACCAGTTTTGTTGGGTCCGTGATGTAAAGTTATTGCTAGATTTCAAATTTCATAATTTTTCGAATCAATATGTGAGCGTGGCAAAGGAAAACGCGTTTGACCAGTTTCAGTTGATTTTAATCGACTGGAAATTGGCCATTTTTCTAACGGTCTCAGATTTCGACGAAACTAGTTTTGTTAGGACCGTATCGTCAATACGAAGCTAGAAAATATTTTTCTAGAATTTTTAAAGTTAGTATGTGACCCCGGTAAATTGAAATGTACGTTTAAAATTGAATATATAGATTTATACATTAATTTCAGCGAAAACTGAGCGTAACAGCCGAACTGGCTTATGAAACATATCCCATTGTATTCGGAATGGGGGTAATTAGCTAGGGACGACAGTCATTGGGCCTCGTTCGGAGATCGAAATTTAAAGTTACTTTATGGAGAAATTAATTATTTAAATAATTAAAATATTATATAACCCCCTTGAGCTCTCTCTTTCCTCACAAGTCAAACCACGGTCAAAATATAAAAAAAAAAAAAAAAAAAAAAAACCCCTTCCAGTTTCAGATCGCGACGCCTCTTCCTCCCCCTTGCTGACGCCGACGATGGACCGCCGCTCCCCCCTAAAGTCGCGCCTTCCTCTCCCCTCTAGCTCATCTCCTTCCTCCCTTCGAATCGAAGACGAAAACGCCAGAGCTTTCCCCCCCCACAGTGATGACCGCCGACGAACTGAAGGCCGCCCCAACCCTCCGCCTCCTCCTGCCGCCGACCCAGAGCCACCCGAAGCCTCTCCGATGGTGGTGAACCCCCCCCTTTCGAACTGTAAGTTTTTACTTTATTTATAAAACTGATTTTTACTTAATTTATAAAACTGATTTTGTTAATATTAAAAACCGATTTTTATGTTTTTAAAATTCTGATTTTAGGTAGGTTTAAAACTGAATTTTATTTTAGGTTTAAGACTGAATTTTATTTTAGATTAGAAAACTGATTTTTAAATGATTTTTAAACTGAATTTTTAAATAAGGCAAAAACTGTATTTTTATTTTTTAAGTTATGAAAAAACTGCATTTTTATGAAAGCGAAAAACTGATTTTATTTTGAACTTTAAAATAGGAAAAAAAGTTTAATCTTTTAGTAGAAAAAGATTTGAACTTGCAAAAGAAAAAAAATTCGATTTTTATATATTGAATAGCGAAGTCAAAATTCGATTTTATATATTGAATAGCATAGTAAAAATTCGATTTTTACATATGTAGTGGCTACGGGCAGCGAAGATGACGAAGATGCGATAGCGATGAAGATTTCTATCAATGAAGTGCCGTGGAGCTAGGATAGCTAATCGGTGAGAATTTCTCACCTTTCTATTTATTTTCTAGTTATATATATATACTAGGATGCAGACGGTGCTTAGTAGCACCCGACACAATCGTCCACAGACCATGGACTTGTTTGTTTGACAGTTTGGTGATTGATTGCGATATTGTTTGAATGTGGTTTGTGGTGTGAAAAATCGAATCGATAAATTGGTTAGGATTAGACGTGCGCCGTTATAAGGCGAAGGAGTAAGGCTAGGTTAGATCCTTACTCCAAAGTTTGCGGTTTGCATAACGAATTGATTTGATTGATGTGTGAATGGCGTGGGCCTTCACTAGACCGGGGATAAGGCTAGGCCTTGTCCCGTTTCTAGTATCGTGCCGTTATGCCGCCGAAATTTTCTAAAATATGTTAGAAAAATAAAAATAACATTTTATTTAAAGAATGAATTGAATAGAAATTCATAGGTTGAAATAAAATGTTTTATCGTTAAAAATATAATTTTTAACGTGAAGTGAATAAAATAAAATATTCATTTATAAACCAGATGGTTTGTTTATGTACACTTATTTGAATGATATTGATTGGGACGATAAATTTTACACATCGCCCAACTGCACAAATAAAATATGCGTTTGATTGTTTGAAACCCCACACGGGTGTTGGGATGAAATTTGAAGTTCACTCATCCTGATTGATTAATATGTCGATCGATCGATTGACAGGCTGTTATAAGCGTTGAATATCTATATTTGATGCTTATACAGTGTAGTGCACTTTGGTTGATGGTTGATTATTTTTCAATGCTATGATATACATGTGTTGTATGAAAATCCATATAATTAACTTTATATGGTAATTGATTGGGCCTCATTCCAATTTGAAAAATAAAGAATATTATAAAATAAAAGTTCATGTGTTGACAGTACTCATTCATTGAGATTGGTCATGTGTTGAACGAAATATTTTAATAATAGAAATATTTGAAATAGAATATTTGAAAATGGAAATATATGAAGCCGTGTTGATTAGATGCGCCATTTTGACGTGAACGATATTTTTATCGATTTTATTCATTTTGAAATGGATATTGAAAAGTAATTTTGAAATCAAATATTTCGAAATGAATTGAATTGAAAATATTTCGAAATGAATTGAATTGAAAACGATTTCGAAATGAATTGAATTGAAAACGATTTCGAAATGAATTGAATTGAAAACGATTTCGAAATGAATTGAATTGAAAACGATTTCGAAATGAATTGAATTGAAAACGATTTCGAAATGAATTGAATTGAAAACGATTTCGAAATGAATTGAATTGAAAACGATTTCGAAATGAATTGAATTGAAAACGATTTCGAAATGAATTGAAAACGATTTCGAAATGAATTGAATTGAAAACGATTTCGAAATGAATTGAATTGAAAATATTTCGAAATGAATTGAATTGAAAACGATTTCGAAATGAATTGAATTGAAAATATTTCGAAATGAATTGAATTGAAAACGATTTCGAAATGAATTGAATTGAAAACGATTATGAAATGAATTGAAAACGATTTCGAAATGAATTGAATTGAAATATTTCGAAATGAATTGAATTGAAAACGATTTCGAAATGAATTGAATTGAGAACGATTTCGAAATGAATTGAACTGAAAACGAATTCGAATTGAATTGAAAGCGAAGTGAAATAAATTCAAATTGAATTGAAATTTGAATTGAATAGAAATGGATTTTAAAACGAATTTATAAAGAAGAATTCAATTTTGATTTGAATTGAAATGGAAGTTGAAAATGTTTTTGAAACGAATTCAAAACTATTTATATAATTCGTTTTAAATAGAAATCGACGATATATATATTATATATATATTATATATAATATAATGGCCTGAATAGAACGCGCCACGCCGCGGCAGTTCGCGAATTTCGACCATTTATTTCAAACGGGCATTACGGGAGATCCGACCGTCGGATTCTCCTAAAACCGGAACCGTTGGGTTCGTATCGAAAAGAGCTTTCTAATGAATGTTAGAAATTTGAAATCTAACGGTTGGATTTGGAGATATGTCCAAATCAAATTCAAAAAAGGTCGCTGTAAGTGCAGTTCGATGGCCATTGATGGAAATCGACTGTACGGGCCTTGATAAAATTATTAAAAATAGCAATAATTTGTGTAAAATCATAATAAATGATTTAGAAAGAATTGGGATGAAAAACTCCATACTTGAAAAGATAAAAATAAATTTTTATCGAAATGAACTAGTTTTGAACTAGAATTATAATCCTATTTATTTTTAAATAAATAAATTGAATTCGAAAAGGGTTTTAAAAATAACCAAAATTTCCAATGATTGCATTGGAGTGGATTTGAATCGAAATTGTCTTCGGAATATTTCGATGTTGGAATTCGTGATTATACAGGTGTTGTTATGGAAATTTGAAAGATATATATTGATATCGTTATTTCCAATACGACATTTGTTAGTCGTAGAATTCGATATTGAATATAAGCCGATATATTTTCTATTCAGAGCCTTGTATTGAATATCGAATGTGATTTGGGTTTGTCGTGAATGGTGTCTTCACTAACACTATTCTTGAACCCAGTTGAGAAAAGATTAAATCTTTTTATTTAGATTTAATGAAGTGTACCAATTAAATAATATTTAATTGGAATTGAATAGATATTGATTTTTGGGCTTATCGTGAACAGTGTTTTAAATAACACTTGTTCTTTAACCCGATAATTAATGAATGTGATTTTGGGTTTATCGTGAACCGTGTTTTAAATGACACTGATTCTTTAACCCAGATAATGATTAAAACTAAGTGGAGTTTTAATGAATCTTTAATTAGATTGAAAAGATCGAGAATGGAGTATCACCAGTTTTGCTCCAGGCGATAGATAAATCTGTAATTAGATTTGAATGTGAAATTTAGAAACTAACTGGCGGTTAGCCAAGCAGAATGGTTTTCTGGATATTGATCTGATGTTGGTTTCGGCCTTCGGGGTTAATATTTGGGGAATTATTCTCTTGATTAATTTACGGTTAGTGACTAATGAATTGGAATGAGGCGTATGTTGTGTTTGTGTAACACTTATTTAAAATATACGCGAGTTATTCGGAAAGACCGGGTTTATCCCATTCTGAGTAACTGATACGACGATAAGTCGAAGACGAAGACGATGGTCGAAGACCGGAGGTCTTCACGTCGTTTGGGTGATAACTGATGATCTTGATTGGGCTGTACACCCAAGAAGATGGAAACAGTTAGTGATCGTCCAGACGTACTTGGAGATCGATGGATATGCGGGGTACTAGGTGCCTCCGGTTTCGTTCAGACCCAGAACGGACTTGTAAATGGACTGTGTGTCTGACATCGGATTTCATTCTGTGTGACTGATATCGGTTGCATAGGATGGCTTGCCTGTGTGGCATGCTAAGATGCAAATGATCAAGGCTTCTGTTGAAAAGCAAAGTCTTGTGGTTGATGATCAAAGCACGACCTTTGTGGCGTAGCTTTGTGTAACGTTTGATTCGCGAGTTTCACACCCGGTATGAATCAAAAACGGGAGACGGACCTCAGGGAGGGCATGCGTTTCTTTCTAGTTAGAAGTGGCGTCAGTGGTTTTACACGCCCTGACGAGTTTGACTTATGTTGTTGTTGCTGTTGCGAGGCGCCTCGGTTATATCGGTTTCGGCCGAATGCATTCTGGTCGGCTGACGGACCAGACTTACACCCCATAGGGTGGGGAGACGTATTGTTCAGGCATAATAATCCACTCCGTGTGGACCGGCCCTGACGATCCAAGGGGCAGTTGCGGCTGTTCCTGAGGGGCGGGCTAGAGCGTCTCGAATCGGTTGAGGATCTTGCCCCTAGCCTCGGTTCATAGATGGAAACCCAATTTCCAAATACGTGACATTTGCGGTTTTATTTGTAAACCTATATATGGCGACATAGTGGTATGGGGCATTCATGCCGCCTATGATTGATACTTATGATTTGAAGTTGTTTTATACACTATGCACTTATTATAGTATCAAATGATTTGTTTTAAACGTATCAAGCATTCTTTGGCTGTTATAAGGGAAAACCCTATCCCCCGGTTTGCGTTGCATTGTGTGATAGGAACTGGGTCTTATAACAGCTTCATCTTTCTTTATTTAGCATTGCGCTGCTGTTTTATGCACTGGTATTCTTGGGAGGAAACCCGTTCCGTGTTATACGGCGTGGTCCCTTGATTTACCTAACTTTTAAAATAAAGAATAATAACTATTTTAGTTCTCACACCAGTCACATGACTGACCTGGAGTTTATTGTTTTAACCTAAACTCTGGGTGCCCTTATTTTGACACGGGCAGCTAGTAGTTTTGGTTTTGCAGATTTATATTCACAGGATCCTGGTTTACAGCTGGAACGATATCCGGAAAGCTTTGTATCCGTATATCTTCTTCTAGTTGTGTATTGTATTATTTTCCGCTGCGATGTATTTAAATGTAATTTAAATCTCTGATATTTCTGTGTAATATTCTTTTATACTCTGCATATTCTTGTAATCTGATGCATCGTTGTAATATACAATGAAATGTTCTTTTATATGCATTCTGTTGTGGCTTGTTCTCGAACTATCCGACGCTTTCCTTTACGGGGAAGTTGCGGGTCTTCACATTTGGTATCAGAGCTTTGGTTTACAAAGCAGAGAACAAGACACATTAGAACCGTACGAAGGAATTCATCAGATATTGGATTAGTAATATCCAATGGAATGACTCGTTAGAGATGGGATCAGTAGTATCCTAGAACGAGTGTGAAGAGTATATTTTTAAAATGAAAACGATTTTTGATTTGAAAATTTAAATCAATTATTCGTATTTGATTATTTATTTTATATTGATTAGGACAATCCAAAATATAAAGATTTTTGCGTATGCGCCTAGCTAGCGTGTATTCGAAGTTTTAATATATTGGATAGATATAGCACCACACCCTAGTCGCCCGGAGATGATATTGATGATAGCGATCGCATCATCAACATTTATGTTCGTGTTTCGAAGGTTTGATATCTATATATTTCCTATTGACTGGTGTGAGAACCAAAATTAGATAGGGCTAATTGTTGTGATTTGGCATCAAAAATCTGATTTTTGTATATATATCGAAATTATGAATTTGAAACGTTAATCCACTAATTGATTGAAGTTTGTGTTGTTTGTTTAATTGTTTGCTAATTTTGAACAATTATGCCTAATTGAATCAAATATTGAACTCTATTGAAAATTGGTCGCATTTGTTTGCATATACATATATATCATTGAACAGGTCATAGCAAGGAGGCTAGAGCAGAGAATAAAATTTGTTTGCCCGACAAATAGGTACATGTTTATTACATAATTTACTGTTTTGTTTGGGTGATGATGATTTTATGAGCCTATTGGCTAGCCGCTTGGCTTTTTCTTTTTCTTTTTGAGATCTGAAGGACCGGGAACGCTATTTGCAATTTCCCGATGCTCCCGGTGCAGGGGAGGTTATGGCGAAATTTTTCAAAAATTTAGGGTGTTAGCCAAATTTTTGAAATTTTAAAAATTCTCAGAAACTAAAGAGTTGGAGAATGGAAGCCAGATCAAATGTGGAGCTGAATAATCAAACCACTTTCGACTTTGTTCCTTTTCGGGGACGAAAAGTTTTAAGTGGGGGAGATTGTAACAACCCGTAAAATCTGGGCCAGTTTAAAATTTTTATTTTGGCCATTTTAGCGAATTTAGATTATTTAAAATGAATTATTTTAAATAATATCGACGAGAAATTTATTTTGAATATATTCGAACGTATATATTATACGCGTCGTCGTTAGAATATAAATAATTATATATAATTATAAATAGAATTGAAAATGGCGCGGTAGTTCGATAATTCGATTTCAAACTTCAATTGAATGTACCGGGTGCAAAACAATCCGGATTTTAGTGAAACCAAAAATAATGGAATCTAATAGTGAATATCTTTCCAACGAACCCGAATGATCAAAATTTCTTAGCGGGAATCAAAAGATATGTCCAGTTGAAAATTCTGAATAGTCGCTATGGAATTCAGGCCCTTAAAAATGGACATTTTGCAAACGACCTCGGATTTCGACGAAACCAGTTTTGTTGGGTCCGTGATGTAAAGTTATTGCTAGATTTCAAATTTCATAATTTTTCGAATCAATATGTGAGCGTGGCAAAGGAAAACGCGTTTGACCAGTTTCAGTTGATTTTAATCGACTGGAAATTGGCCATTTTTCTAACGGTCTCAGATTTCGACGAAACTAGTTTTGTTAGGACCGTATCGTCAATACGAAGCTAGAAAATATTTTTCTAGAATTTTTAAAGTTAGTATGTGACCCCGGTAAATTGAAATGTACGTTTAAAATTGAATATATAGATTTATACATTAATTTCAGCGAAAACTGAGCGTAACAGCCGAACTGGCTTATGAAACATATCCCATTGTATTCGGAATGGGGGTAATTAGCTAGGGACGACAGTCATTGGGCCTCGTTCGGAGATCGAAATTTAAAGTTACTTTATGGAGAAATTAATTATTTAAATAATTAAAATATTATATAACCCCCTTGAGCTCTCTCTTTCCTCACAAGTCAAACCACGGTCAAAATATAAAAAAAAAAAAAAAAAAAAAAAACCCCTTCCAGTTTCAGATCGCGACGCCTCTTCCTCCCCCTTGCTGACGCCGACGATGGACCGCCGCTCCCCCCTAAAGTCGCGCCTTCCTCTCCCCTCTAGCTCATCTCCTTCCTCCCTTCGAATCGAAGACGAAAACGCCAGAGCTTTCCCCCCCCACAGTGATGACCGCCGACGAACTGAAGGCCGCCCCAACCCTCCGCCTCCTCCTGCCGCCGACCCAGAGCCACCCGAAGCCTCTCCGATGGTGGTGAACCCCCCCCTTTCGAACTGTAAGTTTTTACTTTATTTATAAAACTGATTTTTACTTAATTTATAAAACTGATTTTGTTAATATTAAAAACCGATTTTTATGTTTTTAAAATTCTGATTTTAGGTAGGTTTAAAACTGAATTTTATTTTAGGTTTAAGACTGAATTTTATTTTAGATTAGAAAACTGATTTTTAAATGATTTTTAAACTGAATTTTTAAATAAGGCAAAAACTGTATTTTTATTTTTTAAGTTATGAAAAAACTGCATTTTTATGAAAGCGAAAAACTGATTTTATTTTGAACTTTAAAATAGGAAAAAAAGTTTAATCTTTTAGTAGAAAAAGATTTGAACTTGCAAAAGAAAAAAAATTCGATTTTTATATATTGAATAGCGAAGTCAAAATTCGATTTTATATATTGAATAGCATAGTAAAAATTCGATTTTTACATATGTAGTGGCTACGGGCAGCGAAGATGACGAAGATGCGATAGCGATGAAGATTTCTATCAATGAAGTGCCGTGGAGCTAGGATAGCTAATCGGTGAGAATTTCTCACCTTTCTATTTATTTTCTAGTTATATATATATACTAGGATGCAGACGGTGCTTAGTAGCACCCGACACAATCGTCCACAGACCATGGACTTGTTTGTTTGACAGTTTGGTGATTGATTGCGATATTGTTTGAATGTGGTTTGTGGTGTGAAAAATCGAATCGATAAATTGGTTAGGATTAGACGTGCGCCGTTATAAGGCGAAGGAGTAAGGCTAGGTTAGATCCTTACTCCAAAGTTTGCGGTTTGCATAACGAATTGATTTGATTGATGTGTGAATGGCGTGGGCCTTCACTAGACCGGGGATAAGGCTAGGCCTTGTCCCGTTTCTAGTATCGTGCCGTTATGCCGCCGAAATTTTCTAAAATATGTTAGAAAAATAAAAATAACATTTTATTTAAAGAATGAATTGAATAGAAATTCATAGGTTGAAATAAAATGTTTTATCGTTAAAAATATAATTTTTAACGTGAAGTGAATAAAATAAAATATTCATTTATAAACCAGATGGTTTGTTTATGTACACTTATTTGAATGATATTGATTGGGACGATAAATTTTACACATCGCCCAACTGCACAAATAAAATATGCGTTTGATTGTTTGAAACCCCACACGGGTGTTGGGATGAAATTTGAAGTTCACTCATCCTGATTGATTAATATGTCGATCGATCGATTGACAGGCTGTTATAAGCGTTGAATATCTATATTTGATGCTTATACAGTGTAGTGCACTTTGGTTGATGGTTGATTATTTTTCAATGCTATGATATACATGTGTTGTATGAAAATCCATATAATTAACTTTATATGGTAATTGATTGGGCCTCATTCCAATTTGAAAAATAAAGAATATTATAAAATAAAAGTTCATGTGTTGACAGTACTCATTCATTGAGATTGGTCATGTGTTGAACGAAATATTTTAATAATAGAAATATTTGAAATAGAATATTTGAAAATGGAAATATATGAAGCCGTGTTGATTAGATGCGCCATTTTGACGTGAACGATATTTTTATCGATTTTATTCATTTTGAAATGGATATTGAAAAGTAATTTTGAAATCAAATATTTCGAAATGAATTGAATTGAAAATATTTCGAAATGAATTGAATTGAAAACGATTTCGAAATGAATTGAATTGAAAACGATTTCGAAATGAATTGAATTGAAAACGATTTCGAAATGAATTGAATTGAAAACGATTTCGAAATGAATTGAATTGAAAACGATTTCGAAATGAATTGAATTGAAAACGATTTCGAAATGAATTGAATTGAAAACGATTTCGAAATGAATTGAATTGAAAACGATTTCGAAATGAATTGAAAACGATTTCGAAATGAATTGAATTGAAAACGATTTCGAAATGAATTGAATTGAAAATATTTCGAAATGAATTGAATTGAAAACGATTTCGAAATGAATTGAATTGAAAATATTTCGAAATGAATTGAATTGAAAACGATTTCGAAATGAATTGAATTGAAAACGATTATGAAATGAATTGAAAACGATTTCGAAATGAATTGAATTGAAATATTTCGAAATGAATTGAATTGAAAACGATTTCGAAATGAATTGAATTGAGAACGATTTCGAAATGAATTGAACTGAAAACGAATTCGAATTGAATTGAAAGCGAAGTGAAATAAATTCAAATTGAATTGAAATTTGAATTGAATAGAAATGGATTTTAAAACGAATTTATAAAGAAGAATTCAATTTTGATTTGAATTGAAATGGAAGTTGAAAATGTTTTTGAAACGAATTCAAAACTATTTATATAATTCGTTTTAAATAGAAATCGACGATATATATATTATATATATATTATATATAATATAATGGCCTGAATAGAACGCGCCACGCCGCGGCAGTTCGCGAATTTCGACCATTTATTTCAAACGGGCATTACGGGAGATCCGACCGTCGGATTCTCCTAAAACCGGAACCGTTGGGTTCGTATCGAAAAGAGCTTTCTAATGAATGTTAGAAATTTGAAATCTAACGGTTGGATTTGGAGATATGTCCAAATCAAATTCAAAAAAGGTCGCTGTAAGTGCAGTTCGATGGCCATTGATGGAAATCGACTGTACGGGCCTTGATAAAATTATTAAAAATAGCAATAATTTGTGTAAAATCATAATAAATGATTTAGAAAGAATTGGGATGAAAAACTCCATACTTGAAAAGATAAAAATAAATTTTTATCGAAATGAACTAGTTTTGAACTAGAATTATAATCCTATTTATTTTTAAATAAATAAATTGAATTCGAAAAGGGTTTTAAAAATAACCAAAATTTCCAATGATTGCATTGGAGTGGATTTGAATCGAAATTGTCTTCGGAATATTTCGATGTTGGAATTCGTGATTATACAGGTGTTGTTATGGAAATTTGAAAGATATATATTGATATCGTTATTTCCAATACGACATTTGTTAGTCGTAGAATTCGATATTGAATATAAGCCGATATATTTTCTATTCAGAGCCTTGTATTGAATATCGAATGTGATTTGGGTTTGTCGTGAATGGTGTCTTCACTAACACTATTCTTGAACCCAGTTGAGAAAAGATTAAATCTTTTTATTTAGATTTAATGAAGTGTACCAATTAAATAATATTTAATTGGAATTGAATAGATATTGATTTTTGGGCTTATCGTGAACAGTGTTTTAAATAACACTTGTTCTTTAACCCGATAATTAATGAATGTGATTTTGGGTTTATCGTGAACCGTGTTTTAAATGACACTGATTCTTTAACCCAGATAATGATTAAAACTAAGTGGAGTTTTAATGAATCTTTAATTAGATTGAAAAGATCGAGAATGGAGTATCACCAGTTTTGCTCCAGGCGATAGATAAATCTGTAATTAGATTTGAATGTGAAATTTAGAAACTAACTGGCGGTTAGCCAAGCAGAATGGTTTTCTGGATATTGATCTGATGTTGGTTTCGGCCTTCGGGGTTAATATTTGGGGAATTATTCTCTTGATTAATTTACGGTTAGTGACTAATGAATTGGAATGAGGCGTATGTTGTGTTTGTGTAACACTTATTTAAAATATACGCGAGTTATTCGGAAAGACCGGGTTTATCCCATTCTGAGTAACTGATACGACGATAAGTCGAAGACGAAGACGATGGTCGAAGACCGGAGGTCTTCACGTCGTTTGGGTGATAACTGATGATCTTGATTGGGCTGTACACCCAAGAAGATGGAAACAGTTAGTGATCGTCCAGACGTACTTGGAGATCGATGGATATGCGGGGTACTAGGTGCCTCCGGTTTCGTTCAGACCCAGAACGGACTTGTAAATGGACTGTGTGTCTGACATCGGATTTCATTCTGTGTGACTGATATCGGTTGCATAGGATGGCTTGCCTGTGTGGCATGCTAAGATGCAAATGATCAAGGCTTCTGTTGAAAAGCAAAGTCTTGTGGTTGATGATCAAAGCACGACCTTTGTGGCGTAGCTTTGTGTAACGTTTGATTCGCGAGTTTCACACCCGGTATGAATCAAAAACGGGAGACGGACCTCAGGGAGGGCATGCGTTTCTTTCTAGTTAGAAGTGGCGTCAGTGGTTTTACACGCCCTGACGAGTTTGACTTATGTTGTTGTTGCTGTTGCGAGGCGCCTCGGTTATATCGGTTTCGGCCGAATGCATTCTGGTCGGCTGACGGACCAGACTTACACCCCATAGGGTGGGGAGACGTATTGTTCAGGCATAATAATCCACTCCGTGTGGACCGGCCCTGACGATCCAAGGGGCAGTTGCGGCTGTTCCTGAGGGGCGGGCTAGAGCGTCTCGAATCGGTTGAGGATCTTGCCCCTAGCCTCGGTTCATAGATGGAAACCCAATTTCCAAATACGTGACATTTGCGGTTTTATTTGTAAACCTATATATGGCGACATAGTGGTATGGGGCATTCATGCCGCCTATGATTGATACTTATGATTTGAAGTTGTTTTATACACTATGCACTTATTATAGTATCAAATGATTTGTTTTAAACGTATCAAGCATTCTTTGGCTGTTATAAGGGAAAACCCTATCCCCCGGTTTGCGTTGCATTGTGTGATAGGAACTGGGTCTTATAACAGCTTCATCTTTCTTTATTTAGCATTGCGCTGCTGTTTTATGCACTGGTATTCTTGGGAGGAAACCCGTTCCGTGTTATACGGCGTGGTCCCTTGATTTACCTAACTTTTAAAATAAAGAATAATAACTATTTTAGTTCTCACACCAGTCACATGACTGACCTGGAGTTTATTGTTTTAACCTAAACTCTGGGTGCCCTTATTTTGACACGGGCAGCTAGTAGTTTTGGTTTTGCAGATTTATATTCACAGGATCCTGGTTTACAGCTGGAACGATATCCGGAAAGCTTTGTATCCGTATATCTTCTTCTAGTTGTGTATTGTATTATTTTCCGCTGCGATGTATTTAAATGTAATTTAAATCTCTGATATTTCTGTGTAATATTCTTTTATACTCTGCATATTCTTGTAATCTGATGCATCGTTGTAATATACAATGAAATGTTCTTTTATATGCATTCTGTTGTGGCTTGTTCTCGAACTATCCGACGCTTTCCTTTACGGGGAAGTTGCGGGTCTTTACATAATATTGCCTAACCAGTATCCAAAGCTATCATATCTCTGCCACAAATCTAATATGTGAGTATGTTAGGAGGAAGGGTCAGAACACAAGTTCTGCTGACTGGATTTAAACTATACACGTTGGATAATCCAATATATACTATTCAATCACATTTTCTTATTTATTAGGTTACTTGGGTTAACAGCACTCTAGGCTTACACACACGTCGTACCCATTTACTTCCAAGCGGATTAACCTAATACAATATATATGTAGCTACCCCTCAATATTAAGGTACAACCCATGGTACCCCACAGGCACGGTCTCTACCCTAATGCCATAGAAATGAACGCAGTCCCTCATCCTACGCCGCAGTGATGTACGAATCTCTACATAACAATGTTACATTCCACATATATCTGCCATTACTATGCTATGCAAGTGTACGGACTGCCACCTTCGATCGAATCAGATTCCATACCAGAGTAATGCCCTCAAGTCTTAGATACACCACCTAGAGCAGACATGCATGTATCTAGACTTTCCCATGTACGCATCGTCAATTGTATTCGATGTCTTAACCACACATAATGTGCATCGAGTTCCATGGCAGGACTATACAAGAAACACGGAATTCAGCCGGGAGCTTTTCCATATCTGTACAGGCCCGCCTTTAAGAGCCTCAAAATACAAATATCCATCGGGTATGTTTTTCATGGTGGATATGGCCCTACCTCCGCCCCTCCCTCAACTAGTAAAGATTACAAGGTCTAAGTGACTTGCCTATAACAAACAATATAAACATCCAGTTGGCGTCTCCCCTCAACCACTGTACCTGGATAATGAAAGGTGAATGGTCTATTAGGTTTAGCTCTAGTCTTTTCGCATCCCACTGGTTGCCGATGACGAGTACCCGACGATCTACTGTCCTTGTTGGTCCTTAACTCGCCTCCCATTGAGGCAATCGCGGAATCACCCTAGTGTCACCTCGTCATAGCATCCTGACTACAAGGCTACTTTTGCAGTCAAGGCCCACCCACCCGGCAGTAATGCGCAGACCCAACTTATACGGGCACAGCCTAAACATCTACCACCATACAGAGGACTGCTAGAGCACCTTACGTACTCTCAGGAAGCTGCGTGCTTCCCCTTTCAGTCCTCTAGAGCCGACAGAATAATCAGGTGAATGTGTGCTCCCCTAATGCCTCATGACACCACGATGATCTACCCGTTGGGTTATCCACCCTCAAACGTGCGGACTAATCCAAGCGCCTCATTTTAATTTGTTATTAGACCCTATGTCTAAACATTCCTTTATGCGCTTGCTTTAACTCATCAGAATTCCATTTAACTTGGTTATTCCCATTCACACTGACTTCTTGCTCAAGTTACCAAGTTCCTCTTGCTTATTAATTTAAGTCATATAACTTAACCCATTTAAGTTTAATAATAAGCCCACAATATGTTATTCTCTAGATTGTGATCCAAGGTCTGTAATCCACAATCTCTTTATATCTTGTTTGATTTCATAGTTACAATATCATGTTCTACTTAATATGTAATTAAATATATCTCAATTCACATGTTTTCTATTTAACATGTCACTTATCATTTATGATTAAATATAACTTATTGCATTTCATAAGTTATTGACTCACTCTTTCATATTTAATCATAACTCCATCTTATATTGTCACTACAACTTATCGTTTATTACTTATTAACTTAGTTTTCTTAACTAATGTTCACTAATAATTATCCTTTCCATTTTTTATAACCTATGTTATAATTTCCTCTTGTCCCTAGGACAAGCCTTAACCAGTTATTTTTATTAGCAAATTTCAGATTTCTAAGTTTACATATTACTTAATTTATAGTTAGGTACAACTTCTTACATTTAATAAATTTCCCCCTTTTCTTTTCTTATTACAAACAACTGGTTTCAGTTTACCCCTTTTACTGATTACTTAATTTACATTTAAGTACCACTCTTCTCATTACATAAGTTATCTCATTTCCTTACTAGTTTATTATAACCTAAGTTATAATCTTCACTTGTCCCTAGGAAAAGTCTACCTATTATACAATATTCTCATTAATGTAATTTATTTATAATAGGTTATTATCATTTCCCGTTCATTCTATTTCTTTAACTTTTGTCACTTTCACACAATTCCATTCATTTCCGTTAATTACCATTAATGTCATTTATTTCTATCCTTTTTTATTCATATATTTATATATATGCTTATGTACTTAGATCCCTCACATTAAGCCTACCACTTGTGGATATTGGATTTATCGGGCGGTTCTAGATAGACTTCTTCCACAAGTTGACTTAACCTC
This sequence comes from Allium sativum, assembly GCA_030737875.1. Classification (NCBI taxonomy): domain Eukaryota; kingdom Viridiplantae; phylum Streptophyta; class Magnoliopsida; order Asparagales; family Amaryllidaceae; genus Allium; species Allium sativum. Next base: position 1,002,920,792 of record CM060912.1, read on the forward strand.
GTGTCTAAGCACCGTTACATGTTTTATTTATGCACTTAGACCCCTCACATTAGATTTACAACTTGTGGATGCTGGATATGCCGGGCGGTTCCGGGCAGACTTCTACCACAAGTGTAATCTAACCTCATGTCTAAGTGTGATTACAGTTACCTATTTACTGTGAATTTCCTATATTTTACATGTCATCATATTAAACCCATTTTATGTTGCATGTTCTTTCTAACGTGCAATAAATTCTATTCTAACATGTAATCGTTTAATCAAGTAATTTTTCAAATCAAACAAACTAACTTGTAATTTTCTCAATTTCTACCATTATTGGTCTAGGTACATAAATGTCACAAATTAATATGGAATTGAAACAACCGTAATCGCTACACATATTTTGACAAGTTTATATTTCAACATATGAACATTAGCACATTAAACATTTTAATATATGAATTTTCCCAACATATTATATTCCAACATGTCATATTAGCATTTCGTCACTTTAATCATTCTAACATATGTTTAAAATTTTCAACATATCATATTTCAACATGTCATTTTAACGGGGAATGTCAAACGATAATATATCATTATCGAAAATGATAAAACTTAAATCCACGCACCTAATTTGCTTTCCAAATCTTGGATCTGGTCCAGATCTAATATTCCATGGTCCTTCTAACTGAATTTAGAACCTAGCAACCATGGATTCACAATTCTTACTAAAAGAAAAAGGGAAGAAAGAGAAGAAAATTGAAATACACCAGATCTAGAAAATTACCTCCCTTTGAATATGATACTGATCACCTTCTTATTAATCTTTATTCTTTTCCTCCCGGTCTTGATTCAGAATTTTCCTAAACTAATTAACTTATTTTTTAAAGAGATTTGAGGAGGAGGAAGAATCGAAGATCTTAGACGTTGTCTCAGAGAATGTGAGATTTACGCTAGGCTCTACTAGCCTATTTATAGGTGTTCAGGATCTTATCGTACACGCAGCGTTGAGTCAGCATTGAACCTGGTTAAGAAAAAGGTCCAGATACGTTAATAGATCTACCTGGATCTAGGAGGTGTTGAAACACCCCACCTCCGTTAGAGTCACTCTCAAAGGGAATGCCCTAATTTTGGTGGAGGTTTATAAGTATAAGTCACAGATATACAAGACAGATATAAGAACACATATTTTTGAACAGCGGAAAAACAACAACTTTTATTTCATTAAAAATACGTGTTACAACAATCATACCATAATTGTCTTACAATACTTCAAAAACATAACATCTTCATAACTGTCTTGATTACATTATTTAAAGAAGCATAAAGAAAACATAAATAAACTGCAAAAGCCCCATAGTTGTTGTCCAAAGCCATAGTTCAAAACGGAAAGGTCCAAGCAATACATTCTTTCTCTTCAAGCTGGATAAGAAGCCTGGTCAAGCTGCAGTATTCCCTCCCTGTGGACCTGGGGGGGAAACGGAAGAAAAGAAGACGAAATAAAAGTAGAGTCAGACATAAAGCCTGAGTAAGTCGAGGACTACTCTGTCTATGAATAAAGAACTGGGTATGATAAGTATAAACTAGAAAAGGGGAAAGCACTATAAACTTTGTTAAGTTGTCTAGGGTCGAATATACTATCGTACCCCATATTAATCTCTGTACCCATATAAACTAGTTCCCAATAGGCACCCCATAACCAGGGTGAAGTGATCCATTTTACGATGATCGGCTCCTACTCGCATAGTTACATGTGTCTTACGGCCCCCGATGTTGTAGTTACCTATGCTGGTCCCACCATGGGGTGTATCAAGTCCCATGGCGGCGACCTGACACAACCCTAGAATGCACAGGTATGCTACTGGTGCCCAGTGCCTTATTTTTCTGCGCCGGAGTGAGTGCACGCCCACACCCCGTTGGAACCTACACTGCTGCACCACCGCCGTCGATTTGACCTCTTACATTCAGCCCAGTAATCGTGCCCCACCCTGCCTAGTTTCAGGGTATCATGATACACCTTATAGGGTTACTGCTGAAAAGGGTCCCCCGCTACTAGGTTTTCTACTTCTAGCCAACATGCTAAGTTGGTTAAGTGTTTTATGAACCTAACCCCCAATCAGTCTGTTTAGTTTAGCATGTCCCATTTTTGATTAAGTCTTTAGTTTACTTAATCCTATCAGTCCTGACTCAGCCTTAATTGTCTTATTAAAGCCTTGACCTCTCACATTAGACAGGTATTGTTGTGGCTGCCTGTTGCCGGTTGGTTCCGGGCAGTCTTACGCCACAACTCAGTCTAACCTCGGGTCCTTATTGGGCTCCATGTTTAACCACCCACATTGGATAGGTATTGTTGTGACTACTGGACAGCCGGGCGGTTCCGGGCAGGTTTACATCACAACTCAATCCAACCTCGGGTTAAACACATCGTATTTTCTACATTTACATATTTTGTCTTTCTTCTTTATTTTCTTATATGTAAATATTTGCGGCCCATTATTAAAAATCAATGGTGTGAAGGTTACACCAATCATGGGCCCAACCCATACTTGAATTTGGGCCCCTTTACTTTATATTTTCATTTATTAATTAATTTGGCCCAACGCTATTTTCCCCTGTTTAATACGTTCGTTTATTATATATATATGTTGGGCTTAGCCTTTTCAAGCCCAACTTAGCCATGTGAAAAAAAGGGGAGGCTTAAAGCGTGATTACATACACAAAAAGGGGAATGTGAACGCATGAACTTGCAACATAACGTTGGAACTACAAAATAGAAATTGGTGTACTTTCATAGTAGTAACATATACTTTGGTCATAAAGCATAAGTGACATGAATCAAAGCATGTAAACTTGTAGTTAAGTTAAGAATCTAAATTGGATATCATCATTGACACATAGTCTTAACTACAACATAAACCTATATTTTTATTTAGGCATAATGTCAAACATAAGCAAATCATGTTCATAAGATTACTACATGTTTACAAAGGTGCTTACTTTTGTTACTAATACAAAAGTATAGTTCAACTAGAATTATTCCAACTTAATCATGATTTTAAATCTATTCACATAACCATGGCACACATATACCTATGGCATAAATATTTCTAAACATGAAATCATGATTTTTACTTTAGTCATGCAAACTTGCAAATGGGATTTTAAATCTAACCTAGCTATGTACAACATATGTCATCATATAATTCTTGTTAACAATGTAGACCTTACATGTTTTTCAATTATGCAAAATACCAAACATAGCCTAGTCATATTCGTAAGTTCGCAAAGAGGCTTACTTTTGTTTCTAATACAAAAGTATGGTCTTATACATAGATCATGATGCCAAATTTTTCAACATAATTTCATATGAATTATAATAACCCAAATTTGTTCCAATTACACACAAAATGATTTTTGTACAAAAATATACATTATGATGGCATAGTAGCAAAACCACAAACTTGCATGAATTTCAATTAAAGAACTACATACATGTAGCTTCAACATGAATTACAAACTTTGCGAATATCCAAACGTATATTTGCATAAAACTACCGCAAACATGTAGTTTTTATAATGAATAACATACTTTGCGAATATCCAAACGTATACTTGCATAAAACTACCGCAAACATGTAGTTTTTATAATGAATAACATACTTTGCGAATATCCAATCGTTACACAATATTCCAAATCGATAAGAATCATATTAAACCACAAATATGAATTACTTATCACCACAAATCAAGTGTACAAACCAACACAGTTATTTATTCATACCAAAATAATACTCTACTTACAATCGTTTGGCGAATTCTCCAATTCAGGAATTTGGAGATGCGACTCCTTTTGACGTAGGCGTTGATTTGATTTGTTTAAGTTGCTTTATGCTTTAGAATTTGCCTCCTAATCTTCTCTCAAATTGGTGGCTACTCCTAGTCGTTCCTCAGCAGCATGATGGCCTCATTGTGTGAGTTTAGGTTAGGTTTGAGTTGTATATATAGGATTTTAGGATTAATTTAGGCCGTTTGATTAATCCTAGAAATGACCATAACCGTTCAGTCAGGATAGAGTTATCATATTGACTCAGCCATGAGTCAGAAATGACTCAGCATTGACTCAGCGATGAGTCAGAAATGACTCAGCGTATTAAATGTTCACCAATTCAAACGTAAATACGTATTTAATAGATACATTTTCCCCTTTACCGTATTAATTACCCATATATAAATATTTATTTATATATGAATAAATATTTTCTTACCTTTAATTTTTCAAAATTAAAAATTGGAGAAGGCCAAAAAAAACCATCCTTGACAACCAAAAATGCGCAACGTACGCTACATGATGCGTACACGTCATATATATATATATATATATATATATATATATATATATATATATATATGCGTATATGTATATATATATATTATTCATTTTTTTCTCTATCTTCCCAATTACCCATTTTCACACTAAACCACTTTTTGAACTGCGTTAACACTAGGCTATTTTAAGCCATTCCCCTAAAACAAAAATAGGGCGCAGGCGGGGATCGAACTCTGTACCTCTTGTATGCAAGTCATGTGTTCCAACCAAATGAGCAACTAAGTCTTTTGCTTACAAACCCTAGAACAATGCTAAACATTATTCGTTTCCCATTCTTTTTTTATTCATGTTTTGCTGCGATATTTAAATTAAAGATATCTTCTTCACACGTTATCCGTTTTGCGTAAACTCGGACTCTATTTCGCGTATTTTTCCGAGATGAACACAATGGCGTATCCCGTTTCCCTTAATTCTTTGATTTGAAATTAATTATACTTTAATTTATGACTTTCACGGTTATAGAATACACGGGGTGTTACATTCTCCCCCACTTAAAAGGATTTCGTCCCCGAAATCTTCAAGTTAGGAGGAATGTATATCCTAACATCCAATCATCCATCTACTCATCCATCAAACACGAGCATCCATTGTCCTTAAAAGACTTCTAATGCTTCATGATCATATGAGAAGTGTGTGTGTGTACATGTACTTATCTAATGCAAAATCAGGCGGTCTACTGATTCAGTTGACCTCCTTAATGCGAATTATGTAAGTGCCATGAATCCATTATGTATGCAAATTTTCCTATTCATGATTCTACATGAGTGCACAATCATTCATACAAATGCAACATCCATATGACAACACATTAAAGTTCAACCATATACGAATGCAAACATATATGCATATGCAATATGAAGTGACTGAGCCGATCTAAAACCTAGATTGTGTGTGTATATGCAACCACGAGCAACCACTAGCAATCACTTGCAACCACTTGCAACCATCATCCATAACATGTTTCAACTACATGTTTACATCCAAAAAGATTCTACCTATGGTTCTCAAGATAGGATTGAGGAGAGAAATAGGACGATAGATTCAAAACGAAGGATAAGAGATAGTACCTATGGCTTTGGGGGGACTTTGCCTTTTTTTTTAAAATAAAATAATATTTTTCTTTTAAAAATGCTTCTTTAAATTTCTTTTTTTTGAAAATAAATTTTCAAAACTTTTTATCTTATCTGGTAAACCTATGCTCTGATACCAAGTGAAACACTCCACCTCCGTTAGAGTCACTCTCAAAGGGAATGCCCTAATTTTGGTGGAGGTTTATAAGTATAAGTCACAGATATACAAGACAGATATAAGAACACATATTTTTGAACAGCGGAAAAACAACAACTTTTATTTCATTAAAAATACATGTTACAACAATCATACCATAATTGTCTTACAATACTTCAAAAACATAACATCTTCATAACTGTCTTGATTACATTATTTAAAGAAGCATAAAGAAAACATAAATAAACTGCAAAAGCCCCATAGTTGTTGTCCAAAGCCATAGTTCAAAACGGAAAGGTCCAAGCAATACATTCTTTCTCTTCAAGCTGGATATGAAGGCTGGTCAAGCTGCAGTATTCCCTCCCTGTGGACCTGGGGGGGGGGGGAACGGAAGAAAAGAAGACGAAAGAAAAGTAGAGTCAGACATAAAGCCTGAGTAAGTCGAGGACTACTCTGTCTATGAATAAAGAACTGGGTATGACAAGTATAAACTAGAAATGGGGAAAGCACTATAAACTTGGTTAAGTTGTCTAGGGTCGAATATACCATCGTACCCCATATTAATCTCTGTACCCATATAAACTAGTTCCCAATAGGCACCCCATAACCAGGGTGAAGTGATCCATTTTACGATGATCGGCTCCTACTCGCATAGTTACATGTGTCTTACGACCCCCGATGTTGTAGTTACCTATGCTGGTCCCACCATGGGGTGTATCAAGTCCCATGGCGGTGACCTGACACAACCCTAGAATGCACAGGTATGCTACTGGTGCCCAGTGCCTTATTTTTCTGCGCCGGAGTGAGTGCACGCCCACACCCCGTTGGAACCTACACTGCTGCACCACCGCCGTCGATTTGACCTCTTACATTCAGCCCAGTAATCGTGCCCCACCCTGCCTAGTTTCTGGGTATCATGATACACCTTATAGGGTTACTGCTGAAAAGGGTCCCCCGCTACTAGGTTTTCTACTTCTAGCCAACATGCTAAGTTGGTTAAGTGTTTTATGAACCTAACCCCCAATCAGTCTGTTTAGTTTAGCATGTCCCATTTTTGATTAAGTCTTTAGTTTACTTAATCCTATCAGTCCTGACTCAGCCTTAATTGTCTTATTAAAGCCTTGACCTCTCACATTAGACAGGTATTGTTGTGGCTGCCTGTTGCCGGCGGTTCCGGGCAGTCTTACGCCACAACTCAGTCTAACCTCGGGTCCTTATTGGGCTCCATGTTTAACCACCCACATTGGATAGGTATTGTTGTGACTACTGGACAGCCGGGCGGTTCCGGGCAGGTTTACATCACAACTCAATCCAACCTCGGGTTAAACACATCGTATTTTCTACATTTACATATTTTGTCTTTCTTCTTTATTTTCTTATATGTAAATATTTGCGGCCCATTATTAAAAATCAATGGTGTGAAGGTTACACCAATCATGGGCCCAACCCATACTTGAATTTGGGCCGCTTTACTTTATATTTTCATTTATTAATTAATTTGGCCCAACGCTATTTTCCCCCGTTTAATACGTTCGTTTATTATATATATACGTTGGGCTTAGCCTTTTCAAGCCCAACTTAGCCATGTGAAAAAAAGGGGAGGCTTAAAGCGTGATTACATACACAAAAAGGGGAATGTGAACGCATGAACTTGCAACATAACGTTGGAACTACAAAATAGAAACTGGTGTACTTTCATAGTAGTAACGTATACTTTGGTCATAAAGCATAAGTGACATGAATCAAAGCATGTAAACTTGTAGTTAAGTTAAGAATCTAAATTGGATATCATCATTGACACATAGTCTTAACTACAACATAAACCTATATTTTTATTTAGGCATAATGTCAAACATAAGCAAATCATGTTCATAAGATTACTTCATGTTTACAAAGGTGCTTACTTTTGTTACTAATACAAAAGTATAGTTCAACTAGAATTATTCCAACTTAATCATGATTTTAAATCTATTCACATAACCATGACACACATATACCTATGGCATAAATATTTCTAAACATGAAATCATGATTTTTACTTTAGTCATGCAAACTTGCAAATGGGATTTTAAATCTAGCCTAGCTATGTACAACATATGTCATCATATAATTCTTGTTAACAATATAGACCTAACATGTTTTTCAATTATGCAAAATATCAAACATAGCCTAGTCATATTCGTAAGTTCGCAAAGAGGCTTACTTTTGTTTCTAATACAAAAGTATGGTCTTATACATAGATCATGATGCCAAATTTTTCAACATAATTTCATATGAATTATAATAACCCAAATTTGTTCCAATTACACACAAAATGATTTTTATACAAAAATATACATTATGATGGCATAGTAGCAAAACCACAAACTTGCATGAATTTCAATTAAAGAACTACATACATGTAGCTTCAACATGAATTACAAACTTTGCGAATATCCAAATGTATATTTGCATAAAACTACCGCAAACATGTAGTTTTTATAATGAATAACATACTTTGCGAATATCCAAACGTATACTTGCATAAAACTACCGCAAACATGTAGTTTTTATAATGAATAACATACTTTGCGAATATCCAATCGTTATACAATATTCCAAATCGATAAGAATCATAGTAACGCACAAATATGAATTACTTATCACCACAAATCAAGTGTACAAACCAACACAGTTATTTATTCATACCAAAATAATACTCTACTTACAATCGTGTGGCGAATTCTCCAATTCAGGAATTTGGAGATGCGACTCCTTTTGACGTAGGCGTTGATTTGATTTGTTTAAGTTGCTTTATGCTTTAGAATTTGCCTCCTAATCTTCTCTCAAATTGGTGGCTACTCCTAGTCGTTTCTCAGCAGCATGATGGCCTCATTCTTATTTTTTTGTGTGAGTTTAGGTTAGGTTTGAGTTGTATATATAGGATTTTAGGATTAATTTAGGCCGTTTGATAAATCCTAGAAATGACCATAACCGTTCAGTCAGGATAGAGTTATCCTATTGACTCAGCCATGAGTCAGAAATGACTCAGCATTGACTCAGCGATGAGTCAGAAATGACTCAGCGTATTAAATGTTCACCAATTCAAACGTAAATACGTATTTAATAGATACATTTCCCCTTTACCGTATTAATTACCCATATATAAATATTTATTTATATATGAATAAATATTTTCTTACCTTTAATTTGTCAAAATTAAAAATTGGAGAAGGCCAAAAAAAACCATCCTTGACAACCAAAAATGCGCAATGTACGCTACATGATGCGTACACGTCATATATATATATATATATATATATGCATATATATATATATATTATTCATTTTTTTCTCTATCTTCCCAATTACCCATTTTCACACTAAACCACTTTTTGAACTGCGTTCACACTAGGCTATTTTAAGCCATTCCCCTAAAACAAAAATAGGGCGCTGGCGGGGATCGAACTCTGTACCTCTTGTATGCAAGTCATGTGTTCCAACCAAATGAGCTACTAAGTCGTTTGCTTACAAACCCTAGAACAATGCTAAACATTATTCGTTTACCATTCTTTTTTTATTCATGTTTTGCTGCGATATTTAAATTAAAGATATCTTCTTCACACATTATCCGTTTTGCGTAAACTCGGACTCTATTTCGCGTATTTTTCCGAGATGAACACAGTGGCGTATCCCGTTTCCCTTAATTCTTTGATTTGAAATTAATTATACTTTAATTTATGACTTTCACGGTTATAGAATACACGGGGTGTTACAGGTGTCGACCCCCCTATAGGGGTGTTGACCTCGGTATCAAACCTCCTATAAAGGTGTCGACCTCCCGAGTCCCACGAGCTATTTTTCCATAGAAGTTTGAATATCGAATGTTTGAATTTTTGGAATTTATTTATCTATTATATTCACATGCAATCTTCTTATGCAAATGTAATTCTTCTAACGATCATTTTACGTGTGTGTGTATATATATATATATATACGCACAACTTTCGTTTTGCTTTTAAAATTCAAGCGGTGTTGCATCGTTATCTGATTCTTGCCATATTTCATTGATTGTAGCCTTATCTTGAATTTATCTCTTGTATATATATTTCTAAACATATATACATATATATTCTCATATATATATATATACACATATATTTTCTTTACTTCCTTGTATGTGCGTTCATACATATTCTCTCTCATGAACATGTGTCTATTTTAGTCGTTTCCTTAAAACAAAAAAGTGACGGTGGCGAGGATTGAACTCTGCACCTCTTGCATACAAGTCACTTGCTTTAACCAACTAGACTACTAAGGCTATTGTTAACAAGACTTAGAATAATGGTAACTATTGTTCTCTTCTTGCTTCTCTTTTTCATATTTGTTACAATATTTTATTTAAACCATTGCATGAATCTTTTTCTTTTATTTCTCTTTTATTATTAATGCATAATCATTGCATGCAACATGTTTACACTACATGCAACCAATCCTTTCTTTCTTTTAAATATATATATGTCAATGCATATATATATACATATGCATTGTTTAATTATTTAATTGTTACAAAATGCGGGGTGCCACAATAAGTCGATACAGTTTCTATTTAAATCCTTGTATTCGATATCGAATTGGATTTTGGGTTTGTAGTGAATGGTGTTTTTGAATAACACCTATTCTTTAACCCAGTTAAAGACATAATTTATTTCCAAGGTTAAGTTATTTGTCGACAAACTTTTTGGTCAAAGCTGTCACATATGGAATCCCTGGTTAACAATACGCTCAAGTATTGAAAACACCGTTAGAAGACATGAAACGATTTGGTTAAAGTCGCATCGCAAACAAAGAATGGCCCAAAACTCCTATCAGACGACCTCTTTTAGGCCCGAAAACTTCAATCATGGAGCTTTGCTCCATAACTCTTCTAGCCCTCTAAATTAGCTTCAAGTAGTGCTTTCGTTTTGGCAAAACATACTTACGGTTTGGAAGTTACGTCCATTTTCGTAAACGCGCAAAAAACTTGGATTTTGGAATTGGTGACATCCCTGGTCGGGTCGCCCCCTCGGCTCGTGGGACCCCCCTTTGGACTCGGCCCCTTTGGCTTGTGGGCTCCTCCTCGATTCGCCCCCTCTTCGGCTTGTGGGATCAAAAGTGACATCGGCTCGTGGATCACTACCCACTTCCGGCTCGACCCGCTCGTATTGCATCCAGGGACCACGATCCGATAACCTCACCAGCATCTCCATGACGAATTCCAGCTTGCACACACCAGACACCTGAACTCGTGGCTCGTGAGGGATCCGGCTCGGTTCGCCAAATCAAGACATTAGTAATTACCCAAACGATGTGAAGAACTTTGGTCTTCAACCACCGTCTTCATCTTCGAATCTTGGTCATCATGTTAATTATTCAGAATGGGTTAAACCCAATCTTTCTGAATAATTCACATATTTTATAATAAAGTGCTAAAAAAACATATCATACGCCTCATTCCAATTCATAATATTCTTTTAACAAAATATTCACATTATTAGGGAAAGATTCCCATTAATTTTATCAAAGGTAAATTCTTTTAAATTTATTCTATAATCTTCCTTTGGATCTCAATTTCAAAAGATTTTATTAACTAGTCGGGATTATCTGTAATAACCCAAAAATCTAGGCCAGTTTAAAATTTTTATTTTGGCAATTTTAGCGAATTTTGAAATTTAAAATGGATTTTTTAAATAAAATCGACGAGAAATTCATATGTTGAAATAAAAATGTTTTATCGTTAAAAATATAATTTTTAACTTGAAAGTGAATAAATAAATATTTATAAACAAATCGACCGATTTGTTTATATACACTGATTTGACTGACATTGATTGGGTCGATAAATTTTACACATCGCCCAACTGCACAAATAAAATCTGTGTTTGATTGTTTGAAACCCCACACGGGTATTGGGATAAAATACGACATACACTAATCCCAATAATTAGTTGTATGTCGATCGATTGATTGACAGGCTGTTATAAGCGTTAGATATCTGTATTTAATGTTTATACAGTGTAGAGCACTTTGGATGATGGTTGATTATTTATCGTTGCTATTATATATATGTGTTGTATGGAATCCATATAATTAACTTTATATGGTAATTGATTGGGCCTCATTCCAATCGGGAAAATAAAGAATAATATAAAATAAAGGTTCATGTGTTGACCGTACTCATCCGTTGAGATTAGTCATGTGTTGAACGAAATATTTTAATAATAAAATCTACATCTTTAACTTTGTAAAATAAAGGTTCATGTGTTGACCGTACTCATCCGTTGAGATTACTCATATGTTGAACGAAATATTTTAATAATAAAATTTACATCTTTATCAATATAAATTAAAGGTTCATGTGTTGACAGTACTCATCCGTTGAGATTAGTCATGAGTTGAACGAAATATTTTAAATATAGAAATATTTGAAAGGGAAATATTTGAAAAAGAATATTGAAAAGTGATTTTGAAATGAATTGAATTGAATTGAAAACGATTTCAAAATGAATTGAATTGAATTGAAAACGATTTCGAAATGAATTGAATTGAAAACGATTTCGAAATGAATTGAATTGAAAACGATTTCGAAATGAATTGAATTGAAAACGATTTCGAAATGAATTGAATTGAAAACGATTTCGAAATGAATTGAATTGAATTGAAAATGATTTCAAAATGAATAGAATATAAAACGATTTCAAAATGAATAGAATATAAAACGATTTCGAAATGAATTGAATTGAATTGAAAACGATTTCGAAATGAATTGAATTGAAAACGATTTCGAATTGAATTGAATTGAATTGAAAACGATTTCAAAATGAATAGAATATAAAACAATTTCGAAATGAATTGAATAGAAAACGATTTTGAATTGAATTGAATAGAAAACGATTTCGAAATGAATATTGAAAACGATTTCGAAATGAATTGAATTGAATTGAAAACGATTTCGAAATGAATAGAATATAAAATGATTTCGAAATGAATTGAATAGAAAAAGATTTCGAAATGAATTCAATAGAAAACCAATTTGAAATCGAATTGAATAGAAAACGAATTTGAATTGAATCGAATTGAAATAAATTCAAATTGAATTAAAATTTAAATTGAATAGAAATGAATTTTAAAATGAATTTATAAGGAAAAATTCAATTTTGATTTGAATTGAAATGGAAGTTGAAAATGTTTTTGAAACAAATTTAAAGCTATTTATAAATTCGTTTTAAATATAAATCGACGAAATATATATTATATATGTAATATAATGGCCTGAATAGAACGCGCCGCGCCGCGGCAGTTCGTGAATTTCGACCGTTTATTTCAAACGGACATTACGGGAGATCCGACCGTCGGATTCTCCTAAAACTGGAACCGTTGGGTTCGTATCGAAAAGAGATTTCTAACGAATATTAGAAGTTTGAAATCTAACGGTTGGATTTCGAGATACGTCAAAATCAAATTCAGAAAAGGTCGGTGTAAGTGCAGTTCGATGGCCGTTGATGGAAATCGACTGTACGGGCCTTGATAAAATTATTAAAAATAGTAATAATTTGTGTAAAATCATAAGAAATGATTTGGGAAAATTTGGGATGAAAATCTCCATATTTGAAAAGATAAAAATAGATTTTTATCGAAATGAACAAGTTTTGAACTGAAATTTAAACCCATTTATTTTTAAATAAATAAATTGGATTTGAAATGGGTTTAAATAGAATTGATTCATGGGTTTATCGTGAACTGTGTTTTAAATAACACTAGTTCTTTAACCCGATGATAAATAGAATGTGATTTGGGTTTATCATGAACTGTGTTTTAAATGACATTAGTTCTTTAACCTAGTGAAAGGAGTTTTGATGAAATTGCTATTAAAGTGAAATGCGAATTGATAATTTAAATTATCAAATTTGGAAAGTAAGAGAGGATGGAGTATCACCAGTTTTGCTCTAAAGCGATAGTTAAATCTTTAATTAGATTTGAACGTGAAATGATAATTAATTTTACCGATAACACCATGGTGTTAGATATGGAGTATTACCAGTTTTGCTTCATGGGATGAATAGGTTGGGATTGGGAAATAAAAGAAATAATTACTTCGGTGTGGTTCGCTAATCTCGACTAGTTTAGAAAACCATAATTTGGTTTGAAATGACATCCAAAGGAAGATTAAAGGATAAATTTTAAAGAATTTATCTTGGATAAAATTAATGGGAACCTTTCCCTAAGAATGTGATTTGGTGAATAAAAGAATATTCTGAATAGAAATGAGGCGTATGTTGAGTTTGTGTAACATTCGTTTTTAATATACGCGGGTTGTTCGGAAAGGCCGGGTTTATACCCATTCTGAATAACCGATTCGACGATAAGTCGAAGATGAAGACGGTGGTCGAAGACCGGAAGTCTTCACATCGTTTGGGTAATTACTGACGATCCTGATTGGGCTGTACACCCAAGAGGATGGAAATAGTTGATGGTCGTCCAGACGTACTTGGAGATGGATGGATATGCGAGGAAAGTGCCTCCGGTTTCGTTCAGACCCAGAACGAACTTGTAAATGGATTGTGTGTCTGACATTGGATTTTATTCTGTGTTGATTGATTTCTGTTAAATATATATCTGTTTGGCGGCGGAGAATTTATTCTCTTGCTTAACGCCCTTCTCTGAGACGTACGAGCTTAGAGGTTATATATCGATAGATATCAATTGCATGGCATGAATTGCCTGTGTGGCACGCTGAGATGCAATGATCAAGGCTCCTGTTGAAAAGCAAAGTCTTGTGGTTGATGATCAAAGCACGGCCTTTGTGGCATAGCTTTGTGTATAGCGTGAATTCGCGAGCCTCACACCTCGGTATGAGTCAAAAACGGGATACAAACTGCAGGGAGAGCACGACGTTTCTTTCTAGCTTTGGTGGTGTCAGTGACTTACCAGCCCTGACATTTATATACTTTTCACCTATGTGGTTGTTGGAATGCGAGGCGCGTCGATTTTAGGTCTGTAAGGACCGAGAAACGTGTGTTCAGGCATAACTAATCCTCTAACGTAAGGGAGGACCGGCCCTGAAGCATCCAGGATTGCCCAGAGTGTGTAGTCCTGAGGCATTTGCTAGAGTGTCTCGAACGCGGAGAGGAGCTTGCCCCTTGCCTCGACTCATGACGGAAATCAAATTTCCAATACGTGCATTTCGGTTTTAATTGTAGAACTAGTATGGCGACATAGTGGTATGGGACATTCATGCCGCCTATGATTTATATTTATGATTGAAACTGTTTTGACACTATACACTTATTATAGTATCTAATGATTTGTTTTAAACGTACCAAGCATGTTTGGCTGTTATAAGGTAAAACCCTATCCTCCGGCTTGCGTTGCATTGTGTGATGGGACCTGGGTCTTATACTAGCTTCATTTTTCGAAAAAGCATTGTGCTGTTTATTCTATGCACTGGTGTTCTTGGGAGGAAACCCGTTCCGTGTTATACGGCGTGGTCCCTTGAATTACTCTCTTTTAAAGTAAAGTTTTAAATAACTGTTTTTAGTTTTCACACCAGTCATATGACTGACCTGGAGTTTATTGTTTTAACCTAAACTCTGGGTGCCCCTATTTTCCGCATGGGAAGCTAGTAGTTTTGGTTTTGCAGATTTATATTCACAGGATCCTGGTTTACAGCTGGAATGATATCCGGAAAGCTCTGTATCCGTATATCACCTTCAGTTGTCTTTTTATTATTTTTCCGCTGCTATGTAATTTAATGTAATCTCTAATATTTATCGAATGTAATTTATTCAATTATACTCTGTATATTCTTGTATCTGATGGAATTGTTGTAATAGCAATGAAATGTTCTTCTGTTTGTGTTCTGATTTGTCCTGTTCTCAAACAATCAGGGGTTTCGAACGGTCTTTGTCGGTTTAACGACTGATTCAGATCGAGCGAAATTCCCGGCCGTCACATTTGGTATCAGAGCTTTGGTCTACAGAGCTCGAGAACAAGGCACATTAGAACCAAACGAAAGAATTCATCAGATATTGGATTAGTAATATCCAATTAGAATGACTCGTTAGAGATAGGATCAGTAGTATCCTAGAACGAGTGTGAAGAGTATATTTTTCAAATGAAAACAATTTTGTTTTGAAAATTTAAATTAATTCTACGTATTTGAATATTTTATTTGTATTGAATATGGACAATCCAATATATAAAGATTTTGCATATACGCGTCATGAACGTATATTCCAAGTTTTAATATACTGGATAGATATAGATTCACACTCTAGTCGCTCGGAGATGATTTTGATAATGGAGCTCCATCACCAAAATTTATGTTCGTGTTTCGAAGGTGTGATTTCTATATACTTCCATTAGACTGGTGTGAGAGCCAAAACTTATATAGCTAGATTTATTGTTGTGATTTGGCATCAAAAACATGATTTTCTTTATATATAGTAAAATTTATGAATTTGAAACGTTAAATTCACTAATTGATTGATGTTTGTGTTGTTTGTTTATTTGTTTGATAATTTTGAACCACTATGCCTAATTGTATCAAACATTGAATTGTATTGAAAATTAGTCGCATTTGCTTGCATATACATATACTTACATTGAACAGGTCATAGCAAGGAGGCTAGAGCAGAGAATAAAATTTGTTTGCCCGACAAATAGGTTCATGTTTACTATAATTTACTGTTTTGTTTGGGTGATGATGATTTTATGAGCCTATTGGCTAGCCGCTTGGCCTTTTCTTTTTCTTTTTGAGATCAGAAGGCCTATATGGCAATTTCGGGATTTCCCCGTGGCTCCCGGCGTAGGGGAGGTTATGGCGAAATTTTTCAAAAATTTAGGGTGTTAGCCAAATTTTTGAAAATTTGAAAATTCTCAAAAACTGAAAAGTTGGAGAATGGAAGCCAGATCGAACATAGAGTTAATTAATCAAACCAATTTCGATTTTGTTCCTTTTCGAGGACGAAAAGTTTTAAGTGGGGGAGATTGTAATAACCCGAAAATCTGGGCCAGTTTAAAATTTTTATTTTGGCAATTTTAGCGAATTTTGAACATTTAAAATGGATTATTTTAAATAAAATCGACGAGAAATTCATATGTTGAAATAAAAATGTTTTATCGTTAAAAATATAATTTTTAACGTGAAAGTGAATAAATAAATATTTATAAACAAATCGGCCGATTTGTTTATATACACTGATTTGACTGACATTGATTGGGTCGATAAATTTTACACATCGCCCAACTGCACAAATAAAATCTGTGTTTGATTGTTTGAAACCCCACACGGGTATTGGGATAAAATACGACATACACTAATCCCAATAATTAGTTGTATGTCGATCGATTGATTGACAGGCTGTTATAAGCGTTAGATATTTGTATTTAATGCTTATACAGTGTAGTGCACTTTGGTTGATGGTTGATTATTTATCGTTGCTATTATATACATGTGTTGTATGGAATCCATATAATTAACTTTATATGGTA
This sequence comes from Allium sativum, assembly GCA_030737875.1. Lineage (NCBI taxonomy): Eukaryota > Viridiplantae > Streptophyta > Magnoliopsida > Asparagales > Amaryllidaceae > Allium > Allium sativum. The sequence continues at coordinate 1,002,937,902 of CM060912.1, forward strand.
ATTGATTGGGCCTCATTCCAATTGGGAAAATAAAGAATAATATAAAATAAAGGTTCATGTGTTGACTGTACTCATCCGTTGAGATTAGTCATGTGTTGAACGAAATATTTTAATAATAAAATCTACATCTTTAGCTTTGTAAAATAAAGGTTCATGTGTTGACCGTACTCATCCGTTGAGATTAGTCATATGTTGAACGAAATATTTTAATAATAAAATTTACATCTTTATCAATATAAATTAAAGGTTCATGTGTTGACAGTACTCATCCGTTGAGATTAGTCATGAGTTGAACGAAATATTTTAAAAATAGAAATATTTGAAAGGGAAATATTTGAAAAAGAATATTGAAAAGTGATTTCAAAATGAATTGAATTGAATTGAAAATGATTTCGAAATGAATTGAATTGAATTGAAAACGATTTCGAAATGAATTGAATTGAATTGAAAACGATTTCGAAATGAATTGAATTGAATTGAAAACGATTTCAAAATGAATAGAATATAAAACGATTTCGAAATGAATAGAATATAAAACGATTTCGAAATGAATTGAATTGAATTGAAAACGATTTCGAAATGAATTGAATTGAAAACGATTTCAAAATGAATTAAATTGAATTGAAAACGATTTCAAATTGAATAGAATATAAAACGATTTCGAAATGAATTGAATAGAAAACGATTTCGAATTAAATTGAATAGAAAACAATTTCGAAATGAATAGTGAAAACGATTTCGAAATGAATTGAATTGAATTGAAAACGATTTCGAAATGAATAGAATATAAAACGATTTCGAAATGAATTGAATAGAAAACGATTTCGAAATGAATTGAATAGAAAACCAATTTGAAATCGAATTGAGTAGAAAATGAATTTGAATTGAATCGAATCGAAATAAATTCAAATTGAATTAAAATTTGAATTGAATAGAAATGAATTATAAAACGAATTAATAAGGAAAAATTCAATTTTGATTTGAATTGAAATGGAAGTTGAAAATTTTTTGAAACGAATTTAAAGCTATTTATAAAATTCGTTTTAAATAGAAATTGACGAAATATATATTATATATATTATATATATATATAATATAATGGCCTGAATAGAACGCGCCGCGCCGCGGCAGTTTGTGAATTTCGACCGTTTATTTCAAACGGACATTACGGGAGATCCGACCGTCGGATTCTCCTAAAACCGGAACCGTTGGGTTATATCGAAAAGAGCTTTCTAACGAATATTAGAAATTTGAAATCTAACGGTTGGATTTGGAGATACGTCCAAATCAAATTCAGAAAAGGTCGCTGTAAGTGCAGTTCGATGGCCGTTGATGGAAATCGATTGTACGGGCCTTGATAAAATTATTAAAAATAGTAATAATTTGTGTAAAATCATAAGAAATGATTTGGGAAAATTTGGGATGAAAAGCTCCATATTTGAAAAGAAAAAAATAGAAATGAACTAGTTTTGAACTGAAATTTAAACCCATTTATTTTTAAATAAATAAATTCGATTTGAAATGGGTTTAAATAGAATTGATTCATGGGTTTATCGTGAACTGTGTTTTAAATAACACTAGTTCTTTAACCCGATAATAAATAGAATGTGATTTGGGTTTATCGTGAACTGTGTTTTAAATGACATTAGTTCTTTAACCTAGTGAAAGGAGTTTTGATGAAATTGCTATTAAAGTGAAATGCGAATTGATAATTTAAATTATCAAATTTGGAAAGTGAGAGAGGTTGGAGTATCACCAGTTTTGCTCTAAAGCGATAGTTAAATCTTTAATTAGATTTGAATGTGAAATGGTAATTAATTTTACCGATAACACCATGGTGTTAGATATGGAGTATTACCAGTTTTGCTTCATGGGATGAATAGGTTGGGATTGGGAAATTAAAGAAATAATTACTTCGGTGTGGTTCGCTAATCTCGACTAGTTTAGAAAACCATAATTTGGTTTGAAAAGACATCCAAAGGAAGATTAAAGGATAAATTTTAAAGAATTTATCTTGGATAAAATTAATGGGAACCTTTCCCTAAGAATGTGATTTGGTGAATAAAAGAATATTCTGAATAGAAATGAGGCGTATGTTGAGTTTGTGTAACATTCGTTTTTAATATACGCGGGTTGTTCGGAAAGGCCGGGTTTATACCCATTATGAATAACCGATTCGACGATAAGTCGAAGATGAAGACGGTGGTCGAAGACCGGAAGTCTTCACATCGTTTGGGTAATTACTGACGATCCTGATTGGGCTGTACACCCAAGAGGATGGAAATAGTTGATGGTCGTCCAGACGTACTTGGAGATGGATGGATATGCGAGGAAAGTGCCTCCGGTTTCGTTCAGACCCAGAACGAACTTGAAAATGGATTGTGTGTCTGACATTGGATTTTATTCTGTGTTGATTGATTTCTGTTAAATATATATCTGTTTGGCGGCGGAGAATTTATTCTCTTGCTTAACGCCCTTCTCTGAGACGTACAAGCTTAGAGGTTATTTATCGACAGATATCAATCGCATGGCATGAATTTCCAGTGTGGCACGCTGAGATGCAATGAACAAGGCTCCTATTGAAAAGCAAAGTCTTGTGGTTGATGATCAAAGCACGGCCTTTGTGGCGTAGCTTTGTGTATAGCGTGAATTCGCGAGCCTCACACCTCGGTATGAGTCAAAAACGGGATACGGACTACAGGGAGAGCACGACCTTTCTTTCTAGCTTTGGTGGTGTCAGTGACTTACCAGCCCTGACATTTATATACTTTTCACCTATGTGGTTGTTGGAATGCGAGGCGCCTCGATTTTAGGTCTGTAAGGACCGGGAAACGTGTGCTCAGGCATAACTAATCCTCTAACGTAAGTGAGGACCGGCCCTGAAGCATCCAGGATTGCCCAGAGTGTGTAGTCCTTAGGCATTTGCTAGAGTGTCTCGAACGCGGAGAGGAGCTTGCCCCTTGCCTCGACTCATGACGGAAATCCAATTTACAATACGTGCATTTCGGTTTTAATTGTAGAACTAGTATGGCGACATAGTGGTATGGGACATTCATGCCGCCTATGATTTATATTTATGATTGATACTGTTTTGACACTATACACTTATTATTGTATCTAATGATTTGTTTTAAACGTACCAAGCATGTTTGGCTGTTATAAGGTAAAACCCTATCCTCCGGCTTGCGTTGCATTGTGTGATGGGACTTGGGTCTTATACTAGCTTCATTTTTCGAAAAAGCATTGCGCTGTTTATTCTATGCACTAGTGTTCTTGGGAGGAAACTGGTTCCGTGTTATACGGCGTGGTCCCTTGAATTACTCTCTTTTAAAGTAAAGTTTTAAATAACTGTTTTTAGTTCTCACACCAGTCACATGACTGACCTGGAGTTTATTGTTTTAACCTAAACTCTGGGTGCCCCTATATTCCGCACGGGCAGCTAGTAGTTTTGGTTTTGCAGATTTATATTCATAGGATCCTGGTTTACAGCTGGAATGATATTCGGAAAGCTCTGTATCCGTATATCACCTTCAGTTGTGCTTTGTATTATTTTTCCGCTGCTATGTAATTTAATGTAATCTCTGATATTTATCGAATGTAATTTATTCAATTATACTCTGTATATTCTTGTATCTGATGGAATTGTTGTAATAGCAATGAAATGTTCTTCTGTTTGTGCTCTTATTTGTCCTGTTCTCAAACGATCAGGGGTTTCGAACGGTCTTTGTCGGTTTAACGACTGATTCGGATCGAGCAAAATTCCCGACCGTCACATTATCGAACTTTACCAAAGTAATTATTTATTTATTTTTATTATCCCGATCCCAACCTATTCATCCCATGGAGCAAAACTAGTAGCACTCCATATTAAACACCCATAGTGTTATCGGTAAATTTAATTACCGTTTCACGTTTAAATCTAATTAAATAATTAAACTATAGCTTGGAGTAAAACTGGCTGTACTCCATTCTCGATCATTTCAAGAATTTGATAAATTAAATTAGCTTATTCCCATTTCAATCTGATTAGATATTTATTAAAACTCTAATTTGGTTTTAATATTAAAAATCAATACCTTACGATTATTCAAATTTAGGAAATTAATCTTTATCTTTAACTGGGTTAAAGAACTAATGTCATTTAAAACACAATTCACGATAAACCCAAATCATCTTCCATTAACTATGGAATCTTCACGGAAAACAGATAAATATATAATCGATATAAATTTCTGTATCAGACTAATAATATAAATGGAATAACGCAAGGCAATTTTAAATTCCATATATAGCAACGGTCTTCATTCACAGAAGCTTATCTTGATTATTATTAAATAGAATTCCCTTCAATTCCAAATTATTCTATTAAATTAGAAAACTTTACTTTGGCAAATTTTCATTTAAATCTTAATAAAAGATTTATAAATTCCATTTAAATCTTACTAAAATATTTATAAATTCCATTTAAACCTTAATAAAAGATTTATAAATTCCAAACTATATTTTCATTGTTAATTGGGATTAAAGAACAAATGTCGTTTAAAACACAGTTCACGATAAACCCACAATCAAATTTCATTTCAGTTCCAATTAAATACTAATTAATTGGTAAACTTCTCTATATCTTAATTAAAAGATTTATTCTTTTCACATGGGGTTCAAGAACAGTGTTATTTGAGACACCATTCACGACAAACCAAAAATCCAATTTTACTTCAATTCATACATTGGAAATTTTGATTATAACAAAACCATTACAAATCCAATTTATTATTTCTAAAATAATTAGATTATTTTTCTAGTTAATAACTAGTTCGTTTCGATAAAAATATATTTTTATTTTTTCAAATATGGAATTTTTTATCCAAAATCTTTCCAGATTATTAATTATGATTTTACATAATTTTTTCCATATTTTTAATAATTTTATTAAGGCACGTGCAGTCGGTTTTCAATACCGGCCACCAAACTACATATATAGCGACCTTTTTCAAATTTGATTTAGACATAATTCCAAATCCAACCGTTAGATTTCAAACTTCTTATATTCATTGGGAATCTCTTTTTGATACGAACCCAACGTTTTCGGTTTTAAGAGAATTCGACGGTCGGATCTCCCGCTACATCAAATTGAAGTTAATGGTCGAAATTCGCGAATGGTCGTTGCGCGGCGCGTTCTATTCAGGCCATTAAATGTATAAAATATAGATATTTCGTCAATTTCCAATTTAAATGTATTTTATAAATCATTTACAAATTCGTTTTTAAACCATTCCAACTTTATTTCCAATTTTAAATCAAAATTGAATATTCTATATCGTTTTTATATTAAAATGATAATATTTTCAAGATATTAAATTTTAAATCACTTCTCTTCGATATTCATTATAAAATGAATAACTCGATCGATAAAAAGGGCGTTTAACCACATAACTATTTTTTTTGTTCCAAAATTTTATTCAACACATGAATATCTTATATGGTTTATACATTCAATAAAAATGATATTTTTACTGTTCAAAATTTTTTGTTCAACACATAAATATTTTGTTTACTTCATTAGCATGTTAAAGATGACATTTTTAATGTTCAAAAATATAATTCAACAAATAATTATTCTCATTTTCATTATCATGTTAAAAGGTGACATTTTTAATTTACAAAATATAATTCAACAAATAATTATTTTATTTTCATTAACATGTTAAAAGATGACATTTTTAATGTACAAAAATATATTTCAACTAATGATTATTTTATTAACATGTTAAAGTGACATTTTTAATGTACAAAAATATAACTCAGCAAATGAATATTTTATATTCTCTATACATACAATAAAAATGTGATTTTTATTACTAAAATATTTTATTTTAAAATATTCTTTATTTTAAAAGATTCTTTATTTCAAAAATATTCTTTATTTTAAAAGATTCTTTATTTCAAAAATATTCTTTATTTTTAAAAGATTCTTTATTTCAAAAATATTCTTTATTTTTAAAAGATACTTTTATTTAAAAATGTTCTTTATTTCTGAATCGGAATGTGACTCAATAAATTACCATATAATTTCAGTTATATGGATTTCATACATCGCATGTATGCAAAAATAATGATAAATAATCATCAAGCAATTCAATCACATCCAGAGTGAAATTTACAACTTTGTGAGCATTAAAATAAATAAATAACACTCATCATAGACTGTCAACCCATCGATTGACATACAACAAAATATTGGGACTAGCGTATGTCAAATATCATCCCAATACCCGTGTGGGGTTTTCAAACAACAACAGTTTATTTAAATAAATCACTGGTTAATAAATTTAACAAATTCTAATTCAGTTTGAATTATTTTCTATTTAACCAATTTTCACTGTTCAAATTATAAATGAATATTTATAATTTAATTTCAACTACCATATTTATGTTAACATTATTTTTAATATGTTAAACATTTCATTATCACAAACAACACACAATACAGTCAATTTAAGTCGTCCATGGTTTGTGGATGAGGAAAGTGATCTAACAAGCACCGTATACAATTTATAATAATTATACTGATAAAAATCTACACTAGCAATTCTATATATTTCTCAGTTATGAAAATAAATAAATAACTGTGCAGAATTTTTAGTGATGAGTTCTCACCTTTGGTTCCCACTCCGTCATTCTTTATTGGCAACCTGTTCGCTTCCGGTCGGTTCCATCGCCATCTGTTTCACGCGGTTTATGTTAAAAATCACATTTTTACATTGTGAGCTTTTTCCTTTTAAAGATCATGCTATTTATATTTTTAAAATCAATGCTATATATAAATTAAAAATCATATTTTTAATTTAACACTATTTTATAATAAAAATCACATTTTTATGACGCTATCTCTATTTTAAAAACAATGCTAATTTTATTTTATTAAACAATGCAAATTCTATTTTCAAAAACAATGCAAATTTTAATTTCTAAAACAATGCAATTTTTAATTTCTAAAACAATGCAATTTTTATTTATAGAACAATGTGGTTTTTATTTACAAAACAAAGTGATTTTTATTTACAAAATAAAGTGAACTTTATTTACAAAACAAAGCGATTTTTATTTACTAAAAAAAGTTATTTTTATTTACTAAAAAAAGTTAATTTTATTTACAAAACAATGTTACTTTTTTTTATAAAATAATGTTAATTTTATTTACAAAACAATATTAATTTTTTTTACCAAATAATGCTATTTTTTTAGTTTAAAAGTAATGTCAATTTTATTATTTAAAAACAATGTCAATTTTATTTTAAAAATCTATGCTATTTCGATTCTAAAAACCATATTTTTAATTTAAAAAGCTATTTTATAAAAATCCTATTTTTATTATCAAAGTCATATATATATAATAAATCATATTTTGATTGTAGAGCTATATATATATATAAGCCATATTTTTATTTCATATTATTTCATATAAAAATCTAATTTTTATAAAAAAAATCATATTTTAGAATCAGATATTTGTAATGTTTTTTATAAATAAAATTTGAATTTAAAACTATGGTTTTTAAATTAACTAAATGTTTAAAAAGAAAATAACCTTTCTTCCTTTAGTCCTCGTTCTGCTCCAGGTGTTCATCGTGTTCCTGAATCCCTCTGTCGCTGGCTAGGGCTCGATATTTCATCACCATTGTCCCGGCAGAGAATGATCAGATGCCACCACCGCGAGCGCCTCCTCTTCCTCCACTGATGCCTGCAACGGTGTTGAACTCGGCCATCTCCTATGGCTAGAGAACGCGTGCGAACGCCGCGTGTTTGAGACAAAAATTCGTGCTCAATTCTCCATAAAATCTAACCACTCTCGTATAGAATCCAAGGTCTCTCTTTCCTCTACGACTTCGCTTCATAAATATTGATTCCATTGTGTAGATTTGAAGTTTTTAGCATTTGAATTTAGGAGATTTCTGGCCATTGTTTTTGTGCGTGGCGGCTGCGTTACTTTTGGAGATTAGGGTTTCACTATAGGGTGTTTATAAATTATATTTTATTATTGTTTTAACAATAAATTCATTTATTACTTGTTTATTGGTCCGAACTCCAAACGAGGCCCAACGACTGTTGCCCCCAGTAGAATACCCCCCATTCTAAACACAATGGGATATGTTTCGTAGACCCGTTTGATTGTTTTATTTTGTTTTTGTCAAAATTAAAATATAAATCAACCTATATTGAATTCAAATGTACATTTTAATTTACCTGGGCCACATACTAACTCCAAAAATTCCCAAAAATAATCAGGCTATGTTTTGAAGATACGGTCCTAACAAAATTAATTTCGTCGAATTTAGAGACTATTTGAAAAATGGTCATTTTCTGGTCGATCCAATTTGACTGAAATTGACAAAACACGTTTTCTTTTGCCATGCTCACATATTAATTCCAAAAATTATGAAAATTGGAATCTAGCAATAATTTGACATTCCGGATCCAACAAAAGTGGTTTCATCGAAAAAGGAGGTCGTTTGTAAAATGGCTATATATTATATTAATATATATATATATATATATATTCCATAGCGACTATTATGAATTTTAAACTGGACATAACTTTTAATTCCCGCTATGAAATCTAAAATTTTCACATTCATTAGAAAGATATAACTAAATAGATTCAAATATTTCTTGTTTTACTGAAATCCAATTTATTTCGAATCCTATACATTCAATTGAAATTTAAAATCGAATTTTCAAACTGTCGCACCATTTCAGGCTCGTTTTATAATTAAAATAAATTTATAAGTTCCAACTTCGATTAAAATAAATTTGTAGTCGCTTTTATTTAAAATAAATTATTTTAAATATTATAATCCATTAAAATTACTAAAATCAAAATTTTAAATTAGTTCAAAATTTCTGGGTTCCCCCACTTAAATTTTTTTTGTCCTCGACAAGGAACGGAGATGAAAGTTGTTTAACTAACCAACTCAACTTTCATTATGGCTTTCATTCTTCATCTTTTCAGTTTCTAAGAATTTTCAAATTCTTCAAAAAATTGGCTAGCACCCAAAATTTTCGAAAATTTTCGCCATAACCTCCTTTGTACGGGGAGACATTTAAAACCACAACTTACCTCACAGGGCTCTCATCAATCCAAAAGAAAAGAAAAGGCCAAGCGGCTAGCCAATCGGCTCATAAAATCATCAAACCATACAAAACAGTAAATACGTACCTATTTGTCGGGCATAAAATTTTATTCCTCTTCTTAGCTTTCATGTTATGACCGGTTCAATGTATACACATGTACATATATCGAGTAAAGGCTTCTACGGCTAGTTGACCAAAATGAGGATCCCAAATTGCATGAGCAATAGGTCTCACACATATATGCAATTCAATCAATTTTCAATTTGATTCAATATTTGATTCAATTCGGCTAATTTTACCTTTCATTCTTATATTGGTTAAATTAATTATCATTCCAATATTTTATTAAATAAACTAATAGTCAAACAGTACAACTAGCAATAAAGTAGGTGATTAACTTTTTAAATATATATAACTTTTATATATAGCCGAAAATCATATTTCCGTGCAAATCACAACGATAAACTCTAATTAAGTTTGGGTTCTCACACCAGTCAATTGGAAATATATGGACATCCCATTTTCGAAACTCGAACATAGACTATTGATGCTGACATGTCAATCACCAGTATCATCAGAGTCATCTCCGGGCGACTAGAGCGTAATTCTATATCTATCCAGTATAGTAAAACTTCGAATATACGTTAATTACGCGTATATTCGAAATCTTTATATACTCGATTGTCCAAATTAAAATTCAAAACAGAATTTGTTTTTATAAATAATACTCTTTACACTCGTCCTAGGATACTACTGATCCCATCTCTAACGAGTTATTCTTATAGAATTTTACTAATTCTATCTCTGATGAATTCTTTTTTTAGTTCTAATGTGTCTTGTTCTCAAGCTCTGTAAACCAAAGCTCACGGATTTAGTTGAGAACACGACAAGTCAGAACACGAAACAGGAGAATATTTCATTGCTTATTGCAATAATTACATAAGAGTACAAGAATATATCAGAGTATGAATAAATAATATACAACAAAAACATATCAGAGATTTAAAATACATTTAAATAGCAGCGGAAAAATAATACAAAATACAACTAAAAGAAATACACTGAAAAAGAGCTTTCTGAATATTGTTTCAGCTGTAAACTAGGATCCTATGAATATAATATTTGGAAAACCAAAACTACTAGTTGCCTGTGTGGAAAATATGGGCACCTAGAGTTTAGGTTAAAACAATAAACTCCAGGTCAGTCATGGGACTGGTGTGAGAACTAAAACAGTTATTAGCTTGATTTTAAAGTTGGGTAAATCACGGGACCACGCCGTATAACACGGAATGGGTTTCTCCACTGAATCTTAGTTTAAAATAAACAGCGCAATGCTTTTTGGAAAAACGAAGATATTATAAGACTCAGGTCCAATCGCACAATGAACACAGTCGAGGATAGAGTTTTCCCTTATAATAGCCAAAAATGCTTGATACACGAAATTTCATCTGTTATTATTACTATAAGTGAAGAAATCAACTTCAAATATAAATGTATCAATTATAGGCGGCGTAAGTACCATTATATTACGTCGCTATATATATTTACAACATAAACCGAATATCGCGTATTGGAAATTGGGTTTCCATATATGAACCAAGGCAAGCAATCGTCTTTACCGATTCGAGACTCTCTAGCCCGAGCCTCAGGATACAGCCGCGACTGCACCTGCGGTTAGAGACAGGGTCGTTCATCCGTCGATGATTGGCAATACCATAAACTATATGTTAGTCTGCCCTATGGGCATAAAATAATCTGGTCAGTATATCGAACCAGAACATCCATCGATGCCGTTGTAACAACCTGCAAATTCTGAACCAATTTAAAAAATTTATTTTAGAAATTTAATAGTAAAAATAATTTATTTTAAATAATAACGACGATAAAATTTATTTAATTCGGAGTTAGAACGAAAATTTTAATTTTAATTATAAAAGGAGTTAGAAATAGCACGGTAGTTTGAAAAGTCAAACTTGAACTTTGACCGGATGTATAGGATGCAAAATAAAATGGATTTTAGTGAAACCAAAAATATTAGAATCTATTTAAAAATATCTTTCCAATGAATCCAAAACATCGAAATCTCATAGCAGGAATCAAAAGTTATGCCCAGTTTAAAAATCAGAATTGTCGTTGTAGAATTATATATATTTTTTAATATTAAAAATAGCCATTTTTCAAACGACCTCCGTTTTCGACGAAACCACTTTTGTTGGATTCGGAATGTCAAATTATTGTTAGATTTCAATTTTCATAATTTTTCGAATTAATATGTGAGCGTGGCAAAAGAAAATGTGTTTTGTCAGTTTTAGTCAAATCTGATTGACCAGAAAATGTCCATTTTTCAAACGGTCTCAGAATTCGACGAAATTAGTCTTGTTAGAACCGTATCGTCAAAACATAACTAGATATAATTTTTTTTTTGTAATTTTTAGAGGTAGTATGTGGCCCCAGTGAATTTAAATATACGTTCAAATTAATTTAATAAAGGATTTGAATATTAAATTAAATAATACAAGCCACAGACAACCGTTTGGTCTAACGGGACCTAGCTCTTTGGATCTAGAACGGGGGCTATTAGGTGAGGTAGACTCCAGTTGGACTGAAATTGGTTTAGTTTGAAACTAATGGATTTATTTGCAAAATAAACATTAAATATTATAAATAATAGTGGAAATTCATTTCTAAACCCTAATCCAAATCGTGTAGCCGCCGCCTCATTCATCCCATGGCCGAAATGCTTCCTTCTTCTTCCACTAACATCTTCTTCTTCTTCACGAATTAGACTCCACTCTTCATACCATATCAAAGCTCTCTTCCTCCCCTACATTTCCATGTAGCTTGATCATCAAACCATTGAGTTTCCGAGAGGTACCAAACCCCTAAACCCCGCCTAGGCAACCCGTAGGCATCCCTCTAGGCTCAACCGAGCTTCACCATTGCAGGCCCCCCTGGTGCTCCTTTCCCTGCTCTACACTACAGTGAAGTCGGATCATGCCAACTCCTTCCAGTTTGATCGCAAATTGTTGACCTAGGATCGAAGGGAAGCTAAAACACATGGCCGACTTTTTGGTGGGGAAGAAGGTGTAAATTCATTAAGTTAATTAATTAATTTTATTTAATGTTATTAACTTAAATAAATCATAACTCTCTCATAATGATTCAGAATAACGTGATTTCAGAAGCATTGTTACCATACGACGAAGATCTACATTCCTAGATTGAAATGGGACAATTCTGGGCTGTTTAAATTTTGGACCAATTTATGACACGACTGTGAGATTTCTTCTTTTTATTTATTTAATTAATTATCTAATTTATTTATTATGCGACGATTGAATGTGTATGATTCTGATCTGTTATGTGATGATATTGTGAATGATTTATCTATTTGTGGGTGATGCATAAACACAGGTTTGTATGTGTTTAGTAAAATTATCCATATTGTTTATTTATTGATTTGGATTAGGATTTCCATTTCAATAAAAATAAATCATATTGTTGGGTTATTGGTTTAGATTAAAATTTCCCTTTAACAAATAAATAAATAAATTATTTTGAACATTTTTGTTGAATTGCATTAGGGTGGCCATTCAACATAAAAACATTATTTGGATTATTTTATTAAATTGAAATAGTATTGCCAATTCAATGTAAAACATTACTTTAACATTTTTATTATATTAAAATAGAATTATCAATTACCCATAAAACATTATTTCACCATTTTTACTTAATTGGAATAGGATTATCAATTTTACATAAAACATGATTTTATCATTTTTATTATATTGAAATAGAATTGTCAATACAATGGAAAATATATCATTTTTGTCTATATCATTGAATTGAGAAAAAGTTACTTCTTTATTTGCATTCTTTAATGCAAATATACATTGTATTAAAAGGTTATTAATTTATTTTCATTCCGTGATGCAAATATACATTGTATAGAAAAATTGATCTTATATTTGCATTCTCTAATGCAAATATATACATAGAAATAAAATTGATCTTTTATTTGCATTCTTTTATGCAAATATACATTGGAAATATAATTGTTCTTTTATTAGCACCCTTTTATGCAAATATATACATAGAAATAAAATTGAACTTTTATTTGCATCCTTTTATGCAAATATACATAGAAATATAAATGTTCTTTTATTTGCATTCTTTTATGCAAATATACATAGGAACTATAAATACACTTTTATTTGCATTCTTTTATGCAAATATACATAGAAATGTAAAATGTTCTCTTATTTGCATTTGAATTAAAACTATATTTTTTGTTTGCTATTTTAGATGCAAACAAAACATTAGAAGTAAAACTATATTTTTGTTTGCAATTTTAGATGCAAACAAACATTAGAGTTAAAATTACATTTTTGCAATATTAATGCAAGCATAAACACTAGAATGAATATGACATTTTTATTTTGTATTTTAGATAGAAGTAAAAATATGATTTCAAGAGTTACATTTTTGTTTATAAATTTAGCTGCAAACAAAGCATAAAAATATATATTTCTAATTGTATATTTAGATGCAAGTAAACATCATAGTAAAAGGATTATATTTTTATTTGAATTCTTTGATGCAAATAAACATTGAAATAAAGTTATATTTTATTTGCATTCTTTGATGCAAATAAAACATTGCAATAAAAAAAGTTTTATTTTATTTGCATTCCTTAATGCAAATAAACATAGCATTTAAAAGTTAAATTTTTATTCGCATTATTTGACGCAAATAAACATAGTATTTAAAAGTTGAATATTTATTTGCATTCTTTGCTGCAAATAAACTATGAAATTAAAAGTTGCATACTTGTTTGCATTCCTTGATGAAAATAAAATACTAAATTAAAGGTTGAATTTTATTCGCATTCCTTATTGCAAATAAAACCTTGAATTAAAAAGTCGCATTTTTATTTGCATCCTTTGATGCAAATAAAACGTAAAGATAAAAATTGTATTTTTTTTTGCATTCCTTGATGCAAAGCATTTTAGATGCAAATAAAAAGCATAGCTTAAGAAGTTACACTTTTATTACAATTTAGATATAAATAAAAGAATAAGATTAAAAATATCATTTTTACTTTTAAACTAGAATAAATAAAAGGATTATGATAAAATGAATTCATCGTAGTTGTAATATTGTTAAAATAAATAAAATGATTTTATTTTCATCATAGATTAGAATTAAGAAGATATATTTTTAGTGTCATCTTGGCTTCAATAAAAAGAGTAAAAAGATAGAGAAGGTTTATTTGTCTTTTGCTGAAATACAAAAAGATACATTTTACCATTTAAATAGAATGAGACAAAGTTTATTTAATTTTGTCATTTTAAAAAGGTTGAAACAAGATAATAACTTTTGTCTATTTACATTAGTTGAATCAAACATTCATTTTGTTGAATTATATTGGTTGAAACCAAGAAGGATATTTTTGTCAAATAAGAATTAAACACAATTAGTATTTTGATAAAGTAGAATTGTCGGCAAATGAAGGTATCACTCTTCTTATAAATTTTGTTGAAATAGATTTTATATGCAAACATAAAAGTCATTTTTATTTGCAAACTTGCATTGGAACTTATATTCAATTATAAGAATCATATTATTGGTCAAAATATACATTAGAATGTATAAGTGTGGTAAGGTGACATCATTATATGTTAATGCATACATTAGAATTTGTAAGCAATTTAAAATAAACATTTTATGCGTTGAGTTATACCTTAAAATATATACAAATGAGATTATTTCTTTTACGTTAAGAATAATTACATACAAATAAAGTATAATAAAAATTACCTTTTATTTGTCATCCATAATAATGGCATATAAATAAATCACATTCTATTAAATATTAGAAATGTATAAAGAAATTATGTGAGTCAAAAATATATTTTATTTTCGACATTAGGAATAAAATATTATTCTTGTCCATCATTATCAACATGTTGATAGTACTAAAATTGGTTAAATTATTTAATCAATTATTTATTTATATGTACTGTTGTTGGCTGAAAACACCACGCGGGTATTGGGATGACAACTGATATACACTAGTCCCAATATTTATTCATATGTCAATCGATAGATTGACAAGCTGCGATGAACGTTATTATTTCATTTAATGCTCACACAGTTGAGAACTTCACTTTGGATGTTGAATGGATGTTTTGATGATTAATTATTATTGTTGTTATTTACATACGTTGTATGAAATCCATATAACCAAAGTTATATGGTAAATGATTGATTTGCTTTCCGATTCAGAATATCTTTTATATAAACAATATTTTTAAATAAAGAATAAATCTTTCAACTAAGATTATTGGTATTTCAATTTATATTTATTTATTGGAAAATGATTTTGGGTTTATCGTGAACAATGTTTTAAAAGACATTGATTCTTTAACCCAGTTAAAAATAAGATTTATTCCTTAAATTGGAATAATTGTAAAGTAGTGGTTTTTGATATTAAAACTGAATTGGAATTTTAATAAATCTTGGAAAATAAGATTTAAGAATAAATTCAAAAGATTTTATCTTTGATAAAATTAATGGGAACCTTTCCCTAATAATATGAATATTTTATTTAAAGAATATTCTGAATTGTAAAGGGGCGTTGGATGTATCCTTATAACACTTGATTTTTAATTATAAAAATACGCGAGTTATTTGGAATGACCGGGTTTAACCCATTCTGAATAATTGCTATGACGATTAAAAGTCAAAGATGAAGACGGTGGTTGAAGACCGGCGATCATCACATCGAATGGATAAGGACTACTGATGCATTTGATTGAAGCTGCTGCCTTGAAAAGGTTTCAGTGGTAGTTGTGTGGATGTATTGTTGATCATTCGGATATGCAAGGTATAAGGTGCCTCCGGTTCCGTTCAGACCCAGAACGGACTTGTAAATGGATGTATGTCTGACGTTGAATTTCGTTCTATGTAAATTGATTTCTATTAATATACAACCGTTGGTGGCGGAAAATTTATTCTCTTGATTAACACCCTTAGAGGTTGAGTGTTAATAGTTATCAATCGCATGGTATGGACTGTCAATGTGGCATGCCAAGATGCAATTGATCAAGGCTTTTTTTGAAAAGCATAGCCTTGTGGATGATGATCAAATCATAGCCTATTTAGTCATAGCTTTGTGTATTTCGTTGCCTCGCGAGCCTCACACCCTGGTATGAGTCAAGAACGGAGCAAGGGAACGCACGGCGTGCACACTTTTCTTTCTAGCTAGAAGTGGTGTTTGGGTTTAACACGGCCCAACATTTTACTTATGTGGTTGATGGATTTTGAGGCGCCTCGGATTTTTATTGGCCACAATGGCCAATTTATAGATCCAATAGGATCGGGAAGCGTGCGTTCAGGAATTGCCAATCCAACCCATTGCACTATTGGGGGACCGGCCCTGCTGTATCCAAGGGTTCGCTAGCGTCCGAATCCTGAGACATTGCTATAGTGTCTCGAATCGGTTAGGAGATCGTTCCTAGCCTTGACTCTTGATGGAAATCCAACCTCCAATACGACATCCTGCGGTTTTGATTGTATACCTATATATGGCGACATAGTATATGGTAGCTATGCCATCTATGATTAATACATTATGATTGAAATGTTTTAAAACACATATACACTAGTAATAATATCAAATCTGTTTTTATCGTATCAAGCATTTTCGACCATTATAAGGTAAAACTCTATCCTCCGGCTTGCGTTGCATTGTTTGATGGGACCTGAGTCTTATAATGGTTTCATTTTTCTAAAAAGCATTGCGTTGTTTTTAACGATTTACCTTATTTATGCACTGGCGATCCAATGGAGTAAACCCGTTCCGCAATAGCGGCGTGATCTTGTGATTAGCCTACTTATTAGATAAGTAAAGTAAAGATTTCTCTCACCAGTCCCATGACAGACCCGTAGTTTGTTTCACTTTGCAAACTCGGGTGCCCTCTTTTCCACACTGGCAGTCGAGTAGCTTATTTTGCAGATATTGAGAAGGATTCTGGATCGAAGCTTAAAGCTGTGTCCAGAGCATGGATAGTCTTCCGCTGTGATTGATTTAATTATTCCGCTACATTGTATTAGTTTTGTGGTAATTAAATTTTCCGTTGTATTATTTATCAATGTACTCTGATATATTCTGTACTCTGATGTAACATTATTATAATGTTTATAAAAATCTGTTGTTATTTGTTCCGATGTGTTGTATTCCTAGAGTTAACATATTCGGGTTTTTTGAACGGTCTTGGTCGATCTAGCAATCGATCGGGTCGGGTGAAATCCAGGTCATTACAGTTGGCATCAGAGCACTGGTTAGCTCAAATCGTTGGGGTGCAACTCGATAGAACTGAACAAAAGACTCATCAGAGATTGGATTAGTAATATCCAATAAGAATAACTCGTTAGAGATGGGATCCGTAGTATCCTAGAATGAGTGTGAAGAGTATTAATTTTTAAAAATAAAAATGAAAACAAATTTGGTTTTGAAAATTTAAAATCTTATTATACGTATTTGAATATATTATCCTATTTTATATTGGACAATCGAGTATATAGAGATTTTATTACATGTCTGATCCACGTGTATTCGAAACCTCAAATATACTGGGTAGATATAGAATCACACTTTAGTCACCCGGAGATGTTCTAATGGTGGTTCGAAACATCATCAGAATTTATATTCGAGTTTCAAAAGTGGTATATCTATATATTACCATTGACTGGTGTGAGAACCAAAACTAGATAGGGTCTATCACTATGATTTGCACTAATAATGTGATTTTTGACTATATATAAAAGATATATGTAACAAACCGAAAAATTTGAGCAAATTTAAAATTTTTAATTTGGCTAGTTTAGTGAATTTTAGATATTTAAAATAAATTATTTTTAATAATAACGAAGAAAAGTATGTTTGAATCGACGTTTGAAAATAAAAATAATTATTTTAAATTATAAACAGGGCCTGAAATGGCGCGGTAGTTTCAAAATTTCAATTCAAACTTTGACTGACTGTACTGGATGCAAAACAAAACGGATTTTAGTGAAACCAAAAATATTTAAATCTGTTAGTGAATATCTTTCTAACGAATCTGAAAAATCGAAGTTTCATTGCGGGAATCAAAAGTTATGGCCAAATGAATTTTCAAAAAGGTCGCTATAAAGTTTATATAGCCCGTGAAAATGGCCATTTTGCAAACGACCTCAGAATTCGACGAAACCAGTTTTGTTAGATCCAAGATGTCAAATTGTTGCTAGGTTTCAAATTTCATAATTTATTAAGTTAGTATGTGAGCGTGGCAAAGGAAAATGTGTTTGGTCGATTTTTGTTAATTTGGGTCCACCAGAAAAGGGCCGTTTTTCAAACAGTCTCAGAATTGGATGAAACTAGTTTTGTTGGGACCGTATCGTCAAAACATAGCTAGATTTATTTTTTCGGAATTTTTAGAATCAGTATGTGGCCCCGGCAAATTGAAATGTATGTTCAAATCAAATATTAAATTTTTTTATATTTTAATTTGAAAGAAAACTGTCTGAAACAGTCGAATGGGCCTACGAAAAATATCCCATTATGTTCAGAATGGGGGTATTTAGCTAGGGACGATAGTCGTTGGGTTTGGATTGGAGTTCATAGGAGATAAGGGGCATTTTAGAAATTTAAAAATATATATAAATAAAATAAAAAAATCTCATTGGCCCATTTACTCTCTCTACCCCCGATCGTTAATCGCGCACGGCGGAAATCAGTTCCCACCTTCTCTCCTCGATTCCTCTCAATCCACTCAAAATTAGACCTCCATCCTGTTGGAGATTTTGCAGAGCTCGTCAAGATCTTCAAATCCATACCAAGTTTGGATTTTTTTTCATTGAGTAATTTGTGAGAATCGACGCCAAGAAGTCCCGATGTTCAAACCGCCGTCGCGTCCTCCTCCTTGCATCGATTTAGCGCCACCTCCAGGCACGGGTGTGGGACTCCAAGCCCTTCCTCGTGGTGAAGGCCGATCGATGAATCACTGCACGGATTTGCGTGAAAATCAAAACCTAGTTTTGAACGAATAGCTAAGGTAACGGTTTATTTTATTTTAAACTGTTCTGTAGCACTTTAAAGCGCTATGTATTTTGATTTCAATGTAAAAATCATATCTTTTTCGTTTCTGGTCGAAATTCAGTGGAACAAGAGGCGCCAGGACCATGAGGACGTCTTCTACATTCTAGAAGAGACCGCATGTTTTTCTGAGCCTTCTGCTATTTTTGGTGGAGTGGAGCCCAATGTGAGATTTCTAAATTGTAAACGTTATGGAATCAACGATGTATAAATTATATAGTCGAAGTATGAGTAATATAAGCATTGTACACCACATGTATAAGCATTGTATAAGTTGTATGTTCGATGTATAAGTTATATATGCATTGTAAAAATGATATGTGCGTTGAAATAAATTGAAATGATATTGAAATGAAATCAAAATATAGTTAGATACGTATATATATACTCCCCTCGTCCACAGACCATGGACAATATATATTGGTTGTGATATTGTTTGGATTATTGATTGAGGTGAAAATTTGGTGAATATCATGAATGGTTGGTTTGAAATAATTGATTGTGATTGAAATCCCAATAGGATTAGTATATGGGAAAATTCGTCTGCGTACGAACTAGATATTGAAAATCCCCATTGTCAAAAGCTGTGAGACTTTATGGTAGAGCGAGGAGCCGTTATAGGGACGGTCTCGGTTTTAACTACCTTGTCATTATGCTGCCGAAATTTTCTGAAATATTTCTGTGGTTGATTTAAATTCATGTGTTGAATGTTGAAATTAAATTCATGTGTTGAATGTTGAAATAAAATTCATGTGTTGAATGTTGAAAAAAAATTCATGTGTTGAATAGAGATGCACATGTTGAAATAAATTCAATTGTTGAATGGAGTTCGTGTATTGAATAAATTCTTTGAAAAATAAATTTAACATTTTTATCATATATATAGACTAATATAAACACTAGTGTTTTAAATAAATCGTTCTAACATAAAAAATAACATTTCTTACCTTATGTATAAACTATATAAAATAATCGTATTTAGAAATAAATTGTTTTACAATAAAAATCACATTTTTATTATATATATGAACTATAGAAAATATTCATGTGTTGAAAAAAAAATCATGTGTTGAATAGAAATTCATGTGTTGAATGAAGCTCATGTGTTGAGTAAATTTTTTTGAAAGATAAAAATGACATTTTTATTATATATATCAACTATAGAAAATATTCATGTGTTGAATAAAGGACTAGAACGATAAAAATCATATTTTTGTCGTATATGTGAAGTCAAAAGCATTCATGTGTTGAATATATAGATTGAACAATAAAATCTACATTTTTATGGTGAATATGAAGTGCTAAAAATATTCATGTGTTGAATAAATATTTTTAATGATAAAATATCATTTTTATCAAATATATGAAATGAATATAGTTTTGAGATCGAAGAAAGGATTATATATATATATATAATTAAAATAAATCGAATAACGAAGCTGCAGTTCGTGTTTTGAAACCGTGAATTCAAACGATTAGTGCGGGAGATCCGACCATCGGATTTTCCCGAAACTGAAACCATTGGGTTCACTTTGGAAATATCTTTCCAAGGACACCCACTTTTGAAGATCAAATGGTTGGATTGTCTGGAATGTTTAATTCAAATCTGAAAAAAAAACAGCACCAGAATCGATTATATATATATAATTAAAATAAATCGAATAACGACGTTGCAGTTTGTATTTTGAAATCGAAACTTCAAACGAGTGTACCGGAAGATCCGACCGTCCGATTTTCCCGAAACTGAAACCGTTAGATTCGTTTTGAAAAGATCTTTCTAATGATATAAAATTTGTGAAGATCCATCGGTTAGATTTTCAGACATGTGTAAATCAAATTTGAAGAAAAATAGCGCCGCTGCCGCGTTATGGCCTGAAGCGTCGTTTGAATGAAATTGTCTATTTTTAAATGAATAAAAATAGCAATAAATCGTTATAAAATGTTATTAACGATATGGAATGGAAAATAAACCAAATTTACCCGATTTATTGTATATTTGACGGTTGAATGTGTTTGGCATGAAAATTACATTTATAAATAGAATTATTGGTGTCGAATAATTTAACCATTGAAATGAATTGATTTATATTCTAAATATACGTGAATTATTTGAAAAGGCCAAGTCAAATCTCATATCAAATAATTGATTGGCGATAAGAAGTCGATGATGAAGACGGTGGTTGAAGACCGAAGAACTTCACCTCGGTTGGATGGTAACTGATGTCTTGATTGGGAGGCAACCCGAAATATAGATAATAAGTGGTGATCGTTCAGACGTGCTTGGAGATCGATGGATATGCGAGGTATATAGTGCCTCCGGTTTCGTTCAGACCCAGAACGAACTTGTAAATGGACTATGTGTCTGACATGTGATTTTGTTCTGTGCTGATTGATCTCTATCAAATATATATCTGTTTGGTGGCGGAGAATTTATTCTCTTTCTTAATGCCCTTCTCTGGGACGTACGAGCTCAGAGGTTATATATCGATAGAAATCAGTCGCATGGAGTGAACTGCCTGTGTAGCACGCCTAAGTGGCAAATGATCAAGACTTCTTCTGAAATGAAAAGTCTTGTGGTTGATGATCAAAGCACCGCCTATGTGGCTTAGCTTTGTGTATAACGTGAATTCGTGAGCCTCACACCCCGGTATGTGCTAGAAACGGGAGAGGACATCAGGGAGGGCATGCGTTTCCTTCTAGCAAGGGTGGTGTCAGTGACCTACCAGCCCTGAATTTATATTATTTTCACCTATGTGGTTGTTGCTGTTGCGAGGCGCCTCGGATATATCGGTGACTATGTGGAGCCGATGGAGTCATTGGGCTCATTTACGCCCCCAACGGGCAGGGAAACGCAGTGTTCAGACATTTTAATCCACGTCGATGGACCGGCCCTGACGATCCAAGGGTCACTCGAGCTATGATCTTGAGACTCGGGCTAGACAATCTCGAATTCGGTAAGGACTATCTTTTGCCTTGGTTCATGACGGAAATCAAACTTCCAAATACGTGACTGTGCGGTTTTGATTGTATATCTATATATGGCGACATGATATATGGTACCCATGTCGTCTATGATTGATACTTATGATTTGAAATTGTTTTTGAAACATATAAACACTAGTAATAATATCAAATACTTTTGTTTTATTCGTATCAAGCATAATTTGGCCATTATAAGGTAAAAACTCCATCCTCCGGTTTGCGTTGCATTGTGTGATGGGAACTGAGTCTTATAATGGCTTCATTTTTATAAAAAGCATTGCGATGCTTAAAAGATTTACTTCTTTTGAAGCACTGCAATCCAATGGAGTAAACCCATTCCGCGAAAGTGGTGTGGTCCTGTGATTGGCCATATTATAAAATGTGTTAAGTAGATTTCTTATACCAGTCCTTTGACTGACTCGTAGTTTGTTTCACTTGCAAACTCGGGTGCCCCTATTTCTACACGGGAAGCCTTGTATTCAGGTTTTAGCAGGCTCTTTCTGGATAGCTGGAGCTGAAGATGGATTCTATTATTTATCTCTTTTTATGTTTTTTAGCTTCTATTGTGCATATTATGTTTTGTTTTCTGCTGTAGACATTTATGTATAGCTGAGCTGTATTTTGTACTAAGTATGATCCAGTATAATGTGTAACTCTGATGATTATGTTTATCCAGTGTATTATTTGTACATTATCTGGTGTATTTATTTATTTCTGTTCTGCTATTATCTGTTAATGTGTTATATTCCAAAGATTACCCTTGCCACCGTCGTATGGGGTTTTGGGGTCGTTACATCGTGGTATCAGAGCTTTGTTTAAGCTTAGTTCTGGAATATAACATATTAACGAACTCATCAGAAATAGAACCAGTAGTGTTCTAGGACGGGTAACTCATTACAGATAGGGTCAGTAATATCCTAGTATGAGTATAGCAGAATGAAATACGCCCGGTAGACACATTTACATTCAAGTATATGTTTCTATGCTTTAAAATATCTTTTCTGTTGACCTAACACTTGATCTGCTATTTGCAGAAGTACTAGAAAATGAGTGTTAGAAACAGAAGGAATGCAGAACCCGATCTAGAGGCTCTATTTAAGAGATATCGAAATCTGGGTGGAGCACAATTCTCGGGCAATGAATCGATTATTCAAACTCAAGCTTGGATGAGTTCAGCTAATTTTTTTTAGCATTTCCAGTTGAGAGATGATCAGAAAAGATTAGTGGCTTCTTGGGTGCTCAAAGAAGAAGCTTTAATCTGGTGGGAAACAATCATTAAGAATAATCCAGAAGGTGATATCACCTAGGATAGATTTAAAGAGATTTTCAGTGAAAAAATTACTCCTCCAGAAGCAACTGAGCGGTTATGTGATGAATTCTACTATTTGATACAAGTGGATATGAATATCCTATAACATCATAAGAAATTCAATGAACTTTCTCACTTTTCCCCTCATCTAGTTCAAAATCTGAAGAGGAAGAATCTGAGGTTTATTAATGGGCTTCAAAGAAAGTACCAAAGTAGAGTGATGGGGCATGTGAAGCTTCCTTTTTCAGAAATGATATACATGGCTTATTAGTATGAAGATCTCCATAAGAAAGGTCTTTTGAACGACGAAGAGGAAGTCGGTTCTAGTAACAAAGAGGGGTCTGAGACCGATAGTCCTGAGGCCAGTACGATGTTTGAGGTTAGTGAGAAGCCCAAAGCCAAGAGGAAAAGGGGTAAATCTGGGAAAGAACCCATGACGACGACCATCTACTCTAACTGCAATAAGCAAAGGCATTTAACCAGGAATTGTAAATCCTCGAAGAAACGAAAGAAGGATGAATCTAAATCCGGTAAGAAGTTTAAACAGAATAGAAAATACGATGGATGTCATCAGACTAGTCATCTTTTAAAGGCCTGCCCGTTATTCAGAAAACCTGAAGCAGTACATGTAAATGAAGTGGCAGAAGTGCCTGCATCTTCATCTGGTCGGGAAAGGTCTGATGTTTTGGAAGGCACGCTTACTATCAAAAACATTCCGGTTAAAGTACTGTTTGATACAGGCTCATCACGAAGGTTTATTGCAAAGAATGCAGTTAAGAAGTTGGATTTGAAATTGAAAAAGCTCAAAGAACCAATCACTGTCCATAATCCGGTTGGGGGTTCCCTCGATCTTAGTTGGGTTTGTGGGGTGCCTGTCTCTTTTTCCTGTTATAAGTTCCCTACCATCTCTATCGTCATGAATTTTAGTGAATTCGATCTTATTTTGGGAGTGGACTGGTTAACCAAATATGAGGCAGAGGTTCAATGTAATGACCCGCATTTTTCAGCGATATAATAATTAATTAATTTAATTCTTTATAAAGTGAATTAGAGAATTTAATGGTAATTAAATTAAATAATGGTGAATATTTAATTAAATGATAAATTAAATAATATATTTAATTCTGAAACAATCGGAATTGGCTGAAATGGCGATATGGTGCGAACTGGATCATCTGTGATATTTAATTCAGTTTAGAATTGAATTAGAATAACGAATGTATTATTTAAACGACAGTTTGAACGTATAATTGTATTATAATTAAAATCGAGCTTGAAATGGCGTAGCAGTTCGTTATTTGGCAATTTGAACTTCAACTGGATGTACAAGGTTCGTTTTAAATCGGATTTCTGTGAAATAAGAAACGTTAGGAGCGGGTGGAGTATATTTTTCAAGTGGAAGAGAAAAATCGGGATTTCGTCGTGTAGATTTTGATTTATGTCCAAATCAAAATTTAGAAAAGTCACTGTGGAATTCCTTTATAATTTATTTAAATTTATAAAAGGAATTTCATTATAAATCGAATATCGATTTAATCGGGATTTGAAATATCAAGTTAGAAATTCATAGAGGAATATTCTAGAGCTGTATGGTATTCCACTATGAATATTGACGATAATATTTAATTATAAATATTTAATTTGATTTTATTTAAATATATTTATATATTTAAATGGGTCATTCAGAGCTTTAAAAATAGCCGGTTTTGCAAATGAAGTCGGAATTTGACGAAACTAATTTTGTTGGATCCGCAATGTCAAATAGTTGTTAGATTTCCATTTCCGTGATTTTTGAAGTCAGTGTCTGGTCGTACAGGATTTTAATGTGAAAAACAGTCGATAAATTGACCTTTAAAAATACGCTGTGTGAGCAAACGGAGTCGAAATTCGACGAAACTAGTCTCGTTGGGACCATAATGTCGAACTCTAGCTACATATCCAGTTTCGTGAATTTTGGGTACTGTGTGTGATCGCACTAATTTTTTAAAAGAAAAAATAGATGAAAATAAAATATAAAAATATTAAATAAAAATATCCTACTTTAGTGAACCTAAACTGGCCACATCTGCCTCCTTCTCGGCCACACCCTCATCCCTTATAAATGCAAGAAAAATCCGCCGTCAGTGTCTTTCCATTCTCAAGAAGAAAACGCAAGTTTGAAATTCCCCCAATATTCAAATCAAATACTATAAACCATGATAATTATATATTTGAACTCATGTTGAGATTTTCTTCAAATCTATACCCATTTGAATGGGTTTGACATCCATTCTATACGTTGAGTTTTTAACAGCGGCACTAGGGTTTCCCTTTACGTCGAACTGAGGGACTTTGAGCTCGAGTGAAGTTGGTATTCGAATTTGGGGTGGAGAATAGAAGGAGATGTGAATTTTTAGTATTTTTACGAATTTAAAACAGTTGCTACCTGTACTGTGCCTTCAGCGACTGGTCGGAGGACGCGGGATCGAACGCTAAAACGAGTTGAATGGGATGGGAATGGTGAAGGAGAACTCGAGATGGAGAGTTGAACGACGGTGTCGGTTTGTGAATCGGTCAAGAGGAGAAGGGGCATTGGAGATTTGAAATTCGGGGAAATGGCCATCGAACACAGGAAGCTCGCGTTTGATTTCTTTCAGGGAAGAAGGGATTTAAACGGGTTGGGCTTGAAAGGGGCGATGGGCCATGTGAGGAAAGGGTGAGCCCCAAATATAAAATAAACCAAGTTTGTAACGACCCAGATTATTCTGGTCGATTTATTTTGAATATTTAATATTATTTTAAATATTGAGCTGATAATATAATCAATTTTTATATTGAATTATCAACATAACTATCGTAATATGAGGATCTTAAGTAATTAAATTTGAAATGGAGTCAAATTGATTTATATGAAGTTTTATTTGAATTTAAAACGAGAACGAATAATAATTTATTATCGAAGAATTCATTTGTTAAATTTAAATAATATTATATTGATTTAAAAGGGTTATTTTATATTACGTTCGAATTAAATTGTATAATCAGTTTCGTTGAATTCAAAATAGTAAATAATGTTGGGAACATCAGTGGTTTTGCTGAAATAGTTGTTCATGGTTTCAAATTAAAAGACCACAAGATATTTTATTTATTTAAAATAAATATAAAAGGATAGCCGACCTAAAAACTAAGCGCCACCCTAAAAGTTGTCATCATCGCAGCCTAATTCCTCGAGCCAACAGCTTTGTCTCCAAGCTTCACTACCAAGCAGACATAATCTTAATGGCCTCGTACTTCTGTCTCTCTTCCACTTCTGTATAAATACATTGTCCCCGTTGCTTTCATTCTGAAATCCGAAAACCCTCTCATGTTTTTATATACTTCGATTCTTTTTCCTCCAGTCAAATTCATTCTTACGGAAAAAAAAAAAATGTATAATCAGAAATCGCGAATTCGAAATCGCGAGTGTTCCTCGAAGCTCGCCACTGGTAAAACCGCGATACATTCGATCACTTCAGAGGCTCGAATCAAATCAGAAGCTCGCGAGTTAGGGTTTGCTGCGAGAAGAGGGAGACTATCGATGTCCGATTGATGCTGGAGAAGTTGTGGCCGACGCTGGGAGGTTCAGATCAATGTCGACAAGGGGAGTTCCTGTGCGGCAGTGGTGGATTGGGGAGTGCGATTCTGGAAGGAGTCGGATTGGTTGGCTCGGGTTTGGCAGTGCAAGATCGGAGGAAGCCAAGGTAATGGAGTTTGGGGGAAAATAACAAAGATAAAATCTGAAAAAAACAGGGGGATTAATGTATAAACGGCTAGTTTATTTCTTTAATTAATTTAGATATATATATATATATATAGCTATATTCATGTTAACAAATTTTAACCTTGATTATAGGAGATTAGGGAAATGAGATAAAATAGAAATTAATTTAGTTGATTTAGTTTTAATTACTAAGTTAATAAATCGGTCCCTTAAGAAATGTTTTAGTTAATATGTGTAAATAGTTAATTCATCTAATATAGATTATTTAAGTAATTTAATTAAATAGTTCAAATTTGATGAATAAAAGATTTTATTTTAGGTGCAAATAAAATCCATTCAAGACGACTCGAGTGAATTCGTAAACTCATCAATTTGGAATGAGAATGCTCGACAAAGGGAAAATCTCGGTGAGTAAATCTCACTCACCTTTTATTTATAATTATTTTTATTTTGTTAAAAATAATTGTTTGTTGCTTGTGTGAATGCTTTCTGCTTGCTTTATATATATTAGTTATTTAGGCTATATATATATATTGGGTTGATTGATTGGTTGGATTCCCGCAGTCTCATTAGCGGATGCCCGCAGTTTCATAGCGGATGATTACCCTATACGCCCCACGCTATGATTAGTGGATGACCTTCTATACCGCGATATTCTGCCACGAAGCAGAATTGGTATTATTTATGTGCTAACATCTGTGGATGCAGGAAAACAGGTTGGAGGAATCCAACTGGATTCCTCAAAAATATATTATCTGTTTGTCTATTTGTTTGCATATATATTGTTATATATGATGTGTTAGAAAAATAAATAATTCGTTGCTTGTGTGTTTAAATATCACTGGGCTTAAGTAATGATATTTAAAAATATCGTGAAAGGATATTGGAGATTTAAAAAGGGAAAATTCTATTTTTAAATAGAATTTGAATTTTAAATGGAATAAGATAAAACTTGTTTTTTGAAAAATATAACGAGTAGTTTCTTTATAAACGAAGTTTATAAATAGTTCTTCATAACGAAGTTATAAATGAAGTAAAAAGAATTATCATTTGATAATTCAGAAATAGAAGTACAAGCGTGGAATTGGAATTTGAAATGAAATTTCAAAACAGGATGTGAAAGGAAATTTTTAAATATATAACTCAAATGAAATTTGAGTATAACATTTGTATCAGAAAAGGGGTTTAAATATTTGAATTTTTTAGAGGAGATTGAATATTAGAAATTCAAATAGAAGTTCAACTAGAATTTGAATAGACGAAATTACAATGAAAAAATAGAATTTGAATTCGGGAGATTAAAATAAAATTTGAATTCAAAGGAATTCGAATAAAGAAATTCAAATAGATTTGAAATATAGAATTTCAAAGAAGAATTGAACAGACTTTGAAATATAGAATTTCAAAGAAAGATCGAATAAGATTTGAAATATAGAATTTCAAAGAAGAATTCAAATGTGAAATTTGACTAGAGATTTGAAATGAAATTCAAATATGAAATTTGAATTGAGATTTGAAATAGAAATTCGAGTATTGAATTTGAACATGGAATTGAATACAGAAATTCAAGTAGAAATTCGAATATGAGATTTCAAAATAGAATTTGAAATAAACTTTGAAAATAGGATTTCAAAGTCGAATTGGAAATAGAATTTCAAATAGGATTTCAAAATAGGAAATCCAAATGATTTTGAAATGGAATTTGAATTCAAGGGAATTCAAATGGATTTGAGTGAAGAAATTCAAATGGTGTTAATAATGAGTTTGAATATTAGAATTCAAATGGGGCTGGAAATGAATTTGAATATTAGAATTCAAATGGAAAATGAAATTTGAATGTAAGAGATTCAAATTGAATTCAAATAGGATTTAATCTATGGGATTTGAATATGAAATTTAAATGGGTTTTAAACTATGGAATTTTGAATATAGAATTTAAAAGGAGTTTGAATATTTGAATTCCAATATAATTCAAATATAGAGATTGGAATATAGAAGTTCAAATGGAATTTAAAAATAGAGTTTGAATAAAAGAATTCAAATGAATTCAAGTATTGAATTTGAATATAGGGAATTCAAATAGAAATTTAAGTATTGAATTTGAATATCAAATAGAAAAGGGATTGAACTTTGAATATGGAATTCAAAGTGAGATTGGAATTTGAATCAAGGAATTCAAATGGAATTAAATGAAGTTGAATTCATTTTAAAGAAGTTTAACGTTTATATATATAAATATAATTAAAACGAACTCGCCGCAGCGCTGCAGTTCGTAAAATAGCGATTCGAACTTCAATTGAATATATAGAACCCAATTTAAGTCGGAATTCTTTGAAACAAGAAACGTCAGGACCGGTTTGATAATAGTTTTCTAATGAAAGAGAAAAATCTGAATTTCGTCGTATAGATTTTGAGTTATGTCAAAATCAAATTTTCAGAAAAACAGCGCCAGAACCATTATAAAACCATAACGGTTTATTTAATGATATTAAAGGATTTTAAGCAAATAAAAATCGAAATTTCTATTTAGAAAAATCCAGATTTGAGTTATAAAATATATGTGAACTCCAGTGGAGAAATGAGTTGATTTTTGAAACAGAAATCAGATTTTTGATTTATTGAGTAGAGTTAACTAATTCGAATAGAAATTAGTAATTGAGATTTCGAATGAATATTGGGGTTTGAATAAGTAAATTCGATTTGAAAATTTATTCGAAATCAAAAAGGAAACTAAAATTGAAATTTGAATTTGGTCGTGAACAAGTTAAACATTTTATTTGAACGTGTTATGTTCAAACAAAGAAGTGAAATAGGAAAAAGGGCTAATTAAAGAATAATTGAGCGAAACTGAATTCAAAAGATTCAAAAGTTAATTAAAACGAATGGATTGAGTTGGATGGAATTGGAAACAGGTGAACAGGTGTTAAACAGATATGGGATGGAGTATATGAAGATTTTTATTTATGTGCCCGACAAAAAGGTACATGTTTAAATTCATATATGAGGTTTATGCGCCGTATCGGCAAGCCGCTTGGCTTTTCTTTTTTCTTTTTGATTGAGGAAGATACCGGGAAGCTATTTGAAATTTCCCGATGCTCCCGATACAGGGGAGGTTATGGCGAATTTTTCCGGGAATTTAAGGAGTTAGAATATTTTTAAGATATTTTGATAATTTGAAATCATTGTATCGACGTATTAAATTCGATAGTAAAGTGAATATGAAAATCGAATGTTGTAAACAAAAAGGGGATAGAGATAAGTGATTGGAATTGTTCCAATTGCAAATAGAGACATTTTCTAATATATAGAAAATAAAAGAATTGATATTTGAAAACGTTTTCCAAATGGCATAAGAGGCCAAGATAATTATTGAAATATTTGGTTAACAAATATTGATAAGAGAATATAAAAGAGATTTAATTAATGAAATATTAATTAAAGGGCCCAGTGATTTGTTTGATATGTTGGATGAACACTTGTTTTATTCGATAGTTAAATCACAGACTATCGAAGTTTTTGACCATCGTTGTCAATATGGAGAGACCGGTTGGATTATTTTCCGAAGAACCACTCCGTATCGGCATAAGCGTTGCGAACCAAGTATGCTGAATATATTGAAGACGGAGTGAAGTGCAAGGGCTTTTCTAGTAATAGAAATAGTGCCTTCGGTTTCGTTCAATCCCAGAACGAACGTAAATGGACGAATGTCTAACAGAGTATTTCCAATGATCAAATGGGTTGGTCTGTATGAATGTATATGGTTGCAACGGATTTATCCCTTAGCATAATATCCAGAATATTTGTGCAAACTCAACTAGTGATTAACGGATCTGACGATGTGGCATTCAAAGTGATTGTGTTATCAAGGAATGGTAAGTATGCGTAGCCTCAGGCCTCAACAACCGGGAAAGGACAAAAATCGGGCAGGCAGCATGGCTATGTGGGTCGCACCCATTAGGGTGTATAATCACCTATCTAGAGAAATTCCTTTTGTTTCTAAATCTATCGATTCTGCCCATTCGGGAAACGGTGGTTTGAGCCCAACCGTTGGTGATATACATTCGATACACTCAAGCGAAATGAGTGGTCGGTCATGTGTGGGCCGGGTTGCAAGATGTTCTTGTTGAACCCAGGTGTATTCGCCTCTAGAGATACACAGTCAGAAGGTGGTTCCATACCTTGTCATGTTGGAAATCCAATCTCCAATAAGCGCCATGCGGTTTTTGATTTTATACTATATATGTGGAGCGTGAGATGCAAGCGTTCTGCTATTTGGTTATTTACTTGATGTAGACATTACTATAATATCACTGGATTTGATATCAAAGTGTTTTGGGTTATAGTAAGGTAAAAGCCGTCCATGTTTATGTGTGGGCTGGTCTTACTATTATCTTTCCTTTCGAAAAGAGTTTTGAAAGTTAAACAAGTGGTTGGAGTTTACTCACACCAGTCCCATGACTGACCCAGAGTTTATTTTGTTTTGTTTTTCCTAAACTCTTGGGTGCCCAAATTTGTACGGGCAGTCAAGTAGTTCAGGTTTTTACAGATACACTTGGAGGAGCTTGAAGCAGGAGGCTTCAACGTTAGTTATTTAGAGTTACTTCCGCTGGATCAAATGTTATGTGTACTCTGATGATGGTTTGTATATATGTACAAACAGAATTTGTATTTCAAAGCTTATGTTATAGAATATATTTTATTCGTTCCGCTGTGAGTTTGTGATCTTCGTTTTTCTTCTATTCTAATATTTCTTTCTTTCTATTTCTCATCCTCTAACTTCTTTCTAATAATGAGTCGTATTTCTGTGTTATTTGGGTTGGACGTGTGTTGTATTTAGTCAACTCAGATGGCACGGATTTGCGGGCCATTACAAAGTTTTTATTTTTATTTGAATTGTACACTAATTTAGAAACTGCATAACTTGTACATACATTATCAGATTGACGAACCGTAAGTTGCATTGGGATCGTATGGACGGACACTACACAATGGAACTGACTGGAAGTCCATCGGAGCTCATTACAATTTATAGTGAAATAAATTGTTTGATTCAATTCAAACAAACAAATTATCATTCTTTAACGATGAACTGCCAAAGTAAGTAAAACTCACCAACTCTGAACAGTTATATTTATATAACGTATTTTTAGAACTGTTAATCATCTGTTGATTGTTGTGTGTTAGCTGTTGGGTTGAATTGCTTATGTGTTGATTAAAATTATAGATAACGATATTTATATATATCGTTAATCAAATATTAATTCTATTTAACAGAATATTTCAAATTGAAATGAAATCGATGTTATTATATTGTTTAACATCTGTGACGCAAGGAAACAGGTTGGAGGAATCCGGCTGGATTCCTCAACATTTATTTTACTGTTTTACATATATTGTGATATATGATGTGTTATATAATCTGTTATGGATTATGTGTGTTAGAATGATATTGATCCTTGTTATTCGATATTTTAATTATCATAAAAAGACCCTGCGATGTAAAAAGAATTATTTCAATGTATATTGAAATCAAGGGATTTTATAAAATCAACAGATTTTATAAAAGGTAATATTTCGAAAGTAAATAAAAGGAAAATGTTTATAAAACGAATAGAGTTTTATAAAAAGGAAAATATTTATAAAACGAATAGAGTTTTATAAAAGGAATATTTATTTGATAAATAAATAGAATAAAAATGGAATATTTATTTAGAAAATAAATAGAAGTATAGGAGGATTATTTATTAGAAAATAAATAGACAAATATAGGAAGAGAGATATTTGTAAAACATTTACAAATAAAGTTATTAAAGGAATTATTTATTTATGTAATAAATAGAGTTATAAAAGGGGAATTTTAAATAAGACTTAAGTGGTAGAAACGTAATGGATTATATAAAGGAAGTAATCGAGTTAGAATTAGTCGTTTAGAGTTAATTGAATATAAAGTTATTAGAAATGGAGTTTATCGAATATTAGTTATTCGAAATAGAGTAATTTAAGTAGAGTTAAACAAGATTAGAAACTGAATAGAGATTAGTTAAGTTGAATAGTTTTCTGAGTATCGAACTGATGTTGGTTTCGGCCTTCGGGGTTTATACTTAGAGAATTGTTCTCTTACTAGTTTACGGTTAAGGACTAATAGTTGTGGAAGGATAGTGATACGTAATTAAGCCATGGAAATTTTTCCAGTGTTAATAACATATATTTTCTAAACATAGAAAATAAGGAATTGTGAATATATATATATATGTTAAATGATGATTGATCGATATAATTTCCATATGGAAATAATATCGTTGTTTGCACACGTGTTTTTCTTTGATTGTTAAATCACAGATTATCAATGTTTTGACCATTTTAACGTTGTTAATATGGAGTGACCGGTTGGATTATTATCCAAAGAACCACTCTGTAATGGCATAAGCATTGCGAATCATATATGCCAAAGATAATTGAAGACGGAGTAAAGTGCAAGGGCTGTTGTATAAATCTTAGGTAAAGATTGCCTAAGATGGTTGTACTGAATAGTGCCTTCGGTTTGTCCAATCCCAGGACGACTTGTATGGAAGAATGTCTGGCAGAGTATATCTAATAGATCGCGTAAGTTGATCTCTTCAAATGTATTCACGTTTGGTGGCAGAGGAATTCGTTTCTCTTAGCTATATACCAATGTTATTTTTGGGGAAATCAATTTGTGATTTGGCGGATATGACGATGTGACATTCGAAGTGAATGAATATGTGGTATGTAAAAGATAAGCGTAGCTTCTAGCCTCACATCCGGTAAATGTCAGAAATCGGGCAGGCATCATGGCTATGTAGGTCGCACCTATTAGGGTGTATAATCACCTGATCTAGAGTTTCACTTACTTGTAAAAATCTATTGTTGATGTTGTCCCATTCGGCAAACGGTTGCTGATCCCAACCGTTGGTGATATACATTCGATACACTCAAGCGAAATGAGTGGTCGGTCATGTGTGGCCGGGTTGCAAGATGTTCTTGTTGAACCCAGTGTATTCCTCTCTAGAGGTACACGAGCGAAAGGTGGTTCCATACCTTGTCATAGTTGGAAATCCATTACCCAATACGTGCTTGCGGTTTTGATTGTATACTATATATGTAGAACGTGAGATGGAAGCGTTTTTGCTAGATGATTATTATATTGTGGTTGATAGACATTATTATATTATCAAAAGGTTTTTGATATAAAGATATTTTGGATTCTCATAAGGGAAATGACTGTTCCATTATACGGCGTGGTCTTATGAGATATCGTTTACTTGTTCAAACTGTTTAAAACTGTTTTCCTCACACCAGTCCCTTGACTGACCCGGAGTTTATTTTATTTTGTTTTCCCTGAACTCTTGGGTGCCTAAATTTGTATGGGCAGTCAAGTAGTCGGGATTTTACAAATGCACTTGGAGAGCTTGGAGCAGGAGGCTTCAGGATTATATGGATATTATTTATTTCCGCTGTTGTTGTAAGTGTTGTACTCTGCAATGTTATTGTATACATATACTGTTTGTATTTCAAAAGATATGTTATAATTTATTCGTTCCACTGTGAGATTCGTGTTTAATCTGATGATGATGTTCTTCTTCTTCTTCTATTCTATAAGTTCTATCTTATCTATTCTCACCCTCTAATTTCTTTCTAATAGTTTTCTGTATTTCAGTGCAAATTGGGGTTGGACTTGAGTTTTGGTCAGCTCAAATTGGACGGGATTTTCGGGGTCACTGCAATTGGTACCAGAGCTTAAGGTTAAGTAATCACCTTGCCTATATGGCGTAACTCAGTAGAGATAGGGTTAGTAATACCCTAGATTGTGTTGAGTGTGTATACACGAGAGAGCGTATTTGTATTTGATATAAAAATGGTTTTATATTGTGTAGATTTATTGGTTGAGTTGTTTATGGGTTCTGGTCGATCGGTTTGATCCACTGTATTGGTTGGAGTTTACAAACACTTGAATACGATGAACCGTCATGGTATGTTTTGGAAAGAGTGTAAACGAAATAATTTTACCCAAATTATATTTTTGATATGAAGGATCTATACTGAAATGATTATAATATATTGTAACGACCCGGATTTCGAGCGGCTTTGGTTATCGACATAAGCTCGATGTCGATAACCAAAACATCGAAAAATCTTGGTAATTAATGAAAGAAATTAGAGGGTGAGGAAAGATAAGATAGAAACTTAGAATAGAAGAAGAAGAAGAACACAACATCAGAGTAACACGAACCTCACAGCGGAACGAATAACATATAATAGATAACATAACTTTGAAATATAACAGTTATGTATACAATAGCACTTATCAGAGTACATCACTTACAACACAGCGGAAATAAACTATAGCTATATGATCCAGAAGCCTCCTGCTCCAGTTCTTCAAGTATATCTGTAAAATCCTGACTACTTGACTGCCCGTACAAATTTAGGCACCCAAGAGTTTAGGGAAAACAACAAAGTAAACTCTGGGTCAGTCATGGGACTGGTGTGAGTAAAACATTTTAAACAGGTATATGAACAAGTAAACGATATCTCATAAGACCACGCCGCAGAACGAAACGGGTTTTTCCCTTATGAGAATCCAAAATATCTTTATATCAAAAACCTTTTGATATTATAATAATGTCTATGTACAAATAGATATCAACTAGCAGAAACGCTTTCATCTCACGTTCTACATATATAGTATACAATCAAAATCGCAAGCATGTATTGGGTAATGGATTTCGAACTATGACAAGGTATGGAACCACCTTCAGATCAGTGTACTCTAGGAACGATACACTGGAGTTCAACAAGAACATCTTGTAACTCAGCCACACATGACCGACCACTCATTTTGCTTGAGTGTATCGAATGTATATCACCAACGGTTGGGATCAGCAACCGTTCCCGTATATATATGGGACAACATTGATAGATTTAAGAAACAAATGAATATTCTCTAGATAGGTGATTATACACCCTACTTCGGTGCGACCGACTTAGCCATGCTGCCTATCCGATTTCTGTCATTTACCGGTTGATGAGGCTAGAAGCTACGCTTTATCATCACATCAGATTCACTTCGAATGCCACATTGTCAGATCCATCGAAAATCACTAATTGGCGTCTACAACAGTACGTTACGTGTTAGCTAAAGAAGTTTCCTTCTCCGCTTCCACTCTTGGTAAAGTTGAAGAAATCAATGTACGTGACCTTTCTGGAAATACTCTATCAGACATCCATCTTCATTCACTTAAAATGTCACATCGTCATACCCGCCAAATCACAAATTGACTTATCCAAAAATAACACAGGTATACAGCTAAGAGAAACGAATTCCTCCGCCACCAAACGTGAATACGTTTGAACAGATCAACTTACGCGATCCATTGGATATACTCTGTCAGACCTTCGTCCATACAAGTTGTCCTGGGACTGGACAAACCGAAGGCACTATTCAGTATATCCATCTTAGTCACTGTTATCTAAGACTTATACAATAGCCCTTGCATTTTACTCCGTCTTCAATTATCTTTGGCATATATGATTCGCAACGCTTATGCCAATACAGAGTGGTTCTTTGGATAATAATCCAACCGGTCTCTCCATATTAACAACGTTAAAATGGTCAAAACTTCGATAGTCTGTGAGTTAACTATCAAAGAAAAACAAGTGTGCAAACAACGATATTATTTCCAGATGGAAATTATATCAAACAAACATCATTTAACATTTATCTCTTTAGTTCATTTTACATCTCATGTTTCCCTATATTCAACCTTTGCTATTTTCTATATTTAGAAAATATACGTTATTAACACTGGAAACATTTCCATTCCTTATTTTCTGTATTTAGAAAACATATCTGATTCTTGTTTGGGAAACATTTCCAAACTCCTACGTTTGGATTAAACAAATGTTTAGATAAAACATCGCTATGCAAACTCAACCATTTTCTTTAATTACTAAATTCACTTTACCATCCTTTACTGCCGAACCTTAACCATTCCTAAGTTAAAATGAAGCCAATCAAGTTGGGGTAGAACTACCTCTCAGACCTTAACTGAACAACATTTCTAACCTTGAATTAGGCAAAGTTCACTTTATATTTCTTTAACTAACTTCCTTACTTAACCTTTCTTTCGAATAACTATATTCGATTAACTCTTTTTAATTAACTCTATTTGATTTACTCTATTTGATTAACTCTATTTGATTAACTCCATTCACTTAACTCCTATCGAATAAACTATATTCGATAACTCCTCTAACTCTATTCGAATAAACTATATTCGATTAACTCCTTTACTATATTCGAATAAACTATATTCGATTAACTCCTTTACCATATTCGAATAAACTATATTCGATTAACTCCTTTGATTTAACTCTAATCGATTAACTCCATCGAATAAACTATATTCGATAACTCCTTCGATTTAACTAATATTCTATAACTCACTTCGATTAACTAATAATCGATAACTCCTTCGAATAACTATATTCGATAATCTCCTCTCGAATAGACGATATTTGATAATCTTCCCTTTCGATTTAACAAATCGATAACTCCTTTTCGAATAACTAAATTTGACAACTCCTTTCGATTTAACTGATCGATAACTCCTTTCGATTAAACTATAAACGATAACTCCCTTCGATGAAACTAACATCGATACTCCTTTCGATTTAACTAATCGATTAACTCCTTTCGATGAAACTAACATCGATTAACTCCTTTCGATGAAACTAACATCGATTAATTTAACTCGACGAACTTAACTCGACTCACTTATCTCGATAATCTAACTCCAGAACTTAACTCGATTAACTTATCTCGGTAATCTAACTCAAGAACTTAACTCGATTAACTTATCTCGGTAATCTAACTCAAGTTGATTAACTCCTATCGAATAACTAATATTCGATTTAACTCCATTCGCTTGACTCTAGATCGCAACGATCACAATGGTTACACCTGACTCCCTCAGGAAACATCTGACCGCCATAGGCTATTTACAGCCCTGCGAATTACGCTAGTAGTCGTACGAGATGGCAACTTACCCTGAATCCTATGTTTGAGTAACTCTGTCTCAAATAACTATATTTGATTAACTCTAGTTCGTTTTAACTCTAATCGATTTATTCTAACTGATTAACACTAACTGGTTAACTTTACCTGGTTAACTCTAACTGGTTAACTCGACTTGATTAACTCGACTTACTTAACCCAACTGGTAAACTCGACTTACTTAACCCAACTGGTTAACTCTACTGAACTTGTTAACTCTATTCAACTAACTCAACTCGACTAACCCCTTTTCGAATAGCATATTCGTTTTACTAACTTTCGAATACCATATTCGATTTACTCCCTTCGAATACCATATTCGATTTAACTCCTTTCGAATACCATATTCGATTTACTTTATTCACTTTATAAAGATTTCCTTTTTAACAACGTTTTATTCATTTGAAAAGATTTACTTTTAAATAACGGTTCTACACTTTAAAAATGATTTCCCTTTTCAATTTGCCTATATTTATTTCATATAAATATTTACTTTATAACTTTATTTATTTCCTACATAAATATTTCGTTTTAACTCTTTATTTATTTTCACAAGTATTTCCTTTATATTTGGTTTCCACAAATATTTCCCTTATATTTGGTTTTCACAAATATTCCTTTATATTTGGTTTCCACAAATATTTCCCTTATATTTGGTTTTCACAAATATTCCTTTTATATATTCTAACTCCTTAAATTTTCGGGAAAATTTGCCATAACCTCCTTTGTATCGGGAGCATCGGGAAAATCCCCAAACCCGCCACACAGGCCTTTCCACTCAAAAGAAAATGTTTTGAATTTTTTTTCTATGTATCTCCTATTCCAATTTATAAATATTCCTTATTTATAAATATTCCACTTTATAAATATCTCTTATTTATAAATATTCCAATTTATAAATATTCTATTTTCAATATCACTTTGAAAATCCCCTTATCAACATTTTGATATATTACGGTATTCAATCATATCAATCACGATGTTCAATATCGTCCAAGCACATATAATAGTCCACAGATTTTATATCACATCATATAACAATATATGAAAAACAATAAAATAACTGTTGAGGAATCCAGTCGGATTCCTCCAACCTGTTTCCCTGCATCCACAGATGTTACACAACATGATTGTCATCACTTTCAGTTCAATATGAATTATTATAATAAACAGAATCAATATATAACTATATAACTGTTTATATTATATTATATATATATATAATATTTCATTAACTGACTAGCAGTTCAATCAAACAGTCAACACACAGCAAATCAGACAATTTCTATCAGTTCTAAAAATACAACATGAAATTATAAACTGTTCAGAGTTAGTGAGATTTACTTACATTGGACTGTTATCGTTAAAAACGATTAACTGTCTTTGATTTAGACAGACAATTTATTTTGCAATAAATTGTAACGAGCTCGGATGGACTTCCAGTCAGCTTCATTGTGAAGCTCTCGTCCATACGGTCCCAACGCATCTTATTTCGCTGAGTTTCGATATCGTATGACCGAGCTATTGAATTTACAAATATATATGTTTTAAATGAAATTAAAACCTGGACCTTTGTTTTCAACCAGGCCTTACCCTTTCAATAAGTCGGCCCACTACCCCATTTAACATGACCCGTACTCTGACCCTTCTTCCTCAATTAAAAATCACGATACAACATCCCCTTTTCCCCTTTTTGACCTCGCCGTTGACCGACTCCCGCTCCCACCTTGGCCAGCCGTTGGTTTTGCAACCACCACCATTTCACTCCTCATCAACTACTCATCCCAATCATACCAAAATTTACGAACTCGCCCCCTGTTTTCTCATCGCGGCCTGACGCTGTCATCGACAACGATATACACCGGAACCCACCAACATATCCTACTAGGTGCGGATTTCAGTGGTTAACCCAAATATGATCTTCGTTTCACCCATCTATGCTTTGATTCCACGCCATCCTCAACCCTAACGACAGTGGTGAACAGTCGAACCTCAACAACGTCGAACGAGCTTCAGGTTTCGCAGACCAGTATGAAGCTAGGGCCTCCACGATCTCAAATCAATCGATATTAGCATTATAGGATTTCTGAATGATTTGTTTTAGATTTTTTTTGAAGGTTGGAATTTTCTTGTGAAGACCATAGAACTGGCGGCTTCACATTGGTTGACTATCAGACGAAAGATTTAGGTTTAGAAGTGAGGTAGTGGTATTTATAGAAGAATTTGTTTTAGATATTTGTGGAAGATATTTTTAGATATTCTTTCTTTTTATTCGTATTTATCTTCTAAAAATCCACATGATCACGTACAATACCTAAAAATCACGAAACTGGGCATGCAGCTACAGGTCGACATAACGGTCCCAACGAAACTGGTTTCGTCGAATTCCGACTTCGTATGCTCACACAACGTATTTTTAACTGTCAAAATACTGACTGTATTTCACTCTAAAAATCCATACGGCCACACACTGACTCTAAAAATCACGAAACTTGACATCTAGCAATAATTTGACATTGCGGATCGAACAAAACTGGTTTCATCGAATTCCGACTTCGTATGTAAAAGTGGCTGTTTTTAAAGCTCTGGATGACCCTTTTAAATATATAAATATATTTAAATATTATTAAATCAAATATAAATAAATTTATATTATCGTATATCTTCACTTATGGTATCGTACAGCTCTAGAATATCATCTCAGAATTTACAGTTTGATATTTCAGATTTTAGATTTATCGATATTCAGTTTATATCGAAAATCCTTTTATAACGTAATTAAAGCGTCGCAAATTATAAAGGAATTCCACAGCGACTTTTCTGAAATTTGATTTGGACGTAAAAAAAAAATCTACACGACGAAATCCCGATTTTTCTCTTCCACTAGAAAGATATACTCCACCAGCTCCACACGTTTCTTGTTTCACAGAAATCCGGCTTAAAACGAATCCTGTACATTCAGTTGAAGTTCGAATCGCCAATTTATGAACTTCCACGTCATTTCGAGCTCGATCTTAATTATAATAAAATTATACGTTCAAACTGTCGTCGATTGAATATATTTGTCAATATAATTCAACTCTGAGCTGAATTAAATCTAAGGGACGACCCCGTTCACAGAATATTGTGATTTCCAATATTTTGATTATTTCTGAATTAAATGTATTATTTAATTTATTATTTTAATTAAATATTCCCAGTTATTTAATTCCACGACCATTTAATTCACTATATCACTATATATATAATTAAATAAATTAGTTATAATACCCCTGACAGTGTGGGTCATTACATATATTGGATATATTGGTTGTTATTATAATCAAGTAAGATTATAAAAGTAAAATGGTTATGTATATAACCAAGTAGAATTCGTATAAGTGTTACGAAGCAAATTAAATCTGCAATTTAAACTAGAAATTGAATTAAAACTCTGGAAAATTGGATAAATGTTTGTAAATGGATTTGGATTAATAATGAGGAAAATTTAAGATCTTGGGAGATTTTAAATTGTTTTACAAGCAGTGTGAACTATATTTTGAAATGAATTTCAAAGTGGAAATGTTTAGAAATGGTTTTAAGTATTGAACTCACTTCAATCGCTGGAAAATAGATTCTGATGATGACAACTGCATCATCAGTATTCATTTTCGAGTTGTAAGTGACGGATTACTACTGAAAAGATTTTACTTTTGAATTGTTTTGAGAGAAACAAGTTGTTTGAAATCCAAAGAGGAATATTTGGCTTTAGAAAAGCAAAGCTGTTTAAAAATCCCAGGATTTAACAGTTGGAATTAAAAACAAATTTAAATAGAAATGTGTAAAAGCAAACTGGAATTGAACTGAAACCAGTTAAGTTGAAATTGAATTGAAATAGAACGATATCGAGTAAAATGGATTTTGAATATACTTGGACTTAGGTGTGCAAATGGATTGATTTTTGAAATGAAAATCAAAATATGAGTTATGAGATAAAAGTGACTGGCGAGAGAAATTAACAATTCAATGAAAAATGTGGATGGAACTTAACTTGGTTAAGTATACTGGATTGGTAAGTTAATAGGTCGGAATCAAGAATGGATTTGAGTTTGAAATGGTATTTGGCTTGTTTAAGCGAATAGCTATGTGAGGATAAATTGATCAGAATTTGATTGGGATAACATTGGTATATGCTGAGTTGATACCATATGGAAGTGATAGAGTTGATATGCCTGACATAAAGGTACAAGTTTATTTTATATGGATATGAGATTTTATGAGCCGAATTGGCAAGCTGCTTGGCTGTTTGATTTTCTTTTGGGTTGGAGATGGCCTAGAGAGGCGAGTTGGAGTTTGACCTATTGACCAGTAAAAAGGAAGTGCTGGCGAAATTTTTCAAAAAGTTAAGGTCTTAGAAAATTTTCAGGATTTTTGGAAATTTTCGTTGATAAGAATTAATTAATATTTTAATTAAAATTAAACTGGTTCAGTTGAGATTGAAGTTAAGAAGTGAACAAATAAGTTCAAACCAGTCGATAGGGTTTGTTTCCTACCTTAGAAATTTCGAGGACAAAATTATTTTAAGTGGGGAAGAATGTAATAACCCGCATTTTTCAGCGATATAATAATTAATTTATTTGATTATTTATAAAGTGATTTACAGAATTTAATGGTCATTAAAATAAATAATGGTGAATATTTAATTAAAATAATAAATTAAATAATATATTTAATTCTGAAACAATCAGAATTGGCTAAAATGGCGATATGGTGTGAACTGGATCATCTTTGATATTTAATTCAGTTTAGAATTGAATTAGAATAACGAATATGTTATTTGAACAACTGTTTGAATGTATAATTATATTATAAATAAAATAGAGCTTGAAATGGCGTGGCAGTTCGTTATTTGGCAATTTGAACTTCAACTGGATGTACAAGGTTCGTTTTAAATCGGATTTCTGTGAAACAAGAAACGTTAGGAGCGGGTGGAGTATATTTTTCTGGTGGAAGTGAAAAATTGGGATTTCGTCGTGTCGATTTTGATTTATGTCCAAATCAAAATTTTGAAAATTCGCTGTGGAATTCCTTTATAATTTATTTATACTTATAAAAGGAATGTGACGATCCCAAAATCCGAGGGGCGGTATTAAGGATAATCATTAGGAAATAACACATTAATCATCATAGCAGAGTACAGATAATAGCAGAAACAATAAATAAAACAATTTTACATGGATATGACAGCGGAATCACAACAGGTAGGAATATCAGAATAGCGTAACGTGGGATATACTTAGTAAATAAAAGGAAAGTGATCATTCATCATCGCCAGAGGCGAAATACATACATGCAGTGAGACATAATAAGGGTATCAGTCTACATCGCCGAAGGCGGAATACATATACATATAGTGAGACATAATAAGGGTATCAGTCTACATCGCCGAAGGCGGAATACATATACATATAGTGAGAAATACGGAAAGTAAATCAGTCTGCATCGCCAGTGGCGGAATCATAATATGTATACAGTAATGGCGGAAAATATCAAAGTCATCTGTAACAACCCGTAAAATCTGGGCCAGTTTAAAATTTTTATTTTGGCCATTTTAGCGAATTTAGATTATTTAAAATGAATTATTTTAAATAATATCGACGAGAAATTTATTTTGAATATATTCGAACGTATATATTATACGCGTCGTCGTTAGAATATAAATAATTATATATAATTATAAATAGAATTGAAAATGGCGCGGTAGTTCGATAATTCGATTTCAAACTTCAATTGAATGTACCGGGTGCAAAACAATCCGGATTTTAGTGAAACCAAAAATAATGGAATCTAATAGTGAATATCTTTCCAACGAACCCGAATGATCAAAATTTCTTAGCGGGAATCAAAAGATATGTCCAGTTGAAAATTCTGAATAGTCGCTATGGAATTCAGGCCCTTAAAAATGGACATTTTGCAAACGACCTCGGATTTCGACGAAACCAGTTTTGTTGGGTCCGTGATGTAAAGTTATTGCTAGATTTCAAATTTCATAATTTTTCGAATCAATATGTGAGCGTGGCAAAGGAAAACGCGTTTGACCAGTTTCAGTTGATTTTAATCGACTGGAAATTGGCCATTTTTCTAACGGTCTCAGATTTCGACGAAACTAGTTTTGTTAGGACCGTATCGTCAATACGAAGCTAGAAAATATTTTTCTAGAATTTTTAAAGTTAGTATGTGACCCCGGTAAATTGAAATGTACGTTTAAAATTGAATATATAGATTTATACATTAATTTCAGCGAAAACTGAGCGTAACAGCCGAACTGGCTTATGAAACATATCCCAT
Organism: Allium sativum; assembly: GCA_030737875.1. Classification (NCBI taxonomy): domain Eukaryota; kingdom Viridiplantae; phylum Streptophyta; class Magnoliopsida; order Asparagales; family Amaryllidaceae; genus Allium; species Allium sativum. The sequence goes on from CM060912.1 coordinate 1,002,982,609, forward strand.
TGTATTCGGAATGGGGGTAATTAGCTAGGGACGACAGTCATTGGGCCTCGTTCGGAGATCGAAATTTAAAGTTACTTTATGGAGAAATTAATTATTTAAATAATTAAAATATTATATAACCCCCTTGAGCTCTCTCTTTCCTCACAAGTCAAACCACGGTCAAAATATAAAAAAAAAAAAAAAAAAAAAAACCCCTTCCAGTTTCAGATCGCGACGCCTCTTCCTCCCCCTTGCTGACGCCGACGATGGACCGCCGCTCCCCCCTAAAGTCGCGCCTTCCTCTCCCCTCTAGCTCATCTCCTTCCTCCCTTCGAATCGAAGACGAAAACGCCAGAGCTTTCCCCCCCCACAGTGATGACCGCCGACGAACTGAAGGCCGCCCCAACCCTCCGCCTCCTCCTGCCGCCGACCCAGAGCCACCCGAAGCCTCTCCGATGGTGGTGAACCCCCCCCTTTCGAACTGTAAGTTTTTACTTTATTTATAAAACTGATTTTTACTTAATTTATAAAACTGATTTTGTTAATATTAAAAACCGATTTTTATGTTTTTAAAATTCTGATTTTAGGTAGGTTTAAAACTGAATTTTATTTTAGGTTTAAGACTGAATTTTATTTTAGATTAGAAAACTGATTTTTAAATGATTTTTAAACTGAATTTTTAAATAAGGCAAAAACTGTATTTTTATTTTTTAAGTTATGAAAAAACTGCATTTTTATGAAAGCGAAAAACTGATTTTATTTTGAACTTTAAAATAGGAAAAAAAGTTTAATCTTTTAGTAGAAAAAGATTTGAACTTGCAAAAGAAAAAAAATTCGATTTTTATATATTGAATAGCGAAGTCAAAATTCGATTTTATATATTGAATAGCATAGTAAAAATTCGATTTTTACATATGTAGTGGCTACGGGCAGCGAAGATGACGAAGATGCGATAGCGATGAAGATTTCTATCAATGAAGTGCCGTGGAGCTAGGATAGCTAATCGGTGAGAATTTCTCACCTTTCTATTTATTTTCTAGTTATATATATATACTAGGATGCAGACGGTGCTTAGTAGCACCCGACACAATCGTCCACAGACCATGGACTTGTTTGTTTGACAGTTTGGTGATTGATTGCGATATTGTTTGAATGTGGTTTGTGGTGTGAAAAATCGAATCGATAAATTGGTTAGGATTAGACGTGCGCCGTTATAAGGCGAAGGAGTAAGGCTAGGTTAGATCCTTACTCCAAAGTTTGCGGTTTGCATAACGAATTGATTTGATTGATGTGTGAATGGCGTGGGCCTTCACTAGACCGGGGATAAGGCTAGGCCTTGTCCCGTTTCTAGTATCGTGCCGTTATGCCGCCGAAATTTTCTAAAACATGTTAGAAAAATAAAAATATCATTTTATTGAATAAATGAATTGAATAGAAATTCATAGGTTGAAATAAAATGTTTTATCGTTAAAAATATAATTTTTAACGTGAATATGAAAATAGTGAAGTGAATAAATAAATATTCATTTACAAACCAGATGGTTTGTTTATGTACACTTATTTGAATGATATTGATTGGGTCGATAAATTTCACACATCGCCCAACTGCACAAATAAAATCTGTGTTTGATTGTTTGAAACCCCACACGGGTGTTAGGATGAAATATGCAGTTCACTCATCCTGATTGATTAAATATGTCGATCGATTGATTGACAGGCTGTTATAAGCGTTGAATATCTGTATTTGATGCTTATGCAGTGTAGTGCACTTTGGTTGATGGTTGATTATTTTTCAATGCTATGATATACATGTGTTGTATGAAAATCCATATAATTAACTTTATATGGTAATTGATTGGGCCTCATTCCAATTTGAAAAATAAAGAATATTATAAAATAAAAGTTCATGTGTTGACAGTACTCATTCATTGAGATTGGTCATGTGTTGAACGAAATATTTTGATAATAACAACTATTTTGAAAAAGAAATATTTGAAATAGAATATTTGAAAATAGAAATTTATGAAGCCGTGTATGGACGCCATTTTGACGTGAACGATATTTATATCGAATTGAAAACGATTTCGAAATGAAATGAATTGAAAACGATTTCGAAATGAATTGAATTGAAAACGATTTCGAAATGAATTGAATTGAAAACGATTTCGAAATGAAATAAATTGAAAACGATTTCGAAATGAAATGAATTGAAAACGATTTCGAAATGAATTGAATTGAAAACGATTTCGAAATGAAATGAATTGAAAACGATTTCGAAATGAATTGAATTGAAAACGAATTCAAATGGAATAGAAAGCGAATTGAAATGAATTCAAATTGAATTGAAATTCGAATTGAATAGAAATGAATTTTAAAACGAATTTATAGAGAAGAATTCAATTTTGATTTGAATTGAAATGGAAGTTGAAAATGTTTTTGAAACGAATTCAAAACTATTTATATAATTCGTTTTAAATAGAAATCGACGAAATATATATTATATATATTATATATAATATAATGGCCTGAATAGAACGCGCCGCGCCGCGGCAGTTCGCGAATTTCGACCATTTATTTCAAACGGACATTACAGGAGATCCGACCGTCGGATTCTCCTAAAACCGGAACCGTTGGGTTCGTATCGAAAAGAGCTTTCTAATTAATGTTAGAAATTTGAAATCTAACGGTTGGATTTGGAGATACGTCCAAATCAAATTCGAAAAAGGTCGTTGTAAGTGCAGTTCGATGGCCATTGTTGGAAATCGACTGTACGGGCCTTGATAAAATTATTAAAAATAGTAATAATTTGTGTAAAATCATAAGAAATGATTTGTGAAAGTTTGGGGTGAAAATCTCCATATTTGAAAAGATAAAAAAATGGATTTTTATCGAAATGAACTAGTTTTGAACTAGAATTATAATTCTATTTATTTTTAAATAAATAAATTGAATTTGAAATGGTTTTGAAAATAACCAAAATTTCCAATGATTGCATTGGAGTGGATTTGAATCGAAATTGTCTTCGGAATATTTCGATGTTGGAATTCGTGACATTACAGGTGTTGTTATGGAAATTTGAAAGATATATATTTGTATCGTTATTTCCAATACGACATTTGTTAGTCGTAGAATTCGATATTGAATATAAGCCGATATATTTTCTATTCAGAGCCTTGTATTGAATATCGAATGTGATTTGGGTTTGTCGTGAATGGTGTCTTCACTAACACTGTTCTTGAACCCAGTTGAGAAAAGATTAAATCTTTTTATTTAGATTTAATGAAGTGTACCAATTAAATGATATTTAATTGGAATTGAATTGGTATTGATTTTTGGGTTTATCGTGAACAGTGTTTTAAATAACACTTGTTCTTTAACCCGATAATTAATGGAATGTGATTTTGGGTTTATCGTGAATCGTGTTTTAAATGACACTGATTCTTTAACCCAGATAATGATTAAAACTAAGTGGAGTTTTAATGAATCTTTAATTAGATTGAAAAGATCGAGAATGGAGTATCACCAGTTTTGCTCCAGGCGATAGATAAATCTGTAATTAGATTTGAATGTGAAATTTAGAAACTAACTGGCGGTTAGCCAAGCAGAATGGTTTTCTGGATATTGATCTGATGTTGGTTTCGGCCTTCGGGGTTAATATTTGGGGAATTATTCTCTTGATTAATTTACGGTTAGTGACTAATGAATTGGAATGAGGCGTATGTTGTGTTTGTGTAACACTTATTTAAAATATACGCGAGTTATTCGGAAAGACCGGGTTTATCCCATTCTGAGTAACTGATACGACGATAAGTCGAAGACGAAGACGATGGTCGAAGACCGGAGGTCTTCACGTCGTTTGGGTGATAACTGATGATCTTGATTGGGCTGTACACCCAAGAAGATGGAAACAGTTAGTGATCGTCCAGACGTACTTGGAGATCGATGGATATGCGGGGTACTAGGTGCCTCCGGTTTCGTTCAGACCCAGAACGGACTTGTAAATGGACTGTGTGTCTGACATCGGATTTCATTCTGTGTGACTGATATCGGTTGCATAGGATGGCTTGCCTGTGTGGCATGCTAAGATGCAAATGATCAAGGCTTCTGTTGAAAAGCAAAGTCTTGTGGTTGATGATCAAAGCACGACCTTTGTGGCGTAGCTTTGTGTAACGTTTGATTCGCGAGTTTCACACCCGGTATGAATCAAAAACGGGAGACGGACCTCAGGGAGGGCATGCGTTTCTTTCTAGTTAGAAGTGGCGTCAGTGGTTTTACACGCCCTGACGAGTTTGACTTATGTTGTTGTTGCTGTTGCGAGGCGCCTCGGTTATATCGGTTTCGGCCGAATGCATTCTGGTCGGCTGACGGACCAGACTTACACCCCATAGGGTGGGGAGACGTATTGTTCAGGCATAATAATCCACTCCGTGTGGACCGGCCCTGACGATCCAAGGGGCAGTTGCGGCTGTTCCTGAGGGGCGGGCTAGAGCGTCTCGAATCGGTTGAGGATCTTGCCCCTAGCCTCGGTTCATAGATGGAAACCCAATTTCCAAATACGTGACATTTGCGGTTTTATTTGTAAACCTATATATGGCGACATAGTGGTATGGGGCATTCATGCCGCCTATGATTGATACTTATGATTTGAAGTTGTTTTATACTCTATGCACTTATAATAGTATCAAATGATTTGTTTTAAACGTATCAAGCATTCTTTGGCTGTTATAAGGGAAAACCCTATCCTCGACTGCGTTGCATTGTGTGATGGGACCTGGGTCTTATAACAGCTTCATTTTTCTTTATTTAGCATTGCGTTGTTTGTCTTATGCACTGGTATTCTTGGGAGGAAACCCGTTCCGTGTTATACGGCGTGGTCCCTTGTTTTACCTAGCTTTGAAAATAAAGATTTATAACTGCTTTAGTTCTCACACCAGTCACATGACTGACCTGGAGTTTATTGTTTTGACCTAAACTCTGGGTGCCCTTATTTTGACACGGGCAGCTAGTAGTTTTGGTTTTGCAGATTTATATTCACAGGATCCTGGTTTACGACTGGAACGATATCCGGGAAGCTTTGTATCCGTATATCTCATTCTAGTTGTGTATTGTATTATTTTCCGCTGCTATGTATTTAAATGTAATTTAAATCTCTGATATTTCTGTGTAATATTCTTTTATACTCTGTATATTCTTGTAATCTGATGCATTGTTGTTATATACAATGAAATGTTCTTCTATATGCGTTCTGTTGTGGTTTGTTCTCGAACTATCCGACGCTTTCCTTTACGGGGAAGTTACGGGTCTTCACAGTTGGTATCAGAGCTTTGGTTTACAAAGCAGAGAACAAGACACATTAGAACCGTACGAAGGAATTCATCAGATATTGGATTAGTAATATCCAATGGAATGACTCGTTAGAGATGGGATCAGTAGTATCCTAGAACGAGTGTGAAGAGTATATTTTTAAAATGAAAACGATTTTTGATTTGAAAATTTAAATCAATTATTCGTATTTGATTATTTATTTTATATTGATTAGGACAATCCAAAATATAAAGATTTTTGCGTATGCGCCTAGCTAGCGTGTATTCGAAGTTTTAATATATTGGATAGATATAGCACCACACCCTAGTCGCCCGGAGATGATATTGATGATAGCGATCGCATCATCAACATTTATGTTCGTGTTTCGAAGGTTTGATATCTATATATTTCCTATTGACTGGTGTGAGAACCAAAATTAGATAGGGCTAATTGTTGTGATTTGGCATCAAAAATCTGATTTTTGTATATATATCGAAATTATGAATTTGAAACGTTAATCCACTAATTGATTGAAGTTTGTGTTGTTTGTTTAATTGTTTGCTAATTTTGAACAATTATGCCTAATTGAATCAAATATTGAACTCTATTGAAAATTGGTCGCATTTGTTTGCATATACATATATATCATTGAACAGGTCATAGCAAGGAGGCTAGAGCAGAGAATAAAATTTGTTTGCCCGACAAATAGGTACATGTTTATTACATAATTTACTGTTTTGTTTGGGTGATGATGATTTTATGAGCCTATTGGCTAGCCGCTTGGCTTTTTCTTTTTCTTTTTGAGATCTGAAGGACCGGGAACGCTATTTGCAATTTCCCGATGCTCCCGGTGCAGGGGAGGTTATGGCGAAATTTTTCAAAAATTTAGGGTGTTAGCCAAATTTTTGAAATTTTAAAAATTCTCAGAAACTAAAGAGTTGGAGAATGGAAGCCAGATCAAATGTGGAGCTGAATAATCAAACCACTTTCGACTTTGTTCCTTTTCGGGGACGAAAAGTTTTAAGTGGGGGAGATTGTAACAACCCGTAAAATCTGGGCCAGTTTAAAATTTTTATTTTGGCCATTTTAGCGAATTTAGATTATTTAAAATGAATTATTTTAAATAATATCGACGAGAAATTTATTTTGAATATATTCGAACGTATATATTATACGCGTCGTCGTTAGAATATAAATAATTATATATAATTATAAATAGAATTGAAAATGGCGCGGTAGTTCGATAATTCGATTTCAAACTTCAATTGAATGTACCGGGTGCAAAACAATCCGGATTTTAGTGAAACCAAAAATAATGGAATCTAATAGTGAATATCTTTCCAACGAACCCGAATGATCAAAATTTCTTAGCGGGAATCAAAAGATATGTCCAGTTGAAAATTCTGAATAGTCGCTATGGAATTCAGGCCCTTAAAAATGGACATTTTGCAAACGACCTCGGATTTCGACGAAACCAGTTTTGTTGGGTCCGTGATGTAAAGTTATTGCTAGATTTCAAATTTCATAATTTTTCGAATCAATATGTGAGCGTGGCAAAGGAAAACGCGTTTGACCAGTTTCAGTTGATTTTAATCGACTGGAAATTGGCCATTTTTCTAACGGTCTCAGATTTCGACGAAACTAGTTTTGTTAGGACCGTATCGTCAATACGAAGCTAGAAAATATTTTTCTAGAATTTTTAAAGTTAGTATGTGACCCCGGTAAATTGAAATGTACGTTTAAAATTGAATATATAGATTTATACATTAATTTCAGCGAAAACTGAGCGTAACAGCCGAACTGGCTTATGAAACATATCCCATTGTATTCGGAATGGGGGTAATTAGCTAGGGACGACAGTCATTGGGCCTCGTTCGGAGATCGAAATTTAAAGTTACTTTATGGAGAAATTAATTATTTAAATAATTAAAATATTATATAACCCCCTTGAGCTCTCTCTTTCCTCACAAGTCAAACCACGGTCAAAATATAAAAAAAAAAAAAAAAAAAAAAACCCCTTCCAGTTTCAGATCGCGACGCCTCTTCCTCCCCCTTGCTGACGCCGACGATGGACCGCCGCTCCCCCCTAAAGTCGCGCCTTCCTCTCCCCTCTAGCTCATCTCCTTCCTCCCTTCGAATCGAAGACGAAAACGCCAGAGCTTTCCCCCCCCACAGTGATGACCGCCGACGAACTGAAGGCCGCCCCAACCCTCCGCCTCCTCCTGCCGCCGACCCAGAGCCACCCGAAGCCTCTCCGATGGTGGTGAACCCCCCCCTTTCGAACTGTAAGTTTTTACTTTATTTATAAAACTGATTTTTACTTAATTTATAAAACTGATTTTGTTAATATTAAAAACCGATTTTTATGTTTTTAAAATTCTGATTTTAGGTAGGTTTAAAACTGAATTTTATTTTAGGTTTAAGACTGAATTTTATTTTAGATTAGAAAACTGATTTTTAAATGATTTTTAAACTGAATTTTTAAATAAGGCAAAAACTGTATTTTTATTTTTTAAGTTATGAAAAAACTGCATTTTTATGAAAGCGAAAAACTGATTTTATTTTGAACTTTAAAATAGGAAAAAAAGTTTAATCTTTTAGTAGAAAAAGATTTGAACTTGCAAAAGAAAAAAAATTCGATTTTTATATATTGAATAGCGAAGTCAAAATTCGATTTTATATATTGAATAGCATAGTAAAAATTCGATTTTTACATATGTAGTGGCTACGGGCAGCGAAGATGACGAAGATGCGATAGCGATGAAGATTTCTATCAATGAAGTGCCGTGGAGCTAGGATAGCTAATCGGTGAGAATTTCTCACCTTTCTATTTATTTTCTAGTTATATATATATACTAGGATGCAGACGGTGCTTAGTAGCACCCGACACAATCGTCCACAGACCATGGACTTGTTTGTTTGACAGTTTGGTGATTGATTGCGATATTGTTTGAATGTGGTTTGTGGTGTGAAAAATCGAATCGATAAATTGGTTAGGATTAGACGTGCGCCGTTATAAGGCGAAGGAGTAAGGCTAGGTTAGATCCTTACTCCAAAGTTTGCGGTTTGCATAACGAATTGATTTGATTGATGTGTGAATGGCGTGGGCCTTCACTAGACCGGGGATAAGGCTAGGCCTTGTCCCGTTTCTAGTATCGTGCCGTTATGCCGCCGAAATTTTCTAAAACATGTTAGAAAAATAAAAATATCATTTTATTGAATAAATGAATTGAATAGAAATTCATAGGTTGAAATAAAATGTTTTATCGTTAAAAATATAATTTTTAACGTGAATATGAAAATAGTGAAGTGAATAAATAAATATTCATTTACAAACCAGATGGTTTGTTTATGTACACTTATTTGAATGATATTGATTGGGTCGATAAATTTCACACATCGCCCAACTGCACAAATAAAATCTGTGTTTGATTGTTTGAAACCCCACACGGGTGTTAGGATGAAATATGCAGTTCACTCATCCTGATTGATTAAATATGTCGATCGATTGATTGACAGGCTGTTATAAGCGTTGAATATCTGTATTTGATGCTTATGCAGTGTAGTGCACTTTGGTTGATGGTTGATTATTTTTCAATGCTATGATATACATGTGTTGTATGAAAATCCATATAATTAACTTTATATGGTAATTGATTGGGCCTCATTCCAATTTGAAAAATAAAGAATATTATAAAATAAAAGTTCATGTGTTGACAGTACTCATTCATTGAGATTGGTCATGTGTTGAACGAAATATTTTGATAATAACAACTATTTTGAAAAAGAAATATTTGAAATAGAATATTTGAAAATAGAAATTTATGAAGCCGTGTATGGACGCCATTTTGACGTGAACGATATTTATATCGAATTGAAAACGATTTCGAAATGAAATGAATTGAAAACGATTTCGAAATGAATTGAATTGAAAACGATTTCGAAATGAATTGAATTGAAAACGATTTCGAAATGAAATAAATTGAAAACGATTTCGAAATGAAATGAATTGAAAACGATTTCGAAATGAATTGAATTGAAAACGATTTCGAAATGAAATGAATTGAAAACGATTTCGAAATGAATTGAATTGAAAACGAATTCAAATGGAATAGAAAGCGAATTGAAATGAATTCAAATTGAATTGAAATTCGAATTGAATAGAAATGAATTTTAAAACGAATTTATAGAGAAGAATTCAATTTTGATTTGAATTGAAATGGAAGTTGAAAATGTTTTTGAAACGAATTCAAAACTATTTATATAATTCGTTTTAAATAGAAATCGACGAAATATATATTATATATATTATATATAATATAATGGCCTGAATAGAACGCGCCGCGCCGCGGCAGTTCGCGAATTTCGACCATTTATTTCAAACGGACATTACAGGAGATCCGACCGTCGGATTCTCCTAAAACCGGAACCGTTGGGTTCGTATCGAAAAGAGCTTTCTAATTAATGTTAGAAATTTGAAATCTAACGGTTGGATTTGGAGATACGTCCAAATCAAATTCGAAAAAGGTCGTTGTAAGTGCAGTTCGATGGCCATTGTTGGAAATCGACTGTACGGGCCTTGATAAAATTATTAAAAATAGTAATAATTTGTGTAAAATCATAAGAAATGATTTGTGAAAGTTTGGGGTGAAAATCTCCATATTTGAAAAGATAAAAAAATGGATTTTTATCGAAATGAACTAGTTTTGAACTAGAATTATAATTCTATTTATTTTTAAATAAATAAATTGAATTTGAAATGGTTTTGAAAATAACCAAAATTTCCAATGATTGCATTGGAGTGGATTTGAATCGAAATTGTCTTCGGAATATTTCGATGTTGGAATTCGTGACATTACAGGTGTTGTTATGGAAATTTGAAAGATATATATTTGTATCGTTATTTCCAATACGACATTTGTTAGTCGTAGAATTCGATATTGAATATAAGCCGATATATTTTCTATTCAGAGCCTTGTATTGAATATCGAATGTGATTTGGGTTTGTCGTGAATGGTGTCTTCACTAACACTGTTCTTGAACCCAGTTGAGAAAAGATTAAATCTTTTTATTTAGATTTAATGAAGTGTACCAATTAAATGATATTTAATTGGAATTGAATTGGTATTGATTTTTGGGTTTATCGTGAACAGTGTTTTAAATAACACTTGTTCTTTAACCCGATAATTAATGGAATGTGATTTTGGGTTTATCGTGAATCGTGTTTTAAATGACACTGATTCTTTAACCCAGATAATGATTAAAACTAAGTGGAGTTTTAATGAATCTTTAATTAGATTGAAAAGATCGAGAATGGAGTATCACCAGTTTTGCTCCAGGCGATAGATAAATCTGTAATTAGATTTGAATGTGAAATTTAGAAACTAACTGGCGGTTAGCCAAGCAGAATGGTTTTCTGGATATTGATCTGATGTTGGTTTCGGCCTTCGGGGTTAATATTTGGGGAATTATTCTCTTGATTAATTTACGGTTAGTGACTAATGAATTGGAATGAGGCGTATGTTGTGTTTGTGTAACACTTATTTAAAATATACGCGAGTTATTCGGAAAGACCGGGTTTATCCCATTCTGAGTAACTGATACGACGATAAGTCGAAGACGAAGACGATGGTCGAAGACCGGAGGTCTTCACGTCGTTTGGGTGATAACTGATGATCTTGATTGGGCTGTACACCCAAGAAGATGGAAACAGTTAGTGATCGTCCAGACGTACTTGGAGATCGATGGATATGCGGGGTACTAGGTGCCTCCGGTTTCGTTCAGACCCAGAACGGACTTGTAAATGGACTGTGTGTCTGACATCGGATTTCATTCTGTGTGACTGATATCGGTTGCATAGGATGGCTTGCCTGTGTGGCATGCTAAGATGCAAATGATCAAGGCTTCTGTTGAAAAGCAAAGTCTTGTGGTTGATGATCAAAGCACGACCTTTGTGGCGTAGCTTTGTGTAACGTTTGATTCGCGAGTTTCACACCCGGTATGAATCAAAAACGGGAGACGGACCTCAGGGAGGGCATGCGTTTCTTTCTAGTTAGAAGTGGCGTCAGTGGTTTTACACGCCCTGACGAGTTTGACTTATGTTGTTGTTGCTGTTGCGAGGCGCCTCGGTTATATCGGTTTCGGCCGAATGCATTCTGGTCGGCTGACGGACCAGACTTACACCCCATAGGGTGGGGAGACGTATTGTTCAGGCATAATAATCCACTCCGTGTGGACCGGCCCTGACGATCCAAGGGGCAGTTGCGGCTGTTCCTGAGGGGCGGGCTAGAGCGTCTCGAATCGGTTGAGGATCTTGCCCCTAGCCTCGGTTCATAGATGGAAACCCAATTTCCAAATACGTGACATTTGCGGTTTTATTTGTAAACCTATATATGGCGACATAGTGGTATGGGGCATTCATGCCGCCTATGATTGATACTTATGATTTGAAGTTGTTTTATACTCTATGCACTTATAATAGTATCAAATGATTTGTTTTAAACGTATCAAGCATTCTTTGGCTGTTATAAGGGAAAACCCTATCCTCGACTGCGTTGCATTGTGTGATGGGACCTGGGTCTTATAACAGCTTCATTTTTCTTTATTTAGCATTGCGTTGTTTGTCTTATGCACTGGTATTCTTGGGAGGAAACCCGTTCCGTGTTATACGGCGTGGTCCCTTGTTTTACCTAGCTTTGAAAATAAAGATTTATAACTGCTTTAGTTCTCACACCAGTCACATGACTGACCTGGAGTTTATTGTTTTGACCTAAACTCTGGGTGCCCTTATTTTGACACGGGCAGCTAGTAGTTTTGGTTTTGCAGATTTATATTCACAGGATCCTGGTTTACGACTGGAACGATATCCGGGAAGCTTTGTATCCGTATATCTCATTCTAGTTGTGTATTGTATTATTTTCCGCTGCTATGTATTTAAATGTAATTTAAATCTCTGATATTTCTGTGTAATATTCTTTTATACTCTGTATATTCTTGTAATCTGATGCATTGTTGTTATATACAATGAAATGTTCTTCTATATGCGTTCTGTTGTGGTTTGTTCTCGAACTATCCGACGCTTTCCTTTACGGGGAAGTTACGGGTCTTCACATCATCTCTATGGAGTTAGCCTCGCCATGAGCCAAAAGTGCACTCTATGCAGCAGTGCAGAACCAAAAACCACCTGTCACCTGTGTACTAGGCTACCCGTGTGAAAATAAGGGCACCCGCGTTTGCAAAGTGAAACAAACAACGAGTCAGTCATGGGGACTGGTATGAGAAATCTATTTAACAGTTAAACAACAGTAAATAGCAAATCATAGGACCACGCCACTTTCGCGGAACGGGTTTACTCCAGTGATTGCTAGTGCATTTAAAACAAAGTAAATTCTTTTAAAACAATGCAACGCTTTTAGAAAGAATGAAGCCATTATAAGACTCAGGTCCCATCACACAATGCAACGCAAGCCGGAGGATAGAGTTTTACCTTATAATAGCCAAATATGCTTGATACGTATAAAGAAAAATCATTTGATATTATTACTAGTGCATATATGTTTCAAAAACGAATAGCATCATAAATATCAATCATAGGCGGCATAGCTACCATCTACTTTGTCTCCATACTAGTTCTACAATCAAATCCGTTATCTCGTATTGGAAATTGGATTTCCGTCATGAGTCGAGGCAAGGGGCAAGCTCCTCTCCGCTTCGAGACACTCTAGCAAATGCCTCGAGACTGCACACTCTGGGTAACCCCTGGATGCTTCAGGGTCGGTCCTCACTTATGTTAGAGGATTGGCAATTCCTGAACACACGTTTCCCGGTCCTTACAGATCTATAATCGAGGCGCCTCGCATTCCAACAACCACAAAGGTGAAAAATAGATATATATGTCAGGGCTGGTAAGTCACTGACACCACCATAGCTAGAAAGAAACGTCGTGCTCTCCCTGCAGTCCGTATCCCGTTTTTAACTCATACCGGGGTGTGAGGCTCGCGAATCTACGAAATACACAAAGCTGGGTCATGTAGACCTTGCTTTGATCATCATCCACAAGACTTTGCTTTGCAACAGAAGCCTTGATCACAGCATCTTGGCATGCCACATAGGCAGTCCACTCCATACGATTGATTTCCATCGATATATAACCTCTGAGCTCGTACGTCTCAGAGAAGGGCGTTAAGCAAAAGAATAAATTCTCCGCCGCCAAACAGATATATATTTAACAGAGATCAATCAGTACAGAACAAAATCCAATGTCAGACACACAGTCCATTTACAAGTCCGTACTGGGTCTGAACGAAACCGGAGGCGTCAAATTCCTTGCAAATCCGTACAATCAACACATACGTCCAGACGGCTACTACTTCCATCCCCTTCCAGTAGCTACTCCGGTTAGGAACCTCAGTAGCGCCCATCCAACCGATACGAAGATCGTCGATCTTGAATCGTCTTTGCATTTTCCAATTCGAATCGCTCGGTAAATTATTTGAAATGAGGGTTAGCTCGGCCTTTTCAAATAATTCACGTCATCAGAATTTAAATCGATTTATTTTATGGTTATATTATTCGACATCCATCTTTCGGTTCTTTAGTGTTATTTTTATGTCATACACATACACCCATCCAGTATCAAACAATTCGAGCCCATTTGGTTTATTCTCAATCAATATTGCTTATAATATTTTATAACGATTTTTCGCCATTTTTATTTATTTAAAAATGGCTATATTTAATTAAACGACGTTTCAGGTCGTGCCGTGGCACTGGCGCTGTTTTCCCCTCAATTTGTTTTACACATATCGGAAAATCTAACCGTTGGATTTCTACAAAGTCTATATCAGTGGGAAGATATTCCCAAAGCAAACCCAATGGTTCCAGTTTCGTGAGAATCCGACGGTCGGATCTTCCACACTAGTCGTTTGAAGTTACGGTTTCAAAATTCGAACTACAGCATCGTTATTCGATTAAATTTAATTATATTTATATTTATATATAAATATAAACGATTCTGGCGCTGTTTTTCTTCATATTTGAATTAAACATTCCGGACAATCCAACCGTTGGATTTTTACAAGGTTGGTGCCGTTGGAAAGATATTTCCAAGGTGAACTCCGCGATTGCGGTTTCGGGAAAATCCGATGGTCGGATTTCTCATGCTAATCGTTTCAAATTACGATTTCGAAACGCGAACTGCACGACCTCTGTTCCCTTTAATTATATTTATATATATATATATAGAAATATAGTTCATTCCACTATTTCAACTATAGTTCATTTTATAATTTCAACTTCGTTTTCACTTCAAATATTTCACTAACGCCTTAATATTTCGAAAAATTTCGCCATAACCTCCTTTGTACGGGGAGGGATTTGGAAATTTATTGGGCCGTATTAGGTACCCAATAAATCCTAAAAGGCATTCACATATTTATAGTGATATATTCTGGTGTTTACGGGGGAGCATGTACTGATAATCACTCCAGGGAATAAATTCCCGTCACCCCGTTTTCGTGTGGAAATAAATAGTCCATGTGCCGTATCTAATAACTAGAGCGACGTGATTATTGTCAACTCCAGACCCGTGTGGGGTTTTTATTAATCTGGCAATTTATCGTTATAATTTATATAGTCCATATTAGTCATCAGTTCAACCTGCAGTACATAGTCATCGCCATACAAGCCTCTTGCTTGTATGGTAAATCTTCCACCTCGTCACACAAGCTCCAATTGCTTATGTGGAATATGATGAAGTATGCCTATCGTCAAGAAGTATGCCATGTAGTGTAGTTCAAAATTAATTGTTACTATCCTATGGCGTTATTTATCATTTCACACAGGAAAACCAGCACTCCGCATCCAATGGCATTCACAGGAGTTGATATATAAATAAAATTGCGCAGCCAACTCATCAAGGTTTACCTATTTGTCGGGCACGCAAATAATTTCTTTACTCTACAGCTAATCCATTTTTTCCTGTTCAACACATGTATATATATGCAGAACAAAGCTAATAATAATATTTCTAGCAAACTATTATTTATTTCAACACGTGTGTATTTTTAACTAAGCGTATACATGATAAAAGGAATATTTTTATCATCAAAAATATTTATTCGACACATGTGTATTTTCAACACTTCTTATTCACTATAAAAATATAGTTTTCATTGTCGATTCATTTTATTTTTAGAAGACGATAACATTCAACACATGAATTTCAACTCGATGAACAAATTGCAATTCAACACATGAATATTCTATATCGTTTGTATATATATAAAAATGTGATTTTTATTGCTAAAGCCATTTGTTTAAATTCAAATAATATTCAACACATGAATTTCAACTCAACGAATGAATTGCAACTCAACACATGAATATCCTATATCGTTTGTATATATATAAAAATGTGATTTTTATTGCTAAAGCCATTTGTTTAAATTCAAATAATATTCAATACATGAATTTCAACTCAACGAATGAATTGCAACTCAACACATGAATATTCGATATAGTTTGAATATATATAAAAATGTGATTTTTATTGCTAAAGCCATTTGTTTAAATTCAAATAATATTCAACACATGAATTTCAACTCAACGAATGAATTGCAACTCAACA
The DNA here is from genome assembly GCA_030737875.1 of Allium sativum. Lineage (NCBI taxonomy): Eukaryota > Viridiplantae > Streptophyta > Magnoliopsida > Asparagales > Amaryllidaceae > Allium > Allium sativum. Next base: position 1,002,998,519 of record CM060912.1, read on the forward strand.
CATGAATATTCGATATAGTTTGAATATATATATAAAAATGTGATTTTTATTGCTAAAGCCATTTGTTTAAATTCAAATAATATTCAACACATGAATTTCAACTCAACGAATGAATTGCAACTCAACACATGAATATCCTATATCGTTTGTATATATATAAAAATGTGATTTTTATTGCTAAAGCCATTTGTTTAAATTCAAATAATATTCAACACATGAATTTCAACTCAACGAATGAATTGCAACTCAACACATGAATATCCTATATCGTTTGTATATATATAAAAATGTGATTTTTATTGCTAAAGCCATTTGTTTAAATTCAAATAATATTCAACACATGAATTTCAACTCAACGAATGAATTGCAACTCAACACATGAATATTCGATATAGCATATGTAAATAATTTCAACGAATGAAAATTATTCTAACACATAAATATTTCAGAAAATTTCGGCAGCATAACGGCAGGGTAGTTAAAACCGGGACCGTCCCTAGTACGGCTCCTCGCTCTACCTTAAAACCTCGCTGTTTTTGACAATGGGGATCATGCATCTAGTTCGCATGCAGGCGACATGTTTTATTTTCAATTCCACAATCCTATTCTATTTTGTTTCAACCACAAGAGGGTATTTTTCAACCACAAAGGTATTTTTCAACCATAATATCAACCACAAACAATTATTTCCAACCATTTGTCAAACCATATGATATCACGTCAATCACAAGCAATAAATATCGTCCATGGTCTGTGGACGAGGGGAGTATATATATATATATATATATAATATAATAATTCACTTGCATTTCATCACAATTCAAAGCATATATGTTTCAAACAACGCTTGTATAATTTATACATCGCTAATATAACTTATACAACACATGTACATGAGGTATACAATGCGTATATAATTTACACTTCGCTTATATAATTTATACAACGCGATTTCATTCACACAGATAATTTAGATTCCTCACATTGGTTATTGCGGTGCTAAAAATCGTAGGAAGGTCAGAAAAATCCGCGGCTTCTTCTAGAATGTAGAGAGCCTCCTTGCGGTCACGGTGTCTGTAACGACCTGGATTTTTGGCGACTTTGGTTATCGACATAAGCACGATGTCGATAACCAAAACATCGAAAAATCCCGGTTGTTAATGAAAGAAATTAGAGGGTGAGGAAAGATAAGATAGAACTAATAGAATAGAAGAAGAAGAACATCATCATCAGAGTAACACGATTCTCACAGCGGAGCGAATAAAATATAACATAACTTTTGAAAAAAAAACAGTTATGTATACAATAGCACTTATCAGAGTACAACACTTACAACAACAGCGGAAATAATAATAGCTATAGAATCTTGAAGCCTCCTGCTCCAAGCTCTCCAACCTATATCTGTAAAATCCCGACTACTTGACTGCCCGTACAAATTTAGGCACCCAAGAGTTTAGGGAAAACAACAAAGTAAACTTCGGGTCAGTCATGGGACTGGTATGAGTAAAACAGTTTAAAATAGTTTGAACAAGTAAACGATATCTCATAAGATCACGCCGTATAACGGAACGGGTTTTTCCCTTATGAGAATCCAAACAACTTTGTAAACAATATCATTCTGATATTATAATAATGTCTAAGTACAATTAGATATCAATCTAGCAGAAACGCTTTCATCTCACGTTCTACATATATAGTATACAATCAAAACCGCAAGCACGTATTTGGTAATGGATTTCCAACTATGACAAGGTATGGAACCACCTTCCGATCAGTGTACTCTAGGAACGATACACTGGAGTTCAACAAGAACTTCTTGCAACTTAGCCACACATGACCGACCACTCATTTCGCTTGAGTGTATCGAATGTACATCACCAATGGTTGGGATCAGCAACCGTTCCCGTATATATATATGGGACAGCATTGATAGATTAAAGAAGCAAATGAATATTCTCTAGATAGGTGACTATACACCCTACTTCGGAGCGACCGACTTAGCCATGCTGCCTGCCCGATTTCTGTCATTTACCGGATGTGAGGCTAGAAGCTACGCTTATCTTTTCACATACCATATCTTCATTCACTTAGAATGCCACATCGTCATACCCTTTAAATCACAAATTGATTTCCCCAAAAATACCACGTGTATAAGCTAAGAGAAACGAATTCCTCCGCCACCAATGTAAATACGTTTGAAACGATCAACTTACGTGATCTACCAGAAATACTCTGTCAGACCTTCGTCCATACAAGTTGTCCTGGGACTGGACAAACCGAAGGCACTATCCAGTACATCCATCTTAGGCACTGTTGTCTAAGACTTATACAATAGCCCTTGCACTTTACTCCGTCTTCAATTATCTTTGGCATATATGATTCGCAACGCTTATGACAATACAGAGTGGTTCTTTAGATTATTATCCAACCGGTCTCTCCTTATTGACAACGTAAAATGGTCAAAACATTTGATAGTCTGTGATTTAACTATCAAAGAAAAACTCGTGTGCAAACAACGATATTATTTCCATATGGAAATTCTATCAATCAATCATCAACCATATATATATCTATATATATATATTCTCATTTTCTATGTTTAGAAAATATACGTTATCACTGGAAAACATTTCCATAACTTATTTACGTACCACTATTCTTCCACAACTATCAGTCTTTGACTGTAAACTAGTATGAGAACAATTTCCCATGTATAAATCCCGAAGGCCGAAACCAACATCAGATAGACACCTAGGAAACCATTCAACTTAACAAGTCTTCAGTCAATTTCTGATTTCTTTATTTGATTTCATTTCTGATTTTGATTTGGAAAACATTTCCAAATCTTCTTTACTTAGATTTAAACGGATGTTTAAATCAACATCGCGACGACAGCTCAAGCCACTATACTTATCTACTAATTTCACTTAACCACTTCATACTCGAACCGTAACCATTACTTAATTAAAACGCAGTCAATCAAGTTGGGGTATAGCTCCCTCTCAGACCTTAACCGAACCACCTTTCAAATCTTGAAATAGATAAGATTCACCTTTTTTTAACTCTTTAACACTTCCTTACCAACCCTCGGATTCTATTTACGAATCCAACTCCTTTACAGAATCATTTGATTATAACAGTGGTGTTATAATTTCCTGTTTCTGAAATATAATAACTTTAATCTAACTCTTATTTCCTAACTTGAATAAATAACGAACAACTAATTTATTAACCTCTATTTGGTTAACTCTTCTTTGATAACTCTTATTCGAATACTCCAATTAAATAACTAGATTCGATTAACTTACTTCGAATATCTCTGATTCGATTAACTTACTTCGAATATCTCTGATTCGATTAACTCACTTCGAATAACTTTGATTCGATTAACTCACTTCGAATAACTCTGATTCGATTAACTCACTTCGAATAACTTATTCGATCTCTTTCTTTCGAATACGCTATATTCGATAATCTCATTTCGAATAACTCATATTCGATTAACTCGACTCGACGAACTCGACTAACTTGGTTCGACCAACTCGATTCGACTAACTGGGTTTGACTAACCATACTTGATTTAACTCAACTCGATTCACTTAACTCAATTAACTTAACTCGATAATCTAACTCAATAACTTAACTCAATCATCTTGACTTGATAACTTAACTTAGTAACTTAACTCAGTCATCTTGACTTGATAACTTAACTTAGTAACTTAACTCAGTCATCTTGACTTGATAACTTAACTTAGTAACTTAACTCAGTTTACTTAACTCGATTATCTTAACTCGATTTACTTAACACACTGGTTAACTCGACTTACTTAACACACTGGTTTACTCGACTTACTTAACACACTGGTTAACTCGACTTACTTAACACACTGGTTAACTCTACTTACTTAACACACTGGTTAACTCTACTTACTTAACCAAACTGGTTAACTCGACTTACTTAACCCAACTGGTTAACTCTACTTACTTAACACACTGGTTAACTGGGCTTACTTAACCAAACTGGTTAACTTGACTTACCTAACCAAACTGGTTAACTGGGCTTACCTAACCAAACTGGTTAACTTGACTGAACTGGTTAACTCTAACTGATTAACTATATTCGATTAACTCCTTTCGAATACTATATTCGATTAACTAACTTCGAATACCATATTCGATTACTCCTTTTCGAATAAACTATTCATTTATAAAGATTTACTTTTAGTAACGGTTCTTCACTTTACAAATGATTTCCCTTTTATATCGTTTTCCTTTTTACAACGTTTTCCTTTTTTTATAACATCCTATTCAGTTATAAACAATTTTCCTTTTTATAACTCTATTTATTTTCTAAATATTTCCTTTATTTTTGGTTTTTCACAAATATTCTTTAAATTATTCTAACTCCTTAAATTTCCGGGAAAATTCGCCATAACCTCCTTTATACCGGAAGCATCGGGAAAATCCCCAAACCCGCCACACAGGCCTTTCCATTCAAAAAGAAAATATTTTGAATTTATTTCCTTTTTAAAATATCTCCAATTTATAAATATTCCAATTTATAATTATTCCTTATTTATAAATATTCAAATTATAAATATCTCTTATTTATAAATATTCCATTTATAAATAATTTATTTTCACTATCACTTTGAAAATCTCCTTTATCAACATCCCGTATGTTATGGTATTCAATCATATCCAATCACGATGATAAATATCGTCCAACCACATATAATCGCCAACAGATAATATACCACATCATATAACAGAATATATGAATTAAAACAGTATTTGAAATATTGAGGAACCCAGTTGGGTCCCTCCAACCTGTTTCCCTGCATCACAGATGTTACACAGTATAATTAACATCACTTTCAGTTCGATAGTATATATTCTGATAGCAGAATCAATATATAAATATTTATCGGTTTATATATATATATTTATATATATATATATATAATTTCCACTAACTGACTAGTAGTTCAATCAATCAACCAACACACAACAATCAACAGATGATTAATAGTTCTAAGAATACATTATAAAAATATAACTGTTCAGAGTTGGTGAGTTTTACTCACTTTGGACTATCATCGTTATATAACGATAATTGTCGCTTGATTTCGATTGGACAATTTATTTCGCCATAAATTGTAACGAGCTCCGATGGACTTCCCGTCAGTTCCATGTTGTAGTGTCCATCCATATGATCCCAACGCAACTTACGGTTCGCGATTCTGATTTCATATGAATAAGATAACAGCGTTTACAAGTTGATACGATATTTAAATTTAAATTAAAACTAACACTATAAATATTGGGCTTTACCCTTGATAAACTATCGGCCCACTATCTCTAAGCCCATACCGTAATAACTCTTCTTCCCCAATCTAAAAACTGCCGTGACCTGCTTCTTAACTCCACCACGTTTTCAAAGCTTTAACCGATCAAAACTCCACCATTACTTCACCGTTCTTCAAACAGATTTCACCAACAGTTTTCTCTTCGAACTCTCTTCCTACCAATACCCAAACAGACAAACTTGACGTCAGGTAGCAAAACCCGACTGTGGCTTCTCCACCGCGACAACAGGAAGTTGCACTCCTCAAATAACCACCGTACCATGCGAAGCTCCAACACCAGGTGCTCCTCTTCATCGCGAGTTCAAATATGAACTCGAAATCACAAATCAATGCCTCACCCTCCTTGGATTCTTAACCCTAGAAGAAGTTTCCTTCACTGTAAAATATCGCACATGAGAAAACTGATGTCGAACTCACTGAAACGCATAACAGTTTGAAGAGTATGGTTTAATGAATCCAACAATGTATCTATAATAATTTATAGATTTATTTTGAATCTCCTTTGATTTTCTAATGCTTGCGTTTTGCTTGAGGTTGAAAATATACTGACGGCGCAGAAATGGATTTGAGATTAGGTTTAGAAAATAGTTGGGGTATTATATAGGGGATTTTATAATATTATATTCGATTATAATATTTGTTTCTATTATACAGTTGCTTGTATATGTCTTCAAAAAAATCCTATGAACACACACGATACCCAAAAATCCCGAAACTGGACATATAGCTACAGCTTAACATTACGGTCCCAACGAAACTGGTTTCATCGAATTCCGACTTCGTATGCTCACACAGCGTATTTTTAACCGTTGAAATATCGACTGTATTTCACTCTAAAAATCCGTACGGTCACACACTGACTCTAAAAATCACGAAACTTGGAATCTAACAACTATTTGATATTGCGGATCCAACAAAACTGGTTTCGTCGAATTCCGACTTCGTTTGCAAAAGTGGTTATTTTTAACGCTCTAAATAGCCTATTTAAATATATAAATATATTTAAATATTATTAAGTTTATTATTTAAAATTAATTATTATCGTCTATATTCACAGTGGCATACTATACAGCTCCAGAATAGTCCTGTATGTATTTACAACTTGATATTACATCGTCAGAGTTATATCGACGCTCGATTTCTATTTAAATCCTTATTTAAAATATAATTAAATAGTTATGGTCAGGGCGCTGCATTTCTGATAATTTGATTTGGACGTAACTCAAAATCTACACGACGAAATCCAGATTTTTCTCTTCCATTAGAAAACTATTATCAAATCGGTCCTGACGGTTCTTGTTTCACAGAAATCCGACTTAAAATGGACCCTGTATATTCAGTTGAAGTTCAAATCGCCAAATAGCGAACTGCCGCGCCATTTCAAGCTCTATTATAATTATATTATAAACTATACCTTCAACTATCGTTTTATATAATATATTCGTTATTCAAATTCAATTCCAAACTGAATTATACCTTATATATAACACAATTCACACTGTATTGTGAATTCAGCTATTTTTGACTATTTCGACATTATAATATATTATTATATTATAATTATTAATTAAATATTCAATATTATTTAATTAAACGATCATTAACTTCTCTAAATCACCAATTATATAATTAAATAAATTAATTATATATCTCTAAAAATGCGGGTCATTACATTCTTCCCCCCTTATAATAATTTCGTCCTCGAAATTGCTAAGTTAGGGGACGACCCTATCTACTGGGTAAAAATTTATCTGTTTACCTCTTATCTCCGGTTTCAACTGAACCAATTAATATCGACTAAAATATTAATTTATTCCGACTAACTAAATTTTCAAAAATCATGAAAATTTTCTAACGCCTTAACTTCTCAAAAAATTTCGCCAGCACCTCCTTTGTACTGGTCAATATCTCAAACTCCCACTCGCCTCTCTAGGCCTTCTTCAACCCAAAAGAAAATCAAACAGCCAAGCGGCTTGCCAATTCAGCTCATAAATCTCATACTCATATCAAATATAAACTGGTACCTTGTTGTCGGGCATATCATTATATCCTTTATATCTGCTGCTAATTTAGCATATACAAATGCCATTCCAATCAAACTCCAACCAATTTCATCTCCACCACAACCATTCGCTTATATCCAAGTCGAATTCAATTCAAACTCCAATTTCAAATTCAAACTGTTAACTCCTCAACTCAATTCCATTCCAGATTATCTTATAATCAAATCCGGTTTTATTTAACTTAGTTCGAGTTAAATTTTAATTTATATATTCATTTTACCATTTCAATCCTTTTAACTTCATAAGTTATATTTAAATTTCGAAATTTAAACTCCTGGGTTTATTTCAAATCAGTTTGAAATCATAATACCAATTCAAAAACATTTGAATTTCTAAATACCTTGTTTTCTCAAAACAATTCAAAAACAAAACCTTTGGTAGTAATCCGTCACTTAGAACTCGAAAATGAACACTGATGATGTCTCGATTCATCATCAGAATCTATTTTCCAGCTATCGAAGTGAGTTCAATACTATATCACTTTCAGTTTGGAAAACGTTTTCAAAATCTCCCAGGAACTTAAAATTTCCTTATTTTAATTCCAATTCCGATTTAACTCCAGATTTGATTCATCTTATTTCATATACTTTACTTATATGAATTCTGATCAGTTATTTATAACCATTTCACTTTTATAATCTTACTCGATTATAATAACAACCAACACAACCAATTATACTATGTTAATTTCAAAACATACCATGACGGTTCATCGTATTCTAGTGTTTAGTAACCCCTATCGATACAGTGGATCAAACTGATCGACCAGAACTCATAAACAACTCAGCCAATGAATCTCCACAATATAAAAACATTTTTATATCAAATACAAATACTCACTTGTATATATACACTCAAACTCAATCTAGGGTATTACTAACCCCATCTCTACCGAGTCACGCCACAGAGCCAAGGTAATTCACTTAACCTTAAGCTCTGATACCAACTGTAACGACCCGGATTTTTGGCGACTTTGGTTATCGACATAAGCACGATGTCGATAACCAAAACATCGAAAAATCCCGGTTGTTAATGAAAGAAATTAGAGGGTGAGGAAAGATAAGATAGAACTAATAGAATAGAAGAAGAAGAAGAACATCATCATCAGAGTAACACGAATCTCACAGCGGAGCGAATAAAATATAACATAACTTTTGAAAAAAAAAACAGTTATGTATACAATAGCACTTATCAGAGTACAACACTTACAACAACAGCGGAAACAATAATAGCTATAGAATCTTGAAGCCTCCTGCTCCAAGCTCTCCAACCTATATCTGTAAAATCCCGACTACTTGACTGCCCGTACAAATTTAGGCACCCAAGAGTTTAGGGAAAACAACAAAGTAAACTCCGGGTCAGTCATGGGACTGGTATGAGTAAAACAGTTTAAAACAGTTTGAACAAGTAAACGATATCTCATAAGACCACGCCGTATAACGGAACGGGTTTTTCCCTTATGAGAATCCAAACAACTTTGTAAACAATATCATTCTGATATTATAATAATGTCTAAGTACAATTAGATATCAATCTAGCAGAAACGCTTTCATCTCACGTTCTACATATACAGTATACAATCAAAACCGCAAGCACGTATTGGGTAATGGATTTCCAACTATGACAAGTTATGGAACCACCTTTCGATCAGTGTACTCTAGGAACGATACACTGGAGTTCAACAAGAACATCTTGCAACTCAGCCACACATGACCGACCACTCATTTCGCTTGAGTGTATCGAATGTACATCACCAACGGTTGGGATCAGCAACCGTTCCCGTATATATATATGGGATAGCATTGATAGATTAAAGAAGCAAATGAATATTCTCTAGATAGGTGACTATACACCCTACTTCGGAGCGACCGACTTAGCCATGCTGCCTGCCCGATTTCTGTCATTTACCGGATGTGAGGCTAGAAGCTACGCTTATCTTTTCACATACCACATCTTCATTCAGTTAGAATGCCACATCGTCATACCCTTTAAATCACAAATTGATTTCCCTAAAAATACCACGGGTATAAGCTAAGAGAAACGAATTCCTCCGCCACCAACGTAAATACGTTTGAAACGATCAACTTACGTGATCTACCAGATATACTCTGTCAGACCTTCGTCCATACAAGTTGTCCTGGGACTGGACAAACCGAAGGCACTATCCAGTACATCCATCTTAGGCACTGTTATCTAAGACTTATACAATAGCCCTTGCACTTTACTCCGTCTTCAATTATCTTTGGCATATATGATTCGCAACGCTTATGACAATACAGAGTGGTTCTTTGGATTATTATCCAACCGGTCTCTCCATATTGACAACGTAAAATGGTCAAAACATTTGATAGTCTGTGATTTAACTATCAAAGAAAAACTCGTGTGCAAACAACGATATTATTTCCATATGGAAATTCTATCAATCCATCATCAACCATATATATATCTATATATATATATATATATATTCTCATTTTCTATGTTTAGAAAATATACGTTATCACTGGAAAACATTTCCATAACTTATTTACGTACCACTATTCTTCCACAACTATCAGTCTTTGACTGTAAACTAGTATGAGAACAATTTCCCATGTATAAATCCCGAAGGCCGAAACCAACATCAGATAGACACCTAGGAAACCATTCAACTTAACAAGTCTTCAGTCAATTTCTGATTTCTTTATTTGATTTCATTTCTGATTTTGATTTGGAAAACATTTCCAAATCTTCTTTACTTAGATTTAAACGGATGTTTAAATCAACATCGCGACGACAGCTCAAGCCACTATACTTATCTACTAATTTCACTTAACCACTTCATACTCGAACCGTAACCATTTCTTAATTAAAACGCAGTCAATCAAGTTGGGGTATAGCTACCTCTCAGACCTTAACCGAACCACCTTTCAAATCTTGAAATAGATAAGATTCACCTTTTTTTAACTCTTTAACACTTCCTTACCAACCCTCGGATTCTATTTACGAATCCAACTCCTTTACAGAATCATTTTATTATAACAGTGGTGTTATAATTTCCTGTTTCTGAAATATAATAACTTTAATCTAACTCTTATTTCCTAACTTGAATAAATAACGAACAACTAATTTATTAACCTCTATTTGGTTAACTCTTCTTCGATAACTCTTATTCGAATACTCCAATTAAATAACTAGATTCGATTAACTTACTTCGAATATCTCTGATTCGATTAACTTACTTCGAATATCTATGATTCGATTAACTCACTTCGAATAACTTTGATTCGATTAACTCACTTCGAATAACTCTGATTCGATTAACTCACTTCGAATAACTTATTCGATCTCTTTCTTTCGAATACACTATCTTCGATAATCTCATTTCGAATAACTCATATTCGATTAACTCGACTCGACGAACTCGACTAACTTGGTTCGACCAACTCGATTCGACTAACTGGGTTTGACTAACCATACTTGATTTAACTCAACTCGATTCACTTAACTCAATTAACTTAACTTGATAATCTAACTCAATAACTTAACTCAATCATCTTGACTTGATAACTTAACTTAGTAACTTAACTCAGTCATCTTGACTTGATAACTTAACTTAGTAACTTAACTCAGTCATCTTGACTTGATAACTTAACTTAGTAACTTAACTCAGTTTACTTAACTCGATTATCTTAACTCGGTTTACTTAACATACTGGTTAACTCGACTTACTTAACACACTGGTTAACTCGACTTACTTAACACACTGGTTAACTCTACTTACTTAACACACTGGTTAACTCTACTTACTTAACCAAACTAGTTAACTCGACTTACTTAACCCAACTGGTTAACTCTACTTACTTAACACACTGGTTAACTGGGCTTACTTAACCAAACTGGTTAACTTGACTTACCTAACCAAACTGGTTAACCGGGCTTACCTAACCAAACTGGTTAACTTGACTGAACTGGTTAACTCTAACTGATTAACTATATTCGATTAACTCCTTTCGAATACTATATTTGATTAACTAACTTCGAATACCATATTCGATTACTCCTTTTCGAATAAACTATTCATTTATAAAGATTTACTTTTAGTAACGGTTCTTCACTTTACAAATGATTTCCCTTTTATATCGTTTTCCTTTTTACAACGTTTTCCTTTTTTTATAACATCCTATTCAGTTATAAACAATTTTCCTTTTTATAACTCTATTTATTTTCTAAATATTTCCTTTATTTTTGGTTTTTCACAAATATTCTTTAAATTATTCTAACTCCTTAAATTTCCGGGAAAATTCGCCATAACCTCCTTTATACCGGAAGCATCGGGAAAATCCCCAAACCCGCCACACAGGCCTTTCCATTCAAAAAGAAAATATTTTGAATTTATTTCCTTTTTAAAATATCTCCAATTTATAAATATTCCAATTTATAATTATTCCTTATTTATAAATATTCAAATTATAAATATCTCTTATTTATAAATATTCCATTTATAAATAATTTATTTTCACTATCACTTTGAAAATCTCCTTTATCAACATCCTGTATGTTATGGTATTCAATCATATCCAATCACGATGATAAATATCGTCCAACCACATATAATCGCCAACAGATAATATACCACATCATATAACAGAATATATGAATTAAAACAGTATTTGAAATATTGAGGAACCCAGTTGGGTCCCTCCAACCTGTTTCCCTGCATCACAGATGTTACACAGTATAATTAACATCACTTTTAGTTCGATAGTATATATTCTGATAGCAGAATCAATATATAAATATTTATCGGTTTATATATATATATATTTATATATATATATATATAATTTCCACTAACTGACTAGTAGTTCAATCAATCAACCAACACACAACAATCAACAGATGATTAATAGTTCTAAGAATACATTATAAAAATATAACTGTTCAGAGTTGGTGAGTTTTACTCACTTTGGACTATCATCGTTATATAACGATAATTGTCGCTTGATTTCGATTGGACAATTTATTTCGCCATAAATTGTAACGAGCTCCGATGGACTTCCCGTCAGTTCCATGTTGTAGTGTCCATCCATATGATCCCAACGCAACTTACGGTTCGCGATTCTGATTTCATATGAATAAGACAACATCGTTTACAAGTTGATACGATATTTAAATTTAAATTAAAACTAACACTATAAATATTGGGCTTTACCCTTGATAAACTATTGGCCCACTATCTCTAAGCCCATACCGTAATAACTCTTCTTCCCCAATCTAAAAACTGCCGTGACCTGCTTCTTAACTCCACCGCGTTTTCAAAGCTTTAACCGATCAAAACTCCACCATTACTTCACCGTTCTTCAAACGGATTTTACCAACAGTTTTCTCTTCGAACTCTCTTCCTACCAATACCCAAACAGACAAACTCGACGTCAGGTAGCAAAACCCGACTGTGGCTTCTCCACCGCGACAACAGGAAGTTGCACTCCTCAAATAACCACCGTACCATGCGAAGCTCCAACACCAGGTGCTCCTCTTCATCGCGAGTTCAAATATGAACTCGAAATCACAAATCAACGCCTCACCCTCCTTGGATTCTTAACCCTAGAAGAAGTCTCCTTCACTGTAAAATATCGCACACGAGAAAACTGATGTCGAACTCACTGAAACGCATAACAGTTTGAAGAGTATGGTTTAATGAATCCAAGAATGTATCTATAATGATTTATAGATTTATTTTGAATCTCCTTTGATTTTCTAATGCTTGCGTTTTGCTTGAGGTTGAAAATATATTGACGGCGCAGAAATGGATTTGAGATTAGGTTTAGAAAATAGTTGGGGTATTATATAGGGGATTTTATAATATTATATTCGATTATAATATTTGTTTCTATTATACAGTTGCTTGTATATGTCTTCAAAAAAATCCTATGAACACACACGATACCCAAAAATCCCGAAACTGGACATATAGCTACAGCTTGACATTACGGTCCCAACGAAACTGGTTTCATCGAATTCCGACTTCGTATGCTCACACAGCGTATTTTTAACCGTTGAAATATCGACTGTATTTCACTCTAAAAATCCGTACGGTCACACACTGACTCTAAAAATCACGAAACTTGGAATCTAACAACTATTTGATATTGCGGATCCAACACAACTGGTTTCGTCGAATTCCGACTTCGTTTGCAAAAGTGGCTATTTTTAACGCTCTAAATAGCCTATTTAAATATATAAATATATTTAAATATTATTAAATTTATTATTTAAAATTAATTATTATCGTCTATATTCACAGTGGCATACTATACAGCTCCAGAATAGTCCTGTATGTATTTACAACTTGATATTACATCGTCAGAGTTATATCGACGCTCGATTTCTATTTAAATCCTTATTTAAAATATAATTAAATAGTTATGGTCAGGGCGCTGCATTTCTGATAATTTGATTTGGACGTAACTCAAAATCTACACGACGAAATCCAGATTTTTCTCTTCCATTAGAAAACTATTATCAAATCGGTCCTGACAGTTCTTGTTTCACAGAAATCCGACTTAAAATGGACCCTGTATATTCAGTTGAAGTTCAAATCGCCAAATAGCAAACTGCCGCGCCATTTCGAGCTCTATTATAATTATATTATAAACTATACCTTCAACTATCGTTTTATATAATATATTCGTTATTCAAATTCAATTCCAAACTGAATTATACCTTATATATAACCCAATTCACACTGTATTGTGAATTCAGCTATTTTTTACTATTTCGACATTATAATATATTATTATATTATAATTATTAATTAAATATTCAATATTATTTAATTAAACGATCATTAACTTCTCTAAATCACCAATTATATAATTAAATAAATTAATTATATATCTCTAAAAATGCGGGTCATTACAGTGTCTCCTGTTTCATCGAATTTCGTTAAAGAACGAAAAAGATATTATTTTTCAAAGTTTTGCAACGCTTTATAGTGTAAAAACAGTTTAAAATTATATAAGCCGTTAGTTTTCAAACCTGCTCAAATCTAGGTTTGGATTTTTCTCTTGATTCGTTGCCCTATAGGATAATCAGACTATTGGACGTCGTTGAGGGAGGGAAGAGCTTTCCGGCGCTGGTAGTCTGAGGTGGTGCGATGGCGAATCGAGGCGGCGGCGGCTCCGGGAAGGCGACGACTTTCTCGACGTCGTTCAGGCGAAGGAGCTGACGAGAGGGGGCGGCGTTGGGTCGGATGTGGAGAGGAGGCGTAGGGCTGTCGACTGGTGGTGGTGGCGCGGCCTAGCGTCGCCTGTGGCGATCGGAAAAGGGACGAGAAGCTTCGAGCAACGTGGATCGTCCAGAGCAGGGTGGCGGCTAGGGTTCCGTAGTTTTTTTTTTAATGAAAATTTCCTACTGGCCAGAATTTATATAAAAATTTTAAATAGTGTTTTTGCAAACGAACTCCTTTTTAAACCCAACGACTATCGCCCCTAGCTAAATACCCCCATTCCGGACACAATGGGATATGTTTCGTTGGCCATTTCGACTGTTACAGTCAGTTATTTTTCAAATTAAAATATAAAACATTCGATATTTAATTTAAACGTACATTTCAATTTGCCAGGGCCACAAACTGAATCGAAAAATTCCAGAAAAATATATCTAGCTTTTTTCTAATGATACGGTCCTAACAAAACCAGTTTCGTCGAATTCTGAGCTCGTTTGAAAAACGGCCATTTTTAGGTCGACCCATTTTAACAGAATTTGACCAAACACGTTATCTTTTGCCCCTCTCACATACTAGCTTCAAACATTATGAAATTTGAAACTTAGCAATAATTTGACATCCCGGACCCAACCAAAGTGGTTTCGTCGAATTCCGAGGTCGTATGCAAAATCTCAATTTTCAAGGGCTATATATACTATATAGCTACCTTTCTGAAAATTCATTTGGCCATAACTTTTGATTTCCGTTATGAAATTTCTATTTTTCAGATTCGTTAGAAAGGTATTGATAAACAGATTTAAATATTTTCAGTTTCGTTAAAATCCGTTTTATTTTCCACCCGGTACAGTCAGACAAAGTTTATATTCCAAATTTCAAACGGCCATACCATACCTAATTCTATATTTTATGGAAATAGGCTATTTAAATTATTCAGATTTAATGGTAATAACCAAATTTAAAAATTTTAAACTAGTTCACATTTTCCGGGTTATTACAAGGAATTTCATTATAAATCGAATATTGATTTAATCCAGATTTAAAATATCAAGTTAGAAATTCATAGAAGAATATTCTAGAGCTGTATGGTATTCTACTGTGAATATAGACGATAATACTTAATTACAAATATTTAATTTGATTTTATTTAAATATATTTATATATTTAAATGGGTCATTCAGAGTTTTAAAAATAGCCGGTTTTGCAAACGAAGTCGGAATTCGACGAAACTAATTTTGTTGGATCCGCAATGTCAACTAGCTGTTAGATTTCCATTTTCGTGATTTTTGAAGTCAGTGTGTGGTCGTACTAGATTTTAATGTGAAAAATAGTCGATAAATTGACCTTTAAAAATACGCTTGTGAGCAAAAGGAGTCGGAATTCAATGAAACCAGTCTCTTTGGGACCGTAATGTCAAACTCTAGCTACATGTCCAGTTTCGTAATTTTTGGGTATCGTGTGTGATCGCACTAATTTTTAGAAAGCAAAAATAGATGAAAATAAAATATAAAAATATTAAATTAAAATATCGTACTTTAATGAACCTAAACTGGCCACATCTGCTTCCTTCTCGACCACACCCTCATCCTTTATAAATGCAAGAAAAATCCGCCGTCAGTTCTCTCCATTCTCAAGAAGAAAACGCAAGTTTGAAATTCCCCCAATATTCAAATCAAATATTATAAACCATGATAATTATATATTTGAACTCCTGGTGAGATTTTCTTCAGAATTACAACCATTTGAATGGGTTCGACATCCATTCTATATGTTGAGTTTTTAACAGCCGCACTAGGGTTGGCCTTTACGTCAAACTGAGGGACTTTGAGCTCGAGTGAAGTTGGTATTCGAAT
Source organism: Allium sativum (assembly GCA_030737875.1). NCBI lineage: Eukaryota > Viridiplantae > Streptophyta > Magnoliopsida > Asparagales > Amaryllidaceae > Allium > Allium sativum. The sequence goes on from CM060912.1 coordinate 1,003,015,012, forward strand.
TCGGGGTGGAGAATAGAAAGAGATGTGAATTTTTGGTATTTTTACGAATTTAAAACAGTCGCTACCTATACTGTGCCTTCAGCGACTGGTCGGAGGATGCATGATCGAAGGCTAAAGTGAGTTGAATGGATGGGAATGGTGAAGGGGAACTCAAGATGGAGAGTTGAATGGCGATGTCGGTTTGTGAATCGGTCAAGCAGAGAAGGGGCATTGGAGATTTGAAATTCGGGGAAATGGCCATCGAACACAGGAAGCTTGCGTTTGATTTCTTTAAGGGAAGAAGGGATTTACATAGTTGGGCTTGAAAGGTGAAACACCCCACCCTCCATTAAGGTCACTCACAAGGGACTGCCTTAACTTTGGTGGAGGTTTGTAAGTAAAAGTCACAGATAAAACACAAGACAGATATAAACACATATTTATATATAAGCAGCGGAAAACATCAGACTTTTATTTCATAAAATACTTGTTCATACAACACATTTCAATAATTGTCTCATAACAACTTCCAAAAACATTACACCATCATTTCTGTCTTGGTTTTTAAATAAAGAAGCATAAAACGTGATAAAAACTGCATAAATCCCCATAGCGTGTGACCAACAGCCATAGCCAAGGAAAGAGACTCCAAACCGTACATCAACTATCTTGAAGCTTTTAGAGAATCTGACTAAGCTGAGCTATTTCCTCCCTGTGGATCTGGAGGGGAGGGACGGAAGAAAAGAAGACGAAAGAAAATAGGGTCAGACATAAAGCCTGGTAAGTCTAGTGAATCTTCAGTATGAAAATAAGAATAAGGGCATGATAGGTATAAACTGGAACAGGAAAGTGTCATAAACTAGATAAGGTAGTTCTGAAACGAATATACTATTGCACCCCACACTATCTCTGCACCTACTTGTATTATCTTAACTGTCACCCCATGCTGAGGATGAAGTGATCCCATTTATAAAGATGCACCCTATGCTGAGGGTAAAGTGATCCCGTTTCTAAAGATGCACCCTATGCTGAGGGTAAAGTGATCCCGTTTCTAAAGATGCACCCTATGCTGAGGGTAGGTGATCCCCTTACTTTAAAGATCAGCTCTTACTCGCATAATCATCTATGTCTTACGGCCCCCAGAAATTGTAGATACCTATGCTGGCCCTACCATGAGGTGTATCAAGACCCATGGTGGTGACCCGACACAGACCGTAGAATGCATAGGTTACACTACTGGTGCCACCAGTGTCGTGTTTGTCTGCTACGAAGTGCGTGCACGCCTGCACCCCGTTAGAACCCACACTGTTGCACCCGCCGCCGTCGCTTTGACCGCTTACAGTCAGCCCAGTAATCGTGCCCCACCCTGCCTAGTTTCAGGGTAACATGATACCTAATTGGGTTACTGCTGAAATGGGTCCCCGTTACTAGGGTTTTCTAGTCAAACATGCTAAGTGGTTAAGTGTCTGTATTTACCTAACCCCACCCATCAATTTCATTAACATGTTGAATTGGTTAAGTGTTTTAGTTAACTTAACCATACCATTTATCCTTAGCCTTTTAAAGCACCGACCACTCACATTAGACAGATATTGTTACAGTTAATAGATGTGCCGGTCGGTTCCGGGCAGATTTACACCGTAACTCAGTCTAACCTTGGGTCCTTATTGGGCTCAATGCTTAACCACCCACATTGGATAGGTATTGTTGTGACTAATGGACAGCCGGGCGGGTTCGGGCAGATTTACATCACAACTCAATCCAACCTCGTGTTAAGCATACTCGTATTTTCTAAATTTACATATTTATCTTTATCACTTAATATATGTAAATTTGTCAACAATTAAATTCTGTGGCCCACTTTCCAAGTTTAACGTTTTTGGTATAAAGAATTTATACCGTTTAAATACCACCAACTTTAGCATGTGACAAACATGCAAATTCCATATTTTATTATGAAAAGTTTTCTAATATTCCCAATGTTACCCCGTTTAAACATTAGGCTAACAATCTTAGCCTAATTTTCATTCACATAGTTTTTAACATACGATATTAGGCTAAAAACTTAGCCTAATTTAGCGCACACAAATAGGCATAAGGGAATTCATAAACATAAACATAACATAGGTGTAAACTTGGCATTTTTGGCATAATCAATATGAACATAATAGGTGTGAACTTGCAAAATAGCCAACATGAATGTCATAGATGGTATCGTGCAAAATAGTCAATATACATATATGTGAATTTGCAACATAGCCTAAATCAATTTTACATATATGTGAATATACATTGAAATAAGGGTCTAACCAAATAGGTGTCACATAAAATGGCATATTTAGACTTGTACAAACTTGGGTTTAAACATGTAACTTGGCATAATGTCAAACACAAAACTAACATGTTGTATTTTCACCAAAATGTCCAATTTTAACATCTAATCATACTTCCTATTTCAACATGAACCTTGCATAGTTTATGTAACCCAAATGGTACTTAACATAGATCCAATTATACTTGCAAATAAACAAAAGAATGTGTTCCTATATTTTGAGTCATGTAGGCATAAAAGGTCTCAAATCTAGAACATGTTTACATAAGCCTTAATTTAGACTTAGAGGATGTATATAGTCCATGCCATAGACATAAACATAAAGGGATCAAATTCTAGTTTTTGCCACAAACTTGCAAGTGCCATTATTTTCATATACAATTGTCCAATAGGCTTGCATCAATCAATTTAGGCCACAAATATCAATACACAAGTCATGACAAAATCATTACAATACACAAAATTTATATCATTATTATACAATAACACAATTCCACATCCAATTTACATCGAATCAATTATTAGTTTTATTCTCATTGGAAAAATCACTATACTTACAACGAACGACGAACTTGGATTCTGGATTCTGAATTCTGGATTTGAAATGCTTTCCTTTGGGTAGATTAACGTTGCGTTGATTAATTTGATTAAGCTTTAGTTCTCTTCTTAATTTGATTCGTCTCTAAGCTCCTCTCTCTTGACGGCTATGCTCAATTCCTTCCTGGCAGCATGACGACTCCAATCTTATTTTTTTTTGTGAATTTTAGTTGAGACTTAGGGTGTATATATAGATTTTTAGATTGTTTTGAGCCGTCAGATGAAGACAAGAGAAATCTAGACCATACGAAGTCCAAAGAGCCAATCAAGAGGTGACATGTCAGCCCTAATGACACATCGAGCCATAGAAATTCGAGCCAGAGCCAGATCCAGCCAGCCAGGTCGACCAGGTAGGTCGACTGGCAGGTCGACACCTAGGTCGACACTATGGTCGACCTGGGGGTGACCAGGTCGACACCATGGTCGACCCTATGGTCGACCTTGTCCCTTGGCGGGAATTTTCCCGCCCAGCCCAGTTTGAGCTTATTTTTTGAATTTTGAACTTGAACCCGAGCTGTTTGAATTTTAAATTTTATTCTGAAACTTCGGAAGGTCATAACTCCTTCATATGGAGTCCGATTCACACAAACTCGGACTCTATCTCAAGCAGAATTCCGAGACGATCGAAATGGCGTAACTCATTTCCCTTAATTCTTTCATTTAGAATTAATTATACTTTAATTTGTTATGTTACAGTTAACGGAAAATTTGGGGTGTTACATTCTCCCCTCCTTAAAGGATTTCATCCCCGAAATCTTCAAGTCTAGGAGAACGTAAGTCCTAACATCCAATCGTCCATCTAGTCAACCAACAAACACAGGCGTCCATTGTCCTTAAAAGACTTCTAATGCTTTATGATTCATATGCACGGTGTGTGTATATGTCCTTAACTAATGCAAAATCAGGCGGTCTACTGAACCAGTTGACCTCCATAATACAAATCATGTAAGTGTCATGAATCCATTATGTATGCAAATTTTTCCCTACTCATAATTCTACATGAGTGCGCAACCATCAATACAAATACGATATCCATATGACAACATATCAAGTTTCAACCATATACAAATATGAATACATATATGCATATGTAGTATGAAGTGATTGAGCCGATCTAAAACCTAGGTTGTGTGTGTATATGCATCCACGAGAAACCACTAGCAATCACTTGCAGCCATCAACCATAACGTGTTTCAAATACATGTTTACATCCAAAGGGATTTCTACCTAAGGATAAAGGATAATATCGAGGAGATATACCTAAAAAGATAGATACAAGCACAACTTATGGAAAAAGAGAGGTCAAAGATGTACCCTCAAAAAGAAAAGGGTAGGCCGCGCGTATTCTATCCTCAGTTTCCCAAGTCGCGTCTTCCTCGGCGTCGCTCCACTGAACGTTGACGAGCTTCACTTCGCGGTTGCGTAGCTTTTTTATTTCAGTTCCTACGATTCGAGTTGGAACTCTCCTCACAGTTGCTTCGCGTTCCACTTCGGCTTCTTCTAGAATGCTTGGCTCCACCACTTCCGCTGATTCATGTAGACATTTCCGGAGATGAGAGATGTGAAAGACGTTGTGAATTCCAGCCAGTCTTTCAGGAAGATCTACTCTATAAGCCATTTTCCCAATCTTCTCGATGATAGGGAACGGTCCTACAAATATTGGTGCTAGCTTTCCTGCGGACCCAAAGCGAACGACGTTCCTTAAAGGGGATACCTTAAGTAAAACCCAGTCCCCGACCTCAAACTCAAGGTCGGTCCTTCTTTTGTCGGCGTAGGATTTTTGTCTGTCTTGGGCAGTCTTCATCCTCCTTCATATCAAGTCCACTTTTTATGAAGTCTCTCTAATCAAGTCTGGCTCCAGTATAATCTTGTCAGTGGACTCCCACCAACAAGTTGGTGATCGACAAGGTCTTCCATACAAAGCTTCGAAGGGCGCCATACCGATGGTGGCTTGGTAACTGTTGTAATAGGCGAATTCCACTAAAGGAAGGTGATCCTCCCAAGTCCCTCCAAAGTCAAGAACGCACAGTCTTAGATGATCTACTAGTACACTATTCACCCTTTATGTCTGACTGTAACAACCCGTATTTTCAATAACCTGTAATAACATAAATCGAGGCAGAATTTAATTCTAAAATGGGAATCAAGGGAAACGGGCTATGCCATTGTGTTCGTCTCGGAAAAATACGCGAAATAGAGTCCGAGTTTTCGAAAATCGGAGTCCGTATGACCAAGATATGGCCTCGCGAAGTTTCACGAAAATTCCCAAATTAAAGTATACTTAATTAAGTGAAATGGGTTGTGTAGATATATATATATATATATTGATATATATATATATATATATAATTGAAAATTTAATAAATAAATATGCAAAAATGCTCAAAACAGCGAATTGGGAGAGGGGAATAACCGAACCGGCCGATTTTCTGGGTCGACTAGGGGTTAATCCAGGGTGTTTGGCTGTCAACCCGTGGGCCGATTCGCTCAAGTGCAGATTTTGCATTTGAATGGTTCTCATGGTCCATCTTTAATCTAAAGGCCCTAGATGGTTCCTACACTTGACTTCTTCCCCAAGACATGCTTTGATGGCTTGGATTGAATCTAGGGTTAATCCTATGGCCTAAAACACTTGCCTAATCTATAAATAAGACCCTAACCTACCCTAATTCATTCATAATTAAACCTAGTGACTAAACTATGGCAAAATGCTAGCTCTCATGGCCTCCACTAATTTTATGAAGAGGGTTGCATACTAATCACTCTCTAATCAACTTCTAATCCCTTCTTAGCATGTTAATCTTCTTCATTTGGTGTTCAAAGTTGCTAGTTGTGAGTTTCTATCACTTTGATGATCTTTTGGTAAACTAATTAGATGAGATGTGATGAGATTTATGGTTTTGTATGTGGGTTAATGAGCTTTGAATCATATGATATGATGTTAGCATTAATCTTATGTTTATGCATGTTGAGTATGTAAGCTTATGCAAGTTTAATATGATGTATGTTATGTTTGCATGATGCTAAATATGCAAGTTGTGGGCTATGTAATCATATGCATGTTATGCAAGTTCATGGTAATATGCTATGCAAGTTACATGTTTGTTAATATGCAAGTTACATGTTTGTTAATATGCAAGTTACATGTATGTAAATATGCAAGTTACATGTTTGTTAATATGCAAGTTACATGTTTGTTAATATGCAAGTTACATGTATGTAAATATGCAAGTTACATGTTTCTTTATATGCAAGTTACATGTTTGTTAATATGCGAGTTACATGTATGTAAATATGCAAGTTACATGTTTATTAATATGCAAGTTCATGATGACACATTATGCAAGTCTATAAGCTAATATGCAAGTTTGTTATGCAAAATGAATATGTAAGTTATGTGACATATTATATGCAAGTTATGTGACATGTTATGCAAGTTCATATGCAAGTTATGTGTTTGTTAATATGCAAGATGGCACCTTTGAAACATGTTCATTCATATGCAAGTTGACACCTTTTATATGTGTTATATCATGAACGAAATTACGTGGGAACGATGGGGTAATTAAATGCATAAGTTAATAAGATTGTGTGAAATTAATATAATTATGCATAACACAAAATAAATAAACATAGTATGGGAATTTGCCTATTTGGTTAGGTGTACCCATACTATGTGTTGGGAATTTACCTATTGAGTTAGGTCTACCCCATGGGAATTTACCTATTAAGTTAGGTCTACCCATGTTAAGAAAACTTGATTAATTAGGGATAATTAATATAAAATTATGAGGGTGATTAATTAGGTGTAATTAATTGACTAAGACACGAGGTTGGACTCAGTTGTAGCGTAAAACTGCCCGGACCCAACCGGCTTAACCAGTTGCTACAAATGTTAGCCCAATGTGAGAGGTCTTAGGCACAAACTAAATACGTAATTAATGTAAAGACACGAGGTTAGACTCTGTTATGACATAAGGCTGCCCGGACCCAACCGGCTTAACCAGCGGTCATAAAAGACAGTCTAATGTGAGAGGTCTTTACAAAGGTTACGTTCTTAATTAATTAATTAAGAAACACTTAACCACATTAGCATGTAGAGGGACATGAGGGGTTAAGTGGGTGCCTCGGGTGGCATGAGAAAATCTAGTGGTTGCCTTGGGTGGCAATAGAAAATACGATTAGAATACTTAACCAAAATAGAACATGTAATTAAAACATGATTAAAGGGTTAAGTGGGATATACTAGAAAAAGGGACAAGCTTAGGTGGGTAGCTTGTGGAGGCCCATTTCAACCAGTAACCCATACGTATCTTTGTGGGCTCGACCCATGTCGAGGACGGGACACGCATACTGGGCTTGACTGTAAGAGGCAAACGGGTTAGCGGTGGCAACGCAAGTCCAACGGGCTTCATATGCGTGAGTGGGCCCGGGCTGGTAGGTAAGCCGTTGTTGCATCGAGTAGATATAAGCCGTGCACCTTTAGTTTCATCAGGTTGCCACATTGGGGAATGATACATCCCACGGTGGGGCCAGCACGGGTATCTACGTTAGGGAGCCGATCGAATGGGAAGTAGTGTGTACACCTAGTGGATTGTAGGGCCCCGTGGCGCCTACTTGGTCACCTAGGGGTACGCAGGTACTAATTAGTAAATTTTATAAGTCCTTGGGTGGGATCAACCTTTAAGTTAGGAACGAATGGTGTGGTGCAGTTTAGTAATTTACCTTAGGGAGGGTAGATGCGTCTTTATCCTTTATCTTCGTTTAGTTGACTGCTTAGGGTAGCCATTCATCCCTATATGTTACCGTATATCAGTTTATGTCTTCTCTGGTTACTTTAACGATTGTATTGTTAAAGTTATAGGACTCGCTCAGACTTATGTCTGACCCTGTTGTTTTTATCTTTTTCCCAACCCTCAGGTCCTACGGTGGATCCTAGCAGTAGTGGAGCTTGATCGGATTGCTGTTCCAGTCTTTAGGAGCTTGGATAGATGTAAAGCTCCAGTTATCCAGTTATCTTTTCTTTTGTTTGGCTATTGTATGAGAGTGGGATTATGTACTTCTTTATTTTGATGGATATTGTACTTGACCTTTATTGTGGTTTTATGATGTAACCAGACATGTTTTACTTCCGCTGTTATGAGATGATGTTTTAAAATTTCAAGTACTATTTATATCTGTCTTGTTGTAATTTTTCTGTTCTATATTCACTAAAATACTCCACCGATGCTATGGCATTCCCTTAGTGAGTGATCATAGCGGGAGTGGGGTGTTACACGTGGTATCAGAGCTTAAGGTTACCAGAACAGATAAAATTTTTGAGAAAAACTACTTTCTAAGAGTATTTTCGAAGAAAGTATTTTTAAAAGCATGTCTTCTAAGAGAAAAAGTTTTTGAAAAAGAAAAGCATAATCCCCAATAGCCATATCTTTATCTTTCGGAATCTCCTTTTTGAATCTTTCCTCTTTCGTTTCAGCATGGCTGAAGATCTTAACATCCCGGAGGGTTTAGTTATACCACTATGGTATAGGAGGTTGCAAGAGGCTAGGGCCGCGGCTGCGGGTCCGGCCAATGCTACTACACCAGAGACAACCGCTCCTCCTCCTCAGCCTAGAGTGGATAATTTTGCTAAGGTTTGCAAGGAGTTCAAGGCTATAGGAGGAAAACCTTTTCTTGGTTCAGAGACTTTCGTAGAGGCTAGAGATTGGCTTAAGGAAGTGGAAGAGTTGCTAGATATCTTTGAAGTGGAAGAGGGAAAGAAAGTCAAGTTGGCGGCTTGGTTAATGAAGGGAGAGGCCTCATTCTGGTGGGAGGTCACTAATGGAGAACGCCCTGTTGACTCTTGGGCAGATTTTAAGCAAAGGTTTGGGGCTAAGTTTCTCTCAAGGGCGGAAGAGAATCTGTTTATGGAGAAGTTCTTGAATTTGAAGCAAGGGAATCTCACGGTGAAAGAATATGTCAACAAATTCAATCAATTAGCAAGGTTTGGCATAGAGTTGGTGAATACACCGGAGAAGAAGGCTTTGAGGTTCGTTAGAGGCTTGAACGAACCATTGCAAGGAATAGCTATGACTCACATTCCTATGGGGGCCACTTTTGAGAAGCTTGTCTACATGGCACTTATGCATGAGGATGATAAGAATTCGAAGGCACCAGAGAAAAAGGGGGATCAGAAGAAACCGCAACAGCAACAACAAGGCAAGGGCGGAAAAGGCAATGGTGACAAAAAGAAGACGAAGAAGAAGTGCTTCAATTGTGGAACACTAGGACACCTCAGTAAGGATTGTCGCAAAAAGAAAAAGACCGGTTGCTTTCATTGTGGTGAAGCAGGGCATCTTGTGAAAAACTGCCCAAAGAAGGGGCAGAAGACGGGGTCTACCTCAGGAGGCCAGGTGCAAGCTCTTATAGCACCACCTCAGTCAGGGGGGCAAGTTCAGGTTCTCTCAGTTCCACCGATTCAGCAGAGAGGTAGAACTATTTCCGTTGAAAGTCTGGTTTTTCTGTTTGATCATCCAGTTCGTACTTTGTTTGACTCTGGCGCATCGCATTCTTTTATCTCATCATCGTTAGTTGAGTCACTGCACTTAGACACCAGTCTAGTTGATGATCCCTTGGTTGTCTCAAACCCAATTGGGGGCTCCATATATCTGTCTATGATATGTTTGGGTTTGAAGATTTCTATACTTAGCGTTGAGTTTAGATGTGATGCTTTTGTATTGGGCTTCACGGGCTATGGGTTGATCTTGGGCATGGACTGGTTATCCAGTAATGGTGCCGTTCTTGATTGCGAAAGGAGAGTTGTCAGGCTCATGACCCGCTTGGGTAACACTCTCGAGATCTCTTGCAATCCCATGGAATCTGTTTTGCTAAGTTATCTTGAATCGCTCGATGCTTCGGTCGAAAGTTTGTGTTCTGTCAGAGTAGTCCGGGAATATCCGGATGTGTTTGAAGAAGTAAAGGGTTTGCCTCCGAAGCGGGAGATAGATTTCCGAATTTATTTGGTGGATAATGCCAAACCAGTGTCTTTGCCAGTACGCCACATGGCTCCTCGTGAGAGAAGAGAACTTCATAAGCAAGTAGGGGAGTTGCTTGAGAAGGGGTTCATAAGGCGAAGTATATCGGAGTGGGGAGCTCCAGTAGTGTTTGCCACGAAGGCGGATGGGTCCCTCAGACTTTGTGTGGATTATAGGGAACTTAATAAGCTCACGAAGAAGAATAGACACCCATTACCGAGGATAGATGATCTCTTTGATCAGTTGGTTGGCGCGTCAGTATTTTCGCAGATGGACTTAGCTACAGGGTTTCATCAGTTAAGAGTGGCGGAGGACAGTATAGAGAAGACTGCTTTCCGGACTCCGGATGGTTTTTATGAGTGGCTAGTGATGCCATTTGGGTTGACAAACGCCCCCGCATACTTTGTTGATCTCATGAGTAGAGTGTTCAGAGAGTACCTGAATAAGTTTGTAGTAGTTTTTGTGGATGACATCTTGGTCTTTTCCAAGAATGAAGAAGAGCATGCCTTACATCTCAAGGAAGTGTTGGAGACTCTTCGAGCGCATAGTCTTAAAGCTAAATTCTCTAAATGCCATTTTTGGAGAAGAGAAGTGCGATTCTTAGGGCATGTGGTCTCTAAGGAAGGGATAGCTGTGGATCCCGCAAAGATAGTATCTATCCAGGATTGGAAAGTTCCTAGAAATGCTACCGAGGTAAGAAGTTTCTTGGGGTTGGCAGGATATTATAGGAAGTTCATCAAAGACTTCGCGAAGATATCAGCCCCATTAACCCGCTTGACGAAGAAGAATCTGGTTTTCTCATGGGATGTAGATTGTGATGATGCTTTCCGACGGTTAAAGAGAGCTTTGACCACCGCTCCAGTTTTAGTGCTTCCAGATGGGAGTAAGCCGTTTGTTGTTTATACCGATGCTTGTGGAACAGGATTAGGCGCAGTCTTGATGCAGGAGGGAAGGGTAATAGCCTATGGAGGGAGACAATTGAGAGTGCATGAGAAGAATTACCCTACCCATGATCTAGAGTTGGCCGCGATTGTTTTCGCACTTAAGTCTTGGCGCCATTATCTTCTTGGTGAGAGATTCGAGTTGTTCACCGACCATAAATCATTGAAGTACTTATTCTCTCAGAAGGATTTAAACTTAAGACAGCAAAGGTGGATGGAGTTCTTAGCATCCTATGATTTCGAGATAGCGTATACCCCTGGTAAGGGTAACGTGGTGGCAGACGCCTTAAGTAGAAAAAGGCTATCTTTGAGTCCATTGTTCGTGGAACGACGAAGCTTGGAGTTTCTTTCTTTGTTTGACTTCAGACCTTCTGTTGATTTTGTACCTGGTTTGTTGGCATCCTTGGAGGTTAGACCTACTCTTTTGAGACGGATTGGCGAGGCTCAGCGAGACGACCCACAGTTGGTTGTGTTGGTAGAGAAGCTTATAAGAGGGGAGTCGTCCAGCCATTTGGGTAGATACACCATAGATGATAAGGGATGGTTGCATAGAGACGGTAGACTTTGTGTACCGCAAGATGAGGGTTTGAAGAAGGCTATTTTGGATGATGCACATCGTTCAAGAATGACTATTCATCCCGGTGGAGACAAAATGTACCAAGACATGAAGAGAGTTTTCTTCTGGGCCGGTATGAAGAAAGATGTGGCCGAGTATGTGGCTAGATGCTTAGTGTGCCAACAAGTTAAAGTGGAGCAAAGGAAACCCGGTGGGTTGCTACACCCATTGGAAGTTCCACAGTGGAAGTGGGATAGTGTCTCGATGGATTTCATCGACGGGTTACCGAGATCGAGGAAGGGCAATACGGGAATTTGGGTTGTGGTAGACAGACTTACCAAGAGTGCCCATTTTATACCCGTAAAGAGTAAGAGGACCGCTCCATGGCTTGCTTCAGTCTATGTTAGAGAGATTGTTAGATTGCATGGCGTACCATCCAGCATTGTGAGTGATCGAGATCCTATTTTCACTAGTGAGTTTTGGAGAAGTTTGCAAGAGGCGGTAGGGACTCAGTTGTGTTTGAGCACCGCATATCATCCTCAGACGGACGGTCAGACCGAGAGGGTGAACCGTATCTTAGAAGATCTTTTGAGGCTTTGTATCTTGGATTTTGGAGGTACATGGGAAGAACATCTTCCTTTGGTGGAGTTCGCATATAATAACAGCTTTCAGTCCAGTATTGGTATGGCTCCTTTCGAAGCTCTTTATGGAAGGCCTTGTCGATCTCCTACATGTTGGTGGGAATCTACGGATAAGATCTTGCTTGGGCCGGATATGGTTAGAGAGACTTCAGAGAAGATTGATTTAATTCGAAAAAGGATGAAAGCAGCGCAAGATAGACAGAAATCTTATGCGGATCGGAGAAGGACGGATCTTGAGTTTGAGGTTGGGGACATGGTTTTTGTCAAAGTATCTCCATTGAGAAATGTTGTTCGCTTTGGGTCCGTAGGGAAGTTAGCACCGAGATTTGTTGGGCCGTTTCCTATTAAGGAAAGGATTGGACGGATGGCATATAGGGTGGAGTTGCCCGACAGACTTAGTGGTGTTCATGATGTATTCCATGTATCACATTTGAGGAAGTGCTTACATGAGACCGCGGAGGTGGTAGAGCCGAGCTTGCTTAGAGATGTAGAGGTAGAGCGTGATGCGACGATTCGACGAGCTCCTACTCGCATCCTTGGGTCAGAAACTAGGAAGTTGAGGAACAGAGAAGTTCAGCTAGTTAAAGTGCAATGGGGAGATGACGAAAGCAATGCTACTTGGGAGACGGAAGCAAAGATGCGTTCTTTGTATCCATTCCTTTTTGAGAGTATGTCTTTTAACTTCTCCTTTATTGCTTGTCTAGTACTTATCTTATCTTTAGTATATCCTCTCGCTAATACCTATGACCTTTAGATAGGGTAAAACCTATGGTTGAAACATGTGTTTGAAACATGTTATGGTTGATGGATGCATATGGATGCAATTGTTTGCTAGTGGTTGCTCGTGGATGCATATACACACACATTAGGCACTAGATCGGCTCAGTCACTTCATGTTGCATATTGCATAAATGGATGTGGTAGTTAGATTGATGGATGTATCATGGCTGTGTTATCATATGGATGATGCATTTTTGTGTATGGTTGTGCACGCATGTAGAAATTTGTATGTGTCAATAGGGTTTCGCATACATATTGGATGCATGGCACTATCATGGTTTGCATTAAGGAGGTTTACTGTATCAGTAACCGCCTGATTTTCGCATTAGGTAAGTACATATACACACACTTTTGCATATATCCATCCAGCATTTAGAATCTTGTAAGGACAATGATTGCTCGTGGATGATGCTTTGAGTAGATGGATGATTGGATGGTAGGATACGTTCTTCCTAACTTGAAGATTTCGGGGACGAAATCCTTTAAGGAGGGGAGAATGTAACAACCCGTATTTTCAATAACCTGTAATAACATAAATCGAGGCAGAATTTAATTCTAAAATGGGAATCAAGGGAAACGGGCTATGCCATTGTGTTCGTCTCGGAAAAATACGCGAAATAGAGTCCGAGTTTTCGAAAATCGGAGTCCGTATGACCAAGATATGGCCTCGCGAAGTTTCACGAAAATTCCCAAATTAAAGTATACTTAATTAAGTGAAATGGGTTGTGTAGATATATATATATATATATATATTGATATATATATATATATATATATATAATTGAAAATTTAATAAATAAATATGCAAAAATGCTCAAAACAGCGAATTGGGAGAGGGGAATAACCGAACCGGCCGATTTTCTGGGTCGACTAGGGGTTAATCCAGGGTGTTTGGCTGTCAACCCGTGGGCCGATTCGCTCAAGTGCAGATTTTGCATTTGAATGGTTCTCATGGTCCATCTTTAATCTAAAGGCCCTAGATGGTTCCTACACTTGACTTCTTCCCCAAGACATGCTTTGATGGCTTGGATTGAATCTAGGGTTAATCCTATGGCCTAAAACACTTGCCTAATCTATAAATAAGACCCTAACCTACCCTAATTCATTCATAATTAAACCTAGTGACTAAACTATGGCAAAATGCTAGCTCTCATGGCCTCCACTAATTTTATGAAGAGGGTTGCATACTAATCACTCTCTAATCAACTTCTAATCCCTTCTTAGCATGTTAATCTTCTTCATTTGGTGTTCAAAGTTGCTAGTTGTGAGTTTCTATCACTTTGATGATCTTTTGGTAAACTAATTAGATGAGATGTGATGAGATTTATGGTTTTGTATGTGGGTTAATGAGCTTTGAATCATATGATATGATGTTAGCATTAATCTTATGTTTATGCATGTTGAGTATGTAAGCTTATGCAAGTTTAATATGATGTATGTTATGTTTGCATGATGCTAAATATGCAAGTTGTGGGCTATGTAATCATATGCATGTTATGCAAGTTCATGGTAATATGCTATGCAAGTTACATGTTTGTTAATATGCAAGTTACATGTTTGTTAATATGCAAGTTACATGTATGTAAATATGCAAGTTACATGTTTGTTAATATGCAAGTTACATGTTTGTTAATATGCAAGTTACATGTATGTAAATATGCAAGTTACATGTTTCTTTATATGCAAGTTACATGTTTGTTAATATGCGAGTTACATGTATGTAAATATGCAAGTTACATGTTTATTAATATGCAAGTTCATGATGACACATTATGCAAGTCTATAAGCTAATATGCAAGTTTGTTATGCAAAATGAATATGTAAGTTATGTGACATATTATATGCAAGTTATGTGACATGTTATGCAAGTTCATATGCAAGTTATGTGTTTGTTAATATGCAAGATGGCACCTTTGAAACATGTTCATTCATATGCAAGTTGACACCTTTTATATGTGTTATATCATGAACGAAATTACGTGGGAACGATGGGGTAATTAAATGCATAAGTTAATAAGATTGTGTGAAATTAATATAATTATGCATAACACAAAATAAATAAACATAGTATGGGAATTTGCCTATTTGGTTAGGTGTACCCATACTATGTGTTGGGAATTTACCTATTGAGTTAGGTCTACCCCATGGGAATTTACCTATTAAGTTAGGTCTACCCATGTTAAGAAAACTTGATTAATTAGGGATAATTAATATAAAATTATGAGGGTGATTAATTAGGTGTAATTAATTGACTAAGACACGAGGTTGGACTCAGTTGTAGCGTAAAACTGCCCGGACCCAACCGGCTTAACCAGTTGCTACAAATGTTAGCCCAATGTGAGAGGTCTTAGGCACAAACTAAATACGTAATTAATGTAAAGACACGAGGTTAGACTCTGTTATGACATAAGGCTGCCCGGACCCAACCGGCTTAACCAGCGGTCATAAAAGACAGTCTAATGTGAGAGGTCTTTACAAAGGTTACGTTCTTAATTAATTAATTAAGAAACACTTAACCACATTAGCATGTAGAGGGACATGAGGGGTTAAGTGGGTGCCTCGGGTGGCATGAGAAAATCTAGTGGTTGCCTTGGGTGGCAATAGAAAATACGATTAGAATACTTAACCAAAATAGAACATGTAATTAAAACATGATTAAAGGGTTAAGTGGGATATACTAGAAAAAGGGACAAGCTTAGGTGGGTAGCTTGTGGAGGCCCATTTCAACCAGTAACCCATACGTATCTTTGTGGGCTCGACCCATGTCGAGGACGGGACACGCATACTGGGCTTGACTGTAAGAGGCAAACGGGTTAGCGGTGGCAACGCAAGTCCAACGGGCTTCATATGCGTGAGTGGGCCCGGGCTGGTAGGTAAGCCGTTGTTGCATCGAGTAGATATAAGCCGTGCACCTTTAGTTTCATCAGGTTGCCACATTGGGGAATGATACATCCCACGGTGGGGCCAGCACGGGTATCTACGTTAGGGAGCCGATCGAATGGGAAGTAGTGTGTACACCTAGTGGATTGTAGGGCCCCGTGGCGCCTACTTGGTCACCTAGGGGTACGCAGGTACTAATTAGTAAATTTTATAAGTCCTTGGGTGGGATCAACCTTTAAGTTAGGAACGAATGGTGTGGTGCAGTTTAGTAATTTACCTTAGGGAGGGTAGATGCGTCTTTATCCTTTATCTTCGTTTAGTTGACTGCTTAGGGTAGCCATTCATCCCTATATGTTACCGTATATCAGTTTATGTCTTCTCTGGTTACTTTAACGATTGTATTGTTAAAGTTATAGGACTCGCTCAGACTTATGTCTGACCCTGTTGTTTTTATCTTTTTCCCAACCCTCAGGTCCTACGGTGGATCCTAGCAGTAGTGGAGCTTGATCGGATTGTTGTTCCAGTCTTTAGGAGCTTGGATAGATGTAAAGCTCCAGTTATCCAGTTATCTTTTCTTTTGTTTGGCTATTGTATGAGAGTGGGATTATGTACTTCTTTATTTTGATGGATATTGTACTTGACCTTTATTGTGGTTTTATGATGTAACCAGACATGTTTTACTTCCGCTGTTATGAGATGATGTTTTAAAATTTCAAGTACTATTTATATCTGTCTTGTTGTAATTTTTCTGTTCTATATTCACTAAAATACTCCACCGATGCTATGGCATTCCCTTAGTGAGTGATCATAGCGGGAGTGGGGTGTTACACTGACCATCAGCTTGGGGGTGATAGGCCATGCTCAAACATAACCGTGTGCCAACAGCTTCTTGCAGACTCCGCCAAAATTCGCTCGTGAAGATGGGGTCTCTGTCACTCACTATGCTGGAGGTTATTCCATGGAGTCGAACTATTTCCTTGAGATAAAGAGAAGCTAGTGACGAAGCAGTTCTTCTACTCTTGATAGGTATGAAGTGGGCGCTTTTAGTAAGCCTGTCCACTATTACCCAAATGCTAGTATTGCCTCTTCTTGACCTAGGCAACCCGTCAATGAAGTCCATTGAAATGCTATCCCACTTCCACTGCGGGACTTCTAGAGGATGAAGCAGTCCTCCAGGTTTCTTTTGTTTCGCCTTGACCTGTTGGAATGTCACGCATTTAGAAACGAAATCTGCCACATCCTTCTTCATGCCGTTCTAATAGAAAGCTCTCTTTACGTCCTTGTACATCTTGCCTCCACCTGGGTGTATTGTCATCTTGGAATGATGTGCCTCCTCGAGAACCTTCTTCACAAAATCCCTAGCTTGTGGGATGCATAGTCTTCCATCGCGCCTCAGCCAACCCTTATCATCGATGGCGTATCTACTGAGGTGACTAGAAGTCTCACCCCTAATAAGTTTATCAATCACATCAACAAGCTGAGGGTCTTCACGTTGTGCAGCCCCTATTGAGTCCAAGAGAGTAGGGCGTACTTCGAGAGATGCTACCAAACCCGGTACAAAATCCGAGGAGGGCCTAAAGTTAAAACTGGCTATATACTCCAAGCTTTGCCTTTCCACAAAAGAGAGGGCTTAAGGTCAGTTTCTTTCGGCTCAACGCGTCTGCTACTACATTGCCTTTGCCAGGAGTATAGGAAATTTCAAAATCATACGAGGCAAGGAACTCCATCCACCTTTGCTGCCTCAAGTTAAGATCTTTCTGCGAGAAAAGATACTTCAATGATTTATGGTTAGTATATAATTCGAACTTCTCACCTAGGAGATAATGGCGCCAAGATTTAAGTGCAAAGACGATAGCGGCCAACTCAAGATTGTGGGTTGGGTAGTTCTTTTCATGCACTTTCAATTGTCTTCCACCATAAGCTACTACCCTCCTTTCTGGCATCAGAACAGCGCCTAGCCCCGTACCACAAGCATCCGTATATACTGTAAACATTTTGCTTCCGTCTGGCAAAGTCAGAACTGGGGCTGTTGTGAGAGCCCTTTTTAATCGTTGGAAAGCAAACTCGCAATCCAAATCCCAAGTGAATGCCAGATTCTTCTTTGTTTGCCTTGTGAGTGGAGCTGAGATTTTTGCAAAATCCCTAATGAACTTTCGGTAAGAACCGGCTAGCCCAAGAAAGCTTCAAACTTCGGTTGCATTTCTTGGTGTCTTCCAATCTTGCACTACCACCACTTTCGCGGGGTCCACAGCCAACCACTCTTTGGACACTATATGCCCCAGAAATCTTACTTCCTTTCTCCAAAAGTGGCACTTGGAGAATTTGGCTTTTAGCTGATGTGCACAAAGAGTATCCATGATCTCTTTCAGATGCTGAGCATGTTCTTCCTCATTTTTTGAGAAGATCAAGATATCGTTTATGAAGACCACCACGAACTTATTGAGGAATTCTCTGAACACCCAACTCATCAGGTCTACGAAATAAGCGGGTGCGTTCGTCAAACCGAAAGGCATGACAACCCACTCGAAGAAACTGTCTGGGGTTCTGAACGCCGTTTTATCAATGCTGCCTTCAGCTACTCTTAGTTGATGGAACCCTGTTGCCAGATCAAGTTAGGAGAACACTGACACACCTACAAGTTGATCAAACAAATCGTCTATTCGGGGAAGCGGGTGTCTATTCTTTTTAGTCAGCTTGTTTAGCTCCCTATAGTCCACACAAAGACGTAGTGAACCATCTTCTTTGGTGGCGAACACCACTGGAGCACCCCATTCCGAGATACTCCTTATAAACCCCTTCTAGAGAAGCTCCTTATCTTGCTTACTGAGCTCCTTTCTCTCCTTTGGAGCCATGTGTCTAACAGGTAGAGCTACAGGCTTTGCATTATCAACAAGATATATGCGGAAGTCTATTTCCCACTTCGGAGGTAAGCCTTTCACCTCTTCAAAGACATCCGGATATTCCCGGACTACTCTAACCGACTGCAAATTATCAACAGAAGCGTCAAGCGACTCTAGATAACTAAGCATAACAGCATTCAAGGGATTACAAGAAATTTATAGAGTGTTACCGAGCCGAGTCAAAAGCCTAACCACTCTTTTCTCACAATCAAGAATGGCACCATTACTGGATTTCCAGTCCATGCCTAAGATCAGTCCATACCCTGAGAAGCCCAAAACAATGGCACTACATCCAAATTCAACACTTAGAATAGAGATTTTCAAATCCAAGCAAACCATCGACAAATAAGCCGAGCCCCCAATTGGATTTGAAACAACCAAGGGATCTTCTACCATACTAGTGTCTAGGTGCAGAGATTCTACTAAAGCAAATGAAATAAAGGAGTGTGATGCACCAGAATCAAAGAGAGTGCGAACTGGATGATCATACAGATAAACGAAGCTTTCTACAGAAATGTTTCTACCTCGTTCCTGTGGAGGTGCCACCAGCGCGCGAACTTGTCCGCCTGAGGTGGATCCAGTCCTCTGTCCCTGCCCCCGCTTCTTTGGGCAGTTCTTAGCCAAGTGTCCAGTCTCGCCACAACTGAAGCAACCACCATTCATCTTTGCATTCTTCTTTCTGCAGTCTTTTGCTATATGTCCCACAATGCCACAAAAATTGCACTTTCTCTTTTGAAGGGATTTGTTATTCTTCCCGCCTTTCTTGAAGTCTGTTTTCTTAGCCTGTAAACTTTCCTTCTTTTCTTCCACCTTAGTCTCTTTCTTGCCCTTGTCTTCCTCGTGTAGCAACGCCATGTCCACTAAGCTTTCATATGTCGCTCCCGTGGATACATGAGTCATAGCAAGGCTGTGTAGAGGCTCATTCAGACCTTTGACGAAGCGGAGCGCCTTCTTGTGTTGGGTGTTTACTAAGTCCAACCCAAATCTGGCCAGTTGATTAAACTGATTAACGTACTCCCTGATTGTCATACTCCCTTGCTTAAGAGTTAGGAACTTCTCCATTTGCAGGCTTCTTTCAGCTTGGGAGAGGAATTTCATCTCAAACCTTGTCCTAAAGTCTTCCCATGTTTCTACTGGCCTCTCCGCAATGGTGAACTCCCACCTACAAGACGCTTCATCTCTAAGCAAACAAACTGCTAGCTGTATCTTCTGCCTGTCATCAACTTCGAAGATAACGAATAAATCTTCAGTCTCTTTCAGCCAGTTCCTTGCTACAACAAATGATTCAGTTCCATAAAATTCCTTTCCTCCTATATCCTTGGAGTCTCTACATGTCTTAGCGAAAGTGTTTCCACGAGGAGGAGGAGGGGGAGGAGGAGGAACTGCTTCCACCGTAGGAGGAGGAATGTCTGCTTGGCCCGTACCATTGGCCCCAGCCTCTAGGTACCTTCGGAACCAGCTAGGGATCGGTACTCCTTCTGGCAGGTTAAGCTCTCCAGACATGCTGAAGCAAAAGGAAAGGTTCAAAACGAATGATAGATAGATAGTGCATATGGCTTTTGGGGGATTATGCCTTTTTAAAATATCAAAACTTTTCATGAAAAAGATGCTTCTTTAAACTTCTTTTTGAAAATAGTTTCAAAAACTTTTATCTAATTTGGTAAACCTATGCTTTGATACCAAGTGAAACACCCTACCCTCCATTAAGGTCACTGACAAGGGACTGCCTTAACTTTGATGGAGGTTTGTAAGTAAAATTCACAGATAAAACACAAGACAGATATAAATATATATATAAGCAGCGGAAAAACATCAGACTTTTATTTCATAAAATACTTGTTTATACAACACATTTCCATAATTGTCTCATAACAACTTCCAAAAACATTATAACATCATTTCTGTCTTGGTTTTTAAATAAAGAAGCATAAAACGTGATAAAAACTGCATAAATCCCCATAGAGTGTGACCAATAGCCATAGCCAAGGAAAGAGACTTCAAACCGTACATCTACTATCTTGAAGCTTTTAGAGAATCTGACTAAGCTGAGCTATTTCCTCCCTGTGGACCTAAGGGGTGCAAACGGAAGAAAAGAAGACGAAAGAAAATAGGGTCAGACATAAAGCCTGGTAAGTCTAGTGACTCTTTAGTATGAAAATAAGAATAAGGGCATGATAGGTATAAACTAGAACATGAAAGTGTCATAAATTAGATAAGGTAGTTCTGAAACGAATATACTATCGCACCCCACACTATCTCTGCACCTACTTGTATTATCTTAACTGTCACCCCATGCTGAGGGTGAAGTGATCCTGTTTCTAAAGATGGACCCTACGCTGAGGGTAAAGTGATCCCGTTTCTAAAGATGCACCCTATGCTGAGGGTAAAGTGATCCCGTTTCTAAAGATGCACCCTATGTCGAGGATAAGTGATCCCCTTACTTTAAAGATCGGCTCCTACTCGCATAATCATATGTGTCTTACGGCCCCCAAAAATTGTAGATACCTATGCTGGCCCTACCATGGGGTGTATCAAGACCCATGGTGGCGACCCGACGCAGACCTTAGAATGCATAGGTTATACTACTGGTGCCCCCAGTGCCCTGTTTGTCTGCTCCGAAGTGTGTGCACGCCCGCACCCCGTTAGAACCCACACTGTTGCACCCACCGTCGTTGCTTTGACCGCTTACAATCAGCCCAGTAATCGTGCCCCACCCTGCCTAGTTTCAGGGTAACATGATACCTAATTGGGTTACTGCTGAAATGGGCCCCCGTTACTAGGGTTTTCTAGTCAAACGTGCTAAGTGGTTAAATGTCTGTATTTACCTAACCCCACCCATCAATTTCATTAACATGTTGAATTGGTTAAGTGTTTTAGTTAACTTAAACCTACCATCTGTCTTTAGCCTTTTAAAGCACCGATCACTCACATTAGACAGATATTTTTACGGTTATTGGATGTGCCGGTCGGTTCCGAGCAGATTTACACCTTAAACTAACCTCGGGTCCTTATCGGGCTCAATGCTTAACCACCCACATTGGATAGGTATTGTTGTGACTACTGGACAGCCAGGCGGGTCCGGGCAGATTTACATCACAACTCAATCTAATCTCGTGATAAGCATATTCGTATTTTCTAAATTTACATATTTGTCTTTATCACTTAATATATGAAAATTTGTCAACAATTAAATGTTGTGGCCCACTTTCCAAGTTTAACCTTTTTGGTATAAAGAATTTATACCGTTTAAATGCCACCAATTTTGGCATGTGACATACATGCCAATTTCATATATTTTTATGACAAGTTTTCTAATATTCCTAACGTTACCCCGTTTAAACACTAGGCTAACAATCTTAGCCTAATGTTCGTTCGCATAGTTTTTAACATATGATATTGGACTAAAAACTTAGCCTAATTTAGCACACACAAATAGGCATAAGGGAATTCATAAACATAAACATAACGTAGGTGTAAACTTGGCATTTTTGGCATAATCAATATGAACATCACAGGTGTGAACTTGCAAAATAGCCAACATGAATGTCATATACGTGATCTTGCAAAATAGTCAATATACATATATGTGAATTTGCAACATAGCCTAAATCAATTTTACATATATGTGAATTTACATTGAAATAAGGGTCTAACCAAATAGGTGTCACATAAAATGGCATATTTAGACTTATACAGACTTAGGTTTAAAAATGTTTAACTTGGCATAATGTCAACCACAAAACTAACATGTTGTATATTCACCAAAATGTCCAATTTTAACATTTAATCATATAACCTATTTCAACATGAACCTTGCATAGTTTATGTAACCCAAACAGTACTTAACATAGATCCAATTATACTTGCAAATAAACATAAGAATGTGTTCCTAGATTTTGAGTCATGTAGGCATAAAAGGTCTCAAATCTAGAACATGTTTACATAAGCCTTAATTTAAACTTAGAGGATGTATATAGTCCATGCCATAGCAATAAACATAAAGGGATCGAATTCTAGTTTTTGCCACAAACTTGCAAGTGCCATTATTTTCATATACAATTGTCCAATAGGCTTGCATCAATCAATTTAGGCCACAAATATTAGTACACAAGTCATGACGGAATCATTACAATACACAGAATTTATATCATTATTACACAATTCCACATCCAATTTACATCGAATCAATTCTTAGTTTTATTCTCATCGGAAAAATCACTATACTTACAACGAACGACGAACTTGGATTCTAGATTCTGAATTCTGGATTTGAAATGCTTTCCTTTGGGTAGATTAACGTTACGTTGATTAATTGGATTAAGCTTTAGTTCTCTTCTTAATTTGATTCGTCTTTAAGCTCCTCTCTCTTGATAGCTATGCTCAATTCCTTCCTGGCAACATGACAACTCCAATCTTATTTTTTTGTGTGAATTTTAGTTGAGACTTAGGGTGTATATATATATATATATATTTATATTGTTTTGAGCCGTCAGATGAAGACAGGAGGAATCTAGACCATAAAAAGTCCAAAGAGCCAATCAAGATGTGACATGTCAGCCCTAATGACACACCGAGCCACAGAAATTCGAGCTAGAGCCAGACCCAGCCAGCCAGGTCGACACTATGGTCGACCTGGGGGTGACCAGGTCGACACCATGGTCGACCTGATCCCTGGGCGGGAATTTTCCCGCCCAGCCCAGTTTGAGCTTATTTTTCGAATTTTGAACTTGAAACCGAGCTGTTTGAATTTTAATTTTTATTCTAAAACTTCCGAAGGTCATAACTCCTTCATACGGAGTCCGATTCACGCAAACTCGGATTCTATCTCAAGAAGAATTCCGAGACGAACGCAATGGCGTAACCTGTTTCCCTTAATTCTTTCATTTGAAATTAATTATACTTTAATTTGTTAAGTTACAGTAAACGGAAAATTCGGGGTGTTACAAAAGGGGTGATGGGCCGTGTGAGGAAAGGGTGAGGCCCAAGTATAAAATAAACCAAGTTTTTATTTTTATTTAAATTGTACACTAACTTAGAAACTGTATAACTTGTACATACATTACCAGATTGATGAACCGTAAGTTGTGTTGGGATCGTATGCACGATGGAACTGTCTGGAAGTCCATCGGAGCTCGTTACAATTTATGGAGAAATAAATTGTTTGGTTCAATTCAAACAAACAATTTATCGTTCTTTAACGATGAACTGCCAAAGTGAGTAAAACTCACCAACTCTAAAAAATTATATTTATATAACGTATTTTTAGAACTGTTAATCATCTGTTGATTGTTGTGTGTTGGCTGTTGGGTTGAACTGCTTATGTGTTGATTGAAATTATAGATAACGATATTTATATATATCGTTAATCAAATATTGATTCTGTTTAACCGAATATTTCATATTGAAATGAAATCGATGTTGTAATATTTTTTAACATCTGTGATGCAGGGAAATAGGTGGGATACTCAACATTTATTTTACTGTTTTTCATATATTGTGATATATGATGTGTTATATAATCTGTTATGGATTACGTGTGTTAGAATGATATTTATCCTTGTTATTCTATATTTTAAATATCATAAAAAGACCCTGGGATGTAAAAAGAAATATTTAAATGTAT
Source organism: Allium sativum (assembly GCA_030737875.1). Taxonomy (NCBI): domain Eukaryota; kingdom Viridiplantae; phylum Streptophyta; class Magnoliopsida; order Asparagales; family Amaryllidaceae; genus Allium; species Allium sativum. Next base: position 1,003,039,254 of record CM060912.1, read on the forward strand.
ATTGAAATAAAGGGATTTTATAAAATCAACAAATTTTATAAAAGGAAATATTTCGAAAGTAAATAAAAGGAACATGTTTATAAAACGAATAGAGCTTTATTAAAAGGAAAATATTTATAAAACGAATAGAGTTTTATAAAAGGAATATTTATTTGATAAATAAATAGAATAAAATGGAATATTTATTTAGAAAATAAATAGAAGTATAAGAGGATTATTTATTAGAAAATAAATAGACAAATATAGGAAGAGAGATATTTGTAAAACGTTTACAAATAAAGGTTATAAAAGGAAATATTTATTTACAAAATAAATAGAGTTATAAAAGGGGAATTTTAAATGAGACTTAAGTGGTAGAAACGTCATGGATTATATAAAGGAAGTAATCGAGTTAGAATTAGTCGATTAGAGTTAATTGAATATAAAGTTATTCGAAATAGAGTTTATCGAATATTAGTTATTCGAAATAGAGTAAATCAAACAGAGTTAAACAAGATTAGAAACTAACTAGAGATTAGTTAAGTTGAATAGTTTTATGAGTATCGATCTGATGTTTGTTTCGGCCTTCGGGGTTTATACTTAGAGAATTGTTCTCTTACTAGTTTACGGTTAGGAACTAATAGTTATGGAAGGATAGTGTTACGTAATTAAGCCATGGAAATGTTTTCCAGTGTTAATAACATATATTTTCTAAACATAGAAAATAAGGCAATGCGAATATATATATATATATGTTAAATGATGATTGATCGATATAATTTCCATCTGGAAATAATGTCATTGTTTGCTTACGTGTTTTTCTTTGATAGTTAAATCACAGACTATCAATGTTTTGACCATTTTAACGTTGTTAATATGGAGAGACCGGTTGGATTATTATCCAAGGAACCATTCTGTATTGGCATAAGCATTGCGAATCATATATGCCAAAGATAATTGAAGACGAAGTAAAGTGCAAAGGCTGTCGTATAAATCTTAGGTAAAGATTGCCTAAGATGGTTGTACTGAATAGTGCCTTCGGTTTGTCCAATCCCAGGACGACCTGTATGGAAGAATGCCTGGAAGAGTATATCTAATAGATCGCGTAAGTTGATCTCTTCAAACGTATTCACGTTTGGTGGCAGAGGAATTCATTCCTCTTAGGTGTATACCCATGTTGTTTTCGTGGAAATCAATTTGTGATTTGGCGGATATGACGACGTGACATTCAAAGTGAATGAAGATGTGGTATGTAAAAGATAGGCGTAGCTTCTAGCCTCACATCCAGTAAATGTCAGAAATCGGGCAGGCAACATGGTTATGTAGGTCACACCTATTAGGGTGTATAATCACCTGATCTAGAGTTTCATTTACTTGTAAAAATCTATTTTTGATGATGTCCCATTCGGGAAACGTTTATTGATCCCATTCTTTGGTGATATACATTCGATACACTCAAGAGAAATGAGTGGTCGGTCTTGTGTGGCCGGGTTGGAAGATGTTCTTGTTGAACCCAGTGTATTCCTCTCTAGAGGTACACGAGCGAAAGGTGGTTCTATACCTTGTCATAGTTGGAAATCCATTACCCAATACGTGCTTGCGGTTTTGATTGTATACTATATAGGTAGAACGTGAGATGGAAGTGTTTCTGCTAGATGATTATTATATTGTAGTTGATAGACATTATTATAATATCAAAAGGTTTTTGATATAAAGATATTTTGGATTCTCATAACGGAAAAACCCGTTCCGTTATACGGTGTGGTCTTATGAAATATCGTTTACTTGTTCAAACTGTTTAAAACTATTTTACTCACACCAGTCCCATGACTAACCCGGAGTTTATTTTGTTTTGGTTTCCCTAAACTCTTGGGTGCCTAAATTTTTTCGGGCAGTCAAGTAGTCGGGATTTTACAGATGCAATTGGAGAGCTCGGAGCAGGAGGCTTCAGGATTATATGGCTATTATTTATTTTCGCTGTTGTTGTAAGTGTTGTACTCTGCAATGTTATTGTATACATATACTATTTGTATTTCAAAAGATATGTTATATTTTATTCGTTCTGCTATGAGATTCGTGTTTACTCTGATGATGAGGTTCTTCTTCTTCTATTATATAAGTTCTATCTTATCTATTCTCAGCCTCTAATTTCTTTCTAATAGTTTTCTGGATTTCAGTGCAAATTGGGGTTGGACTTGTGTTTTTGGTCAGCTCAAATTGGACCGAATTTTCGGGTCACTTCATTAGATGCGCCGAGAGAGTTGTTAGGGCAAAGATTAAATCAGGGAATTATATAACCATACCATGTGAGGGCCCGAATTCAGATATAAAAGACTTTTGGTCAGCTCTTGATGTTTCTGCTTCTCAAATAGAAAATGACCCTGTAGTCACAGAGAATATTCCAGACCTCATAAAAGATATTCCTGTCGTAAAGAATTATGCAGATGTGTTTGAAGAAGTTGTTAGCTTACCTTTGAAGAGAGAAATTTATTTCAAGATCTCTTTAATTCCGAATGCAAGGCCAGTAGTGCACGCTATTCGGAGGATGACTCTAAAGGAGAAAGAAGAATTAGATAATCAAACTCGACATCTTGTATGGAAGGGTCTGATCAGGCCTAGTTTCTCTGATTGGGGAGCAGCAGTGGTGTTTGTCCCAAAGTCAGACAGTACTCTTCAACTATGTGTAGATTATCGCAACTTGAATAAGCAGACATTAAAGAACAAATATCCATTACCGCGGATAGATGAGTTGCTGGATCAATTGAATGGTGCACAAGTATTATCAAGGATGGACCTAGCTACAGGCTTCCATCAGCTTCGTATTGCCGAAGTGTGTGTTCCTATGACAGCATTCAGAGGTCCCGATTTGTTTTATGAGTGGCTAGTGATGTCGTTCGGCTTACGTAAAGCTCCTGCCTATTTTGTGGATTTGATGAATCTAGTATTCCGCGATGCCTTGAATAAATTTGTTCTGGTTTTCATTGATGACATATTGATCTTCTCTAAGTCAGAGAGCGAGCACGCGGAACATTTGGAACAAGTATTGGAAATTCTCAGAAAGAATGTCTTGAAGGCCAAACTTTCCAAATGTATATTCTGGCAAGAAGAAGTCAAGTTTCTGGGCTATGTTGTATCAAAAGAAGGATTTTCTGTGGATCCCGGTAAAATCACCGCTATTCAAAATTGGAAGCAGCCTGGTACTCCCATAGAAGTTCGAAGTTTTCTTGGATTGGCTAGTTATTATCGGAAGTTCGTCAAAGATTTTTCGAAGATATCTAGTTCCTTAACGAAGCTTACCAAGAAACACGCAAGTTTCAAGTGGACTCCCGAATGTGAGGAGGCTTTTCAGAAGCTAAAATTAAGATTAACAACTACTCCAGTGTTATTGATTATCGATGGCAATCAAGACTTGAAGGTCTAGACAGATGCCTCTAGAGAAGGCCTTGGTGCAGTATTAATGCAGAGAGGTCAAGTGGTTGCTTATGCTAGCCGTTAGCTGAAGCCGCATGAGAAAAACTACGTTACTCATGATCTTGAGTTGTTAGCCATTGTATTTGCTTTAAAAATCTGGAGGCACTATCTTTTGGTTGAGAAATTCTAACTATATACAGACCATCAGTCGCTAAAGTATGTGTTCACCTAGAAAGACTTGAATCTGAGGCAGCAACGTTGGCTAGAGTTCCTTGCAGCATACGATTTTGAGATTTTGTACACTCCAGAGGAAGCCAATGTTGTGGCCGATGCGCTAAGTAGAAGGAATGTAATGATCGCCAGTTTTATTATTACGACTTCATTGATTGATAAAATATATGCTCTTCAGAAGGACGATCACTTGATTCAGAGGATCAAAGAAAGAATTCAAAAAAGGCGAACACTTGAGTTTTCAGATGGATAACCAAGGGATTCTAAGGCTAAAGGGTCGAATTTGTGTTCCTAACATTTCTGAGCTCCGAAAGGAAGTGCTGGATGAATGCCACAAGTCAAAACATAGTATCCATCCAAGAGGGAGCAAAATGTATAATGACATCAAACGCACTTTCTGTTGGAGATCTATGAAAAGAGACATTTCTTTATATATTAGCAGGTGCTCTACTTGCCAACTATTCAAAAGCGACCAACAGAAACTTGCTGGATTGTTGCAACCGCTGAACATTCCAAGTTGGAAGTGGGAACATATTTCCATGGACTTCATAGATGGTTTGCCCAGAACCAGGAAAGGAAATGACAGTATTTGGGTGAGCGTAGATCGCTTCACGAAGATCACCCATTTTATACCTGTCAGATCTAATAGAACTGCTCAGAGTCTGGCACAAGTTTATTTCAAAGAAATTGTTAGGCTACATGGAGTGTCGATCAGTATAGTTAGTGATAGAGATCCAATATTTACTAGCAAATTCTGGGAGGCATTTCAAGTAGAACTGGGAATGAAGCTGAACTTGAGCACCGCCTATCATCCTCATACAGATGGTCAAACTGAGAGGGTGAATCGTATTCTTTAAGATTTATTGCGGGCTTGTGTTCTTGATTTTGGAGGATCATGGGAGGACCATTTGCATTTGGCTGAGTTCTCATACAACTACAGCTACCAAGCGAGCCTGACAATGTCACCATTCGAAGCATTGTACGGTAGACCGTGCCGATCTCCTGCTTGTTAGGTCGAACCTGGCAATAGGCTTGTATTGGGACCTGATATGATCCGTGAAGCTGCAGACAAAGTCTATTTCGTTAAGAAACGATTACTCGCCACTCAAAGGCGACAAAAGAGCTATGATGATTCGAGAAGAAGAGATTTGGCTTTTTCTATTGGTGATTATGTGTATCTAAAGGTTTCTCCGATGAGAAGAGTGATTCAATTTGGCAGAACTGGGAAGTTGGCGCCCAGATTTATTGGTCCATTCCCTATTCTTGAACGGGTTGGAACTCTCGCTTATAGAGTTCAATTACCTAATTGGTTGCCTGGAGTGCATGATGTATTTCATGTAGCTCAACTTCGAAAGCATGTTCATGATCCAGACTTGGTTTTGGAAGAAGACGCACAACAGGATATAGAAATTACTCCAAAATTGGCTGTAAGAAGAGAGCCGCTAAAGATTATTGGCAAAGAAACCAAAGAACTAAGGAACAAGAAGGTTCACTTAGTCAAAGTGCAATGGAGTGGAGATCCGCGAGATTGTACTTGGGAAACAGAGGAAAGCATTAAGAAAGCCTATCCTAAGTGCAGGGTGGATATCTCTGATTGACTCTGGTGCAAGGTACGTTTACGGTATTTTGAAATTTCCATTATGTTCTCTACTTTGTTGCTATTTCCTTTTCATGGATGTAAACTTTTAATTCTATAGTCTAATTATTTTAAAAGGGTATACGAATCGATTGGTATATTTTTGAAAAGTTAAAAATAAATTGATTGTTGTTTGTGTTGCGTGATAGTGGATTTGATTAATTAAATTATTAAAATGATAGTAAATTTAATCAAGAAGAGAATAATGGTAAATTTATGAAATAAAATCAAGTATTGAACTGATTTAAAAATAGATAGAAATATATACATGTGCATTATGTATGTTTGAACAGGTAAATGGATTAGCTGTTGAGTAAAGAATTTATTTGCATGCTCGACAAATAGGTAAACCTTAATGAGTTGGATGCACAATTTTATTATTATATCAACTCCTATGAATGTCATAGGATGCGGAGTGCTGGTTGTTCTATGTGTAATAATAAATGTTGCCATAGGATAGTAACAATTAATTTTGAACTACACTACATGGCATACTTCTTGAAGATAGGCATACTTCATCATATACCACACAAGCAATTGGAGCTTCTGTGACGAGGTTGAAGATTTACCATACAAGCGAGAGGCTTGTATGGCGATGACTATATATTATAGGTTGAACTAATGACTGACATGGACCATATAAAATGTAACAGTAAATTGCAAGATTAATAAAAACCCCACACGGGTCTGGAGACGATAATAAACACGTCTCTCTGGTCATTAAGGCACAAAAACCATTTATAGGGTGACGAGAATGTATTCTCTAGAGTTATGATCTATACACACACCCCTATGGACACCGGAATATATCACTATAAATATGTTTTTGCTTATTAGGATTTATTGGGTACCTAATACGGCCCAATAAATTTCCAAACCCCTCCCCGTAAAAAGGAGGTTATGGCGAAAATTTTCGAAAATTTAGGGTGTTAGCCAAATTTTTGAAGAATTTGGAAATTCTTAGAAACAAAAAAGTTGGAGGATGAAAGCTAGATTGAAAGTAGAGCTGGTTAATTAAACCACTTTCGACTTTGTTCCTTTTCGAGGACGAAAAGTTTTAAGTGGGGGAGATTATAACAACCCGGAAAATCTGAGCCAATTTAAAATTTTTAATTTGGCTAATTTAGTGAATTTAGATATTTAAAATAAATTATTTTAAATAATAACGACGAAAAGTATGTTTGAATCGACGTTTGAAAATAAAAATAATTATTTTTAATTATAAACAAGGCCTGAAATGGCGCGGTAGTTTCAAAATTTCAATTCAAACTTTGACTGACTATACCGGGTGCAAAACAAAACAGATTTTAGTGAAGCCAAAAGTATTTAAATCAGTTAGTGAATTTCTTTCTAACGAATCTGAAAAATCGAAGTTTCATAGCGGAAATCAAAAGTTATGGCCAAATGAATTTTCAGAAAGGTCGCTATAGAGTTTATATAGCCCGTGAAAATGGCCATTTTGCAAACGACCTCAGAATTCGACGAATCCACTTTTGTTGGATCCGGGATGTCAAATTATTACTAGGTTTCAAATTTCATAATTTTTGAAGTTAGTTATGTGAGCTTGGCAAAGGAAAATGTGTTTGGTCGATTTTTGTTAATTTTGATCGACCAGAAAAGGGTCGTTTTTCAAACAATCTCAGAATTGGATGAAACTAGTTTTGTTGGGACCGTATCGTCAAAAAATAGCTAGATTTATTTTTTCGGAATTTTAAAATCAGTATGTGGCTCCAGCAAATTGAAATGTACGTTCAAATCAAATATTGAATGTTTTTATATTTTAATTTTAAGGAAAACTGACTGAAACAGTCAAATGGGCCTACGAAACATATCCCATTGTGTTCGTAATAGGGGTATATAGCTATAGACGACAGTCGTTGGGTTTGGATTGGAGTTCATAGGAGATAAGAGGCATTTTAGAAATTTAAAAATATATATAAATAAAAATAAAAATAAAATCTCATTGGCCCATTTACTCTCTCTCCCCCCAATCATTACGCGGAAATCAGTTCCCACCTTCTCTCCTCGATTCCTCTCAATCCACTCAAAATTAGACCTCCATCCTGTTGGGGATTTTGTAGAGCTCGTCAAGATCTTCAAATCCATACCAAGTTTGGATTTTTTCATTGAGTAATTTGTGAGAATCGACGCCAGGAAGTCCCGACATTCAAACCGCCGCCGCGTCCTCCTCCTTGCATCGATCTGAGCGCCGCCTCCAGGCGTGGGTGCGCGGCTCCAAGCCCTTCCTCGTGGTGAAGGCCGATCGACGAATCGCTGCACGGATTTGCATGAAAATCAAAACCTAGTTTTGAACGAATGGCTGAGGTAATAGTTTATTTTAGTTTAAACTGTTCTATAGCACTTTAAAGTGCTATGGATTTTGATTTCACTGTAAAAACCATATCCTTTTCGTTTTGGTTGAAATTCAGTGAAACAAGAGACACCGGGACTGTGAGAACGTCTTCTACATTCTAGAAGAGACTGCATGTTTTTTTGAGCCTTCTGCTATTTTTGGTGGAGTGGAACCCAATGTGAGATTTCTAAATTATAAACGATATGGAATCAACGATGTATAAATTATAAAGTCGAAGTATGAGTTATATAAGGATTGTACACCACATTTATAAGCGTTGTACAAGTTGTATGTTCGATGTATAAGTTATATATGCGTTGTAAAAATGATATGTGCATTGAAATAAATTGAAATGATATTGACATGAAATCGAAATATAGTTAGATACGTATATATATTTATATTTATATTTATATTTATATATACTCCCCTCGTCCATAGACCATGGACAATATATATTGGTTGCGATATTGTTTGGATTATTGGTTGAGGTGAAAATTTGGTGAATATCATGAATGGTTGGTTTGAAATAATTGATTGTGATTGAAATCCCAATAGGATTAGTATATGGGAAAATTCGTCTCCGTACGAACTAGATATTGATAATCTCCATTATCAAAAGTTGCGAGGCTTTAAGGTAGAGCGAGGAGTCGTACTAGGGACGGTCTCGGTTTTAACTACCCTGCCTTTTTGCTGTCGAAATTTTCTGAATTATTTCTGTTGTTGATTTAAATTCATGTGTTGAATGTTGAAATAAAATTCATATGTTGAATAGAGATGCACGTATTGAAATAAATTCAAGTGTTGAATGCAGTTCATGTATTGAATAAATTCTTTGAAAGATAAATTCAACATTTTTATCACATATGTAGACTAATATAAATACTAGTGTTTTAAATAAATTGTTTTAACATAAAAAATAACATTTCTTACCTTATGTATAAACTATATAAAATAGTCGTATTTAGAAATAAATTGTTTTACAATAAAAATCACATTTTTATTATATATATGAACTATAGAAAATATTCATGTGTTGAAAAAAAAATCATGTGTTGAATAGAAATTCATGTGTTGAATGAAGCTCATGTGTTGAGTAAATTTGTTTGAATGATAAAAATAACATTTTTATTACATATATCAACTATAGAAAATATTCATTTGTTGAATAAAGGACTAGAACGATAAAAATCATATTTTTATTGTATATGTGAAGTCAAAAACATTCATGTGTTGAATATATAGATTGAACAATAAAATCTACATTTTTATGGTGAATATGAAGTGCTAAAAATATTCATGTGTTGAATAAATATTTTTGATGATAAAAATATCATTTTTATCAAATATATGAAATGAATTTAGTTTTGAAATCGAAGAAAGGATTTTATATATATATATCTATATAAATATATCTATATAAATATAATTAAAATAAATCGAATAACGAAGTTGCAGTTCGTGTTTTGAAACCGTGATTTCAAACAATTAGTGCGGGAGATCCGACAATCGGATTTTCCCGAAACTGAAACCATTGGGTTTGCTTTGGAAATATCTTTCCAATGACACCCACTTTGTGAAGATCCAAATGTCGGATTGTCTGGAATGTTTAATTCAAATCTGAAGAAAAACAGCGCCAGAATCGATTATATATATACGTATATAATTAAAATAAATCAAATAACGACGCTGTAGTTCGTAATTTGAAATCGAAACTTCAAACGAGTGTACCGGGAGAACCGACCGTCATATTTTCCCGAAACTGAAACCATTGGATTCGTTTTGAAAAGATCTTTCTAATGATATAAAATTTGTGAAGATCCAACGGTTAGATTTTCAGATATGTGTAAATCAAATCTACAGAAAAACAGCGCCACGGCCGCGTTATGGCCTGAAGCGTCGTTTGAATGAAATTGGCTATTTTTAAATGAATAAAAATAGCGATAAATCATTATAAAATATTATAAACGATATGGAATGGAAAATAAACCGAATTTACCTGGTTTATTATATATTTGATGGTTGAATGTGTTTGGCGTGAAAATTACATTTAAAAACAGAATTATTGGTGTCGAATAATTTAACCATTGAAATGAATTGATTTAAATTCTAAATATACGTGAATTACTTGAAAAGGCCGAGTTAAATCTCATTTCAAATAATTGATCGGCGATAAGAAGTTGATGATGAAGACGGTGGTTGAAGACCGGAGATCTTCACCTCGGTTGGATGGTAACTGATGTCTTGATTGGGAGGCATCCTGAAATATAGATAATAAGTGGTGATCGTCCAGACGTGCTTGGAGATTGATGGATATGCGAGGTATATGGTGCCTCCGGTTTCGTTCAGACCCAGAACGAACATGTAAATGGGCTGTGTGTCTGACATGGGATTTTTTTCTATGCTGATTGATCTCTATCAAATATATATATATATATCTATTTGGCGGCGGAGAATTTATTCTCTTGCTTAACGCCCTTCTCTGAGACGTACGAGCTCAGAGGTTATATATCAATAGAAATCAGTCGCATGGAGTGAACTGCCTATGTGGCATGCCTAAGTTGCAAATGATCAAGGCTTCTATTGAAAAGCAAAGTCTTGTGGTTGATGATCAAAGCACCGCCTGTGTGGCATAGATTTGTGTATAACGTGAATTCGCGATCCTCACACCCCGGTATGAGCCAGAAATGGGAGAGGACATCAGGGAGGGCATGCATTTCCTTCTAGCTAGGGTGGTGTCAGTGACCTACCAGCCTTGACATTTATATTATTTTCACCTGTGTGGTTGTTGCTGTTGTGAGGCGCCTCGGATATATCGGTGACTATGTGGAGCTGATGGAGTCATTGGGCTTATTTACGCCCCAAAGGGCGGGGAAACGCAGTGTTCAGGCATTTTAATCCACATCGGTGGACCGGCCCTGACGATCCAAGGGTCACTCGAGCTCTAATCCTGAGACTCGGGCAAGACAGTCCCGAATTCAGTAAGGACTATCTTTTGCCTTGGTTCATGATGGAAATCCAATTTCCAAATACGTGACCGTGCGGTTTTGATTGTATACCTATATATGGCGATATGATATATGGTACCCATGCCGTCTATGATTGATACTTATGATTTGAAATTGTTTTTGAAACATATAAACACTAGTAATAATATCAAATACTTTTGTTTTACTCGTACCAAGCATATTTTGGCCATTATAAGGTAAAAACTCTATCCTCCGGTTTGTGTTGCATTGTGTGATGGGAACTGAGTCTTATAATGGCTTCATTTTTATAAAAAAGAATTGCGATGTTTAAAAGATTTACTTGTTTTAAAGCATTGTCAATCCAATGGAGTAAACCCGTTCCGCGAAAGTGGCGTGGTCCTGTGATTGGCCATATCATAAAATGTGTTAAGTAGATTTCTCATACAAGTCCTTTGATTGACTTGTAGTTTGTTTCACTTGCAAACTCGGGTGTCCCTCTTTCTACATGGACAGCCTTGTATTCTGGTTTTAGCAGGCTTTTTCTGGATAGCTGGAGCTGAAGATGGATTCTATCATTTATCTCTTTTTATGCTGTTCAGCTCCTATTGTACATATTATGTTTTGTTTTCCGCTGTAGACGTTTATGTATAGCTGAGCTGTGTTTTGTACTAAGTATGATCCAGTATACTGTGTAACTCTGATGGTTATGTTTATCCAGTGTATTATTTGTACATTATATGGTGTATTTATTTATTTCTATTCTGCTATTATCTGTTTATGTGTTATATTCCAAAAATTACCGTTGCCACCGTCGTACGGGGTTTTGGGGTCGTCACAATATATATATTTGAAAAGTTAACCACCTAACTAATTGCTAGTTGTGATGTTTGAAAATTAGTTTAACTAATTAAAATATTGGAATGATAATTAATTTAACCAATATGAGAAAGAATGATAAATTTAACTAACTGGATTGAAAATTGATTAAAATTGAAAGTTGAGTTGGTTAATTAAACGACTTTCAACATCGTTCCTTTTCGAGGACGAAAAGATTTTAAGTGGGGGAGATTGTAACAACCCGCAAATTCTTAAACAATTTAAAATTTTTATTTTAGAAATTTTAGTAGTAAAAATAATTTATTTTAAATAATAACGACGAGAAAATTTATTTAATTCGAAGTTAGAACGAAAATTTAAATTTAAATATAAAAGTAGTTAGAAATAGCATGGTAGTTTGAAAAGTCAAACTTGAACTTTACTGGATGTATAGGATGCAAAATAAACCGGATTTTAGTGGAACCAAAAATATTAGAATATATTTAAAAATACTATTCCAACGAATCCAAAACATCGAAATTTCACAGCAGGAATCAAAATTTATGCCCAGTTTAAAAATCAGAATAGTCGCTGTAGAATTTATATATATTTTTTAATATTAAAAATAGCCATTTTTCAAATGGCCTCCGTTTTCGATGAAACCACTTTTATTGGATTTGGAATGTCAAATTATTGTTAGGTTTCAATTTTCATAATTTTTTGAATTAATATGTGAGCATGGCAAAAGAAATGTGTTTTGTCAGTTTCAGTCAAATCTGATCGACCAGAAAATGGCCATTTTTCAAACGGTCTCAGAATTCGACGAAATTAGTCTTGTTTTAACCGTATCACCAAAACATAACTAGAATTAATTTTTTTGGAATTTTTAAAGGTAATGGCCCTGGTGAATTTAAATATACGTTCAAATTAATTTAAAAAAGGATTTAAATATTAAATTAAATAGTTCAAGCCACAGACAGCCGTTTGGGCTGACGGGACCTAGCTCGTTGGATCCGGAACGGGGGCTATTGGGTAGGGTAGAATCCAGTTGGACTGAAATTGTTTTAGTTTGAAACTTATGGATTGATTTGCAAAATAAACATTAAATATTATAAATAATAGTGGAAATTCATTTCTAAACCCTAATCCAAATCGTGTAGCCGCCGCCTCATTCATCCCATGGCTGGAATGCTTCCTTCTTCTTCCACTAACATCTCCTTCTTCTTCACGAATTAGACACCTTTCTTCATACCATATAGAAGCTCTCTTCCTTCTCTACATTTCCATACGGCTTGATCATCAAACCGTTGAGTTTCCGAGAGGTACCAGACCCCTAAACCCGCGGCTAAGCCACCCATTGGCCTCCCCCAATGCTCAATCGAGCTTCACCATTGCAGTCCCCCCTCGTGCGCCTTTCCCTGCTCTACACCACAGTGAAGTCGGATCGTGCCAACTCCTTCCAGTTTGATCGCAATTTGTTGACCTAGGATCGAAGGGAAGCTAAAACACACGACCAACTTTTTGGTTGGGGAAGAAGGTGTAAATTCGTTAAGTTAATTAATTAATTAATTTTATTTAATGTTATTAACTTAAATAAATCATAACTCTCTTGTACTGATTCAGAATGACGTGATTTCAGAAGCGTTGTTACCGTACGACGAAGATCTACATTCCTACATTGAAATGTTTCTGGGCTGTTTGAATTTTGGACCAATTTACGACACGACTGTGAGATTTCTTATTTTTATTTAATTAATTATCTAATTTATTTTTTATGTGACGATTGAATGTGTATGATTCTAATCTGTTATGTGATGATATTTTGAATGATTTATCTGTTTGTGGGTGATGCATATACACAGGTTTGTATGTGTTTAGTAAAAATAACCATATTGTTTATTTATTGATTTGGATTAGGATTTCCATTTCGATAAAAATAAATCATATTGTTGGGTTATTGGTTTAGATTAAAATTTCCCTTTAACAAATAAATAAATTATTTTAAACATTTTTGTTGAATTGTATTAGGGTGGCCATTCAACACAAAAACATTATTTGGATTATTTTATTAAATTGAAATAGTATTGCCAATTCAATGTAAAACATTACTTTAACATTTTTATTATATTAAAATAGAATTGTCAATTACCCATAAAACATTATTTCACCATTTTTACTTAATTGGAATAGGATTATCAATTTTACATAAAACGTGATTTTTATCATTTTTATTATATTGAAATAGAATTGTCAATACAACGGAAAATATATCATTTTTGTCTATATCATTGAATTGAGAAAAAGTTACTTCTTTATTTGCATTCTTTAATGCAAATGTATATTGTATTAAAAGGTTATTCCTTTATTTGCATTCCGTGATGCAAATATACATTGTATAGAAAAATTGATCTTATATTTGCATTCTCTAATGCAAATATATGCATAGAAATAAAATTGATCTTTTATTTACATTCTTTTATGCAAATATACATAGGAAATATAAATGTTCTTTTATTAGCACCCTTTTATGCAAATATATACATAGAAATAAAATTACTCTTTTATTTGCATCCTTTTATGCAAATATACATAGAAATATAAATGTTCTTTTATTTGCATTCTTTTATGCAAATATACACAGGAAATATAAATGTACTTTTATTTGCATTCTTTTATGCAAATATACATAGAAATGTAAAATGTTATTTTATTTGCATTTGAATTAAAACTATATTTTTGTTTGCTATTTTAGATGCAAACAAAACATTAGAAGTAAAACTATATTTTTGTTTGCAATTTTAGATGCAAACAAACATTAGAGTTAAAATCACATTTTTGCAATTATTAATGCAAACATAAACAATAGAATGAATATGATATTTTTATTTTGTATTTTAGATAGAAATAAAAATATGATTTCAAGAGTTACATTTTTGCTTATAAATTTAGCTGTAAACAAAGCATAAAAATATATTTCTATTTGCATATTTAGATGCAAATAAACATCATAGTAAAAGGATTATATTTTTATTTCAATTCTTCGATGCAAATAAACATTGAAATAAAAAGTTATATTTTATTTGCATTCTTTGATGCAAATAAAACTTTGCAATAAAAAAAGTCTTATTTTATTTGCATTCCTTAATGCAAATAAACATAGCATTTAAAAGTTAAATTTTTATTTGCATTCATTGATGCAAATAAACATCGTATTTAAAAATTGAATATTTATTTGCATTCTTTGATGCAAAATAAACTATGAAATTAAAAGTTGCATATTTATTTGCATTCCTTGATGAAAATAAAATACTGAATTAAAGGTTGAATTTTATTCGCATTCCTTATTGCAAATAAAACCTTGAATTAAAAAGTTGCATTTTTATTTGCATCCTTTGATGCCAATAAAACGTGAAGATAAAAATTGTATTTTTATTTGCATTCCTTGATGCAAATAAATCATAAATTTAAGTATTACCTTTTATTTGCATTTTAGACGCAAATAAAAAGCATAGTTTAATAAGTTACACTTTTATTACAATTTAGATATAAATAAAAGAATAGGATTAAAAATATCATTTTTACTTTTAAACTAGAGTAAATAAAAGGATTACGATAAAATGAATTCATCGTAGTTGTAATTTTGTTAAAATAAATAAAATGATTTTATTTTCATCATGATTAAAATAAAAAGATTAGAATTAAGAAGATATATTTTTAGTGTCATCTTGGCTTCAATAAAAAGAGTAAAAAGATATAGAAGGTTTATTTGTCTTTTGCTGAAATACAAAAAGATACATTTTATCATTTAAATAGAATGAGACAAAATTTATTTAATTTTATCATTTTAAAAAGGTTGAAACAAAATAATCACTTTTGTCTATTTACATTAGCTGAGTCAAACATTCATTTTGTCGAATTATATTGGTTGAAACCAAAAAGGAGATTTTTGTCAAATAAGAATTAAACACAATTAGTATTTTGATAAAATAGAATTGTCGGCAAATGAAGGTATCACTCTTCTTATACATTTTGTTGAAATAGATTTTATATGCAAACATAAAAGTCATTTTTATTTGCAAACTAGCATTGGAACTTATATTCAATTATAAGAATCATATTATTGGTCAAAATATACATTAGAATGTATAAGTGTGGTAAGGTGACATCATTATATGTTAATGCATACATTAGAATTTGTATGCAATTTAAAGTAAACATTTTATGTGTTGAGTTATACCTTAAAATATATACAATTAAGATTATTTCTTTTACGTTACGAATAATTACATACGAATAAAGTATAATAAAAATTACCTTTTATTTTTCATCCACAATAATGGCATTGAAGCGACCGGAACTTCCCCAGTCTCCGAAGAGAAGAGAAAGAACGAATTACTTTGAGGACAAGACACAAAAGAACGCAGACGGAAGAACATTTCATTGTATATTACAACAATTCCATCAGAAAACAAGAATATACAGAGTATGAATAAATATTACTCAGAAAATATCAGAGATTACAATACATTACATAGCAGCGGAAAATAATACAATACACAACTAGAAGAGATATACAGATACAGAGCTTTCCGGATATCATTCCGGCTGTAAACCAGGTTCCTGTGAATATAAATCTGCAAAACCAAAACTACTAGCTACCCGTGTCAAAATAAAGGCACCCAGAGTTTAGGTTAAAACAATAAAGTCCAGGTCAGTCATGTGACTGGTGTGAGAACTAAAATAGTTATTAATCTTTATTTTTGAAGTTAGGCAAATCAAGGGACCACGTCGTATAACACGGAACGGGTTTCCTCCCAAGAATACCAGTGCATAAAACAAACAGCGCAATGCTAAATAAAGAAAAATGAAGCTATTATAAGACCCATTTCCCATCACACAATGCAACACAAGCCGGAGGATATGGTTTTTACCTTATAATAGCCAAAAATGTTAGGTACGTGAAATTTCATCTTTTATTATTACTATAAGTGTATAGTGTCTAAACAATTTCAAATCATAAGTATCAATCATAGACGACATTAACGCCCCTCCCACTATGTCGCCATACTAGGCTCTACAATCAAAACCGCACATGTCACGTATTGGATGTTGGATTTCCATCTGTGAACCGAGGCAAAAGATAGTCCTCTACCAATTCGAGACGCTTTAGCCCGCCACTCAGGCAAGTACTTAGTCAAGCCTTTGGATCGTCAGGGCCGGTCCACCGATGTGGATTAAAATGCCTGAACACTGCGTTTCCCCACCCTTTGGGGCGTAAATGAGCCAACGAATGACTCCATCGGCTTCACATAGTCACCGATATATCCGAAGCGCCTCGCAATAGCAACAACCACATAAGTCAAACCCATCAGGGCATGCAAAACCACTGACGCCACATCTAACTAGAAAGAAACGCATGTTCTCCCTGAGTTCCTTCTCCCGTTTCTGGTTCACCACCAGGATGTGAGGCTTGCGAATCAACGCTACACAAAGCTATTCCACATAGGTCGTGCTTTGATCATCAACCATAAGACTTTGCTTTTCAACAGAAGCCTTGGTCAATTTGCATCTTCGCATGCCACATAGGCAAACCACTCCATGCAACCGATATCCATCAATCACACAGAATGATATCCAATGTCAGACACATAGTCCATCTACAAGTCCGTTCTAGGTCTGAACGAAACCGGAGGCACCTAGTACCCCGCATATCCATCGATCTCCAAGTATGTCTGGACGACCACTAACTGATTCCCTCCTCTTGGGTGTACGGCCCAATCAAGATCATCAGTAATCACCCAAACGACGTGAAGACCTCCAGTCTTCAACCACCGTCTTCATCTTCGACTTATCGCCGTATCAATTATTCAAAATGGGATAAACCCGGTCTTTCCGAATAACTCGCGTATATAATAAACAAGTGTTACACAAACACAACATATGCCTCGTTCCAATTCATCGGTTACTAACCGTAAATTAGTAAGGGAACAATTCCCCAAATATTAACCCCTAAGGCCGAAACCAACATCAGATTAATACCCAGGAAACCATTCATCTTAACTAATCTTCAGTTAGCTAAACTTCACATTCTTAGGGATAGGTTTACCATTAATTTTATCAAAGATAAATTCCTCAAATTTATTCTTTAATCTTCTTTTGAATATCAATTCAACTAGTCGGGATTAACGACCCTTACCAAAGAATTCATTTGTTTTAATTTCCCAATCCCAACCTATTCATCCCATGAAGTAAAACTGGTCATACTTCGTATCTACTGTAACACCCAGGATTTTTTTTGAATAATCGATTTATCTAAATTAAAGAATAATAAATCTCAGACGTGAGAATTATGGGGATTAGGTTGCGCCATTGTGTCCGCCTCGGAATTCTAGTGGAGAAAGAGTCCAAGTTTGCGGGAAACGAGTACCGGATGAAAGAGTTATGGACGAATGAAGTTTGGTGGAAAAGTAAAGAAAAAAATGCACTGGCGCACTTGGGAAGTGCGCCAGTACATATTTACACTGGCGCACCTGCCAAGTGCGCCCAAGCCGAGGCTGGAGCCTACACAGCTTTCTGGTTCAGGCTGACCCGTGCTGTTGCGTCCATTCTGACTCCTTACCGAGTCATTAGGGCTGACTCATCACCCTATCATAATTGAATGGTTTTGATTAACCCTAAGAACATCCGACGGCTTAAATTAATTTATAACTGTATAAAAAGACCCCTATACACAAACCCTAAATCAGAAAAAAAAACAAAGACCATGGTCGTCATGTTGTTATTTTGAGCCCTAGAGCAGCCGCCACCAAATTAAAGATAAAGAACAACAACCAAATCAGAACTACCCAACCCTAACAGCGATTCTTCATCAAAGGAGCACTAATTCGACTGCTTTTGAGGGTGAGTTCGATAATCTTAGCAAAATAATTAGTAACTTAATTAGATTAAGTTATAACACCGATTTGTATGGATGTGATATGAAGTATTGATTGTATGTTGTAATGATGTTGTAGGATTATCTATGATGTTATGTTGTGATGCAAAGTTATGTTGCTATCATTCATGTTGTAATTATATATATATATATATTCAAATCGTCATGATTCTTATGCTAGTTTGTGGTATTGATTCATATGATAATCCATATGTAGGGAAGTTTAGATGTTGATTCAACCATGAACCATATACAAGTTTGGGTAGAATTACATGTGACCTTACATGATTATGGCACCTAGTTTATGTGAGAATTTAATTGAAAGCTAGGCTATGACATAATACTTTACATGTTAGATATTAGTTTACACCATTATTGTGATGTATAAATCACATATGTGAATTTATGAGTTGGACATGAATCATGTTATGTTATTACCTATGCAAGTTTAACCCCTTTAGATAGATGTTTATGACATATGTTGTCTATGCAAGTTTGTGGCCATAATTTCATCAATTTCACACCTTTAGATTTTGATCTATGTTATACATGATGTTTATGCAAGTTTGTGGCCAATTTCTCATCAAGTTCACACCTTTAAATTTGGAACCATGACATAAGTTGTTATGCAAGTTGAAATCTTGGCCTATGTAAGTTTTAGATGTAGAACGTCAATCACATATGCAAGTTCACCCCTATGTTAGATCCATGTTTTAACTATGTATGTGGTGTTTTCTTTTATTTCATGAGTTAGACTATTCGAGTCTAACGTATATTTTTACGTTAAACGAACAAACGTACTACGTGGGGAAAAAGGGAATAATATTAAAAAACATTTAATTGGCATAATTGCCTTAAAAGGCATAAAATAAAGTTGTGGTGAAATTGGTATGATTTTACATACCATAAATGGATGGACATAATTGAGTCAATTATGGACATCGCTAAATTTGGAATTGATTGATAATTTGAATAGGGAAAGTAATTCAAATTGGGGTTGATTAATTAGGGGTAATTAATCGTCTAAGACACGAGGTTAGGCTCTTTTGTGGTGTAAGACTGCCCGGACCCGCTCGGCAAATCCAGCTGCCACAAATGCCAGTCTAATGTGAGAGGTCTTAGGCATAAACTAAATACGTAACAATTGTAAAGACATGAGGTTAGGCTCTTTTGTGGTGTAAGACTGCCCGGACCCACCCGGAAAATCCAGCTGCCACAAATGTCAGTCTAATGTGAGAGGTCTTTATGTGGTTACGGTCTAAATAAATTAAGAAACACTTAACCAGATAAGCATGTAGTGGGACATGAGGGAGTTAAGTGGGTGCCTTGGGTGGCATGTGGAATCTGGTGGGTGCCTTGGGTGGCATGTGGAATCTGTTGGGTGCCTTGGGTGGCATTTGGAAATACGATTAGAAACACTTAACCAAAATATGAAACATGTAATTGAAACATGAATAAGAAGTGGGTTAAGTGGGATGTACTGGAGGGGACCAACCTTAGGTGGATAGCTTGTGTCAAGTAATGGGGGGCCCGTTTCAACCAGTAACCCATACATATCTTTGTGGGCTCGACCCAAGTCGAGGACGGGACACGCATACTGGGCTTGACTGTAAGAGGCCAAACTGGGTTAGCGATGGCAACGCAAGTCCAACGGGTTCATATACGTGTGTGGACCCGGGCTGGTAGGTAAGACGTTGTTGCATCTTGTAGGTATAAGCCGTGCATTCTTTGCTGTATCGGGTTGCCACTTTGGGGAGTGATACACCCCACTGTGGGGCCAGCACGGGTATCTACGAGTTAGGGAGCCGATCGCTTGGGGGTAGTGGGTACACCTAGTGGAGATAGGGGCAGACGGCACCTATGAAGGCAGCTAGGGGTGCACGAAACTACCAATATCATTATTAAGTCTGTAGGCGGGATCAACCTTAGGGTGACTAGTGGTGGTGCAGTATACTAGTGGCGGTACAGTTTAGGAATTATCCCATAGTGTTGGTGTAGTTCAGTAGTTATCCTATTGTAGTTTAGGTGCGCTTTAACGATATCGTAATACATCTTGTTTCCTCGTTTACTCTGTTATACTCAATGGTTCATGGTCATTTCCCTATTTTTCCAACTTATGCCTTAGCCTAATTACTTTGTTAATTATATTGTTAGAATTATCGCACTCGCTAGACTTTATGTCTGACCCCCTTTTTCCATCTCTTTCCTCCCGCCCCCCCCCCCCCTCCAGGTGCTCAGGTTGGAACTAGCACCAGTGGAGCTTGATCTTGGATTGCTTTTAGAAGACTTCTTGGACCGCTGAAGTAAAGTTCAGCTTCTCTTTAGTTATGGCTATTTTAATGTTGGGGATTATGTTTTTCAGTTTATGTACTTTGTTTTATCAAGATGGATATGATGTACTTGACTTTGGTTTATGGTTTTGATGATGTAATCAAACATATGGGTTTATCCGCTGCAATGAAATAAAGTTTTAATTTTCAAGTACTGCTTTATATCTGTCTTGTTGTGATTTTCTGTTCTATATTCACTTAAAACGATCCACTGAAGTTAAGGCATTCCCTTTGTGAGTGACCTTAATGGAGGTGGGGTGTTACACGTGGTATCAGAGCCGAAGGTTACCAGAACAGATATGAATTTTTGAAAAACTATTTTTCAAAACAACTTTTTTATAAAGAATTACCTTCAAAAGTATGATTTAAGGAACGTATTTTCAAAAGAAAAGTATATTTTGGAATGCATAACCCCAAGAGCCATATATCTTTCCTTCAGTCCTTTTTGTATTGAATCTTTCCTTTTTCGTTTCAGCATGTCTGAAGCATCTGAGATACCAGAGGGCGTTCATGTGCCCGGTTGGTTCCGTCAATATCTTGAGGCTAGGGCCGCCGCCGCCGTAGGTCCAGCAAATCCTCCTCCTCCTCGTGTCGATAATTTTGCAAAGATATGTAAGGACTTTAGAGTTATGGGTGGAAAACCTTTTCACGGGATGGAGACATTTGTTGAAGCTCGTAACTGGCTAAAGGAGGTGGAAGAATAGTTTGGAATTTTTGAAGTGGATGACGGAAGGAAAGTCCAGCTAGCTGCGTGGCTAATGAAGGTTGAGGCCTCGTTTTGGTGGGAGGTCACAAATGGGGGTCGTCCAGTAGATACATGGCAAGATTTTAGGCAGAGGTTTGAGGCAAAGTTTCTCTCACGGGCTGAAGAGAATCTATACATGGAAAGGTTCTTGTCACTGAAGCAAGGGAATTTATCGGTGAAAGAGTACGTTAACAAATTCAACCAATTGGAAAGGTTTGGCTTAGACTTGGTGAACACTCCAGAAAAGAAGGCTCTAAGATTTGTTAAGGGTTTAAACGAGCCGCTCCATGGGTTAGCTATGACCCACATTCCCATGGGGGCTACCTTTGAGAGGTTAGTTGACATGGCACTCATGCATGAAGAGGAGAAGTGCGCCAATGCTAATAAGGTACCCGAGAAGTAAGGGGAACAAAAGAAGTCGCAACAACAACAACAAAACAAGAAAGGTGGCAAAGGCAATAATGCTAAGGGGAAGAAGAAATGCTTTAACTGTGGGACACCCGGCCATCTAATCAAAGATTGTAGGAAGAAGAAGAAGACCGGTTGTTTCCACTGTGGCAAAGCGGGACATCTTATTAAGGACTGCCAAAAGAAAGGGCAGAGGGCAGGGACTACCTCGGGAGGACAGGTGCAAGCTCTTATGGCACCCGGGCAGGCAAGGGGATAAGTTCAAGTTCTCGAGGTCCCACCGCTGCAAGCACGAGGTAGAGAAATTTCCGTTGAAAGTTTAGTTTTTCTGTTTGATCATCATGTCTGTACTTTATTCGATTCTGGTGCATCGCATTCGTTTATCTCTACATCATTAGTTGAAACACTACACCTAGATACTAGTCTTGTTACTGATCCCTTAGTAGTTTCAAATCCTATTGGTGGTTCGGCTCATGTTTCTACGATTTGTCGGGATTTGAGAGTGTTTATCTTGGGCGTTGAGTTTGAATGCAACGCTTTTGTTCTTGGCATCATGGGCTATGGTTTAATTCTAGGTATGGATTGGCTAGCTAGATATGAGGCCATCCTAGATTGCGAAAGAAGGGTAGTTAGATTGTTGACTTGTTCGGGATAGACCCTTGATATTTCTTGTGACCCTAGAGGTCCAGTAATGCTTAGTTACCTAGAATCCCTTGATGCATCCGATGATGATTTACATTCTGTTCCCATAATCTGTGAATATGCTGATGTCTTCGATGAGGTGAGGGGTTTACCCCCAAAACGTGAAATCGACTTTCGAATATATCTAGCGGACAATGCAAAGCTAGTTGCATTGCCAGTGCGCCACATGGCTCCAAGAGAGAGAAGAGAACTCAGTAAGCAAGTGAAAGAATTGCTTGAGAAGGGGTTCATCAGATGTAGTATATCGGAGCGGGGAGCTCCAGTAATATTTGCCACGAAGGCGGATGGGTCCCTTAGACTTTGTGCGGACTATAGGGAGCTTAATAAACTTACTAAGAAGAATAGACACCCACTTCCGAGGATTGACGATCTTTTCGATCAGTTAGTAGGCGCCTCAGTGTTTTTGCAGTTGGACTTAGCCACTGGTTTCCATCAGTTGAGAGTGGCTGAGGATAACATAGACAGGACTGCCTTTAGGACACCAAACGGTTTCTTTGAGTGGTTGGTGATGCCCTTCGGTTTGACAAACGCCCCCGCATACTTTGTTGATTTGATGAGTAGGGTGTTTAGGGAGTACCTTAATAAATTCGTGGTGGTCTTTGTAGATGATACTTGATCTTTTCTAAGAGCGAGGAAGAGCATGCCCTACATCCTAGGGAAGTGTTGGAGACTCTTCGAGCGCATAGCCTTAAAGCTAAATTTTCCAAATGTCACTTTTGGAGGAAAGAAGTGCGATTCTTAGGGCACGTGGTTTCCAAAGAAGAGATAGCCGTGGATCCCGCGAAGATAGTGGCCATCCAAGATTGGAAGGTTCCTAAAAATGCTACCGAGGTGAGAAGTTTCTTAGGGTTGGCTGGCTACTATAGGAAGTTTATCAAAGACTTCGCAAAAATATAAGCTCCATTAACACGCTTGACGAAGAAGAACTTAGTCTTCACGTGGAACGTAGATTGTGATGATGCGTTCCAACGTTTAAAGAGAGCTTTGACCACAGCCCCAGTCTTATAATTGCCAGATGGGAGTAAGTCATTTACCGTTTATACTGACGCTTGTGGAACATGAATAGGCGCAGTCCTAATGCAAGATGGAAGGGTAATAGCCTATGGTGGAAGGCAGTTGAGAGTGCATGAAAGAAATTACCCTACACATGACCTAGAGTTGGCCGCTATTGTTTTCGCGCTTAAGTCTTGGCGTCATTATCTTCTTGGCGAGAAATTTGAATTATTCACTGATCAAAAATCGTTTAAATACTTATTCTCTCAGAAGGACTTGAACTTAAGGCAGCAAAGGTGGATGGAGTTCTTAGCATCCTACGACTTCAAGATAGCATATACCCCTGGCAAGGGTAATGTAGTGGCCAATGCCTTAAGTAGAAAAAGATTATCCTTAAGTCCTTTGTTTGTTGAGCGGCAAAGTTTAGAGTTCATTTCTACGTTTTATTTTACACCTTCCATTGACTTCGTACCCGGTTTGCTAGCATCCTTAGAGGTTAGACCTACGCTTTTGGGACGGATTGGCGAGGCACAGTGAGACGACCCACAGTTGGTTGAGTTAGTAGAAAAGCTCAAAGGAGGGGAGTCATTGAGCCATCTCCGTAGGTATACCCTAGATGATAAGGATTGGTTACGTAGGGACGGTAGACTTTGTATACCAAAAGACGATGACCAAAGGAAGACACATCGTTCGAAGATGACCATCCATCCCGGCAGGGACAAGATGTACATGGACATGAGACGAGTTTACTTTTGGGCCGGCATGAAGAAAGATGTGGATGAGTATGTCGCTAGATACTTGGTGTGCCAACAAGTAAAAGCGGAGCAAAAGAAGCCCGGTGGATTGCTTCATCCATTGGAGGTCCCACAATGGAAGTGGGAAAGCGTCTCGATGGACTTTATTGATGGATTACCGAGATCGAGGAAGGGTAATACGGGTCTTTGGGTCGTGGTAGACAGACTTACTAAGAGTGCCCATTTCATTCCCGTGAAGAGTAAGAGGACTTCTCCATGGTTAGCCTCCGTATAAATTCGAGAAATAGTTCGTTTGCACGGTGTTCCTTCTAGCATAGTGAGCGACCGCGATCCTATTTTCACTAGCGAATTTTGGAGAAGCTTGCAAGAGGCGGTAGGGACTCAGTTATGTTTGAGCACCGCATATCATCCTCAGACGGACGGCCAGACCAAGAGGGTGAATCGTATTCTAGAGGACTTGTTGAGGTTATGTGTCTTAGATTTCGGAGGTACATGGGAGGAACATCTTCCATTGGTAGAATTGGCATATAATAACAGCTTTCAGTCTAGCATTGGCATGGCACCATTCGAAGCTCTTTACGGACGGCCGTGTCGTTTGCCTACATGTTGGTGGGAAGCTACAGATAAGATCTTGCTTGGGCCCGATATGATTAGAGAGACTTTGGAAAAGATTGATTTGATCCGAAGAAGGATGAAGACGGCGCAAGATAGACAGAAATCTTATGCGGACAAGAGGAGGTCAGATCTTGAATTTGAGGTTGGGGACATGGTCTTTGTCAAAGTGTCTCCATTACGAAACATCGTACGCTTTGGGTCCGTTGGGAAGTTAGCACCAAGGTTTGTAGGGTCGTTTCCTATTAAGGAAAGGATTGGGCAGATGGCGTATAGAGTGGAGTTGCCCAAGAGACTTAGTGGTATACACGACGTATTCCATGTATCACATTTGAGGAAGTGCTTGCACGAGACCGCGGAAGTGGTAGAGCCGAGCTTGCTTAGAGAGGTGGAGATCGAGCGTGATGCGACGATTCGACGAGCTCCTACGCGCATTCTTGGGTCGGAGATTAAGAAATTGAGAATTCGAGAGGTCAAGCTAGTCAAAGTGCAATGGGGAGATGATGAGAGCAACGCTACTTGGGAGACGAAAGCGAAGATGCGTTCATTGTACCCTTTTCTTTTTGAGGGTATGTCTTTTAATTTCCCCTTTATCGTTTATCTTGTACTTATCTTATCTTTAATATATCCTCTCGCTAGTATCCTTGACCTTTAGATAGGATAGCCCTATGGTTGAAACATGTGTTTGAGACATGTTATGGATGATGGATGCAAGTGTTTGCTAGTGGTTGCTCGTGGATGCATATATACACACTTTAGGCACTAGATCGGCTCAGTCACTTCATATTGCATATTGCATATAAATGTGTGTACATATTTAAGTAATGAGTGAATAATGGTTGTATCATCATATGGATGTTGCATTGTGGTGAATGGTTGTGCACACATGTAGAAATGATGTGTATCGATAAGGTTCTTTCGCATACATAATGGACGCATGGCACTAACTTGGTTTGCATTAAGGAGGTCAACTGAATCAGTAGACCACCTGATTTTGCATTAGATAAGGAACATATACACACACTTCTTGCATATGTTCACACAGCATTAGAAATTTCATAAGGACAATGGATGCCATGTTTGATGGTTGAGTAGATGGTTGTTTGGATGGTAGGATATACATTCTCCTTAACTTTGAGATTTCGGGGGCGAAATCCTTTAAGAAGGGGAGAATGTAACACCCCGGATTTTTTTTGAATAATCGATTTAACTAAATTAAAGAATAATAAATCTCATACATGTGAATTATGGGGATTGGGTTGTGCCATTGTGTCCGTCTCGGAATTCTTGTGGAGATAGAGTCCGAGTTTGCGGGAAACGAGTACCAGATGAAAGAGTTATGGACGAACGAAGTTTGGTGGAAAAGTAAAGAAAAAAATATATAAATGCACTGGCGCACTTGGGAAGTGAGCCAATACATATTTACATTGGCGCACCTGCCAAGTGCGTCCAGGCCGAGGCTGGAGCCTGCACAGCTTTCTGGTTCAGGCTGACCCGAGTTGTTGGGTCCATTCTGACTCCTTGCTGAGTCATTAGGGCTGACTCATCACCCTATCATAATTGAATGGTTTTGATTAACCCTAAGAACATACGACGGCTTAAATTAATTTATAACTCTATAAAAAGACCCCTATACACAAACCCTAAATCAAAAAAAAAAAAAAAAAAAAAACGAAGACCATGGCTGTCATGCTGTTATTTTGAGCCCTAGAGCAGCCGCCACCAAATTAAAGATAAAGAACAACAACCAAATCAGAACTACCCAACCCTAATAGTGATTCTTCATCAAAGGAGCGCTAATTCGACTGCTTTTGAGGGTGAGTTCGATAATCTTAGCAAAATAATTAGTAACTTAATTAGATTAAGTTATAACACAGATTTGTATGGATGTGATATGAAGTATTGATTGTATGTTGTAATGATGTTGTAGGATTATCTATGATGTTATGTTGTGATGCAAAGTTATGTTGCTATCATTCATGTTGTAATTATATATATATATATTCAAATCATCATGATTCTTATGCTAGTATGTGGTATTGATTTATATGATAATCCATATGTAGGGAAGTTTAGATGTTGATTCAACCATGAACCATATACAAGTTTGGGTAGAATTACATGTGTCCTTACATGTTTATGGCACCTAGTTTATGTGAGAATTTAATTGAAAGCTAGGCTATGACATGATACTTTACATGTTAGATATTAGTTTACACCATTATTGTGATGTATAAATGACATATGTGAATTTATGAGTTGGACATGAATCATGTTATGTTATTACCTATGCAAGTTTAACCCCTTTAGATAGAGGTTTATGACATATGTTGTCTATGCAAGTTTGTGGCCATAATTTCATCAAGTTCACACCTTTAGATTTGGATCTATGTTATACATGATGTTTATGCAAGTTTGTGGCCAATTTCTCATCAAGTTCACACCTTTAAATTGGGAACCATGACATAAGTTGTTATGCAAGTTGCAATCTTGGCCTATGTAAGTTTTAGATGTAGAACATCAATCACATATGCAAGTTCACCCCTATGTTAGATCCATGTTTTAACTATGTACGTGATGTTTTCTTTTATTTCATGAGTTAGACTATTCGAGTCTAACGTATATTTTTACGTTAAACGAACAAACGTACTACGTGGGGAAAAAGGGAATAATATTAAAAAATATTTAATTGGCATAATTGCCTTAAAAGGCATAAAATAAAGTTGTGGTGAAATTGGTATGATTATACATACCATAAATGGATGGACATAATTGAGTCAATTATGGACATCGCTAAATTTGGAATTGATTGATGATTTGAATAGGGAAAGTAATTCAAATTGGGGTTGATTAATTAGGGGAAATTAATCGTCTAAGACACGAGGTTAGGCTCTTTTGTGGTGTAAGACTGCCCGGACCCGCCCGGCAAATCCAGCTGCACAAATGCCAGTCTAATGTGAGAGGTCTTAGGCATAAACTAAGTACGTAACAATTGTAAAGACACGAGGTTAGGCTCTTTTGTGGTGTAAGACTGCCCGGACCCGCCCGGCAAATCCAGCTGCCACAAATGCCAGTCTAATGTGAGAGGTCTTAATGAGGTTACGGTCTTAATAAATTAAGAAACACTTAACCAGAAAAGCATGTAGTGGGATATGAGGGAGTTAAGTGGGTGCCTTGGGTGGCATATGGAATCTGGTGGGTGCCTTGGGTGGCATTTGGAAATACGATTAGAAACACTTAACCAAAATATGAAATATGTAATTGAAACATGAATAAGAAGTGGGTTAAGTGGGATGTACTAGAGGGGACCAAGCTTAGGAGGATAGCTTGTGTCAAGTAATGGGGGCCCGTTTCAACCAGTAACCCATACGTATCTTTGTGGGCTCGACCCAAGTCGAGGATGGGACATGCATACTGGGCTTGACTGTAAGAGGCCAAACAGGGTTAGCGGTGGCAATGCAAGTCCAATGGGTTCATAGGCGTGTGTGGACCCGGGCTGATAGGTAAGACGTTGTTGCATCATGTAGGTATAAGTTGTGCATTCTTTGTTGTATCGGGTTGCCACTTTGGGGAGTAATACACCCCACTGAGGGGCCAGCACGGGTATCTACGAGTTAGGGAGCCGATCGCTTGTGGGTAGTGGGTACACATAGTGGAGATAGGGGCAGACGGCACCTATGAAGGCAGCTAGGGGTGCACGAAACTACCAATATCATTATTAAGTCTGCAGGCGGGATCAACCTTAGGGTGACTAGTGGTGGTGCAGTTTAGGAATTATCCCATAGTGTTGGTGTAGTTCAGTAGTTATCCTATAGTAGTTTAGGTGCGCTTTAACGATATCGTAATACATCTTGTTTCCTCGTTTACTCTGTTATACTCAATGGTTCATGGTCATTTCCCTATTTTTCCAGCTTATGCCTTAGCCTAATTACTTTGTTAATTATATTTTTAGAATTATCGCACTCGCCAGACTTTATGTCTGACCCCCCCTTTTTCCATCTCTTTCCTCCCCCCTCCCCCCCCCCCCCCCCCTCCAGGTGCTCAGGTTGGAACTAGCACAAGTGGAGCTTGATCTTGGACTGCTTTTAGAAGACTTCTTGGACCGCTGAAGTAAAGTTCAGCTTCTCTTTACTTATGGCTATTTTAATGTTGGGGATTATGTTTTTCAGTTTATGTACTTTGTTTTATCAGGATGGATATGATGTACTTGACTTTAGTTTATGGTTTTGATGATGTAATCAAACATATGGGTTTATCCACTGCAATGAAATAAAGTTTTAATTTTCAAGTACTGCTTTATATCTGTCTTGTTGTGATTTTCTGTTCTATATTCACTTAAAATGCTCTACTGAAGTTAAGGCATTCCCTTTGCGAATGACCTGAATGGAGGTGGGGTGTTACATCTACCACCACGGTGTTATCTATAAATTCAATTACCATTTCAAGTTTAAATCTAATTAAATATATAACTATTGCCTGGAGCAAAACTTGTGATACTTCATTCTCGATCATTTCAATCTAATTAAAGATTCATTAAAACTCCACTTGGTTTTAATCTTTAACTGGGTTAAAGAACCAATGTCACTTAAAACACGGTTCACGATAAACCCACATCACATTCCATTCTATTGGTCTCTAACCGTAAATTAGTAAGGGAACAGTTCCCTAAATATTAACCCCGAAGGTCGAAACCAACATCAGATCAATACCCAAGAAACCATTCAACTAAACTAATCTCCAGTTAGTTTCTGATTTTCTTAACTCAGTTGGGTCTAAGAACAGTATTATTAAAGATACCATTCACGACAACCCAAAATCACATTCCATTAATTATCGGGTTAAAGAACAAGTGTTATTTAAAACACCGTTCACGATAAACCCAAAAATCAATTCAAATTCAATTCCAATTAAATACCATTTAATTGGTACACTTCATTAAATCTAAATAAAAAGATTTAATCTCTTTCTCAACCGGGTTTAAGAACAGTGTTAATGAAGACACCGTTCACGACAAACCCAAATCACATTTGATATTAAATACAAGGCTCTGAATAGAAAATATATCGGCTTATATTCAATATCAAATTCTACGACCAACAAATATCGTATTGGAAATAACGATATAATTATATCTTTCAAATTTCCATAACAATATCTGTATAATCACGAAATCCAACATCGAAATATTCCAAAGATAATTTAGATTCCAACCCATTCCAATTCAATTATTGGAAATTCTGGTTATTTTCAAAACCATTTCAAATCCACTTTATTTATTTCAAAAATAAATGGTTTTTAATTCTAGTTCAAAACTAGTTCATTTCGATAAAAAACTATTTTTATCATTTCAAATATGGAGTTTTTCATCCCAATTCTTCACAAATCATTTCTTATGATTCTACACAAATTATTACTATTTTTAATAATTTTATCAAGGCCCGTACAGTCGATTTCCATCAACGACCATCGAACTGCACTTACAGCGACCTTTTCCAAATTTGATTTGGACATAATTCCAAATCCAACCGTTAGATTTCAAATCTCTAATATTCACTAGAAAGCCCTTTTCGATACGAACCCAACGGTTCCAGTTTTAGGAGAATCCGACGGTCGGGTCTCCCGTAATATCCATTCGAAGTCAATGGTCGAAATTCGCGTTCTACCGCGGCGCGGCGCGGCGCGTTCTATTCAGGCCATTATATATATATAATATATTATATATATTTCGTCGATTTCCTTTTAAAACGTATTTTATAAATCGTTTTAAATTCGTTTTCAAAAAGATTCCAACTTCGTATTCAATTTCAAATCAAAATTGAATATTCCACATCATTGATATACAAATGATAATATTTTCAAAACGTTGTATTTTGAAATCAATTCCTTTTCTATATTCATTATAAAAATGAATAAAATCGATATAAATATTGTTCACATCAAAATGGCGTCAATCTAATCAACACGGCTTTTATTCAACATATGAATATTTATTCTCTATTCAACACATGAATTTATTTTCTATTCAACACATGAATATATATTTTCAATTCAACACATGAATTTTCTTTACTATTCAACAAATGAATTTTCTTTACAATTCAACAAATGAATTTTCTTTACATTTCAACCAATGAATTTTCTTTACAATTCAACAAATAAATTTTCTTTACAATTCAACCAATGAGTTTTCTTTACTACTCAACAAATGAAATTTCTTTATATTTCAAAAAATGAATTTTCTTTATATTTCAACAAATGAATTTTCTTTATATTTTCCAATTTGGAATGAGGCCCAATCAATTACCATATAACGTTAATTATATGGATTCCCTACAACACATGTATATAATAGCAACGATAAACCATCATCCAGAGTGCATTCTACACTGTATAAGCATCAAATATAAATATTCAACGCTTATAACAGCCTGTCAATCAATCGATCGACATACAACTAATTATTGGGATTAGTGTATGTCCAATTTCATCCTAACACCCGTGCGGGGTTTCAAATAATCAAACACAGATTTTATTTGTGCAGTTGGGCGATGTGTAAAATTTATCATCCCAATCAATATCAGTCAAATCAGTGTATATAAACAAATCATCCGATTTGTTTATAAATATTTATTTTATATATACGTTAAAAATTATATTTTTAACTATAAAATATTTTCAACTATAAAATATTTTATTTCACATCACACAATCAAATTTCACAACATAGCAACCAAACAAACAAGTCATCCATGGTCTGTGGACGATCGGTGTCGGGTGCTACTAAACACCGTCTGCATCGTAGTATATATTTCAAACTAGAAATAAATTAAAAGTAAGGAGTTCTCACCGATTAGCTAAACCAAACGCCACGACTCTTCGTATGAAGAAATCTTCGTCGTGCTCGCCTTTTATCAATTTCACTGTTCGTAGCCCCTACATATATAAAAATCACATTTTTATATTGTTGCTATGTATATAAAAATTCTATTTTTATACCATTACTATATGGATAAAAAAATTATTTTTTACACCGCTACTGTATAGATAAAAATTATATTTTTACACTACTACTATATAGATAAAAATTCTATTTTTATAACGCTTCTTGCAATGTGAAAATTCGATCTTTCACTATATAAAAATATCCCCTTTCACTAATTTAAAAATCACATCTTTTTATTCGATAAAAATCAAATTTTTTCATCAACTTAAAATCAGAGCTTTCTATAAAAATTATATTTTTCTCCTCTCTTCCTACGACCAAAACTCACTCCTTTTTCGCCTTATCATACGAATAAAAAGCATTCCTTTTTCGCCTTTTTACTTGAATCAAAGTTTTCATTACATTAAAAATAAAAGGGGTTTAATTTAAAAATAAACTAAATTGCTTACAGCATTTGGGGAGGTTCACAATCGAACCGGGTGGCGGAAAGTGGTCGGGGTGACTGGCGGTCGACGGTGGCTGGCCGATTCAGGCGGTGGAAGGGCGGTTTAGGGTTGGGATGAGGGATTCAGCGCAGTTTTCAATGAAGGAGGGGGAATTTCGGCGATTAGGATTGCCAAGGGGGGTGGCGTCGCACTGGCGTTCGAGATGGGGGGTCTGGTGGAGGCGACTTGCGGTGGGGTTGGAGGGCGACGTGGGTTTGGGGCTCGCGTGGGGGTTCACGGTTTCAGAAGGGGAAGATAAGACGGAGAAGATGCAGAGGAAGGAGGAAGGGCTTTGACGTCGGAGGGGGGCCAGCGATCGCCTGGAGGAACGACGGGCGGCGTAAGGGCGACGGTGGAGGCCATCTTCGATTTGGGGAAAGGGGATATTTTTTTGATCGGGGAAAATAACGAGGGGGGTATATGAAAAGAAAAGCTTTTATATTTTATTATATTTTTATTTAATTCTCCGCTAAATGTTGACTTTCCTTTCAAACTCCAAACGGGACCCAACGACTGTCGTCCCTAACTAATTACCTCCATTTCGAACATAATGGGATATGTTTCGCAAGCTGATTCGACCGTTTCGATCAGTTTTCTTCAAAATCAAAATATAACTCTACATATATTGAATTTGAACGCACATTTCAATTTACTGGGGCCACATACGGCTTCTAAAAATTCCCGAAAAATATTTTCTAGTTTCGTATTGACGATACGGTCCTAACAAAACTAATTTCATCGAATTCTGAGACTGTTTGAAAAATGGTCATTTTCCAGTCGATTAAAATCAACTAAAACTGGTCAAATGCGTTTTCCTTTGCCATGCTCACATATTGATTCGAAAAATTACGAATTTTCAAACCTAGCAATAACTAGACATCACGGATCCAACAAAAGTGGTTTCGTCAAAACCGAGGTCGTTTGGCTAATTTCAAGGCCTTTATACATATTAAAATATATGTAAATTCCACAGTGACTTTTCTGAATTTTAAAATGGACATATCTTTCACTCTATAAAGTGAAATCTCAGTTTCCTACATTCGTTAGAAAGATATTGTCAAACAGATTCAAATATTTTTTGTTTCATCCAATTCTGACTTAAAACGAATTCTGTAAATTCATTTGAAATTCGAAATCGAATTTTCGAACTACCGCGCCATTTCAGGCTCGAATTATAATTAAAATAAAATTACTCATTTTCACTTCGTCGAAAATAAATTTTCCGTCGTTATTAGTTAAAATAATCCATTTTAAATAATCAAAATTCACTAAAATCGCCAAAATAAAAAATTTAAATTGGCTCGGATTTCCGGGTTATTACAATCTCCCCCACTTAAAACTTTTCGTCCCCGAAAAGGAACGAAGCCGAAAGTTGTTAAACAAATCAACTCAACTTTCATTGCTTTCTTTATGGCTTAAGTTCTTCAACTTTTCAGTTTCTAAGAACTTTTCAAATTTTTCAAAAATATGGCTAACACCCTAAATTTTCGAAAAAATTCGCCATAACCTCCCCTGCATCGGGGACTTCGAGATATTTCATATAACCTCCCATGGCCTTCTTCAATCCAAAAGAAAAAGAAAAAGCTAAGCGGCTAGACAGTCGGCTCATAAAATCATCCAAACCCAAAGAAATACAATAAACATGTACCTATTTGTCGGGCAAACAATTTTATTCATCTGCTCTAGCCTCCTTGCCAAGACCTGTTCATTGTAAGTACATGTATATGCATGCAAATGCGACAAATTTTCAATACAATTCACTATTTGATCAATTTGGCTAAAGGTTCAACATTTAATTAATCAAACAATAATCAAACAACACAATCGGCAATCAATTAGTTGGTTAAAGTTTCAAATTCATAACTTTGATATATAGTCAAAAATCACGTTTTTGATGCCAAATCACAACAGCAGGCCCTATCTAATTTTGGTTCTCGCACCATTCTAATGGAAATATATAGATATCCCACTTTCGAAACTCGAAAACAGACTACTGATGCCGTACGTCATCAGTAGAATCATGCCCTGGCGACTAGAGTGTGATTCTATATCTATCTAGTATATTAAAACTTCAAATACACGCAGATCAGACGTATATTAAAACCTCTATATACTTGATAGTCCAAACCAATATAAATAAATATTCGAATATGTATAATTGATTTATATTTTCAAAACAAAAATTATTTTCATTTTAAAAATATACTCTTCACACTCGTTCTCGGAAGCTACCGGTCCCATCTCTAACGAGTCATTCTCATTGGATATTACTAATCCAATCTCTGATGAATTCTTTCGTATGGTTCTAATGTATCTTGTTCTCTAAGCTTTGTAAACCAAATCTCTGATACCAAATGAAGCGACCCGAACTTCCCCGGTCTTCGAAGAGAAGAGAAAGAACGAATTACATTGAGGACAAGACACAAAAGAACGCAGACGGAAGAACATTTCATTGTATATTACAACAATTCCATTAGAATACAAGAATATACAGAGTATGAATAAATATTACACAGAAAATATCAGAGATTACAATAAATTACATAGTAGCGAATACAATACAGAATTAGAATAGATATACGGATACAGAGCTTTCCGGATATCATTACGGCTGTAAACCAGGTTCCTGTGAATATAAATCTGCAAAACCAAAACTACTAGCTTCCCGTGTCAAAATAAGGGCACCCAGAGTTTAGTTAAAACAATAAACTCCAGGTCAGTCATGTGACTGTTGTGAGAACTAAAACAGTTATTAATCTTTATTTTTGAAGTTAGGCAAATCAAGGGACCACGCCGTATAACATGGAACGGGTTTCCTCCCAAGAATACCAGTGCATAAAACAAACAGCGCAATGCTAAATAAAGAAAAATGAAGCTATTATAAGACCCAATTCCCATCACACAACGCAACGCAAGCCGGAGGATAGGGTTTTTACCTTATAACAGCCAAGAATGTTTGGTACGTGAAATTTCATCTTTTATTATTACTATAAGTGTATAGTGTCAAAACAATTTCAAATCATAAGTATCAATCATAGACGGCATAAGCGACCCATCCCACTATGTCGCCATACTAGGCTCTACAATCAAAACTGCACGTCACGTATTGGAAGTTGGATTTCCATCTGTGAACCGAGGCAAAAGATAGTCCTCTACCAATTGGAGACGCTCTAGCCCGCCCCTCAGGCAAGTACTCAGTCAATCCTTTGGATCGTCAGGGCCAGTCTACCGATGTGGATTAAAATGCCTGAACACTGCGTTTCCCCACCCTTTGGGGCGTAAATGAGCCAACGAATGACTCCATCGGCTTCACATAGTCACCGATATATTCGAGGCGCCTCGCAACAACAACAACCACATAAGTCAAACTCGTCATGGCGTGTAAAACCACTGATGCCACTTCTAACTAGAAAGAAACGCATGTCCTCCCGGAGGTCCTTCTCCCGTTTCTAGTTCACTACCGGGGTGAGAGGCTCGCGAATCAATGCTACACAAAGCTATGACACACAGGACGTGTTTTGATCATCAACCATAAGACTTTGCTTTTCAACAGAAGCCTTGATCAATTTGTATCTTCGCATGCCACACAGGCAAACCACTCCATGCAACCGATATCCATCAATCACACAGAATGATATCCAATGTTAGACACACAGTCCATCTACAAGTCCGTTCGGGGTCTGAACGAAACCGGAGGCACCTAGTACCCCGCATATCCATCGATCTCCAAGTACGTCTGGACGACCACAAACTGATTCCCTCCTCTTGGGTGTACGACCCAATCAAGATCATCAGTAATCAACCAAACGACGTGAAGACCTCCGGTCTTCAACCACCATCTTCATCTTCGACTTATCGTTGTATCAGTTATTCAGAATGGGATAACCCCGGTCTTTCTGAATAACTCGCGTATATAATAAACAAGTGTTACACAAACACAACAAATGCCTCATTCCAATTCATCGGTCACTAACCGTAAATTAGTAAGGGAATAATTCCCCAAATATTAACCCCGAAGGCCGAAACCAACATTAGATTAATACCCAGGAAACCATTCATCTTAACTAATCTTCAGTTAGTTGCTAAACTTCACATTCTTAGGGATAGGTTCCCATTAATTTTATCAAAGATAAATTCCTCAAATTTATTCTTTAATCTTCTTTTGAATATCAATTCAAGTAGTCGGGATTAACGAACCTTACCGAAGTAATCATTTGTTTTAATTTCCCAATCCCAACCTATTCATCCCATGAAGTAAAACTGATCATACTTCATATCTAACACCATGGTGTTATCGGTAAATTCAATTACCATTTCACGTTTAAATCTAATTAAAGATTTAACTATCGCCTGGAGCAAAACTGGTTATACTCCATTCTCGATCATTTCAATCTAATTAAAGATCCATTAAAACTCCACTTGGTTTTAATCTTTAACTGGGTTAAAGAACCAATGTCACTTAAAACACGGTTCACGATAAACCCACATCACATTCCATTCTATTGGTCTCTAACCGTAAATTAGTAAGGGAACAATTCCCTAAATATTAACCCCGTAGGTCGAAACCAACATCAGATCAATACCTAAGAAACCATTCAACTTAACTAATCTCCAGTTAATTTCCGATTTTCTTAACTCGATTGGGTCTAAGAACAGTATTGTTGAAGATACCATTCACGACAACCCAAAATCACATTGCATTAATTATCGGGTTAAAGAACAAGTGTTATTTGAAACACCGTTCACGATAAACCCAAAAATCAATTCAAATTCAGTTCCAATTAAATACCATTTAATTGGTACACTTCATTAAATCTAAATAAAAAGATTTAATCTCTTTCTCTACTGGGTTTAAGAACAGTGTTAATGAAGACACCATTCACGACAAACCCAAATCACATTTGATATTAAATACAAGGCTCTAAATAGACAATATATTGGCTTATATTCAATATCAAATTCTACGACCAACAAATATCGTATTGGAAATAATGATATGATTTTATCTTTCAAATTTCCATAACAATATTTGTATAATCACGAAATCCAACATCGAAGTATTCCAAAGATAATTTCGATTCCAATCCATTACAATTCAATTATTGGAAATTCTGGTTATTTTCAAAACCATTTCAGATCCACTTTATTTATTTCAAAAATAAACGGTTTTTAATTCTAGTTCAAAACTAGTTCATTTCGATAAAAATCTATTTTCATCTTTCCAAATATGGAGTTTTTCATCCCAATTCTTCAAAAATCATTTCTTATGATTTTACACAAATTATTACTATTTTTAAAATTTTATCAAGGCCTGTACAGTCGATTTCCATCAATGGCCATCGAACTGCACTTACAGCGACCTTTTCCAAATTTGATTTGGACATAATTCCAAATCCAACCATTAGATTTCAAATCTCTAATATTCATTAGAAATCCCTTTTCGATACGAACCCAACAGTTCCAGTTTTAGGAGAATCCGACGGTCGAATGTCCCGTAATATTCATTTCGAAGTCAATGGTCGAAATTCGCGAACTGCCGCGGCACGACGCGTTCTATTCAGGCCATTATATATATATTACGTATATATTATATATATTTCATCGATTTCCTTTTAAAAAATATTTTATAAATCGTTTTAAATTCGTTTTCAAAATGATTTCAACTTCATATTCAATTTCAAATCAAAATTGAATATTCCACATCATCGATATACAAATGATAATATTTTTAAAATGTTGCATTTTGAAATCAATTCCTTTTCTATATTCATTATAAAAATGAATAAAATCGATATAAATATCGTTCACGTCAAAATGGCGTCAATCTAATCAACACAGCTTTTATTTAACACATGAATATTTATTCTCTATTCAACACATGAATTTATTTTCTATTCAACACATGAATATATATTTTCAATTCAACACATGAATTTTCTTTACTATTCAACAAATGAATTTTCTATACAATTCAACAAATGAATTTTATTTACAATTCAACAAATGAATTTTCTTTACAATTCAACAAATGAATTTTCTTTACAATTCAACTAATGAATTTTCTTTACTATTCAACAAATGAAATTTCTTTATATTTCAACAAATGAATTTTCTTTATATTTCAACAAATGAATTTTCTTTATATTTTCCAAATTGGAATGAGGCGCAATCAAATACCATATAACGTTAATTATATGGATTCCCTACAACACATGCATATAATAGCAACGATAAATCATCAACCATCATCCAGAGTGCATTCTACACTTTATAAGCACCAAATATAAATATTCAACGCTTATAATAGCCTGTCAATCAATCGATCGACATACAGCTAATTATTGGGATTAGTGTATGTCCAATTTTATCCCAACACCCGTGTGGGATTCCAAACAATCAAACACATATATTATTTGTACAGTTGGGCGATGTGTAAAATTTATCGTCCCAATCAATATCAGTCAAGTTAGTGTATATAAACAAATTGAAACAAATCGTCCAATTTGTTTATAAAAATTTATTTTATATACACGTTAAAAATTATATTTTTAACTATAAAATATTTTCCACTATAAAATATTTTATTTCATTTCACATCACACAATCAAATTTCACAACATAGCAACCAAAAAAACAAGTCATCCATGGTCTGTGGATGACGGGTGTCGGGTGCTACTAAACGCCGTCTGCATCCTAGTATATATTTTAAACTAGAAATAAATTAAAAGTGAGGAGTTCTCACCGACTAGCTAAACCAAACGCCACAACTCTTCATTGTAGAAATCTTCGTCGTGCTCGCCTTTTATCAATTTCACTGTCCGTAGCCCCTACATATATAAAAATCACATTTTATTATTATTGCTATGTATATAAAAATTCTATTTTTATACCGCTACTATATAGATAAAAATTCTATTTTTTACCCTGCTACTATCTAGATAAAAATTCTATTTTTCCACCGCTACTATATAGATAAAAATTCTACTTTTATAATGCTTCTTCCAATATAAAAATTCGATCTTTCACAACATAAAAATATCGTCTTTCACTAATTCAAAAATCACATCTTTTTATTCGATAAAAATCAAATTTTTCATGAACTAAAAATCAGAGCTTTCTAAAAAATAATATTTTTCTCCTCTCTTCCTACGACCAAAACTCACTCCTTTTTCGCCTTATCATATGAATAAAAAGCATTCCTTTTTCGTCTTTTTAATTGAATCAAAGTTTTCATTACATTAAAAATCAAAGGGGTTTAATTTAAAAATAAACTAAATTACTTACAGCACTTGGTGGGGGTTCACAATCGAACCGGGTGGTGGAAAGCGGTCGGGGTGACTGGCGGTCGACGTTGGGTGGCCGATTCAGGCGGTGGAAGAGAGGTTTAGGATTGGGATGAGGGAATCGGCGTAGTTTTCAACGAAGGCGGGGGGAACTTCGGCGATGAGGATCGCCAGGGGGTGGCGTCGCACTGGCGTTTGGGATGGGGGTCCAGTGGAGGCGACTTGCGGTGGGGTTGGAGGGCGACGCGGGTTTGGGGCTCGCATGGAGGTTCACGGTTTCAGAAGGGGAAGAGAAGACAGAGAAGATGCGGAGGAAGGAGGAAGGGCTTTGACGTCGGAGGGGGGCCGGCGATCGCCTAGAGGAGCGACGGGCGGCGTAGGGGCGAGGTGGAGGCCATCTTCAATTTGGGGAAAGGGGATATTTTTCTAATTGGGGAAAATAACGAGGGGGGTACATGAAAAGAAAAGGTTTTAAATTTTATTATATTTTTATTTAATTCTCCCATAAATGTTGACTTTCCTTTCGAACTCCAAACGGGACCCAACGACTGTCGTCTCTAACTAATTACCCCCATTCCGAACACATTGGGATATGTTTTGCAAGCTGATTCGACCGTTTCGATCAGTTTTCGTCAAAATCAAAATATAACTCTATATATATTGAATTTTAACACACATTTCAATTTACCAGGGCCACATATGACTTCTAAAAATTCCCGGAAAATATTTTCTAGCTTCGTATTGACGATACGGTCCTAAGAAAACTAATTTCATCGAATTCTGAGACCGTTTGAAAAATGCCCATTTTCCAGTCGATTAAAATCAACTGAAACTAGCCAAATGCGTTTTCCTTTGCCAGGCTCACATATTGATTCAAAAAATTACGAATTTTGAAACCTAGCAATAACTAGACATCACAGATCCAACAAAAGTGGTTTCATCAAAAACCGAGGTCATTTGCAAAATGGCTAATTTCAAGGCCTTTATATATTAAAATATATATAAATTCCACGATGACTTTTCTGAATTTTAAACTGGATATATCTTTCACTCCATAAAGTGAAATCTCAGTTTCTTACATTCGTTAGAAAGATATTGTCAAACAGATTCAAATATTTCTCGTTTCGTCCAATTCCGACTTAAAACGAATTCTGTATATTCATTTGAAATTCGAAATCGAATTTTCAAACTACCACGCCATTTCAGGCTCGAATTATAATTAAAATAAAATTATTCATTTTCACTTCATCAAAAATAAATTTTCCGTCGTTATTATTTAAAATAATCCATTTTAAATAATCAAAATTCACTAAAATCGCCAAAATAAAATTTTTAAATTGGCTCATATTTCCGGGTTATTACAGGCATATACATAAATCACATTCTATTAAATATTAGAAATGTATAAAGAAATTATGCGAGTCAAAAATATATTTTATTTTCGACATTAGGAATAAAATATCATTCTTGTCCATCATTATCAACATGTTGATAGTATTAAAATTGGTAAAATTAATTAATCAATTATTTATTTATATGTACTGTTGTTGGTTGAAAACTCCACACGGGTATTGGGATGATAATTGATATACACTAGTCCAAATATTTATTCTTATGTCAATCGATAGATTGACAGGCTGCGATGAGCGTTATTATTTCATTTAATGCTCACACAGTTGAGAACTTCACTTTGGATGTTGAATGGATGTTTTGATGATTAATTATTATTGATGTTATTTACATACATTGTATGAAATCCATATAAATAAAGTTGTATGGTAAATGATTGAGTCGCTTTCCGATTCAAAATATCTTTTATATAAAGAATATTTTTAAACAAAGGATTTATTTTAATTAAAGAATAAATCTTTCAACTAAGATTATTGTTACTTCAATTTATATTTATTTATTGGAAAATGATTTTGGGTATATCGTGAACAATGTTTTAAAAGACATTGATTCTTTAACCCAGTAAAAAATAGATTTATTCCTTAAATTGGAATAATTGTAAAGTAGTGATTTTTGATATTAAAATTGAATTGGAATTTTAATAAATCTTGGAAAATAAGATTTAAGAATAAATTAAAAAGATTTTATCTTTGTTAAAATTAATCGGAAACTTTCCCTAATAATATGAATATTTTATTTAAAGAATATTCTGAATTGGAAAGAGGCGTCAGATGTATCCTTATAAAACTTGATTTTTAATTATAAAAATACGCGAGTTATTCGGAATGACCGGGTTTAACCCATTCTGAATAATTACTACGACGATTAAAAGTTAAAGATGAAGACGGTGGTTGAAGACCAGCGATCTTCACATCGAATGGATAAGGACTACTGATGCCTTTGATTGGAGTTGCTGCCTTGAAAAGGTTTCATTGGTAGTTGTCTGGACGTATTGTTGATCATTCGAATATGCAAGGTATAAGGTGCCTCCGGTTCCGTTCAGATCCAGAACAGACTTGTAAATGGATGTATGTATGAGTTGAATTTCGTTCTATGTAAATTGATTTCTATTAATATACAATCGTTGGTGGCGGAGAATTTATTCTGTTACTTAACACCCTTAGAGGTTGTGTGTTGATAGTTATCAATCGCATTGTATGGACTGTCAATGTGGCATGCCAAGATGCAATTGATCAAGGCTTTTGTTGAAAACCAGAGCCTTGTGGATGATGATCAAAGCATATCCTATTTAGGCATAGATTTGTGTATTTCGTTGCCTCGTGAGCCTCACACCCCGGTATGAGTCAAAAACGGAGCAAGGGAACGCAGGGAGTGCACACGTTTCTTTCTAACTAGAAGTGGTGTTTGGGATTAACACGGCCCAACATTTTACTTATGTGGTTGATGGATTTTGAGGCGCCTCGGATTTTTATTGGCCGCAATAGCCAATTTATAGATCCAATAGGATGGGGAAGCATGTGTTCAGGAGTAGCCAATCCAACCCATTTAACTATTGGTGAACCGGCCCTGCTGTATCCAAGGGTTCGCCAGCGTCTGAATCCTGAGATAATGCTAGAGTGTCTCGAATCGGTCAGGAGATTGCTCCTAGCCTTGACTCTTGATGGAAATCCAACCTCCAATACGACATCCTGCGGTTTTGATTGTATACCTATATATGGCGACATAGTATATGGTAGCTATGCAATCTATGATTAATACATTATGATTGAAATGTTTTAAAACGTATATACTCTAGTGTAACAACCCGGAAGTTCTGGGCCAGTATAAAATTTTTATTTTGGCGAATTTAACGAATTTTGAATATTTAAAATGAATTATTTTAAATAATAAGGACGAAAATTTATTTTGAATAGAATTCGAACGTATATATTTATATTCGTCATCGTTAGAATATATATAATTATTTATAATTATAAAAGGAATTGAAAGTGACGCGGTAGTTCGATAATTCGGTTTCAAAATTCAAATGAATGTACCGGGTGCAAAATAAAACGGATTTTTGTGAAACCAAAAATATTTAAATCTAATTGAAAATATCTTTCCAAGGAATCCGAAAAATTGAAATTTCATAGCGGGAACCTAAAGTTAAGTCCAGTTGAAATTTCAGAATAGTCGCTATGGAATTTCGGCCCTTAAAAATGGGAATTTTGCAAACGGCCTCGGATTTCGACGAAACCACTTTTGTTGGATCCGTGATGTCAAGTTATTGCTAGATTCCAATTTTCGTAATTTTTCGAATCAATATGTGAGCATGGCAAAGGAAAACGCGTTTGACCAGTTTTAGTTGATTTTAATCGACTGGAAAATGCCCATTTTTCAAACGGTCTCAGAATTCGATGAAACTAGTTTTGTTAGGACCGTATCGTCAATACGAAGCTAGAAAATATTTTTTTGGAATTTTTCTAATTAGTATGTAACCCCAGTAAATTGAAATGCGTGTTCAAATTCAATATATAGAGTTATATGTTGATTTTGGCGAAAACTGATCGAAATAGTCGAATCAGCTTGCAATACATATCCCATTGTGTTCGCAATGGGGGTAATTAGCTGTGGACGACAGGCGGTGGGTCTCGTTTTGAGGTCGAATATAAAACTCAACTTTTGGGGAAAATAAATAATTTAATAATATA
Organism: Allium sativum; assembly: GCA_030737875.1. Classification (NCBI taxonomy): domain Eukaryota; kingdom Viridiplantae; phylum Streptophyta; class Magnoliopsida; order Asparagales; family Amaryllidaceae; genus Allium; species Allium sativum. The sequence continues at coordinate 1,003,082,939 of CM060912.1, forward strand.
ATTTATTATATAACTAACTTCCCCTTTTTCTCCTTTCCCTTTCCACGTCGATTTCAGATCTGAGAAAAAAAAATCACGAACGATAAACTCGTCGCCACAGATCTGCCACGCAACCGCCACCCTAGCCACGTGCCGTCACCCACCGCCGGCGATCCATCCCCGCCCCCCTCCCCCTCTGCCACGCCTCTCTCTCTTCTACTCTCCTCCTCCCCAAAACGAGAATGCAGCCCCCTCTTTCCCTAAGAAGACCGCCATCCTCCTCCAGATCACCTCCACCACCATCCCCTCACCGTCCGTCAGCTTTCCCCCTCCCATCCGTCCATTTGATTCCCCCATATCCCCAAAACCCTAAAACCATCGCGACAGCTTCCAAGCCGCCACCCAGACCGCAGCACCAGCCGCCACCTCCTCGACTCCAACGCGCCCCTCCGCCTTCCCCTCTAGCGCAGTCAACGTCCAGGCCGGTGAAGGTGAGCTTTTTGTTTGTTTTTAAAATCTGATCTTGTTTATGTTAAAAATATATATATTTATATATATATAAAAGAAATTATTTTGATTAGAGAAAAGAATTGTTTTCAAAAGATAAAGCTATGATCTTTAAAGAGGTAAAGATAGGATTTTTAAATCGTATTAAAAATATGATTTTCATTTATGTAGCGTAGTAAAAATATGATTTTTACTTCGATAAAAATGGGATTATTATATGTGAAGTGAATTAAAAAAATCAATTTTTATATATTGAATAACAAAGTAAAAATTCGATTTTTATATATTGAATAGCGAAGTAAAAATTCGATTTTTATATATTGAATAGCGAAGTAAAAATTCGATTTTTATATATTGAATAGCGAAGTAAAAATTCGATTTTTATATATATGAGGTGAAGGTAAAAATTTGATTTTTATATATGTAGCATATGCGGACGATGAAAGTGACAAGAGGAGAACGATGAAGATTTTCTACATATGAAGAGTCGTGGCGTTTGGATTAGCTTTGGTGAGAACTTCTCACCTTTAATTTAATTTTTCTAGTTAAAAATATATACTAGGATGCAGACGGTGTTTAGTAGCACCCGACACCCGTCGTCCACAGACCATGGACGGCTTGTATGCTTGGTTGTTTGATTTTGATGTGTAGTTGATTGTGTGATGTGATGTGAAATGAAATAAAATATTTATATAGAAAATAAATATTGTATAGTTAAAAATGGAATTTTTAACGTGTATATGGAATGAAATAAATAAAGATAAACAAATCGGACGATTTGTTTATACACACACATTTGACTGATATTGATTGGGACGATAAATTTTACACATCGCCCAACTTCACTAATAAAATCTGTGTTTGTTGATTTGAAACCCCACACGGGTATTGGGATGATATAGGACATACACTAGTCCCAAAAATTAACTGTATGTCGATCGATTGATTGACAGACTGTCATAAGCGTTAAATATTTATATTTGATGCTTATACAGTGTAGAATGCACTCTGGATGATGGTTGATTATTTATCGTTGTTATTTTATACATGTGTTGTAGAAAATCCATATAATTAACATTATATGGTAACTGATTGGGACTCATTCCAGTTTTGAATAGAAATATTTGAAAAAGAAATATTTGAAATAGAAATATTTGAAAAAGAAATATTTGAAATAGAAATATTTGAAAGAGAAATATTTGAAATAGAAATATTTGAAAAAGAAATATTTGAAATAGAATATTTGAAAATAGAAATAAATGAAGCCGTGTTGATTAGATTGACGCCATTCTGACGTGAACGATATTTATATCGATTTATTCAATTTTCAATGTATATTGTAAGTGTTTTCGAAATTTGAATTATATTAAAGAAAATCGAAATTCGAATTAAATTGAATAGAATTGAATTCGAATTGAAATCGAAAGGAATTGAATTCAAATTGAAATTAAAAAGAAATTCGAATTAAATTGAAATTGAATTGAAATCGATTTGAAATGAATTTAAAACGAATTTATAATGGAATATTCAATTTTGATTTGAAATTGAATATGAAGTTGAAACCATTTTGAAAATGAATTTATAACGATATATAAAGCACGTTTTGAATTGAAATCAATGAAGTATATATTATATATATTATATATATAATATAATGGCCTGAATAGAACGCGCCGCTCCTCGGCAGTTCTCGAATTTCGACCATTGACTTCGAATGGATATTACGGGAGATCCGACCGTCGGATTCTCCTAAAACCGTAACCGTTGGGTTCGTATCGAAAAGAGCTTTCTAACGAATATTAGAAATTAGAAATCTAATGGTTGGATTTGGAATTATGTCCAAATCAAATTTGGAAAAGGTCGCTATAAGTGCAGTTCGATGGCCATTGGTGGAAATCGACTGTACGGGCCTTGATAAAATTATTAAAAATAGTAGTAATTTGTGTTAAATCATAAGACATGATTTGGGAAGAATTGGAATGAAAAACTCCATATTTGAAAAGACAAAAATAGATTTTTATCGAAATAAACTAGTTTTGAACTAGAATTATAATTCTATTTATTTTTAAATAAATAAATTGAATTTGAAAAGGGTTTTAAAAGTAACCAGAATTTCCAGTAAATGAATTGGAATGGATTTGAATCGAAATTGTCTTCGGAATATTTCGATGTTGGATTTCGTGATGATACATATATTGTTTTGGGAATTTGAAAGATATATATATATATATATATATATATATATATATATCGTTATTTCCAATACGATATTTTTTGGTCGTAGAATTTGATATTGAATATAAGCCATATATTTTCTATTCCGAGCCTTGTATTTAATATCAAATGTTATTTGGGTCTGTCGTGAATGGTGTCTTCATTAACACTGCTCTTAAGCCCAGTTGAGAAAAGGATTAAATCTTTTTATTTAGATTTAATGAAGTGTACCAATTAAATAATATTTAATTGAAATTGAATTCGAATTGATTCTTGGGTTTATCGTGAACAGTGTTTTAAATAACACTTGTTCTTTAACCCGATAATTAATAGAATGTGATTTTGGGTTATCGTGAACGGTATCTTCAATAATACTGTTCTTAGACCTAAAGGAGTTAAGAAAATCAGAAACTAACTAGAGATTAGTTAAGTTGAATGGTTTCAGAGGTATTGATCTGATGTTGGTTTCGGCCTTCGGGGTTAATACTTAGGGAATTGCTTTCTTGCTATTTTACGGTTAGGGACTGATTGTGATGTGATTTTGGGCTTATCGTGAACTATATTTTAAACGACACTGATTCTTTAACCCAGTCAAAGATTAAAACTAAGTGGAGTTTTAGTGAATCTTTAATTAGATTGAAATGATCGAGAATGGAGTATCACCAGTTTTGCTCCAGGCGATAGTTAAATCTTTAATTAGATTTGAACGTGAAATGGTAATTGAATTTACCGATAACACTGTGGTGTTAGATATGAAGTATTACAGTTTTACTTCATGGGATGAATAGGTTGGGATTGGGAAATTAAAACAAACGATTACTTCGGTAAGGTTCGTTAATCCCGACTAGTTTGAATTGATATTCAAAGGTAGATTAAAGAATAAATTTAAAGGATTTATCTTTGATAAAATTAATGGGAACCTTTCCCTAAGAATGTGAAATTTAGAAACTAACTGTCAGCTAGCTAAGCAGAACGGTTTTCTAGATATTGATCTTATGTTGGTTTCGACCTTCGGGGTTAATATTTGGGGAGTTATTCTCTTGTTAATCTACAGTTAGTGACTGATAAATTGGAATGAGGCGTATGTTGTGTTTGTGTAACACTTATATATAATATATGCGAGTTATTCAGAAAGACCGGGTTTATCCCATTCTGAATAACTGATTCGACGTTGTGTCGAGGATGAAGACGGTGGTCGAAGACCGGAAGTCTTCACGTCGTTTGGGTGATTACTGATGATCTTGATTGGGATGTACACCCAAGAAGATGGAAACAGTTGGTGATTGTCCAGACGTACTTGGAGATCAATGGATATGCGAGGTACTAGGTGCCTCTGGTTTCGTTCAGACTCAGAACGGACTTGTAAATGGACTGTGTGTCTGACATTGGATTTCAGTCTGTGTGATTGATTTCTATTAAATATATATCTGTTTTGTGGCGGAGAATTTATTCTCTTGCTTAACGCCCTTCTCTAAGACGTACGAGCTCAGGGGTTATATACTGATGGATATCAAACGCATAGTGCGAATTGCCTGTGTGGCATGCCTAAGTGGCGAATAATCAAGGCTTTTGTTGAAAAGCAAAGTCTTGTGGTTGATGATCAAAGCACGACCTTTGTGGCGTAGCTTTGTGTAACGTTTACTTTGCGAGTTTCACACCCGGTGTGAACCAGAAACGGGAGAGGACCTCAGGGAGGGCATGCGTTTCCTTCTAGTTAGAAGTGGCGTCAGTGGTTTTACATGCCCTGACGAGTTTGACTTATGTGGTTGTTGCTGTTGCGAGGCGCCTCGGATATATCGGTGAACCGATGGAGTCATTTAGTTAGCTCATTTACGCCCCATAGGGCGGGGAAATGCATGTTCAGGCATTTTAATCCACATCGGTGGACCGGCCCTGACGATCCAAGGGTCGATGCGCTCTGACCCTGAGGCTCGGGCTAGAGAGTCTCGAAGTCGGTGAGGACTATCTTTTGCCTCGGTTCACAGACAAAAATCCAATTTCCAAATACGTGACTTTGCGGTTTTATTTGTAAACCTATATATGGCAAAATAGTGGCATGGGATGCTTATGTCGCCTATGATTGATACTTATGATTTGAAGTTGTTTTGTACACTATGCACTTATAATAGTATCAAATGATTTGTTTTAAACATATCAAGCATTCTTGGCTATTATAAGGTAAAAACCCTATCCTCCGGCTTGCGTTGCATTGTGTGATGGGAACTGGGTCTTATAATAGCTTCATTGTTCTTTATTTAGCATTGCGATGTTTGTTTTATGCACTGGTATTCTTGGGAGGAAACCCATTCCGTGTTATACGGCGTGGTCCCTTGATTTACCTAACTTTAAAAATAAAGATTAATAACTGTTTTTGTTCTCACACCAGTCCCATGACTGACCTGGAGTTTATTGTTTTAACCTAAACTCTGGGTGCCCTTATTTTGACACGGACGTCTAGTAGTTTTGGTTTTCCAGATTTATATTCACAGGATCCTGGTTTACAGCTAGAATGATATCCGGAAAGCTTTGTATCCGTATATCCCCTTCAGTTGTGTATTGTATTATTTTTCCGCTGCTATGTATTTAAATGTAATTTAAATCTCTGATATTTCTATGTAATATTTATTCATACTCTATATATTCTTGTATTCTTATGGAGTTGTTGTAATATACAATGAAATGTCCTTCTGTCTGCGTTCTTCTGTGGCTTGTCCTCGACTCAATCCGGGATTTCCCGTAAGGGGGATTTCGGGTCGTTTCATTGTGGTATCAGAGCTTTGGTTTACAAAGCTCAGAGAACAAGACACATTAGAACCATACGAAAGAATTCATTAGAAATTGGATTAGTAATATCCAATTAGAATGACTCGTTAGAGACGGGATCAGTAGTATCCTATAACGAGTGTGAAGAGTATATTTTTGAACTATAAAATGAAAACAAGTTTTATTTTGAAATTTAAATCAATTATTCGTATTTGATTATTTATTTATATGAATTTGGACAATCCAATATATAGAGATTTTGCATATATGTCTTACAAACGTGTATCCGAAGTTTTAATGTATTGGATAGTTATAGAATCGCACTCTAGTGCCCGGGGATAATTCTGGTAACGGGGCACCATCGCCAGTATTTATTTTTGAGTTTCGAAAGTGAGATTTCTATATATTTCCAATTGACTAGTGTGAGAACCGAAACTAGATAGGGCTTATTGTTGTGATTTGGCATCAAAAATCTGATTTTTGACTATATATCAAAGTTATGAATTTGAAAAGATAACCAACTAATTGATTGATGGTTGTGCTGTTTGATTATTGTTTGATTAATTAAAATTTGTACCCTATAGCCAAATTGTATCAAATAGTGAATTGTATTGAAAATTTGTCGCATTTGCTTGCATATACATGTACTTACATTGAACAGGTCATAGCAAGGAGGCTAGAGCAGAGAATAAAATTTGTTTGCCTGACAAATAGGTACATGCTTACCATAATTTACTGTTTTGTTTTGGTGATGATGATTTTATGAGCAGATTGGCTAGCCACTTGGCTTTTTCTTTTTCTTTTTGAGATCAGAGGGCCTATATGGCAATTTCGGGATTTTCCCGGTGCTCCCGGTGCAGGGGAGGTTATGGCGAAATTTTTCGAAAATTTAGGGTGTTAGCCAAATTTTTGAAAATTTTGAAAGTTCTTAGAAACTGAAAAATTGAAGAACTTAAGCCGTAACGAAAATACTGGAAGTTGAGTTGAATTGTTAAACAACTTTCGGCTTCGTTCCTTTTTGGGGACGAAAAGTTTTAAGTGGCGGAGAATGTAACAACCCGGAAATTCTGGGCCAGTTTAAAATTTTTATTTTGGCGAATTTAATGAATTTTGAATATTTAAAATGAATTATTTTAAATAATAAAGACGAAAATTTATTTTGAATAGAATTCGAATGTATATATTTATATTCGTCATCGTTAGAATATATATAATTATTTATAATTATAAAAGGAATTGAAAGTGGCGCGGTAGTTCGATAATTCGATTTCAAAATTCAAATGAATGTACCGGGTGCAAAATAAAACGGATTTTTGTGAAACCAAAAATATTTGAATCTAATTGAGAATATCTTTCCAATGAATCCGAAAAATTGAAATTTCGTAGCGGGAATCAAAAGATAAGTCCAGTTGAAATTTCAGAATAGTCGCTATGGAATTTCGGCCCTTAAAAATAGGAATTTTGCAAACGACCTCGGATTTCGACGAAACCACTTTTGTTGGATCCGTGATGTCAAGTTATTGCTAAATTCCAATTTTTGTAATTTTTTGAGTCAATATGTGAGCGTGGCAAAGGAAAACGCGTTTGACCAGTTTTAGTTGATTTTAATCGACTGGAAAATAGCCATTTTTCAAACGATCTCAGAATTCGATGAAACTAGTTTTGTTAGGAACGTATCGTCAATACGAAGCTAGAAAATACTTTTCTGGAATTTTTTGAGTTAGTATGTAACCCCAGCAAATTGAAATGCCCGTTCAAATTCAATATATAGAGTTATATGTTGATTTTGGCGAAAACTAATCGAAACAGTCGAATCAGCTTACGATACATATCCCATTGTGTTCGGAATGGGGGTAATTAGCTATGGACGACAGGCGGTGGGTCTCGTTTTGAGGTCGAATATAAAAGTAAACTTTTGGGGAAAATAAATAATTTAATAATATAATTTATTATATAACTAACTTCCCCTTTTTCTCCTTTCCCTTTCCACGTCGATTTCAGATCTGAGAAAAAAAATCACGAACGATAAACTCGTCGCCACAGATCTGCCACGCCACCGCCGCCCTAGCCGCGCGCCGTCACCCACCACCGGCGATCCATCCCCCCCCCCACCCCCCCACCCCCCGCCATGCCTCTCTCTCCTCTACTCTCCTCCTCCCCAAAATGAGAACGCAGCCCCAACTTTTCCTAAGAAGACCGCCGTCCTCCTCCAGATCACCTCCGCCACCATCCCCTCGCCGTCCGTCAGCTTTTCCCCTCCCATCCGACCATTTGATTCCCCTATATGCCCAAAGCCCTAAAACCATTGCTATAGCTTCCAAGCCGCCACCCAGACCCGCAACACCAGTCGCCACCTCCTCGACTCCAGCGCGCCCCTCCGCCTTCCCCTCTAACGCAGTCAACGTCCAGGCCGGTGAAGGTGAGCTTTTTGTTTGTTTTGTTTTTAAAATCTGATCTTGTTTATGTTAAAAATATATATTTATATATATATAAAAAAATTATTTTGATTAGAGAAAAGAATTGTTTTTAAAAGATAAAGCTATGATCTTTAAAGAGGTAAAGATAGGATTTTTAAATCATATTAAAAATATGAGTTTCATTTATGTAGTGTAGTAAAAATATGATTTTTACTTCGATAAAAATGGGGATTTTATATGTGAAGTGAATTAAAAAAAATTCGATTTTTTATATATTGAATAACAAAGTAAAAATTCCATTTTATATATTGAATAGCGAAGTAAAAATTCGATTTTTATATATTGAATAGCGAAGTAAAAAATTCGATTTTATATATTGAATAGCGAAGTAAAAATTCGATTTTTATATATTGAATAGCGAAGTAAAAATTCGATTTTTATATATATGAGGTGAAGGTAAAAATTCAATTTTTATATATGTAGCATATGCGGACGATGAAAGTTACAAGAGGAGAACGATGAAGATTTTCTACATATGAAGAGTCGTGGCGTTGGGATTAGCTTTTGTTAGAACTTCTCAGCTTTAATTTATTTTTTCTTGTTAAAAATATATACTAGGATGCAAACGGTGTTTAGTAGCACCCGACACCCGTTGTCCACAGACCATGGACGGCTTGTATGCTTGGTTGTTTGATTTTGATGTGTAGTTGATTGTGTGATGTGATGTGAAATGAAATAAAATATTTATTTAGAAAATAAATATTGTATAGTTAAAAATGGAATTTTTAACGTGTATATGGAATGAAATAAATAAAGATAAACAAATCGGACGATTTGTTTATATACACACATTTGACTGATATTGATCGAGATGATAAATTTTACACATCGCCCAACTTCACAAATAAAATCTGTGTTTGTTGATTTGAAACCCCACACGGGTATTGGGATGATATATGACATACACTAGTCCCAATAATTAGCTGTATGTCGATCGATTGATTGACAGACTGTCATAAGCGTTAAATATTTATATTTGATGCTTATACAGTGTAGAATGCACTCTGGATGATGGTTGATTATTTATCGTTGTTATTTTATACATGTGTTGTAGAAAATCCATATAATTAACATTATATGGTAATTGATTGGGACTCATTTCAGTTTTGAATAGAAATATTTGAAAAAGAAATATTTGAAATAGAAATATTTGAAAAAGAAATATTTGAAATAGAAATATTTGAAATAGAAATATTTGAAAGAGAAATATTTTTAATAGAAATATTTGAAAAAGAAATATTTGAAATAGAATATTTGAAAATAGAAATAAATGAAGCCGTGTTGATTAGATTGACGCCATTTTGACGTGAACGATATTTATATCGATTTATTCAATTTTCAATGTATATTGAAAGAGTTTTCGAAATTTGAATTGTATTGAAAATAATCGAAATTCGAATTGAAATCGAAAGGAATTGAATTCAAATTGAAATTAAAAAGAAATTAGAATTAATTTGAAATTGAATTGAAATCGATTTGAAATGAATTTAAGACGAATTTATATTGGAATATTCAATTTTGATTTGAAATTGAATATGAAGTTGAAACCGTTTTGAAAATGAATTTAAAACGATTTATAAAGCACGTTTTGAATTGAAATCGACGAAGTATATATTATATATACTATATATATAATATAATGGCCTGAATAGAACGCGCCGCGCTGCGGCAGTCCGCGAATTTCGACCATTGACTTCGAATGGATATTACGGGAGATCCGACCGTCGGATTCTCCTAAAACCGGAACTATTGGGTTCATATCGAAAAGAGCTTTCTAACGAATTTTAGAAATTAGAAATCTAACGGTTGGATTTGGAATTATGCCCAAATCAAATTTGGAAAAGGTCGTTGTAAGTGGAGTTCGATGGCCATTGGTGGAAATCGACTGTACGGGCCTTGATAAAATTATTAAAAATAGTAATAATTTGTGTAAAATCATAAGAAATGATTTGGGAAGAATTGGGATGAAAAAATCCATAATTGAAAAAATAAAAATAGATTTTTATCGAAATGAACTAGTTTTGAACTAGAATTATAATTCTATTTATTTTTAAATAAATAAATTGAATTTGAAAAGGGTTTTAAAAGTAACCAGAATTTCCAGTAATTGAATTGGAATGGATTTGAATCAAAATTGTCTTCGGAATATTTCGATGTTGTATTTCATGATGATACAGATATTGTTATGGGAATTTGAAAGATATATATATATATATATATATATATATCGTTATTTCCAATACGATATATGTTGGTCGTAGAATTTGATATTGAATATAAGCCGATATATTTTCTATTCAGAGCCTTGTATTTAATATCAAATGTGATTTGGGTTTGTCGTGAATGGTGTCTTCATTAACACTTCTCTTAAGCCCAGTTGAGAAAAAGATTAAATCTTTTTATTTAGATTTAATGAAGTGTACCAATTAAATAATATTTAATTGAAATTGAATTCGAATTGATTCTTGGGTTTATCGTGAACGGTGTTTTAAATAACACTCGTTCTTTAACCCGATAATTAATAGAATGTGATTTTGGGGATACGTGAACGGTATCTTCAATAATACTGTTCTTAGACCTAAAGTAGTTAAGAAAATCAGAAACTAACTAGAGATTAGTTAAGTTGAATGGTTTCAGAGGTATTGATCTGATGTTGGTTTCGGCCTTCGAGGTTAATACTTAGGGAATTGCTCACTTGCTATTTTACGGTTAGGGACTGATTGTGATGTGATTTTGGGTTTATCGTGAACTGTGTTTTAAACGACACTGATTCTTTAACCCAGTCAAAGATTAGAACTAAGTGGAGTTTTAATGAATCTTTAATTAGATTGAAATGATCGAGAATGGAGTATCACCAGTTTTGCTCCAGGCGATAGTTAAATCTTTAATTAGATTTGAACGTGAAATGGTAACTGAATTTACCGATAACACTGTGGTGTTAGATATGAAGTATTACCAGTTTTACTTCATGGGATGAATAGGTTGGGATTGGGAAATTAAAACAAACGATTACTTCGGTAAGGTTCGTTAATCCCGACTAGTTTGAATTGATATTCAAAAGTAGATTAAAGAATAAATTTAAAGGATTTATCTTTGATAAAATTAATGGGAACCTTTCCCTAAGAATGTGAAATTTAGAAACTAACTGTCGGCTTGCTAAGCAGAATGGTTTTCTGGATATTGATCTGATGTTGGATTCGGCCTTCGGGGTTAATATTTGGGGAATTATTCTCTTGTTAATTTACGGTTAGTGACTGATAAATTGGAATGAGGCATATGTTGTGTTTGTGTAACACTTATTTATTATATACGCAAGTTATTCAGAAAGACCGGGTTTATCCCATTCTGAATAACTGATTCGACGTGGTGTCGAGAATGAAGACGGTGGTCGAAGACCGGAAGTCTTCACGTCGTTTGGGTGATTACTGATGATCTTGATTGGGATGCACACCCAAGAAGATGGAAACAGTTGGTGATCGTCCAGACGTACTTGGAGATCGATGGATATGCGGGGTACTAGGTGCCTCCGGTTTCGTTCAGACTCAGAACGGACTTGTAAATGGACTATGTGTGTGACATTGGATTTTAGTCTGCGTGATTGATTTCTATTAAACATATATCTGTTTGGCGGCGAAGAATTTGTTCTCTTTCTTAACGCCCTTCTCTGAGACGTACGAGCTCAGGGGTTATATACTGATGGATATCAAACGCATAGAGCAAATTACCTGTGTGGCATGCCTAAGTGGCGAATGATCAAGGCTTCTGTTGAAATGCAAAGTCTTGTGGTCGATGATCGAAGCACGGCCTTTATGGCAATACTTTGTGTAACGTTTACTTCGCGAGTTTCACACCCGGTGTGAACCAGAAACGGGAGAGGACCTCAGGGAAGGCATGCGTTTCCTTCTAGTTAGAAGTGGCGTCAGTGGTTTTACATGCCCTGACGAGTTTGACTTATGTGGTTGTTGCTGTTGCGAGGCGCCTCGGATATATCGGTCGTTCTCGAACCGATGGAGTCATTTAGTTAGCTCATTTACGCCCCATAGGGCGGGGAAACGCATGTTCAGGCATTTTAATCCACATCGGTGGACCGGCCCTGATGATCCAAGGGTTGATGCGCTTTGACCCTGAGGCTCGGGTTAGAGATTCTCGAAGTCGGTGAGGACTATCTTTTGCCTAGGTTCACAGACGGAAATCCACTTTCCAAATACGTGACTTTGTGGTTTTATTTGTAAACCTATATATGGCGACATAGTGGCATTGGACGCTCATGTCGCCTATGATTGACACTTATGATTTGAAGTTGTTTTATACACTATGCACTTATAATAGTATCAAATGATTTGTTTTAAACATATCAAGCATTCTTGGCTATTATAAGGTAAAAACCCTATCCTCCGGCTTGCGTTGCATTGTGTGATGGGAACTGGGTCTTATAATAGCTTCATTGTTATTTATTTAGCATTGCGCTATTTGTTTTATGCACTGGTATTCTTGGGAGGAAACCCATTCCGTGTTATATGGCATGGTCCCTTGATTTACCTAACTTTAAAAATAAAGATTAATAACTGTTTTAGTTCTCACACCAGTCCCATGACTGACCTGGAGTTTATTGTTTTAACCTAAACTCTGGGTGCCCTTATTTTGACACGGGCAGCTAGTAGTTTTGGTTTTGCAGATTTATATTCATAGGATCCTGGTTTACAGCTGGAATGATATCCGGAAAGCTTTGTATCTGTATATCCCCTTCAGTTGTGTATTGTATTATTTTTCCGCTGCTATGTATTTAAATGTAATTTAAATCTCTGAAATTTCTATGTAATATTTATTCATACTCTGTATATTCTTGTATTCTGATGGAGTTGTTGTAATATACAATGAAATGTCCTTCCATCTACATTCTTCTGTGGCTTGTCCTCGACTTAATCCGGGATTTCCCGTAAGGGGGATTTCGGGTCGTTTCATCTAGTAATAATATCGAATCTTTTTTTATCGTATCAAGCATTTTTGACCATTATAAGGTAAAACTCTATCCTCCGGCTTGCGTTGCATTGTGTGATGGGACCTGAGTCTTAAAATGGTTTCATTTTTCTAAAAAGAATTGCGTTGTTTTTAACGATTTACTTTATTTATGCACTGGTGATCCAATGGAGTAAACCCGTTCCGCGATAGCGGCATGGTCTTGTGATTAGCCTACTTATTAGATAAGTAAAGTAAAGATTTCTCACACCAGTCCCATGACTGAACCGTAGTTTGTTTCACTTTGCAAACTCGGGTGCCCTCTTTTCCACACGAGCATTCGAGTAGCTTATTTTGCAGATATTGAGCAGGATTCTGGATCGAAGCTTAAAGCTATGTCCAGAGCATGGATAGTCTTCCACTATGATTGATTTAATTATTCCGCTGCATTGTATTAGTTTTGTTGTAATTAAATCTTCTGCTGTATTATTTATCAATGTACTCTGATATATTATGTACTCTGATGTAACATTATTATACTGTTTATAAAAGTCTGTTGTTAATTGTTCTGATGTGTTGTATTCCCAGAGATAACGTATTCGGGTTTTGAACGGTCTTGGTCGTTCTAGCGATCGGTCGGGTCGGGTGAAATCCTGGTCGTTACACCCATAGTGACCGGTATATGCGAGGTGCCTCTCTATCCATCAAGTAATAAGCAACATCCACGTGAGTAAACAGTCTGGGCTCCATACCATGATGTTACTCCAATCTAGAAACTAACATATGTCCATTTCCCTGAAGTCCTCATCCCGTTTCTGGTTCATACCAAGAAGTGCAGCTTGCGAAGTAACGCTATACACAAAGCTATGACTAAATAAGCTGTGCTTTGATCATCAACCACAAGGCTCTGCTTTTCAACAAAATCCTTGATCATTTGCATCTTAGCATGTCACATTGTCATTCCATACCATACCATTGTTTTCTGCCAATATATAACCTCTAAGCTCATACGTCTCAAAGAAGGGTATTAAGCAAGAGAATAAATTCTCCGCCACCAAACAGATATATGTTTAATAGAGATCAACGAATACAGCATAAAGGAATACAACGTCATACATACCATCCATTTACAGGTCCGCTCTGGGTCTGAACGAAACTGTAGGCGCCTTATTCCTCGTCCCATATGTCCAATACAGGAGAGAGATCCTCGTAGATGCGTCGTTCTCCAAGTACGTTTGGACGATCACCACTTATTACCTTGTCTTGGGTGTACGGCCCAATCAAGACATCAGTAATTACCCAAACGATGTGAAGAGCTCCAGTCTTCAACCACCGTCTTCATCTTCGACTCTTGGTCGTCATATTAATTATTCAGAATGGGTTAAATCCAGTCTTTCCGAATAGTTCGCGTATTTTATAATCAAGTGCTATAAAAACACATCATACGCCTCATTCCAATTCAGAATATTCTTTTAATAAAATATTCACATTATTAGGAAAATGTTCCCACTAATTTTATCAAAGATAGATTCTTTTAAATATATTCTTTAATCTTCCTTTGGATCTCAATCTCAAAAGATTTTATTAGCTAGTCGGGATTATCGAACCTTACCGAAGTAATCATTTATTTATTTTTATTATCCCAATCCCAACCTAATCATCCCATGGAGCAAAACTAGTAGCACTCCATATCTAACACCCGCAGTGTTATTGGTAAATTTAATTAACATTTCACGTTTAAATCTAATTAAAGAATTAAACTATCGCCTGGAGTAAAACTGGTGGTACTCCATTCTCAATCATTTCAAGAATTCGATAAATTAAATTATCTAATTCCCATTTCAATCTGATTAGATATTTATCAAAACTCTAATTTGGTTTTAATATTAAAAATCAATACCTTATGATTATTCTAATTTAGGAAATTAATCTTAGTCTTTAACTGGGTTAAAGAACTAATGTCATTTAAAACACAGTTTATGATAAACCCAAATCATCTTCCATTAACTATGGAATCTTCACGGAAAAAAGATAAATATATAATCGATATAAATTTGTGTATCAGACTAATAATATAAATGGAATAACGCAAGGGCTTTTTAAATTCCATATACAGTAACGGACTTCATTCATAGAAGCTTATCTCGATTATTATTAAATCGAATTCCCTTCAATTCCAATTAGTTCTATTAAATTGGATTTCCATTTAAATCTTAATAAAAGATTTATAAATTCCATTTAAACCCTAATAAAAGATTTATAAGTTTCAAATTATATTTTCACCGTTAATTGGGATTAAAGAACAAATGTCGTTTAAAACACAGTTCATAATAAACCCATAATCAACTTTCATTTCAATTCCAATTAAATACTAAATAATTGGTAAACTTCTCTAAATCTTAATTAGAAGATTTATTCTTTTCACATGGTGTTCAAGAATAGTGTTATTTAGGACACCATTCACGACAAACCCAAAATCCAATTTTACTTCAATTCATACATTAGAAAATTTGATTATAATAAAACCATTACTTTAACACCCCACCTCCGCCAGGGTGGCTCTTGCAAGCACTCTGACTTTGGAGTCAATCAAGAGAAACGGGCTATGCCATTGCGTTCGTCTCGGAAAAATACGCGAAAAAGAGTCCGAGTTTTCGAAAATCGGAGTCCGTATGACCCGATTAAGGCCCAACGAAGTTTTCAGAAAATTTCAAAGTAAAAACAGATTTCAAATTCAAGTTTGAATTTGGAAATTAGGGCAGTTGGGCGCAGGCGGGAAATTTCCCGCCAGACCACCCATGTCGACAGCCCTATCGACTGGGCAGTCGACATGGTTAGGCCCAAGTCGACAGCCCTGTCGACTTGGCTGTCGACTTGGTTCAGCCGGGCAGTTTTGCCTGGTGCACCATTTTGGGGTCTTGGTTAGGTTTTGGGGCCAGATTCGGTTTTGTGGGCTGAGATTGGAACTAGGGTTTAATCCTAAGGCTAAAACTAATCCTAATCTCTATAAATAAGACCCTAACCTAACCCTAAATCATCATTATTCATTCATACAACTAAACTATGGCAAAATCATTCCTCTCATGGCCTCCACTCTCTTCATAAAATTCCTAAATAAATTTCTATGAGAGATTTTCCATACATACAAGTGTTTTCAAGCTTGTATGAGCATCATTAGCTTGCATTCAAGTCAAGTTTCCATATTTACATCATAAAGCAAGGGTTTTTATTGATTTGGAGCTTTCATATTGGGTTTATTTGATTTCATAAGGGCTTGTCTCAATCTATTAATATATTTGTGTCTTCATAAGAATTTGTAAGCCCTTTTCTACTTTCATATTTAAACTCTAAAGTTAAATGAATGATGCAAGTTTTGTTGATCATTATGATATGCAAGTTTGCCATGTTATGATATGCAAGTTTATCATGTTATGTTATGCAGTATGCCATGTTATGATATGCAAGTTTACCATGTTATGCTATGCAAGTTTGCCATGTTATGATATGCAAGTTTATCATGTTATGTTATGCAAGTTTGCCATGTTATGATATGCAAGTTTATCATGTTATGTTATGCAAGTTTGCTATGTTATGATATGCAAATTTGCCATATGATATGCAAGTTATGTTATGCAAGTTTGGGTTGATCATTTTGCTCACGTTATCATGTTATGCAAGCTTATCTTGGGTTTATGAGCTTAAAGCTTCAAGCTTTATGCTAAAGGTTGCATTTTGGCAACATGTAAGTTATCATATCCCTAATGATAACTTGCATGTGAGGCTAAATGCGAACTTATGGCAACTTCTACATGTCATTTATCACCATGTATCACTTATATGCTAAGTTTGGTTTTATGCATACTTTTGAGGCCTAATGATGCAATATGCAAGTATATGAACATATGTACATTTCATATGCCACCATGTTAAACTTGTGGCTTCAACACCATTTTTCATCTTTATGCCAAGTTCCCTCTTTCTATCCTTTATGCGCTATTGCGATTATGTAAGCGATGGGATTGCGTTTGGGGTTAGGTAAACTTAAAAGACATGAAAACATAAGATTGGTAATTTACCTATTAAGTTAGGTCTACCCATTGGGAATTTACCTATTAAGTTAGGTCTACCCAAATTCTTGAAAACTTGTAATATGTTTTGGAAACATGATGGACATGACACTTAGAAAATATAAGTGTGACCAACTCGAGGTTGGGTTGAGTTTGTAGCGTAAAACTACCCGGAACCGACCAGCTTAACTAGTTGTTACAAACAATAGGACCCAATGTGAGAAGTTGGTCATGTTGTACCTTGAACCCGAGGTTAGACCAAGTTGTAACTAACAAAAAGTTTTAAAAACCTTTTTGTTCCTTCTCGTAAACCTAGCTCTGATACCAAATGTAACATAACATGATAAACTTGCATATCATAACATGGCAAACTTGCATAACATAACATGATAAACTTGCATATCATAATGATCAACCAAACTTGCATCATTCATTTAACTTTATCAGTTTACATTGATTATAGTAGGGCTTACTCAGTCTTTTTGACTGACCTGTTTTTCTTTCGCCTCTTTTCTTCCGTTCCCCCCCCCCCCCCCCCCAGGTTCTCAGGGTGGGAATATTGGAGCTTAGCTTGGATTTCTTATCGCTTGCTTGTGGGATTTTAGCTCACGTACGGTCCTGACATGAAGCTAGCTATGGTTATCACTTATTTTGGGGATAGTACTTATGTATTTCAGTTTTTCAGTGATGTTGTTTTTATCTAGACTTGTTTATTTGGAAAGTTATGTTGTACCAGACTTGTTTTGAAATAGTTTGAAATCTTCCGCTGTTTTACTTATCTTATTTACTCTGTTTACACATATACATATGTTCTTGTTCTGCCTTGATATATCATTATGCATGTTTACCTGATTCAAACGCCCCTCCAAAGTCAGAGTGCTTGCAAGAGACACCCTGGCGGAGGCGGGGTGTTGTTATTGCGGTTCAGTTGGGCATCTTATTAAGGATTGTAAGAAGAGGAAAAGGAAGAATGGTGAATGCTTTTTCTGCGGTGAGACTGGACATTTCAGTAAGGATTGCCCGAAGAAGCAAGGGCAAGGCCAGGGTCAGACTCAGCGTGCTGGACCTTCAGGAGGGCAAGTTCATGCTCTCAATGCCACTCCAGTTCCCGATCGAGGTATTATTTCTGTTGAGAGCCTTGTATATATTTCTGATTTTCCAGTTCGTACCTTGTTTGATTCTGGTACAAACACCCCTCCAAAGTCAGAGTGCTTGCAAGAGCCACCCCGGCGGAGGTGGGGTGTTACAATTTCAAATCCAATTTATTTTTTCTAAAATAATTGGATTATTTTTCTAGTTAATAACTAGTTCATTTCGATAAAAATATATTTTTATCTTTTCAAATATGGATTTTTTTTCATCCAAAATCTTTCCAGGTTATTAATTATGATTTTACATAATTTTTTCATATTTTTAATAATTTTAATAAGGCCCATACAGTCGGTTTCTAATACCGGCCACCGAACTACATCCATATCGACCTTTTTCAAATTTGATTTGGATATAATTCCAAATCCAACCCTTAGATTTCCAACCTCTTATATTCATTGGGAAGCTCTTTTCGATACGAACCTAGCGGTTTCAGTTATAGGAGAATCCGACGGTTGGATCTCCCGTTATATCAAATTGAAGTTAATGGTCGAAATTCGTGAACGGTCTCTACGAGGTGCATTCTATTCAGGCCATTAAATATATATAATATATATATTATATATATTTCATTGATTTTCAATTAGAACGTATTTTATAAATCGTTTATAAATTCATTTTAAAACCATTCCAACTTTATTTTCAATTTTAAATCAAAATTGAATATTCTATATCTTTATCATATTAAAATGATAATATTTTCAAAATATTAAATCTTGAATCACTTCTCTTCGATATTCATTATTAAATGAATAACTCGATTGATAAAATGGGCATTTAACCACATAACTATTTTTATTGTTCGAAAATTTTTATTCCACCCACGACTATCTTATATGGTTTATACATTCAATAAAAATGATATTTTTATTATTCAAAATTTTTTATTCAACACATAAATATTTTATTTACTTCATTAGCATGTTAAAGATGACATTTTTAATGTTCAAAAATACAATTCAACAAATAATTATTCTCATTTTCATTATCATGTTAAAAGGTGACATTTTTAATGTACAAAAGTATTATTCAACAAATGATTATTTTATTTTCATTAACATGTTAAAAGGTGATATTTTTAATGTACAAAAATATAATTCTACAAATGATTATTTTATTAACATGTTAAAGCGACATTTTTAATGTACCAAAATATAATTCGACAAATGATTATTTTATGTTCTCTATACATAAAACAAAAATGTGATTTTTATTGTTAAAATATTTTATTTAAAATATTCTTTATTTTAAAAGATTCTTTATTTCAAAAATATTCTTTATTTTAAAAGATTCTTTATTTCAAAAATATTCCTTATTTTTAAAAGACTCTTTATTTCAAAAATATTCCTTATTTTTAAAATATTCTTTATTTCAAAAAAATTCTTTATTTTTAAAAAGTTCTTTTACTTAAAAATGTTCTTTTATTACTGAATCAGAATATGACTCAATCAATTACCATATAATTTCAGTTATATGGATTTCATACATCGCATGTATGCAACAATAATGATAAATAATCATCAAACAGTCCAATCACAACCAGAGTGAAATTTACAAATGTGTGAGCAATAAAATAAATAAATAAAGCTCACCACAGAATGTCAATCCATTGATTGACATACAACTAAATATTGGGACTAGTGTATGTCAAATATCATCCCAATACCCATGTGGGGTTTTCAAACAACAACAATTTATTTAAATAAATCATTGGTTAATAAATTTAACCAATTCTAATTCAGTTTGAATTATTTTCTATTTAACCAATTTTCACTTTTCAAATTATAAATGAATATTTATAATTTAATTTCAACTACCATATTTATGTTAACATTATTTTTAATATTTTAAACATTTCAGCATCACAAACAACACATAATACAGTCAATTTAAATCATCCATGGTTTGCGGGTGAGGAAAGTGATCTAACATGCACCATATACAATTTGTAATAATTAAACTAATAAAAATCTTGTAACAACCTGGAATTTTAGAAAAATTTAAAATTTTAATTTTAATTTTTTTAATGGATTTTAAATATTTAAAATTATTTATTTTAAATAATAATGACTAAAAATTCATTTAAACCGAAGTTAGAACGAATAAATTTAATTTAATTATAAAACGAGCCTGAAATGGTTAGGCAATAAATTTATTTTAATTATAAATTCGTTACAGCTGGTATTAGGGCTTTGTTTAACTCAAATCTTTGGGGGTACAACTCGTTAGAACTGAACAAAAGACTCATCAGAGGTAGGATTAGAAATATCCTGTAAAAGAATACTCATTAGAGATAGGATCAGTAGTATCCTACAATGAGAAAACTCGTTAGAGATGGAGTTAGAAATGCCCTAGAATGAGTTGAGAGTGACAAGTTAAAATTAACGTATTTGTGATTACATATATATAATCCAATCTTAAAAAAAGTTATGCTTTTTGAATATATAAAAGTTATATATATTTGAAAAGTTGAACAACTAATTGATTGATGATTGTGTTGTGTGATTACTAGTTCAACAAATAAAATTATTGAAACCAATAAAAGAATGAAAGTTGAGTTGGTTAGTTAAACAACTTTCAGTTCCATTCCTTTTCGAGGATGAAAAGATTTTAAGTGGAGGAGATAGTAACGACCCAGAATTTTGGAATGAATTTAAAATTTTTTTTTTAGAAATTTTAACTTTTTAAAATGATTTATTTTAAATAATAACGACTAAAAATTCATTTAAATCGAAGTTAGAATGAATAAATTTATTTTAATTATAAAACGAGCCTGAATTGGCGCGGTAGTTTGAAATTCAATTTTAAACTTTAAATGATTGTACAAGATTCAAAATAAATCAGGTTTCAGTAAAACCAGAAATATTAGAACCTGTTTAACAATATCTTTATAACAAATGTGAAAAATCTAGATTTCATAACGGGAATTGAAAGGTATGTCCAGTTGAAAATTCAGAATAGTTGCTATGGAATTTGTACATATTTTTTAATATTATAAATAGCCATTTCGCAATCGACCTCCATTTTCGACGAAACCACTTTGGTTGGATCTGAAATGTCAAATTATTACTAGATTCCAATTTTCATAATTTTTGGAATTAATATGTAAGCGTGGAAAATTAAAACGTGTTTGGTCAATTTCAGTTGAATTGGATCGACCAGAAAAAGGCCATTTTTCAAACGGTCTCCAAATTAGGCGAAATTAGTTTTTTTATGACCGTATCATCAAAACATAGCTAGATTTATTTTGGGGGAATTTTTGGAGTCAGTATGTGGCCCCGGTAAATTAAAATGTACGATCAAATTTAATAATTAAATGGTTTATATTTTAAAATAAAGAAAAACAGGCTGAAACGATCAAATGGGCTGATGAGACCTAGTCCATTGTGACCGGAATAGGGGTATTTGTTTAAGGGCAACATTTGCTAGGCTGGAATTGGAGTTAGTAGTAATTAACGGGCTTTTCTGAAAATTGGAGAATTTAATAATATTAAATTATAAATACCCTAGATTAATTCAATCCCTAAATACAATACAGTAGCCGCCACTCAAGGTTTCGACACCCATAATCATTCAAAATGAAATCGTCAAATCCTCCCACAACAATTCGAACTAGAGTATGAATATAAAGCATAAATTGAAGAGTGAAGTGAGAACTATAATATCAACGAATGAGATCTGATTTCATATAGTATTTCTCTCGGAATTGAGGCTCGAAGTCGTCCGGTATGGGCATGATTTCCCACGCACTGGTGGCACCGAGTTTACTGCTGTCAGGGGCGGATAAAGATGGAGGGATGCTCGACGTTGTGGCGCAGGTTGATGATCCTCCGGTGGCCTGGATTTCGAGCGGCGGCATGCCATAGGGATCGACATTTGGGTTCGATGCTGCGCGATTTCCTAGAGCGTGAAATACAGATGAAAGAGGGTAACACTTAAATAAATATTATTAAATTTTAATTAGTTAAATTAATTATTTTAATTAATAATCCAATGTGTTATTTATCATAACTTTTGCATACGAGGTCGGAAAAATGCAAACTTGGTGTAACTGCCCGGAAAATCAAACCAAATTTGAAATTTTTATTTTGGCTATTCCAGTGAACTATGTATAGTGAAAATAATTTATTTTAAATAATAATGATTAAAAATTTATTTTAATCGAAGTTAGAGTGAATATATTTATTTTAATTCCAAAAGGAATTGGAAATAGTTAGGTAGTTTGAAAAGTTAAAGCTGAACTTTGACTGAATATACCAGATTCAAAATTTAACGGATTTTAGTGAAACCAAAAATATCTAAATCTGTGATGATCCCAAAACCCCGAGCTACGGTGTTAAGGATAATCATTGGAATATAACACATTAATCATCATTAGCAGAGTACAGATAATAGCATAAGCAGGAAATAGAATAATTTACACAAATATGACAGCGGAATCATACATATCACAACATCAGAGAGCACAGTGCAGTATACAACTTAGTGCATAAAGATACATGATCAGTCTACATCGCCATAAGCGGTACATATACATAGAGAGTATATAAGAGAAATATCAGTCTACATCGCCAGAGGCGGAATCATATACATATAATAACAATGGTGGAAAATCAATAGTCAACAGTGTGAAGTCAAGCCTCGCCATGATCCAAAAGATGCACTCCTGCTGCAGTGCAAAGCCAAAATACGCCCAGCTACCTGATACTGGGCTGCCCATGTGAAAATAAGGGCACCCGAGTTTACAAGGTGAAACAAACTACGATTCAGTCCTGGGACTAGTATGAGAAATCTACTTACCTAATCAAACAATAATAATAAGGCAAATCAAAGGACCACGCCACTTTCGCGGAACGGGTTTACTCCAATGATTGCTAGTGCATGAAATAAAGTAAATTATTAAATCATTGCAATGCTTTTTATAAAAATGAAGCCATTATAAGACTCAGGTCCCATCGGCAATGCAACGCAGGCCGGAGGATAGAGTTTTACCTTATAGTGGCCAAGAGATGCTTCATACGTACAAAACAAAAGTGTTTGATATTATTACTAGTGCATATATGTTTCAAAAGCAAATTCAATCATAAATATCAATCATAGACGGCATAAGTGACCCATACCACTATGTCGCCATACTAGTAATACAATCAAATCCACAATTTCGTATTGGAAATTGGATTCCATCATGAGTCGAGGAAAGGGTCAAGCTCCTCTCCGTTCGAGACACTCTAGCAAATGTCTCAGGATCAAACACAGCGATCCTTGGAATCGGCTGGGCCGGTCCTCTCTTACTTTTGAGGATTAGTCATTCCTGAACACACGTTTCCCGGTCCTTACGGACCTATAATCGAGGCGCCTCGCATTCCAACAACCACACAGGTGAAATATATATATAAATGTCAGGGCTGGTAAGTAACTGACACCACCGAAGCTAGAAAGAAACGTCGTGTTCTCGCAGCGGTCCTTATCCCGTTTTTGACTCATACCGAGGTGTGAGGCTCGCGAATCAACGCTATACACAAAGCTACGCCACCTAGGCCATGCTTTGATCATCAACCACAAGACTTTGCTTTTCAGCAGAAGCCTTGATCATCTGCCACTAAGGCGTGCCGCACAGGTAATTCAATCAATGCGACTGATTTCTATCGATATATAACCTCTGAGCTCGTACGTCTCAGAGAAGGGAGTTAAGCAAGAGAATAAATTCTCCGCCGCCAAACAGATATATATTTAATAGAGATCAACCAGCATAGAACAAAATCCAATGTCAGACACACAGTCCATTTACAAGTTCGTTCTGGGTTTGAACGAAGCCGGAGGCACCATATTCCTCGCATATCCGTACAATCAACAATACGTGCGGATGGCTACCACTTCAGCTCTTTCAAGGTAGCTACTCCAATCATGAGCATTAGTAGCGCCCATCCATCCAATGTGAAGATCGTCGGTCTTGAACCTTCTTCAACTCTTCAACTTCTAACCATCGATCGATTATTTGAAATGAGAATTAACTCGGCCTTTTCAAATAATCCACTTATATTTAGATTTTCAAATCAATTCCTCACATGGTTAAATAATTCGACGTTCACATTTAAGTTCTTTAGTATAATTTTCATGTCAAACACATTCAGCCACCAAATATCAAGCAAACCAAGCAGAATCGGATTATTTCTATTCTATATCGTCTATAATATTTTATCACGATACATCGCCATTTTTATTTATTTAAAAATGGCCCTATTTAATTAAACGACGCTTCAGGTCGTGCCGAGGCACTGGCGCTATTTTTCCCTAAATTTGTTTTACACTTATCTGAAAATCTAACCGTTGGATCTCAACAAAGTTTATATCGTTGGAAAGATCTCTCAAAAGCGAACCCAACGGTTCCAGTTTCGTCAAAATCCAATGGTCGGATCTTTTGTATAATTGTTTAAAATTACGATTTCAAAACGTGAACTGCATGACCTCGATTCGTTTTAATTTAATTTATGTTTATATATATATATATATATATATAATTCATTCTGCGATTTCAATATCGTTTTCACTTCAAATATTTCACTAACACCTTTATATTTCGAAAAATTTCGCCATAACCTCCTTTATACGAGAAAGGGTTCGGAAATTTATTGGGCCGTATTAGGTACCCAATAAATCCTAATAAGCACGAACATATTTATAGTGATATATTCCGGTGTCCATAGGGGAGTGTGTATAGATTATAACTCCAAATAATATATTCTCGTCACCCTATAAATGGTTTTTGTGCCTTAATGACCAGAGAGACGTGTTTATTGTCATCTCCAGACCCATGTGGGGTTTTTATTAATCTTGCAATTTACCGTTATAATTTATATAGTCCAGATCAGTCATCAGTTTAACCTGTAATATATAGTCATCGCCATACAAGCCTCTCGCTCGTATGGTAAATCTTCAACCTCGTCACACAAGCTCCAAATGCTTATGTGGTATATGATGAAGTATGCCTATCTTTAAGAAGTATGCCATGTAGTGTAGTTCAAAATTAATTGTTACTATCCTATGGCGACATTTATTATTACACACAGAACAACCAGCACTCCGCATCCAATGGCATTCACAGGAGTTGATATAATAATAAATTTGCACATCCAACTCATTAAGGTTTACCTATTTGTCGGGAACGCAAATAAATTCTTTACTCAACAGCTAATCCACTTCATGTTCAACACATGTATGTATATGTGCAAAACTAAGCTAAAACTAATATTTCTAGCGAAGGAAGTTTTATTTCCACATATGGTTATTTTTAACACTTTCTACACATATTAAAAATAATATTTTCAACCCATACATATTTATTTGAACAAGTGGTTATTCTTAACACTTCACGTTTCACATAAAAATGATATTTTTGGCAAACAAAAATATATTTCAACACATAACTATTTTATTTAGTTCGCCTACATGTTAAAAATAATATTCATAGCAAACAAATATTTGTTTCAACACTTGTATATTTTTAGCGAGTCGTTTACATGATAAAAATGATATTTTTATCGTCTATAATATTTATTCAAAACATGAACATTTTTATCACTTCATATTCACAATAAAATGTAGATTTTATTGTTCAATCTATATATTCAACACAGGAATATTTTTCACTTCACACATAAGATAAAAATATGACTTTTATCGTTCTAATCCTTAATTCAACACATGAATAATTTCTCTAGTTTATATATATAATAAAAATGTGATTTTTAATGTTAAAACAATTTATTTAAAACACGAATAGCTTATATTGGTTACATATGTGATAAAATGTTATTTTTATTTTTCAAAGAATTTTATTCATCACATAAATTTCTATTCAACACATGAATTTCTATTCAACACAGGAATACGGTTTCAACACATGAACTTCTATTCAACACATGAATATGGTGTCAACACATGAATATAGTTTCAACAAATGAAAATAATTCTAACACATGAAAAATATTGAAAATTTTGGCAGCATAACGGCAGGGTATTCAAAACGGGCACCGTCCCGAGTACGGCTCCTCGCTCTACCTTAAAACCTCGCGGTTTTTGACAATGGGGATTTCACACATCTAATTCACACGTAGGCGAGTATGTTTTTCTTTTCCACAATTTATTCCAATTTTGTTTCAATCACAAATGGGTATTTTTCAACCACAATCCAAACAAAATCAACCACAAACAATCCTATCAACCACTCGCATTATTCACCAAATTTTTCACACCTCACAATCAATAAATATCGCCCATGGTTTATGGACGAGGGGAGTGTATATATATATATATATATATATATATATATATATATATATATATATATATATATATATATATATATGTATGTATATTATTTCCATTCCAACACACATATGATTTATACAATGCATGTATAATTCATACTTCGCTCATATAACTTATACCACGCATGTACATGAGGTATACAACACGTATATAATTTATATTTCACTTATATAACTTATAAAATACAAATCCATTCACATTTCTGTTTATAAATCTCACATTGGTTGTTGCTTTGCTAAAAATCTTAGCGTGCTCAGAAAAATCCCTAGACGCTTATAGAATGTAGAGAGCGTTGGCAAGGTCTTGATGTTTCTTATCTAATTGAATTTCGTTAATACACGATAAAGATACCATTTTTCAAAGTTTGCAACACTTAAAAGTGTTATTTTTCAGTTCAGAAAAACAAAGTGGTTACCTTCAACGTTTGCTCAAAGCTAGGTTTTGATTTCTAGCAAAATCCGTAGCACTTCGTTTACATAATTTTATACCACCACGAAGGCCTCCATGAGGCACGCAAAACGATGGAAGCCTCATCGAGTTCGGTGGTCTGAGTCGTGCATAGCGGCGGTGGAAAGATCGAAACTTTGGGGAGGTGATTCGCGAAGCACAGGCGACGAGGGAAGGCAAGGGTGGTACGGACTTGAAGAGGAGAGTGAGGTGATGGCGGGGTCTATCGTGGCGTGGTTTCGCCGGAAAGTGGCTAGGAATGTCGGAAAACCTTTTCCGTCGAGAGCGAGAGAGGCAGAGGCGGGGGTTCATGGGTTTTTTTTATATTTTTATTTATGATGGAAATTTCTGATTGGCCGAAGCTTTATTTAATTTTTAAAATAGTGTTTCTCCAAAAGAACACCAATTCAAACCCAATGACAGTCGCCCCCCGCTAAATACCCCCATCCCGAATACAATGGGATATGTTTCGTAGGCCAATTCGATTGTTACAGTCAGTTATTCTTCAAATTAAAATATAAAACATTCAATATTCGATTTGAACGTACATTTCAATTAGCCAGGGCCCCATATTGATTCTAAAAATTTCCCAAAAATAAATCTAGCTATGTTTTGACGCTATGGTCCCAACAAAACTAGTTTCGTTGAATTCTGAGACCATTTGAAAAATGGCCATTTTCTGGCCGATCCAATTTAACAAAAATCAACCAAACACATTTTATTTTTCCACGCTCACATACTAACTTCAAAAATTATGAAATTTGAAATCTAGCAATAATTTGACATTCCAGATCCAACAAAAGTGGTTTTGTCGAATTCTGAGGTCGTTTGCAAAATGTCTATTTTCAAGTGCTATATATTCTCTATACCGACCTTTCTGAAAATTTATTTATCCATAACTTTTGATTCCCACTATGAAACTTCGATTTTTCAGAATCGTTATAAAGATATTCATATATAGTTTTAAATATTTTTGGTTTCACTAAAATCCATTTTATTTTGCACCCGGTACAGTCAGTCAAAGTTTGAATTTCAAATTTTCAAACTGCCACACCATTTCTAACTCATTATTTTATTGAAATCTTCTATTTTAATTGCTCAAATTCCTTTAAAATAACCAATTTAAAATTTTTAAATTGGCTCGTATTTTCCGGGTTGTTACAATCTCCCCTACTTAAAACTTTTCGTCCCCGAAAAGGAAATAGCAGTACAGTTGGAAACAAAAATGGAAATAGCAGTACAGTTGGAAACAAAAATGGAAATGCAAAGTATTGTAAAGGTACCTTGCACCGGAGTTAGTCAAAGATATCCACTCTGCATTTTGGGTAAGCTTGCTTAATGCTTTCCTCAGTCTCCCAAGTACAGTCTCTAGGATCACTACTCCACCGCACTTTAACTAAATGAACCTTCTTGCTCCTTAGCTCTTTTGTTTCTTTGCCAACTATTTTTAATGGCTCTCTTCTAACTGCTAATTCCGGAGTAATTTCCTAGTCCTGTTGCGCTGCTTCTTCTACAACAAGATCTGGGTCATGCACATGTCTTCTAAGTTGAGATACATGAAACACATTATGCACTCCAGGCAACCAATCAGGTAATTGAACCCTATAAGCAAGAGTTCCAATTCGTTCAAGTATAGGAAAGGGACTAATAAATCTGGGTGCCAACTTCCCAGTTTTACCGAACCAGATTACTCCACTCATCAGAGAAACTTTCAAATAAACATAATCACCAACAGCAAATGCCACATCTCTTCTTCTAGAATCCGCATAACTCTTCTGTCGGCTTTGCGCGGTTTTCAATCGTTTCTCGATGAAATCGACTTTATCTGATGCTTCTCTAATCATATCAGGTTCCAACACAAGTCTATTATCAGGTTCTACCCAACAAGCAGGAGATCGGCACGGTCTACCATACAATGCTTCGAATGGTGACATTGTTAGGCTCTCTTGGTAGCTGTTGTTGTATGAGAACTCGGCCAAATGCAAATGGTATTCCCATGATCCGCCAAAATCAATAACACAAGCCCGCAACAAATCTTCAAGAATACGATTCACCCTCTCAGTTTGACCATCTGTTTGAGGATGATAAGCGGTGCTCAAGTTCAGTTTCATTCCCAATTCTACTTGGAATGCTTCCCAGAATTTACTAGCAAAAATCAGGTCTCTATTACTGACTATGCTGATGGGAACTCCATGCAGCTTAACAATTTCTTTGAAATAAATATGTGCTAGACTTTGGGCGGTTCTATTGGATCTAACAGGTATGAAATGGCCGGTCTTCGTGAAGCGATCTACGATCACCCAAATACTATCATTACCTTTCTTGGTTCGGGGCAAACCATCTATGAAATTCATGGAAACATGTTCCCATTTCCAACTTGGGACTTCCAACGGTTGCAACAGTCCGGCCAGATTTTGGTGGTCACTCTTGACTAGTTGACAAGTAGGGCACCTGCTAACATATTAAGAAATGTCCCTCCTCATCGCCTTCCTCCAGAAAGTGCGCTTGCAACAGTCCGGCCAGATTTTGTTGGTCACTCTTGACTAGTTGACAAGTAGGGCACCTGCTAACATATTAAGAAATGACCCTCCTCATCGCCTTCCACCAGAAAGTGCGCTTGATATCGTTGTACATTTTAATCACTCTAGGATGAATGCAAAGTTTGGATTTGTGGCATTCATTGAGCACCTCTCTTTTGAGCTCAGGGATATCGGGAACACAAATTCTTCCATTTAGTCTCAGAATCCCCTCATTATCCACTTGGAAACTGGAGTCTTCGCCTTTTTGAATTCTTTTGATCATCTCTTTAAAAAAATTGTTGTTTTTCTGAAGAGCAGAGATCTTGTCATTCAATGAAGACGTAACGATAAAACTGGTGATGATTTCATTCTTTCTACTGAGTGCGTCGGCTACTATATTAGCCTTTCCCGGCGTATACAGGATATCCAGATCATACGCTGTGAGAAATTCTAGCCAACGTTGTTGTCTCAAGTTCAGATCTTTCTCGGTGAACAAATACTTCAATGATTGATGATCTGTAAACAATTCAAATTTCTCACCCAATAAGTAATGCCACTAGATTTTCAAAGCAAAAACGATGGCTAGCAACTCAATATCATGAGTTACATAATTCTTCTCATGCAATTTTAGCTGGCGGCTTGCATAAGCGACTACTTAGCCTCTTTTCATTAATACTGCACCAAGACCTCTAATAGAAGCATCCGTCCAAACCGTCAAATCCCGATTGCCATCGATAATGGTTAATACAAGAGCGGTTGTAAATTTTGATTTCAATTCCTGGAAAGCTTCCTCATGGTCGGAAGTCCACTTAAATTTCTCGTGTTTCTTTGTAAGCTTCGTTAATGGAACGGATATCTTCGAGAAATCCTTAACGAATTTTCGATAATAACTAGCCAACCCTATAAAACTTCTGACCTCTGTGGGTGTAGTAGGCTGTTTCCAGTCTTGAATTTTTGTAATTTTGCTCGGATGTATTGAAATTCCTTCCTTTGACATGACATGGCCAAGGAACTTCACCTCTTCCTACCAGAAGATACATTTAGATAATTTAGCTTTGATGATGTTCTTTCTCAGAATCTGCAATACTTGTTCTACATGTCTTTCATGCTTGGCTTCTGACTTAGAGTAGATTAAAATATCATCGACGAATAACAGGACAAATTTATTTAGAACTTCCCTGAACACTATATTCACTAGATCCACGAAGTAGGCTGGAGCGTTGCATAAGACGAACGACATTACTAACCATTCATGAAATATGTCTGGACCTCTGAAAGCTGTCAAAGGAACACACTCTTCGGCAATTCTCAGTTGATGGAAACCTGTAGCTAGGTCCATTCTGGAAAATACTCTCGCCCATTTAACTGGTCTAAAAGATCATCGATGCGGGGTAACGGGTATTTTTTTTTTTGAGTGTCTACTTGTTGAGGTCTCGGTAATCAACACACAATCGGAGAGTACCGTCTGACTTAGGAACAAACACTACAGCTGCACCCCAACTAGAAAAGCCAGGTCTAATCAGACCCTTCCATAACTGTTGACGTGTTTGATCGCCCAATTCTTCTTTTTATTTTGGAGTCATTCTTCGAATTGGATGTACCACTGGTCTGGCATTTGGAATTAGATCGATTCTGAATTCAATTTCTCTTTGCGGAGGTAAGTTTTCAACCTCTTCAAACACATCCGCATAGTTTTTAACAATAGGAATCTTTTCTAAGGAAGTGGGGATAACTTCTAGCGCAGACCAAAATTCCTTTCTATCTGGATTTGAACCATGGAATGGTACAGTAATATATCCAAGTTTCGTTTTAATGTTTACTATTCTTTCCACACAATTTACTTTGGCCTCGTATTGCGTTAACCAATCTAGCCCGAGAATGATATCGAACTCAGGAAAATCCATAACGACTAGATTAAAAGGAAACCGGTATCGATAAAAAGAAGCGGGAACTTTACAATATGAACTGAGAATAATAGAGCCTCCTATTGGATTATGAACCCTAACCAATTTTGTAAGCTTTTTCTATTTTAACTTTAACTTGTTAACAGTATTAATTGCAATAAAACTACATGATGCACCTGTGTCAAATAATACAGAAACAGGAATATTTTTAATTGTAAGGGTACCTCCCAAAACATCAGGTTTACCTACTCCATCGGAAGCAGCCGGCGGGTTCTCCCCGTCGTACACATGTGCAACTTCTGCCTTCTTAAGCAATGGAAAATCTTTGACGAGATGTCCGGTTCTGCGGCAGTTGAAGCATGAACGAGAGTTCTGGCTTGATCCTTGAGATTTGGTCCTCTGCCGTTTTGGGACTATGCACACATTAGAATAGTGCCCCATCTTTCCATAGTTAAAGCAGCTTCCCTTTGGCGTCCTGCTAGTTTGCTGATTTGTGGATGTCGCGTTGCTTGACTCAGCATGGTTCGTAGAGGGCTTGCTTTTATTCCCCGCTTGACTCTTAACGTGGTCCAAATCAGGGTTACTTTGGTCCAAATCCTCATAATTACCGGCCTTCTCCACTAAGTCTGAAAATGCCAGTTTGATGTGGCTCATGGCCCTGTCTTGATATTTAAGCTTTAGCCCATGGATGAACCTCTTGTTCTTGGACTTGGAAGTCGCGATAATCTCTGGGGCGTAGCGAGATAACTGTGTAAACTTATTGAGGTAGTCCTGCACAGAAAGGTCTTCTTGTTGGAGATTTGCAAATTCATCATGCATGCGCTCAATTGCTTGTTCTGGGATGAACTTCTCTTTGAACATTTCCTTGAACTCGTCCCATGTTCTCCCTGCATTTTGATTCTCTGCGGTGATGGCTTCCCACCATAATTATG
Organism: Allium sativum; assembly: GCA_030737875.1. Taxonomy (NCBI): domain Eukaryota; kingdom Viridiplantae; phylum Streptophyta; class Magnoliopsida; order Asparagales; family Amaryllidaceae; genus Allium; species Allium sativum. The sequence continues at coordinate 1,003,115,181 of CM060912.1, forward strand.
CTTCGTCTTGCAAAAGCCAGGCGCCCATAAATGCCTTGTCCTGATCTCCGAGCCTCAGGCCTCCCAAGATCTTTTTGCATGTTTTCAACCATGCCAAGGCCTCAATCACCGTGCCTATTCCGGAGAAGGTTTTGCCTCCTAAATTCTTATATCTTTTGGCCACTCGGTCTAGCTCGAATGGCTGGGTGGCTGTTGGTTGTATTAATGGTCCTTCTGCAGTAGGGACATCTCCTCGGCCTCCGCCTCGGCCTCCTTGGCCTCTACGGCCTCCTCTAGCTGCTGCAGCTCTGGTAGGCATTTATCAAGTTCTGTATAAGCAAGAAAAGAGTCAGCCCTCATAAACGATAATTTTATTATATGGTTGTAATGACCCGCATTGGCAGAGTTATAATATAATTAAAATCGAGCTCGAAATGGCGCTGCAGTTCGTAAATTGGCGATTCGAACTTCAACTGAATGTACAGGATTCGTTTTAGGCCGGATTTCTGTGAAACAAGAAACGTGTGGTGCTGGTGGAGTATATCTTTCTAGTGAAAGAGAGAAATCACGATTTCGTCGTGTAGATTTTTAGATATATCCAAATCAAATTTTAGAAAAGTCGCTGTGGAATTCCTTTACAATTTATAAAGGAATAATTTATATTTTAAAAAGGGATTTCAATATAAATCGAATATCGGGTTGACCCAGATTTGAAATATCAAGTTAGAAATTCATATAAGAATATTCTAGAGCTGTATGGTATTCCTATGTGAATATAGACGATAATATTTATTTTTAAATATTTAATTTAATTGTTTTAAATATATTTATATATTTAAAAGGGTTATTTAGGACTTTAAAAATAGCCACTTTTGCAAACGAAGTCGGAATTTGACAAAACTAATTTTGTTTGATATGCAACATCATATTATTGTTAGATTCCAAGTTCCGTGATTTTTAGGGCCACTATGTGGTCGTACGGATTTTTAGAGTGAAAAGCAGTCAGTATTTTGAAGGTTAAAAATAGATTATGTGAGCAAACGGAGTCAGAATTCGATGAAACCAGTTTCGTTGGGACCGTAATGTCGAACTCTAGCTACATGTCCAGTTTGGTGATTTTTAGATATCGTGTATGTTCGCAGGAATTTTTAGAAGCCAAGTACAAACAGTGTTTGATTAAAATTGAATATTTTTAATGAAAATATCTAAATTCTAAATCCTATAAATAACCCTAAAAAAATCCTAACCCTAATTCTCTTCTACCAGAAGTCCACACTTCTGCAGCCGCCACAAAAAAACATGTTTAACGTAAAGAAAATCATGTTCAAAAATCCAAATCAATTCAAACAAAACCCCTTAAATCATGTTATATATATATTTTAGGTCTCTGGAGAAGGAGCTTCACATTGGTGTAGCTGTTGCTATGTTCGACTTCGATTTCCGTCGCACCAATGGTTCCAGCGTCGGCTAGGGTTAGCTTTTGCGAGAATTAAAAGCGATGATAGGTGTTTTCAATTTGGTAATTGAGTTCGTGGTAGTGAATCATATCTTGTGTGAATTTCTGGGGTTTCTCCGAGGAAAAAATTGTCGATCCCTTTTCTGAAAAACAGCCTACTGCTGTTGGAGTCGCAACCCTATAGAAGCTGATGAGTTGAGGGAAAATGAGATGAGGCGATGGAGATTTTGCCGAGAAGTCAAAGGGTGATTACGGTTTGAAAATCCATTGAGAAATGGTAGTGTCGTTTGAAGTGGAAGATGCAAAAATGGTTTAGATGATTTACTGGAGCGTGAACTGTTCGGAGAAGAAGAACAAAAGGGGAGCGGGTCGTTTATGAAGTGATGGGCTGAGGGTTTTGGGTGAGGCCCAATATATTTTTTATATATAAATTCAATTTAGTTTAAAGTAAATAATGTATTAACTTATAACGTCAATAACTTATCCATATGAAATCAGAATCACGAACCGTAAGTTGCGTTGGGACCGTATGGATGAGAGCTTCACAATGAAGCTAACTGAAAGTGGATCGGAGCTCGTTTAATTTATGGAGAAATAAATTGTTTGATTCAAATCAAATAATAGTTTATCGTTCTTTAACGATGAACTGCCAAAGTGAGTAAATCTCACTAACTTTGAAAAGTTTATAATTTCATGTTGTATTTTTATAACTGTTAAATATTGGCTGATTGACTATGTGTTGATTGTTTGATTGAACTGCTAGTCAGTTAGTTGAATTTCTATATTGATTCTGTTTAACAGAATATATCATATGGAACTGAAAGTGATATTGATTTTATATTGTATAATATCTGGGGATGCAGGGAGACAGGTTGGAGGAATCCAAATGGATTCCTCAACATTTATTTTACTATGATTCATATATTGTGATATATGATGTGATATATATTCTTTTGTCGATTATATGTGTTTGAACGATACTGATCATCGTGATTTGATATGTTGAATACCATAACATACCGAAATGTTGACAGGGAAATATTTCAAAGTAATATTTGAAAATAAAATATTTATAAATGGAATATTTATAAATAAGAAATATTTATAAATTGAAATATTTATAAATAGGAGATATTTAGAAAAAGGGAAAACGTTATCAAAAGAAAACTGTTCTAAGAAGGAAATCATTTTTAAAGTGGAGAACCATTACTAAAAGTAAATCTTTAAAAATGAATAAACGTTGTTAAAAGTGGAAATCTTTATAAAGCGAATAAAGGAGTTAAATCGAATATGGTATTCGAAAGGAGTTAAATCGAATATGGTATTCGAAAGTTAGTAAATCGAATTAGTTATTCAAAAGGGGTTAGTTGAGTCGAGTTAGTTGAATAGAGTTAATCGAATATTTGTTATTCGAATAAGAGTTAACCAGTTAGAGTTAATCAATTAGAGTTAACCAGTTAGAGTTAAACCAGTTAGAGTTAATCAAATAGAGTAAATCGAAATAGAATTAAAGGAGTTATCGAATATAGTTTATTCCAATAGAGTTAAAGGAGTTATCGAATATAGTTTATTCGAATAGAGTTAAAGGAGTTATCAAATATAGTTTATTCGAATAGAATTAAAGGGGTTATCGAATATAGTTTATTCGAAAGGAGTTAAGTGAAACGAGTTAATCGATTAGAGTAAATTAAACAGAGTTAATCAAACATAGTTAATCGATAGAGTTAAATCGAATAGGAGTAAATAAATTAGTTGTTGTTATATTATTAGAGTTAGGAAATAAGAGTCATATTAAGGATAATGTATTTCAGATGTAGGATATTATAACACCATTGTTATCATCACGTAAACTTTTAAAAGAAAGGGTTCGTAAATAGAATCCGAGGGTTCGTAGGAAGTTTGTTAAAGAAATAAAGGTGAACTTTGTCTATTTCAAGGTTAGAAACGTTGTTCAGTTAAGGTCTAAGAGGTTGTATTACCCCAACTTTATTGACTTCATTTTTAACTAAGGAATGGTTAAGGTTCGATAGTGAAGGTTGGTTAAAGGAATTTAGTTAATAAGCGTAATGGTTTGAGTTGGCATCGCGATGGTTGGTTTAAACATCTATCTAAGACCAATGAAGGAGTTTTGGAAATGTTTTCCAAATAAGAACCAGAAATGTTTTCTGATATAGAAACCAAGAAATGGAAATGTTTTCCAATGGTAATAACATATATTTTTTAAATTTAGAAAGTAAGAAATGTTGAATATAGGGAAACAGGAGATGAAAAATGAACTAAGGAAATATATATATATATACATATATATATGATTGATGATTGATTGATAGAATTTCCATTTGGAAATAATATCGTTGTTTGCACACTTCTTTTTCTTTGATAGTTAAATCACAGACTATCGAAGTTTTGACCATTTTAACGTTGTTAATATGGAGAGACCGGTTGGATTATTATCCAAAGAACCACTCTATATTAGCATAAGCGTTGCGTATCATATATGCCAAAGATAATTGAAGACGGAGTAAAGTGCAAGGGCTATTGTATATGTATTAGATAACAGTGTCTAAGATGGATGTATTGAAAAGTGCCTTCGGTTCATCCTATTCCTGGATGACTTGTATGGACGGATGTCTGACAGAGTATTTCCAGACGATCACATATATTGATTTCTCTAACCATACCAAGAGTGGAAGCGGAGAAGGAAACCTCTTTTAGCTAACACATAATGTATGGTTGAGGACGTCAAATCGGCGATTTAATGGATTTGACAACGTGGCATTTAAAGTGAATCTGGTGTGATGATAAAGCGTAGCTTCTAGCCTCACATCCAGTAATTGACAGAAATCGGGCAGGCAGCATGGCTAAGTCGGTCGCACCGAAGTAGGGTGTATAATCACCTGATCTAGAGTTTCATTTATTTCTAAAAATCTATTGTTGATGTTGTCCCATTCGGGAAACGGTTGCTGACCCCAACCGTTGGTGATATACATTCGAAACACTCAAGCGAAATGAGTGGTCGGTCATGTGTGGCCGGGTTGCAAGATGTTCTTGTTGAATCCAGTGTATTCCTTTCTATAGGTACACTAGCGAAAGGTGGTTCCATACCTTGTCATAGTTGGAAATCCATTACCCAATACGTGCTTGCGGTTTTTCTTGTATACTATATATGTAGTACGTGAGATGAAAGCGTTTCTGCTAGATGATTATTATATTATGGTTGATAGATATTATTATAATATCAAAAGGTTTTTGATATAAAGATACTTTGGATTCTCATAAGGGAAAAGCCAGTTCCGTTATGCGGCGTGGTCTTATGAGATATCGTTTACTTATTCAAACTGTTTTTAAAATGTTTTACTCACACCAGTCCCATGACTGACCTAGAGTTTATTTGTTTGTTTCCCTAAACTCTTGGGTGCCTAAATTTGTACGGGCAGTCAAGTAGTCGGGATTTACAGATATACTGGAAGAGCTTGGAGCAGGAGGCTTCTGGATTATATAGTTATAGTTATTTCCACTGTGTTGTAAGTGTTGTACTCTGATAATGTTATTGTATACATATACTGATTTTATTTCAAGGATATGTAATCTATTATATGTTATTCGTTCCGCTGTGAGGTTTGTGTTACTATGATGTTGTGTTCTTCTTCTTCTTTTATTCTAAATTTCTATCTTATCTTTCCTCACCCTCTGTTTTCTTTCTTTTAATTTCCTAATTTTCAGTTTAATTTGGGGTTGGACTTGTGTTTTTGGTCAACTCAAATTGGACCGGGATTTTCGGGTCATTACAGTTGGTATCAGAGCAAAGGTTTAGTTAATACCTTGGCTCTATGGCGTGACTCAGTAGAGATGGGGTTAGTAATACCCTAGATTGATTTGAGTGCATATATATGAGTGAACGTATTTGTTATTTGATATAAAAAATTATTTTATTTTGTGGAGATTTGTTGGTTGAGTCGCTTATGGGTTCTGGTCGATCAGTTTGATCCATTGTATCGGTAGGAGTTACTAAACACTCGAATACGATGGGTCGAAACGATATGTTTTGAAAAGAGAGTAAAGTAAAATAAGTTACCCAAGGTATATCTTGATATAGAGAAGATATATATATATATATATCAAAATTATAATATAGTGGATATATTGGTTGTTATTATAATCAAGTAAGATTATAAATAAAATGGTTATGTAAATAACCAATCAGAATTCATATAAGTGAAATACGTGAAATCAGGTGAACTAAATCTGAATTTAAACCAGAAATTGAATTAAAACTTTGGAGAATTGGATAAGTGTTTGTAAATGGATTTGGATTAAACATAAGGAAAATTTAAGATCCTAGGAGATTTTAAATTGTTTTACAAGCAGTGTGAATTACATTTTGAAATGAATTTCAAAGTGGAATTGTTTAGAAATAGTTTTATAGTATTGAACTCACTTCGATCGCTGGAAAATAGATTCTGATGATGACAGCTGCATCATCAGTATTCATTTTCGAGTTGTAAGTGATGAATTACTACAGATATATTGTTTTGAATTTGTTTTGGGAAAGACAAGTTGTTTTGAATTTCAAAAAGGAAAATTTGATTTTTGAAAAGAGTAAACTGTTTAAAAACTCCCAGGGAAAGACTATTTGAATTAAAAACAAATTTAACAGAAATTTGTGAAAGAAAAATTGAATTAAAGTAAAGCCAGTAAAGTGGTAACTGAGATTTGATTTAGAATGATATCAAGACAAATTGGATATTGAGATTCAAATTTGAAGAGTAATGTGATAATCAAGTTAAGATTTGGGAATCGAGAAGAAACTCGAGTTGAAATGATAATTTGCTCGGATATAAGTAAATGGTTGTGTTGTGGATAAAAGCAGATTGGAATTTGATTGGGATGAACCTTGTATCCGCTGAATTGATAACAGGTGGAAAGGATAAAATGATATGCCGACAAAAGGTACAAGTTTATATTTCTATTGGATATGAGATTTATGAGCCGAATTGGCAAGCCGCTTGGCTGTTTGATTTTCTTTTGGGTTGGAGAAGGCCCAAAGAGGCGAGTTGGAGTTTGACTGATTGACTAGTACAAAGGAGATGCTAGAGAAATTTTTCGAAGAGTTAAGGCATTAGAAAATTTTCATGATTTTTGGAAATTTTCGTTGATAAAAATTAATTAATAATTTAATTGAAATTAAATTGGTTCAGTTTAAACTGAAGTTAAGAAGTGAAAAAATATGTTCTAACCAGTCGATAGGGTCGTTCTCTACCTTAGCAATTTCGAGGACGAAATTATTTTGAGTGGGGAAGATTGTAATGACCCGCATTGGCAGACGTATTATAATTAATTTATTTAATTATTTAAATGGTAAATTAAAGAATTTCATGGTCGTGGAATTAAATAATGATGAAAATTTAATTAAAATAATAAATTAAATAATATATTTAATTCTGAAATAATCAGAATTGGCTGAAATGACGATATGGTGTGAAACGGATCATCTGTAATATTTAATTCAGCTTGGAATTGAATTTGAATAACGAATATATTATATAAACGACATTTTGAACGTAGAGTTATAATACAATTAAAATCGAGCTCGAAATGGCGCTGCAGTTCATAAATTGGCGATTCGAACTTCAACTGGATGTACAGGATTCGTTTTAGGCCGGATTTCTGTGAAACAAGAAACGTGTGGAGCTGGTGGAGTATATCTTTCTAGTGAAAGAGAAAAATCGCGATTTCGTCGTGTAGATTTTGAGATATGTCCAAATCAAATTTTAGAAAAGTCATTGTGGAATTCCTTTATAATTTATAAAGGAATTATTTATATTTTAAAAAGGAATTTCAATATAAATCGAATATTGGGTTGACCCAGATTTGAAATATCAAGTTAGAAATTCATATAAGAATATTCTAGAGCTGTATGGTATTCCTATGTGAATATAGACGATAATATTTATTTTTAAATATTTAATTTAATTGTTTTAAATATATTTATATATTTAAAAGGGTTATTTAGGACTTTAAAAATAGCCACTTTTGCAAACGAAGTCGGAATTCGACGAAACTAATTTTTTTGGATCCGCAACATCAAATTATTGTTAGATTTCAAGTTTCGTGATTTTTGGGGTTACTGTGTGGTCGAACTGATTTTTAGGGTGAAAAGCAGTCAGTATTTTGACGGTTAAAAATACGCTATGTGAGCAAACGGAGTCAGAATTCGACGAAACTAGTTTCGTTGGGACCGTAATGTCGAACTCTAGCTACATGTCCAGTTTGGTGATTTTTAGATATCGTGTGTGTTCGCAGGAATTTTTAGAAGACAAGTACAAACAGTGTTTGATTAAAATTGAATATTTTTAATGAAAATATCTAAATTCTAAATCCTATAAATAACCCTAAAAAAATCCTAAACCTAATTCTCTTCTACTCGAAGTTCACACTTCTGCAGCCGCCACAAAAAAACATGTTCAACGTGAAGAAAATCATGTTCAAAAATCCAAATCAATTCAAACAAAACCCCTTAAATCATGTTATATACATATTTTAGGTCTCTAGAGGAGTTTCACATTGGTGTAGCTTTTGCTGTGTTCGACTTTGATTTCTGTCGCACCAATGGTTCCAGCGTCGGCTAGGGTTAGCTTTTGCGAGAATTAGAGGCGACGATAGGTGTTTTCGATTGGGTAATTGAGTTCGTGGTGGTGAATCATATCTTGTGTGAATTTCTGGGGTTTTTCTAGGGAAAAAATTGTCAATCCCTTTTCTGGAAAACAGCGTACTGCTGTTGGAGTCGCAACCCTATAGGAGCCGACGAGTTGAGGGAAAATGAGATGAGGCGATGGAGATTTTGCCGAGAAGTCAAAGGGTGATTACGGTTTGAAAATCTATTGAGAAATGGTAGTGTGGTTTGAAGTGGAAGATGCAAAAATGGTTTAGATGATTTACTAAAGCGTGAACTGTTCGGAGAAGAAGAACAAAAGGGGGGCGGGTCGTTTATGAAGTGATGGGCCGAGGGTTTTGGATGAGGCCTAATATATTTTTATGTAAGTAAATTCAATTTAGTTTAAAGTAAATAATGTATTAACTTATAACGTCAATAAAGTATCCATATGAAATCAGAATCACGAACAGTAAGTTGAGTTGGGACCTTATGGATGAGAGCTTCACAATGAAGCTAACTGGAAGTGGATTGGAGCTCGTTTAATTTATGGCGAAATAAATTGTTTGATTCAAATCAAATAACAGTTTATCGTGCTTTAACGATGAACTGCCAAAGTGAGTTAATCTCACTAACTCTGAACAGTTTATAATTTCATGTTTTATTTTTTAGAACTGTTAAATATTGGCTGATTGACTGTGTGTTGATTGTTTGATTGAACTGCTAGTCAGTTAGTTGAATTTCTATATTGATTCTGTTTCACAGAATATATCATATGGAACTGAAAGTGATGTTGATTTTATATTCTATAACATCTGTTGATGCAGGGAGACAGGTTGGAGGAATCCAACAGGATTCCTCAACATTTATTTTACTGTGATTCATATATTGTTATATATGATGTGATATATAATCTATTGTCGATTATATGTGTTTGAACGATACTGATCATCGTTATTTGATATGTTGAATACCATAACATACCGAAATGTTGACAAGGAAATATTTTCAAAGTGATATTTGAAAATAAAATATTTATAAATGGAATATTTATATATAAGAAATATTTATAAATTGGAATATTTATAAATAGGAGATATTTAGAAAAAGGGAAAATGTTATAAAAAGAAAATTCTTATAAGAAGGAAATCATTTTTAAAGTGGAGAACCGTTACTAAAAGTAAATCTTTAAAAATGAATAAACGTTGTTAAAAGGGGAAATCTTTATAAAGCGAATAAAGGAGTTAAATCGAATATGGTATTTGAAAGGAGTTAAATCGAATATGGTATTCGAAAGGAGTTAAATCGAATATGGTATTCGAAAGTTAGTAAATCGAGTTAGTTATTCGAAAGGGTTAGTCGAGTCGAGTTAGTTGAATAGAGTTGATCGAATATTTGTTATTCGAATAAGAGTTAACCGGTTACATTTAATCAATTAGAGTTAACCAGTTAGAGTTAAACCAGTTAGAGTTAATCAGTTAGAGTAAATCGAAATAGAATTAAAGGAGTTATCGAATATAGTTTATTCCAATAGAGTTAAAGGAGTTATCGAATATAGTTTATTCGAATAGAGTTAAAGGAGTTATCGAATATAGTTTATTCGAATAGAATTAAAGGGGTTATCGAATATAGTTTATTCGAAAGGAGTTAAGTGAAACGAGTTAATCGATTAGAGTAAACTAAAAAGAGATAATCAAACAGAGTTAATCGATAGAGTTAAATCGAATAGTCGTAAATAAATTAGTTGTCGTTATATTATTCAAGTTAGGAAATAAGAGACATTTAAGGATAATGTATTTCGGTTGCACGAGATTATAACACCATTGTTATCATCACGTAAACTTGTAACAGAAGGGGGTTCGTAAATAGAATCTGAGGGTTCGTAGGAAGTTTGTTAAAGAATTAAAAGGTGAACTTTGTCTATTTCAAGGTTAGAAACGTTGTTCAGTTAAGGTCTGAGAGGTAGTATTACCCCAACTTGATTGACTTCATTTTTAACTAAGGAATGGTTAAGGTTCGATAGTGAAGGTTGGTTAAAGGAATTTAGTTAATAAGCGTAATGGTTTGAGTTGGCATCGCGATGGCTGGTTTAAACATTTGTCTAAGTCCAATGAAGGAGTTTTGGAAATGTTTTCCGAATAAGAACCAGAAATTTTTTCTGATATAGGAAACAAGAAATGGAAATGGTTTCCAATGGTAACAACATATATTTTCTAAATTTAGAAAATAAGAATTGTTGAATATAGGGAAACAAGAGATGAAAAATGAACTATGGAAATATATATATATATATGTATATATATATATATGATTGATGATTGATTGATAGAATTTCCATTTGGAAATAATATCGTTGTTTGCACACCTGTTTTTCTTTGATAGTTAAATCACAGACTATCGAAGTTTTGACCATTTTAGCGTTGTTAATATGGAGAGAACGATTTGATTATTATCCAAAAGAACCACTCTATATTGGCATAAGCATTGTGAATCATATATGCCAAAGATAATTGAAGACGGAGTAAAGTGCAAGGGCTATTGTATAAGTCTTAGATAACAGTGTCTAAGATGGATGTATTGAATAGTGCCTTCGGTTCATCCTTGTAATGTCCCGTATTTTCTGACCATTTATTTGAAATATTTTATTTATTTAAAATACTGATTTGAATTTAAATGATGGGATTTGACCATTTTAAATATTTAAATTATATTAATAATATAATAACATTTTTATTTTGGGATATTGGGGAAAATGGTGAATTTGCGATATAAGGTGAACGAGCGATTTAAAGTGGTTTAAATATTGTTTATATTGAATTATATAATTATATTTGTTATTAAAACAACGTCAGAACGTTTAAATTATAATTATATTATAAACGAACTAGAAATGGCGCGATAGTTCGTAAATTTCGTTTTGTACTTCAACTGAGTATACAGAATTCGTTTTAAGTCGGAACTCTGTGAAACGAGAAACGTTGGAACCGGATTGACGATAAGTTTCATATGAAAGAGAAAAATCGAGATTTCGTGTTATAATTTGTTAGTTATATCCAGTTGAAATTTTAAAATAGTAGCTATGAAAATCGTTATAAAATGATAACATTATATATATATAATATCGTATAACCCAATTTGTGAAGGTTGAGTTGAAAATCTATCTTGGTCTTTTTAAATAAAATGGTGTTCCATTTGAATCTACTCGAGTTTATCAGGTTATTTTTATTTAATTCAATTGTTTGAATTTTTAATTATATTATATAGATATTTTATGAGTTTTAAAATAATCGAAATAAAAACAAAGTAAATATCTATATGTATATATCTTGCATCACACCCACCAAACCGAATGGCTAAGTAAATAAACATGTAATTATAAAATCGAGTATTGCATAACTCAAAAGAACTAAAACAAAGTGGCCAAACAAATTCAAATCGAATTTGAATACATTGAAACATATGAATATTCAAGAGCCCACTAAATCTGCATTTGCTGGCAATTAGCAAGAAAGAGATTTCAAGTATGGAAATTGCACAATGCTGAGAAAGTTTAGCATGTAAGAACAGTAATATATATATATATATATATATATATATATATATATATATATATATATATACAAAAATATATATACAAAGGATTCACTTTACAACTTGATTTCAGTATGTCCTATTTCTTTCAAAAAAAAAATAGTAGAACAACTAATATACATTTTGCTTTGGCCAATACATATACAAGATTTAAACAGATATTGAAAATCCAACACAAATCTTCGCTGTTTAGAGTGCAGCCATCACCACTACCAATCACGAGATTTCAACACTGTCGCCAAATTAACCTGAAAAGAAAAGAGGAAAAACAAAAGCTATAAGTAGCTAAAAAGAAAATCAAATGTAGGTATAAATTAATCTATACAGTACAGTGAACAGTTGAATATATATATATATATATATATATATATTTGCATCAAATCTGAATCGAAAAGAGCTATACATTTATATGTATATAGTCTGAAAATCTCATGACATTACAACTCGAATCTGCAATCGAGTAAAAGAAGAAAAATATAGAGGCAGTGAAATCAACAGTGGAAAACCCAATCAAAATATACATATATATATATATATATACATATATATATATATATATATGTATTCAGAAAATCTTGTATACCAAATCCTGTCTGCCATAAATTTACATCAATTCTAAGTCTGAAAACTGGAATAAACAATTACTAGCCTCACAGATAGCCTCAAAGCTAAAAACCCAGATTTTAAAACACTCACTTGAAAATACAACTCAATAGTTGTACATACAGTAAGAACAGAACCTATAAATCTAAATGCAGATCCAAATATCTGCAATGGAATAAACAACTCAACCGCACCAGAATCGATCACTATCCAAACATGAAATATCAAAGTACCACGGTTCGATTATAACAGGACTGAAATGAAATATCACCTAGGATCCTAAGCACTGTAAATCTAATCTAGGATATAACCATTCGAAAATCACAGTACCCACAACCGTCAACATTCACATCATCTACAGTTCGACTAAACGGATGAATGAATGGGGAAAATCACCTAAAATTCTAGGCACAGCTAATTCTAAGTAGGATATAACAAATCACAAATCACTGTAACCATTCGCAAGTATAAATACACGGTGAACAAAACCCAAACGAACTCAGTATCGAATGAAAAGAAGGAAGAAAAAATAGAGAAAGAACAGAGGTTTAACTAAGAAAATGTAACAACCCGAAAATCTAGGCCAGTTTAAAATTTTTATTTTGGCAATTTTAGCGAATTTTGATTATTTAAAATGAATTATTTTAAATAATATCGACGAGAAATTTATTTTGAATATAATTCGAACGTATGTATTATATAGTTCGTCGTTAGAATATAAATATTTATATATAATTATAAATAGAATTGAAAATGGCGCGGTAGTTCGATAATTCGATTTCAAACTTCAATTGAATGTACCGAGTGCAAACAATCCGGATTTTAGTGAAACCAAAAATAATGGAATCTAATTGATAATATCTTTCCAACGAATCTGAAAAATCAAATTTTCATAGCGGGAATCAAAAGAAATGTCCAGTTAAAAATTCTGAATAGTCGCTATGGAATTCAGGCCCTTAAAAATGGAAATTTTGCAAACGACCTCGGATTTCGACGAAACCACTTTTGATGGATCCGCAGTGTCAAATTATTGCTAGGTTTCAAATTTCATAATTTTTCGAATCAATATGTGAGCGTGGCAAAGGAAAACGCGTTTGATCAGTTTCAGTTGATTTTAATCGACTGGAAAATGACCATTTTTCAAACGGTCTCAGAATTTGACGAAATTAGTTTTGTTAGGACCGTATCGTCAATACGAAGCTAGAAATAATTTTTATGGAATTTTTCGAGTTAGTATGTGACCTCAGTAAATTGAAATGCGCGTTTAAATTCAAAATATAAAGATTTAAATTTCGATATAAGTGGAAACCTATCATAACGGTCGAATTGGCATACATGGCATATCCCATCGTGTTCGGAATAGGGTTAATTAGCTAGGGACGACAGTCGATGGGTCTCGTTTTGACTTTGAATTTAAAAGCAACTTTTAGGAGAATTAATTAATTAAATAAATTATATATATTCTTCCACCTCACCCCTCCTCTCTCAAAACCAGTCAACGCCCATTTTAAAAAAAAAAAAAAAGAGAAAGAATCGGAGGAACCCCGTCGCCCCTCCTCAGCGGGCCACCACCGCGCCCTTCAGGTGGCGCTGCACCGACGCACGGAGCCCCTCTCTGATTCTGTGAAGACCCGTAACTTCCCCGTAAAGGAAAGCGTCGGATATTTCGAGAACAAACCAAAACAGAACACATACAGAAGAACATTTCATTGTATATTACAACAATGCATCAGATTACAAGAATATACAGAGTATAAATGAATATTACACAGAAATATCAGAGATTTAAATTACATTTAAATACATCGCAGCGGAAAATAATACAATACACAACTAGAAGGAGATATACGGATACAAAGCTTTCCGGATATCGTTCCAGCTGTAAACCAGGATCCTGTGAATATAAATCTGCAAAACCAAAACTACTAGCTGCCCGCGTCAAAATAGGGGCACCCAGAGTTTAGGTTAAAACAATAAACTCCAGGTCAGTCATGTGACTGGTGTGAGAACTAAAACAGTTATTATTCTTCATTTTAAAAGTTAGGTAAATCAAGGGACCACGCCGTATAACACGGAACGGGTTTCCTCCCAAGAATACCAGTGCAAAAAACAAACAGCGCAATGCTAAATAAAGAAAAATGAAGCTGTTATAAGACCCAGGTCCCATCACACAATGCAACGCAGCCGAGGATAGGGTTTTCCCTTATAACAGCCAAAGAATGCTTGATACGGTTAAAACAAATCGTTTGATACTATTATAAGTGCATAGTGTATAAAAACAATTTCAAATCATAAGTATCAATCATAGGCGGCATGAATGCCCCATAACACTATGTCGCCATATATAAGTTTACAATCAAAACCGCAATGACGTATTGGAAGTTGGGTTATCATTTATGGTATGAACCGAGGCTAGGGGCAAGATCCTCACCGATTCTAGACGCTCTAGCCCGTGTCTCAGGATCAGAGCTCGAGTGACCCTCGGAGCGACAGGGCCGGTCCACCGATGTGGATTAAAATTCCTGAACACTGCGTTTCCCCGCCCTTTGGGGCGTAAGCCTGGCCCGTCAGCCGACCAGAAGCATCGGCCGAAACCGATATCACGAGGCGCCTCGCTTTTCAGCAAGTAATAATAAGCAATATCCACATGAGTCAAACTCGTCAGCCAGTTCAAGCACTGACGCCACTCCTAACTAGAAAGAAACGCATGTCCTCCCTGAGGTCCGTCTCCCGTTTTTAGTTCATACCGGGTGTGATACTCGCGAATCAACGTTACACAAAGCTACGCCACACAAGGCCGTGCTTTGATCATCAACCACAAGACTTTGCTTTTCAACAGAAGCCTTGATCACTTGCCACTTAGGCATGCCACACAGGCAATTCACTCCATGCAATTGATATCCATCAATATATAACCCCTGAGCTCGTACGTCTCAGAGAAGGGCGTTAAGCAAGAGAATAAATTCTCCGCCGCCAAACAGATATATATTTAATAGAGATCAATCGCACGGACTAAAACCCAATGTCAGACACACCGTCCATTTACAAGTCCGTTCTGGGTCTGAACGAAACCGGAGGCACTTTCCTCGCATATCCATCCATCTCCAAGTACGTCTGGACGACCACCAACTATTTCCATCCTCTCGGGTGTACAGCCCAATCAGGATCATCGGTAATTATCCAAACGATGTGAAGACTTCCGGTCTTCTACCACCGTCTTCATCTTCGACATATCGTCGTATCAGTTATTCAGAATGGGATAAACCCGGTCCTTCCGAATAACCTGCGTATATTTTAAATAAGTGTTACACAAACACAACATACGCCTCATTCCAATTCATTAGTCACTAACCGTAAATTAATCAAGAGAATAATTCCCCAAATATTAACCCCGAATGCCGAAACCAACATCAGATCAATATTCAGGAAACCATTCTGCTTGGCTAACCGACAGTTAGTTTCTAAATTTCACATTCATAGGGAAAGGTTCCCATTAATTTTATCCAAGATAAATTCCTTGAATTTATTCTTTATTCTATTTTTGAATCTCAATTCGAACTAGTCGGGGTTAGCGAACCTTACCGAAGTAATTATTTATTTTAATTTCCCCATCCCAACCTATGCATCCCATGAAGTAAAACTGGTAATACTTCATATCTAACACCACAGTGTTATCGGTAAATTCAATTACCATTTCACGTTCAAATCTAATTAAAGATTTAACTATCGCCAGGAGCAAAACTGGTGATACTCCATTTTCGATCATTTCAATCTAATTAAAGATTCATTAAAACTCCACTTAGTTTTAATCTTCGACTGGGTTAAAGAATCAGTGTCATTTATAACACGGTTCACGATAAACCCAAAATCACATTCATTAATTATCGGGTTAAAGAACGAGTGTTATTTAAAACACTGTTCACGATAAACCCAAAAATCAATATCAATTCAATTTCAATTAAATATTATTTAATTGGTACACTTCATTAAATCTAAATAAAAAGATTTAATCTTTTCTCAACTGGGTTCAAGAACAGTGTTAGTGAAGACACCATTCACGACAAACCCAAATCACATTTGATATTCAATACAAGGCTCTAAATAGAAAATATACCGGCTTATATTCAATATCAAATTCTACGACTAACAAATATCGCATTGGAAATAACGATATATATATATATCTTTCAAATTTCCATAACAACATTTGTATAATCACGAAATCCAACATCGAAATATTCCGAAGACAATTTCGATTCAAATCCATTCCAATGCAATCATTGGAAATTTTGGTTATTTCCAAAACCATTTCAAATTCAATTTATTTATTTAAAAATAAATAGGATTATAATTCTAGTTAAAAACCAGTTCATTTCGATAAAAATCTATTTTTATCTTTTCAAATATGGAGTTTTTCATCCCGATTCTTCACAAATCATTTCTTATGATTTTACACAAATTATTACTATTTTTAATAATTTTATCAAGGCCCGTACAGTCGATTTCCATCAATGGCCATCGAACTGCACTTACAGCGACCTTTTTCAAATTTGATTTGGACGTAACTCCAAATCCAACCGTTAGATTTTGAATTTCTAATATTCGTTAGAAAGCTCTTTTCGATACGAACCCAACGGTTCCGGTTTTAGGAGAATCCGACGGTCGGATCTCCCATAATGTCCGTTTGAAATAAATGGTCGAAATTTACGAACTGCCGCGGCGCGGCGCGTTCTATTAAGGCCATTATATTATATATATAATATATACTTCGTCGATAGCTATTTAAAACGAATTATACAAATAGTTTTAAAATCGTTTCAAAAGCGATTTCAACTTCCTTTTCAATTCAAATCAAAATTGAATTCTTCTTTATAAATTCGTTTTAAAATTCATTTCTATTCAATTCAAATTTCTATTCAATTTGAATTCATTTCAATTCACTTTCAATTCAATTTGAAATCGTTTTCAATTCAATTCATTTCGAAATCGTTTTCAATTCAATTCATTTCGAAATCGTTTTCAATTCAATTCATTTCGAAATCGTTTTCAATTCAATTCATTTCGAAATCGTTTTCAATTCAATTCATTTCGAAATCGTTTTCAATTCAATTCATTTCGAAATCGTTTTCAATTCAATTCATTTCTAAATCGTTTTCAATTCAATTCATTTCGAAATCGTTTTCAATTCAATTCATTTCAAAATCGTTTTCAATTCAATTCATTTCGAAATCGTTTTCAATTCAATTCATTTCGAATTCATTTTCAATTCAATTCTTTTCAAAATCATTTTCAATTCAATTCATTTCGAAATCGTTTTCAATTCATTTCGAAATCGTTTTCAATTCAATTCATTTCGAAATGAATAAAATCGATATAAATATCGTTCACGTCAAAATGGCGTCAATCTAATCAACACGGCTTCATAATTTTCTATTTTCAAATATTCTATTTCAAATATTTCTTTTTCAAGATAGTTGTTATTATCAAAATATTTCGTTCAACACATGACCAATCTCAATGGATGAGTACTGTCAACACATGAACCTTTATTTTATATTATTCTTTATTTTCTAAATTGGAATGAGGCCCAATCAATCACCATATAATGTTAATTATATGGATTTTCATAACATTACACACATATAATAGCATTGAAAAATAATCAACCATCAACCAAAGTGCACTACACTGTATAAGCATCAAATATAGATATCTAACGCTTATAACAGCCTGTCAATCAACCGATCGACATATTTAATCAATCAGGATGAGGGAACTTCAAATTTCATCCTAACACCCGTGTGGGGTTTCAAACAATCAAACACAGATTTTATTTGTGCAGTTGGGCGATGTGTAAAATTTATCGTCCCAATCAATGTCATTCAAATAGGTGTACATAAACAAACCGTCCGGTTTGTAAATGAATATTTTATTTTATTCACTTCACGTTAAAAATTATATTTTTAACGATAAAACATTTTATTTTAACATATGAATTTCTATTCAGTTCATTCTTTAAATAAAATGATATTTTTATTTTTCTAACATATTTTAGAAAATTTCGGCGGCATAACGGCACGATACTAGAAACGGGACAAGGCCTAGCCTTATCCCCGGTCTAGTGAAGGCCCACGCCATTCACACATCAATCAAATTCATTCAATTCACCAAACAATTCAATTCAAACCAAATCATCTAACTAATTTTTGCAATCAAACAAACAAGTCCATGGTCTGTGGACGATTGTGTCGGGTGCTACTAAGCACCGTCTGCATCCTAGTATATATATATAACTAGAAAAGAAATTGAAGAGTGAGAAATTCTCACCGAAAGCTATCCAAACATCTTGACTCTTCTTTGATATAAATCTTCTTCGTTCTCGCCTTTTTGTTACCTTCGTTGCCCGCTTTCACTACCTATGTAAAAAACCGAATTTTTACTTCGCTATTCAATATATAAAAATCATATTTTTATTTCGAAGTTCAATATATAAAAATCATATTTTTAATTCGAAGTTCAATATATAAAAATCATATTTTTAATTCGAAGTTCAATATATAAAAATCATATTTTTATTTCGAAGTTCAATATATAAAAATCATATTTTTAATTCGAAGTTCAATATATAAAAATCATATTTTTATTATTGCTTCATGTAAAAAAAGTCAGATTTTTATAGATTAAAAATCATATATGTTCAAATCGAAAAATCATATATTTCATAACAAAGAGAACATATTTTCATACCAAAAGAAATATAATTTTCTTAATCAAAGAAATCTAATTTTCATCTACAAAGATTACATTTTTAAAATGATTTCTTTTCCATAAAAATCACATTTTTATTTTCTTTTCAAACAAGGAGAAATCACATTTTTTTTCCGCAAAGAAAAACATTTCATATATATTTTATAAAAACCTATTCATATATATTTACATTATTTTATATATTTTATATAAGCGGTTTTATAAATAACTAAGAATTTAAATAAAACTCACATTGTTTTACTATTCGTCGGAGGGGTGATGGTCGGAGGGCCAGGTGGCGCCAGGGAAGGTTGCAGCGTCGGCAGTTGGGAAGTGAAGATGGCTCGAGGGTTTTGGGCGTTGGGTGCGAGCGCGTCTTCGATTTAGGGGGGCCGATGAAGTCGGTGGAGGAGAGAGGGGAAGGCTGCGGCGGTTCAGAGGGGAGGGCGACGGGTCTTCGCGGAAAGGGGGAAAACTGCGTCGAGGTGAGAAGGAGGGGGATCCGGCGGGTGGTGGGGCTTCCATCGAGGCGACGCGGTGGAGGGAGGGTGGCGGCTGGAGGGTCTCCGATCCCTTTCGTTTTTTTTTTCTTTTCTCTGAATCGAGAATTGGGGAGGGGGGCAGAAGATAAAGGAAAGGAGAGGAGAATATATTTTTTTTTATTTTTTTTATTATTTAATTATTAAAAAGTTGACTTTTACATACGACCTCTAAACGAGGTCCACCGCCTGTCGTCCATAGCGTTTTACCCCCAGTCTGAACACAATGGGATATGTATCGCAAGCTGATTTGATCGTTTCGATTAGTTTCCGTCGAATTTACATTTAAATCACTATATTGAATTTTAAACGTACATTTCAAATTACCGGGGTCACATACCAACCAGAAAAATTCCAGAAAAATATTTTCTAGCTTCGTATTGACGATACGGTCCTAACAAAACTAGTTTCGTCGAATTCTGAGACCGTTAGAAAAATGGCCATTTTCCAGTCGATTAAAATCAACTAAAACTGGTCAAATGCGTTTTCCTTTGCCACGCTCACATATTGATTCGAAAAATTATGAAATTTGGAATCTAGCAATAACTCAACATCACGGACCCAACAAAAGTGGTTTCGTTGAAATCCGAGGTCGTTTGCAAAATTTCCATTTTTAAGGGCCTGAATTCCATAGCGACTATTCAGAATTTTCAACTGGACTTATCTTTTGATTCCCGCTATGAAATTTTGATTTTTCGGATTCGTTGGAAAGATATTATCAATTAGGTCCTAATGTTTTTGGTTTCACTAAAATCCTGATTGTTTTGCACCCGGTACATTCATTTGAAGTTTGAAATCGAATTATCGAACTACCGCGCCATTTTCAATTCTATTTATATATATAAATATTTATATTCTAACGATGATCTATATAAATATATTTGTTAGAATTCTATTCAAAATAAATTTCTCGTCGATATTATTTAAAATAATTTGTTTTAAATAATCAAAATTCGCTAAAATTGCCAAAATAAAAATTTTAAACTGGCCCAGATTTTCGGGTTGTTACAATCTCCCCCACTTGAAACTTTTCGTCCCCGAAAAGGAACAAAGTCGAAAGTGGTTTGATTATTCAACTCTACGTTCGGTCTGGCTTCCATTCTCCAACTTTTCAGTTTCTGAGAATTATCAAAATTTCAAAAATTTGGCTAACACCCTAAATTTTTGAAAAATTTCGCCATAACCTCCCCTGCACCGGGAGCATCGGGGAATTTCAAATAGCTTCCCCGGTCCTTCGGATCTCAAAAAGAAAAAGAAAAAGCCAAGCGGCTAGCCAATAGGCTCATAAAATCATCATCACCCAAACAAAACAGTAAATTATGTAGTAAACATGTACCTATTTGTCGGGCAAACAAATTTTATTCTCTGCTCTAGCCTCCTTGCTATGACCTGTTCAATGTAAGTATATGTATATGCGAGCAAATGCGACCAATTTTCAATATAATTCAATATCTGATACAATTAGGCATAATGGTTCAAAATTATCAAACAAATAAACAAACAACACAAACATCAATCAATTAGTGAATTTAACGTTTCAAATTGATAATTTTGATATATATATAAAGAAAATCATGTTTTGATGCCAAATCACAACAATGTATTCTAGCTATATTAGTTTTGGTTCTCACACCAGTCCAATGGAAATATATAGATATCAC
Organism: Allium sativum; assembly: GCA_030737875.1. NCBI lineage: Eukaryota > Viridiplantae > Streptophyta > Magnoliopsida > Asparagales > Amaryllidaceae > Allium > Allium sativum. The sequence continues at coordinate 1,003,136,409 of CM060912.1, forward strand.
ACCTTCGAAACTCGAACATAAATGTTGATGATGCGATCTCTATCATCAATAATATCTCCGGGCGACTAGAGTGTGATGCTATATCTATCCAATATATTAAAACTTTGAATATACGTTTGCAAGGCGTATATGCAAATTCTTTATATACTGAATTGTCCAAAATCAATATAAACAAATAATCAAATACGAATAGTTGATTTAAATTTGCAAAACAAAATTTGTTTTCATTAGAAAAATATACTCTTCACACTCGTTCTAGGATACTACTGATCCTATCTCTAACGAGTCATTCTAATTGGATATTACTAATCCAATATCTGATGAATTCTTTCGTCTGGTTCTAATGTGTCTTGTTCTCGAGCTCTGTAAACCAAAGCTCTGATACCAACTGTGAAGACCCGTAACTTCCCCATAAAGGAAAGCGTCGGATATTTCGAGAACAAACCACAACAGAACACATACAGAAGAACATTTCATTGTATATTACAACAATGCATCAGATTACAAGAATAAACAGAGTATAAATGAATATTACACAGAAATATCAGAGATTTAAATTACATTTAAATACATCGCAGCGGAAAATAATACAATACACAACTAGAAGGAGATATACGGATACAAAGCTTTCCGAATATCGTTCCAGCTGTAAACCAGGATCCTGTGAATATAAATCTGCAAAACCAAAACTACTAGCTGCCCGCGTCAAAATAGGGGCACCCAGAGTTTAGGTTAAAACAATAAACTCCAGGTCAGTCATGTGACTGGTGTGAGAACTAAAACAGTTATTATTCTTCATTTTAAAAGTTAGGTAAATCAAGGGACCACGCCGTATAACACGGAACGGGTTTCCTCCCAAGAATACCAGTGCATAAAACAAACAGCGCAATGCTAAATAAAGAAAAATGAAGCTGTTATAAGACCCAGGTCCCATCACACAATGCAACGCAGCCAAGGATAGGGTTTTCCCTTATAACAGCCAAAGAATGCTTGATACGGTTAAAACAAATCGTTTGATACTATTATAAGTGCATAGTGTATAAAAACAACTTCAAATCATAAGTATCAATCATAGGCGGCATGAATGCCCCATAACACTATGTCGCCATATATAAGTTTACAATCAAAACCGCAATGACGTATTGGAAGTTGGGTTATCATTTATGGTATGAACCGAGGCTAGGGGCAAGATCCTCACCGATTCTAGACGCTCTAGCCCGTGTCTCAGGATCAGAGCTCGAGTGACCCTCGGAGCGACAGGGCCGGTCCACCGATGTGGATTAAAATTCCTGAACAGTGCGTTTCCCCGCCCTTTGGGGCGTAAGCCTGGCCCGTCAGCCGACCAGAAGCATCGGCCGAAACCGATATCACGAGGCGCCTCGCTTTTCAGCAAGTAATAATAAGCAATATCCACATGAGTCAAACTCGTCAGCCAGTTCAAGCACTGACGCCACTCCTAACTAGAAAGAAACGCATGTCCTCCCTGAGGACCGTCTCCCGTTTTTAGTTCATACCGGGTGTGATACTCGCGAATCAACGTTACACAAAGCTACGCCACACAAGGCCGTGCTTTGATCATCAACCACAAGACTTTGCTTTTCAACAGAAGCCTTAATCATTTGCCACTTAGGCATGCCACACAGGCAATTCACTCCATGCAATTGATATCCATCAATATATAACCCCTGAGCTCGTACGTCTCAGAGAAGGGCGTTAAGCAAGAGAATAAATTCTCCGCCTCCAAACCGATATATATTTAATAGAGATCAATCGCACGGACTAAAACCCAATGTCAGACACACCGTCCATTTACAAGTCCGTTCTGGGTCTGAACGAAACCGGAGGCACTTTCCTCGCATATCCATCCATCTCCAAGTACGTCTGGACGACCACCAACTATTTCCATCCTCTCGGGTGTACAGCCCAATCAGGATCGTCGGTAATTATCCAAACGATGTGAAGACTTCCGGTCTTCTACCACCGTCTTCATCTTCGACATATCGTCGTATCAGTTATTCAGAATGGGATAAACCCGGTCCTTCCGAATAACTCGCGTATATTTTAAATAAGTGTTACACAAACACAACATACGCCTCATTCCAATTCATTAGTCACTAACCGTAAATTAATCAAGAGAATAATTCCCCAAATATTAACCCCGAAGGCCGAAACCAACATCAGATCAATATTCAAGAAACCATTCTGCTTGGCTAACCGACAGTTAGTTTCTAAATTTCACATTCATAGGGAAAGGTTCCCATTAATTTTATCCAAGATAAATTCCTTGAATTTATTCTTTATTCTATTTTTGAATCTCAATTCAAACTAGTCGGGATTAGCGAACCTTACCGAAGTAATTATTTATTTTAATTTCCCCATCCCAACCTATGCATCCCATGAAGTAAAACTGGTAATACTTCATATCTAACACCACAGTGTTATCGGTAAATTCAATTACCATTTCACGTTCAAATCTAATTAAAGATTTAACTATCGCCTGGAGCAAAACTGGTGATACTCCATTTTCGATCATTTCAATCTAATTAAAGATTCATTAAAACTCCACTTAGTTTTAATCTTCGACTGGGTTAAAGAATCGGTGTCATTTAAAACACGGTTCACGATAAACCCAAAATCACATTCATTAATTATCGGGTTAAAGAACGAGTGTTATTTAAAACACTGTTCACGATAAACCCAAAAATCAATATCAATTCAATTTCAATTAAATATTATTTAATTGGTACACTTCATTAAATCTAAATAAAAAGATTTAATCTTTTCTCAACTGGGTTCAAGAACAGTGTTAGTGAAGACACCATTCACGACAAACCCAAATCACATTTGATATTCAATACAAGGCTCTGAATAGAAAATATACCGGCTTATATTCAATATCAAATTCTACGACTAACAAATATCGCATTGGAAATAACGATATATATATATATATATATATATATATCTTTCAAATTTCCATAACAACATTTGTATAATCACGAAATCCAACATCGAAATATTCCGAAGACAATTTCGATTCAAATCCATTCCAATGCAATCATTGGAAATTTTGGTTATTTCCAAAACCATTTCAAATTCAATTTATTTATTTAAAAATAAATAGGATTATAATTCTAGTTCAAAACTAGTTCATTTCGATAAAAATCTATTTTTATCTTTTCAAATATGGAGTTTTTCATCCCGATTCTTCACAAATCATTTCCTATGATTTTACACAAATTATTACTGTTTTTTAATAATTTTATCAAGGCCCGTATAGTCGATTTCCATCAATGGCCATCGAACTGCACTTACAGCGACCTTTTTCAAATTTGATTTGGACGTAACTCCGAATCCAACCGTTAGATTTTGAATTTCTACTATTCGTTAGAAAGCTCTTTTCGATACGAACCCAACGGTTCCGGTTTTAGGAGAATCCGACGGTCGGATCTCCCATAATGTCCGTTTGAAATAAATGGTCGAAATTTACGAACTGCCGCGGCACGGCGCGTTCTATTCAGGCCATTATATTATATATATAATATATATAATATATACTTCGTCGATTGCTATTTAAAACGAATTATATAAATAGTTTTAAAATCGTTTCAAAAGCGATTTCAACTTCCTTTTCAATTCAAATCAAAATTGAATTCTTCTTTATAAATTCGTTTTAAAATTCATTTCTATTCAATTCAAATTTCTATTCAATTTGAATTCATTTCAATTCACTTTCAACTCAATTTGAATTCGTTTTCAATTCAATTCATTTCGAAATCGTTTTCAATTCAATTCATTTCGAAATCGTTTTCAATTCAATTCATTTCGAAACCGTTTTCAATTCAATTCATTTCGAAATCGTTTTCAATTCAATTCATTTCGAAATCGTTTTCAATTCAATTCATTTCGAAATCGTTTTCAATTCAATTCATTTCGAAATCGTTTTCAATTCAATTCATTTCGAAATCGTTTTCAATTCAATTCATTTCGAAATCGTTTTCAATTCAATTCATTTCGAATCGTTTTCAATTCAATTCATTTAGAAATCGTTTTCAATTCAATTCATTTCGAAATGAATAAAATTGATATAAATATCGTTCACGTCAAAATGGCGTCAATCTAATCAACACGGCTTCATAAATTTCTATTTTCAAATATTCTATTTCAAATATTTCTTTTTCAAGATAGTTGTTATTATCAAAATATTTCGTTCAACACATGACCAATCTCAATGGATGAGTACTGTCAACACATGAACCTTTATTTTATATTATTCTTTATTTTCTAAATTGGAATGAGGCCCAATCAATCACCATATAATGTTAATTATATGGATTTTCATAACATTACACACATATAATAGCATTGAAAAATAATCAACCATCAACCAAAGTGCACTACACTGTATAAGCATCAAATATAGATATCTAACGCTTATAACAGCCTGTCAATCAACCGATTGACATATTTAATCAATCAGGATGAGGGAACTTCAAATTTCATCCTAACACCCGTGTGGGGTTTCAAACAATCAAACACAGATTTTATTTGTGAAGTTGGGCGATGTGTAAAATTTATCGTCCCAATCAATGTCATTCAAATAGGTGTACATAAACAAACCGTCCGGTTTGTAAATGAATATTTTATTTTATTCACTTCACGTTAAAAATTATATTTTTAACGATAAAACATTTTATTTTAACATATGAATTTCTATTCAGTTCATTCTTTAAATAAAATGATATTTTTATTTTTCTAACATATTTTAAAAAATTTCGGCGGCATAACGGCACGACACTAGAAACGGGACAAGGCCTAGCCTTATCCCCGGTCTAGTGAAGGCCCACGCCATTCACACATCAATCAAATTCATTCAATTCACCAAACAATTCAATTCAAACCAAATCATCTAACTAATTTTTGCAATCAAACAAACAAGTCCATGGTCTGTGGACGATTGTGTCGGGTGCTACTAAGCACCGTTTGCATCCTAGTATATATATATAACTAGAAAAGAAATTGAAGAGTGAGAAATTCTCACCGAAAGCTATCCAAACATCTTGACTCTTCTTTGATATAAATCTTCTTCGTTCTCGCCTTTTTGTTACCTTCATTGCCCGCTTTCACTACCTATGTAAAAAACCGAATTTTTACTTCGCTATTCAATATATAAAAATCATATTTTTATTTCGAAGTTCAATATATAAAAATCATATTTTTAATTCGAAGTTCAATATATAAAAATCATATTTTTAATTCGAAGTTCAATATATAAAAATCATATTTTTATTTCGAAGTTCAATATATAAAAATCATATTTTTAATTCGAAGTTCAATATATAAAAATCATATTTTTATTATTGCTTCATGTAAAAAAAATCAGATTTTTATAGATTAAAAATCATATATGTTCAAATCGAAAAATCATATATTTCATAACAAAGAGAACATATTTTCATACCAAAAGAAATATAATTTTCTTAATCAAAGAAATCTAATTTTCATCTACAAAGATTACATTTTTAAAATGATTTCTTTTCCATAAAAATCACATTTTTATTTTCTTTTCAAACAAGGAGAAATCACATTTTTTTTTCCACAAAGAAAAACATTTCATATATATTTTATAAAAACCTATTCATATATATTTACATTATTTTATATATTTTATATAAGCGGTTTTATAAATAACTAAGAATTTAAATAAAACTCACATTGTTTTACTATTCGTCGGAGGGGTGATGGTCGGAGGGCCAGGTGGCGCCCGGGAAGGTTGCAGCGTCGGCAGTTGGGAAGTGAAGGTGGCTCGAGGGTTTTGGGCGTTGGGTGCGAGCGCGTCTTCGATTTAGGGGGGCCGATGAAGCCTGTGGAGGAGAGAGGGGAAGGCTGCGGCGGTTCAGAGGGGAGGGCGACGGGTCTTCGCGGAGAGGGGGAAAACTGCGTCGAGGTGAGAAGGAGGGGGATCCGGCGGGTGGTGGGGCTTCCATCGAGGCGACGCGGTGGAGGGAGGGTGGCGGCAGGCGGGTCTCCGATTCCTTTCGTTTTTTTCTTCTTTTCTCTGAATCGAGAATTGGGGGGGGGGCAGAAGATAAGGAAAGGAGAGGAGATTTTTTTTTATTATTTAATTATTAAAAAGTTGACTTTTACATACAACCTCTAAACGAGGTCCACCGCCTGTCGTCCATAGCGTTTTACCCCCAGTCTGAACACAATGGGATATGTATCGCAAGCTGATTTGATCGTTTCGATTAGTTTCCGTCGAATTTACATTTAAATCACTATATTGAATTTTAAACGTACATTTCAAATTACCGGGGTCACATACCAACCAGAAAAATTCCAGAAAAATATTTTCTAGCTTCGTATTGACGATACTGTCCTAACAAAACTAGTTTCGTCGAATTCTGAGACCGTTAGAAAAATGGCCATTTTCCAATCGATTAAAATCAATTGAAACTGGTCAAACGCGTTTTCCTTTGCCACGCTCACATATTGATTCGAAAAATTATGAAATTTGGAATCTAGCAATAACTCAACATCACGGACCCAACAAAAGTGGTTTCGTTGAAATCCGAGGTCGTTTGCAAAATTTCCATTTTAAGGGCCTGAATTCCATAGCGACTATTTAGAATTTTCAACTGGACTTATCTTTTGATTCCCGCTATGAAATTTTGATTTTTCGGATTCGTTGGAAAGATATTATCAATTAGGTCCTAATGTTTTTGGTTTCACTAAAATCCGGATTGTTTTGCACCCGGTACATTCATTTGAAGTTTGAAATCAAATTATCGAACTACCGCGCCATTTTCAATTCTATTTATAATTATATATAAATATTTATATTCTAACGACGATCTATATAAATATATTCGTTAGAATTCTATTCAAAATAAATTTCTCGTCGATATTATTTAAAATAATTTGTTTTAAATAATCAAAATTCGCTAAAATTGCAAAAATAAAAATTTTAAACTGGCCCAGATTTTCGGGTTGTTACAGATTCCCCCCTTCTCCTTCCATCGCGAGACCCTCAGGGCGCAACCACCACCAGATCTCGCGTGGAAAGCAACGTCGCCGCAGGTGCCACCTTCCAGCACCTCCGCACCCTCCCTGCCCACACTCCGACGTGCTGCACCCCCCCTCATCCTCCACCTCCGACCACGGTTTCAGCCTCCTTCCTCCACATCGACACAGTATGTCTTTTTATTTTATTTTTATACATGAAAATCTGTTTTATTTATTTATTTGAAACTTAGGTTTTTATTATATAAAATTTAGGATTTTTATTATATATAAAAATAAAATTTTTATTTTAAGGATCAGTTTTATAGTCAAGTTAAAAATACGATTTTTACTTTGATTTGAAAATATAAAGAACCGATTTGTATATGTATGGAAGCTAGATAGAATGGTGTGATTTTTATTTAGATGCAAAACAAATAAAAATATGATTTTTACTCTAATGAATAACATATATTAATATATGATTTTTATAATGAAATTGAAGTTATAAATATATGATTTTCAAGATAATAAACATGATTTTAAAAATAGAAAAATAAACATGATTTTGAAAATGGAAAGAAGTAGCATTGATTTGAAGTGAAAATATATGCATTGAATTTGAAATGAAATTATATACATTGTTTTGAATTGTAAATATAAAAATTCGACCTTTAGCGCTATAAAAATTTGATTTTTATATTTGTAGCGAAGTAAAAATGTGATTTTTATTTATTGAACATCGAAGTAAAAATGTGATTTTTATATATTGAACATCGAAATAAAAATGTGATTTTTATTTATTGAACAACGAAGTAAAAATTCGATTTTTTATATATTGAATAGCGAAGTAAAAATTCGATTTTTACATATGTAGTGGCTACGGGCAACGAAGATGACAAAAAGGCGAGAACGGCGAAGATTTCAATAAATGAAGAGTCGTGGCGTTGGATAGCTATCGGTGAGAACTTCTCACCTTTCAATTTAATTTTTCTAGTTATATATGTATACTAGGATGCAGACGGTGTTTAGTAGCACCCGACACCCGTCATCCACAGACCATGGATGGCTTGTTTGTTAAATTGTTTGGTTGAGTAGTTAGTTAGAATATTTGATTGAATGGAATTGTTTGGTGAGATGAAATTGATTTGATTGATGTGTGAATGGCGTGGGCCTTCACTAGACCGGGGATAAGGCTAGGCCTTGTCCCGTTTCTAGTATCGTGCCGTTATGCCGCCGAAATTTTCTAAAATAAGTTAGAAAAATAAAGATAACATTTTATTTGATAAATGAACTGAATAGAAAATTCATAGGTTGAATAAAATAGTTTGATCGTTAAAAATATAATTTTTAACATGAATGTGAATAAATAGATATTCATTTACAAACTGGACGGTTTGTTTATATACACCTATTTGAAGGACATTGATTGGGACGATAAATTTTACACATCGCCCAACTACACAACTAAAATCTGTGTTTGATTGCTTGAAGCCCCACACGGGTATTGGGATGATATTTGACGTACACTAATCCCGATTGTTTAGTTGTATGTCGATCGATTGATTGACAGGCTGTTATAAGCGTTGAATATTTATATTTGATGCTTATACAGTGTAGAATGCACTTTGGATGATGGTTGATTATTCATCGTTGTTGATATATACATGTGTTGTAGAAAATCCATATAATTAACATTATATGGTAATTGTTTGGGCCTCATTCCAGTTTTGAAATAGAAATATTTGGAATGAAATATTTGAATAGAAATATTTGAAAAAGAAATATTTGAAGTAGAATATATGAAAATTGAAATATATGAAGTCGCATTGATAGATTGACGCCATTTTGACGTGAAAGATATTTATATCGATTTTATTCATTTTATAATGAATATCGAAAGTGATTTCAAAATCTAATATTTTGAAAAGAATAGAAATTCGAATTGAAACTGAATAGAATTGAATTCGAATTGAAATTGAATAGATTTGAAATTCGAACTATATAGAAATGAATTCGAATTGAAAATAAATAGAAAGGAATTCGAATTGAATTTGAATGTAAATGAATTCGAATAGAAGTCGATTTGAAATGAATTTAAAACGAATTTATATTGTAATATTCAATTTTGATTAGAAATTGAATATGAAGTTGAAACCGTTTTGAAAACGAATTTAAAACGATTTATAGAGCACGTTTTGAATTGAAATCGACGAAGTATATATTATATATATACTATATATAATATATAGTGGCCTGAACAGAACAGAAACTTCAAACGGATATTGCGGGAGATCCGACCGTCGGATTCTCCTGAAACCAGAACCGTTGGGTTCGTATCGAAAAGAGCTTTCTAATGAATATTAGAAATTTGAAATCTAACGGTTGGATTTGGAGATACGTCCAAATCAAATTCGAAAAAGGTCGCTGTAAGTGCAGTTCGATAGCCGTTGATGGAAATCGACTGTACGGGCCTTGATAAAATTATTAAAAATAGTAATAAATTGTGTAAAATCATAAGAAATGATTTGGGAAAAATTGGGATGAAAAACTCCATACTTGAATAGATAAAAATAGATTTTTATCGAAATGAACTAGTTTTGAACTAGAATTTTAATTCTATTTATTTTTAAATAAATAAATTGAATTTAAAAAGGGTATTAAAAATAACCAGAATTTCCAATGATTGCAATGGAGTGGATTTGAATCGAAATTGTCTTCGGAATATTTCGATGTTGGAATTCGTGATTATACAGGTGTTGTTATGGAAATTTGAAAGATATATATTTATATCATTATTTCCAATACGACATTTGTTAATCGTAGAAATTGATATTGAATATAAGCCGATATATTTTCTATTCAGAGCCTTGTATTGAATATCAAATGTGATTTGGGTTTGTTGTGAATGGTGTCTTCATTAACACTGTTCTTGAACCCTGTTGAGAAAAGATTAAATCTTTTTATTTAGATTTAATGAAGTGTACCAATTAAATAATATTTAATTGGAATTAAATTGATATTGATTTTTGGGTTTATCGTGGACAGTGTTTTAAATAACACCCGTTCTTTAACCCGATAATTAATGGAATGTGATTTTGGGTTTATCATGAACCGTGTTTTAAATGACACTGACTCTTTAACCCAGTTAAAGATTAAAACTAAGTGGAGTTTTAATGAATCTTTAATTAGATTGAAATGATCGAGAATGGAGTATCACCAGTTTTGCTCCAAGCGATAGTTAAATCTTTAATTAGATTTGAACGTGAAATGGTAACTGAATTTACCGATAACACCGTAGTGTTAGATATGAAGTATTACCAGTTTTACTTCATGGGATGAATAGGTTGGGATTGGGAAATTAAAACAAATAATTACTTCGGTAAAGTTCGTTAATCCCGACTAGTTTGAATTGATATTCAAAAGTAGATTAAAGAATAAATTAAAGAATTTATCTTTGATAAAATTAATGGGAACCTTTCCCTATGAATGTGAAATTTAGAAACAAACTGTCGGTTAGCCAAGCAGAATGGTTTTCTGGATATTGATCTGATGTCGGTTTCGGCCTTCGGGGTTAATATTTGGGAAATTATTCTCTTGATTAATTTACGGTTAGTGACTGATGAATTGGAATGAGGCGTATGTTGTGTTTTTGTAACACTTATTTAAAATATACATGAGTTATTCGGAAAGACCGGGTTTATCCCATTCTGAATAACTGATACGACGATAAGTCGAAGATGAAGACGATGGTCGAAGACCGGAAGTCTTCACGTTGTTTGGGTGATTACTGATGATCCTGATTGGGCTGTACACCCAAGAGGATGGAAATAGTTGGTGGTCGTCCAGACGTACTTGGAGACGGATGGATATGCGATGAAAGTGCCTCCGGTTTCGTTCAGACCCAGAACGGACTTGTAAATGGACGGTGTGTCTGACATTGGATTTTAGTCCGTGTGATTGATCTCTATTAAATATATATCTGTTTGGCGGCGGAGAATTTATTCTCTTGCTTATCGCCCTTCTCTGAGACGTACGAGCTCAGGGGTTATATATTGATGGATATCAAACGCATGGAGTGAATTGCCTGTGTGGCATGCCTAAGTGGCAATTGATCGAGGCTTCTGTTGAAAAGCAAAGTCTTGTGGTGATGATCAAAGCACAGCCTGTGTGGCACAGCTTTGTGTGACGTGAATTCGCGAGCCTCACACCCCGGTTGTGAACCAAAAACGGGAGACGGACCTCAGGGAGGGCATGCGTTTCTTTCTAGCTAGGGTGGTGTCAGTGACCTACCAGCCCTGACATTTATATACTTTTCACCTGTGTGGTTGTTGCTATTGCGAGGCGCCTCGGTTTGATCGGACGATCCGGGTCCGATGGAGTCATTCGTTGGCTCATTGACGCCCCAAAGGGCGGGGAGACGTAGTGTTCAGGCATAATAATCCACATCGGTGGACCGGCCCTGACGATCCAATGGGTAGTTGCGGCTGTTCCTGAGACACGGGCTAGAGCGTCTTGAATCGGTAGAGGACTATCTTTTGCCTCGGTTCATAGACGGAAATCCAATTTCCAAATACGTGACATTTGCGGTTTTAATTGTAAAACTAGTATGGCGACATGATATATGGTACCCATGCCGCCTATGATTGATACTTATGATTTGAAGCTGTTTTATACACTATGCACTTATAATAGTATCAAATGATTTCTTTTAAACGTATCAAGCATTCTTGGCTATTATAAGGTAAAAACCCTATCCCCCGGCTTGCGTTGCATTGTGTGATAGGACCTGGGTCTTATAATAGCTTCATTTTTCTTTATTTAGCATTGCGCTGTTGTTTTATGCACTGGTGTTCTTGGGAGGAAACCCGTTCCGTGTTATAGGCGTGGTCCCTTGATTTACCGAACTTTAAAATAAAGATTAATAACTGTTTTGGTTCTCACACCAGTCCCATGACTGACCTGGAGTTTATTGTTTTAACCTAAACTCTGGGTGCCCCTATTTTGACACGGGCAGCTAGTAGTTTTGGTTTTTCAGATTTATATTCACAGGATCCTGGTTTACAGCTGGAACGATATCCATAAAGCTTTGTATCCGTATATCTCCTTCTAGTTGTGTATTGAATTATTCCACGACGATGTATTTAAATGTAATTTAAATCTCTGATATTTCTGTGTAATATTCATTTATACTCTGTATATTCTTGTAATCTGATGCATTGTTGTAATATACAATGAAATGTTCTTCCGTCTGCGTTCTACTTTGTCGTGTTCTCAAACGATAGGGCGTTTCGAACGGTCTGGATCGGTTTAGCGACTGTTTCGGACCGAGCGAAATTCTTTTTCGTCACAGTTGGTATCAGAGTTTTGGTTTACAAAGCTCGGAGAACAAGGCACCTTAGAACCATACGAAAGAATTCATCAGATATTGGATTGGTAATATCCAACGAGAATGACTCGTTAGAGATAGGATCAGTAGTATCCTAGAACGAGTGTGAAGAGTATATTTTTAAAGTGAAAACAAATTTTGTTTTGAAAATTTAAATCAACTATTCGTATTTGATTATTTGTTTATATTGATTTTGGACAATTCAGTATATAAAGAATTTGCATATACGCCTTGCAAACGTATATTCAAAGTTTTAATATATTGGATAGATATAGCATCACACTCTAGTCGCCCGGAGATGAGATTAATGATAGCGATCGCATCATCAACATTTATGTTCGAGTTTCGAAGGTGGGATTCCTATATATTTCCATTAGACTGGTGTGAGAACCAAAATTAGATAGGACTTATTGTTGTGATTTGGCATCAAAAACCTGATTTTGGACTATATATCAAAGTTATGAATTTCAAAAGCTAATCAACTAATTGATTGATGTTTGTGTTGTTTGTTTATTTGTTTGGTAATTTTAACCATTTATGCCTAATTGAATCAAATATTGAACTATATTGAAAATTGGTCACATTTGCTTGCATACATGTATATCTTTTGGAACAGGTCATAGCAAGGAGGCTAGAGCAGAGAATAAAATTTGTTTGCCCGACAAATAGGTACATGTTTACTACATAATTTACTGTTTTGTTTGGGTGATGATGATTTTATGAGCCTATTGGCTAGCCGCTTGGCTTTTTCTTTTTCTTTTTGAGATCTGAAGGACCGGGGAAGCTATTTGAAATTCCCCGATGCTCCCGGTGCAGGGGAGGTTATGGCGAAATTTTTCGAAAATTTAGGGTGTTAGCCAAATTTTTGAAAATTTGAAAATTCTCAAAAACTGAAAAGTTAGAGAATGGAAGCCAGATCGAACGTAGAGTTGATTAATCAAACCACTTTCGACTTTGTTCCTTTTTAGGGACGAAAAGTTTTAAGTGGGGGAGATTGTAACAACCCGAAAATCTGGGCCAGTTTAAAATTTTTATTTTGGCAATTTTAGCGAATTTTGATTATTTAAAATGAATTATTTTAAATAATATCGACGAGAAATTTATTTTGAATATAATTCTAACGTATGTATTATATAGTTCGTCGTTAGTATGTAAATATTTATATATAATTATAAATAGAATTGAAAATGGCGCGGTAGTTCGATAATTCGATTTCAAACTTCAATTGAATGTACCAGGTGCAAACAATCCGGATTTTAGTGAAACCAAAAATAATGGAATCTAATTGATAATATCTTTCCAACGAATCCGAAAAATCAAATTTTCATAGCGGGAATCAAAAGATATGTCCAGTTGAAAATTCTGAATAGTCGTTATGGAATTCAGGCCCTTAAAAATGGAAATTTTGCAAACGACCTCGGATTTCGACGAAACCACTTTTGTTGGATCCGCAGTGTCAAATTATTGCTAGGTTTCAAATTTCATAATTTTTCGAATCAATATGTGAGCGTGGCAAAGGAAAACGCGGTTGATCAGTTTCAGTTGATTTTAGTCGACTGGAAAATGACCATTTTTCAAACGGTCTCAGAATTTGACGAAATTAGTTTTGTTAGGACCGTATCGTCAATATGAAGCTAGAAATAATTTTTCTGGAATTTTTCGAGTTAGTATGTGACCTCGATAAATTGAAATGTGCGTTTAAATTCAAAATATAAAGATTTAAATTTCGATATAAGTGGAAACCTATCATAACGGTCGAATTGGCATACGTGGCATTTCCCATCGTGTTCGGAATAGGGGTAATTAGCTAGGGACGACAGTCGGTGGGTCTCGTTTTGACTTTGAATTTAAAAGCAACTTTTAGGAGAATTAATTAATTAAATAAATTATATATATTCTTCCACCTCACCCCTCCTCTCTCAGAACCAGTCAACGCCCATTTTTAAAAAAAAAAGAGAGAAAGAATCGGAGGAACCCCGTCGCCCCTCCTCAGCGGGCCACCACCGCGCCCTTCAGGTGGCGCTGCACCAACGCACGGAGCCCCTCTCTGATTCCCCCCTTCTCCTTCCATCGCGAGACCCTCAGGGCGCAACCACCACCAGATCTCGCGTGGAAAGCAACGTCGTCGCAGGTGTCACCTTCCAGCACCTCCGCACCCTCCCTGCCCACACTCCGACGTGCTGCACCCCCCCTCATCCTCCACCTCCGACCACGGTTTCAGCCTCCTTCCTCCACATCGACATAGTATGTCTTTTTACTTTATTTTTATACATGAAAATCTGTTTTATTTATTTATTTGAAACTTAGGGTTTTATTATATAAAATTTAGGATTTTTATTATATATAAAAATAAAATTTTTATTTTAAGGATCAGATTTATAGTCAAGTTAAAAATACGATTTTTACTTTGATTTGAAAATATAAAGAACCGATTTGTATATGTATGGAAGCTAGATAGAATGGTGTGATTTTTATTTAGATGCAAAACAAATAAAAATATGATTTTTACTCTTATGAATAACATATATTAATATATGATTTTTATAATGAAATTGAAGTTATAAATATATGATTTTCAAGATAATAAACATGATTTTAAAAATAGAAAAATAAACATGATTTTGAAAATGGAAAGAAGTAGCACTGATTTGAAGTGAAAATATATGCATTGAATTTGAAATGAAATTATGTACATTGTTTTGAATTGTAAATATAAAAATTCGACCTTTAGCGCTATAAAAATTTGATTTTTATATTTGTAGCGAAGTAAAAATGTGATTTTTATTTATTGAACATCGAAGTAAAAATGTGATTTTTATATATTGAACATCGAAATAAAAATGTGATTTTTATTTATTGAACAACGAAGTAAAAATTCGATTTTTTATATATTGAATAGCGAAGTAAAAATTTGATTTTTACATATGTAGTGGCTACGGGCAACGAAGATGACAAAAAGGCGAGAACGGCGAAGATTTCTATAAATGAAGAGTCGTGGCGTTGGATAGCTATCGTTGAGAACTTCTCACCTTTCAATTTAATTTTTCTAGTTATATATGTATACTAGGATGCAGACGGTGTTTAGTAGCACCCGACACCCGTCATCCACAGACCATGGATGGCTTGTTTGTTAAATTGTTTGGTTGAGTAGTTAGTTAGAATATTTGATTGAATGCAATTGTTTGGTGAGATGAAATTGATTTGATTGATGTGTGAATGGCGTGGGCCTTCACTAGACCGGTGATAAGGCTAGGCCTTGTCCCGTTTCTAGTATCGTGCCGTTATGCCGCCGAAATTTTCTAAAATAAGTTAGAAAAATAAAGATAACATTTTATTTGATAAATGAACTGAATAGAAAATTCATAGGTTGAATAAAATAGTTTGATCGTTAAAAATATAATTTTTAACGTGAATGTGAATAAATAGATATTCATTTACAAACCGGACGGTTTGTTTATATACACCTATTTGAAGGACATTGATTGGGACGATAAATTTTACACATTGCCCAACTGCACAAATAAAATCTGTGTTTGATTGCTTGAAACCCCACATGGGTATTGGGATGATATTTGACGTACACTAATCCCGATTGTTTAGTTGTATGTCGATCGATTGATTGACAGGCTGTTATAAGCGTTGAATATTTATATTTGATGCTTATACAGTGTAGAATGCACTTTGGATGATGGTTGATTATTCATCGTTGTTGATATTTACATGTGTTGTAGAAAATCCATATAATTAACATTATATGGTAATTGTTTGGGCCTCATTCCAGTTTTGAAATAGAAATATTTGAAATGAAATATTTGAATAGAAATATTTGAATAGAAATATTTGAAAAAGAAATATTTGAAGTAGAATATATGAAAATTGAAATATATGAAGCCGCGTTGATAGATTGACGCCATTTTGACGTGAACGATATTTATATCGATTTTATTCATTTTATAATGAATATCGAAAGTGATTTCAAAATCTAATATTTTGAAAAGAATAGAAATTCGAATTGAAACTGAATAGAATTGAATTCGAATTGAAATTGAATAGATTTGAAATTCGAACTATATAGAAATGAATTCGAATTGAAAATAAATAGAAAGGAATTCGAATTGAATTTGAATGTAAATGAATTCGAATAGAAGTCGATTTGAAATGAATTTAAAACGAATTTATATTGTAATATTCAATTTTGATTAGAAATTGAATATGAAGTTGAAACCGTTTTGAAAACGAATTTAAAACGATTTATAAAGCACGTTTTGAATTGAAATCGACGAAGTATATATTATATATATTATATATATAATATATAGTGGCCTGAATAGAAAGCGCCGCGCCGCGGCAGTTCGCGAATTTCGACCATTGACTTCAAACGGATATTGCGGGAGATCCGACCGTCGGATTCTCCTGAAACCGGAACCGTTGGGTTCGTATCGAAAAGAGCTTTCTAATGAATATTAGAAATTAGAAATCTAACGGTTGGATTTGGAGATACGTCCAAATCAAATTCGAAAAAGGTCGCTGTAAGTGCAGTTCGATAGCCGTTGATGGAAATCGACTGTACGGGCCTTGATAAAATTATTAAAAATAGTAATAAATTGTGTAAAATCATAAGAAATGATTTGGAAAAAATTGGGATGAAAAACTCCATACTTGAAAAGATAAAAATAGATTTCTATCGAAATGAACTAGTTTTGAACTAGAATTATAATTCTATTTATTTTTAAATAAATAAATTGAATTTAAAAGGGGTTTTAAAAATAACCAGAATTTCCAATGATTGCATTGGAGTGGATTTGAATCGAAATGTCTTCGGAATATTTCGATGTTGGAATTCGTGATTATACAAGTGTTGTTATGGAAATTTGAAAGATATATATTTATATCGTTATTTCCAATACGACATTTGTTAATCGTAGAATTTGATATTGAATATAAGCCGATATATTTTCTATTCAGAGCCTTGTATTGAATATAAAAGGGGATTTGGGTTTGTCGTGAATGGTGTCTTCATTAACACTGTTCTTGAACCCTGTTGAGAAAAGATTAAATCTTTTTATTTAGATTTAATGAAGTGTACTAATTAAATAATATTTAATTGGAATTAAATTGATATTGATTTTTGGGTTTATCGTGGACAGTGTTTTAAATAACACCCGTTCTTTAACCCGATAATTAATGGAGTGTGATTTTGGGTTTATCGTGAACCGTGTTTTAAATGACACTGATTCTTTAACCCAGTTAAAGATTAAAACTAAGTGGAGTTTTAATGAATCTTTAATTAGATTGAAATGATCGAGAATGGAGTATCACCAGTTTTGCTCCAGGCGATAGTTAAATCTTTAATTAGATTTGAACATGAAATGGTAACTGAATTTACCGATAACACCGTAGTGTTAGATATGAAGTATTACCAGTTTTACTTCATGGGATGAATAGGTTGGGATTGGGAAATTAAAACAAATAATTACTTCGGTAAACTTCGTTAATCCCGACTAGTTTGAATTGATATTCAAAAGTAGATTAAAGAATAAATTAAAGAATTTATCTTTGATAAAATTAATGGGAACCTTTCCCTATGAATGTGAAATTTAGAAACAAACTGTCGGTTAGCCAAGCAGAATGGTTTTCTGGATATTGATCTGATGTCGGTTTCGGCCTTCGGGGTTAATATTTGGGAAATTATTCTCTTGATTAATTTACGGTTAGTGACTGATGAATTGGAATGAGGCGTATGTTGTGTTTGTGTAACACTTATTTAAAATATACGCGAGTTATTCGGAAAGACCAGGTTTATCCCATTCTGAATAACTGATACGACGATAAGTCGAAGATGAAGACGATGGTCGAAGACCGGAAGTCTTCACATCGTTTGGGTGATTACTGATGATCCTGATTGGGCTGTACACCCAAGAGGATGGAAATAGTTGGTGGTCGTCCAGACGTACTTGGAGATGGATGGATATGCGAGGAAAGTGCCTCCGGTTTCGTTCAGACCCAGAACGGACTTGTAAATGGACGGTGTATCTGACATTGGATTTTAGTCCGTGTGATTGATCTCTATTAAATATATATATATCTGTTTGGTGGTGGAGAATTTATTCTCTTGCTTAATGCCCTTCTCTGAGACGTACGAGCTCAGGGGTTATATATTGATGGATATCAAACGCATGTAGTGAATTGCCTGTGTGGCATGCCTAAGTGGCAATTGATCGAGGCTTCTGTTGAAAAGCAAAGTCTTGTGGTGATGATCAAAGCACAGCCTGTGTGGCACAGCTTTGTATGACGTGAATTCACGAGCCTCACACCCCGGTTGTGAACCAAAAATGGGAGACTGACCTCAGGGAGGGCATGCGTTTCTTTCTAGCTAGGGTGGTGTCAGTGACCTACCAGCCCTGACATTTATATACTTTTCACCTGTGTGGTTGTTGCTGTTGCGAGGCGCCTCGGTTTGATCGGACGATCCGGGTCCGATGGAGTCATTCGTTGGCTCATTGACGCCCCAAAGGGCGGGGAGACGTAGTGTTCAGGCATAATAATCCACATCGGTGGACCGGCCCTGACGATCCAAGGGGCAGTTGCGGCTGTTCCTGAGACACGGGCTAGAGCGTCTCGAATCGGTAGAGGACTTTCTTTTGCCTCGGTTCATAGACGGAAATCCAATTTCCAAATACGTGACATTTACGGTTTTAATTGTAAAACTAGTATGGCGACATGATATATGGTACCCATGCCGCCTATGATTGATACTTATGATTTGAAGTTGTTTTATACACTATGCACTTATAATAGTATCAAATGATTTCTTTTAAACGTATCAAGCATTCTTGGTTATTATAAGGTAAAAACCCTATCCCCCGGCTTGCGTTGCATTGTGTGATAGGACCTGGGTCTTATAATAGCTTCATTTTTCTTTATTTAGCATTGCGCTGTTGTTTTATGCACTAGTGTTCTTGGGAGGAAAACCGTTCCGTGTTATACAGCGTGGTCCCTTGATTTACCGAACTTTAAAATAAAGATTAATAACTGTTTTAGTTCTCACACCAGTCCCATGACTGACCTGGAGTTTATTGTTTTAACCTAAACTCTGGGTGCCCCTATTTTGACACGGGCAGCTAGTAGTTTTGGTTTTGCAGATTTATATTCACAGGATCCTGGTTTACAGCTGGAACGATATCCGTAAAGCTTTGTATCCGTATATCTCCTTCTAGTTGTGTATTGTATTATTTTCCGCGGCGATGTATTTAAATGTAATTTAAATCTCTGATATTTCTGTGTAATATTCATTTATACTCTGTATATTCTTGTAATCTGATGCATTTTTGTAATATACAATGAAATGTTCTTCCGTCTGCGTTCTACATTGTCGTGTTCTCAAACGATAGGGCGTTTAGAACGGTCTCGATCGGTTAGCGAATGGTTCGGACCGAGCGAAATTCTTTTTCGTCACAGAAAATCACTTAGCTTTTTGGGTGGAGGTTCGGTCTCGCTCTGGGGGATGGAGGAGCAACTGAAGGGAGGCCAAGGCGGGGCGTCACGGTGGTCAGGGAAGAGGGCGATGGGCTGATGGAAGAACACAGTGGCCATCGGTATAGGGTTTTGGGAATTAGGTTTTCTAATTTTTGGTGGCGGCTACAAAATGAGGAGGGGTTGGGAGCCGATGGGTTTTGATAGGGAAAAGGTGGGATCGGGCTTATCACGTGATGGGCTAGTAAATGTAGGGTAAGGTCCATTTTTTTTAAAAAAAAAAGCACTTGGTTCAAATGTTTTAAAACTTCAAATAGTAATTCGATCACTCACGTGATCAGATTTCGATGACACGAAAAACACCGGAACCCCGTCAACAAGTACTACGCGATGGATAGGAACCAAGCAAGGCAGGCAGCAACTGGATTTTCCAGAAAAAATTGAAACATCATTTAATTCAACTGAAAACAAGCAGATTTATCGAAAAAATCAAATCAAAGGTGAGTTAATCTCACTCAGTTATTTCCCGCTTATATTTTATAAGTTGGGTTTTTATTTTTGTGTGCTATGGTTGCTCGTGATTGACTGATTGCTGATATATATTCAGTTTTTGTTGAACTGATGGTATTAAACGCCGTTTAATTTCGGTAAACCGAATCGTTATTTTTAACGATTGGTCTCAGTTAAGGTAAGTTACTTTATTGGTCACGTTTATTAAATAAACGTGTTTTAATAAATTAATTGGTTGATTGATTGTAGTGATTGATATTAAATTGTCGGTATAGACTGTTATGAGATCAGTATTGAATGGTTTGATTGGAGGGTTGAATATTGTCCTGAAATCCAATATTTGTTTGGTTTAAACCAATGGGTATTATTGGTTGAGTGATCGGCAGTGCATGGCCTATGAATTAACCGTTTTTTTCGATCTATCGTCAGGTAAATCGACGAGTTAAAGTTATCAAATTTATTTTATAACTGAAAATGGATTTTTAAATGGATTATTTGAATTAAAGTTTGTAAAAGAAAATAAATATTTAATTTAAAACTGGGGTTTAGATGATTTTATAAAGGAAAGGACTAAATAAAGGGTTATATAGAATCATGTTTTATAAACGGAATTTATAAAAAAGAAATGAGGTGTAAAGGATTTATAAATATTACTCAATAACGGAATTAAGGGAAATTTATGAAATTAGACTTTAAGAGAATGGCTAAAGGGTGATGTGGTAGGAAATAGGATTTTAACAAAAATCCAAGTGATAAGAAGTATTGTTTAGAAAGGTAAAAGAGAAATGTGATGGTTTATAAAATAATTTTCTAAATTGATGGATTAAGAATTTATGTTTATATTCGAAAAGGAGGATTCAAAAGATAATAAGTTTCTTTTAATCAACAAAATAGCTAAGGGGAGTGTATTTGAGATTAGAATAAATATCTGTTTGAAGTTACAACTGATGTTATCTAAAGGTAAGACCGTTGTTGATCAAGGTCTGAGAGGTAAATAAATACCCCAACTTGAACGACCTCGGGATTATCTAAGGATGATATTAGTTGTAATGTGAAAGGAGAGGAATAATTTATTTTCCATATGGGAAATAATAACGAGATGAAAGTGAAAGGATCGAAGATATATAAATGAGATTTTTCCCGAGAAATGGAAGTGAAAGGAATTTGGTATTTGTATATATATAAATGTCCAAGGTGAAATAAATGAAAAGAAATGGTGGGAAGTCAAAATGGTGTTTTAGAGTTAGAAGGAAATTGGAACGTTAAGCTTTGCGAATGGTTTATGCAAAAGGTATAATAGATGGTCATTATATTCGAGTAATGAAATAAAGATGATTTTATAACGTTGTTTTCTCTTGAAGTAAGTCGTTTTCCCGATATTGTTAATAAAATAGTAAATGGGTTTGAAACGAGGGTTGGATATGGTTATAGCATATTTTCCATAAATATGAGAGTGAAATAGTGTGAAATAAGAAACTTACGTTAAATAATAATATTTGAAATGTTTAAAGGTTAGAGATAAACTATCGTTAATCGTTTTTAATTAAAAAGGCCATGTGGTGTTGTTACTGAACTGGTAAACTCATGTCATTCACACAATTATTTATTTGATAGTTAAAACACCGACTATCAAAACCTAACCATACGATCGTTGGTAAGGAAAGACCGGGATCGAATATATATTCGAAAACCATTCCGACCAGCGAATACGTGAAAGAAGATTATTGAAGATGGAGCAATGGAAGACCGTTGATCTCCATAAGCGGAAGGACTACTGATTGAATTTCTCTGGTTTTGCGGCCGGAGATATTTCAACAGCGATTCTGTCGTGATTGGAATCTACGGATTGCAAGGACTTCTCGCTACTGATCGGTAGGGTGATTCCTGGGATGCAGTAGGATGGTACCTTCGGTTCATCCTGTTCCTGGATGACTTGTATGGACGAGTGTCTGACAGAGTATTTCCAAAAGGGTCACGTACGTTGATTTCTTCGAACGTATTTCTGTTGATGGCGGAGGAGGCCGTACACCTTCTCTTAGCTGACCGCAGAGTATTTTTGTGGATATCAATTAGTGATATCCGGAGGACCTGACGAAGTGGCATTCAAAGTGTATGATGATCAGATAAGTTTTGACCTCAAGCCTCATCAACCGGGAGATGACAGAAATTGGGCAGGCAGAATGGCTATGTGGGTCGCTCCCATTAGGGTCTATAATCACCTATCTAGAAAAATTCCTTTTGTTCCTTAATCTATCGATTCTGCCCATTCGGGAACGGTGGTTTGATTCCAACCGTCGGTGATATACATTCGATACACTCAAGCGAAATGAGTGGCCGGTCATGTGTGGGCCGGGTTGCAAGACGTTCTTGTTGAACCCAGGTGTACTCGCCTCTAGAGATACACCGTCGGAAGGTGGTCCCATACCTTGTCAAGTTGGAATCCAATATCCAATAAGCGCCTGCGGTTTTGGTTTGTATACTATATATGGGGAGCGTGAGATGCAAGCGTTCCTCTAGTTTTGTTATTTATTCGTATTTAGACATTATTATAATATCAGAAAGATATTGGTTTCAAAACTGTTTTGGGTTATCGTAAGGTAAAAACCGTCTGTGTTTATGTGTGGATTCGGTCTTACGGTTATCTTTTTCTTTTGAAAAGATTTCGAACTTTAAAATCCTGATTTGATGATCTACCCTTAATACTGTGCGAGTTTATCTCACTCTGGTTCACCAGACTGACCCGGTGTTTTGTAAATGCTCGGGTTAGCCCGGGTTTGCAGGTTCAGGTTATTTAACACTACGAATGGCGTGCTGGAGAAGTCCAAACATATCGAGTGTTATTCCGCTGTGTTGTTTATAAGGGCAGATTGTTATAACTGTCCAGATGTGTTCATGTACTCTGATGATTGTAAGTTTTATTTAAAGCTCCCAATAAAGATTTATTTTTATATTATATTTTGTTCCACTGCGATGTGAGACTCTGTGTTGTGTTCTTCTTCTTCTTCTATTCTTATATTTCTTTCTTTCTTATCTCATCCTCTAAATTCTTTCATTAACAATCCGGTGTTCTCGGTGTTTGAAAGGTCGGCATGGGATACAGGAAGGGTATTTATGTCGAATTTTCGAAGCCGAAAACCTGGGTCGTTACAATCCTGTTCCTGGATGACTTGTATGGATGGATGTCTGACAGAGTATTTCCAGACGATCACGTATATTGATTTCTCCAACCGTACCAATAGTGGAACCGGAGAAGGAAACTTCCTTTAGCTAACACATAATGTATGGTTGAGGATGTCAAATCGGTGATTTGATGGATTTGACGATGTGGCATTCAAAGTGAATCTGGTGTGATGATAAAGCGCAGCTTCTAGCCTCACATCCGGTAAATGACGGAAATCGGGCAGGCAGCATGGCTAAGTCGGTCACACCGAAGTAGGGTGTATAATCACCTGATCTAGAGTTTCATTTATTTCTAAAAATCTAGTTTTGATGTTGTCCCATTCGGGAAACAGTTGCTGATCCCAGCCGTTGGTGGCATACATTCGATACACTCAAGCGAAATGAGTGGTCGGTCATTTGTGGCCGAGTTGCAAGATGTTCTTGTTGAATCCAGTGTATTCCTTTCTAGAGGTACACTAGCGAAAGGTGGTTCCATACCTTGTCACAGTTGGAAATCCATTACCCAATACGTGTTTGCGGTTTTGCTTGTACTCTATATATGTAGAACGTGAGATGAAAGCGTTTCTGCTAGATGATTATTATATTGTGGTTGATAGACATTATTATAATATCAAAAGGTTTTTGAAATAAAGATACTTTGGATTCTCATAAGGGAAAAATCCGTTCTGTTATACGGCGTGGTCTTATGAGATATCGTTTACTTATTCAAACTGTTTTTAAACTGTTTTACTCACACCAGTCCCATGACTGACCCGGAGTTTATTTGTTTGTTTCCCTAAACTCTTGGGTGCCTAAATTTATACGGGCAGTCAAGTAGTCGGGATTTACAGATATACTGGAAGAGCTTGCAGCAGGAGGCTTCAGGATTATATAGCTATAGTTATTTTCGCTGTATTGTAATTGTTGTACTCTGATAATGTTATTGTATAAATATACTGATTTTATTTCAAGGATATGTAATCTATTATATGTTATTCGTTCCGTTGTGAGGTTCGTGTTACTCTGATGTTGTGTTCTTCTTCTTCTTCTATTCTAAATTTCTATCTTTTCTTTTCCTCAACCTCTGTTTTCTTTCTATTAATTTCCTGATTTTCAGTTTAATTTGGGGTTGGACTTGTGTTTTTGGTCAGCTCAAATTGGACCGGGATTTTCGGGTCATTACAATGGTACAGCAGAAGAACTTAAGGAAAGACAACGATGTACTGATCAGATTATTTTTGCTATTCTGCTTAGCTCATTCTAGGATATTACTTGTCCTATCTCTAATGAGCTACTCGCCTTAGAATACTTCTGATTCTATTCTGACGAGGTGTTTAATGTGTTAAATTCCAGAACTAAGGTTAATCAAAGCTCTGATACCACCTGTGACGATCCCAAAACCCCATGCTAAAATGTTAAGGATAATCATTGGAATATAACACATTAATCATCATTAGCAGAGTACAGATAATAGCATAAGCAGGAAATAGAATAATTTACACAAATATGACATCGGAATCATTCATATCGCGACATCAGAGAGCATAGTGCAGGATACAACTTAGTGCATAAATATACATGATCAGTCTACATCGCCATAAGCGATACATATACATAGAGAGTACATAAGAGAAATATCAGTCTACATCGCCAGAGGCGGAATCATGTACATATAATAAAAATGGCGGAAAATCAATAGTCAACACTGTGAAGTCAAGCCTCGCCATGATCCGAAAGATGCACTCCTGCTGTAGTGCAAAGCCAAAATACGCCCAGCTACCTGATACTAGGCTGCCCCTGTGAAAACAAGGGCACCCAAGTTTGCAAGGTGAAACAAACTACGAGTCAGTCATGGGACTGGTATGAGAAATCTACTTAACTAATTAAATAACAATAATAAGGCAAATCAAAGGACCACGCCACTTTCGCGGAACGAGTTTACTCCAATGATTGCTAGTGCATGAAATAAAGTAAATTATTAAATCATCGCAATGAATTTTATAAAAATGAAGCCATTATAAGACTCAGGTCCCATCACACAATGCAACGCAAGCCAGAGGATAGAGTTTTACCTTATATGGCCAAGAGATGCTTCATACATATAAAACAAAAGTGTTTGATATTATTACTAGTGCATATATGTTTCAAAAGCAAATTAAATCATAAATATCAATCATAGACGGCATAAGTGACCCATACCACTATGTCGCCATACTAGTAATACAATCAAATCCGCAATTTCGTATTGGAAATTGGATTCCATCATGAGTCGAGGCAAGGGGCAAGCTCCTCTCCGTTCGAGACACTCTAGCAAATGTCTCAGGATCACAAACGGCGATCCTTAGAATCGGATGGTCCGGTCCTCTCTTACTTTCGAAGATTAGTAATTCCTGAACATACGTTTCCCTGTCCTTACAGACCCATAATCGAGGCGCCTCGCATTCCAACAACCACACAAGTGAAAAGTATATATAAATGTCAGGGCTGGTAAGTCACTGACACCACCGTAGCTAGAAAGAAACGTCGTGTTCTCCCAGCGGTCCTTATCACGTTTTTGACTCATACCGAGGTGTGAGGCTCGCGAATCAACGCTATACACAAAGCTACGCCACCTAGGCCATGCTTTGATCATCCACCACAAGACTTTGCTTTTCAGCAGAAGCCTTGATCATCTGCCACTAAGGTGTGCCGCACAGGCAATTCAATCCATGCGACTGATTTCTATCGATATATAACCTATGAGCTCGTACGTCTCAGAGAAGGGCATTAAGCAAGAGAATAAATTCTCCGCCGCCAAATAGATATATATTTAATAGAGATCAATCAGCACAGAACAAAATCCAATGTCAGACACACAGTCGATTTACAAGTTCGTTCTGGGTTTGAACGAAGCCAGAGGCACCATATTCCTTGCATATCTGTACAATCAACAATACGTGGGGACGGCTACCACTTCAGCTCCTTCAAGGTAGCTACTCCAATCATGAGCATCAGTAGCGCCCATCCATCCAATGTGAAGATCGTCGTTCTTGAACCGTCTTCAACTCTTTGACTTCTAACCGTCGATCGATTATTTGAAATGAGAATTAACTCGGCCTTTTCAAATAATCCACTTATATTTAGATTTTCAAATCAATTCCTTACATGGTTAAATCATTCGACATTCACATTTCAGTTCTTCAGTATAATTTTCATGTCAAATACATTCAACCACCAAATATCAAGCAAACCAAGCAGAATCGGTTTATTTCTATTCTATATCGTCTATAATATTTTATAACGATACATCGCCATTTTTATTTATTTAAAAGTGGCCCTATTTAATTAAACGATGCTTCAGGTCGTGCCGAGGCACTAGCGCTATTTTTCCCTAAATTTGTTTTAGACTTATCTGAAAATCTAACCGTTGGATCTCAACAAAGTTTATATCGTTGGAAAGATCTCTCAAAAGCGAACCCAACGGTTCCATTTTCGTCAAAATCCAATGGTCGGATCTTTCTGTATAATTGTTTAAAATTACGATTTCAAAACATGCACTGCACGGCCTCGATTCGTTTTAATTTAATTTATATTTATATATATAAATATAATTCATTCGGCGATTTCAATATCGTTTTCACTTCAAATATTTCATAAGACGACCCGATTTCCCGTTCTCACGGAAACAAGGTTATCTTTGGAATATAACACAGAAACATATAATAGCAGAACAGAATTAAATAAATACACCAGATAATGAACAACAAAATATACTGGATAAAAGTAATCATCAGAGTTACACAGTATACAGGATCTTACTTAGTACAATTACAGTTCAGCAATACATAAATGTCTACAGCGGAAATAAACAAAATATGTACAATAGGAGCTGAACAACATAAAAAGAAATAAATGATAGAATCCATCTTCAGCTCCAGCTATCCAGAAAGAACCAGCTAAACCTGAATACAAGGCTGCCCGTGTAGAAAAAGGGGCACCCGAGTTTGAAAGTGAAACAAACTACGAGTCAGTCATGGGACTGGTATGAGAAATCTACTCAACACATATATTTTGGCTAATCACAGGACCACGCCACTTTCGTGGAACGGGTTTACTCCATTGGATTGCCAGTGCTTTAAAACAAATCTTTCTTTTAAACATCGCTATGCTTTTTATAAAAATGAAGCCATTATAAGACTCAGTTCCCATCACACAATGCAACGCAAACCGGAGGATAGAGTTTTACCTTATAATGGCCAAAATATGATTGATACGAATAAAACAAAGGCAATTGATATTATTGCTAGTGTCTATATGTTTGAAAACACTTTCAAATCATAACTATCAATCATAGACGGCATGGGTACCATATATCATGTCGCCATATATATATACAATCAAAACCGCACGATGTCGTATTTGGAAATTGGATTTCCGTCATGAACCAAGGCAAAAGATAGTCCTTACCGAATTCGTGACTCTCTAGCCCGAGCCACAGGCAAGTACTCAGTCAAGCCTTCGGAGCGACAGGGCCGGTCCACCGATGTGGATTAAAATGCCTGAACACTACGTTTCTCCGCCCTTTGGGGCGTAAACGAGCCAACGAATGACTCCATCGGACCCGGATCGTCCGATCAAACCGAGGCGCCTCGCAACAGCAACAACCACATAGGTGAAAAGTATATAAATGTCAGGGCTGGTAGGTCACTGACACCACCCTAGCTAGAAAGAAACGCATGCCCTCCCTGAGGTCCTTCTCCCGTTTTAGGTTCATACCGGGGTGTGAGGCTCGCGAATTCACGTTATACACAAAGCTACGCCACACAGGCGGTGCTTTGATCATCACCACAAGACTTTGCTTTTCAACAGAAGCCCTGATCACTGCATCTTAGCATGCCACACAGGCAATTCATGCCATGCGACTGATGTCCATCGATATACAACCTCTGAGCTCGTACGTCTCAGAGAAGGGCGTTAAGCAAAAGAATAAATTCTCTGCCACCAAACAAATGTATATTTAACAGAGATCAATCAACACAGAATAAAATCCAATGTCGGACACACAGTCCATTTACAAGTCCGTTCTGGGTCTGAACGAAACCGGAGGCACTAAATACCTCGCCAACCCATCGACCAACACATACGTCTGGACGATCACCACTCATTATCCATATTTCGGGATGCCTCCCAATCAGGACCTCGGTTACCATCCAAACGAGGTGAAGATCTCCGGTCTTCGACCATCGTCTTCATCTTCGACTTTCAATCGTCGATCAATTATTTGAAATGAGAATTAACTCGGCCTTCTCAAATAATTCACGTATATTTAGAATTTCAATTCAATTTATTTCAATGGTTAAATTATTCGACAACACCAATTTTGTCCTTTAATGTAATTTTCACACCAAACACATTCAACCATCAAACATCACATAAATCAAGCAAATTCGGTTTATTTCCATTCCATATCGCTTATGATATTTTATAACTATTTATCGCTATTTTTATTTATTTTAAAATAGCCATTTTATTCAAAACGACGCTTCGGGCCATAAGGCGGCCGTGGCGCTGTTTTTCTTCGGATTTGATTTACACATATCTGAAAATCTAGCCGTTGGATCTTCACAAAATTTACATCATTAGAAAGGTCTTTTCAAAACGAATCCAACGGTTCCAGTTTCGGGAAAATCCGACGGTCGGATCTCCCGGTACAATCGTTTGAAATTTCGATTTCAAAATACGAACTGCAGCGTCGTTATTCGATTAAATATAATTCTATTTATATTTATATATAAATAAAATCGATTCTGGCGCTGTTTTTCTTCAAATTTGAATTAAACATTCCAGACAATCCAACCGTTGGATTTCTACAAAGTTGGTGCCGTTGGGAAGATATTTCCAAGGCGAACCCGACGGTTGAGGTTTCGGGAAAATCCAATGGTCGGATTTCCCGCACTAGTCGTTTGAAATCACGGTTTCAAAATACGAACTGCACGGCTTCGTTTCGTTTTAATTTTATTTATATTTATATATTTATATAAATATAGTTCATTCAACAATTTCAATATCGTTTTCACTTCAAATATTTTTCTAACACCTTAAATTTTGGAAAAATTTCGCCATAACCTCCCCTGCGCCGGGAGCATCGGGAAATCGCAAATAGCGTCCCCGGTCCTTCTAATCTCAAAAAGAAAAAGAAAAAGCCAAGCGGCTAGCCAACAGGCTCAAAATCATCACCCAAACAAATCAGTAAATTTGTACCTATTTGTCGGGCACAAAATTTTATTCCTCTTCTCTAGCCCCTTTGCTATAACCTGTTCAATGAATATTGCATGTACATATATATATATACAGTTCTTATCATTTATCAATTTCTATTCGACTTCATATTTGATTTCTATTTGGTTTAAAAACTCCATTCATTCTAATGTTACATAAATAGGTGCAAATCATTTCATTAGCTAATTAATGAATATTTCAACTCATATATGTTTATTTTGAACAAGTGGCTGTTTTTAACACTTCACATTTCAACGATTTATGCATACAATAAAAATGTGATTTTTATTGTAAAACAATTCATTTCAAAAAACTATTTTTCTATATAGTTCATATAGGTGACAAAATAGGTTTTTTTATCATAAAACTATTTCTTTTTTAAAACGAGATTATTTTACACAGTTCATATAGTCGATAAAAGGCGATTTTTATTATCAAACAATTTATTTCAAAATATGAATACCATTCAACACATGAATTTCTAAACAACGAATGAATATCAATTCAACACATGAATGTTTTCTATAGTTTCTATATATAGATAAAAATGTGATTTTTTTTATTATCGAACAATTTATTTCAAAATATGAATACCATTCAACACATGAATTTCTAAACAACGAATGAATATCAATTCAACACATGAATGTTTTCTATAGTTTCTATATATAGATAAAAATGTGATTTTTATTATCGAACAATTTATTTCAAAATATGAATACCATTCAACACATGAATTTCTAAACAACGAATGAATATCAATTCAACACATGAATGTTTTCTATACAATGAATAAATATAGTTTAAGCATATGAAAATAATTCAAACACACAAATATTATTCAAAATTTCGGCAGCATAACGGCAGGGTAGTTAAACCGGGACCGTCCCTAGTACGGCTCCTCGCTCTACCTTAAAACCTCGCGGTTTTTGACAATGGGGATCATGCATCTAGTTCGCACGCAGGCGGCATGTATATATTTATTTCATTTCCACAAACTAATCCTATGTGGTTTCAACCAAATATTTCACAATCACAGACGGGTATTTTTCAACCACAATCAACCAATATCCATCACAAACAATCCCAAACAACCATTCGCTATCAATCAATTTTCACCACAATTTCAACCAATAAATATCGTCCATGGTTTGTGGACGAGGGGCGTATATATATATATAGATATTTATATATAGCAATTCACTTTTATTTTCAATACATATATATAATTTTTAAATCAGAAATCTCACCAATAGCTATCCAACTACTACGACTCTTCTTTGCCAATTTCGCCTTCTTGTCGCTTTCGCCCGTATTCTCTACATATGTAAAAATCGAATTTTTACGATGCTATTCAATATATAAAAATCGAATTTTTACTTCGACTTTCAACATATAAAAATATGATTTTTACTTCGACTTTCAATATCTAAAAATCTGATTTTTACTTCTTAAAGTTCAAATCCTTTTTCTCTTTAAAGATTAAACCTTTTTCCTATTTAAAGTTTTTACTTTTAAAACAAAATCAGTTTTTTTTTATACTCTTAAAAATTCAGTTTTATATTTTTAAAAATTCAGTTTTATACTTTTACAAATTCCAGTTTGAATACTTTTAAAAATTCCAGTTTGAATACTTTTAAAAATTCCAGTTTTAATACTTTTAAAAATTTCAGTTTTTATACTTTTTAAAATATAAATAAAAATAAAATAAAAATACTTACAGATAGGGGGGGTTTTCTGCAGTTCGTCGGCGGCAAGGCGGCAAGGCGGAGGGGTCTCGAACGGGGCTCGCGAATTGGTGTCGCGATGGCTTCTGGGGGCTCGTCACTGGTTCGACGAACGGGGGGAGCGGGTGCGGTGATGGGCGGCGGTGGCGTCGATGCTCCAAGGGGGCGTCGATCGATAGTCCTAGGGTTTTCTTTTTTTTTCTTTTTTTTTCCTCTGCCGATTTTATTTTTGAAAGGGGGGGGGGCCAGAATGAATAAGGGGAGGGAAGGGAATTAAAATATTTTTTTTTAATTATTAAATTTTGCAAAAAGTTGACTTTTACATACGACCTCGAAACGAGGCCCACCGCCTGCCGTACATAGCGTTTTACCCCCATTCCGAACACAATGGGATATGTATCGCAAGCTGATTTGATCGTTACAATCAGTTTCCGTTGAATTTACATTTATATCACTATATTGAATTTTAAACGTACATTTCAAATTACCGGGGCCACATACTGACTAGAAAAATTCCAGAAAAATATTTTCTAGCTTCGTATTGACGATACGGTCCTAACAAAACTAGTTTCGTCGAATTCTGAGACTGTTTGAAAAATGGCCAATTTCCAGTCGATTAAAATCAACGGAAACTGGTCAATCGCGTTTTCTTTTTCCACGCTCACATATTGATTCGAAAAATTATGAAATTTGAAACCTAACAATAACTTGACCCTGCGGATCCAACAAAAGTGGTTTCGTCGAAATCCGAGGTCATTTGCAAAATGTCCATTTTTAAGGGCCTGAATTTCATAGCGACTATTCAGAATTTTCAACTGGACATACCTTTTGATTCCCGCTATCAAATTTCGATTGGTCGGATTCGTTAGATAGATATCATCAATTAGATCCTAATGTTTTTGGTTTCACTAAAATCCGGATTGTTTTGCACCAGGTATATTCAATTGAATTTAGAAATCGAATTATCGAACTACCGCGCCATTTTCAATTCTATATATAATTATAATTAATTATATTCGTTTTCAAATGTCGATTCAAACTCAGTTTTCATCGCCATTATTTAAAATATTTATTTTAAATATTTAAAATCCATTATTTTAGCCAATTTAAAAATTTTAAATTGGTTCAGATTTTCTGGGTCGTTACATTTCACTAACACCTTTATATTTCGAAAAATTTCGCCATAACCTCCTTTGTACGGGAAGGGGTTTGGAAATTTATTGGGCCGTATTAGGTACCCAATAAATCCTAATAAGCACGAACATATTTATAGTGATATATTCCGGTGTCCACAGGAAAGTGTGTATAGATTATAACTCCAGAGAATAAATTCTCGTCACCTTATAAATGGTTTTTGTGCCTTAATGACCAGAGAGACATGTTTATTGTCATCTCCAGTCCCATGTGGGGTTTTTTATTAATCTTGAAATTTACCGTTACAATTTATATAGTCCAGATCAGTCATCAGTTCAACCTGTAATATATAGTTATCTCCATACAAGCCTCTCGCTCGTATGGTAAATCTTCAACCTCGTCACACAAGCTCCAAATGCTTATGAGGTATATGATGAAGTATGCATATCTTCAAGAAGTATGCCATGTAGTGTAGTTCAAAATTAATTGTTACTATCCTATGGCGACGTTTATTATTACACACAGAACAACCAACACTCCGCATCCAATGGCATTCACAGGAGTTGATATAATAATAAATTTGCACATCCAACTCATTAAGGTTTACCTATTCGTCGGGCACGCAAATAAATTCTTTACTCAATAACTAATCCACTTCATGTTCAACACGTGTATGTATATGTGCAAAACTAAGCTAAAACTAATATTTTTAGCAAACAAAGGTTTATTTCCACCTATGGTTATTTTTAACACTTCCTACACATATTAAAAATAATATTTTCAACCCACACATATTTATTTGAACAAGTGGTTATTTTTAACACTTCACATTTCGCATAAAAATGATATTTTTGGCGAACAAAAATATATTTCAACACATGACTATTTTATTTAGTTCGCCTACATGTTAAAAATAATATTCATAGCAACTGTTTCAACACTTGTATACTTTTAGCGAGTCGTTTACAAGATAAAAATGATATTTTTATCGTCTAAAATATTTGTTCAACACATGAACATTTTTAGCACTTCATATTCACAATAAAACGTGGATTTTATTGTTCAATCTATATATTCAACACATGAATATTTTACACTTCACACATACGATAAAAATATGATTTTTATCGTTCTAATCCTTTATTCAACACATGAATAATTTCTATAATTTATATATATAATAAAAATGTGATTTTTAATGTTAAAACAATTTATTTAAAACACGAATAGCTTATATAGTTTATATATGTGATAAAATGTTATTTTTATTTTTCAAAGAATTTTATTCATCACATGAATTTCTATTCAACACATGAATACGGTTTCAACACATGAATTTCTATTCAACACATGAATATAGTTTCAACACATGAATATTGTTTCAACATATGAAAATAATTCTAACACATGAACATTATTGAAAATTTCGGCAGCATAACAACAGGGTATTTAAAACCGGCACCGTCCCGAGTACGGCTCCTCGCTCTACCTTAAAACCTCGCGGTTTTTGACAATGTGTATTTCATACATCTGATTCGCACGCAGGTGAGTATGTTTTTCTTTTCCACAATTTATTCCAATTTTGTTTCAATCACAAATGGGTATTTTTCAACCACAATCCAAACAATACCAACCACAAACAATCCTCTTAACCATTCGCATTATTCACCAAATTTTTCACACCAAATCACAATCAATAAATATCTCCCACGGTTTGTGGACGAGGGGAGTATATATATATATATATATATATATATATATATTCGTATATAAATATATTTTATTTCCATTCCATCGCACATATGATTTATACAATGCAAGTATAATTCATACTTCTCTCATATAACTTATACCACGCATGTACATGAGGTATACAACACGTATATAATTTATATTTCGCTTATATAACTTATACAACACAAATCCATTCACATTTCAGTTTACAAATCTCACATTGGTTGTTGTTTTGCTAAAAATCGTAGCGTGCTCAGAAAAATCCCCGGACTCTTCTAAAATGTAGAGAGCGTCGACATGGTCTCGATGTTTCCTGTCTGATCGAATTTCGTTAATACACGATAAAGATACGATTTTTCAAAATTTGCAACACTTAAAAGTGTTATTTTTCAGTTCAGAAAAACAAAGCCGTTACCTTCAACGTTTGCTCAAAACTAGGTTTTGATTTCTAGCAAAATCCGTAGCACTTCGTTCAAATCAGATTATACCACCACTAAGGCCTCCGTGAGGCGCGCAAATCGATGGCAGCCTCGTCGAGTTCGGTGGTCTGAGTCGTGCGTGGCGGCGGTGGATAGATCGAATATAACAATAAGGAATTTCACTCAATCTGAATCGATCGCTAAACCGACCAAGACCGTTCGAAACGCCTGATTGTTTTGAGAACATGACAAATCAGAACGCAGACAGAAGAACATTACATTGTATATTACAATAATTCCATCAGAATACAAGAATATTACAGAGTATGAATAAATATATTACACAAAAATTATCAGAGATTTAAATTACATTACTGCAGTGGAAAATAATACAATATACAACTGGAAGTAATACACAGATAAAGAGCTTTCCGGCTTCAGCTGTAAATCAGGATCCTGTGAATATAAATCTGCAAAACCAAAACTACTAGCTGCTCGTGCGGAAAATGAGGGCACCCAGAGTTTAGGTTAAAACAATAAACTCCAGGTCAGTCATGTGACTGGTGTGAGAACTAAAACAGTTATTAATCTTTATTATAAAGTTAGGCAAATTAGGGGACCACGCCGTATAACACGAAATGGGTTTCCTCCCAAGAATACCAGTGCATAAAACAACAGCGCAATGCTAAACAAAGAACAATGAAGCTATTATAAGACCCAGGTCCCATCACACAATGCAACACAAGCCGGAGGTTAGGGTTTTACCTTATAATAGCCAAAGAATGCTTGATACGCTAAATTTCTTCTTTTATTATTACTATAAGTGTATAGTGTCAAAACAATTTCAATCATAAGTATTAATCATAAACGGCATGGGTACCATATATCATGTCGCCAATGCTAAGCTCTACAATCAAAATCGCACCTTTCACGTATTGGATGTTGGATTTCCATCTGTGAACCAAGGCAAGGGATCGTCCTTACCGAATTCGAGACGCTCTAGCCCGTGTCTCAGGAATAGAACGCATCGTCCCTTGGATCGTCAAGGCCGGTCCACCGATGTGGATTAAAATGCCTGAACACTGCGTTTCCCCACCCTATGGGGTGTCAATGAGTCCAACGACTCCACACAGTCACAGATATATCCGAGGCGCCTCGCAACAGCAACAACCACATAAGTCAAACTCGTCAAGGCATGTAAAACCACTGACGCCCCTTCTAGCTAGAAGGAAACGCATGCCCTCCCTGAGGTCTTTCCCCCGTTTCTTGTTCACGACCGGGGTGTGAGGCTCGCGAATCAACGCTACACAAAGCTTTGTCACACAGGACGTGCTTTGATCGTTAACCACAAGACTCTACTTTTCAATAGAAGCCTTTATCACATTGCATCTTAGCATGCCACACAGGCAAACCACTCCATGCAACCGATATCCATCAATCACACAGAATGATATCCAATGTCAGACACACAGTCCATTTACAAGTCCGTTCTGGGTCTAAACGAAACCGGAGGCACCTTGTACCTCGCATATCCATCGATCTCCAAGTGCGTCTGGAGATCACTAACTGATTCCCTCCTTTTGGGTGTACAGCCCAATCAAGATCATCTGTAATCACCCAAACAACGTGAAGACATCCGGTCTTCGACCACTGTCTTCATCCTCAAAACCACATCGAATCAGTTATATAGAATGGGATAGACCCGGTCTTTCTAAATAACTCACGTATATAATAAACAAGTGTTACACAATCACAACATACGCCTCATTCCAATTCAGAATATTCTTTGATTCAAATATTCTTATACTTTGGGAAAGGTTCCCATTAATTTTATCAAAGATAAATTCTTTAAATTTATTCTGTAATCTTCTTTTGAATATCAATTCAAACTAGTCGGGATTAGTGAACCACACCGAAGTAATCATTTATTTTATTTCCCAATCTCAACCTATTCATCCCATGAAGTAAAACTGGTCATACTTCATATCTAACACCATGGTGTTATCAGTAAATTCAATTAACATTTCACGTTCAAATCTAATTAAAGATTTAACTATCGCCTGGATCAAAACTGGTGGTACTCCATTCTCAACCATTTCAATCTAATTAAAGATTCATTAAAACACCACTTACTTTTAATCTTCACAGAAATCAATGTCCTGTCTTTAATTGGGTTAAAGAACCAATGTCGTTTAAAACACGATTCACTATAAACCCAAAAGCACATTCCATTAATTATCGAGTTAAAGAACAAGTGTTATTTAAAACACTATTCACGGTAAACCCAAAAATCAATTTCGAAATTCAATTCCAATTAAATACCATTTAATTGGTACACTTCATTAAATTTAGAATAAAAAGATTTAATCTTTTTCTCTACTGAGTTTAAGAACAGTGTTAATGAAGACACCATTCACGACAAACCCAAATCACATTTGATATTAAATACAAGGCTCCGAATAGAAAATATATCGGCTTATATTTAATATCAAATCCTACGACCAACAAATATCGTATTGGAAATAACCTTATCTATATATCTTTCAAATTCCCATAATGCTATCTATATAATCGCGAAATCAAACATCGAAATATTCCGAAGACAATTTTGATTCAAATCCATTCCGATTCAATTATTGGAAATTCTGGTTACCTTTAAACCCTTTTCAAATTCAATTTATTTATTTCAAAAATAAATTGATTTTTAATTCTAGTTCAATGCTAGTTCATTTCGATAAAAATCTATTTTTATCTTTTTAGATATGGAGATTTTCATCCCAATTCTTCACTAATCATTTCTTATGATTTTACAAAAATTATTATTATTTTTAATAATTTTATCAAGGCCCGTACTGTCGATTTCCATCAATAGCCATCGAACTGCACTTACAGTGACCTTTTCCAAATTTGATTTGGATATAATTCCAAATCCAACCATTAGATTTATAATTTCAAATATTCGTTAGAAAGCTATCTACCGTAATATCCATTCGAAGTTAATGGTCGAAATTCATGAACTGCCGCGGCGCAGCGCATTCTATTCAGGCCATTATATTGTATATAATATATATAATATATACTTCGTCGATTTTCTTTTAAAACGTATTTTATAAATCATTTTAAATTCGTTTTCAAAATGATTTCAACTTCATATTCAATTTCTAGTCAAAATTGAATATTCCACATCATCGATATACAAATGATAATATTTTCAAAACATTATATTTTGAAATCACTTTCTTTTCTATATTCATTATAAAAATGAATAAAATCGATATAAATATCATTCACGTCAAAATGGCGTAAATCTAATCAACACGGCTTTTATTCAACACATGAATGTTTTTTTCTATTCAACACATGAATATTTATTTTATTCGGCACATGAATATTTATTCCATTCAACACATGAATATATATTATTCAACACATGAATATTTATTTTATTCTATTCAACACATGAATTAACATTCTACTCAACACATGAATATTTTCTTTTATAATATTCTTTATTTTCCAAATTAGAATGAGGCCAAATCAATTACCATATAATGTTAATTATATGGTTTCCCTACAACACATGTATATAACAGCAACGATAAATAATCAACCATCATCCGAAGTGCACCACACAATTGCATAAGAACTAAATATAAATAATTAACGCTTACACAGTCTGTCAACCCATCGATTGACATATAACTAAATAATCGGGATTAGTGTACGTCAAATATCATCCCAATACCCATGTAGGGTTTCAAATCAACAAACACATATTTTATTTATGCGGTTGGGCGATGTGTAAAATTCATCGGCCCAATCAATATCAGTCAAATTAGTGTATATAAACAAATATCCAATTTGTTTATAACTATTTATTTTATATACACGTTAAAAATTATATTTTTAACTATAAAATATTTTCCACTATAAAATATTTTATTTCGTTTCACATCACACAATCTAATTTCACAACATAGCAACCAAACAAACAAGTCATCCTTGGTCTGTGGACGACGGGTGTCGGGTGCTGCTAAGCACCGTCTGCATCCTAGTACATATATCAAACTAGAAATAAAAATAAAAGTGAGGAGTTCTCACCGACTAGCTAAACCAAATGCCACGACTCTTCTTATGTAGAAATCTTCGTTGTGCTCGCCTTTTGTCAATTTCACTGTCCGCAGCCACTACATATATAAAAATCTCATTTTTATATTGTTGCTATGTATATAAAAATCACATTTTTATAATCAATCTATATGGATAAAAGTCACATTTTTATACCGCTACTATAATAAAGATCATATTTTTATCACGCTAATCTTCATAATAAAAAATTATATTTTTATCACTTCATTTCAATAAATAAGAATCCTATTATTATTCCTACTCCATATGCATTTACAATGCTTCTTTCTATATAAAAATTATATTTTTATATTTCTACTTCATATATAAAGATCGAATTTTTTATTTCGACGCTATAAAAATCTCGTCTTTCTATTATAAAAATATCGACTTTCCTATATAAAAATATCGTCTTTACTACGATAAAAAATATAATCTTTACTATGATAAAAATATAATCTTTACTATGATAAAAATATAATCTTTACTATAAGCTAAAAATCATATTTTAATTACTTCTATAATATAAAAATCATATTTTTATTTCGCTAACTTCATAATAAAATAAAAATCAAATCTTTTTGCATATAAAATTCTATTCTTTTTATTTTAGAAAAGTTATTCCTTTTCGTGTTAAAAATCCCAATCTTTCTTCTTTATAAAAATCCAACCTATTCAAATCAAAGATCACTTCTTTATCATTTTAAAAATATAAACTTTACTTCATTTCAAATATAAACTTGTTCTATTTATAAATCTAATCTTTTAGCAAATTAAAAATCTACTCCTTACTTTCTTAATAAAAACAAAGCTTTTAAATAAATAAAAATCGAAGTTTTTAATTAGAAATCAAAGAAAACTTACAGTATTTCTTTTTGGGGGTTCACTTCGCTGGAGAAGGGGTGTTGGGGGCTCGCAGTCGGGGTTGGGGTTCGCGAGGGCGATGCCGTAGTTCTTCAAGGCTGGAGCTTCGGGGGGGGGGGGGGGGGTTCTAGGGTTGTTGAATTCGGCCGGGGGGGGGGGGGGGGCTGAGAGGGAATAAGGGGAGAGAGAGAGGTTATTATA
The DNA here is from genome assembly GCA_030737875.1 of Allium sativum. NCBI lineage: Eukaryota > Viridiplantae > Streptophyta > Magnoliopsida > Asparagales > Amaryllidaceae > Allium > Allium sativum. The sequence continues at coordinate 1,003,176,407 of CM060912.1, forward strand.
TTTTTTTTTATTTAATTATTTAATTTCAAAAAGCACCTTTTTATTTCGACCTCGAAATCGAACCCAACGACTGTCGTTCATAGCTAATTACCCCCATTCCGAACACAATGGGATATATATCGCAAGCTAATTCGATCGTTTCGATCAGTTTTCGTCAAAATCAAAATATAAATCTATATATTGAATTTAAACGCACATTTTATTTTACCGAGGCCGCATACTAACTAGAAAAATTCCAAAAAAAATATTTTTTAGCTTCGTATTGATGATACGGTCCTAACAAAACCGATTTCGTCAAATTCTAAGACCGTTTGAAAAATGGCCATTTTCCAGTCGATTAAAATCAACTAAAACTGGTCAAACGCGTTTTCCTTTGCCACGCTCACATATTGATCCAGAAAATTATGAATTTTGAAACCTAGCAATAACCTGACATCACGGATCCAACAAAAGTGGTTTCGTCGAAAACCGAGGTCGTTTGCAAAATGGCCATTTTTATGGGCCGGAATTCCATAGTGACAATTCTGAATTTTAAACTGGGCATAACTTTTTATCCCCGCTATGAAATTTCAATTTTTCGGATTCGTTGAAAGGTATTCTCAATTAGATTCTAATATTTTTGGTTTTGCTGAAATTCGGTTTATTTTGAATCCTGTACATTCATTTGAATTTTTAAATCGAATTATCGAACTACTGCGCCATTTTCAATTCCTTTTGTAATTTAAAGTAAATATTTATATTCTAACGACGATTCAAATAAATATATACATTCTATTTCTATTCAAAATAAATTTTCCGTCGTTATTATTCAAAACAATTCATTTTAAATAATCAAAATTTACTAAAATTGCCAAAATAAAATTTTTAAATTGGCTCGGATTTCCGGGTTATTACAATCTCCCCCACTTAAAACTTTTCATCCCCGAAAAGGAATGAAGCCGAAAGTTGTTTAACTAATCAACTCAACTTTCATTATGTTCATTACGGCTTAAGTTCTTTAACTTTTCAGTTTCTAAGAACTTTTCAAACTTTTCAAAAATTTGGCTAACACCCTAAATTTCCGAAAAATTTCGCCATAACCTCCCTTGCACCAGGGACTTCGGGATATTTCCAATAGCCTCAAAGAAAAAGCCAAGCGGCTAGCCAATCGGTTCTTAAAATCATCCAAAACCCAATAAATTAGTAAACATGTACCTATTTGTCGGGCAAACAATTTCATTCTTCCGCTCTAGCCTCCTTGCTATGACCTATTCAATGCAAGTACATGTACATGCATGCAAATGCGACAAATTTTCAATGCAACTCACTTTTTGATACAATTTGGCTAAAGGTTCAACATTTAATTAATCAAACAACACAACCATCAATTGATTAGTTGATTAGCTTTTCAAATTCATAACTTTGATACATAGTCCAAAAATCAGATTTTTGATGCCAAATCACAACAATAAGCCCTATCTAATTTTGGTTCTCACACCTGTCTAATGGAAATATATAGATATCACACTTTCGAAACTCGAACATAAATACTGATGATGTGGCCACGTCATCAGAATCTTCCCCGGATGTCTAGAATGTGATTCTATATCTATCCAGTATATTGGAGGCTTCCAATACACGTGGATCAGACGTATATTAAAATCTCTACATACCTGATAGTCCAAACCAATATAAATAAATATTCAAATATGAATAATTGATTTAAATTTTCAAAACAAAAATTGTTCTCAATTTTATTTTTCGAAACAACATTGTTCACACTCGTTCTAGGATACCACAGATCCTATCTCTAACGAGTCATTCTCATTGGATATTAGTAATCCAATCTTTGATGAATTCTTTCGTTCGGTTCTAATATGTCTTGTTCTCCGAGCTCTATAAACCAAAGCACTGATACCAAATATAACAACAAGGAATTTCACTCGATCCGAATCGATCGCTAAACCGACCAAGACCGTTCGAAACCCCTGATTGTTTTGAGAACACGACAAATCAGAATGCAGACAGAAGAACATTTCATTGTATATTACAACAATTCCATCAGAATACAAGAATATTATAGAGTATGAATAAATATTACATAGAAATTATCAGAGATTTAAATTACATTACTGCAGCGGAAAATAATACAATACACAACTGGAAGTAATACACAGATACAGAGCTTTCCGAATATCGCTTCAGCTGTAAATCAGGATCCGGTGAATATAAATCTGAAAAACCAAAACTACTAGCTTCCCGTGCGGAAAATGAGGGTACCCAGAGTTTAGTTTAAAACAATAAACTCCAGGTTAGTCATGTGACTGGTGTGAGAACTAAAACAGTTATTAATCTTTATTTTAAAGTTAGGCAAATCAAGGGACCACGCCGTATAACACGGAATAGGTTTCCTCCTAAGAATACCAGTGCATAAAACAACAGTGCAATGCTAAACAAAGAACAATGAAGCTATTATAAAACCTAGGTCCCATCACATAATGCAACACAAGCCAGAGGATAGGGTTTTACCTTATAATAGCCAAAGAATGCTTGATACGCTAAATTTCTTCTTTTATTATTACTATAAGTGTATAGTGTCAAAACAATTTCAATCATAAGAATTAATCATAGACGGCATGGGTACCATATATCATGTCGCCAATACAAGGCTCTATAATCAAAATCGCACCTGTCATGTATTGGAAGTTGGATTTCCATCTGTGAACCAATGCAAGGGATCATCCTTACCGAATTCGAGATGCTCTAGCCTGTGTCTCAGGAATAGAACGCATTGTCCCTTGGATTGTCAAGGCCGGTCCACCGATGTGGATTAAAATGCCTGAACATTGCGTTTCCCCACCATATGGGGTGTCAATGAGTCCAACGACTCCATCGGCTCCACACAGTCATCCATATATCTGAGGCGCCTTGCAGCAACAACAACCACATAAGTCAAACTCATCAGGGCATGTAAAATCACTAATGCCACTTCTAGCTAGAAGGAAACGCATGCCCTCCCTGAGGTCTTTCCCCCGTTTCTTGTTCACGATCGGGGTGTGAGGCTCACGAATCAACGCTACACAAAGCTTTGTCACACAGGACGTGCTTTGATCATTAACCACAAGACTCTACTTTTCAACAGAAGCCTTTATCACATTGCATCTTAGCATGCCACACAGGCAAACCACTCCATGCAACCGATATCCATCAATCACACAGAATGATATCCAATGTCAGACACACAGTCCATTTACAAGTCCGTTCTGGGTCTAAACGAAACCGGAGGCACCTTGTACCTCGCATATCCATCGATCTCCAAGTACGTCTGGACGATCACTAACGGATTCCCTTCTCTTGGGTGTACGACCCAATCAAGATCATCGGTAATCACCTAAATGACGTGAAGACATCCGGTCTTCGACCACCGTCTTCATCCTCGACACCACGTCGAATCAGTTATTCATAATGAGATAAACCCGGTCTTTCTAAATAACTCACGTATATAATAAACAAGTGTTACATAAACACAACATACGCCTCATTCCAATTCAAAATATTCTTTGATTCAAATATTCTTATACTTTGGGAAAGGTTCCCATTAATTTTATCAAAGACAAATTCTTTAAATTTATTCTTTAATCTTCTTTTGAATATCAATTCAAACTAGTTGGGATTAGCGAACCACACCGAAGTAATCATTTATTTTATTTCCCAATCCTAACCTATTCATCCCATGAAGTAAAACTGGTCATACTTCATATCTAGCACCACGGTGTTATCAGTAAGTTCAATTACCATTTCATGTTCAAATCTAATTAAAGATTTAACTATCGCCTGGAGCAAAACTGGTGGTACTCCGTTCTCGACCATTTCAATCTAATTAAAGATTCATTAAAACCACACTTAGTTTTAATCTTCACAGAAATCAATACCCTGTCTTTAATTGGGTTAAAGAACTAGTGTCGTTTAAAACACGATTCACTATAAACCCAAAATCACATTCCATTAATTATCGGGTTAAAGAACAAGTGTTATTTAAAACAACGTTCACGATAAACCCAAAAATCAATTTCAAACTCAATTCCAATTAAATACCATTTAATTGGTACACTTCGTTAAATCTAGAATAAAAAGATTTAATCTTTTTCTCTATCGGGTTTAAGAACAGTATTAATGAAGACACCATTCACAACAAACCCAAATCACATTTGATATTAAATACAAGGCTCTGAATAGAAAATATATCGGCTTATATTCAATATCAAATCCTACGACCAACAAATATCGTATTGAAAATAACGATATCTATATATCTTTCAAATTTCCGTAACGCTATCTGTATAATCACGAAATCCAACATCGAAATATTCCAAAGACAATTTCGATTCAAATCCATTCCAAGTCAATTATCGGAAAATCTGATTACCTTTAAACCCTTTTCAAATTCAATTTATTTATTTCAAAAATAAATTGATTTTTAATTCTAGTTCAAAGCTAATTCATTTCGATAAAAATCTATTTTTATCTTTTCAAATATGGAGATTTTCATCCCAATTCTTCACAAATTATTTCTTATGATTTTATACAAATTATTACTATTTTTAATAATTTTATCAAGGCCCGTACAATCGATTTCCATCAGCGGCCATCGAACTGCACTTACAGCGACCTTTTCCAAATTTGATTTGGACATAATTCCAAATCTAACCGTTAGATTTCTAATTTCTAGTATTTGTTAGAAATATCTTTTCGATACAAACCCAACGGATCCGGTTTTAGGAGAATCTGCCGGTCGGATCTCCCGTAATATCCCTTCGAAGTCAATGGTCGAAATTCGCGAACTGCCGCAGCGCGGTGCGTTCTATTCAGGCCATTATATTATATATATAATATATATTATATATACCTCGTCGATTTCCTTTTAAAATGTATTTTATAAATCGTTTTAAATTCGTTTTCAAAACGATTTCAACTTCATATTCAATTTCTAGTCAAAATTGAATATTCCACATCATCAATATACAAATGATAATATTTTCAAAACGTTATATTTTGAAATCACTTTCTTTTCTATATTCATTATAAAAATGAATAAAATCGATATAAATATCTTTCACGTCAAAATGGCGTAAATCTAATCAACACGGCTTTTGTTCAACACATGAATGTTTTCTTCTATTCAACACATGAATATTTATTTTATTCGGCACATGAATATTTATTCCATTCAACACATGAATATATATTATTCAACACATGAATATTTATTTTATTCTATTCAACACATGAATTTTCGTTCTATTCAACACATGAATATTTTCTTTTATAATATTCTTTATTTTCCAAATTAGAATGAGGCCCAATCAATTAACATATAATGTTAATTATATGGTTTCCCTACAACACATGTATATAACAGCAACGATAAATAATCAACCACCATCCAAAGTGCACCACACAACTGGATAAGCATTAAATATAAATAATTAACGCTTACACAGTCTGTCAACCCATCGATTGACATACAACTAAATAATCAGGATTAGTGTACGTCAAATATCATCCCAATACCCGTGTAGGGTTTCAAATCAACAAACACATATTTTATTTGTGTGGTTGGGCAATGTGTAAAATTTATCGTCCCAATCAATATCAGTCAAATTAGTGTATATAAACAAATCTCCGATTTATTTATAACTATTTATTTTATATACACGTTAAAAATTATATTTTTAACTATAAAATATTTTCCACTATAAAATATTTTATTTCATTTCACATCACACTATCAAATTTCACAACATAGCAACCAAACAAACAAGTCATCCATGGTCTGTGGACGACGGGTGTCGGGTGCTGCTAAGCACCGTCTGCATCCTAGTATATATTTCAAACAGGAAATAAAAATAAAAGTGAGGAGTTCTCACCGACTAGCTAAACCAAACGTCATGACTCTTCTTATGTAGAAATCTTCTCCATGCTCGCCTTTTGTCAATTTCACTATCCGTAGCCACTACATATATAAAAATCTCATTTTTATATTGTTGCTATATATATAAAAATCACAATTTTATAATCACACTATATGGATAAAAATCACATTTTTATACCGCTACTATAATAAAGATCATATTTTTATCATGCTAGTCTTCATAATAATAAATTAAATTTTTATCACTTCATTTCAATAAATAAGAATCTTATTTTTATTCCAACTCCATATGCATTTACAACGCTTCTTTCTATATAAAAATTATATTTTTATATTTCTACTTCATATATAAAGATCGAATTTTTTATTTCGACGCTGTAAAAATCTCGTCTTTCTATTATAAAAATATCGACTTTCCTATATAAAAATATCGTCTTTACTATGATAAAAAAATATAATCTTTACTATGATAAAAATATAATCTTTACTATGATAAAAATATAATCTTTACTATAAGCTAAAAATCATATTTTAATTACTTCTATAATATAAAAATCATATTTTTATTTCGCTAACTTCATAATAAAATAAAAATCAAATCTTTTTGCATATAAAATTCCGTTCTTTTTTATTTTAGAAAATTTATTCCTTTTCGTGTTAAAAACCCCAACCTTTCTTCTTTATAAAAATCCAACCTATTCAAATCAAAGATCACTTCTTTATCATTTCAAAAATAAATCTTTACTTCATTTCAAATATAAACTTGTTCTATTTATAAATCTAATCTTTTAGAAAATTAAAAATCTACACCTTACATTCTAAATAAAAACAAAGCTTTTAAATAAATAAAAATCAAAGTTTTTAAATTAGGAATCAAAGAAAACTTACAGTATTTCTTTTTGGGGGTTCACCTCGCCGGAGAAGGGCTGTTGGGGGCTCGCAGTTAGGGTTGGGGTTCGCGAGGGCGGCGCCGGAGTTCATCGGGGCTGGAGCATCGGGGGGGTTCTAGGGTTGCGGCGGCGGTTTTTTTTCCAGAGGGGGGTGCAGTTTTTAGAAGAAGAAATGGGGAGGAGGAGAGCGAAGCACGCGAGGGGAGGGAGATGCGGTGGCCCCGCCCTAGGCGGCGGCGTTGAACCGACAAGGGGGCGACGAGATCGCGATTCTCCCCTTCCAATTTTTTTTTAATTTCTGTTCAAAATGAAATGGGGGGCTGAGGGGGAATCAGGGGAGAGAGAGAGGTTATTATATTTTTTTGTTTAAATATTTAATTTCAAAAAAGCACCTTTTTATTTCGACCTCGAAATCAAACCCACCGACTGTCGTTCACAGCTGATTACCCCCATTCCGAACACAATGGGATATGTATCGCAAGCTGATTCGATCATTTCGATTAGTTTTCGTCAAAATCAAAATATAAATCTATATATTGAATTTGAACGCACATTTTATTTTACCGGGGCCACGTACTAACTAGAAAAATTCCCGAAAAATATTTTCTAGCTTCATATTGACGATACGGTCCTAACAAAACTGATTTCGTCAAATTCTGAGACCGTTTGAAAAATGGCCATTTTCCAGTCGATTAAAATCAACTATAACTGGTCAAACGCGTTTTTCTTTGCCATGCTCATATATTGATTCAGAAAATTATGAATTTTGAAACCTAGCAATAACTTGACATCACGGATCCAACAAAAGTGGTTTCGTCGAAAACCGCGGTCGTTTGCAAAATGGCCATTTTTAAGGGCCAGAATTCCATAGCGGCTATTCTGAATTTTCAACTAGGCATAACATTTTATCCCCACTATGAAATTTCAATTTTTCAGATTCATTGGAAAGGTATTCTCAATTAGATTCTAATATTTTTGGTTTCGCTGAAATCCGGTTTATTTTGAATCCTGTACATTCATTTGAATTTTGAAATCGAATTATAGAACTACCGCGCCATTTTCAATTCCTTTTATAATTTAAAATAAATATTTATATTCTAACGACGATTCGAATAAATATATATGTTCTATTTCTATTCAAAATAAATTTTTCGTCGTTATTATTCAAAATAATTCATTTTAAATAATCAAAATTTACTAAAATTGCCAAAATAAAAATTTTAAATTGGTTCAGATTTCCGGGTTATTAAATCGAAACTTTGGGGAGGTGATTCGCGAAGCACAGGCGACGAGGGAAGGCAAGGGTGGTATGGATTTGAAGAGGAAAGTGAGGGCTTCAAAGTTTAGGTGGTGGCGGGTATACTGTTGCGTGGTTTCACTGGAAAGTGGCTAGGAATGTCGGAAAACCTTTTCCGTCGAGAGCAAGAGAGGCGAGGGGGGGTTTCAGGGTTTTTGTTTTATATTTTAATTTATAATGGAAATTTATGATTGGTCGATGCTTTATTTAATTTTAAAACAGTGTTTCTCCAAACGAACACCAATTCAAACCCAACGACTGTCGCCCCTAGCTAAATACCCCCATCCCGAACACAGTGGGATATGTTTCGTAGGCCAATTCGACTGTTATAGTCGGTTATTCTTCAAATTAAAATATAAAACATTCAATATTCAATTTGAACGTACATTTCAATTTGCCAGGGCCCCATACTGATTCTAAAAATTCCCCAAAAATAAATCTAGCTATTTTTTGATGCTACGGTCCCAACAAAACTAGTTTTGTTGAATTCTGAGACCATTTGAAAATGGCCATTTTCTGGTCGATCCAATTTAACACAACCAAACACATTTTCTTTTGCCACGCTTACATACTAGCTTCAAAAATTATGAAATTTGAAACCTAGAAATAATTTGACACCCCGGATCCAAAAAAAGTGGTTCCGTCGAATTCCGAGGTCGTTTGCAAAATGTCTATTTTGAAGGGCTATATATTCTCTATAACAACCTTTCTGGAAATTCATTTGGCTATAACTTTTGATTCCCGCTATGAAACTTCGATTTTTCAGAATCATTAGAAATACATTCATAAACAGATTTAAATATTTTTGGTTTCACTAAAATCCGTTTTATTTTGCGCCCGGTACAGTCAGTCAAAGTTTGAATTCAAATTTTCAAACTGCCACACCATTTCTAACTCATTATTTTATTGAAATATTCTATTTCAATTGCTCAAATTACTTTAAATAACCAATTTAAATTTTTTAAATTGGCTCGTATTTTCCATGTTGTTACAAGCTCCGAGAACCGAGCCCCTGAACCACTGCCATTCACTTCATCGCCGCCTCCCCTAGGGTGCATCGCGCCTGACGCGGGTCAAACACCCCTGCGCGCCCTTTCGTGCCCGTCCACATGACATACTCCGATCGGCCTCCCCCCGCATCAATCAGAAGTTATACCCAAACCTAATTTTGAACAAAAAGGAAAAGTCGCGGCCCTTGGCTGTGTAGTGAAGAAGAAGGTTTAATTTTAAATTTTATTATTTAATTAATTTATTTTAATTGTTATCAACCTAAAACAAATCATAACTCATCCATACTGACTAAGAACTGCACAATTTTCGAAGCGTTGCGATCGCAGACACGAGATCTACGTTTCTAAACTAACTGGATCCAATTTAAAGTTGATTGAATTTTGGCCAAAAAATTGCAGATCTGAACCACTTAATTTCAAACGGGTGAGAAATCCTATTTTATTTTTATTATTATCTATTTTAAAGTAATTATAATAAATCATAATTGTATTCTTATTGATTCACTGTATATTTATGTATGCTATGCTACGTGATTTGATTTGTAAGTGGTGTGTTAATGTAGATCTGTTCGTTTGGGTGATATTATGTTATAACTAAAACTGCCTTAAAAATGAATCAAATATTTTGTTGTTATTTTGTTGAAATAAAAATATCCAACAAAAATAGAGTATCACTTTTATTATATTTGGTTGGAATTATAATTGCCATAAAAATGAACCTAACATTTTTTTGTTGTTATTTGGTTGAATTAAATATATTTAACAGAAATGGAATATTACCTTTCGTATTGGATTGAATTAGAATTTTTACTTTAATAAAAATATCACCTTTGTTTATTTGTTGGATTGAATTAGAATTTTCAATTCAATAAAAATATCACCTTTGTTTGTTTGTTGGATTGAATTAGAATTTTCAATTCAATAAAATATCACCTTTGTTTATTTGTTGGATTGGATTAGAATTTTCAATTCAATAAAAATATCACCTTTGTTTATTTATTGGATTGAATTAGAATTTTCAATTTAATAAAAATATCACCTTTGTTTATTTGTTGGATTGAATTAGAATTTTCAATTCAATAGAAATATCACCTTTGTTTATTTATTGGATTGAATTAGAATTTTCAATTCAATAAAAATATCACCTTTGTTTATTTGTTGGATTGAATTAGAATTATCAATTCAATAAAAATATCACCTTTGTTTATTTATTTGATTGAACTAGAATTTTCAATCAAATAAAAATATCACTTTTGTTATTGTTTGATTGAATCAGAATTTTCAATCAAAATAAAAATATCACTTTTGTTATGGTTTGATTGAATTAGAATTTTCAATCAAAACAAAATATCACTTTTGTTTGTTATTTGATTGAGTTGAAATTTTCAATCAAAAAGGAAATATCGGATTTTTTTCATTTTATGGAATTGGAATACTCAATAAAAATGAAATATAAATTTCTATCATTTTATGGAACTATTATAAAATAGAAATGCTCATGTTTTAGATTAAAATAAGGACATTACATTAAAAACTTTATATTTTAATGTAATGTTAAAAAAATAAAGAAAATGTTCATGTTTTTAATCAAAATATGAATTCATTAAAAATATACATTTTTAATGAAATGTTAAAAATAGAGAAAATGTACATGTTTAGAAATAAAAACATGTAGCCGTTAAAAGTCATATTTAATGTCATTAAGAAAATTAGAAAAATGTTCATGTTTTTAATCAAAACATGATTTCATATAAATTATCCATTTTAATGAAATGATTGAAAGTAGTGAAAAATGTACATGTTTTTAATTAAAATATGATTTCATATAAAATATACATTTCAATGTAATGGTTGAAATATGTTCATGTTTTATAATCAAAACATGATTTCTTTAAAAAAATACATTTTTAATGTAAAGTTAAAAATAAGAAAAGTGTTTATGTTTTAAAGTCAAAACATTATTAAACTAAAAAATATACATTTTTAATGTGAAATGAAAATGTCCATGTTTTAAATCAAAATATGATTTTTATTAAAAATATACATTTCTAATGTAACATTAAGAATAAGAAAAATGTACACGTTTTAAATCAAAACATGGTTACATTAAAAATATAGATTTTTAATGTAATGTTGAAAATAGGAAAAATGTACATATTTTTAATCAAACCATGATTTCATTATAAACATACATTTTAATGTAATGTTAAAAATAAGAGAAAAGATTCATGTTTTAAATTGCAAAACATGATATACATTAAAATCACACTTTTAATGTGATATTAGAAAAACTAGACAAGATTCATGTTTTAAGTTGCAAATTATGTCATATATTAAAATTTCACTTTTTAATGTAATAATAGGAATGTAGAAAAAAAAGATTTATGTTTTAAAAAGAAAATATGTTTTACATTAAAAATTCACATTTTAATGTAATAACAAAAGTTGGACAAACATTCATGTTTTTTAAATAAAACAAGTTTACATTAAAACTTTGTTTTTAGTGAACTGGATAAAATTTGCATTTATAATTACATCGTATATACTAGAATTTATATGCGTTGTTAAATTTGCATTTATAATTACATCGCATATATTAGAATTTATATGCGTTGTTAAATTTGCATTTGTAATTACATCGCATATATTAGAATTTATATGCGTTGTTTAATTTGCATTTATAGTTGCATCGCATATATTAGAATTTATATGTGTTGTTAAATTTGCATTTATAATTACATCGCATATATTAGAATTTATATGCGTTGTTAAATTTGCATTTATAATTACATCGTATATATATTAGAATTTATATGCATTGTTAAATTTTCATTTATAATTCGCATATATTAGAATTTATATGTGTTGTTAAATTTGCATTCATAATTACATCGCATATATTAGAATTTATATGCGTTGTTAAATTTGCCTTTATAATTACATCACATAGATTAGAATGTATATGCAACGTCAAATTTTCATTTATATATTCTTTTATTTGGCATATTAAAAACGTTAGTGAAATCGTTGAATGGTTTATATTTATATACAGTTGACACACTTTTTGGTAAAAGCTGTCACACTTAATATCTGGATAGCATCGCGCTTGGATATGGAGAACAACATCAGAAGATAGGCAGCGATTTGGTCAAAGTCGCATCAAGAACAAAGAAAGGCCCGAAACTCCTATCAGACGACCTTTTTTGGGCCCAAAAACAGCAATTACAAAGCTAAGCTCTTTAAATCTTGTAGATCTCTGAATTAGATTCAGTTTGAGCTTTGGCTTGGCTCAATCGGACTTACGGTTTGAAAGTTACGCCTGTTTCCGTGAATAGGTGTAATTTGGCTATTTCCTGGATAAAGCGGGGAAACGACACACGATTGGAGTATGGCTCGTGCATCCTCTCTGGCTCGTGGTGCCCCCTCAATTCGCCCTTCATCGGATCGCCCCTTCGGGTCGTGGTGCACCCTCAAACCACGAACCGTTCGTGGTGCACCTCATGATCACGACCCGCTCGTGACACACCAGCTTCACCATACAGCTCACGATCAGACCTCGGTTCGTGGAGCCCATATCACGATTCGATCTCATGACCACGAACCGACCCCTGCACCTGCTGATACACGCACTGTTTTGACTTGTTCTAATGCCATATCTTGCTCCTAGTTTTCCGGATCGGGTGCCACGTACCCCATCACCAACCGGTCCTCCCAGAAGCTCTCCTAGAGCTATAAATACACCTCTATGTGGAATTTTAAGGGATTCTCTCTGACTTTATGGCTGATACTTTCTCCTACATCTAGACAGCCTCTTCCATTACTAACGATAAGGACATTGAACCTTTCTACACATAAATTCTCCTCTTGTAATCTCAATTAACACACGGATTGTGTGTCTGCATATAACCGATTCTTGTAATCTGTCAGTATAACAATAAGATTATAAAGTGGATGTAGGCTACATCTACACCCGAACCACTATAAAAACTTCATGTGTCTCCTCTTATTTATCATTTTCTGCATTCTGTGATCTGTGATATGCATTTGGGTGTTGGCCCAGATTTTGGTCTTACATTTTGGTGCGCCAGGTAGGGGCCGAAGCTACGACCTTCTGCTTCTGATTGGATTTTTTGGCTATTGGATAAATGGCAAACAAAAGGAAGAAGACTAGAACTTCTACTCATGCCGATGATGCTGACGCTGAAGACGCAAGGTATGAGGCAAGCCTGGAGGCTTTCTCCCATGAAGACCCATCAGCATACTTGACCAGAGAAGATATGGACGGCGTTCTCGCTGAATTGAGGGACCAAATGGCAAAGCAAAATGATCACCTCATAAAGCGGCAGGAAATGATCAACCAATTCTTCGCTCGGATGGATGGAAGGCCAAGCAAGGCTTAAGGCATTGGAAGTGAAAACACAGAAGCGACTCATGCATCACATGGACTCGGGGGCAACCCCATCCCTATTGGAAATGCACAGCGACCGACTTCAGCTCCAGATCGGATGGATAGCAGAGCGCAAACTCTCACTCAATTGCAGCAGGGATCGGCTCGTGATAGGCTACTAGCACCGGGTCAGATCGCCCCTCCTCAGTTTGCTCCCCACGAACCACGATCCGGCCTTCACGAACCTTCCTCACGAACCGACCCCCTCGAAACGGGTCCGGTCTCCACCCTCGATCCGCGATCCGCGAGCCGCGATCCTCAAGCAACAGCTCACCAACAGCTTCCATCCTCTCCTGCATTCAACGTTTGGGGCACCAGCTCTGATCTTGGCAATTTACAGCAACTTTTTGAAAGCGATCAGCTTGCAAATCTGATTCAACGCCTCTCAAGAGGCCGCACTTATCAGAACGATGTGGATGACGTCAATCACAACCCGTTCACACAAGAAATCACGAATTCTCGCAATTCCCCTGATTTCAAACTTCCATAAATAGAGCCCTACAATGGCAGGACGGATCCTACCGTGCACCTGATGCGCTACAAGCGGCATATGGAAGTTCAATCGGCGTCGGAAAATGTCAAAGCTAAGTGTTTTCCCCTCTTTCTTACTGATATAGCAACCATGTGGATTCGATAGCTAGAAACAAAATCGATCAGCAGTTGGAACATGTTTTCGCACGCTTCGTTGAAAAATTTCGGCTCCACATCGCACGACCCAAGAATGTCTTGTCCCTCACACAATCAAGCAGAGGCCCAGAGAAACTCTGCGTTCATTCCTTGAAAGATTCAACGTTGCAACAGCATTATTTGATCGCCCTGAACCATCGATGGTACTGATGATAGCACTATCCGACATTCTAGATAACTTGGAGTTTAAAAAAAATTGTACCGAGATCCACCACGAAATCTCGGCGAATTCTACCTTGAAGCAGATAGATTTCTGCAGGAAGAAGATGCAACTTCCGAGAAGAAAACCCTCGAAGTCAACATGCTCAAAGATGGAGAACCATCTGATTCTGGAAAAGGCAAAGGAGCAGCCAATGCAAAGAATGATCGTAATGCTCCACCCCGAAGAGGGTCCAGACACGACAAATACAATGAACTGAATGACACCCTGAGCAATATCTACATAGATACAGGGGGTGCTGCCTCATATCCAAGGCCTCCCAAGAGGTAACCAACACTAGCACAACGCAATTCTGGCAGACACTGCATATTTCATAACATGGATGGTCATAACACTGATGACTGCAAACATTTGCGAGACCTTATCGAGGATCGGGTCAGGCGAGGAGAACTACCCAAGTATCTCATTCAACCAACAACGCTTGCATCTGCCCCTGCGTTGCCACCACCTACTCCCCGGAGAGGGAATGATCCTGGATCGAGCAATCGTGGGATTATTATCAACTGATCCCACTCAGCGGATCCCTTCAGTTTGCCGGACTCTAGTTTGTAGTTCATGTTTTTAGGTTTTTAGGCGACTTCTCTCCCCTCTTTGTTTTCGACGCATGTAATAAGCGCGGCAACATCAACCCACATGCACGGAACCGACCTGTAGTCTCCAGTCGTGTTCGGGGTTAGAATAACTGCCACATAGCTTTCATGAATCAATAATGATCACTCTTGAGCTCCGGCTCCTAACTGGATCCGTCCAGTAAAAATATGAGCTCCGGCTCCCAACTGGATCCGTCCAGTATAAACAAATTCTCATGTGCTTTTCCTTGGTCGTCTTACCCCGGTAAGGCCGTGTTGGAACTTCATGTGCTTTTCCTTGGTCGTCTTACTCCGGTAAGGCCGTCTTGGAACTTTCATGGCATTTCCTTGATCGTCTTACTCCGGTAAGGCCGTCTTGGAACCCCTCTAACATCACCTCAGATGGTTTACTCCGGTAAGTCCATCTAGAAAATATTCTTGCATTATTGTTTTATCTTCTTACAGCTACAAACACCTGGTCTTCTTGGATTTCTATGGCCTTAATACGACCCCGTCTGATCGTCGGTTTTCTGGCCTTAATACGATCCGGCGTGATCGTCGCATACTGGATTTGGATTTCTTAGATTATCCAGAACACATGTTCCTTCAACCAACAAGATATGTTCTGGGGGGCAAACATGTTAACACACTTTTTGGTAAAAGCTGTCACACTTAATGTCTGGATAGCATCGCGCTCGGATATGGAAATCAACATCAGAGGATAGGCAGCAATTGGCTCAAAGTCGCATCACGAACAAGGAAAGGCCCGAAACTCCTATCAAAAGACCTTTTTTGGGCCTGAAAACAGAAATTACGGAGCTAAGCTCCGCAAAACTTGTAGATCTCTGAATTAGCTTCAGTTTGAGCTTTGGCTTGGCTCAATCGGACTTACGGTTTGAAAGTTACGCCCGTTTCTGTGAATTGGTGTAATCTGGCAATTTCCTGAATAAAGCGACGAAGAGCACACGATCAGAGTACGGCTCGTGCATCCTCTCTGGCTCGTGGTGCACCCTCGATTTGCCCTTCATCGGATCGACACCCTCGGATCATGGCGCACCCTCAGAACATGACCCGTTCGTGGTACACCTCCTGATCACAACCCGCTCGTGGCACACCAGCTTCACCATACAGCTCACGATCAGACCTCGGTTCGTAGAGCCCATATCACGATCTGATCCCATGACCACGAACTGGCCCCTGCACCTACTGATACACGCACTGTGTTGACCAGTTCTCATGCCATATCTTGCTCCTACTTTCCCGGATCGGGTGTCATGTACCCCATCACGAACCGGTCTTACCAGAAGCTCTCCTACAGCTATAAATACACCTTTACGTGGAATTTTAAGGGATTCTCTCTGACTTTTTGGCTGAGAATTTCTCCTACATCTAGACAGCCTCTGCCATTACCGATTGCAAGGACTTTGCACCTTTCTACACATTAATTCTCCTCTTGTAATCTCAATTAACACATGGATTGTGCATATAACTGATTCTTATAATCTGTCAGTATAACAATAAGATTATAAAGTGGACGTAGGCTACATCTACAGCCGAACCACTATAAAAACTTCGTGTGTCTCCTTTTATTTATCATTTTCTGCATTCTGTGATCTGTGATCTGCATTTGGGTGTTAGGCCAGATTTTGATCTAACGTTTTGGCGTGCCAGGTAGGGGCCGAACCTACGACCTTCTGCTTCTGCTTGGTTTTTTTGGCTATTGGATAAATGGCAAACAAAAGGAAGAAGACTGGAACTTCTGCTCATGCCGATGATGCTGACGCTGAAGACGCAAGGAATGAGGCAAGCCTGGAGGCTTCCTCCCATGAAGACCCATCAGCATACTGGACCAGAGAAGAAATGGACGGCGTTCTCGCTGAATTGAGGGATCAAAAGGCAAAGCAAGATGATCTCCTCAGGAAGCAACAGGAAATGATCAACCAATACTTCGCTCGGATGGATGGAAGGCCGAGCAATGCTCAAGTCATTGGAAATGAATAAACAGAAGCGCCTCATGCATCACATGGACTCGGGAGGCAACCCCCTCCCAATTGGAAATGCACCGCGACCGACGTCAGCTCCAGATCGGATGTATACCGGAGTGCAAAATCTCACTCAACTGCAGCTGGGATCGGCTCGTGACAGGCCACCAGCACCGGGTCGGATCGCCCCTCCTCGGTTCGCTTCCCACAAACTACGAACCGACCTTTACGAACCTGCCTCACGAACTGACCACATCGAACTGGGTTGGGTCGCCACCCTCGATCCGCGATCTGCGAGCCGCGATCCCCAGGCAACAAATCACCAACAGCTTCCATTCTCTCCTGCATTCAATATTGGGGGCACCAGCTCTGATCTTGGCAATTTACAGCATCTTTTTGAAAGCGATCGGCTCGCAAATCTGATTCAACGCCTCTCAAGAGGCCGCTTTTATCAGAACGATGTGGATGACGTCAATCACAACCCGTTCACACAAGAAATCAGGAATTCTTGCAATCCCCCGGATTTCAAACTTCCACAACTGGAGCCCTGCAATGGCAAGACTGATCCTACCATGCACCTGATGCGCTACAAATGACATATGGAAGTTCAATCGGCGTCGGAATACGTCATGGCTAAGTGTTTTCCCCTCTTTCTAACTGATATAGCATCCATATGGATTCGTCAGCTAGAAACGGAATCGATCAGCAGTTGGAACATGCTGGTCGCATGCTTCCTTGAACAATTTCGGGTCCACATCGCACGACCCAAGAATGTCATGTCCCTCACCACAATCAAGTAGAGGCCCAGAGAGACTCTGCGTTCATTCCTGGAAAGATTCAACATTGCAGCAGCATTAGTTGATCGCCCTAAACCATCGATGGTATTGATGGCAGCAGTAACCGGCGTTCTAGATAACTTGGAGTTTAAAAAATCCTTATACCGAGATCCACCACGAAATCTCGGCGAATTCTACCTTGAAGTAGATAGACTTCTGCAGGAAGAAGATGCAACATCCGAGAAGAAAACCCTTGAAGTCAACATGCTCAAAGATGGAGAACCATCTGATTCTGGAAAAGGCAAAGGAGCAGCCAATGCAAAGAATGATCGTAATGCTCCACCCCGAAGAGGGTCCAGACACGACAAATACACTGAACGGAATGATACCCTGAGCAATATCTACGTAGATACAGGGGGTGCTGCCTCATACCCAAGGCCTCCCAAGAGGGAACCAACACTAGCACAACGCAATTCTGGCAGACACTGCATATTTCATGACATGGATGGTCATAACACTGATGACTGCAGACAATTGCGAGAGCTTATCGAGGATCGGGGCAGGTGAGGAGAACTACCCGATACGTCATTCAACCAACAATGCCTGTATTTGCCCCTGTGCTTCCACCACCGACCCTCGGAGCGGGAATGATCCTGGATCGAGCAATCATAGCATTATTATCAACTGATCCCACTCAGGGATCCCTTTAGTTTGCCGGACTCCGGTTCATAGTTCATGTTTTTAGGCTTTTAGGGGACTTCTCGCCCCTCTTTGTTTTCAACGCATGTAATAAGCGCAACAACATCGGCCTACACGCACATAACCGACCTATAGTCTCCAGTCGTGTTCGGGTTTAGAATAACTGTCGTTTAGCTTTCATGAATCAATAATGATCACTCTTGAGCTCCAGCTCCTAACTGGATCCGTCCCGTACAAATATGAGCTCTGGCTCCCAGTTGGATCCGTCCAGTATAAACAAATTCTCATGTGCTTTTCCCTGGTCGTCTTACCCCGACAAGGCCGTCTTGGAACTTCGTGTGCTTTTCCTTGGTCGTCTTATTCTGGTAAGGCTGTCTTGGAACTTTCATGGCATTTCCTTGGTCGTCTTACTTCGGTAAGGCCGTCTTGGAACCCCTCTAACATCTCCTCGGATGGTTTACTTCGGTAATGCCATCTAGGAAATATTCTTGCTATATTTGTTTTACCTTCTTGCAGCTACAAACTTCTGGTCTTCTTGGATTTCTCTAGCCTTAATACGATCCCGTGTGATCATCGGTTTTCTGGCCTTAATACGATCCGGCGTGATTGTCGCATACTGGATTTGGATTTCTCAGATTATCCCGAACACATCTTCCTTCAACCAACAAGATATGTTATGGGAGGCAAACATGTTGACACACTTTTTGGTAAAAGTTGTCACACTTAATATCTGGATAGCATCGTGCTCGGATATGGAGAACAACATCAGAAGATAGGCAGCGATTTGGTCAAAGTTGCATCACGAGCAAAGAAAGGCCCGAAACTCCTATCAGACAACCATTTTTTGGTCTGATAACAGAGCTTAGCACCATAAATCTTGTAGATCTCTGAATTAGCTTCAGTTTGAGCTTTGACTTGGCTCAATCGGACTTACAGTTTGAAAGTTACGCCTGTTTCCGTGAATGGGTATAATCTGGCAATTTCCTAGATAAAGCGACGAAGCGTCACATGATCGTAGTACGGCTTGTGCATCCTCTCTGGCTCGTGGTACACCCTCAGTTCGCCCTTTATCGGATCGCACCCCCTCGGATCGTGGCGCACCCTCAGACCACGACCCGTTCGTGGTACACCTCCTGATCACGACCCGCTCGTGACACACCAACTTCACTATACAGCTCACGATCAGACCTCGGTTCATGGAGCCCATATCACGATCGGATCCCATGACCACGAACTGACCCCTGCACCTGCTAATACACACACTGTTTTGACCTGTTCTCATGCCATATCTTGCTCCTACTTTTCCAGGTCGGGTGCCACGTACCCATCATGAACCGGTCTTCCCAGAAGCTCTCCTACAGTTATAAATACACCTCTAAGTGGAATTTTAAGGAATTCTCTCTGACTTTTTGGCTGAGACTTTCTCCCACATCTAGACAGCCTCTGCCATTACCGATTGCAATGACTTTGCACCTTTCTACACATAAATTCTCCTCTTGTAATCTCAATTAACACACGGGTTGTGTGTCTGCATATAACTGATTCTTGTAATCTGTCAGTATAACAATAAGATTATAAAGTGGACGTTGGCTACATCTACAGCCGAACCACTATAAAAACTTCGTGTGTCTCCTCTTATTTATCATTTTCTGCATTCTGTGATCTGTGATATGCATTTGGGTGTTAGGCCCAGATTTTGGTCTAACATATATAATTATATATATAAATATAAACTAAAATTAAACGAATAGCGCGCGGTATTTCATGTTTCGGAATCGTAACTTTGAACGATTATACCGAAAGATCCAACTATCGGATTTTCCCAAAGCTGGAACTGATAGGACCCCTTTGGGAAGATCTTTCCAACGATTTTTTTTTTAAATGCAACGGTTATATTTCGAGATAAGTGTAAATCAAATTTCGATAAAAACAGCGCCAGGGCCGCCTATCAACCCGAAGCGTCATTAAATAAATTTGGCTATTTTTACATAAATAAAAATAGAGATAAATCGTTATTGAATACTAATAATGATATGAAATGATTTTAAACTATATATATGTGAGAATCATTTGAAAAGTCCATGTTAAATCTCATTTCAAATGATTATACAACCATCTAAATTGAAGATCTTAAAGACGGCGATTGAAGACCGGCGATCTTTACATCGAAAGGATATCTACTGATGCCCGACATTGGTTAGATACCAATAAAGGGTTAAGGTGGTAGTTGTCCAGACATACTTGTTGATTGTCTGGATATTCGAGCACCTCTCTTCCGTATTGGACATACAGGACGAGGAATAAGGTGACTCTGGTTTCGTTCAAACCCAGAACGGACTTTTAAATGGATGTGTGTCTGACATTGAATTTCATTTTGTGTAATTAAATTGATTTCTATTTAATATATATCTGTGGTGGCGAAGAATTTATTCTCTTGCTTAACACCCTTCTTTGAGACGCATGAGCTCAAAGGTTATATATTGGCAGCTATTGATCACATGGTGTGAATTGTCAATGTGACATGCCAAGATGCAACTGATCGAGGCTTTTGTTGAAAAGCAGAGCATTGTGGATGATGATCAAAGCTTATCCTATTTTGGCATAGCTTTGTGTATTACGTTACCCCGCGAGCCTCATACCCCGGCTAAGCCAGAAACGGGACAAGGGAACACAGGGAGTGCACACGTCTCTTTCTAGCTAGAAGTGGTGTTTGGGTTTTTACAAGGCCCGACATTTTTACTTAAGTGGTTGATGGAATGATGCGCCTCGGTTTTATTGGTCGACTGTGACCACTTTATAAGTTCAATAGGACCGGGAAGCGTGTGTTCATACATAACTAATACACTAACATAATTTGTGGACCGGCCCTGCAGTATCCAAGGGTTCACTTCGGGGGACCCTAAGACATTGCTAGAGTGTCTTGAATCGGTTAGGAGATTGTCCATAGCCTTGACTCATGATGGAAATCCAACCTCCAATACAACATTACGGTTTTGATTATAAACCTATATATGGCGACATGGTATATGGTAGCTATGCCATCTAGGATTAATACATTTAGTTTGAAGTATTTTTGAAACTTCTTAACACTAATAATAATATAAAACATTATTTTCCACATATCAAGCATTTTTTATCATTAAAAGGTAAAACTCTATCCTCCGGCTTGCATTGCATTGTGTGATGGGACTTGAGTCTTATAATGATTTCATTTTCTAAAAAGCATTGCGTTGTTTTTAAATAAAATTTATTAAACATATGCACTAGCAATCCAATGGAGTAAAACCATTCTGCATTAGTGGTGTGGTCCTATGATTAGCCATATTATTAATTAAGAAAGATTTCTCATACCAGTCCCATGACTGACTCGTAGTTTGTTTCACTTTGCAAACTCAGGTGCCCTCTTTCCATACGGGCAGTCAAATGACAGGTTTTAGGTATGGACACATTCTGGACCGGAGCTTTCTTATGGAGAAGATGAAGATCCCTTTTCTTTTTATCTTTTATTTGCTTCTTGAGACATTTAGACGTTTTTAAGCATTGATGTATTTTGGTGGAGATTGAGACATTATTTCTTTAGACTTCTATTTTGCTAAGTGTATCCTGTACTGCGAACTCTGATGTCTGTGATGTTATGTTGTGATGACATTTCTATTTCCACTGCAATGATTTATGTGTTATGATAATATCTAAGATCTGTTATTGTTGTAATTATGTTATGCTTCTATGATTACCCTTGCTTTCGTATCACGGACGTTTGGGGTCATCACAGTTGGAATCAGTGGTATTCTAAGATGAGTAACTCATTAGAGATAGGATTAGTAATGCCCTAGAATGAGCACAGCAGAATAGCACATATTAATCAGTCATTACATCATTATCATCTTATCATATGTCTCTACTTTTAACCTTTCCTTCAAAATTATCATTTCTGTTAGTCTGACTCTTTCCGTGATGGTACAGAACCAACTAAGGAATGACTACAAGAGCACGAACTAGAGCATGGGGCTGAGGTGGGGCTAGGGGACCCGTTAGAGATGATACTCTTGTTGCTCAGAGACAGTCCTCCCCATAAGTTGGGACACCACCTCCTCCCCCGCAGCCATTTGATTTGGACAAAATGTCCAAGAAGTACAGAAACTTAGGGGGCATATCCTTTACTGGCCGAGAGAATGTGACTGAGGCGCAGGTGTGGCTGAAGAACTATGAGAAAATCTTTGAAGGCTTGGAATTGGAAGATCAGCGAAAGCGCTTCTTGGCAACATGGCTATTGAAGGACCAGCTAAAATTTGGTGGGACACTGTCAAAATAGGCAATGATGTGGCCAACATGTCCAGAGGCAGGTTCAAAGAGCTTTTCAATGATAAGTATATCCCTCCACAGGATGTTGAGAGACTCCATGATCAATTTGCAAATTTGCAGCAGGGAGAGATGACAATTTCAGAATATGTGCGGAAGTTCGAGGAACTTTCCCGCTACGCTCCAGAGCTAGTTCAGGAACCAGTGTAGAAGAACAAGAGATTTATCAAAGGCCTCTCCAAGAAGTACCTGAACAGGGTCACTTCTCACATCAAGCTCCCCTTCAATGAAATGATCGAGATGGCTAACCGTTATGAGGATAATGATAGAAATGCGTAGCATGAGGTGAAAAGAATCAGAACACCAACAACAAAAGAAAACAAGCTGACAGAAAGCCAAAGGCAGGCAATCCTTCTAGTGCGAAGCCCCAGGGGAAAAAAAAGAGGGACAAATCTAAGGTTAAATGTCTCAATTGTCAGAAGATGGGGCACTTCGACTATGAGTGTCTAGCTCCCAAGAGCCAAAGAGAAATGAGTCTGGGCCTAGCCAAGTTCTCAGGATAAGAGAGGGTGCTATAATTGTTACCAGAAGGGGAACATCAAGCCAAACTACCCGTTGCTGAAGAGTTCTCAGGTTGCACATGTCTACGATGGAGCGGTTGCACCAGCTTTTTCCGAAGGAGCTGGTAAACCTGTTGTTTTAGGAGGTACTTTTAACATTAAGAACATTCATATTATAGTTTTGTTTGACACTGGTGCATTAAGAAGTTTTATTTCTAGCGACACGACTAAAAAAGCTTAAATTGAAAACCAGAAAACTTAAAGAACCGATTAGAGCCCATAGTCCGATAGGAGGTTCACTTATTCTCGATCAGTATTGTAGAGTGCTTGTTTCTTATTCCTACTTCCAATTTCCTTATAATCTGATCATCATGAATTTCTCCGGGTACGATATCATATTTGGAATGGATTGGCTAATGAAATATGAGGCTGAGGTACTATGCACTGAAAGAATAGTCTGAATTAAAACCAAATTCGGAAATATGATGACTATACGATGCCATGGCTCAGCCATAGATAGGAAAGAATTTTGGTCTTCAATAGAAATCACTTCTACTTCAATTGAAGATATTCCTATCGTAAGAGACTATGCGGATGTGTTTGAAGAAGTTGACAGCTTACCTCCATGCAGAGAAATCGACATCAGGATTGACTTAGTTCCGAATGCAAGGCCCGTTGTATACCCTATTCGTAGAATGACATTGAAAGAAAAAGAGGTGCTGAGCAATCAAACTAAGCAACTTTTATGGAAGGATCTGATCAGATCTAGCTTCTCAAGCTGGGGTGCAGCAGTGGTGTTTGTCCCAAGTCAGACGGTACCCTCAGGCTATGTGTGGACTACCGTGACCCCAATAAGAAAACACTGAAAAATAAATACACACTGCCACACATTGATAATCTGTCAGACAGCTTGAATGGTGCACGAGTATTCCCTAGGATGGACCTAGATACAGGTTTCCACCAATTACGCATTGCCAAGGAATGTGTGCCTTTGACAGCTTTCAGGGGACCAGACTTATCTTATGAATGGAAAGTGTTGCCCTTCGGCTTATGCAACGCTCCAGCATACTTTGTTGATCTGATGAATAGAGTATTCCGAGATATCTTAAATAAATTCATGCTAGCGTTCATCGATGATATCCTGATCTTTTCTAAATCCACTGTTGAACACGAAAAGCATCTGAAAGAAGTCATGGAAATATTGCAAAGAAATGTGCTGAAAGCCAAATTCTCCAAATGCACATTCTGGCAAGAAGATGTGAAATTCCTAGGCCATGTTGTATCAAAGGAAGGCATTTCAGTAGATCCAGGAAAGATCTCAGCCATCTAAGATTGGAAGCAGCCTAGCACTCCCACAGTAGGCAGAAGTTTCTTAGGACTGGCTGGCTATTATCGGAAGTTCTTTAAGGATTTTTCAAAATTATCTTGTCCATTGACAAAGATGACTAAGAAGCATACAAAGTTCATTTGGACACCTGAATGTGAGGCAGCTTTCCAAGAGTTGAAACAGAGGTTGATCACTGCTCCTGTTTTGACCATTATTGATGGCAATCAGGATCTGAAAGTCTGGACAAACGCTTCTAGAGAAGGTTATTCTTTTTATCTAAACAAATATGCCAAAGATGACATTTTTAATGTCGAATCTTATTTTAACATGTTATCCTTTATCTATTTAAGGTATTGTTGCGGTGCTAATGCAAAGGGACAAAGTAGTCGCATATGTTGGCCGTCAGTTAAAACCGCATGAGAAGAATCACGCCACTCATGACCTTGAGCTAGTGGCCATCGTATTTGCTCTAAAGATATGGAGGCACTATCTCTTGGGTGAGAAATTCGAGCTGTATACTGATCATAAATTCTTAAAGTATCTTTTTACCCAAAGAGATTTGAACTTGAGACAGCAGCGTTGGGTTGAATTCCTTGCGCCATATGACCTGGACATCTTATATACTCCAGGAAAAGCCAACGTAGTAGCTGATGCACTCAGTAGGAAGAATACAACCAGCACCAATCTTATCCTCGCCAATCTCATTATTACACCTTCCTTGATCGATAAGATCTCTGCTCTTCAGAAGAATGATGAATTTATTCAGAGGATCAGCAAAAGAGTTAGGGAAGGCGAACCTATGAGTTTCCAAATTGACAACAAAGGGCATCTGAGGCTATAAGGCTGAATCTGTGTTCCGAATCTCCCTGAACTCAGAAAATAAGTAATGGATAAATGTCACAAATCTAAGCTCAGTATTCATCCAGGGTTGAGCAAGATGTATCATGACCTCAAGCGCACTTTTTGGTTGAGGTCTATGAAGAGAGACATTTCTATATTTGTTGCTAGATGTCCAACCTGCCAGCAAGCCAAAAGCTGTCAGAAAAAGCTAGCAGGATTGTTACAACCGCTAGATGTTACAGGTTAGAAGTGGGACAAAATTTCTATGGACTTTATTGATGGCTTGCCCCGAACTAGAAAAGGCAATGACAGCATATGGGTGATTGTAGACTGCTTCACAAAGACTGCCCATTTTATCCCTGTCAAATCTAATAGCACAGCTCGAAGTTTGGTACAACTTTATTTTAGAGAGATTATCAGATTACATGGGGTTCCCAGTAGCATCGTTAGCGATTGCGATCCGATATTTGCTAGCAAGTTCTGGGAAGCTTTCCAAGAAGAGCTTGGGACCAAGTTGACTATGATCACCTCTTATCAACCTCAGACAGATGGCCAGACTGAGAGGGTGAACCGCATATTGGAAGGCCTGTAGCGAGCATGCATTCTTGATTTTGGCAGGTCATAGGAGGATCATTTGCACTTGGTGGAATTCTCTTATAATAACAGTTACCAAGCAAGCCTGCAGATGTCTCCATTTGAAGCATTATATGGCAGGTCATGCAGATTTCCCGCATGTTGGGTGGAACCCGACAACCGATTAGTAATGGGTCCCAACATGATTCGTGAAACAGCAGATAAAGTTGATTTTATTAAGAAACGATTACTGGCTGCTCAAAGCCGATAGAAGAGCTATGCTAACACATGGAGAAGGGATTTGGAATTCTCTGTTTGTGATCTTGTATAGTAGAGAGTTTCCCCACTAAGAGGTGTAATTCGATTTGCGAAGACGGGGAAATAGGCGCTGAGATTCATTAGTCCATTTCCTATTCTTGAAAGGATTGGAACTCTAGCTTATAGGGTGCAGTTGCCTGACCAGTTGCCAGGGGTTCACGATGTATTCCATGTGTCCCAACTCCGAAAGCATGTTCATGATCCAGACTTAGTTGTGAAAGAAGCAGCACAACAAAATTTGGAGATTACCCCGAACTTAGCAGTGAGGAGGGAGCTAGTGAAAATAGTTGGCAAAGAAACCCGAGTTCTGAGGAATAAGAGGATCCACCTAGTCAAAATTCAGTGGAGCGGGGATCCTAGAGAATGTACATGGGAGACTGAGGAATAGGCTTATCTCAAGTGCAGAGTGGACATCTCCGAGTAACTCTTGTGTCGAGGTACATTTGCAATACCTTGAATTTTCCGTTTTGTTTCCTACTTTACTACTGTTTCTTTTCGGGGACGAAAAGCTTTTAAGTGGGGGAGATTGTAACAACCCGAAAAATCAGAACCAATTTAAAATTTTTATTTTGGCTATTTCAGTGAATTTTGAATAGTAAAAATAATTTATTTTAAATAATAACGATTAAAAAATTATTTTAATCGAAGTTAGAGCGAACATATTTATTTTAATTTCAAAAGGAATTGGAAATAGTTCGGTAGTTTGAAAAGTCAAAGCCGAACTTTAACTGAATATACCAGATTCAAAATTTAATGGATTTTAGTGAAACCAAAAATATCTAAATATGTTTGAAAATATCTTTCCAAAAAATCTGAAAAATCGAAATTTCATAGCGGGAATCAAAATTTATTGCCAGTTGAATATTCAGAATAGTCGCTATAATATAATTTATAGCCCGTATAAAAGGCCATTTTACAAACGACCTCCGTTTTCGACGAAACCACTTTTTTCGGATCCTAAATGTCAAATTATTGCTTAGTTTAATTTTCTAGAATTTTTGGTATTAATATGTGAGCGAGGCAAAAGAAAATGTGTTTTGTCAATTATGGTCAAATTTAATCGACTTAAAATTTTCCATTTTTCAAACGGTCTCGAAATTCGACGAAATTAATTTTGTTAGGACTGTATCATCAAAACAAATCCAGAAATAATTTTTCTAGAATTCTTAAAGTCCGTATGTGGCCCCGGTGAATTTAAATATATGATCGAATTAATCTAATAAAGAATTTAAATTTGAAATTGAAGAAATCTGGCCACAAACAATCGTTTGGGCTGACGGGACCTAGCCCATTAGTTCTGGATTCTGAGCAATTAGGTAGAGACAGCTCCAGTTGGACTAAAATTGGATTTGTTAACAATTTATGAAGTTAATCGTAAAATTAGGAATAAAATATTATAAAAATGTTATTTTCCTTATCCCAAAACCCTATTTTCATATTAGCTGCCGCCTCCAAAGTGTTGATGGCTGAAAAGCTCCTATCTTCCCTCCTCTGATTCTCTCAATCCACCGCAAATTAGACCTCACTCCTTTAGGCATTATCAAAGAGATTTTCTTATTTTTCGATTCTGTACGGTTGGATCGTCCCCAAGAGGCCCGAGCTCCGAGAACCGAGCCCTTGAACCACTGCCGTTCACTTCATCGCCGCCTCCCCTAGGGTGCATCGCGCCTGACGTGGGTCAGACACCCCTGTGCGCCCTTTCGTGCTTGTCCACATGACATACTCCGATCGGCCTCCCCTTGCATCAATCAGAAGTTATACCCAAACCTAATTTTGAACAAAAAAGAAAAGTCGCGGCCCTTGTCTGAGTAGTGAAGAAGAAGGTTTAATTTTAAATTATACTATTTAATTAATTTATTTTAATTGTTATCAACCTAAAAAATATCATAACTCATCCATACTGACTCAGAACTACACGATTTTCGAAGCGTTGCGACCGCAGACATGAGATCTACGTTTCTAAACTAATTGGATTCAATTCGGAGTTAATTGAATTTTGGCCAAAAATTTGCAGATCTGAACCACTGAGTTTCAAACGGTAGTGTGAAATCCTATTTTACTTTTATTATTATCGATTTTGAAATATTTAGAATAAATCATAATTGTATTCTCATTGATTCACTGTATATTTGTACATGCTATGTTATGTGATTTGATTTGTATGTGGTGTGTTAATGTAGATCTGTTCATTTAGGTGATATTATATTATAATTGGAATTGCCTTAAAAATGAATCAAATATTTTGTTGAATCAAAATATTCAACAAAAATAGAGTATCACATTTATTATATCTGTTTGGAATTATAATTGCCATAAAAATGAATCAAACATTTTTTGTTGTTATTTGGTTGAATCAAATATATTCAACAGAAATGGAACATTACCTCTGTTATTGGATTGAATTAGAATTTTCACTTCAATAAAAATATCACCTTTGTTTATTTGATGGATTGAATTAGAATTTCCAGTTCAATAAAAATATCACCTTTGTTTATTTGTTGGATTGAATTAGAATTTTCAATTCAATAAAAATGTCACATTTGTTTATTTGTTGGATTGAATTAGAATTTTCAATTCAATAAAAATGTCACCTTTGTTTATTTGTTGGATTGAATTAGAATTTTCAATTCAATAGAAATATCACCTTTGTTTATTTGTTGGATTGAATTAGAATTTTCAATTCAATAAAAATATCACCTTTGTTTATTTGTTGGATTGAATTAGAATTTTCAATTCAGTAAAAATATCACCTTTATTTATTTGTTGGATTGAATTAGAATTTTCAATCAAATAAAAATATCACTTTTGTTATTGTTTGATTGAATTAGAATTTTCAATCAAAATAAAAATATCACTTTTGTTATGGTTTGGTTGAATTAGAATTTTCAATCAAAACAAAATATCACTTTTGTTTATTATTTGATTGAGTTGAAATTTTCAATCAAAAAGGAAATATCAGATTTTGTCATTTTGTGGAATTGGAATATTCAACAAAAATGAAATATAAACTTCTATCATTTTATGGAACTATTATAAAAATAGAAATGCTCATGTTTTAGATAAAAATAAGGGCATTACATTAAAAAGTTTACATTTTAATGCAATTTTAAAAAAATAAAGAAAATGTTCATGTTTTTAATCAAACCTTGAATTCATTAAAAATAAACATTTTTAATGAAATGTTAAAAATAGAGAAAATGTACATGTTTAGAAATAAAAACATGTAGTCATTAAAAGTCATATTTTTATTTCATTAAGAAAATTAGAAAAATGTTCATGTTTTTAATCAAAACATGATTTCATATAAAATATCCATTTTAATGAAATGATTGAAAGTAGTGAAAAATGTTTATGGTTTTAATCAAAATATGTTTTCATATAAAATATACATTTTAACGTAATGGTTGAAAAATGGGGAAAATGTTCATGTTTTGTAATAACCCGGAAATCTAAGCCAATTTAAAATTATTATTTTGGCAATTTTGTTGAATTTTGAATATTTAAAAAGAATTATTTTAAATAATAATGACGAGAAATTTATTTTGAATAGAATTAGAACGTATATATTTGTTTGAATTGTCGTTAGAATATAAATAATTATTTATAATTATAAAAGGAATTGAAAATGGCGCGGTAGTTTGAAAATTCGATTTCAAAGTTCAAATAAATGTACAGGATTCAAAATAAACCAGATTTTAGCGAAATCAAAAATATTAGCATCTATTTGAGAATATCTTTCCAACGAATTTCAAAAATTGAAATTTCATAGCGGGAATCAAATGTTATGGCCAGATGAAAATTCAGAATAGTCGTTATGGAATTCGGGCCCTTAGAAATGAAAATTTTGCAAATGACCTCGGTTTTCGACGAAACCACTTTTTTGGATCCGTGATGTCAAGTTATTGCTAGGTTTCAAAATTCATAATTTTTCGAATCGATATGTGAGCGTGGCGAAGTAAAACATGTTTTGATAGCTTCAGTCAATTTCGATCGACGGGAAAATGGCCATTTTCAAACAGTCTAGAAATTTGACGAATTTAGTTTTGTTAGGACCGTATCGTCAATACGAAGCTAGAAAATATTTTTCGGGAATTTTTAGAGTTAGTATGTGACCCCGATAAATTGAAATGTACGTTTAAAATTGAATATATAGATTTATATTTTAATTTTGATGGACACTGATCGAAACAGTCGAACTGGCTTACGATACTATCCCATTGTGTTTGGAATGGGGGTATTTAGTTAGGGACGACAGTCGGTGGGTTCGATTTTGAGTTCGAAATAAAAAGGTACTTTTTAGATAAAATTAAAATAGATTAAATAAATATTATATATATATATTTCCCCTAATACCTTTCTCCCTCCCTCCCTGTTGACCAATTCAGAAACCGATTTAAAAAAAGAGAGAAGAATGGCTGATCTCGTTCTCGCCCGCGGGCTCCCCCACTTCGACGCCGATTCTGGCCACCGCAGCCTTTCCATGGATGGCTCCTCCCCTCAAACCGCTCTCTTCCCTCTCTCTCCTCTCTAAACCGACGCAACCGCCTAAACCCCGTCCCCAATTCAAAACCTTAGACCGCCAGCCACCCCCTGACCCCCTCCTGACGTCAGCAGCCGCCGTTCCCACCTCCAGATCGGATTCCCGCAGCCTCCAGGTGGCGCGCACAAGGGAACCTAGGCATCGAGCGGTTTTCTGAAATGGATGGCGATACCTGGGTTCGAACGACACAAAGAAGAAAAGTGTTTTTATCATTTTATTCAAGCTAATTGTTTTATTAGATTTAAGCAATGGAAAGCATAAATAAAATTAGTTTTTTTAGGGTAAATAAATATACATGGTTTTATAAAAAAAAATATGAAGTTAACATTGAAAATATAATTTTTATTTATTTAGAACAATAAAAATATGATTTTTATATACTAGAGAATATATAAATGTGATATTTATATATGTAGTAAATCAAAAATGTGGTCTTTATTATACGAACACCGTTATAAAAATAGAATTTTTATCTATATAGTAGCGGTATAAAAATGTGATTTTTATCCATATAGAGTGAATATAAAAATGTGATTTTTTATATACATAGCAACAATATAAAAATGTGATTTTTATATATGTAGTGGCTACGGACAATGAAATTGACAAAAGGCGAGCACGACGAAGATTTCTACATATGAAGAGTCGCGGTGTATTGGCTTAGCTAATCGGTGAGAACTTCTCACTTTAAATTTTTTTTCTAGTTAAAAATATATACTAGGATGCAAACGGTGCTTAGCAGCACCCGACACCCGACGTCCACAGACCATGGATGACTTGTGTGGTTGTGTGATTGTTTGTGTTGAAATAAAATATATATTCATATTTTGAAGTAAAATATATATATATTCATGTATTGAAATAAAATATATATTCATATGTTAAAGTAAAATATATATTCATGTGTTGAAATAAAATATAGAAGTAAAATATATATATTCATGTTTTGAAATAAAATATATATTCATGTGTTGAAGTAAAATATATATTCATGTGTCGAAATAAAATATATATTCATGTGTTGAAGTAAAACATATATTCATGTGTTGAAGTAAAATATATATTCATGTGTTGAAGTAAAATATATATTGTGTTGAAGTAAAATATATATTCATGTGTTGAAGTAAAATATATATTCATGTGTTGAAGCAAAATAAATATTCATTTACAAATCGAACGATATGTTTATGTGCACCGATTTGACTGATATTGATTGGGACGATAAATTTTACACATCGCCCAACTCCACAAATAAAAATCTGTGTTTGTTGATGTGAAACCCCATACGGGTATTGGGATGATATTTGACGTACACTAACCCCGATTGTTTAGTTGTATCTCAATCGATGGGTTGACAGACTGTGTAAGCATTAATTATTTATATTTAATACTTATGCAGTTGTGTGGTGCACTCTGGATGATGGTTGATGATTTATCGTTGTTATTATATACATGTGTTGTAGAAAATCCATATAATTAACCTTATATGGTAATTGATTGGGCCTCATTCCGATTTGGAAAATAAGGAATATTATAAAAATAAATTCATGTGTTGAATAGAAAATAAATGCATTTGTTGAATAGAAAATAAATTCATGTGTTGAATAGAAAATAAATTCATATGTTGAATAGAATAAATATTCATGTGTTGAATAGAAAATAAATTCATGTGTTGAATAGAATAAATATTCATGTGTTGAATAGAAATAAATTCATGTGCTGAATAGAAATAAATTCATGTGCTGAATAGAAATAAATTCAAGTGTTGAATAGAATAAAAATTCATGTGTTGAATAGAATAAACATTCATGTGTTGAATAAAAGCCATGTCGATTAGATTGACGCCATTTTGACTTGAACGATTTTTATATCGATTTTATTCATTTTTATAATGAATATAAGAAAGAAAGTGATTTCAAAATATAACGTTTTGAAAATTTTATCATTTGTATATCGATGATGTGGAATATTCAATTTTGATTCGAAATTGAATATGAAGTTGAAATCGTTTCGAAAACGAATTTGAAACAATTTATCAAATACATTTTAAAAGGAAATCGATGAAATATATATTATATATATTAAATAGCCTGAATAGAACACGTCGTGCCGCGGCAGTTCACGTATTTCGACCATTGACTTCGAATGGATAGTACGGGAGATCCGACCATCGGATTCTCCTAAAACTTGGAACCGTTGGGTTCGTATCGAAAAGAGCTTTCTAACGAATATAAAATATTTGAAATCTAACAGTTGGATTTGGAATTATGTCCAAATCAAATTTGGAAAAGGTTGCTGTAAGTGCAGTTCGATGGCCGTTGATGGAATCCGACTGTACGGGCCCTGATAAAATTATTAAAAATAGTAATAATTTGTGTAAAATCATAAGAAATTATTTGTGGAGAATTGAGTTGAAAAATTCCAAATTTGACAAGATAAAAAAAGATTTTTATTGAAATGAACTAGTTTTGAACTAGAATAATAGTTTATTTATTTTTAAATAAATAAATTAGAATTGAAAGGGTTTAAAAGTAACCAGAAGTTTCAATAATTGAATTGGAATGGAATGTGATTTCGGGTTTATAGTGAACCGTGTTTTAAATGACGTTGGTTCTTTAACCCAGTTAAAGACAGGATGTGATTTCCCAAGTTAAATAATCATTGATACTGATTATTGGGAACATTAAAACCAAGTGGAGTTTTAACGAATCTTTAATTAGATTGAAACAATTGAGAATGGAGTATCACCAGTTTTGCTCCAGGCGATAGTTAAATCATTAATTAGATTTGAACGTTAAATGGTAATTAAATTTACCGATAACACCGTCGTGTTAGATATGAAGTATGACCAGTTTTACTTCATGGGATGAATAGGTTGGGATTGGAAAATAAAATAATTGATTACTGCGGTGTGGTTCGCTAATCCCGACTAATTTGAATTGATATTCAGAGGAAGATTAAAGAATTTATCTTTGATAAAATTAATGGAAACCTTTCCCAAAGTGTAAGAATATTTGAATAAAAGAATATTCTGGATTGGAATGAGGCGTATGTTGTGTTTGTGTAACACATGTTTATTATATACGCGAGCTATTCAGAAAGACCGGGTTTATCCCGTTCTGAATAACTGATTCGACGTGGTGTCGAGGATGAAGACGGTGGTCGAAGACCAGAGGTCTTCACATCGTTTGGGTGATTACTGATGATCTTGATTGGGTTGTATACCCAAGAGGAGGGAATCAGTTGGTGATCGTCCAGACGTACTTGGAGATTGATGGATATGCGAGGTACAAGGTGCCTCCGGTTTCGTTCAGGCCCAGAATGAACTTGTAAATGGACTGTGCGTCTGACATTGGATTTTATTCTGTCTGACTGATTTCTATTAAATATATATCTGTTTGGCGGCAGAGAATTTATTCTCTTGCTTAACGCCCTTCTCTGAGACGTACGAGCTCAAAGGTTATATATTGATGGATATCAGTCATATGGAGTGAATTGCCTGTGTGGCATGCCTAGGTGGCAATTGATCAAGGCTTCTGTTGAAAAGCAAAGTCTTGTGGTTGATGATCAAAGCACGGCCCGTGTGGCATAGCTTGGCATAGCATTGATTTGCGAGCCTCACACCCTGGTTGTGAACCAAAAACGGGAGAGGACCTCAGGGAGGGCATGCGTTCCCTTCTAGCTAGGGTGGTGTTAGTGACCTACCAGCCCTGACATTTATATTATTTTCAGCTGTATGGTTGTTGCTGTTGCGAGGCGCCTCAGATATATCGGTGACTGTGTGGAGCCGATGGAGTCATTTGGCTCATTTACGCCCCAAAGGGTGGGGAAACACAGTGTTCAGGCATTTTAATCCACATCGGTGGACCGGCCCTATCGCTCCTGAAACACCCCACCTCCGTTAGGGTCACTCTCAAAGGGAATGCCCTAATTTTGGTGGAGGTTTATAAGTACAAGTCACAGATATACAAGACAGATATAAGAACACATATTTGTAAACAGCGGAAGAACAACAAACTTTATTTCATAAAGTCAAATACGTGTTACAACAACATCCTTTCCAAAAACATAACATAACACTTTCATAATCTATCTTGAGTACATTATTTAAAGAAGCATAAATAAAACATAGATAAACTGCAAAAGCCCCATAGTGGATTGTCCAAAGCCATAGTTCAAAACAGGAAAGTCCAAGCAATACATTTCTCTTCTTCAGGCTGGATGTCAAGGCTGATCAAGCTGCTGTGTTCCCTCCCTGTGGACCTGGGGGGGAAACGGAAGAAAGAAGACGAAAGAAAATAGAGTCAGACATAAAGCCTAAGTAAGTCTAGTACTATTTTGTCTATGAATAAAGGACTGGGTATGATAAGTATAAACAAGAAGTGGGCAAGCACAATAAACTTGGTTAAGTTGTCTAGGGTCGAATATACTATCGTACCCCATGTTAATTTGCACAATATTCCAAACGTATACTTGCATAGAACTACCGCATGTAGTTCTTTATAATGAATAACATAATTTTGCACAAATATGAATTACTTTATTATCCCAATTCAAGCATACAAATTAACACAGTTATTTATTCATACCAAAGTAATACTCTACTTACAATGGTTGCGGCGAATTTTCTAATTAAGAGATATGACTCCTTTGTTGAATTGATTGGCTTTAGGTTGCTTGAATTGCTTTAGGCTTTAGAACTTTCTTCCTAATTCCCTCTCTAGTTGGCGGCTATTCTTAGTCGTTCCTCAGCAACATGGCGGCTATGTTCTTAATTTGAATGAATAGATTAGGGTTTAGTCTAGAGTTGTTTATATAGAGGTTAGGAATTGATTAGGACCCTTGATGTTGCTTGGATTGATCATAGCCATTCATTAGATAGAGAGACCAATTAGAACTTGCCACCTAGCCCTAGTGACAAAGCAGACCATAGAAATTCGACCAAACACAGACCTGGCCAGCCAGGTTGACTGGGCTCGACCAGGTCGACACCCCTGTCGACAGGGCTGTCGACAGCCCTGTCGACATGGGTAGCCCAGGTCGACAGCCCAATCGACCTGGGTGGCCTAGGCGGGTGTTTATCCGCCCTGGCCCATTGGGCCCCATTTTCGAATTATTTTATTCTGTTTGAAATTTAAATTTAATTCAAAACTTCCGAAGGCCATATCTTCTTCATACGGACTTCGTTTTTCGAAAACTCGAACTCTATTTCTCGTATTTTTCCGAGACGAACGCAATGGCGTATCCCGTTTCCCTTAGTTCTTTGATTTCAGATTAATTATACTTTAATTTGCTAATTTCATAGTTATAAAATTCTCGGGGTGTTACAGCTCCAAAGGTCACTCGAGCTCTGATCCTGAGGCTCGGGCTAGACAGTCTCGAATCGGTTGAGTACGATCCCTTGCCTCGGTTCGCAGATGGAAATCCAACTTCCAATACGTGACATTTGCGGTTTTGATTATAGAGCCTAGTATGGCGACATGATATATAGTACCCATGCCGTCTATGATTGATATTTATGATTGAAATTGTTTTATACACTATGCACTTATAATAGTATCAAATGATTTGTTTTTAGCGTATCAAGCATTCTTTGGCTATTATAAGGTAAAAACCCTATCCTCCGTCTTGCGTTGCATTGTGTGATGGGACCTGGGTCTTATAATAGCTTCATTGTTCTTTGTTTAGCATTGCGCTGTTGTTTTATGCACTGGTACTCTTGGGAGGAAACCCGTGTTATACGGCGTGGTTCCTTGATATATCTAATTTAAAATAAAGATTAATAACTGTTTTAATTCTCACACCTATCACATGACTGACCTGGAGTTTATTGTTTTAACCTAAACTCTAGGTGCCCTTATTTTGACACGGGCAGCTAGTAGTTTTGGTTTTGCAGATTTATATTCACATGATCCTGATTTATAGCTGGAATGATATCCGGAAAGCTCTATATCCGTGTATCTGTTTTCAGTCGTGCTTTGTATTGTTTTTCCGCTGCGATGTATTTAAATGTAATTCAAATCTATGATATTTTATGTGTAATATTTATTCATACTCTGTAATATTCTTGTATTCTGATGGAATTGTTGTAATAAGCAATGAAATGTTCTTCTGTTTGCATTCTAATTTGTCGTGTTCTCAAAACAACCCAGGGTTTCGAACGGTCTTG
Organism: Allium sativum; assembly: GCA_030737875.1. NCBI lineage: Eukaryota > Viridiplantae > Streptophyta > Magnoliopsida > Asparagales > Amaryllidaceae > Allium > Allium sativum. Next base: position 1,003,213,521 of record CM060912.1, read on the forward strand.
GTCGATTTAGCAATCGATTCGGATTGAGCGAAATTCCTCGTCGTCACATTTGGTATCAGAGCTTTGGTTTTCAAAGCTCGAGAACAAGACACATTAGAGCCAAACGAAAGAATTCATCGGAAATTGGATTAGTAATATCCAATGAGAATGACTCGTTAGAGATGGGATTAGTAGTATCCTAGAACGAGTGTGAAGAGTGATATTTTGAAAATAAAAATGAAAACATTTTTTTTTTGAAAATTTAATCCAATTATTTGTATTTGAATATTTATTTGTAATGAATTTGGACAGTCCAGTATATAAAGATTTTGCATATACGTCTGATCCACGGGTATTCGAAATTTTAATATACTGGATAGATATGGTATCACACTCTAGTCGCCCGGAGATGATTCTGATGATGCCGCGGCGTCATCAGCATTTATATTCGGGTGTCGAAAGTGGGATTTCTATATGATTCTATTCGATTGGTGCGAGAACCAAAATTAGATAGGATTTACTGTTGTGATTTGGCATCAAAAAAACTGATTTTTAGGATATGTATCAAAATTATGTGTTTGAAACGATAATCAACTAATTGATTGTTGGTTGTGTTGTTTGATTATTGTTTGAATTAATTAAATGTTGAACCTTTAGCCAAATTATATCAAATGTTGGACTGAATTGAAAACTGTTTGAAATTGCATACATATACATGTACTTACATTGGACAGGTCATATCAAGGAGGCTAGAGAAGAGGAATAAAATCGTTTGCCCAACAAATAGGTACATGTTTATTGTACTTCTTGGGTTTTTAGTGATTTTATGAGCCGATTGACTATTTCTTTTTCTTTTTGGATTGGTGAGGGCCATGGGAGGCTAATTGAAATATCCCGAAGCTCCCGGGGCAGGGGAGGTTATGGCGAAATTTTTTGAAAATTTAGGGTGTTAGCCAAATTTTTGAAAAATTTGAAAAGTTCTTAGAAACTGAAAAGTTGAAGAACTTAAGCCACTAAGAAAATAGTGAAAGTTGAGTTGATTAGTTAAACAACTTTCGGCTTCGTTCCTTTTCGGGGACGAAAAGTTTTAAGTGGGGGAGATTGTAATAACCCGGAAATCTGAGCCAATTTAAAATTTTTATTTTGGCAATTTTGAATATTTAAAATGAATTATTTTAAATAATAACGACGTGAAATTTATTTTGAATAGAATTAGAACATATATATTTGTTTGAATCGCCGTTAGAATATAAATAATTATTTATAATTATAAAAGGAATTGAAAATGGCGCGGTAGTTTGAAAATTCAATTTCAATGTTCAAATGAATGTACAAGATTCAAAATAAACCGGATTCTAGTGAAATCAAAAATATTAGAATCTATTTGAGAATATCTTTCCAACGAATCCGAAATATTGAAATTTTATAGCTGGAATCAAAAGTTATGGCCAGATGAAAATTCAGAATAATCGCTATGGAATTCGGGCCCATAAAAATGGAAATTTTGCAAATGACCTCGGTGTTCGACGAAACCGCTTTTGTTGGATCCGTGATGTCAAGTTATTGCTAGATTTCAAAATTCGTAATTTTTCGAATCAATATGTGAGAGTGGCGAAGTAAAACTTGTTTTGACAGTTTCAGTCAATTTCGATCGACGGGAAAATGGCCATTTTCCAAACGGTCTCGGAATTTGACGAAATTAGTTTTGTTAGGACCATATCGTCAATACGAAGCTAGAATATATTTTTTGGGAATTTTTAGAGTTAGTATGTGACCCCGGTAAATTTAAATGTACATTTAAAATTGAATATATAGATTTTGACGGAAACTGATCGAAACAGTCGAACTGGCTTACGATGCATATCCTATTGTGTTCGTAATGGGAGTATTTAGTTAGGGACGACAGTCGGTGGGTTCGATTTTGAGTTCGAAATAAAAAGGCACTTTTTAGAGAAAATTAAAATAGATTAATAAATATTATATATATATATTTCCCCCAATACCTTTCTCCCTCCCTCCCCGTTGACCAATTCAGAAACCAATTAAAAAAGAAGAAGAGAAGAACGGCGGATCTCGTTCTCGCCCGTGGGCTCCCCCTCTTCGACGCCGACTCTGGCCACCGTCGCCTCGCCGTGGATGGCGCCCCTCCTTCAAACCGCTCTCTTCCCTCTCTCTCCTCTCTAAACCGATGTAACCGCCTAAAACCCGTCCCCAATTCAAAACCTTAGACCGCCAGCCACCCCCTGACCCCCCCTGACGTCAGCAGCCGCCGTTCCCACCTCCAGATCGGACTCCCGCAGCCTCTAGGTGGCGCGCGCAAGGGACCCTAGGCATCGAGTGGTTTTCTAAAATGGATGGAGATGCCTGGGTTCGAATGACACAAAGAAGAAAGGTGTTTTTATCATTTTATTCAGACTAATTGTTTTATTAGATTTAAGCAATGGAAAGCATAAATAAAATCAGTTTTTTTGGGGTAAATAAATATACATGGTTTTATAAAAAAAATATGAAGTTAGCATTGAAAATACAATTTTTATTTATGTAGAACAATAAAAATATGATTTTTATATACTAGAGAATATAAAATTGTGATTTTTATATATGTAGTAAATCAAAAATACGGTCTTTATTATATGAACACCGTTATAAAAATAGAATTTTTATCTATATAACAACGGTATAAAAATGTGATTTTTATCCATATAAAGTGAAAATAAAAATGTGATTTTTTATATACATAGCAACAATATAAAAATGTGATTTTTATATATGTAGTGGCTACGGACAATGAAATTGACAAAAGGCGAGCACGACGAAGATTTCTACATATGAAGAGTCGCGGTGTATTGGTTTAGCTAATTGGTGTGAACTTCTCACTTTTAATTTTCTTTTCTAGTTAAAAATATATACTAGGATGCAGATGGTGCTTAGCAGCACCCGACACCCGTCGTCCACAGACCATGGACGACTTGTATGCTTGTGTGATTGTTTGTGCTGAAATAAAATACATATTCATGTGTTGAAGTAAAATATATATTCATGTGTTGAAATAAAATATATATTCATGTGTTGAAGTAAAATATATATTCATATGTTGAAATAAAATATATATTCATGTGTTGAAGTAAAATATATAATCATGTGTTGAAGTAAAATATATATTCATGTGTTGAAGTAAAATATATATTCATGTGTTAAAGTAAAATATATATTCATGTGTTGAAGTGAAATATATATTCATGTGTTGAAGTGAAATATATATTCATGTGTGTTGAAGTAAGATATATATTCATGTGTTGAAGTAAAACATATATTCATGTGTTGAAGTAAAACGTATATTTATGTGTTGAAGTAAAACATATATTCATGTGTTGAAGTAAAATATATATTCATGTGTTGAAGTAAAATATATATTCTTGTGTTGAAGTAAATTAAATATTCATTTACAAATCGAACGATTTGTTTATGTGCACCGATTTGACTGATATTGATTGGGACGATAAATTTTACACATCGCCCAACTGCACAAATAAAAATCTGTGTTTGTTGATGTGAAGCCCCACACGGATATTGGGATAATATTTGACGTACACTAATCCCGATTGTTTAGATGTTTGTCAATCGATGGGTTGATAGACTGTGTAAGCATTAATTATTTACATTTAATGCTTATGCAGTTGTGTGGTGCACTCTGGATGATGGTTGATGATTTATCATTGCTATTATACACATGTGTTGTAGAAAATCCATAAAAGTAACCTTATATGGTAATTGATTGGGCCTCGTTCCGATTTGGAAAATGTAATAACCCGGAAAATCTGGGCCAGTTTAAAATTTTTATTTCGGCAATTTTGATGAATTTAGAATATTTAAAATGAATTATTTTAAATAATATCGACGAAAAATTTATTTTGAATATAATTAGAACGTATATATTATATACGTCGTCGTTAGAATATAAATAATTATATATAATTATAAATAGAATTGAAAATGGCGCGGTAGTTCGATAATTCGATTTCAAACTTCAATTGAATGTACCAGGTGCAAAACAAACCGGATTTTAGTGAAACCAAAAATAGTAGAATCTAATTGATGATATCTTTCCAACGAATCCGAAAAATCAAGATTTCATAGCGGGAATCAAAAGATATGTCCAGTTGAAAATTCTGAATAGTCGCTATGGAATTCTGGCCATTAAAAATAGCCATTTTGCAAACGACCTCGGATTTCGACGAAACCACTTTTGTTGGATCCGTGATGTCAAGTTATTGCTAGATTCCAAAATTCATAATTTTTCGAATCAATATGTGAGAATGGAAAAGGAAAACGCATTTGACCAGTTTTAGTTGATTTTAATCGACTGGAAAATGGCCATTTTCCCAACGGTCTCAGAATTCGACGAAACTAGTTTTGTTAGGACCGTATCCTCAATACGAAGCTGAAAAACAATTTTTTTGGAATTTTTCGAGTTAGTGTGTGGCCCCGGTAAATTGAAATGTGCGTTTAAATTGAATATATACTGATTTATATTTTAATTTTGACGGAAACTGATCGTAACGATCGAATTGGCCTACGGTACATATCCCATTGTGTTCAGAATATGGGAAAAACGCTAGGAACGACAGGCGGTGGGTCCCGTTTCGAGTTCGAAAATAAAAGCACCTTTTTGAAATTAAATTAATTAAATAAAAAAATATATCTCCCCTCTCCTTTATCACTCAGGCCCCCCCCCCCCCCCCACGTTAAAAATCAAAATCGATTTCAAATGAAAAAAAAGAAAAAAAAATGGCGGCGGGGGGGGGGGGGTGAGCCACCGCCGCCGCCGCTGCTTCCATCGCCCCCCCCAGGTTGCTCGTCGCCGCTACGTCCACCTCGCCCCTCCCCTCTTCGATCGACGCGACCCCCAACCCACTGCATCCCCTCCTTCCCTCCACCACCTCAAAGATGGCAGCGATGGCCTAAACCCCCCTCCCCCCCCACGACGCCGCTCCACCTCCCCCTCCTGCCGACGTCCAGCGCACTCCCCCTCCGGCGCCCTGACAACCTCCAACTTCCCCCACCTCGCTACCCTCTCCCCTCCTAATACCAGTAAGTTTTTATTTTATTTTATTTATTTTTATTTAACTTTCTTTTCAGTTTTTTTTATATATGAAAATATAAATTATAAGTAAAAGTTTGATTTGTTTAAAATGAAGTATAAAGAACGAATTTTTCTCTATGAGAATGAAGTATGAAAATCCGATTTTTATTTATATGTTTGCAAGGAGAAGAAAATTAGATTTTTATATAAGTGACAAATTAAAAGTAGGATTTTTATAGAGAAATCTTCGTATAAAGAAGCAGTGAAATAAAAATATAATCTTTATATTTAAAAAGGCGAAATCTTTATATAGAGAATAGCGATATAAAAATAGAATTTTTATCTATATAGTAATGATATAAAAAAGCAAAGTAAAAATTCGATTTTTATATATTGAATAGCAAAGTAAAAATTCGATTTTTATATATTGAATAGTAAAGTAAAAATTCGATTTTTATATATGTAGTGAAAGCGGGCGACAGAAGTGACAAAGGGCGAGAACAACGAAGATTTCTACATAAGAAGAGTCGTGGAGTTAGGATAGCAATCGGTGAGAACTTCTCACTCTAAATTTCTCTTTCTAGTTATATATATACTAGGATGCAGACGGTGCTTAGCAGCACCCGACACCCGTCATCCACAGACCATGGATGGCTTGTTTGTTTAATTGATGTGTCGTGAAATTTATTTGTGTTGTTGATGTGAAATCGATAACATAAATTAATGTGTTGAAATAAATAAATTATCGTTAAAAATATAAATTGTAACGTGAATATGAATAAATAAATATTCATTTACAAACCGGACGATTTGTTTGTGTACACTGATTTGACTGACATTGATTGGGACGATAAATTTTACACATCGGCCAACCGCACAAATAAAATCTGTGTTTGATTGTTTGAAACCCCACACGGGTATTGGGATAAAATACGGCATACACTAATCCCAGTAATTAGTTATTTGTCGATCGATTGATTGACAGGCTGTTATAAGCGTTAGATATCTATATTTGATGCTTATACAGTGTAGTGCACTTTGGATGATGGTTGATTATTTATCGTTGCTACTATATACATGTGTTGTATGGAATCCATATAATTAACTTTATATGGTAATTGATTGGGCCTCATTCCAATTTGAAAAATAAAGAATATTATAAAATAAAGGTTCATGTGTTGACAGTACTCATTCGTTGAGATTAGTCATGTGTTAGACGAAATATTTTAACAATAAAATTTACATCTTTATCATATATGAAATTAGAAATCAACTGGAAAATAGATGAGATGAGTGGTCTCCTGGATATTGATCTGATGTTGGTTTCGGCCTTCGGGGTTAATATTCAGGGAATCGTTCTCTTACTAATTTACGGTTAGAGTCTGATTTGATATCAAACGATAGATACCATAATTTTTATAAAATATATTAAATAACAAAAACAGTCACACGTGGACAGTACTCATTCGTTGGGATTAGTCACGTGTTGACAAAAATATAGATTCATTTGTCGAATAGAATAAAGGAATTATTGAAACATATAAAGCCGTACTGATTAGAGATGCGCTATTTTGACGCGAACGATATTTATATCGATTATATTCGTTTTTAAATTTGAATTGAATCGAATAGAAAACCAATTTGAATTGAATCGAATAGAAAACCAATTCGAATTGAATTGAAAAGAAAACGAATTCGAATTGAATTGAAAGGAAAACGAATTCGAATTGAATTGAATATATAATGAATTTGATTTGAATAGAAAATGAATTTGATTTAAATAGAAAACGAATTTGATTTGAATAGAAAACGAATTTGATTTGAATAGAAAACGAATTTGATTTGAATAGAAAACAAATTTGATTTGATTAGAAAACGAATTGAATTTGATTTAATTAGAAAACGAATTCGAATCGAATTGAATTGAAAAGAAAATGAATTCGAATCGAATTACAATCGATTTATATTGAAATCAAATAGAAATGAAAGTAAAAAGGATTTATAATAGAAAATTCAATTTTCATTTGAATTTGAAATAAAGGTTGAAATTGTTTTTGAAACGAATTCAAAACTATTTATAAAATTCGTTTCAAATAGTAATCGACGAATTATATATTATATATATAATATAATGGCCTGAATAGAACGCGCCGCGCCGCGGCAGTTCGTAAATTTCGACCATTGACTTCGAACGGACATTACGGGAGATCTGACCGTCGGATTCTCCTAAAACCGGAACCGTTGGGTTCGTATCGAAAGTAGCTTTCTAACGAATATTAGAAATTTGAAATCTAACGGTTGGATTTGGAGATACGTCCAAATCAAATTTGAAAAAGGTCGCTGTAAGTACAATTCGATGGCCGTTGATGGAAATCGACTGTACGGGCCTTGATAAAATTATTAAAAATAGTAATAATTTGTGTAAAATCATAAGAAATGATTTGGGAAAAATTGGGACGAAAAACTCCATATTTGAATAGATAAAAATAGATTTTAATCGAAATGAACTAGTTTAGAACAAAAGTAACAACCCATTTATTTTTAAATAAATAAATTGGATTTGAAATGGGTTGTAAATGGAATTGATTTGTGGGTTTATCGTGAAGGGTGTTTTAAATGACACTTGTTCTTTAACCTGATAAATAAACAGAAAGTGATTTGGGTTTATCGTGAACTATGTTTTAAATGGCATTAGTTCTTTAACCCAGAAAAAGGAGTTTTAAGGAATCTGCAATTAGATTGAAATGTGAATTGATAATTTAAATTATCAAATTTGGAAGATGAGTGAGAATGGAGTATCACCAGTTTTGCTCCAAAGCGATAGTAAATCTTTAATTAGATTTGAACGTGAAATGGTAATTAATTTTACCGATAACACCGTGGTGTTAGATATGGAGTATTACCAGTTTTGCTTCATGTGATGAATAGGTTGGGATTGGGAAATAAAATAAATAATTACTTCAATGTGGTTTGCTAATCCTGACTAGTTTGGAAAACCATAATTTGGTTTGATACGACATCCAATGGAGGATTAAAGAATAAATTTTAAAGAATTTATCTTGGATAAAATTAATGGGAACCTTTCCCTAAGAATTGAGATTTAGAAACTAGCTGTAGGTTAGTTAAGAAGAATGGTTTCCTGGGTATTGATCTGATGTTGGTTTCGGCCTTCGGGGTTAATATTTGGGGAATTTCTCTCATACTGATTTACGGTTAGTGAGTAATAAATTGGAATGAGGCGTATGTTTTGTTTGTGTAACATTTGTTTTTAATATACACGGGTTGTTCGGAAAGGTCGGGTTTATACCCATTCTGAACAACCGATTCGACGATTAGTCGAAGATGAAGACGGTGGTCGAAGACCGGAAGTCTTCACATCGTTTGGATAATTACTGATGATCCTGATTGGGCTGTATACCCAAGAGGATGGAAATAGTTGGTGGTCGTCCAGACGTACTTGAAGATCGATGGATATGCGAGGAAAGTGCCTCCGGTTTCGTTCAGACCTAGAACGAACTTGTAAATGGATTGTGTGTCCGACATTGGATTTTATTCTGTGTTGATTGATTTCTGTTAAATATACATCTGTTTGGCGGTGGAGAATTTATTCTCTTGCTTAACGCCCTTCTCTGAGACGTACGAGCTCAGAGGTTGTATATTGATGGGCATCAGTCGCATGGCATGAATTGCCTGTGTGGCATGCTGAGTTGCATGGATCAAGGCTTCTGTTGAAAAGCTAAGTCTTGTGGTTGATGATCAAAGCACGGCCTACGTGGCAGCTTTGTGTATAGTGTGGATTCGCGAGCCTCACACCTCGGTATGAGTTAAAAACGGGATAAGGACTGTAGGGAGAGCACGACGTTTCTTTCTAGCTTTGGTTGTGTCAGTAACTTACCAACCCTGACATTTATATACTTTTCACCTATGTGGTTGTTGGATGAGGCGCCTCGATTTTAGGTCTGTAAGGACCGGGAAACGTGTGTTCAGTCATAACTAATCCTCAAACGTAAGAGAGGACCGGCTCTGAAGCATCCAGGGTTACCCAGAGTGTGTAGTCCTGAGGCATTTGCTAGAGTGTCTCGAAGCGGAGAGGAGCTTGCCCCTTGCCTCGACTCATGACGAAAATCCAATTTCCAATACGTGATATTGCGGTTTTAATTGTAGAACTAGTATGGCGACATGATATATGGTACCCATGCCGTCTATGATTGATATTTATGATTGAAATTGTTTTGACACTATACACTTATTATAGTATCAAATGATTTGTTTTAAACGTACCAAGCATGTTTGGCTATTATAAGGGAAAACCCTATCCTCCGGCTTGCGTTGCATTATGTGATGGGACCTGGGTCTTATAATAGCTTCATTTTCTGAAAAAGCATTGCGTTGTTTATCTATATGCACAGGTATTCTTGGGAGGAAACCCGTTCCGTGTTATACGGCGTGGTCCCTTGAATTACTCTCTTTTAAAGTAAAGTTTTAAATAACTGTTTTAGTTCTCACACCAGTCACATGACTGACCTGGAGTTTATTGTTTTAACCTAAACTCTGGGTGCCCCTATTTTCGACACGGGCAGCTAGTTGTTTTGGTTTTGCAGATTTATATTCACAGGATCCTGATTTACAGATGGAACGATGCTCGGAAAGCTCGGTATCCGTGCATTACTTTCAGTTGTGTTTTATATTATTTTCCGCTACTATGTAATTTATTGTAATCTCTGATATTTATCGAATGTAATTTATTCATACTCTGTATATTCTTGTATTCTGATGGAATTGTTGTAATATACAATGAAATGTTCTTCCGTCTGCGTTCATTTGTGTGTTGTTCTCAAAGTATCCGCTCTTTCCTTTACGGCGAAGTAACGGGTTCTTACAGTGGTATCAGAGCTTTGGTTTACAGAGCTCGAGAATAAGACACATTAGAACCATACGAAAGAATTCATCAGATATTGGGTTAGTAATATCCAATTAGAATGACTCGTTAGAGATAGGATCAGTAGTATCCTAGAACGGGTGTGAAGAGTATATTTTTCAAATGAAAACAATTTTGTTTTGAAATTTAAATCGTTTTATACGTATTTGAATACTTATTTATATTGAATTTGGATAATCCAATATATAAAGATTTTGCATATACGCGTCATGAACGTATATTCGAAGTTTTAATATACTGGATAGATATAGAATCACATCCTAGACACCCGGAGATGATTCTGATGATTGATATATCATCATCAGAATTTGTGTTTGTGTTTAGAAGGTATGATTTCCATATATTTCCATTAGACTGGTGTGAGAACCAAAACTAATATAGCTAGAATACATTGTTGTGAATTGGCATCAAAAACATGATTTTCGACTATATATCAAAATTATGAATTTGAAACGTTAAATCCACTAATTGATTTGATATTTGTGTTGTTTGTTTATTTGTTTGATAATTTTGAGCCATTATGCCTAATTGCGTCAAATATTGAATTGTATTGAAAATTAGTCGTATTTGCTTGCATATACATGTATATCCATTGAACAGGTCGTAGCAAGGAGGCTAGAGCAGAGAATAAAATTTGTTTGCCCGACAAATAGGTACATGTTTACTATAATTTACTATTTTGTTTGGGTGATGATGATTTTATGAGCCTATTGGCTAGCCGCTTGGATTTTTCTTTTTCTTTTTGAGATCAGAAGGCCTATATGGCAATTTTGGGATTTTTCCGTGGCTCCCAGTGCAGGGGAGGTTATGGCGAAATTTTTCGAAAATTCCGGGTGTTAGCCAAATTTTTGAAAATTTGAAAATTCTCAGAAACTGAAAAGTTGGAGAATGGAAGCCAGATCGAATGTAGAGTTGATTAATCAAACCACTTTCGACTTTGTTCCTTATCGGGGACGAAAAGTTTTAGGTGGGGAAGATTGTAATAACCCGGAAAATTTGGGCCAGTTTAAAATTTATATTTCGGCAATTTTAATGAATTTAGAATATTTAAAATGAATCATTTTAAATAATATCGACGAAAAATTTATTTTGAATATAATTAGAACGTATATATTATATACGTCGTTGTTAGAATATAAATAATTGTATATAATTATAAATAGAATTGAAAATGGCGCGGTAGTTCGATAATTCGATTTCAAACTTCAATTGAATGTACCGGGTGTAAAACAAACCGGATTTTAGTGAAACCAAAAATAGTAGAATCTAATTGATGATATCTTTCCAACGAATCCAAAAAATCAAGACTTCATAGCGGGAATAAAAAGATATGTCCAGTTGAAAATTCTGAATAGTCGTTATGGAATTCAGGCCATTAAAAATAGCCATTTTGCAAACGACCTCGAATTTCGACGAAACCACTTTTGTTGGATCCGTGATGTCAAGTTATTGCTAGATTCCAAATTTCATAATTTTTTGAATCAATATGTGAGCGTGGCAAAGGAAAACGCGTTTGACCAGTTTTAGTTGAATTTAATCGACTGGAAAATGGCCATTTTTCCAACGGTCTCAGAATTCGACGAAACTAGTTTTGTTAGGACCGTATCGTCAATACGAAGCTAGAAAATAATTTTTCTAGATTTTTTCGAGTTAGTGTGTGGCCCCGGTAAATTGAAATGTGCGTTTAAATTGAATATATATTGATTTATATTTTAATTTTGACGGAAACTGATCGTAACGATCGAATTGGCCTATGGTACATATCCCATTGTGTTCGGAATAGGGGAAAAACACTGGAGACGACAGGCGGTGGGTCCCGTTTCGAGTTCGAAAATAAAAGCACCTTTTTGAAATTAAATTAATTAAATAAATTAAAAAATATATATATATATCACCTCTTCTTTATCACTCAGCCCCCCCCCCCCCCACGTTAAAAATCAAAATCGATTTCAAATGAAAAAAAAAAGAAAAAAAAGGGCGACGGGGGGGTGAGCCACCGCCGCCGCCGCTGCTTCCATCACGCCCCCCCCCCCCCCCAGGTTGCTCGCCGCCGCCACGTCCACCTCGCCCCCTCCCCCCCTCTTCGATCGACGCGACCCCCACCCGACCGCATCCCCTCCTTCCCTCCACAACCTCAAAGACGGCCGCGATGGCCTAAACCCCCACCCCCCCCCCCCCCGATGCCGCTCCACCTCCCCCTCCTGCCGACGTCCAGCGCACTCCCCCTCCGGCGCCCTGACGGCCTCCAACTTCCCCCACCTCGCTTCCCTCTCCCCTCCTAATACCAGTAAGTTTTTATTTTATTTTATTTATTTTTATTTAACTTTCTTTTCAGTTTTTTTTTATATATATGAAAATATAAAATATAAGTAAAAGTTTGATTTGTTTGAAATGAAGTACAAAGAACGAATTTTTCTCTATGAGAATGAAGTATAAAAATCCAATTTTTATTTGTATGTTTGCAAGGAGAAGAAAATTAGATTTTTATATAAGTGACAAATTAAAAGTAGGATTTTTATAGAGAAATCTTCGTATAAAGAAGCAGTGAAATAAAAATATAATCTTTATATTTAAAAAGGTGAAATCTTTATATAGAGAATAGCGATATAAAAATAGATTTTTTTATCTATATAGTAACGATATAAAAATGTGATTTTTATATACATAGCAAAGTAAAAATTCGATTTTTATATATTGAATAGCAAAGTAAAAATTTGAATTTTATATATTGAATAGCAAAGTAAAAATTCGATTTTTATATATGTAGTGAAAGCGGGAGACGAAAGTGACAAACGGCGAGAACGACGAAGATTTCTACATAAGAAGAGTCGTGGAGTTAGGATAGCAATCGGTGAGAAATTCTCACTCTAAATTTCTCTTTCTAGTTATATATATATACTAGGATGCAGACGGTGCTTAGCAGCACCCGACACCCGTCATCCACAGACCATGGATGGCTTGTTTGTTTAATTGATGTGTTCTGAAATTTGTTTGTATTGTTGATGTGAAATCAATAATATAAATTAATGTGTTGAAATAAATTAATTATCGTTAAAAATATAAATTGTAACGTGAATATGAATAAATATCCATTTACAAACCGGACGGTTTGTTTATGTACACTTATTTGACTGACATTGATTGGGACGATAAATTTTACACATCGCCCAACCGCACAAATAAAATCTGTGTTTGATTGTTTGAAACCCCACACGGGTATTGGGATAAAATACGGCATACACTAATCCCAGTAATTAGTTATTTGTCGATCGATTGATTGCAGGCTGTTATAAGCGTTAGATATCTATATTTGATGCTTATACAGTGTAGTGCACTTTGGATGTTGGTTGATTATTTATCGTTGCTATTATATACATGTGTTGTATGGAATCCATATAATTAACTTTATATGGTAATTGATTGAGCCTCATTCCAATTTGAAAAATAAAGAATATTATAAAATAAAGGTTCATGTGTTGACAGTACTCATTCGTTGAGATTAGTCATGTGTTAAACGAAATATTTTAACAATAAAATTTACATCTTTATCATATATGAAATTAGAAATCAACAGGAAAATAGATGAGATGAGTGGCCTCCTGGATATTGATCTGATGTTGGTTTCAGCCTTCGGGGTTAATATTCAGGGAATCGTTCTCTTACTAATTTACGGTTAGAGTCTGATTTGATATCAAACGATAGATACCATAATTTTTATAAAATATATTAAATAACAAAAATAGTCACACGTGGACAGTACTCATTTGTTGGGATTAGTCACATGTTGACAAAAATATAGATTCATTTGTCGAATAGAATAAAGGAATTATTGAAATATATAAAGCCGTATTGATTAGAGAAGCGCAATTTTGACGCGAACGATATTTATATCGATTATATTCGTTTTTAAATTTGAATTGAATCGAATAGAAAACCAATTTGAATTGAATCGAATAGAAAACCAATTCGAATTGAATTGAAAAGAAAACGAATTCGAATTGAATTGAAAGGAAAACGAATTCGAATTGAATTAAATATATAATGAATTTGATTTGAATAGAAAACGAATTTGATTTCAATAGAAAACGAATTTGATTTGAATAGAAAACGAATTTGATTTGAATAGAAAACGAATTTTATTTGAATAGAAAACGAATTTGATTTGATTTAATTAGAAAACGAATTCGAATCGAATTGAATTGAAAAGAAAATGAATTCGAATCGAATTAAAATCGATTTGAATTGAAATCAAATAGAAATGAAAGTAAAAAGGATTTATAATAGAAAATTCATTTTTCATTTGAATTTGAAATAAAGGTTGAAATTGTTTTTGAAACGAATTCAAAACTATTTATAAAATTCTTTTTAAATAGTAATCGACGAATTATATATTATATATATAATATAATGGCCTGAATAGAACGCACCGCACCGCGGCAGTTCGTAAATTTCGACCATTGACTTCGAACGGACATTACGGGAGATCCGACCATCGGATTCTCCTAAAACCGGAACCGTTGGTTTCGTATCGAAAGTAGCTTTCTAACGAATATTAGAAATTTGAAATCTAACGGTTGGATTTGGAGATACGTCCAAATCAAATTTGAAAAATGTCGCTGTAAGTGCAGTTCGATGGCCGTTGATGGAAATCGACTTACGAGCCTTAATAAAATTATTAAAAATAGTAATAATTTGTGTAAAATCATAAGAAATGATTTGGGAAAAATTGGGACGAAAAACTCCATATTTGAAAAGATAAAAATAGATTTTTATCGAAATGAACTAGTTTAGAACAAAAGTAACAACCCATTTATTTTTAAATAAATAAATTGGATTTGAAACGGGTTGTAAATGGAATTGATTTGTGGGTTTATCGTGAAGGGTGTTTTAAATGACACTTGTTCTTTAACCCGATAAATAAATAGAAAGTGATTTGGGTTTATCGTGAACTGTGTTTTAAATGACATTAGTTCTTTAACCTAGAAAAAGGTGTTTTAAGGAATCTGCAATTAGATTGAAATGTGAATTGATAATTTAAATTATCAAATTTGGAAGATGAGCGAGAATGGAGTATCACCAGTTTTGCTCCAAAGCGATAGTAAATTTTTAATTAGATTTGAACGTGAAATGGTAATTAATTTTAACGATAACACCGTGGTGTTAGATATGGAGTATTACCGGTTTTGCTTCATTGGATGAATAGGTTGGGATTGGGAAATAAAATAAATAAATACTTCGATGTGGTTCGCTAATCCTGACTAGTTTGGAAAACCATAATTTGGTTTGATACGACATCCAATGGAGGATTAAAGAATAAATTTTAAAGAATTTATCTTGGATAAAATTAATGGGAACCTTTCCCTAAGAATTGAGATTTAGAAACTAGCTGTAGGTTAGTTAAGAAGAATGGTTTCCTGGGTATTGATCTGATGTTGGTTTCGGCCTTCGGGGTTAATATTTGGGGAATTTCTCTCTTACTGATTTACGGTTAGTGACTAATAAATTGGAATGAGGCGTATGTTGTGTTTGTGTAACATTTGTTTTTAATATACGCGGGTTGTTCGGAAAGGCCGGGTTTATACCCATTCTGAATAACCGATTCGACGATAAGTCGAAAATGAAGACAGTGGTCGAAGACCGGAAGTCTTCACATCGTTTGGATAATTACTGACGATCCTGATAGGGCTGTACACCCAAGAGGATGGAAATAGTTGGTGGTCGTCTAGACGTACTTGGAGATCGATGGATATGCGAGGAAAGTGCCTCCGGTTTCGTTTAGACCCAGAACGAACTTGTAAATGGATTATGTGTCCGACATTGGATTTTTATTTTGTGTTGATTGATTTCTGTTAAATATACATCTGTTTGGCGGCGGAGAATTTATTCTCTTGCTTAACGCCCTTCTCTGAGATGTACGAGCTCAGAGGTTGTATATCGATGGGCATCAGTCGCATGGCATGAATTTCCTGTGTAGCATGCTGAGTTGCATGGATCAAGGCTTCTGTCGAAAAGCTAAGTCTTGTGGTTGATGATCAAAGCACGGCCTACGTGGCAGCTTTGTGTATAGCGTGGATTCGCGAGCCTCACACCTCGGTATGAGTTAAAAACGGGATAAGGACTGTAGGGAGAGCACGACGTTTCTTTCTAGCTTTGGTGGTGTCAATGACTTACCAGCCCTGACATTTATATACTTTTCACCTATGTGGTTGTTGGATGAGGCGCCTTGATTTTAGGTCTGTAAGGACCGGGAAACGTGTGTTCAGGCATAACTAATCCTCAAACGTAAGAGATGACCGGCCCTGAAGGATCCAGGGTTACCCAGAGTGTGTAGTCCTTAGGCATTTGCTAGAGTGTCTCGAAGCGGAGAGGAGCTTGCCCCTTGCCTCGACTCATGATGGAAATCCAATTTCCAATACGTGATATTGCGGTTTTAATTGAAGAACTAGTATGGCGACATGATATATGGTACCCATGCCGTCTATGATTGATATTTATGATTGAAATTGTTTTGACACTATAAACTTATTATAGTATCAAATGATTTGTTTTAAACGTACCAAGCATGTTTGGCTATTATAAGGGAAAACCCTATCCTCCGGCTCGCGTTGCATTGTGTGATGGGACCTGGGTCTTATAATAGCTTCATTTTCCGAAAAAGCATTGCGTTGTTTATCTATATGCACAGGTATTCTTGGGAGGAAACCCGTTCCGTGTTATACGGTGTGGTCCCTTGAATTACTCTCTTTTAAAGTAAAGTTTTAAATAACTGTTTTAGTTCTCACACTAGTCACATGACTGACCTGGAGTTTATTGTTTTAACCTAAACTCTGGGTGCCCCTATTTTCGACACGGGCAGCTAGTAGTTTTGGTTGTGCAGATTTATATTCACAGGATCCTGATTTACAGCTGGAACGATGCTCGGAAAGCTCTGTATCCGTGCATTACTTTCAGTTGTGTTTTATATTATTTTCCGTTGCTATGTAATTTATTGTAATCTCTGATATTTATCGAATGTAATTTATTCATACTCTGTATATTCTTGTATTCTGATGGAATAGTTGTAATATACAATGAAATGTTCTTCCGTCTACGTTCATTTGTGTGTTGTTCTCAAAGTATCCGCTCTTTCCTTTACGAGGAAGTAACGGGTTCTTATAGAAAATAAGGAATATTATAAAAATAAATTCATGTGTTGAATAGAAAATAAATTCATGTGTTGAATAGAAAATAAATTCATGTATTGAATAGAAAATAAATTCATCTGTTGAATAGAATAAATATTCATGTGTTGAATAGAAAATAAGTTCATATGTTGAATAGAATAAATATTCATGTGTTGAATAGAAATAAATTCATGTGTTGAATAGAAATAAATTCATGTGTTGAATAGAAATAAATTCGTGTGTTGAATAGAATAAAAATTCATGTGTTGAATAGAATAAAAATTCATGTGCTGAGTAGAATAAAAATTCGTGTGTTGAATAATATAAATTCATGTGTTGAATAGAATAAATATTCATGTGTTGAATAGAATAAATATTCATGTGTTGAATAGAACAAATATTCATGTTTTGAATAGAATAAACATTCATGTGTTAAATAAAAGTCGTGTTGATTAGATTGACGCCATTTTGACGTGAACGATATTTATCGATTTTATTCATTTTTATAATGAATATAAGAAAAAAAGTGATTTCAAAATATAACGTTTTGAAAATTTTATCATTTGTATATCGATGATGTGGAATATTTAATTTTGGTTCCAAATTGAATATGAAGTTGAAATCGTTTCAAAAACGAATTTAAAACAATTTATAAAATACATTTTAAAAGGAAATCGACTAAATATATAAAATATATATATTATATATATTAAATGGCCTGAATAGAACGTGCCGCTCCACGGCAGTTCGTGAATTTCGACCATTGACTTCGAATGGATATTACGGGATTTGTATCGAAAAGAGATTTCTAAGAACATTAGATATTAGAAATCTAACGGTTGGATTTGGAATTATGTCCAAATCAAATTTGGAAAAGGTCGCTATAAGTGCAGATCGATGGCCGTTGATGGAATTCGACTGTAAGGGCCTTGATAAAATTATTAAAAATAGTAATATTTTGTGTAAACTCATAAGAAATGATTTGTGAAGAACTGAGATGAAAAATTCCAAATTTGAAAAGATAAAATAGATTTTTATCGAAATGAACTAGTTTTGAACTAGAATAATAATTTATTTATTTTTAAATAAATAAATTGGATTTGAAATGGTTTAAAAGTAACCAGAGGTTTCAATGATTGAATTGGAATGGAATGTGATTTTGGGTTTATAGTGAACTGTGTTTTAAATGACATTGGTTCTTTAACCTAGTTAAAGACAGGATGTGATTTCCCAAGTTAAATAATCATTGATAGTGATTATTGGGATGATTAAAACCAAGTGGAGTTTTAATGAATCTTTAATTAGATTGAAATAATCGAGAATGGAGTATCACCAGTTTTGCTCCAGGCGATAGTTAAATCTTTAATTAGATTTGAACGTGAAATGGTAACTGAATTTACCAATAACACCGTGGTGTTAGATATGAAGTATGACCAGTTTTACTTCATGGGATGAATAGGTTGGGATTGGGAAATAAAATAAATGATTACTGCGGTGTGGTTCGCTAATCCCGACTAATTTGAATTGATATTCAGAGGAAGATTAAAGAATAAATTTAAAGAATTTATCTTTGATAAAATTAATGGGAACCTTTCCCAAAGTGTAAGAATATTTGAATAAAAGAATATTCTGGATTGGAATGAGGCGTATGTTGTGTTTGTGTAACACTTGTTTATTATATATACGAGTTATTTAGAAAGACCGGGTTTATCCCATTCTAAATAACTAATTCGACGTGGTGTCGAGGATGAATATAGTGGTCGAAGACCGGAGGTCTTCACATCGTTTGGGTGATTACTGATGATCTTGAGTGGGATGCACCCAAGAGGAGGGAATCAGCTGGTGATCGTCCAGACGTACTTGGAGATCGATGGATATGCGAGGTACATGGTGCCTCCAGTTTCGTTCACACCCAGAACGAACTTGTAAATGGACTGTGTGTCTAACATTGGATTTTATTCTGTCTGATTGATTTCTATTAAGTATATATCTATATGGCGACGGAGAATTTATTCTCTTGCTTAACGCCCTTCTCTGAGACGTACAAGCTCAGGGGTTATTTATTGATGGATATCAATCACATGGAGTGAATTATCTGTGTGGCATGCCTAGGTGGAAATTGATCAAGGCTTCTGTTGAAAAGCAAAGTCCTGTGGTTGATAATCAAAGCACGGCATGTGTGGCATAGTTTTGTGTTGCGTTGATTTGCAAGCCTCAAACCCCGGTTGTGAACCAAAAACAGGAGTGGAACTCAGGGAGGGCATGGTTTCCTTCTAGCTAAGGTGGTGTCAGTGACCTACCAGCCCTGACATTAATATTATTTTCACCTGTTTGGTTGTTGCTGTTGCGAGGCGCCTCAGATATATCGATGACTGTGTGGAGCCGATGGAGTCATTTGGCCCATTTATGTCCCAAATGGTGGGGAAACACAATGTTCAGGCATTTTAATCTACATCGGTGGAGCGGCTCTGTCGCTCCAAGGGTCACTCGAGTTCTGATCCTTAGGCTCTGGCTAGACAGTCTCGAATCGGTTGAGGACGATCCCTTGCCTCGGTTCGCAGATGGAAATCCAACTTCCAATACGTGACATTTGCGGTTTTGATTGTAGAGCCTAGTATGGCGACATGATATATGGTACCCATGCCGTCTATGATTGATATTTATGATTGAAATTGTTTTATACACTATGCACTTATAATAGTATCAAATGATTTGTTTTTAGCGTATCAAGCATTCTTTGGCTATTATAAGGTAAAAACCCTATCCTTCGGCTTGCGTTGCATTGTGTGATGGGACCTGGGTCTTATAATAGCTTCATTGTTCTTTATTTAGCAATGCGCTGTTGTTTTATGCACTGGTACTCTTGGGAGGAAACCCGTTCCGTGTTATACGGCGTGGTTCCTTGATATATCTGATTTAAAATAAAGATTAATAACTGTTTTAGTTCTCACACCAGTCCCATGACTGACCTGGAGTTTATTGTTTTAACCTAAACTCTGGGTGCCCTTATTTTGGCACGGGCAACTAGTAGTTTTGGTTTTGCAGATTTATGTTCACAGGATCCTGATTTACAACTGGAATGATATCCAGAAAGCTCTGTATCCGTGTATCTGATTTCAATTGTGCTTTGTATTGTTTATCCGCTGCGATGTATTTAAACGTAATTTATATCTCTGATATTTTATGTGTAATATTTATTCATACTCTGTAATATTCTTGTATTCTGATGGAATTGTTGTAATAAGCAATGAAATGTTTTTCTGTTTGCATTCTAATTTGTCGTGTACTCAAAACAATCAGGGGTTTCGAACGGTCTTGGTCGGTTTAGCGAACGATTCGGATCTAGCGAAATTCCTTGTCATCACATGTTTTATAATAAAAACATGATTTCATTAAAAAAAATAATGTAAAGTTAAAAATAAGAAAAGTGTTTATGTTTTAAAGTCAAAACATTATTAAACTAAAAAATATAC
Organism: Allium sativum; assembly: GCA_030737875.1. NCBI lineage: Eukaryota > Viridiplantae > Streptophyta > Magnoliopsida > Asparagales > Amaryllidaceae > Allium > Allium sativum. Next base: position 1,003,234,158 of record CM060912.1, read on the forward strand.
ATTTTTAATGTAAAAGGAAAATGTCCATGTTTTAAATCAAAATATGATTTTTATTAAAAATATACATTTTTAATGTAATGTTAAGAATAAGAAAAATGTACATGTTTTAAATCAAAATATGGTTACATTAAAAATATATATTTTTAATGTAATGTTGAAAATAGGAAAAATGTACATATTTTTAATCAAAACATGATTTCATTATAAACATACATTTTAATATAATGTTGAAAATAAGAGAAAAGATTCATGTTTTAAATTGCAAAACATGTTATACATTAAAATTACATTTTTAATGTGATATTAGATAAACTAGACATGATTCATGTTTTAAGTTGCAAAACATGTCATATATTACAATTTTACTTTTAATGTAATAATAGGAATGTATAAAAAAAAGATTTATGTTTTAAGAAGAAAATATGTTTTACATTAAAAATTCACCTTTTAATGTAATAACAAAAGTAGGACAAACATTCATGTTTTTAAAATAAAACATATTTACATTAAAACTTTGTTTTTAATGAAATGGATAAAATTTGCATTTATAGTTACATCATATATATTAGAATTTATATGCGTTTTTAAATTTGCATTTATAATTACATCGCATATATTAGAATTTATATGCATTGTTAAATTTGCATTTATAATTACATCGCATATATTAGAATTTATATGCGTTGCTAAATTTGCATTTATAATTACATTGCATATATATTAGAATTTATATGTGTTGTTAAATTTGCATTTGTAATTACATCGCATATATTAGAATTTATATGCGTTGTTAAATTTGCATTTATAATTACATCGCATATATTAGAATTTATATGCGTTATTAAATTTGCATTTATATTTACATTCATATATTAGAATTTATATGCGTTGTTAAATTTGCCTTTATAATTACATCGCATAGATTAGAATGTATATGCATTGTCAAAATTTCATTTATATATTCTTTTATTTGGCATATTAAAAACGTTAGTGAAATCGTCGATTGGTTTATATTAGTATATAATTATATAAATATAAGTGTATATATATATATATTAAAATTAAACGAATAGCGCGCGGTAGTTCGCGTTTCGGAATCCTAACTTTAAACGATTATACCGAAAGATCCAACCGTCAGATTTTCCTAAAACTGGAACCGTTAGGACCACTTTGGGAAGATCTTTAAACGATATAAATTTTGTTAAAATCCAATGGTTAGATTTCGAGATAAGTGTAAATCAAATTTCGATAAAAACAACGATAGGGCCGCCTATCGACCCGAAGCATTGTTAAGTAAATTTGGTTGTTTTATATAAATAAAATAGTGATAAATCGTTACTAAATACTAATAACGATATGAAATGATTTCAAACTATATACATGCGAGAATCATTTGAAAAGACTAAGTTAAATCTCATTTCAAATGATTATACGACAATCTAAATTGAAGATCTTAAAGACGGCGATTGAAGACCGGCGATCTTCACGTCGAAAGGATAACTACTGATGCCCATCATTGGTTAGCTATTAGTAAACAGTTAAGGTTGTAGTTGTCTGGACGTAGTTATTGATTGTCCGGATATGCGAGCACCTCTCTTCCGTATTAGACATAAGGGACGAGGAATAAGGTGACTCCGGTTTCATTCAGACCCAAAACAGACTTGTAAATGGATGTGTGTCCGACATTGAATTTCATTCCATAATTAAATTGATTTCTATTTAATATATATCTGTGGTGGCGGATAATTTATTCTCTTTCTTAACACCTTTCTTTGAGACGCATGAGCTCAAAGGTTATATATTGGTAGTTATCGATCACATGGTGTGAATTGTCAATGTGACATACCAAGATGCAATTAATCGAGGATTTTGTTGAAAAGAAGAGCCTCGTGGATGATGATCAAAGCATATCTTGTTTCGGCATAGCTTTTTTTATTACGTTACCTCGCGAGCCTCACACCCCGGTTGAGTCAAAAACAGGACAAGGGAACGCAGGGAGTGCACACATTTCTTTCTAGCTGGATGTGGTGTATGGGTTTTTACAAGGCCCGACATTTTTACTTATGTGGTTGATGGAATGAGGCGCCTTGGTTTCATTGGTCGATTGTGACCATTTTATAGGTTCAATGGGACTGGGAAGCGTGTGTTCAGGCATAACTAATCCACTAACGTTATTTGTGGACCGACCCTGCAGTATCCAAGGGTTCACTGTGGGGGACCCTGAGACATTGCTAGAGTGTCTCGAATCGGTTAGGAGATCTTCCCTAGCCTTGACTCATTATGGAAATCCAACCTCCAATACGACATTATGGTTTTGATTGTAAACCTATATATGTCGACATAGTATATGGTAGCTATGCCGTCTAGGATCGATACATTTACTTTGAAGTATTTTTGGAACCTGTTAGACACCAATAATAATATTAAACATTATTTTCCCTGTATCAAGCATTTTTGATCATTATAAGGTAAAACTCTATCCTCCGATTTGCGTTGCATTGTGTGATGGGACTTGAGTCTTATAATGATTTCATTTTCTAAAAAGCATTGTGTTTTTTTAAATAAAATTTATTAAACATATGCACTGGCAATCCAATGGAGTAAAAACGTTCCTCGTTAGCGGCGTGGTCCTGTGATTAGCCATATTATTAATTAAGAAAGATTTCTCATACTAGTCCCATGACTAACTCGTAGCTTGTTTCACTTTGCAAACTCGAGTGCCATCTTTCCACACGGGCAGCCAAATGACAGGTTTTAGGTATGGACACATTCTGGACTGGAGCTTTCTTATGGAGAAGATGAAGAACCCATTTCTTTTTATCTTTTATTTGCTTCTTGAGACATTTAGACATTTTTTAGCATTGATGTGTTTTGGTGGAGATTGAGACATTATTTCTTTAGACTTCTATTTTGCTAAGTGTATCATGTACTGCGAACTCTGGTGTTTGTGATGTTATGTTGTGATAACATTTTCATTTCCGCTGCAATGATTTATGTGTTATGCTATTATCTGAGAACTGTTATTGTTGTAATTATGTTATGCTCCTATGATTATCTTTGCTTTCGTACCACGGAAGTTTGGGGCCGTCACACTTGGGTCCGTTGCGATCGTGGCGATGAATTCTATTACATGGAACGGACTGGAAGACAAACGGAGCTATCAACAAAATTAAAAGGAGTGAAAACCAATGTGAGATTTCTTTTTTAATAATTAAAATTAATTAATTATTATTGTGTTTAAAAATTCTTACATATACGCTGTTAAATTCAGTTTGTTGTTGTACGCAATTTGACTTGAATTGGATGAAGTTGTTTGTGGTGATCTGTTTGATTTAATTGAATATAATGGAGTTATTGCAATTTGTTTACAAATAAAAATATTCATTTTTATTTGTCATGTTAAACTTTCAAATTGTATACAAATAAAAAATATTCATTTTTATTTGTCATGTTAAATGTTGAAATTGTATACAAATAAAAATATTCATTTTTATTTGTCATGTTAAATATAGAAATTGTATACAAATAAAAATATTCATTTTTATTTGTCATGTTAAATATTGAAATTGTTTAGAAGTAAAAATCTCTTTTTATTTGTCATTAGAAAATACTGAAATTGTTATGCAAATAAAAAAAATCTTCTTTTTATTTGTCCTGTTAAACATAGGATGCATAGATAATAAATATTCTTTTTATTTTATACAATATTCATTTTTATTTGTCATGTTAAATGTTGAAATTGTATATGTAACGGCTGGAAATTTCCGACTCCTCGAGAGTCGGAAATTCCGCGACGTTAGTGAAAGAATTTAGAAGGTGAGAAAGAAAAGATAGAACTAATAGAATAGAAGAAGAAGAAGCACATCAGAATCATCAGAGTAACACGAATCTCACAGCGGAATGAATAACATATAATATATAACATAACTTTGAAGTAAACAGCTATATATATACAATAGCACTTATCAGAGTACAACACTTACAACACAGCGGAAATAACTATAGCTATAAAATCTTGCGGCCTCCTGCTCCAAGCTCTCCAAGTATATCTGTAAATCCCGACTACTTGACTGCCCGTACAAATTTAGGCACCCAAGAGTTTAAGGAAAACAACAAAGTAAACTCCGGGTCAGTCATGGGACTGGTATGAGTAAAATAGTTTAAAACAGGTATAGGATATCTCATAAGACCACGCAGTGAATACGGAACGGGTTTTTCCTTATGAGTATCTGAACAACTTTGACAAGCAATATCATTGTGATATTATAATAATGTCTAAGTACAAATAGATATCAATCTAGCAGAAACGCTTGCATCTCACGTTCTACATACATAGTATAAAATCATAAACCGCAGGGCTCTTATTGAAGATTGGATTCTAACAGACAAGGTATGGGAGCACCTTCTGAATAGTGTACTCTAGAGGTGATACACTCAGGGTTCAACAAGAACGTCTTGCAACCCGGCCACACATGACCGCTCACTCATTTAGCTTGAGTGTCGCGAATATATTGCCACCACGGTTATAGGCCATCAAACCGTCATCCGAAGATACAGAATCAAAAAGAAGTATAAATATGAATATTCTCTAGATCGGTGACAATACACCCTGCTTGGGGATGACCCAACTAGCCATGCTGCCTAGCCCAACTTTTGTTACTTCCCGGTGTGAGGCTAGAAGCTATGTCTATCTTCAGAACATCTGATCACCATTCACTTTGAATGCCACATCGCCATACCCGCCAAATCACAAATTGACTTATCCAAAAATAACACAGGTATATAGCTAAGAGAAACGAATTCCTCCGCCACCAAATGTGAATACGTTTGCACAGATCAACTTACGCGATCCATTGGATATACTCTGTCAGACCTTCTTCCATATACGTTGTCCTAGGACTGGACAAACCGAAGGCACTATTCAGTATATCCATCTTAGTCACTGTTATCTAAGATTTATACAACAGCCCTTGCACTTTACTCCGTCTTCAATTTATCTTTGGCAGATATTGCTCGCAACGCTTATGCCAATACAGAGTGGTTCTTTGGATAATAATCCAACCGGTCTCTCCATATTAACAACGTTAAAATGGTAAAAACTTTGATAGTCTGTGATTCAACTATCGAATGAAAACATGTCGGTGTACAGACAACGATCTTATTTCCAAATGGAATTTCGATCGATCAATCATCATATACATATATATGTTCATATTTCCTTATTTCATATATTTAGAAAATATATGTTATTAATCATTGGAAAACATTTCCATAGCTTTTTTCACATCACTATTATTTCGCAACTATCAGTCCCTAACTGTAACTTGTATGAGAACAATTCTCTAAGTATCAATCCGGAAGGTCGAAACCAACATCAGATCGTCACTTAGAAAATCGTTCAACTTACCCTCTCCAGTTAGTTTCTAAATTTGCTTAACTCTATTTCTTAAATTCTTATCATGAAAACATTTCATTTTCTATGTTTAGAAACATATCTGACTATATTTGGAAAACGTTTCCAAAACTTATTTACGGATTTCCAATGAACGTTGTATAAAACATCGTTACGCTTAATCCATTAATCGCTTATTACTTAACTATATTTCAAATCAACCTTTTCTATCGAACTACAACTATTCCTTTGTCAATTCTGAAGTCAATCAAGTTGGGGTATAATTACCTCTCAGACCTTAATTGAACAACGTCCTTTACTGTGAAATAGATGAAGCTCGTCACTCACTTTTTCCAATCATCTGTTTACGCAAATTCTCGGATTCAGGTTACGAATCCACTTCTTATATGAAAACATTTGATTATAACTATACCTTGATTTAAAACCCGGAAGGTAAATAGTACTTTCCTGAATTTGATATAATCGAATTCGACGTATAACTCTCTTTCGAGTAATCTCTATTCGATTAACTCTCCCTTTTTAATAACTTATATTCGATAAACTCTATTTCGATTAACTCCTATCGAATAACTAATATTCGAATAACTCTTCTTGGTTGGCTCTATTTCATTAACTCTTATCGAATAACAAATATTCTATTTTCTTAAATGTGTCAATTCTTATCGAATAACTAACATCCGATTTAATTTAATGGATTTACTCTTATCGAATAACTTATTCGATTAACTCAACTTGATTTTCTTAACTCGATTATCTCAACTCGATTTCTTAACTCGGTTACTTAACTCGATAAATCTTAACTCGATTACTTAACTCGATAACTTAACTTAACCCAAATCGATTAACTCAACTCTAATCGATTAACTTAATTTGATTTACTCCTTCGAATAACTAATTCGAATAACTTACCTTCGAATAACTAATATTCGATTTACTCTAACTCGATTAACTTAATTCTAATCGATTAACTTAACTCAAATTGATTAACTCCTTTCGAATAACTAAATTCGATTAACTCAAATTGAATGACTAATATTCAATTAACTCTTACGTGTTTAACTCTATTCGAATAAGTAATTCGAATCACTCTAATGTGTTTAATTCTATTCAAATATCTAATTCGAATAACTCATTTCGAATAACTAAATTCGATCAACTCTTTTAACTTTACTCGAATAACTATATTCGATTAACACCTTCTTTTGAATAACTATATTCGATTAACTCTTCGACTAACTCCTTTGGATTAACTAACTTCGAATAACACCTTTGGATTAACTAACTTCGAATAACCAATATTCGATAACTACTCTTCGAATAAATAATACTCGGTAACTCTTCTCAAATGAATAACATTTGATTTCTCCACTCGAATAAACTATATTCGATTACTCTACCCTCGGATACACTATATTCGATAACTCTACTTCGAATAAGTGATATTCGGAAACTCTACTTGATTAACTCCACTTGGATAACTCAAACTGGTCAACTCTAACTGAGTAACTCTAACTGATCAACTCTAACTGGTCAACTTTAACTGGTCAACTTTAACTGGTTAACTCAAATGGTTTAACCTAACTGGTTAACTCAAATGGTTTAACCTAACTTGATTTACTTGTCTCGATTAACTGAACTAATCCACTTAGTTTAACTTAGTTAATTCGCTTTGATTAACTCTAACCGATTTACTTAGTTTAACTCAGCTAATTCACTTTGATTAACCCAACTAATTTACTTCGATTAACCAATTAGTTTAACTTGACTAATTCACTTAGTTTGACGCAACTAATTCACTTTGATTTACCAATTAGTTTAACTTGACTGATTCACTTCGTTTAACCGCTTAGTTTATCTTAACTAATTTATTTTGGTTAACTTAACCAATTACTTTGATTAACTCGACTAACTTGCTTTGGTTAACCTAACAAATTACTTTGTTTAACTCGACTAACTTGCTTTGGTTAACCTAACCAATTACTTTGTTTAATCCTTTTATCACACGCTGGTTATAATTCCTACTTCTACAATATCTCCTAAAAATCCATATCGTGTTATACTTGTGTGCGAAGCACGTGTTTAAATCTATCCTTGTATAATTCTATTTATTTTCCGAACAAGTGTTCCTTTATTTATTCCCTAAATAAATATTCCTTTATTCCATTTATTTATAATCTAAATAAATGTTCCTTTATTTATTTCCTAAATAAATATTCCTTTATATTCTAATTCATTTATTTTCTAAATAAATGTTTCTATTTTATTTCATTTATTTTCTAAATAAATGTTTCCTTTTTCATTTATTTATTTTCAAAGTAAATAAATGTTTTCCTTTTATAAAATCCTATCGATTTTATAAATAAGATTCATTTTCAATATAAACATTGAAAATCCCCTTATCAACATTTCGGTATGTTATGGTATTCAATCATATCAAATCACGATGTTCAATATCAACCAAGCACATATAATCGCCCACAGATTTTATATCACATTATATAACAATATATGAAAAACAATAAAATAACTGTTGAGGAATCCAGTCGGATTCCTCCAACTTGTTTCCCTGCGTCACAGATGTTAGACAATATAGATAACATCACTTTCAGTTCCATATGATATATTCTGTTAAACAGAATCAATATAGAAATTTAACTAACTGACTAGCAGTTCAATCAAACAATCAACACACAGTCAAACAGACAATTTTAACAGTTCTAACAATGCAACATAAAATTATAAACTGTTCAGAGTTAGTGAGATTTACTCACATTTGCGCGTTAACCGATAAATATCGGTTTGCGTTCATTGACTCGGTCGAACAATTTATTTCGCTATAAATTGTAACTAGCTCGGATTTGCTCGTGGTCAGTCCCATTGTGTTGCTCCTGTCCACACGATCCCAACGGATCTTGTTTTGCAGAAAACCGATGTCGTATGATAGAATTAAAAAATTTCGAAGTTTAAATACAAATTAAATTAAAACTTGGGTTAAAAATATAATTGGGTTCACCAACCAACACCGGCCCAACACCCTTCAACCCAGCCCAGACCCGCACGCCCTTTCTTCCACTCCAGATATTTTCCATGCGCACAGTAAACCTCCCATGGCCGTCTTTGTCAAAACAAACCCCTCTCCTACTTCAATACATAGTTACACACACGCCTGCTCCCTTACATTTCGGTGTAAAAACAACTACTGACAAACGAAGATAACCCTCCACCCCTTTACTTCCATGCGCCATTTTTCTTCATGAAACTCAACTTCCCCTCTTTGTTTACGTGTGTAAATATGTACACACTTTAACCATGCATCCTCGCCTTGCTGTTCACTTCCACCACTACTTTCAAACTCCTTGTCAACTCGCACACCCCTCCCACGGTCCAGACATAGAGAACAAACTCTACCCCCACAGTAAAACAGCGAACCATATTATCATACTTGGCCCAAAACTATCCCACCATGCTTGAACCGAGAGACCACCGCAGCTACCCCCCCCCCCATAAGTTCGCAGACACTCTCATCAACAAGATCACGTATCTCAGGAAGTTCAAATAGCAAGAGAGAAAAAAAATGGGGAGACTTGCGGCTTTATTGGAGGATATGCGTTCGTTTTTGTTTGAGGAAATATGTTGGTGGCTTGTTCTTTTGGATCGGAGGCTGAGGTGAAAAGCACTTCCTTTTTCGATAACACGAAGTTGTACTAGACAAGTTTGGTCTTTCCAACATTACAGGGGTGTTTTCTTGAAGAGGCTGGTCCAATAAATGTTCGATCTGGGAGCTTTCAATGCTTCATACGTTGGTGGTATGGAAGAGATAAAAGATGTTGAGGGGGTAGTATGTTAGAGCTGACCCAAGGAGGGGCGCGGGTAAAAACATCCCACGTTTTGATTTTTGAGGACCACAAAGATTCTATGGCTGAGAACAAAGAAAATGTGTCTTGGTTTTCATCACACAGTACGTTAGGATATTTTAGGTTATGCTGTCATGAAAAATTCATCACGTACGAACCGATAACGACAGAACTAACAATACCATTATGACGAGCAACGTACCGCTATCCCAAAGATATAATAATACCGGTAGGTGGACTCATATTTTGAAACTTCAAAATGTTGATTTCAGGGTGCGAAATACTTCAAATAAAAAGTCATATATTTAATTAATTAAAAATTACCATAAAATTCTAAAAATTAAATTATCGTTATGTCCCAAAAGAACCTTGTCTAAATTCACGCCTGATATCTAGTTATATTGAAAAACCCTTTTTTGACGTAAATAAAGCGTCGCAAATTATAAAGGAATTCCACAGCGACTTTTTTGAAATTTGATTTGCACATATCTCAACATCTATACGAGGAAATCCTGATTTTTCTCTTCCACTAGAAAGATATACTCCACCAGCTCCATACGTTTCTTGTTTCACAGAAATCCGGTTTAAAATGAATCCTGTACATTCAGTTGAAGTCTAAATCGCCAAATAACGAACTGTCGCGTCGTTACGCGCTCTATTTTAATTATAATATAATTAATACGTTTTAACGTCGATTATTAAATCGATTCGTTATTCAAATTCAATTCTAAACTGAATTAAATATTTTAGCTGATCCAATTCACACAGTATTGTGAATTCGGTGATTTCCGATTATTTCGACATTATAATATATTATTATATTATTTATTTTAATTAAATATTCAATATTATTTAATTCAAGTCAACGTTATCGCCCAATCGATATTTTAATAATTAAATAAATTAATTATTCGACAGCTAACAAAACGCGCCATTACAGACTTCCCCCCTTAAAATAATTTCGTCCTCGAAATTGCTAAGTTAGAGGTTGACCCTATATATTGGAACTCCTAAGATTGGTTTACCCCTTATTTCTGATTTCCACCGAACCACTTAATATCGACTGAAATATTTATTCTTCCGACTAATTAAAATTTTCAAAAATTCTGAAAATTTTCTAACACTTTAAATTTTCGGAAAATTTTGCCATAACCTCCTTTGTACAGTCCTATCGGTAAAACCACAACTCGCCTCTCTAGGCCATCTCCAACCCAAAAGAAAATCAAATAGCCAAGCGGCTTGCCAATTCGGTTCATAAAATCCAAACTCATATATAATATAAACTTGTACCTTTTTGTCGGTCGTATCATTGTATCCTTTTGATCTGTTATCACTTCTGCATATATCATGGTCATTCCACTCAGTTTATATCCACAAATACAAATCGAATTTCATTTGAACTCTAATATCAAATTCCAAATTATTGACTTATCAATTTGGTTCCATTCTAGATTATCTCTAATCCCAATTCTATTTTATTTAACTCGGTTCAAGTTAAATTTCAATTTATTTTTACCATCTCATTTTATTTAACATCATTAGTTAAATTTTAATTCCAGAACTTAAGTTCCTGGGTCTTATTTCAAATTAATTTGAAACCACATACCAATTCAAAACCTTTGAATGTCTAAAACAACTTGTTTTGTCAAAACAATTCAAAAACAAAATCTTTGGTAGTAATCCGTCACTTAGAACTCGAAAATGAACACTGATGATGTCTAGATTCATCATCAGAATCTATTTTCCAACTATCGAAGTGAGTTCAATACTATATCGTTTTAAATTTGAAAAACATTTTCAAATCTCCCAGGAACTTAAAATTTCCTTATTTTAAATTCCAAATTCTGATTTAAATTCATATTTAATTCAAACTATTTCATATATTACATTCATATGAATTCTGATGGGTCATTTATAACCCTTTCACCCTTTTATAATCTTATTCGATTATAATAGCAACCAACACAATCAATATACTATACTAATTTCAAGATATATATTTCTTCTATAAACAAATATATTTTGGGAAAAATTATTTCATTTACCCTCTTTCAAAACATACCATGACGGTTCATCGTATTCGAGTGTTTAGTAACCCTTATCGATACAGTGGATCAACTGATCGACCAGAATTCATAAGCCACTCAACCAATGAGTCTCCACAATATAAAACCATTTTATATTGAATAACAATTACGCGCTCATATATATATATACTCAAACTCAATCTAGGATATTACTAATCCCATCTCTATCGAGTTATGCCACAGAGCCAAGGTAATCACTTAACTTAAGCTCTGATACCAACTGTAACGGCTGGAAATTTCCGACTCCTCGAGAGTCGGAAATTCCGCGACGTTAGTGAAAGAATTTAGAAGGTGAGAAAGAAAAGATAGAACTAACAGAATAGAAGAAGAAGAAGCACATCAGAATCATCAGAGTAACACGAATCTCACAGTGGAACGAATAACATATAATATATAACATAACTTTGAAGTAAACAGTTATATATATACAATAGCACTTATCAGAGTACAACACTTACAACACAGCGGAAATAACTATAGCTATAAAATCTTGCGGCCTCCTGCTCGTAAATCCCGACTACTTGACAGCCCGTACAAATTTAGGCACCCAAGAGTTTAGGGAAAACAACAAAGTAAACTCCGGGTCAGTCATGGGACTGGTATGAGTAAAATAGTTTAAAACAGGTATAGGATATCTCATAAGACCACGCCGTGAATACGGAACGGGTTTTTCCTTATGAGTATCTGAACAACTTTGACAAGCAATATCATTGTGATATTATAATAATGTCTAAGTACAAATAGATATCAATCTAGCAGAAACGCTTGCATCTCACGTTCTACATACATAGTATAAAATCATAAACCGCAGGGCTCTTATTGAAGATTGGATTCTAACAGACAAGGTATGGGAGCACCTTCTGAATAGTGTACTCTAGAGGTGATACACTCAGGGTTCAACAAGAACGTCTTGCAACCCGGCCACACATGACCGCTCACTCATTTAGCTTGAGTGTCGCGAATATATTGCCACCACGGTTATAGGCCATCAAACCGTCATCTGAAGATACAGAATCAAAAAGAAGTATAAATATGAATATTCTCTAGATCGGTGACAATACACCCTGCTTGGGGATGACCCAACTAGCCATGCTGCCTAGCCCAACTTTTGTTACTTCCCGGTGTGAGGCTAGAAGCTATGTCTATCTTCAGAACATCTGATCACCATTCACTTTGAATGCCACATCGCCATACCCGCCAAATCACAAATTGACTTATCCAAAAATAACACGGGTATATAGCTAAGAGAAACGAATTCCTCCGCCACCAAACGTGAATACGTTTGCACAGATCAACTTACGCGATCCATTGGATATACTCTGTCAGACCTTCTTCCATATACGTTGTCCTGGGACTGGACAAACCGAAGGCACTATTCAGTATATCCATCTTAGTCACTGTTATCTAAGATTTATACAACAGCCCTTGCACTTTACTCCGTCTTCAATTTATCTTTGGCAGATATTGCTCGCAACGCTTATGCCAATACAGAGTGGTTCTTTGGATAATAATCCAACCGGTCTCTCCATATTAACAACGTTAAAATGGTAAAAACTTTGATAGTCTGTGATTCAACTATCAAATGAAAACATGTCGGTGTACAGACAACGATCTTATTTCCAAATGGAATTTCGATCGATCAATCATCATATACATATATGTTCATATTTCCTTATTTCATATATTTAGAAAATATATGTTATTAATCATTGGAAAACATTTCCATAGCTTATTTTCACATCACTATTATTTCGCAACTATCAGTCCCTAACTGTAACTTGTATGAGAACAATTCTCTAAGTATCAATCCGGAAGGTCGAAACCAACATCAGATCGTCACTTAGAAAATCGTTCAACTTACCCTCTCCAGTTAGTTTCTGAATTTGCTTAACTCTATTTCTTAAATTCTTATCATGAAAACATTTCATTTTCTATGTTTAGAAACATATCTGACTATATTTGGAAAACGTTTCCAAAACTTATTTACGGATTTCCAATGAACGTTGTATAAAACATCGTTACGCTTAATCCATTAATCGCTTATTACTTAACTATATTTCAAATCAACCTTTTCTATCGAACTACAACTATTCCTTTGTCAATTCTGAAGTCAATCAAGTTGGGGTATAATTACCTCTCAGACCTTAATTGAACAACGTCCTTTACTGTGAAATAGATGAAGCTCGTCACTCACTTTTTCCAATCATCTGTTTACGCAAATTCTCGGATTCAGGTTACGAATCCACTTCTTATATGAAAACATTTGATTATAACTATACCTTGATTTAAAACCCGGAAGGTAAATAGTACTTTCCCGAATTTGATATAATCGAATTCGACGTATAACTCTCTTTCGAGTAATCTCTATTCGATTAACTCTCCCTTTTTAATAACTTATATTCGATAAACTCTATTTCGATTAACTCCTATCGAATAACTAATATTCGAATAACTCTTCTTGTTTGGCTCTATTTCATTAACTCTTATCGAATAACAAATATTCGATTTTCTTAAATGTGTCAATTATTATCGAATAACTAACATCCGATTTAATTTAATGGATTTACTCTTATCGAATAACTTATTCGATTAACTCAACTTGATTTTCTTAACTCGATTATCTCAACTCGATTTCTTAACTCGGTTACTTAACTCGATAAATCTTAACTCGATTACTTAACTCGATAACTTAACTTAACCCAAATCGATTAACTCAACTCTAATCGATTAACTTAATTTGATTTACTCCTTCGAATAACTAATTCGAATAACTTACCTTCGAATAACTAATATTCGATTTACTCTAACTCGATTAACTTAATTCTAATCGATTAACTTAACTCAAATTGATTAACTCCTTTCGAATAACTAAATTCGATTTAACTCTTCTCGAATAACTAAATTCGATTAACTCAAATTGAATGACTAATATTCAATTAACTCTTACGTGTTTAACTCTATTCGAATAAGTAATTCGAATCACTCTAATGTGTTTAATTCTATTCAAATATCTAATTCGAATAACTCATTTCGAATAACTAAATTCGATCAACTCTTTTAACTTTACTCGAATAACTATATTCGATTAACACCTTCTTTTGAATAACTATATTCGATTAACTCTTCGACTAACTCCTTTGGATTAACTAACTTCGAATAACACCTTTGGATTAACTAACTTCGAATAACCAATATTCGATAACTACTCTTCGAATAAATAATACTCGGTAACTCTTCTCAAATGAATAACATTTGATTTCTCCACTCGAATAAACTATATTCGATTACTCTTCCCTCGGATACACTATATTCGATAACTCTACTTCGAATAAGTGATATTCGGAAACTCTACTTGATTAACTCCACTTGGATAACTCTAACTGGTCAACTCTAACTGAGTAACTCTAACTGATCAACTCTAACTGGTCAACTTTAACTGGTCAACTTTAACTGGTTAACTCAAATGGTTTAACCTAACTGGTTAACTCAAATGGTTTAACCTAACTTGATTTACTTGTCTCGATTAACTGAACTAATCCACTTAGTTTAACTTAGTTAATTCACTTTGATTAACTCTAACCGATTTACTTAGTTTAACTCAGCTAATTCACTTTGATTAACCCAACTAATTTACTTCGATTAACCAATTAGTTTAACTTGACTAATTCACTTAGTTTTACGCAACTAATTCACTTTGATTTACCAATTAGTTTAACTTGACTAATTCACTTCGTTTAACCGCTTAGTTTATCTTAACTAATTTATTTTGGTTAACTTAACCAATTACTTTGATTAACTCGACTAACTTGCTTTGGTTAACCTAACAAATTACTTTGTTTAACTCGACTAACTTGCTTTGGTTAACCTAACCAATTACTTTGTTTAATCCTTTTATCACACTCTGGTTATAATTCCTACTTCTACAATATCTCCTAAAAATCCATATCGTGTTATACTTGTGTGCGAAGCACGTGTTTAAATCTATCCTTGTATAATTCTATTTATTTTCCGAACAAGTGTTACTTTATTTATTCCCTAAATAAATATTCCTTTATTCCATTTATTTATAATCTAAATAAATGTTCCTTTATTTATTTCCTAAAAAAATATTCCTTTATATTCTAATTCATTTATTTTCTAAATAAATGTTTCTATTTTATTTCATTTATTTTCTAAATAAATGTTTCCTTTTTCATTTATTTATTTTCAAAGTAAATAAATGTTTTCCTTTTATAAAATCCTATCGATTTTATAAATAAGATTCATTTTCAATATAAACATTGAAAATCCCCTTTTCAACATTTCGGTATGTTATGGTATTCAACCATATCAAACCACGATGTTCAATATCAACCAAGCACATATAATCGCCCACAGATTTTATATCACATTATATAACAATATATGAAAAACAATAAAAAAAACTGTTGAGGAATCCAGTCGGATTCCTCCAACCTGTTTCCCTGCGTCACAGATGTTAGACAATATAGATAACATCACTTTCAGTTCCATATGATATATTCTGTTAAACAGAATCAATATAGAAATTTAACTAACTGACTAGCAGTTCAATCAAACAATCAACACACAGTCAAACAGACAATTTTAACTGTTCTAACAATGCAACATAAAATTATAAACTGTTCAGAGTTAGGGAGATTTACTCACATTTGCGCGTTAACCGATAAATATCGGTTTGCTTTCATTGACTCAGTCGAACAATTTATTTCGCTATAAATTGTAACTAGCTCGGATTTGCTCGTGGTCAGTCCCATTGTGTTGCTCCTGTCCACACGATCCCAACGGATCTTGTTTTTGCAGAAAACCGATGTCGTATGATAGAGTTAAAAAATTTCGAAGTTTAAATACAAATTAAATTAAAACTTGGGTTAAAAATATAAATGGGCTCACCAACCAACACCGGCCCAACACCCTTCAACCCAGCCCAGACCCGCACGCCCTTTCTTCCACTCCAGATATTTTCCATGTGCACAGTAAACCTCCCATGGCCGTCTTTGTCAAAACAAACCCCTCTCCTACTTCAATACATAGTTACACACACGCCTGCTCCCTTACATTTCGGTGTAAAAACAACTACTGACAAACGAAGATAACCCTCCACCCCTTTACTTCCATGCGCCATTTTTCTTCATGAAACTCAACTTCCCCTCTTTGTTTACGTGTGTAAATATGTACACACTTTAACCATGCATCCTCGCCTTGCTGTTCACTTCCACCACTACTTTCAAACTCCTTGTCAACTCGCACACCCCTCCCACGGTCCAGACATAGAGAACAAACTCTACCCCCACAGTAAAACAGCGAACCATATTATCATACTTGGCCCAAAACTATCCCACCATGCTTGAACCGAGAGACCACCGCAGCTACCCCCCCATAAGTTCGCAAACACTCTCATCAACAAGATCACGTATCTCAGGAAGTTCAAATAGCAAGAGAGAAAAAAATGGGGAGACTTGCGGCTTTATTGGAGGATATGCGTTCGTTTTTGTTTGAGGAAATATGTTGGTGGCTTGTTCTTTTGGATCGGAGGCTGAGGTGAAAAGCACTTCCTTTTTCGATAACACGAAGTTGTACTAGACAAGTTTGGTCTTTCCAACATTACAGGGGATTTTTCTTGAAGAGGCTGGTCCAATAAATGTTCGATCTGGGAGCTTTCAATGCTTCATGCGTTGGTGGTATGGAAGAGATAAAAGATGTTGAGGGGGTAGTATGTTAGAGCTGACCCAAGGAGGGGCGCGGGTAAAAACATCCCACGTTTTGATTTTTGAGGACCACAAAGATTCTATGGCTGAGAACAAAGAAAATGTGTCTTGGTTTTCATCACACAGTACGTTAGGATATTTTAGGTTATGCTGTCATGAAAAATTCATCACGTACGAACCGATAACGACAGAACTAACAATACCATTATGACGAGCAACGTACCCCGATCCCAAAGATATAATAATACCGGTAGGTGGACTCATATTTTGAAACTTCAAAATGTTGATTTCAGGGTGCGAAATACTTCAAATAAAAAGTCGTATATTTAATTAATTAAAAATTACCATAAAATTCTAAAAATTAAATTATCGTTATGTCCCAAAAGAACCTTGTCTAAATTCACGCCTGATATCTAGTTATAATGAAAAACCCTTTTTTGACGTAAATAAAGCGTCGCAAATTATAAAGGAATTCCACAGCGACTTTTCTGAAATTTGATTTGCACATATCTCAACATCTATACGACGAAATCCTAATTTTTCTCTTCCACTAGAAAGATATACTCCACCAGCTCCATACGTTTCTTGTTTCACAGAAATCCGGTTTAAAACGAATCCTGTACATTCAGTTGAAGTCTAAATTGCCAAATAACGAACTGTCGCGTCGTTACGCGCTCTATTTTAATTATAATATAATTAATACGTTTTAACGTCGATTATTAAATCGATTCGTTATTCAAATTCAATTCTAAACTGAATTAAATATTTTAGCTGATCCAATTCACACAGTATTGTGAATTCGGTGATTTCCGATTATTTCGACATTATAATATATTATTATATTATTTATTTTAATTAAATATTCAATATTATTTAATTCAAGTCATCGTTATCGCCCAATCGATATTTTAATAATTAAATAAATTAATTATTCGACAGCTAACAAAACGCGCCATTACAGTATACAAATAAAAATATTCATTTTTATTTGTCATGTTAAATATTGAAATTGTATACAAATAAAAATATTCATTTTTATTTGTCATGTTAATTATTGAAATTGTATACAAATAAAAATATTCATTTTTATTTGTCATGTTAAATATTGAAATTGTTTAGAAGTAAAAATCTCTTTTTATTTGTCATTAGAAAATACTGAAATTGTTATGCAAATAAAAAAAATCTTCTTTTTATTTGTCCTGTTAAACATAGGATGCATAGATAATAAATATTCTTTTTATTTTATACATTAGAAATGTAGAAAAAGTAGCCAAATAAAATATTCTTTTTATTTTATACATTAGAAATGTAGAACATGTTATGAGAATAAAATATTCTTTTTATTTGTCATTAAAAACATTGAAATTGTTACGCAAATAAAATATTCTTTTTTATTTGTCATTGGAAACATTGTAATTGTTAGACAAATAAACTATTATTTTTTATTTGTCATTAGAAACATTGTAATTGTTAGACAAATAAAATATTCTTTATTATTTGTCATTAGAAGCATTGTGATTGTTAGACAAATAAAATATTCTTTTTTATTTGTCATTAGAAACATTGTAATTGTTAGACAATAAAATATTCTTTTTTATTTGTCATTAGAAACATTGAAATTGTTAGACAAATAAAATATTATTTTTTATTTGTCATTAGAAACATTGAAATTGTTAGACAAATAAAATATTCTTTTTTATTTGTCATTAGAAACATTGCAATTGTTAGACAAATAAAATGTTCTTTTTTATTTGTCATTAGAGACATTTTAATTGTTAGACAAATAAAATATTCTTTTTATTTGTCATCAGAGACATTGTAATTGTTATACAAATAAAATATTCTTTTTATTTGTCATTAAAAACATTGAAATTGTTATGCAAATAAAATTTTATTTTTATCTGTCATTAGAAAAGTAGACAACATGTATACAGATAAAATACTTCTTTTTATTTGACAATAGAAAAGTAGAAAACATGTACGCAAATGAAATACCTTTTCATTTGTCATTAGAAAGATAGAATTGTGTATGCGAATAAAACTTCTTTTTATTTGACATTAGAAATGTAGAAGACATATATGCAAATATTTGCTTTTTTTTATTTGTCATTAGAAAGATAGAATTGTGTATACAAATAAAATACTCTTTTTATTTATCATTTGAAAACATAGAAAATGTTACACAAATAAAATTTCTTTCTTTTTGTCACATGAACATAGGAATGGAAAACAATAAAACATTCTTTTATTGCATACATAGGAAATGTAGAATTTGTGTAAAACAATAAAACCTTCTTTTTATTGTATACATAGGAAATGTAGAATTTGTGTAAGACAATAAAATATTCTTTTTATTGTATGCATATGAAATGTAAAAATGTATAGACAACAAAATATTCTTTTTATTGTATGCATATGAAATGTAAAAATGTGTAGACAATAAAATATTCTTTTTATTGTATGCATATGAAATGTAAAAATGTGTAGACAATAAAATATTCTTTTATTGTATGCATATGAAATGTAGAAAATGTGTAGACAATAAAATACTCTTTTTATTGTAACATGAAATGTAGAAAATGTGTAGACAATAAAATATATTCTTTTTATTGTAACACGAAATGTGATTGAACCAAATACACTGACATTGATTGTGATGGATTGACTGTTTGGATTGTGCTCGACCATTTTATGAGAAAAATATGCTTTTACATTTAGCATTGGATTGGGTAAAAATATCTATGTACTAACACCTTGTGAAACACTTCACGATTAGACTATAAGGTGTTTAGCGATGTTGTTTATTTTAAAATTTAATAAATGATTTTGAAATGAGATTCTTAAGTAGAAAGAATAGTATTCCCGATTTTGGATAGGGAATGTTTTATAAAATGTTTTATAAAACAGAAAGGATTTCGAGGGCTATACCCGATTATTTGAATTGATTTGGAAGCGGAAATTTATATAGATTTAATTATACTTGTGATTATGTTGTCAAATAATTTTCCCTACTTCAGGATATGAAATGATTTAGTATGTGGCTATAGATACGGGTGACCCGAGAGCGACTAAAAGTGGAGGGCGGTGTATGTCTTCTCCCATAGGTGGGATGGTGCATTGTTAGTGTAGTCGTTAGGTGCACATATATATTGGTTAAGGCGCATACAACCTTGTCTGAGGGAATGTGACCGATATTTGGTTGCATACTTGTTTGTATACATTGTTACGTTTTGGAATTCTTATTTCCATATCTTTTGTTTTTGAGATCCAGAAGTGAAATCTACTTTGATATAAAAGCTAGATATGTATTTCAAATGATTTGAAATAAGAAATCGGGAATAAAGTCCAGAAGAATAATTTCTATAAAGAACATTGGATTTTAAAATCTAAATTTAGGGATTAAGCCTAAATGGGTAGATTGGAAAAAATTGCATGTTGTATGTTGCATTGAAGATCCATAAGTTTAATTATGGTTTTTGTTTATGCACTGGCAATCCAATGGAATAAACTCGTTCCGCGTTAGCGGGGTGGTCCTGTGATTAGCCATACTATTAGATAAGTTAAGTAAGATTTCTAATACCAGTCCCATGACTGACTCATAGTTGTTTCACTTGCAAACTCGGGTGCCCTTATTTTCCGCACGGGCAGTCGAGTGGCTTGTTTTGCAGATATATATTTGTTGAGCAGGATTCTGGATCGAAGATTAAAGCGGTGTCCAGAGCATTGATAGTCTTCCGCTGTGTTAGTTTATTTGTTTCCGCTGCGTTGCATTAACATTATTGTAAATTAATCTTCAGTTGTAGTATTATTTTTCGATGTACTCTGATATATTCTGTACTCTGATGTAACATTATTACGATGTTTATAAAAGTCTTCTGTTGTTGTTCTGATGTGTTGTATGCCGAAAATTAGCATATGCGGGAATCGAATGGTCTTAGTCGATTTAGCGACCGATTAGGTCTAGGCTAAATCCGTATCGTTACAGCTGGTATCAGAGTTTTGGTAAACTCAAATCTTTGGGGGCACAACTTGTTAGAATTGAACAAAAGACTCATCAGAGGTAGGATTAGAAATATCCTATAAAAGAATACTCATTAGAGATAGGATCAGTAGTATCCTAGAATGAGAAAACTCGTTAGAGATGAGGTTAGTAATGCCCTAGAATGAGTTGAGAGTGACAAGTTTTGTGGCGACCCAAACTTCCCCGTAAAGGAAAGCCTAGATTGCTTCAAGAACACGACAAATCGGAACACAAACAGAAGAATATTTCATTGCTTATTACAACAATTAAATCAGAGTACACGAATATAACAGAGTATGAATAAATATTATACATCAGAAAAATATCAGAGATTTAAATTACATTTAAATACATAGCAGCGGAAAAATAACACAAAACACAACTGGAAGAAATATGCGGATACAGAGCTCTCCGAATATCACTTCAGCCGTAAACCAGGATCCTGTGAATATAATATATGCAAAACCCAACTACTAGCTGCCCGTGCGGAAAAAAAGGGCACCCAGAGTTTAGGTTAAAACAATAAACTCCAGGTCAGTCATGTGACTGGTGTGAGAACTAAAATAGTTATTAGTTTGATTTTAAAGTTAGGTAATTCAAGGGACCACGCCGTATAACACGGAATGGGTTTCCTCCCAAGAATATCAGTGCATGAAACAAACAACGCAATGCTAAATAAAGAACAATGAAGCTATTATAAGACCCAGGTCCCATCACATAATGCAGTGCAAGCCGGAGGATAGGGCTTTCCCTTATAATAGCCAAATATGCTTGATACGTGAAATTTCATCTTTTATTATTACTATAAGTGAAGAAAACAACTACCAATATAATTGAATCAATCCTAGACGACATGAATGTCCCATACCACTATTCCGCCAAAATAGTATACAATCAAAACCGAAAAATGTCGTATTTGGAAATTGGATTTCCATACTGGTGGTTACTGATCCGAAAGATTGGTCGCGTAGTACAATTCCCAACAGCTTACGTCGCAAGCATGCGAAAATGCCGTAATGCACATCCGCACTATCCAGGAAAACAAGTTACTGCGCCTTATGTCGTAGGCATGCGAAACCACCGCTAACTCTATCCATCAGGGAATCGGGGGGTGTGCCCTATACCTCACCTCGGTCGACTGAATCCACGACACCACTAAGGTGCCCATCCTCTAAAAAGCATACTGGTCTAACCATCAGTTTACCACCATACAGGTGTGTGAGGCTCGAGAATTAATGCTACACATAGTCATGTTATATTAAAGCTGTGCTTTGATCATCAACCACAAGACTCTGCTTTTCAACAGAAGCCTTGATCATTTTCCACTTAGGCATGCCACATAGGCAATTTGTGCCATACAACTGATGTCTATCGATATACAACCTTTGATCCCATACGTGTCTGAGAAAGGTGAAGTATGGGAATAAATTCCCCTTCACTAAGCAGATGTATATTTAATAGAGATCAGTCAGCACAGAATAAAATCCAATGTCAGACACACCATCCATTTACAAGTCCGTTCTAGGTCTGAACGAAACCAGAGGCACCTTATTCCTCGTTTTGTATGCCCAATAAAGGAGAGAGGCCCTCGCATATCCATAAAATCAACAAGTACGTCCGGACGGCTACTGCTTTAGCCCCTTCAAGGTAACTACTTGTTGACGTCAAAAGTTGGTCACTATTGACGATCAACCCCCAATCGCGTGATCTACACACGAATAAAGATAAAATACGCAATAAAAAGTAAAAGAACGGGGAGCACACACAAAATTTTTATAGTGGTTCGGCAAAGACAATGCCTACGTCCACTTTATATATTATGTATCTCTTTTTTGATTACAAATACAATGCTTTTTCTGTTTGGAGAAAAGAAAGAAAATGACTATTTTCCTTTCTTCCTTTTTGAGAGATTAAGATTCTAGAGGAGAGTAGAGATGAAAAGTTTGAAGAAAGCCGTCTAGCCAAGAGAAGTCGTCCCTTTCTCTTTAAGCTTGGAGGTATTTATAGGTGGAAAATGCTGCTTGGGCTGTTGCAAAATGGTCCGGCCATTTCGGGAAGGTTCAGAAACGTGGAATCCGTCCATTGGCTCGAATTACGGCTGGAAGACTGATTCCACTGCTCATAAATAGAATCCTCAAAAGTTGTGGCTGACGTGGCATCCATGGAGAGGTATATCAAAAGCAGAGCTTTGTCCGCATATGGTTGACCGCCTTTATCTCCTTGGAAGTCGGGATATTAAATGGACTGGCTCTGTAGAAATCTTCCACGCTAGCCCGAGATAATCGGTTGACGAGTTCTTTCTGAAAGCGAGAAACTCGGTCGTCCTGGTGAGCGATTCTTCAGGTAATGCGCAGTCATTCTGACTGAGTTGGATTTGGGTCGATATTCCATTGCTTGATGTAGCACTCCTGATGGGCCTCTTGGAGCGCAACTTGTATTTGGTTGTGCGTTTGGGCTTTGGTTTTGGCCTGATGAGATTAGTGCCAAAAAGAGGGCTAAAACTTTGCCCCTCAGAATATATCTTCATCGACGGAGGGAGGTGTATTATGAAATCTGAACTGAAGCACAAACGCTCGAGCTGCTATGGTCGCGCCGGACCATATTATGGCCAGAAAACCGACGGTCCGATGTTGTATTAAGACCAGAAATCCGACGATCATGCCAGGTCATATTAAGGCCAGAAAACCAACAACTATCGGAGACCGCATTAAAGCCGAGATGATGATTGCCACTAGTACAAAAGTTGGTTCCTGCAAATACAAAACAAACCATGGGTCGAGCGTTTTATTCCACTTGGCTTTAGAGGGTGGCAAGCGTAAACCATACTCGGCTTAGTGGCGAGCATAAACCATACTTCTCTTAGTGGCGAGCATAAACCATACTCGGCTTAGTGGCGATCATAAACCATACTCGGCTTAGATAGTGCGAGTATTAACCACACTCAGCTTAGATACTGCGAATATTAACCATACTCGGCTTAGATAGTGCGAGTATTAACCATACTCGGCTTAGGGCAAGTGTTTCTCATGCTCAACTCATGTTGAGTTAGTTAATTTAACGAGCTATGCACGCTCGTGGTGTAAAGAAAAAGAGTGTAATCCACACTCGTGTTTAAGAAAAAGCGACCTTTCTCACTCAAAAAGGTAGGTGTTTGAAGTAGTGGTGGGCTTTCGTGCTAACGACATAGAACAGGGGGGCGAGCATTAACCATGCTCGACTTAATGGCGAACACTAATCTGGTTCGGCTTAGAAATTTGACAACAGTCGATCTACTTTTGCAAAAAGTAAAGTTCATAACTGCTAAGCCACTATTACAAAGAAAATCTACGGGGACAGTGATTAATTACATAGCATCAAGGCGTCCCTATTATAGAAAGAAATACATCGAAAGAAAAAAATCTAATTAATGATAATGCCGCGAGTGTTAGTCTCAGGGTCCTTTCCATTTCTAGGAGCTTGCGGACCAGCCTGAGGAGCTTGGGCAGAAGGTCGCAGCGGCATGGCCGGGGCGTGATTTTTTTACATACTCAGCGAGTTCCCCTTTTCTGACTCGCCCTTCGATGAGATCGCGCAGATGTCGGCAATCATTTGTATTATGTCCAGCTACGTTGTGGAATATACAATGCTTGCCAGAGTCAAGTTCCATCTGGGTCAGTTCTCGTTGAGGTGGCCTTGGCGTGGGGAAGGACTCGCGCATGTCGAGATAGATATCGAGCAAAGAGGAATTGAGCTCGGTGTACCGATTATATTTGTTTTCATTTCGAGGTTGTACATTGCGTTTATCCTTTTCCGGGGCTGTTCCTCTTCCTTTACTCTGGCCATTGCCGTTGAGCAGACCTTGTTAATTGGCTACTAAAACTTCAAGGCTCTCCATCTAAAGGCTGGCATCCTCTTGTCGGAGGAATCTTTCGGCCTCGAAATAGAAATCATCTATATCTTTGGGAGGATCCCTAGTTAAGGAGTTCGAGATTTCTGATCTCTTCTGGACTCCCGCGATGGCTTCCATCAACACCATCGATGGCTCGGGCCGATCGACTGATACTACGGCCGCGTTAAACTTTTAGAGGAAGGATCTTAACGTCTCTCTGGATTGTTGTTTGATGGTAGATAGAAACATGACGCTTTTCGATCGAGAGATATGCACTCGAAACTGCTCGATGAAGCGGGTGACCAGAGTATTCCAACTACTGACCGACTCCGTTGTTAGCTGCCGAAACCACATACCGGCTATATCTGTGAGAAAGAGTGGAAAGCACTTAGCCATGAAGCTGGTCGATGCACCAAGTACTTCCATATGTCGCATGTATCGCATAAGATGAATGGTCGGGTTAGTGCGACCGTTGTATGGTTCGATGGAAGGGAACCTGAAGTCCGGAGGGTTTCGAGAATTTCTGATTTCTCTAGTGAAGGGGCTGCCATTGACATTGTCTATGTCTTGCTGCGAAGAATTTCCCTGAGTGAAATGTGTGATGATGCTTGTAAGATGACTCCCATCTCCGAGGAGTCGTTGCCATGAACTTAACTGTGCATCCTGAGGGGGTTCTGCATGAGGATCCGGCAAAAGCATGCTCGGAAGGGTGGTCGTTGGCTGGGCTCGACCTCCGAGAGTTGAGGGAAGGTGAGATCTGGCGGGTGGTTTTGGGCAGAATGGCCCCTCTGGAACCTGATGAGTTGTGGATCGAGCCATATTTGTATCTAAAGGTCTAGACTGATCCAGCATAGCATGTGATGTTCGGGGGCCAGGGTTGCCCCCATTTGAAGCGAAGTTAGGAGGGTCTGCGGTAGTGTTTTCTTCCGCTATGGTGAGGACAGGCATGATAGGGTGGCTTCCCTCGTTTGAAGGGAAGGCTACTCCAACTCTTCGCTAAAGAGGAAGAGTGGTTAGACTGATCTGCGGTAAGATACCGGGTTGTAATGGGAATGGCGTTGATTCTGAGGGACCCGGGGGTAGCTCGACTGATTCGGTAGGTCGAGATGTTCCAAAGAGTGGAGGCATATTTGCCAGATGACCTAGATCTTGGTTGCCTGCCTCCTGAGGTTTTGTTATTGCAGCCACGCTGGTTGTTGGAAGCGATATTCTCGACTGGGATTGATCAGTTGGTGGAACCAAACCAGGATGAAATAAAGGTGTAGCCTGATCGGTGGCCTGATTTCGTCCAGACCGAAGATCGGTTATTGCCCCAGCTTCGGTTGATGGAGGAATTGATGTTGAAGCGTTCAAACCTGTTTCCTGTCGACCGAGAAGGTGATCCATCAACTGCTGTTGTCGTTCGAGGACTTTACCCTGAGATGTCATACGATCTCTGAGATCGACCATGACTTTATCCATGTCGTCCCGGGTAAGGAATCGGTACATGTTGTCATGAGAGGAAACTTCTTGGCTTGCTTCTGCAGCATCAGCATCAACTGCATCAGCGTTTGCAGGATGAGAGGATGTTGCATCTTTTTTTCGTTTGTTCGCCATGACTTGGGATAAGAAGAATCGAAGGTTCGACCCCTTTCTGGCGCGCCAAAGTGTTGACGTCAAAAGTTGGTCACTATCGACGATCAACCCCCAATCGCGTGATCTACACACGAATAAAGATAAAATACGCAATAAAAAGTAAAAGAACGGGGAGCACACACAGAATTTTTATAGTGGTTCGGCAAAGACAATGCCTACGTCCACTTTATATATTATATATCTCTTTTTTTATTACAAATACAATGCTTTTTCTGTTTGGAGAAAAGAAAGAAAATGACTATTTTCCTTTCTTCCTTTTTGAGAGATTAGGATTCTGGAGGAGAGTTGAGATGAAAAGTTTGAAGAAAGCCGTCTGGCCAAGAGAAGTCGTCCCTTTCCCTTTAAGCTTGGAGGTATTTATAGGTGGAAAATGCTGCTTGGGCTGTTGTGAAATGGTCCGGCCATTTCGGGAAGGTTCAGACACATGGAATCCATCCATTGGCTCGAATTGCGGCTGGAAGACTGATTCCCCTGCTCATAAATAGTATCCTCGAAAGTTGTGGCTGACGTGGCATCCATGGAGAGGTATATCAAAAGCAGAGCTTTGCCCGCATATGGTTGACCACCTTTATCTCCTTGGAAGTCGGGATATTAAATGGACTGGCTCTGTAGAAATCTTCCACGCTGGCCCGAGATAATCAGTCGATGAGTTCTTTCTGAAAGCGAGAAACTCGGTCGTCCTGGTGAGCGATTCTTCAGGTAATGCACAGTCATTCTGACTGAGTTGGATTTGGGCCGATATTCCATTGCTTGATGTAGCGCCCCTGATGGGCCTCTTGGAGCGCAACTTGTATTTGGTTGTGCGTTTGGGCTTTGGTTTTGGCCCGATGAGATTAGTGCCAAAAAGAGTGCTAACACTACTCCAATCATGAGCATCTGTAGGACCCATCCATTCGATGTGAAGATCGTCGGTATTGCACCGTCTTTAATCTCTTCGACTTATCGTCGAATCAGTTATTCAGGGTATAAACTCGACCTTTCTGAATAACTCGTGTATCTTATAATCAGGTGCTATAACAACACATCTTACGCCTCATTCCAATCTAGAATATTCTTTTATTCAAATATTCTTTTACTTTGGGAAAGGTTCCCATTAATTTAATCAAAGATAAATTCTTTAAATTTATTCTTTAATCTTCATTTGGATAACAAACCATATTAAGGTTTTCCAAATTAGTCAGGATTAGCGAACCACACCGAAGTAATCATTTATTTTATTTCCCAATCCCAACCTATTCATCCCATGTAGCAAAACTTGTAATACTGCATATCTAACACCACAGTGTTATCAGTAAATATTAATTATCATTTCACGTTCAAATCTAATTAAAGATTTTATTATCGCTTGGAGAAAAACTGGTGATACTCCATTCTCGATCATTTTATTGAATTGATAATTTAAATTGTCAAATCATCATTTCAATCTAATTAAAGATTCATTAAAACTCCACTTAGTTTTAATCCTCCCAAAAATCAATATTAATGATTATTCAAAGCTAAGAAATTAATCTTATCTTTAACTGGGTTAAAGAACCAACGTCATTTAAAACATGGTTCACGATAAACCCAAAATCACATTTTATTCCATCAGTCTCCAACCGTAAATTAGTATGAGAACAATTCCCTAAGTATTAATCCCGAAGGCTGAAACCAACATCAGATCAATACCCAGGAAACAATTCCACTTAGCTAATCTCCAGTTAGTTTCTAATTTTCTTAACTCCATTGGGTTTAAGAACAGTATTTTTAAAAATACCATTCACGACAAACCCAAAATCCCATTTCCATTGTGAATCGGGTTAAAGAACAAGTGTTATTTATAACACCGTTCACGATAAACCCAATAATCCAATTCTTTTATTCAATTCCAATTAAATATTAATTAATTAGAAATTTCCAATAAATCTTAATAAAAGATTTATTCTTTTCTCAACTGGGATTAAGAATAGTGTTAATTTAGACGTTGTTCACGGCAAACCCAAAATCCAATTTGATATCAAATACATGGCTCTGAATAGAAAATATATCGGCTTATATTCAATATCAAATTCTGAAATCAAAAAATACCGTATTGGGAATAACGATATATATATCTTCCAAATTCCTCAACAATATCTGTATAATCACGAAATCCAATATCGAAATATTCTGAGGATAATTTCAATTCAAATCCATTCCAATTCATAAATTGGAAAATTCTGGTAATTTTAAAACCATTTTTCTAATCTAATTTATTTATTCTAAAAATAATTAAATTATTATTCTAGTTAATAACTAGTCCTTTTGATAAAAATAAATTTTTATCTTTCAAATATGGAATTTTTCATCCAAAATCTTTCCAAATCATTTATTATGATTTTACATAATTTTTCCATATTTTTAATAATTTTATTATCGCCCGTACAGTCGATTTCCAATAACACCATCGAACTGCATCCATAGCAACCTTTTCTGAAATTGATTTAGACATATCTCCAAATCTAACCATTAGATTTCAAATCTCTGGTATTCATTGGAAAGCTCTTTTCGATACGAACCCAATGGTTTTGATTTTAGGAGAATCCGACGGTCGGATCTCCCGTAACGTCCATTTGAAGTTAATGGTCAAAATTGGCGATTGGCCACTGCGCGGCGCGTTCTATTCAGGCCATTATATATATATATATATATATATATATATATATATATATATATATATATATATATATATATACATATATATATATATATATATATATATCGTCGATTTCCATTTAAAACGAATTTTATAAATCGTTTTAAATTCGGTTTTAAAATGATTTCCATTTCAATTTCAAATCCAAATTGAATATTCCAATATAAATTCGTTTTAAATTCATTTCAAATCGATTTCAATTCCATTCCATTTCAACACATTTTGAATTCATTTTAAATCAATTTCAATTCTATTTCCATTTCAATCCGTTTTGAATTCATTTTAAATCGATTTCAATTTAATTCTCAAATTCGAATCCAAATTGAATATTCCATATCATTTCAATATTAAAATGATAATATTTTCAAAATATCAGATTTTGAAATCACTTTTTGATATTCATTCTAAACTGAATAAAATCGACAGAATTCCCGTTTTTGTTAAAATGGCGTTTAACTACTTAATACGGCTTCACATTTTAATATTCACTGAATATTATTTTTAAAATATTTGTTAATTCTGAACTGGAATCAGACTCAATCAATTACCATATAATTTTATTTATATGGATTTAACCATCACATGTATACAACACTGACGATAAACAATCATTAAAAATTCAAAAAACATCCAGAGTGCATTCTACAAACGTATAAGCATTAAAGTAAATAAATAACGCTTATACAGCCTGTCAACCCATTGATTGACATACCATTAATTATTGGGATCATTATGTCAAATATTACCCCAATACCCGTGTGGGGTTTTCAAACAACAAACATTGTTTATTATTTGTGCAGTTGGGCGATGTGTAAAATTTACCATCCCAATCAATATCAGATAAATAAGTGTACATAAACAAACCGTCCGGTTTGTAAATGAATATTTATTTCAACATAGGACTATTTTATACCGTTTATATATACAATAAAAATGATATTTTTATTGTTCAAATATTTTATATTTTTTATATATATACAATAAAAATGATATTTTTATTATTCAAATATTTTATTCCATAAAATACAATCAACAATCACAATACAGTCCATTTCACATCACAATCAATTTTCATACAGAATACAATCAAATATGTCGTTCATGGTCTGTGGACGACAGGGAGCAGTTCATACATGCAGTTCTAAAATAAATTACTATATAGAAAATAATAGTGAGAAGTCCTCACCTTGATCAGTTTTAGAAATCGTTTATATAACGATTGTTTTCACCAAATTAAACTGTTCATTTAATTTAGTCAAAAATCACCACTAGCTTCATTTCCGTTCCGGTTTGCTCCATGTTGTAGAGCTCAATTTTACAGTTCCAATGGTCCGAACCACATCAAATTCTGATACAGTTTGAATAAGATACGACATTTTAATTGTTAAACAATTTAATATATAATTATTTTAAGATAATTAATAATCTTAATAATTTAATCCCACCGTTAATCCATGGTTCACTGTTTTCTACCTTTCCCAATTCATATATGTTCCTGTAACCTATCGTCCATCGAAATCACCTCTGTCGCACACAATTCCAGACTTCCGACGGTCCATCCGCCAACTCCACATCGAAACTCTATCCGTCGCCTCCTGATAGTCGTCGTTCAGGCGAACTCGCGCCTCTAGGCGCTAACCACTAAGCTTTAAGCTCAGAAATCGACCACCACGTTTGATAGAAACAAATCACAACTGTTTAACATGTTGATCTCAGCGCCCTCTTCGAATTTGCATTGGAGATTTTTAAAATGATGGAACTGATTTGGAGAACTTATCA
This sequence comes from Allium sativum, assembly GCA_030737875.1. NCBI lineage: Eukaryota > Viridiplantae > Streptophyta > Magnoliopsida > Asparagales > Amaryllidaceae > Allium > Allium sativum. The sequence continues at coordinate 1,003,265,215 of CM060912.1, forward strand.
CTTGTTTATGGGAGCACATCATGCGTTGAAGAGAAGAGGAGGCGCAGGTCAAAAAGTTGACCATGAAAAAAGTTTTGACCAATAACTAGGGCTTGGCCATATTTATAATTATTTTCAATTTTATTAAATTCAAAAATAGCTTGTTTATTAATCCGATCTCCAAATCAAACCCAACGACTGTGACCCCTAGCTAAATGCCCCCATTCCGACACAATGGAATATGTTTCGTAAGCCCATTTGACTGTTACGATCAGTTTTCGTTAAATTTAAAATATAAATCAATATATTTTAACTCCAAACGCAAATCTTAAATTACTAGAGCCACATACGGACTCTAAAAATTTCAGAAAATTATTTCTAGCTTTATATTGACGACACGATCTTAATGAAACTAATTTCGTCGAATTCAGATACCGTTTGAAAAATGGCCATTTTCTGGTTGATCCAATTCAACTGAAATTGAAATAACATGTTTAACTTTGCCACGCTCACATATTGATTCAAAAAATTATGAAAATTGGAGTCTAGGAATAATTTGACATCCCGGATCCAACAAAAGTGGTTTCGTAAAAAATAGAGGTCGTTTGCGAAATGGCTATTTTCAAGGGCCTTATATATATTAAAATATATATAAATTCCACAGCAACTTTTCTAAATTTTAAACTGGACGTAACTTACAATTTATAAAATGAAATCTCAGTTCCATACATCCGTTAGAAAGATATGATTAAACAGATTCAATATTTCTTGTTTCATCCAATTCTGACATATATTTAATTCTGTATATTCAATTGAAATTTGAAATCGAATTTTCAAACTACGGCGCCATTTTCAATTCCTTTTATAACTAAATTAAATATTTATATTCCAACTTCGATTTAAATAAATATATACGTTCAAATTCTATTCAAAATAAATTTCCTATCTTTATTATTAAAAATAAATCATTTTAAATATTCAAAATTCATTAAAATTCCCAAAATAAAAAAATTTAAATTGGTTCTGATTTTCCGGGTTGTTACAATCTCACCCACTTAAAATCTTTTCGTACTCGAAAAGGAATGGAGCTGAAATTTGTTTAACAAACCAACTCAACTTTCATTCTGGCATTCATTCTTCAACTTTTCAGTTTCTACGAATTTCTAATTTTTCAAAAATTTGGCTAACACCCTAAATTTTTGAAAAATTTCGCCATAACCTCCTTTGTACGGGATCACCAGGAAAATCCCCAAAGTGCCACACAAGCCCTCTCATCTCAAAAAGAAAAAGAAAAAGAAAAAGCCAAGCGTCTTATAAAATCATCCAAACCCAATGAATTAGTAAACATGTACCTATTTATCGGGCATACAATTTTATTCCTCTTCTATAGCCTCCTTGCTATGACCTGTTCAATGTAAGACATGTATGTGCATGCAATTTCAATCAAATTTCAAAATAGTTCAACGTTTGGTGCTAAATTAACCTTTCGTTCATATATTGGTTAAATTTGGTTCAATTCAACTTTTCATTCTAATATTGGAGTTATTATTCCAATAATTTTATTAGTTCAACTAATAATCAAACAACACAACCAGCAATCAACTTGTGAATTAAATTTCCAAAACATACAACTTTTGATATATATATATTCAAATTTCATATTTTGGTATCAAATAACAAATAATAAATTCAAAATAAGGTTTTGGTTCTCACACCAGTCGATAGGAAATATATAGATATTCTACTTTCGAAACTCGAACATACATGCTGATGATGCCAGGGCGATCATCAGAATCATCTCCGGGCGATCAGAGTGTGATTCTATATCTACCCATTATATTTGAGACTTCAAATACACATGGATCAAACATATATGAAAAGTCTCGTCATACCCGATAGTCCAAATTCAATATAAAATAAATAATCAAATACGAATAATATGGTTTAAAATTTTAAAACAAAATTTGTTTTCTTCTTTATTTTAAAACAACACTCTTCACACTCGTTCTAGGATACTACTGATCCTATCTCTAACGAGTCATTCCTATTGGATATTGCCAATCCAATCTCTGATGAATTCTTTCGTTCGGTTCTAATATGTCATCTTCTCTAGCTCTGTAAATCAAAGCACTGATACCAACTGTGGTGACCCAAACTTCCCCGTAAAGGAAAGCCTAGATTGCTTCGAGAACACGACAAATTGGAACACAAACAGAAGAGCATTTCATTGCTTATTACAACAATTAAATCATAGTACACGAATATAACAGAGTATGAATAAATATTATACATCAGAAAATATCAGAGATTTAAATTACATTTATATACATAGCAGCGGAAAAATAACGCAAAACACAACTGGAAGAAATGCGCGGATACAGAGCTTTCCGAATATCACTTCAGCTGTAAACTAGGATCCTGTGAATATAATATATATGCAAAACCCAACTACTAGCTGCCCATGTGGAAAATAAGGGCACCCAGAGTTTAGGTTAAAACAATAAACTCTAAGTCAGTCATGTGACTGGTGTGAGAACTAAAATAGTTATTAGTTTGAGTTTAAAGTTAGGTAATTCAAGGGACCACGCCATATAACACGGAATGGGTTTCGTCCCAAGAATACTAGGGCATGAAACAAACAGCGCAATGCTTAATAAAGAACAATGAAGCTATTATAAGACCCAGGTCCCATCACACAATGCAATGCAAGCCGGAGGATAGGGTTTTCCCTTATAATAGCCAAATATGCTTGATACGTGAAATTTCATCTTTTATTATTACTATAAGTGAAGAAAACAACTTCCAATATAAATGTATCAATACTAGACGACATGAATGTCCCACACCACTATGCCGCCAATATAGTATACAATCAAAACTGAAAAAATTCGTATTTGGAAATTAGATTTCCATACTGGTGGTTATGGATCCGAAAGATCGATCGTGTAGTACAATTCCCAATGGCATACGTCGTAGGCATGCGAAAATGTCGTAATGCACATCCGCACTATCCAGAAAAACAAGTTACCGCGGCTTATGTCACAGGCATGGAAACCACTGCTAACTCTATCCATCAGGGAATCGGGGGTGTGCTCTATCCCTCACCTCGGTCGACCGAATCCACGACACCACTAAGGTACCCATCCTCTAAAAAGCATACTGGTCTTACCATCAGTTTACCACCATACCAGTGTGTGAGGCATGCTAATTAACGCTACACAAAGCCGTGCTATATTAAAGCTATGATTTGATCATCAACCACAAGACTCTGCTTTTCAACAGAAACCTTGATCGTTTTCCACTTAGGCATGCCACACAGGCAATTTACGCCATGCGACTGATGTCTATCGATATACAACCTCTGATCCCATTCGTCTTAGAGTAGGGTGAAGTAGAGGAATAATGTAACAACAAGGAATTTCGCTCGATCCTAATCAGTCGCTAAACCGATCTAGACCTTTCGAAACGCCTGATTGTTTTGAGAACACGACAAAATACAACGCAGACGGAAGAACATTTCATTGCATATTACAACAATTCCATCAGATTACAAGAATATACAGAGTATAAATAAATATGACAGTTCATAAAATATAAGAGATTACAATAAATTACATAGCAGCAGAAAATAATACAATACACAACTAGAAGTAATACGCGGATACAAAGTTTTCCGAGTATCGTTCCAGCTATAAACCAGGATCCTACGAATATAAATCTGCAAAACCAAAACTACTAGCTACCCGTGTCAAAATAAGGGCACCCAGAGTTTAGGTCAAAACAATAAACTCTAGGTCAGTCATGGGACTGGTGTGAGAACTAAAACAGTTATTTAAAACTTTACTTTAAATCAGATATATCAAGGGACCACGCCGTATAACACGGAACGGGTTACCTCCCAAGAATACCAGTGCATATAACAAAACAGCGCAAGGCTTTTTGAAAAAAATAAAGCTATTATAAGACCCAGGTCCTATCACACAATGCAACGCAAGCCGGGGGATAGGGTTTTCCCTTATAATAGCCAAACATGCTAAGTACATTTAAAACAAATCATTTGATACTACTATAAGTGCATAGCGTGTAAAACAACTTCAAATCATAAGTATCAATCATAGACGGCATGGGTACCATATATCATGTCGCCATATTAGTTCTACAATTAAAACCGCAATATTGCGTATTGGAAATTGGATTTCCGTCATGGTGGCTCCTGATTCGAAAGATCGATTGCGTAGTGCAATTCCCCACGGCTTACGTACCCGCAAGAGAAAACACCGTTTGCACATCCACACTTTTGGGACCAGAGTATCACCGCGGCTTACGTCCCAGCGAGAGAAAACACCGCGTACTCTATCCCTGAGCACTATGCTCATCTCGGTCGACCGAATCCATGACACCACTAAGGTGCCCATCCACTAAAAAGCATACTGATCAAACCATCAGTTTACCACCATACTGGGGTGTGAGGCTCGAGAAATAACGCTATACACAAAGCCATGTTATATTGAAGCTGCGCTTTGATCATCATCCACCAAACTTTGCTTTTCAACAAAAGTCTGGATCACTGCATCTCAGCATGCCACACTATCAATCCATATCGTACCACTGATTTCTGCCAATATATAACCCCTGAGCTCGTATGTCTCAGAGAACGGCGTTAAGTAAGATAATAAATTCTCCGCCGCCAGACAGATGTATATTTAATAGAAATATAAAGGAATACAATGTCAGACACACCATCCATTTACAAGTCTGTTCTAGGTCTGAACGAAACCGGAGGCACTTTCCTCGCATATCCGTCGATCTCCAAGTACGTCTAGACGACCACCAACTGATTCCCTGATCTTGGGTGTACAACCCAATCAAGATCATCAGTAATCACCCAAACGATGTGAAGACTTTCGGTCTTCGACCACCGTCATCATCTTCGACTTATCGTCGAATCGGTTATTCAGAATGGGTATAAACCCGCCCTTTCTGAACAACCCGCATATATAGTAAACAAATGTTACCCAAACACAACAAACGCCTCATTCCAATTCATCAGTCACTAACCGTAAATCAGCAAGAGAACAATTTCCCAAATATTAACCCCGAAGGCCGAAACCAAAATCAGATCAATACCCAGGAAACCATTCTTCTCAGCTAACCTACAGTTAGTTTCTAAATTTCACATTCTTAGTGAAAGGTTCCCATTAATTTTTATCAAAGATAAATTCTTTAAAATTTATTCTTTAATCATCCTTTGGATATCATTTCAAACCAGATTATGGTTTTACAAACTAGTCGGGATTAGCGAACTACAGCGAAGTAATTATTTATTTTATTTCCCAATCCCAACCTATTCATCCCATGAAGCAAAACTGGCAATACTCCATATCTAACACCACGGTGTTATCGGTAAATTTAATTACCATCTCACGTTCAAATCCAATTAAAGATTTAACTATCGCTTTGGAGCAAAACTGGTGATACTCCATTCTCGCTCTCTTTCCTAAATTTGATAATTTAAATTATCAATTCACATTTCAATCTAAATGCAGATTCGTTAAAACTCCCTTTACTGGGTTAAAGAACTAATGTCATTTAAGACACGGTTCACGATAAACCCAAATCACATTCCATTTATTACCGGGTTAAACAACAAGTGTTATTTAAAACACTGTTCACGATAAACCCACAAATCAATTCTAATTCAATTTCAATCACATATATTAGAAATTTCGATTATTCAAAACCCCTTTCAAATCCAATTTATTTTAAAAATAATTGGGTTTTAAATTTAGTTTAAAACTAGTTCATTTCGATAAAAATCCATTTTTACCTTTACAAATGTGGGATTTTTCATCCCAGTTCTTCACAAATCATTTCTTATGATTTTACACAAATTAATACTATTTTTAATAATTTTATCGAGGCCCGTACAGTCGATTTCCAATAGCGGCCATCGAACTGCACTTACGGCGACCTTTTCCAAATTTGATTTGGACGTATCTCCAAATCCAACCGTTAGAATTCAAATTTCTAATATGCTTAGAAAGCACTTTTCGATACGAACCCAACGGTCGGATCTCCCGTAATATCCGTTCGAAGTCAATGGTCGAAATTCGCGAACTGCCGCGGCGGACGCGTTCTATTCAGGCCATTATATTATATATATAATATATACTTCGTCGATTTCCTTTTAAACATATTTTATAAATCGTTTTAAATTTGTTTTCAAAACGATTTCAACTTACTTTTCAAATTCAAATCAAAATTGAATTTCCCAATATAAATTCATTTCAAATTCATTTCAAATTGATTTCAATTCAAATCGATTTTTAATTCAATTTCAGTTCGTTTTCAATTCAATTTCAATTCGAATTCATTTCTATTCAATTTCAATTTTATTCAATTTCAATTCGAATTCATTTTCTTTCCAATTTAATTCAAATTCTATTCAATTTCAATTCGAATTCGTTTTCTTTTCAATTCAATTCAAATTCGTTTTCTTTTCAATTCAATTCAAATTTGTTTTCTTTTCAATTCATTACAAAAACGAATATAATCGATACAAATATCGTTCGCGTCAAAATAGCGCATCTCTAATCAACACGACTTTGTATATTTCAATAATTCCGTTATTCTATTCAACAAATGAATATTTATATTATTCAATACGTGAATCTATATTTTGGTCAACACATGACTAATCTCAACGAATGAGTACTGTCCACGTGTGACTAATTTGGTTATTTAATATATTTGATAAAAATTATGGAATCTATCGTTTGATTTCAAATCAGACTCCAACCGTAAATTAGTAAGAGAACGATTCCCTAAATATTAACCCCGAAGGCCGAAACCAACATCAGATCAATATCCAGGAGACCACTCATCTTATTTATTTTCCAGTTAGTTTCTAATTTTATATATGATAAAGATGTAAATTTTATTGTTAAAATATTTCGTTCAACACATGACTAATCTCAACGGATGAGTACGGTCAACACATGAACCTTTATTTTATAATATTCTTTATTTTCTAAATTGGAATGAGGCCCAATCAATTACCATACAAAGTTAATTATATGGATTCCATACAACACATGTATATAATAGCAACGATATATAATCAACCATCATCCAAAGTGCACTACACTGTATAAGCATCAAATATAGATATCTAACGCTTATAACAGCGTGTCAATCAATCGATCGACATAAAACTAATTACTGGGATTAGTGTATGCCGTATTTTATCCCAATACCCGTGTGGGGTTTCAAATCAACAAACACAGATTTTTTATTTATGCAGTTGGGCGATGTGTAAAGTTTATCATCCCAATCAATATCCTTCAAATAGGTGTACATAAACAAACCGTCCGATTTGTAAATGAATATTTATTCACATTCACGTTAAAAATTATATTTTTAACGGTAATTAATTTGTTTCAACACATGGATATATTTCATTATCTATTTCACATCAACATCACAAACAATTTCCACAACACATCAATAAAACAAACAAGCCATCCATTTTCTGTGGACGACGGGTGTCGGGTGCTACTAAACACCGTCTACATCCTAGTATATAATTATAACTAGAAAGGTAAATTCAAAGTGAGAAGTTCTCACCCTTTCGCTAAACTGAATGACATAACTCTTCATGGGTAGGAAATCTTCACCGTGCTTCCCTTTCGTCTATTTCGTTGCCCGTATTCACTACATATATAAAAATTGAATTTTTACTTCGTTATTCACTATATAAAAAAACGAATTTTTATATTATTGCAATGTATATAAAAATGACATGTTTTTATAATCACTCCATATGGATAAAAAATCTATTTTTATCACGCTATTCTCTATATAAAGACTTCGCCCTTTTCAAATATAAAGATTTAATTTTTATTTCATCACTATAAAAATCACCTCTTTATTTCAACATATATACAATAAAAATCAGATTTTTATTTCGCTACAAATATAACGATAATATTTTCATATTCTCTATTATATAAAAATCATATTTTTATTACTTCTACTTTATAAAAATCATATTTTTATATCTCCTATATTATAAAGATCGAATTTTTATTATCTATATTATATAAAAATTATATTTTTATTATTTCTACTATATAAAAAATATATTTTTAAGTTGCTAATTCGTATATAAAAATCAAACCTTTCTTTTTTTAAAAATTAAATCTTTTCGCCATTAACAATCTCATCTTTGCGCCATTAAAAATCATATCTTTTTATAGTTAAAAATCTCGTCTATTTATATTTTAAACAATGATTTTATATATAAAACTAAAAATAAAACCATTATCATTTTTTTTAAAAACACTTACTGAAATTAAAAATCGCTATTCGTATGACTTTCAAAATGAATGAAAATAATAAAAAAAAAAAAGAGGAGGACTTACAGTAAAATCGAGAGAGGGGGGGTTTGTTCGTCGGCGTCGGGGAAGGTGGGACAGGGCGGCGCTCGGGTCGTTGGAGGAGGTAGGAGAAACAAAGGGGGTGTTGCAGCGTTGGAATCGAGGGGGGGTTTCTGCGTGGGGTTGCGGGTTCGAAGGAGGAGATCGGGGAAGAAGAGAGGAGGAGGAAGAAGGGAGGAGCGATGGAGAGGGGATCGAAGGGGGCGCGACAGTCGTGCCTGGCGGCGGCGGTCAGGGCAGGGGGCGGGATCGACGAGGTGGCTTCCTTTTTTTATTTCTTTTTAACTCTGAACGAATGAAAAGGAGGGGGGAAAGGAAGATATATAATAATATATATTTTATTTTATTTTAATTTTAAAAAGTAACTTTTTCATTCGAACTCGAAATGAGACCCACCGCCTGTCGTCCATAGCTAATTACCCCCATTCCGAACACAATGGGATATGCATCACAAGCTGATTTGATCGTTTTGATCAGTTTTCGTCAAAATCAAAATATAGCTCTATATATTGAATTTAAATGCGTATTTCTATTTACCAGGGCCACATACTGACTTGAAAAATTCCAGAAAAATATTTTCTAGCTTCGTATTGACGATACGGTCCTAACAAAACTAGTTTCGTCAAATTCTGAGACCGCTTGAAAAAGGGCCAATTTCCAGTCGATTAAAATCAACTAAAACTGGTCAAATGCATTTTCCATTGCCACGCTCACATATTGATTCGAAAAATTACGAAAATTGAAATCTAGCAATAACTTTACATCACGGATCCAACAAAAGTGGTTTCGTCGAAATCCGAGGTCGTTTGCAAAATTGCCATTTTTAAGGGCCGAAATTCCATAGCGACTATTCTGAATTTTCAACTGGATATATCTTTTGATTCCCGCTATGAAATTTCAATTTTTCGGATTCGTTGGAAAGATATTTTCAATTAGATTCAAATATTTTTGGTTTCACTAAAATCCGGTTTATTTTTCATCCGGTACATTCATTTGAATTTTAAAACCGAATTATCGAACTACCGCGCCATTTTCAATTCCTTTTATAATTTAAAATAAATATTTATATTCTAACGACGATTAAAATAAATATATACGTTCGAATTCTATTCAAAATAAATTTCTCGTCGATATTATATAAAATAATTCATTTTAAATAATCAAAATTTGCTAAAATTGCCAAAATAAAAATTTTAAACAGGCCCAGATTTTCGGGTTATTACAATCTCCCCCACTTAAAACTTTTCGTCCCCAAAAAGGAACGAAGCCGAAAGTTGTTTTAAATACCAACTCAACTTTCATTATTTTCATTACAGCTTAAGTTCTTCAACTTTTCGGTTTCTAAGAACTTTTCAAATTTTTCAAAAATTTGGCTAACACCCTAAATTTTCGAAATTTTTTGCCATAACTTCCCCTGCACCGGGAAAATCCCGAAATTTCCATATAGGCCCTCTGATCTCAAAAAGAAAAAGAAAAGGCCAAGCAGCTAGCCAATCGGCTCAAAAAATCATCATCACCCAAACAAAACAGTAAATTATGGTAAACATGTCCCTATTTGTCGGGCAAACAAATTTTATTCTTCTGCTCTAGCCTCCTTGCTATGACCTGTTCAATGTAAGTACATGTATATGCATGCAATTTCAATCAAATTTCAAAACAGTCTAATATGCGGTGCTAAATTCGCCTTAGTTCAACATTCTTCTTACACTAGCTATATTATACAATACCGATACATTTTTAAAACAAAAGCATACTTACGTTCATACAAGCATCATACATAAACAAACGTATATCCAAAATACTAGTTCATTACATTAAAACCTAACTTTCTAGGAAGTCGTGCCTTCTCCTTGCATAATTTCCAAAGTAGATATCTCCTTTCCTTTGGATTTCTTATCACCCTTCTTTAACGGGCAATTTCGAGCTAGATGCCCTACTTCTTTGCATCGGAAGCACTTCTTTTCTTTTCCTAATTTTCTGGATTTTTTCTTAACGTTTGGACACTTATCCACAAAATGTCCCGTTTCTTTGCACTTAAAACAAACTATGTCCATTCTTATCTCTTTCTCCTTGCTTTTCTTTCTCTCAGGGCACCGAACCGCATAATGCCCTTCTTCTCTGCATATTTGACAATAAACATCCACGTATGTTCCTAAGTTCAACTCCCTTTCTTTTTCTGTTTTCTGGTGGGCTCTCCTTATTTGTTTCGGAGTCATACATAAGTCAGCATTAGATAAGCCATAGAGAACCATCTCCTACATTATATTTTGAGGATTTTATCAAGAGAGTTTGCATTATTTTTCACTTAACCAATATCTTGATTTATGCTTTATATATCATTCCAGTATTTCTATTATTTGAATTAATAATCATTACAGCTAGCAATCAATGTGTTGGTTAACTTTCAAACGTATAATTTTTTATACATATACTAAAAATCATGTTTTTGATGCCAAATCACAACAATAAACCTGTCTAATTTGGTTCTCACACCAGTCGATTGGAAATATATAAATATCACACTTTCGAAACTCGAACATAAACACTGATGATGAGATCTCAATTATCAGTATCATCTCCGGGCGACTAGAGTGTGATTCTATATCTATTCAATATATTAAAACTTCGAATACACGTTTGCAAGGCGTATATGCAAAATCTTTATATATTGGATTGTCCAAATTCAATATAAAACAAATATTCAAATACATATAAAATGGTTTAAACTTTCAAAACAAAGATTGTTTTCATGTTTATTTTAAAAATAACACTCTTTCGACTCGTTCTAGGATACTACTGATCACATCTCTAACGAGTCATTCTTATTGGATACTACTAATCTAATCTCTGATGAATTCTTTCGTTTGGTTCTAACGTGTCTTGTTCTCGAGCTTTGTAAACCAAAGCTCTGATACCAAATGTAACAACAAGAATTTCATTCGATCCTAATCAATCGCTAAACCGATCTAGACCTTTCGAAATGCCTGATTGTTTTGAGAACACGACAAAATAGAACGCAAACGGAAGAACATTTCATTGCATATTACAATAATTCCATCAGATTACAAGAATATACAGAGTATAAATAAATATTACAGTTCATAAAATATCAGAGATTACAATAAATTACATAGCAGCGGAAAATAATACAATACACAACTAGAAGTAATACGCGGATACAAAGTTTTCCGAGTATCGTTCCAGCTGTAAACTAGGATCCTGTGAATATAAATCTGCAAAACCAAAACTACTAGCTGCCCGGGTCAAAATAAGGGCACCCAGAGTTTAGGTCAAAACAATAAACTCCAGGTCAGTCATGGGACTGGTGTGAGAACTAAAACAGTTATTTAAAACTTTACTTTAAATCAGATATATCAAGGGACCACGCCGTATAACACGGAACAGGTTTCCTCCCAAGAATACCAGTGCATACAACAAAACAGCGCAATGCTTTTTGAAAAAAAATGAATCTATTATAAGACCCAGGTTCTATCACACAATGCAACGCAAGCCGGGGGATAGGGTTTTCCCTTATAATAGCCAAACATGCTTAGTACATTTAAAACAAATCATTTGATACTACTATAAGTGCATTGCGTGTAAAACAACTTCAAATCATAAGTATCAATCATAGACGGCATGGGTACCATATATCATGTCGCCATACTAGTTCTACAATTAAAACCGCAATATTGCGTATTGGAAATTGGATTTCCGTCATGGTGGCTCCTGATTCGAAAGATCGATCGCGTAGTGTAATTCCCCACGGCTTACGTCCCCGCAAGAGAAAACACCGTCTGCACATCCGCACTTTTGGGACCAGAGTATCACCGCGGCTTACGTCCCAGCGAGAGAAAACACCGCTTACTCTATCCCTGAGCACTAAGCTCATCTCGGTCTACCGAATCCACGACACCACTAAGGTGCCCATCCACTAAAAAGCATACTGATCAAACCATCAGTATACCACCATACCGGGGTGTGAGGCTCGCGAATCAACGCTATACACAAAGCCATGCTATATTGAAGCTGCGCTTTGATCATCATCCACCAAACTTTGCTTTTCAACAAAAGTCTGGATCATTGCATCTCAGCATGCCACACTATCAATCCATATCGTACCACTGATTTCTGCCAATATATAACATTTGAGCTCGTATGTCTCAGAGAAGGGCGTTAAGCAAGAGAATAAATTCTCCGCCGCCAAACAGATATATATTTAGTAGAGATCAACGAATACAATATAAAGGAATACAATGTCAGACACACCATCCATTTACAAGTCCGTTCTAGGTCTGAACGAAACGAGAGTCACTTTCCTCACATATCCGTCGATCTCCAAGTACGTCTGGACGACCACCAACTGATTCCCTCATCTTGGGTGTACATACCAATCAAGATCATCAGTAATCACCCAAACGATGTGAAGACTTTCGGTCTTCGACCACCGTCATCATCTTCGACTTATCGTCGAATCGGTTATTCAGAATGGGTATAAACTCGGCCTTTCTGAACAACCCGCGTATATAGTAAACAAATGTTACCCAAACACAACATACACCTCATTCCAATTCATCAGTCACTAACCGTAAATCAGCAAGAGAACAATTTCCCAAATATTAACCCCGAAGGCCGAAACCAACATCAGATCAATACCCAGGAAACCATTCTTCTTAGCTAACCTACAGTTAATTTCTAAATTTCACAATCTTAGGGAAAGGTTCCCATTAATTTTTATCAAAGATAAATTTTTTAAAATTTTTTCTTTAATCATCCTTTGGATATCATTTCAAACCAGATTATGGTTTTACAAACTAGTCGGGATTAGCGAACCACACCGAAGTAACTATTTATTTTATTTCCCAATCCCAACCTATTCACCCCATGAAGCAAAACTGGTAATACTCCATATCTAACACCACGGTGTTATCGGTAAATTTAATTACCATCTCACGTTCAAATCCAATTAAAGATTTAACTAACGCTTTGGAGCAAAACTGGTGATACTCCATTCTCGCTCACTTTCCTAAATTTGATAATTTAAATTATCAATTCACATTTCAATCTAATTGCAGATTCATTAAAACTCCCTTTACTGGGTTAAAGAACTAATGTCATTTAAGACACAGTTCACGATAAACCCAAATCACATTCCATTTATTACAGGGTTAAAGAACAAGTGTTATTTAAAACACTGTTCACGATAAACCCACAAATCAATTCTAATTCAATTCCAATCACATATATTCGAAATTCCGATTATTCGAAACCCCTTTCAAATCCAATTTATTTTAAAAAATAATTGGGTTTTAAATTTAGTTCAAAACTAGTTCATTTCGATAAAAATCCATTTTTACCTTTACAAATGTAGGATTTTTCATCCCAGTTCTTCACAAATCATTTCTTATGATTTTACACAAATTATTACTATTTTTAATAATTTTATCGAGGCCCGTACAGTCGATTTCCAACAGCGGTCATCGAACTGCACTTACAGCGACCTTTTCCAAATTTGATTTGGACGTATCTCCAAATCCAACCGTTAGATTTCAAATTTCTAATATTCGTTAGAATACTCTTTTCGATATGAACCCAACAGTTCTGGTTTTAGGAGGATCCGACGGTCGGATCTCCCGTAATATCCGTTCGAAGTCAATGGTCGAAATTCGCGAACTGCCGCGGCGCGGCGCGTCTGATTCAGGCCATTTTATTATATATATATAATATATATAATAAATACTTCGTTGATTTCCTTTTAAAACGTATTTTATAAATCGTTATAAATTTGTTTTCAAAACAATTTCAAATTCAAATCAAAATTGAATTTCCCAATAGAAATTCGTTTCAAATTCATTTCAAATTAATCTCAATTCAAATCGATTTTTAATTCAATTTCAGTCCGTTTTCAATTCAATTCAATTTCAATTCAAATTCATTTCTATTCAATTTCAATTCTATTCAATTTCAATTCTATTCAATTTCAATTCTATTCAATTTCAATTCTATTCAATTTCAATTCGAATTCATTTTCTTTCGAATTCAATTCAAATTCTATTCAATTTCAATTCGAATTCGAATTCAATTCAAATTCTATTCAATTTCAATTCGAATTCGTTTTCTTTTCAATTCAATTCAAATTCGTTTTCTTTTCAATTCAATTCAAATTCGTTTTCTTTTCAATTCATTACAAAAACGAATATAATCGATATAATATCGTTCGCGTCAAAATAACGCATCTCTAATCAACACGACTTTATATATTTCAATAATTCTGTTATTCTATTCAACAAATGAATATTTATATTATTCAATACGTGAATCTATATTTTCGTCAACACATGACCAATCTCAACGAATGAGTACTGTCCACGTGTGACTATTTTTGTTATTTAATATATTTGATAAAAATTATGGTATCTATCGTTTGATTTCAAATCAGACTCTAACCGTAAATTAGTAAGGGAACGATTCCCTAAATATTAACCCCGAAGGCCAAAACCAACATCAGATCAATATCCAGGAGACCACTCATCTTATCTATTTTCCCGTTAGTTTCTAATTTTATATATGATAAAGATGTAAATTTTATTGTTAAAATGTTTCGTTCAACACATGACTAATCTCAACGGATGAGTACGGTCAACACATGAACCTTTATTTTATAATATTCTTTATTTTCTAAATTGGAATGAGGCCCAATCAATTACCATACAAAGTTAATTATATGGATTCCATAAGACACATGTATATAATAGCAACAATATATAATCAACCATCATCCAAAGTGCACTACACTGTATAAGCATCAAATATAGATATCTAACGCTTATTACAGCGTGTCAATCAATCGATTGACATACAACTAATTACTGGGATTAGTGTATGCCGTATTTATCCCAATACCTGTGTGGGGTTTCAAATCAACAAACACAGATTTTTTATTTATGCAGTTGGGCGATGTGTAAAGTTTATCATCCCAATCAATATCCTTCAAATAGGTGTACATAAACAAACCGTCCGATTTGTAAATGAATATTTATTCACATTCACGTTAAAAATTATATTTTTAACGATAATTAATTTGTTTCAACACATGGATATATTTCATTATCTATTTCACATCAACATCACAAACAATTTCCACAACACATCAATAAAACAAACAAGCCATCCATGTTTTGTGGACGACGGGTGTCGCGTGCTACTAAACACTGTCTACATCCTAGTATATAATTATAACTAGAAAAGTAAATTCAAAGTGAGAAGTTCTCACCCTTTCGCTAAACTGAATGACGCAACTCTTTATGGGTAGGAAATTTTCAGCGTGCTTCCATTTCGTCTATTTCGTTGCCCGTATTCACTACATATATAAAAATTGAATTTTTACTTCGCTATTCACTATATAAAGAAACGAATTTTTATATTGTTGCAATGTATATAAAAATCACATGTTTTTATAATCACTCCATATGGATAAAAATTCTATTTTTATCACGCTATTCTCTATATAAAGACTTCGCCCTTTTCAAATATAAAGATTTAATTTTTATTTCATCACTATAAGAATCACCTCTTTATTTCAACATATATACAATAAAAATCAGATTTTTATTTCGCTACAAATATAAAGATAATATTTTCGTATTCTCTATTATATAAAAATCATATTTATATTACTTCTACTTTATAAAAATCATATTTTTATATCTCCTATATAATAAAGATCGAATTTTTATTATCTATATTATATAAAATTATATTTTTATCATTCCTACTATATAAAAATTATATTTTTAAGTTGCTAATTCGTATATAAAAATCAAACCTTTCTTGTTTTAAAAATTAAAACTTTTCGCCATTAACAATCTCATCTTTGCGCCATTAAAAATCATATCTTTTTATAGTTAAAAATCTCGTCTATTTATATTTTAAACAATGGTTTTATTTTTAAAACTGAAAATAAAACCATTATCCACTACAACAAAAAGACCCTACTACAACTGTAATTTTACAACTGTCACAAAATAGCAGTTGTAATAGTGGTTTTTTACAATTGCTTTATGTAGAGAGTTGTAATAAACTAGTTTTCAACAACTCTTTTATTTTGTTAGTAGTAATAAACGTCTATTACAATTGTTCCTTTCCGCCAGTTGTAATATATACTTATTATTGACAAACTTCTCTTTTTTATCAGTTGTAATAGATGTCTATTAGAACTTTCTTTTATTAGTTGTAAAATATTTTTTTTAATAATTGATAATCAATGTTTAGTGGTAACTTACAAATCAATAATTACTATTTATTATTAATAATTAATATTTAAAAATCAATAACTAGTAAATATAATTAGTTTCTAAATATTCATAATATTCATTAAAATAAATTTAGAACATTTATAAACGAAAATTTGAAACTTTCATAAAACCAAAAAAATTAAACTTTAGATAAATCTAAACTAGTAAAAATCTTCAAACTTAAGATCACAAATGTTAAAAACTTTAAAATTTTAAAAAATATGTAAAAGAATGTGTTGTAAATTATTACTTCTATATTCATTTATGGTTTTCTTTAGTAAGTTTTTTTTATTTTGTGTGTACAAGTTTTCCTTTAGTTTAACTTGTAGAAAATTTTCTTTTAGTGTATATTTTCCCCATAAACTAAAAATTACCCTCCCATTTAAAAATTCCTTTCAAACAAAAAACTTTGCCGCTTCTTTTTGGAAAATTTGGCTCCCGCTTCTTCGTAATTCCCTCCATGATCCGTCATTTTTTATTGGCCTTATCAGTCGCTCGTACCATTTCCCCAGCTAACTCCAATAAATAATAACATTTCCCCATATCCCCTGTACATCCACTCATTCCAATTCCCATTTCCCCAGATCCAAACAAAAAAAACATCGCCTCCTCCTTATTCCTAAACAGAAAATTCTACTTTGAAACCAATCATCAAAATTTCGCAACGTAAAAAAAAAAGCCGATGGTTGTTGTCGATCTATAGGTTTTTTCGTGAGTGGACAAGGCGGTTTAGGGTTTCGATGGGTAGAGTACGGGCAGTAGCCGATATGCAGGGAGGGTGTAACGGCTGGAAATTTCCGACTTCTCGAGAGTCGGAAATTCCGAGACGTTAGTGAAAGAATTTAGAAGGTGAGAAAGAAAAGATAGAACTAATAGAATAGAAGAAGAAGAAGAACATCAGAATCATCAGAGTAACACGAATCTCACAGCGGAACGAATAACATATAATATATAACATAGCTTTGAAGTAAACAGTTATATATATACAATAGCACTTATCAGAGTACAACACTTACAACACAGCGGAAATAACTATAGCTATAGAATCTTGAAGTCTCCTGCTCCAAGCTCTCCAAGTATATCTGTAAATCCCGACTACTTGACTGCCCGTACAAATTTAGGCACCCAAGAGTTTAGGGAAAACAACAAAGTAAACTACGGGTCAGTCATGGGACTGGTATGAGTAAAATAGTTTAAAACAGGTATAGAATATCTCATAAGACCACGCCGTGAATACGGAACGGGTTTTTTCCTTATGAGTATCTGAACAACTTTGACAAGCAATATCATTGTGATAGTATAATAATGTCTAAGTACAAATAGGTATCAATCTAGCAGAAACGCTTGCATCTCACGTTCTACATACATAGTATAAAATCATAAACCGCAGGGCTCTTATCGGAGAATGGATTCCAACAGACAAGGTATGGGAGCACCTTCTGAATAGTGTACTCTAGAGGTGATACACTCAGGGTTCAACAAGAACGTCTTGCAACCCGGCCACACATGACCGCTCACTCATTTAGCTTGAGTGTCACGAATATATTGCCACCACGGTTATAGGCCATCAAACCGTCATCCGAAGATACAGAATCAAAAAGAAGTATAAATATGGATATTCCCTAGATCGGTGACAATACACCCTGCTTGGGGATGACCCAACTAGCCATGCTGCCTAGCCCAACTTTTGTTACTTCCCGGTGTGAGGCTAGAAGCTACGTCTATCTTCAGAACATCTGATCACCATTCACTTTGAATGCCACATCGTCATACCCGCCAAATCACAAATTGACTTATCCAAAAATAACACGGGTATATAGCTAAGAGAAACGAATTCCTCCGCCACCAAACGTGAATACGTTTGAACAGATCAACTTACGCGATCCATTGGATATACTCTGTCAGACCTTCTTCCATATACGTTGTCCTAGGACTGGACAAACTGAAGGCACTATTCAGTATATCCATCTTAGTCACTGTTATCTAAGACTTATACAACAGCCCTTGCACTTTACTCCGTCTTCAATTTATCTTTGGCATATATTGCTCGTAACGCTTATGCCGATACAGAGTGGTTCTTTGGATGATAATCCAACCGGTCTCTCCATATTAACAACGTTAAAATGGTAAAAACTTTGATAGTCTGTGATCTAACTATCAAATGAAAACATGTCGGTGTACAAACAACGATCTTATTTCCAAATGGAAATTCGATCGATCAATCATCATATGTTCATATTTCCTTATTTCATATATTTAGAAAATATATGTTATTAATCATTGGAAAACATTTCCATAGCTTATTTTCACATCACTATTATTTCGCAACTATCAGTCCCTAACTGTAACTAGTATGAGAACAATTCTCTAAGTATCAATCCGGAAGGTCGAAACCAACATCAGATCGTCACTTAGAAAACCGTTCAACTTACCCTCTCCAGTCAGTTTTCTGAATTTGCTTAACTCTATTTCTTAAATTCTTATCATGAAAACATTTCATTTTCTATGTTTAGAAAACATATCTGACTATATTTGGAAAACGTTTCCAAAACTCATTTACGGATTTCCAATGAATGTTGTATAAAACATCGTTACGCTTAATCCATTAATCGCTTAGTACTTAACTATATTTCAAATCAACCTTTTCTATCGAACCACAACTATTCCTTTGTCAATTATGAAGTCAATCAAGTTGGGGTATAATTACCTCTCAGACCTTAATTGAACAACGTCCTTTACTGTGAAATAGATGAAGTTCGTCACTCACTTTTTCCAATCATCTGTTTACGCAAATTCTTGGATTCAGGTTACGAATCTACTTCTTATATGAAAACGTTTGATTATAACTATAACGTTATAATTCCTACTTCTGCAATATCTAACCTAAATTATAACTTTATCTCCTAACTCGAATAATTTAACAAACACCTAATTTTTAAATCAATAACTAAATCTTGATTTAAACCCTGGAAAGTAAATAGTACTTTCCCGAATTCGATATAATTGAATTCGACGTATAACTCTCTTTCGAGTAATCTCTATTTGATTAACTCTTCTTCGAATAACCTATATTCGATTATCTCTCTTCGAATAACTCATATTCGAAATCTCTCTCTTTCGAATAAACAATATTCTATCTCTTTCTTTCGAATATGCTATATTCGAAAATCTCCTTTCGATTTACTAATCGATAACTCCTTTCGATCAAACTAAAATCGATAACTCCTTTAACTCTATTCGAATAATTAATATTCGACTAACTCTTTTGGATCGCCTCATTTGATTAACTCCTTCGAATAACAAATTCGAATAACTTACCTTCGAATAACCAATATTCGATTTACTCTAACTCGATTAACTTAATTCTAATCGATTTACTCCATTTCGATTCAACTTAATTCAAATCGATAAACTTAACTCAAATTGATTAACTCCTTTCGAATAACCAAATTCGATTTAACTCTAATTGAATAACTAATATTCAATTAACTCTTACGTGTTTAACTCTATTTGAATAAGTAATTCGAATCACTCTAATGTGTTTAACTCTATTCAAATATCTAATTCGAATAACTCATTTCGAATAACTAAATTCGATTAACTCTTTTAACTTTACTCGAATAACTATATTCGATTAACACCTTCTTTCGAATAACTATATTCGATTAACTCTTCGACTAACTCCTTTGGATTAACTAACTTCGAATAACTCCTTTGGATTAACTAACTTCGAATAACCAATATTCGATAACTACTCTTCGAATAAATAATATTCGGTAACTCTTCTCAAATGAATAACATTTGATTTCTCCACTTGAATAAACTATATTCGATTACTCTTTCCTCGAATACTCTATATTCGATAACTCTACTTCGAATAAGTGATATTCGGCAACTCTACTCGATTAACTCCACTTGGATAACTCTAACTGGTCAACTCTAACTGGTTATCTTTAACTGGTAAAATTTAACCGGTTAACTCAAATGGTTTAACCTAACTGGTTAACTCAAATGGTTTAACCTAACTTGATTTACTTGTCTCGATTTACTGAACTAATCCGCTTAGTTTAACTTAGTTAATTCACTTTGATTAACTCTAACCGATTTACTTAGTTTAACTCAGCTAATTCACTTTGATTAACCCAACTAATTTACTTCGATTAACCAATTAGTTTAACTTGACTAATTCACTTAGTTTGACGCAACTAATCCACTTTGATTTACCAGTTAGTTTAACTTAACTAATTCACTTCGATTAACCGCTTAGTTTATCTTAACTAATTTACTTTGATTAACTTAACCAATTACTTTGATTAACTCGACTAACTTGCTTTGGTTAACCTAACAAACTACTTTGTTTAACTCTATTCGAATAAGTAATTCGAATCACTCTAATGTGTTTAACTCTATTCAAATATCTAATTCGAATAACTTATTTCGAATAACTAAATACGATTAACTCCTTTTATTAACGTTTATTCATTTCAAAAGGTTTCCTTTTTACAACGTTTATCCATTGATAAAGATTTACTTTTTACAACGTTTATCCATTTATAAAGATTTACTTTTAGTAACGGTTCTTCACTTTATAAATGTCCTTTTAATAATGTTTCTTCTTCTCTATATAAGTCCAGACTTATATATATTCCATTTATCAATGATAAATAATTTTTTTAATTTATAAAACATTATTTATAAATTAATCTACTTCAATTTATCTGTTTAAAACAGATTTCCTATTTAATATCTCATTTAAATCCATATCGTGTTATACCGTGTGCGAAGCACGGGTTTTAAATCTATCCTTGTATAATTCTATTTATTTTCCGAACAAGTGTTCCTTTATTTATTCCCTAAATAAATATTTCTTTATTCCATTTATTTATAATCTAAATAAATGTTCCTTTATTTATTTCCCAAATAAATAAATAAATGTTTTCATTTTATAAAATCCTATCGATCTTATAAATAAGATTTATTTTCAATATAAACATTGAAAATTCCCTTTTTACATTCTAGTATCACCTACGGTGTGTAACATGTCGTATAACAATGATCGGTATCATTCAAACATATGAAATCAATAACAGATTTCATAACACATCATATATCACAATATATGAAAAACGGTAAAATAAATGTTGAGGAATCCAGTCGGATTCCTCCAACATGTTTCCCTGCATCCACAGATCTTACACAATAAAATATACATCAATTTTATTCCAACATGAAATATACTGATGAACTGAATCAATATTTGATTGTCGTTTATATATATAATTATATCTATGTTTCAATCAAATCTATTTAACAGTCCAAACTATCAATACACAGCAATCAAATCATTTAACACAGTTTATATAAAAATATAAACTGAGGAGAGTTAGTGAGTTTTACTCACATTTGCACGTTAACCGTTAAATAACGGTTTGCGTTATTTGATTGCGACGGACAATTTATTTCGCCATAAATTGTAACGAGCTCGGATGGACTCCCAGTCAGTCCCATCGTGTAGTGTCCGTCCATACGATCCCAACGCAACTTACGGTTTGTGATTCTGACATCGTACGAAGAAGATACGGACATTACAAGTTAATACATTTAGTTAAGACTAAAACATGGGTTTAAATTAAACAAACGGGCCTTAACTTAAATCCTTTGGCCCATCCACTCCTTTAACAGCCCAAACCCGCTCTTCTTCTCCCTCTTTCTAACCCGCAACCTCCTCCTGTTAATCACCCATCATTAACGCCACTTCCTGCTCGTCTTTCTTCCTCCATCCTTCTCTAAATTCAAAACCAAATACACCATCTCGCTCCTCTTCGAAAATGCACCAACTCCATACCCAAAATGTCCACCTCGATCCGCCCTTCTGAAATGCGTCGGAGCAGCCTTCGAACACGCACAGTATCACGACCGAACAAATTTGTGTCGGATACCCACAAATTATTGCTAATAGCTGCTAATCGATTTCCTAAACCCAAATCTCAACTCAGAAATCCAAATCGATAGGCCATCTTCACGAATTCGCAAGCCCTAACGTTCGCTGTGTACATAGGCAGCGACGGAACTAACATCGAGTTCAACCAGAACTACACCAAACTGAAGACAAATGCTTGGTGAATCGGAATACATACATATTATGATTTATGCTATTTTATTTGATTTGTGGGAATTTTTGGAAGAACGATTTTCTCGTTTGGGATAAAGAACTGGCGGCTTGAAACTTAGCTGACCAGAGAGGCAAAATGAGATTCGGTTAGGGACATGGGATATTTATATTATTTTAGGTTGATTCTCTTGTGGATTCTTGTTTGCCACAACTCGTTTTGAAGACCAAGGAAACTAGCAGTTAAAATGATGAGGGTGTGGCGATTTGTAGATCAGTGGTTTATGGGAAGGCGTTGTTGGAGGATAGTTTGGCCACAAGATTTTATTTCAAGATTAGCTTACCACGTTATATCGGATTTTACTCACTTACGGATTGCTGTAGACAAAAATAAAAATACCGTTGTGTTCAGTAAAGCGCCACGATCCCAGAAATATAAAAATATCAGTAGGTGGACTCATATTTTGAAACTTCAAAATGTTGATTTTAGGGTGCAAAATACTTCAAATAAAAAGTTGCTTATTTAATTAATTAAAAATTTCCATAAAATTCTAAAAATTAAATTATCGCTATGTCCCAAAAGAACCTTGTCTAAATTCACGCATGATATCTAGTTATTTCAAATAAACCGTTACGGTCGATAAACGATTCTATAGCGACTATTTTACAATTTGATTTGGACGTACATAAAAATCTACACGACGAAATCCCGATTTTTCTCTTCCACTAGAAAGATATACTCCACCAGCTCCACACGTTTCTTGTTTCACAAAAATCCGGCTTAAAATGAATCATGTACATTCAGTTGAAGTTCAAATCGCCAATTTACGAACTGCAGCGTCTTTTCGAGCTCGATTTTAATTATAATTATAAATTATAAGTTCGAACGTTTTATTTTAAGTTATCGATATCGCCAAATCGATATATAAATAATTAAATAAATTAATTATTCGACAGCTAACAAAACGCGCCATTACAGACTTCCCCCCTTAAAATAATTTCGTCCTCGAAATTGCTAAGCTAGGAAAATGCTACCAACTTTACTAACTGGATTCAAATATCTTTTACTTTACTTCTCAACTCCAGTTTCAACTGAACCATTAAATTTTCAATTAAATTATTAATTCATTCTAGCAAACTGAATTTCCATAAATCATGAGAATGTTCTAACGCCTGGAATTTTCGAAATTTTTTGCCATAACCTCCTTTGTATTGGTCAATATGACAAACCACCCCTCGCCTCTCTAGGCCTTCTCCAACCCAAAAGAAAATCAAAATAGCCAAGCGGCTTGCCAATTCGGCTCATAAAATCCAAACTCATATATGATATAAACTTGTACCTTTTTGTCGGGCATTTAACTCTATCCCTTGCATTTGCTACCACTTCAACATATACCAATGTTATCCATTCCAATTGATCTCCAATCAGTTCATATCCTCAAATACAAATCGAATTTCATTCGAACTCTAATATCAAATTCCAAATTATTGACTTATCAATTTGGTTCCATTCTAGATTATCTCTAACCCAATTCAATTTTATTTAACTCGGTTCAAGTTAAATTTCAATTTATTTTTACCATCTCATTTTATTTAACTTCATTAGTTAAATTTTAATTCCAGAACTTAACTTCCTGGGTTTCCTTCAAATCAATTTGAAATCATAATGCCAATTCAAAACCTTTGAATTTCTAAACAACTTGTTTTCTCAAAACAATTCAAAAACAAAACCTTTGGTAGTAATCCGCCACTTAGAACTCGAAAATGAACACTGATGATGTCTTAATTCATCATCAGAATCTATTTTCCAGTTATCGAAGTGAGTTCAATACTATATCATTTTAAATTTGAAAAACATTTTCAAATCTCCCAGGAACTTAAAATTTCCTTATTTTAAATTCCAAATTCTGATTTAAATTCATATTTAATTCAAACTATTTCATATATTACATTCATATGAATTCTGATTGGTCATTTATAACCATTTCACCCTTTTATAATCTTATTCGATTATAATAACAACCAACACAATCAATATACTATAATAATTTCAAGATATATATTTCTTCTATAATCAAATATATTTTGGGAAAAATTATTTCATTTACCCTCTTTCAAAACATACCATGACGGTTCATCGTATTCGAGTGTTTATTTACTCCTACCGATACAGTGGATCAAACTGATCGACCAGAACTCATAAACAACTCAACCAATGAATCTCCACAATATAAAACCATTTTATATCAAATACGAATACGCACTCGTATATATACACTCAACCTCAATCTAGGATATTACTAATCCCATCTCTATCGAGTTATGCCACAGAGCCAAGGTAATCACTTAACTTAAGCTCTGATACCAACTGTAACGGCTGGAAATTTCCGACTCCTCGAGAGTCGGAAATTCCGAGATGTTAGTGAAAGAATTTAGAAGGTGAGAAAGAAAAGATATAACTAATAGAATAGAAGAAGAAGAAGAACATCAGAATCATCAGAGTAACACGAATCTCACAGCGGAACGAATAACATATAATATATAACATAGCTTTGAAGTAAACAGTTATATATATACAATAGCACTTATCAGAGTACAACACTTACAACACAGCGGAAATAACTATAGCTATAGAATCTTGAAGTCTCCTGCTCCAAGCTCTCCAAGTATATCTGTAAATCCCGACTACTTGACTGCCCGTACAAATTTAGGCACCCAAGAGTTTAGGGAAAACAACAAAGTAAACTCCGGGTCAGTCATGGGACTGGTATGAGTAAAATAGTTTAAAACAGGTATAGAATATCTCATAAGACCACGCCGTGAATACGGAACGGGTTTTTTCCTTATGAGTATCTGAACAACTTTGACAAGCAATATCATTGTGATAGTATAATAATGTCTAAGTACAAATAGGTATCAATCTAGCAGAAACGCTTGCATCTCACGTTCTACATACATAGTATAAAATCATAAACCGCAGGGCTCTTATCGGAGAATGGATTCCAACAGACAAGGTATGGGAGCACCTTCTGAATAGTGTACTCTAGAGGTGATACACTCAGGGTTCAACAAGAACGTCTTGCAACCCGGCCACACATGACCGCTCACTCATTTAGCTTGAGTGTCGCGAATATATTGCCACCACGGTTATAGGCCATCAAACCGTCATCCGAAGATACAGAATCAAAAAGAAGTATAAATATGAATATTCCCTAGATCGGTGACAATACACCCTGCTTGGGGATGACCCAACTAGCCATGCTGCCTAGCCCAACTTTTGTTACTTCCCGGTGTGAGGCTAGAAGCTACGTCTATCTTCAGAACATCTGATCACCATTCACTTTGAATGCCACATCGTCATACCCGCCAAATCACAAATTGACTTATCCAAAAATAACACGGGTATATAGCTAAGAGAAACGAATTCCTCCGCCACCAAACGTGAATACATTTGAACAGATCAACTTACGCGATCCATTGGATATACTCTGTCAGACCTTCTTCCATATACGTTGTCCTAGGACTGGACAAACTGAAGGCACTATTCAGTATATCCATCTTAGTCACTGTTATCTAAGACTTATACAACAGCCCTTGCACTTTACTCCATCTTCAATTTATCTTTGGCATATATTGCTCGTAACGCTTATGCCGATACAGAGTGGTTCTTTGGATGATAATCCAACCGGTCTCTCCATATTAACAACGTTAAAATGGTAAAAACTTTGATAGTCTGTGATCTAACTATCAAATGAAAACATGTCGGTGTACAAACAACGATCTTATTTCCAAATGGAAATTCGATCGATCAATCATCATATGTTCATATTTCCTTATTTCATATATTTAGAAAATATATGTTATTAATCATTGGAAAACATTTCCATAGCTTATTTTCACATCACTATTATTTCGCAACTATCAGTCCCTAACTGTAACTAGTATGAGAACAATTCTCTAAGTATCAATCCGGAAGGTCGAAACCAACATCAGATCGTCACTTAGAAAACCGTTCAACTTACCCTCTCCAGTCAGTTTTCTGAATTTGCTTAACTCTATTTCTTAAATTCTTATCATGAAAACATTTCATTTTCTATGTTTAGAAAACATATCTGACTATATTTGGAAAACGTTTCCAAAACTCATTTACGGATTTCCAATGAACGTTGTATAAAACATCGTTACGCTTAATCCATTAATCGCTTAGTACTTAACTATATTTCAAATCAACCTTTTCTATCGAACCACAACTATTCCTTTGTCAATTATGAAGTCAATCAAGTTGGGGTATAATTACCTCTCAGACCTTAATTGAACAACGTCCTTTACTGTGAAATAGATGAAGTTCGTCACTCACTTTTTCCAATCATCTGTTTACGCAAATTCTTGGATTCAGGTTACGAATCTACTTCTTATATGAAAACGTTTGATTATAACTATAACGTTATAATTCCAACTTCTGCAATATCTAACCTAAATTATAACTTTATCTCCTAACTCGAATAATTTAACAGACACCTAATTTCTAAATCAATAACTAAATCTTGATTTAAACCCTGGAAAGTAAATAGTACTTTCCCGAATTCGATATAATTGAATTCGACGTATAACTCTCTTTCGAGTAATCTCTATTTGATTAACTCTTCTTCGAATAACCTATATTCGATTATCTCTCTTCGAATAACTCATATTCGAAATCTCTGTCTTTCGAATAAACAATATTCGATCTCTTTCTTTCGAATATGCTATATTCGAAAATCTCCTTTCGATTTACTAATCGATAACTCCTTTCGATCAAACTAAAATCGATAACTCCTTTAACTCTATTC
This sequence comes from Allium sativum, assembly GCA_030737875.1. NCBI lineage: Eukaryota > Viridiplantae > Streptophyta > Magnoliopsida > Asparagales > Amaryllidaceae > Allium > Allium sativum. Next base: position 1,003,292,864 of record CM060912.1, read on the forward strand.
GAATAATTAATATTCAACTAACTCTTTTGGATCGCCTCATTTGATTAACTCCTTCGAATAACAAATTCGAATAACTTACCTTCGAAAAACCAATATTCGATTTACTCTAACTCGATTAACTTTATTCTAATCGATTTACTCCATTTCGATTCAACTTAATTCAAATCGATAAACTTAACTCAAATTGATTAACTCCTTTCGAATAACCAAATTCGATTTAACTCTAATTGAATAACTAATATTCAATTAACTCTTACGTGTTTAACTCTATTTGAATAAGTAATTCGAATCACTCTAATGTGTTTAACTCTATTCAAATATCTAATTCGAATAACTCATTTCGAATAACTAAATTCGATTAACTCTTTTAACTTTACTCGAATAACTATATTCGATTAACACCTTCTTTCGAATAACTATATTCGATTAACTCTTCGACTAACTCCTTTGGATTAACTAACTTCGAATAACTCCTTTGGATTAACTAACTTCGAATAACCAATATTCGATAACTACTCTTCGAATAAATAATATTCGGTAACTCTTCTCAAATGAATAACAATTGATTTCTCCACTTGAATAAACTATATTCGATTACTCTTTCCTCGAATACTCTATATTCGATAACTCTACTTCGAATAAGTGATATTCGGCAACTCTACTCAATTAACTCCACTTGGATAACTCTAACTGGTCAACTCTAACTGGTTATCTTTAGCTGGTAAAATTTAACCGGTTAACTCAAATGGTTTAACCTAACTGGTTAACTCAAATGGTTTAACCTAACTTGATTTACTTGTCTCGATTTACTGAACTAATCCGCTTAGTTTAACTTAGTTAATTCACTTTGATTAACTCTAACCGATTTACTTAGTTTAACTCAGCTAATTCACTTTGATTAACCCAACTAATTTACTTCGATTAACCAATTAGTTTAACTTGACTAATTCACTTAGTTTGACGCAACTAATCCACTTTGATTTACCAATTAGTTTAACTTAACTAATTCACTTCGATTAACCGCTTAGTTTATATTAACTAATTTACTTTGATTAACTTAACCAATTACTTTGATTAACTCGACTAACTTGCTTTGGTTAACCTAACAAACTACTTTGTTTAACTCTATTCGAATAAGTAATTCGAATCACTCTAATGTGTTTAACTCTATTCAAATATCTAATTCGAATAACTTATTTCGAATAACTAAATACGATTAACTCCTTTTATTAACGTTTATTCATTTCAAAAGGTTTCCTTTTTACAACGTTTATCCATTGATAAAGATTTACTTTTTACAACGTTTATCCATTTATAAAGATTTACTTTTAGTAACGGTTCTTCACTTTATAAATGTCCTTTTAATAATGTTTCTACTTCTCTATTTAAGTCCAGACTTATATATATTCCATTTATCAATGATAAATAATTTATTTAATTTATAAAACATTATTTATAAATTAATATACTTCAATTTATCTGTTTAAAACAGATTTCCTATTTAATATCTCATTTAAATCCATATCGTGTTATACCGTGTGCGAAGCACGGGTTTTAAATCTATCCTTGTATAATTCTATTTATTTCCCGAACAAGTGTTCCTTTATTTATTCCCTAAATAAATATTTCGTTATTCCATTTATTTATAATCTAAATAAATGTTCCTTTATTTATTTCCCAAATAAATAAATAAATGTTTTCATTTTATAAAATCCTATCGATTTTATAAATAAGATTTATTTTCAATATAAACATTGAAAATTCCCTTTTTACATTCTAGTATCACCTACGGTGTGTAACATGTCGTATAACAATGATCGGTATCATTCAAACATATGAAATCAATAACAGATTTCATAACACATCATATATCACAATATATGAAAAACGGTAAAATAAATGTTGAGGAATCCAGTCGGATTCCTCCAACATGTTTCCCTGCATCCACAGATGTTACATAATAAAATATACATCAATTTTATTCCAACATGAAATATACTGATGAACTGAATCAATATTTGATTGTCGTTTATATATATAATTATATCTATGTTTCAATCAAATCTATTTAACAGTCCAAACTATCAATACACAGCAATCAAATCATTTAACACAGTTTATATAAAAATATAAACTGAGGAGAGTTAGTGAGTTTTACTCACATTTGCACGTTAACCGTTAAATAACGGTTTGCGTTATTTGATTGCGACGGACAATTTATTTCGCCATAAATTGTAACGAGCTCGGATGGACTCCCAGTCAGTCCCATCGTGTAGTGTCCGTCCATACGATCCCAACGCAACTTACGGTTTGTGATTCTGACATCGTACGAAGAAGATACAGACATTACAAGCTAATACATTTAGTTAAGACTAAAACATGGGTTTAAATTAAACAAACGGCCCTTAACTTAAATCCTTTGGCCCATCCACTCCTTTAACAGCCCAAACCCGCTCTTCTTCTCCCTCTTTCTAACCCGCAACCTCCTCCTGTTAATCACCCATCATTAACGCCACTTCCTGCTCGTCTTTCTTCCTCCATCCTTCTCTAAATTCAAAACCAAATACACCATCTCGCTCCTCTTCGAAAATGCACCAACTCCATACCCAAAATGTCCACCTCGATCCGCCCTTCTGAAATGCGTCGGAGCAGCCTTCGAACACGCACAGTATCACGACCGAACAAATTTGTGTCGGATACCCACAAATTATTGCTAATAGCTACTAATCGATTTCCTAAACCCAAATCTCAACTCAGAAATCCAAATCGATAGGCCATCTTCACGAATTCGCAAGCCCTAACGTTCGCTGTGTACATAGGCAGCGACGGAACTAACATCGAGTTCAACCAGAACTACACCAAACTGAAGACAAATGCTTGGTGAATCGGAATACATACATATTACGATTTATGCTATTTTATTTGATTTGTGGGAATTTTTGGAAGAACGATTTTCTCGTTTGGGATAAAGAACTGGCGGCTTGAAACTTAGCTGACCAGAGAGGCAAAATGAGATTCGGTTAGGGACATGGGATATTTATATTATTTTAGGTTGGTTCTCTTGTGGATTCTTGTTTGCCACAACTCGTTTTGAAGACCAAGGAAACTAGCAGTTAAAATGATGAGGGTGTGGCGATTTGTAGATCAGTGGTTTATGGGAAGGCGTTGTTGGAGGATAGTTTGGCCACAAGATTTTATTTCAAGATTAGCTTAACACGTTATATCGGATTTTACTCACTTACGGATTGCTGTAGACAAAAATAAAAATACCGTTGTGTTCAGTAAAGCGCCACGATCCCAAAAATATAAAAATATCAGTAGGTGGACTCATATTTTGAAACTTCAAAATGTTGATTTTAGGGTGCAAAATACTTCAAATAAAAAGTTGCTTATTTAATTAATTAAAAATTTCCTTTAAATTCTAAAAATTAAATTATCGCTATGTCCCAAAAGAACCTTGTCTAAATTCACGCCTGATATCTAGTTATTTCAAATAAACCGTTACGGTCGATAAACGATTCTATAGCGACTATTTTATAATTTGATTTGGACGTACATAAAAATCTACACGACGAAATCCCGATTTTTCTCTTCCACTAGAAAGATATACTCCACCAGCTCCACACGTTTCTTGTTTCACAAAAATCCGGCTTAAAATGAATCATGTACATTCAGTTGAAGTTCAAATCGCCAATTTACGAACTGCAGCGTCTTTTCGAGCTCGATTTTAATTATAATTATAAATTATAAGTTCGAACGTTTTATTTTAAGTTATCGATATCGCCAAATCGATATATAAATAATTAAATAAATTAATTATTCGACAGCTAACAAAACGCGCCATTACAGAGGGTAGGGTTTGGTATTGGTCTCGTTGGTGTGAGGTGTGGTCAGAGGCTAATGGCCAGAGGAGCAAGGAGGGGAGCAGAGTGTTAGGGCATCGTGGTTGAAGAGGAAAACAATAGGGAATAACGAACTTGAGTTTGGCATCAGTGAGACTGGATCGTCCTTCGTTTGTTCAATTCATTAGTAATTCTTGTAGAAAAAAGAGTAACAAACAAAGAATGTGACTTAAAACAGGCACAACGTCATATCTAATCCCCATAGAGCAGACAATGGAAATGAAGATTCAAGCAATTTGAACCCGGTCTTGTTGATCTGGTATATTCTCTTAACTCCATTCTCTGTTCATAATGATGTCAATAAAACTACTAAGATTAGTGCGTTTGGATTAGGACATTGCGATAACAATAGTCTTTAATTTGCTTGCATGCGAGGTTCATTTTGATGTTTCGTGAGTGGAAGGCGTGGACTTGGGTGCGGTTGAAGAAAGATGGGTCACATGATAAACAATGGGGTAGCAGGAAAGCTACAGGTGCTTAACAAAATGAAGCACATGCGCATGATGTTGGGTTTGCAACCTTGCTACAGGTTCATGCAATTTGTGGCATATTTTTTCTTTTTAATTTTGCTTTTTATGAACAAGCTAATGAAGGGAAGGAAGCAGAGAGGGGTTTGCATGAGATGAAGAGGAAAGAATGAGATGTCGTGTGTGTTTTCTTCATATGATACCCGTATACAACATCTGCTGTATACAACCTTGCTACAGGTTTATGCGCATGATATAGGTGTCTTGAAACCATCGACTCACTTTTGAGTTACCTAGTTATCCGATTTTTCGTGAGAACAAGATTTAAGTGTGCCACCGATTCACAATTTGCTGAATCTAGAGGTGTAGTTCCGGTTATGTGATTTTGGATAGGGGTTGTTTAGTAAAGAAAGGGTGATGACGCTTGACTGTGGCTAAGTATTACAGGAATTGATGCAATGTTTTTTGAAAGAGACGGGGTTGGGTGTTGAGAATTGCAAATTGGTTGTGAAGCATGAACGGGAGATGCGGTTGAAGTGAGGATGTTGGAGTTGAGTTGGTGCGTGTGAATACACGAAGAGGAGTTATGTTTTAGTTGTAATAATTTCGTCTTCTAAATGAGGCAAAGAGGTGAAACGTAGAGGATGGTGCCTTGCAATAAAGACGAAAAGGGGAGCAATGTTTTGAATAATGGTACTGACTGAAATTGATTTGCAGTTTTTCTTTGAGTTGTATTTTTGTAATAAAGAATGTTGTTCAAATTGAATTTTTGTGGTTTTGTTTTCGTTGGAAGAAGCACTTCACAGATTGCAATGGTTAGTTGTATAATTTGCTTATAGCGTATTGTAAACTTTATTATATTGTTTATGCTTATTTATTTTGCAAAATGTGTTCATTTTTTTTATATAGTTTTGTATTTATTTGACAACAGGAAAAAACAGTTGTGGTAGAAATTAGCACAACAGGCAAAACAGTTACAAAAAATATTTTTATAACTGCTAAACGCACTTGTAAAAAGGATTTCTACAACTGTCAAAAAGAGCTGTATAAAAGCTTGATACTATTACAACTCTGGATATAAGGACTGTTGAGTGTCTGTTGTAATAGAGCTATTACAACTCTTTTTGACAGTTGCGAAAGGGAGTTTTTGTTGTAGTGATCATTTTTTTTATTTATTTTTAAAACACTTATTGAAATTAAAAATCATTATTCGTATGACTTTCAAAATGAATGAAAATAATAAAAAAATTAAAAAAAGAGAGGAGGACTTACAGTAAAATCGAGAGAGGGGGGGTTTGTTCGTCGGCGTCGGGGAAGGTGGGACAGGGCGGCGCTCGGGTCGTTGGAGGAGGTAGGAGAAAAAGGGGGTGCGGCAGCGTTGGAATCGAGGGGGGGTTTCTGCGTGGGGTTGCGGGTTCGAAGGAGGAGGTCGGGGAAGAAGAGAGGAGGAGGAAGAAGGGAGGAGCGATGGAGAGGGGATCAAAGGGGGCGCGGCAGTCGTGCTTGGCGGCGGCGGTCAGGGCGGGGGCGGGATCGACAAGGTGGCTTCCTTTTTTTTCTTTTTAACTCTGAACGAATGAAAAGGAGGGGGAAAGGAAGATATATAATAATATATATTTTATTTTATTTCATTTTTAAAAAGTAACTTTTTCATTCGAACTCGAAACAAGACCCACCGCCTGTCGTCCATAGTTAATTACCACCATCCCGAACACAATGGGATATGCATCGCAAGCTGATTCGATCGTTTCGATCAGTTTTCGTCAAAATCAAAATATAACTCTATATATTGAATTTGAACGCGTATTTCAATTTACCAGGGCCACATACTGACTTGAAAAATTCCAGAAAAATATTTTTTAGCTTCGTATTGACGATATGGTCCTAACAAAACTAGTTTCGTCAAATTCTGAGACCGTTTGAAAAAGGGCCAATTTCCAGTCGATTAAAATCAACTAAAATTGATCAAACGCATTTTCCTTTGCCACGCTCACATATTGATTCGAAAAATTACGAAAATTGAAATCTAGCAATAACTTTACATCACGGATCCAACAAAAGTGGTTTCGTCGAAATCCAAGGTCGTTTGCAAAATTGCCATTTTTAAGGGCCGAAATTCCATAGCAACTACTCTGAATTTTCAACTGGACATATCTTTTGATTCCCGCTATGAAATTTCAATTTTTCAGATTCGTTGGAAAGATATTCTCAATTAAATTCAAATATTTTTGGTTTCACTAAAATCCGGTTTATTTTGCATCCGGTACATTCATTTGAATTTTGAAATCGAATTATCGAACTACCGCGCCATTTTCAATTCCTTTTATAATTTAAAATAAATATTTATATTCTAACGACGATTAAAATAAATATATACGTTTGAATTCTATTCAAAATAAATTTCTCGTCGATATTATTTAAAATAATTCATTTTAAATAATCAAAATTCGCTAAAATTGCCAAAATAAAAATTTTAAACTGGCCCAGATTTTCGGGTTGTTACAAATAAATTCCCCTTCACCAAGCAGATGTGTATTTAATAGAGATCAATCAGCACAGAATAAAATCCAATGTCAGACACACCATCCATTTACAAGTCCGTTTTAGGTCTGAACGAAACTGGAGGCACCTTATTCCTCGTCCCGTATGTCCAATACAGGAGAGAGGCCCTCGCATATCCATACAATCAACAAGTACGTGCGGACGGCTACCACTTTAGCCCCTTCAAGGTAGCTACTCCAATCATGAGCATCAGTAGCAACCACCCATTCGATGTGAAGATCGTCGGTCTTGCACCATCTTCAATCTCTTCCACTTATCGTCGAATCAGTTATTCAGAATGGGTATAAACCCAGCCTTTTTGAATAACTCGCGTATCTTATAATCAAGTGCTATAACAACACATCATACGCCTCATTCCAATCCAGAATATTCTTTTATTCAAATATTCTTTTCCTTTGGGAAAGGTTCCCATTAATTTTATCAAAGATAAATTCTTTAAATTTTTTCTTTAATCTTCCTTTGGATAACAAACCATATTAAGGTTTTCCAAACTAGTCGGGATTAGCGAACCACATCGAAGTAATCATTTATTTTATTTCCTAATCTTTACCTATTCATCCCATGGAGCAAAACTGGTAATTCTCCATATCTAACACCATGGTGTTATCGGTAAATATAATTACCATTTCATGTTGAAATCTAATTAAAGATTTTACTATCGCTCGGAGCAAAACTGGTGATTCTCCATTCTCGATCATTTTATTGAATTGATAATTTAAATTATCAAATCCTCATTTCAATCTAATTAAAGATTCATTAAAACTCAACTTAGTTTTAATCTTCCCAAAAATCAATATTAATGATTATTCAAAGCTAAGAAATTAATCTTATCTTTAATTGGGTTAAAGAATCAACGTAATTTAAAACATGGTTCATGAAAAACCCAAAATCACATTCTATTCCATCAGTCTCCAACCGTAAATTAGTAAGAGAACAATTCCTTAGGTATTAATCCCGAAAGCCGAAACCAACATCAGATCAATACCTAGGAAACCATTCCACATAGCTAATCTCCAGTTAGTTTCTAATTTTCTTAACTCCATTGGGTTTAAGAACATCATTTTTAAAGATACCATTCACGACAAACCCAAAATCTCATTTCCATTGTTAATCGGGTTAAAGAACAAGTGTTATTTATAACACCGTTCATGATAAACCCAATAATCCAATTCTTTTATTCCATTCCAATTTAATATTAATTCATTAGAAATTTCCACTAAATCTTAATAAAAGATTTATTCTTTTCTCAATTGGGCTTAAGAATAGTGTTAATGAAGACGCCGTTCATGACAAAACCCAAAATCCAATTCGATATCAAATACAAGGCTCTAAATAGAAAATATATCGGCTTATATTCAATATCAAATTCTGAAATCAAAAAATATCGTATTGGGAATAACGATATATATATCTTCCAAATTCCTCAACAATATCTGTATATTCACGGAATCCAATATCGAAATATTCGGAAGATAATTTCAATTCAAATATTGGAAAATTCTGGTTATTTTAAAACCATTTTTGTAATCTAATTATTCTATTTAATAACTAGTCCATTTCGATAAAAATATATTTTTATCTTTTTAAGTATGGAATTATTCATCCAGAATCTTTCCAAATCATTTATTATGATTTTACATAATTTTCCCATATTTTTAATAATTTTATTATCGCCCGTACACTCGATTTCCAATAACCCCACCGAACTGCATCTATAGCGATCTTTTCTGAAATTGATTTGGACATATCTCCAAATCTAACCGTTAGATCTCAAATCTCTGGTACTCATTGGAAAGCATTTTTCGATACGAACCCAACGGTTCCTTTTTAGGAGAATCCGATGGTCGGATCTCCCGTAACATCCATTTGAAGTTAATGGTCGAAATTTGCAAACGGTCACTGCACGGCGCGTTCTATTCAGGCCATTATATACATATATCATATATATTTTGTCAATTTCCATTTAAAACGAATTTTATAAATTGTTTTAAATTCGGTTTAAAAATGATTTCCATTTCAATTTCAAATCCAAATTGAATATTCCAATATAAATTCATTTTAAATTCATTTTAAATTCATTTCAAATCGATTTCAATTCAAATCGATTTCAATTCCATTCCATTTCAATCTGTTTTGAATTCATTTTAAATCGATTTCAATTCTATTTCCATTTCAATCCGTTTTGAATACATTTTAAATCGATTTCAATTCAATTCTCAAATTCGAATCCAAATTGAATATTCCATATCATTTAAATATTAAAATGATAATATTTTCAAAACACCAGATTTTGAAATCACTTTTCGATATTCATTGTTAAAGAATAAAATCGACAGAATTCCCGTTCGTGTTAAAATGGCGTTTAACTACTTAACACGGCTTCACATTTCAATATTCACTGAATATTATTTTTAAAATATTTGTTAACTCTGAACTGGAATCAGACTCAATCAATTACCATATATTTTATTTATATGGATTTCAACATCACATATATACAACACTGACTGTAATAACCCGGAAATCTGAGCCAATTTAAAAAATTTATTTTGGAAATTTTGGTGAATTTTGATTATTTAAAATGAATTATTTTGAATAATAACGACGAGAAATTTATTTTGAATAGAATTAGAATGTATATATTTATTCGAATCGTCGTTAGAATATAAATAATTTATTTTAATTATAAAAGGAATTGAAAATGATGCGGTAGTTTGAAAGTTCGATTTCAAATTTCAAATTTCATATGAATGTACAGGATTCAAAACAAACCAGAGTTTAGCGAAACCAAAAATATTTGGATCTAGTTGAGAATATCTTTCCAAAGAATCCGAAAAATTGAAATTTCATAGCGGGAATCAAAAGATACGCCCAGTTGAAAATTCAGAATAGTCGCTATGGAATTTTGGTCCTTAAAAATGGAAATTTTGCAAATGACCTCTACTTTTGACGAAACCACTTTTGTTGGATCCGTGATGTCATGTTATTGCTAGGTTTCAAAATTCGTAATTTTTTTAATCAATATGTGAGCGTAGCGAAGGAAAACGCGTTTGACCATTTTCAGTTGATTTTAATCGTCTGGAAAATGGCCATTTTTCAAACGGTCTCGGAATTTGACGACACTAGTTTTGTTAAGTCCGTATCGTTAATACGAAGCTAGAAAATATTTTTTTTCAAATTTTTTGAGTTAGTATGTAACCCCAGTAAAAGGAAATGTGCATTCAAATTCAATATATAGAGTTATATTTTGATTTTGATGAAAACTAATCGGAACGATCGAGTCAGCTTACGATACATATTCCATTGTGTTCGAAATGGGGTTAATTAGCTAGGAACGACAGTCGGTAAGTTCGATTTTGAATTGAAAATAAAAATTTGCTTTTTAGAATTTAAAATAAATAATTAAATATATATATTTATATAGCCTCACCCCTCTTCTCTCTCTACCATTCAGATCGATTATTTAAAAAAAGAGAAAGGAAGGATCGACGGGGGGGAGGGACCGCCGCTGCCACCCATCGCGGCCCCCCAGGTGGCGCGCCCACAACCGAAGACCCTCCTCCTCCTCTCGCACCTCCCCAACCAGCTCCCCCCTGCGAACGACGAAACCCCCAAACCTCCACCGAGATACACACCGCAGGCCCCACAACGCTGTTAGGGCACTCTATCGCCGCGCCCCTCCTCTCTCCTTCCACCGCTCCTCCTCTTCTCCTTTCTGAAAAAGCCCTAGACACCTCCATTTCGCCAACAGCTCCCCCCTTCTCAAACCCTTCGTTGTAAGTGTTTTGATTTGTTTTATTTATTTCTGTTTATTTTCTGTGTAATTTATTTTATAAGTTTGAAAAGATAATTTTTATTATGTAAATGGTAAAAAAATTGAATTCTTATTCGTTTGAATGATATATAGGATTTTTAATTAATTAGGAAAAAGTTGGATTTTTAAATAATCGAAGATAGGATTTTATTTATACAATACGATAATAAAGATTTGATTTTTATATTATATAATAATAACAATTTGATCTTTATTATGTAGAAGAATAAAAATATGATTTTTATTATGTAGAAGAACAAAAATGTGATTTTTATATGGGTGGCGATATAAAAATATAATCTTTATTAGAAGAAGAGCGAGATAAAAATTCTATTTTTATCTATATAGTAGCGGTATAAAAATAGAATTTTTTATCTATATAGTAGCGGTATAAAAATAGAATTTTTATCTATATAGTAGCGATATAAAAATGTGATTTTTATAGACATAGCAACAATATAAAAATGTGATTTTTATATATTAGTGGCTACGGACAATGAAATTGACAAAAGGCGAGCACGACGAAGATTTCTACATATGAAGAGTCATGGCGTTTGGTTTAGCTTGGTTAAGAAATTCTCACTTTAAATTTTCTTTTCTTGTTAAAAATATATACTAGGATGCAGACGGTGCTTAGTAGCACCCGACACCATCGTCCATAGACCATGGACTTATTTGTTTGGTTGTGTAGTTGGTTAGATTATTTGTTTGAATTTGGTTGTTTGGGTGAAATGGAATTGATTAGATTGGAATGTGTATGGCGCAGGCCATTATTAGACCGGGGATAAGGCTAGGCCTTGTCCCGTTTCTAGTATCGTGCCGTTATGCCGCCGAAATTTTCTATAACAAGTTAGAAAAATAAAAATATCATTTTATTGAATAAATGAACTGAATAGAATATTCATAGGTCGAATAAAATATTTTATCGTTAAAAAAATAATTTTTAACGTGTATGTGAATAAAATAAAATATTCATTTATAAATCAGACGATTTGTTTATGTACACTGATTCGACTGGTAATTGATTGGGACGATAAATTTTACATGTCGCCTAACTGCACAAATAAAATTTGTGTTTGTTGATGTGAAACCCCACACGAGTATTGGGATGATATTTGACGTACACTAGTCCTAATAATTAGTTGTATATCGATCGATAGGTTGACAGACAGTTGTGTTATGCACTTTAGATGATGGTTGATTATTTACCGTTGCTGTTATATACATGTGTTGTAAGGAATCCATATAATTAACATTATGTGGTAATTGATTGGGCCTCATTCCAATTTGGAAAATATATATTCATGTATTGAATAGAAGAAAATTCATGTGTTGAATAAAATATATATTCACGTGTTGAATAAAATATAAATTCATGTGTTGAATAGAAATATAAATTCATGTGTTGAATAAAATATATATTCATGTGTTGAAGAAAATATTCATTTGTTGAACAGAATAACGAAATTATTGAAATATATAAAGCAGTGTTGGTTAGATTGACGCCATTTTGACGTGAACGATATTTATATCGATTTTATTCATTTTTATAATGATTATAGAAAACGAAGTGATTTCAAAATGTAACGTTTTGAAAATATTATCATTTGTATATCGATGATGCGGAATATTCAGTTTTGATTAGAAATTGAATATGAAGTTGAAATTGTTTTGAAAACGTATTTGAAGCGATTTATAAAATACGTTTTATAAAGGAAATTGACGATATATATAATATATATATATATAATGGCCTGAATAGAATGCACCGCGCCGCGGTAGTTCGCGAATTTCGACCATTGACTTCGAATAGATATTATTGGAGATCTTACCGTCGGATTCTCCAAAAACCAGAACCATTGGGTTTGTATCGAAAAGAGCTTTCTAACGAATATTAGAGATTAGAAATCTAATGGTTGGATTTGGAATTATGTCCAAATAAAATTTGGAAAAGGTCACTGTAAGTGCAGTTCGATGGCCGTTGATGGAATTCGACCGTACGAGCCTTAATAAAATTATTAAAATTATCAATAATTAGTGTAAAATCGTAAGAAATGATTTGTGAAGAATTGGGATGAAAATTTCCAAATATGAAAAATAAAAATAGATTTTTATCGAAATGAACTATTTTTGAACTAGAATTATAAATCCATTTACTCTTAAAATAAATAAATTGGATTTGAAATGGTTTTGAAAATAACCAGAAATTCCAATAATTGAATTGGAATGGATTTGAATCAAAATTGTCTTCTGAATATTTCGATGTTGGATTTCATGATTATATAGATATTGTTATGGAAATTTGAAAGATATATTTGTATCGCTATTTCCAATATGATATTTGTTGGTCGTAGAATTTGATATTGAATATAAGCCGATATATTTTCTATTCAGAGCCTTGTATTTAATATTAAATGTGATTTTGGGTTTATCGTGAACCGTTTTTTGGATGACATTGGTTCTTTGACCCAGTAAAAGACAGGATATTGATTTTTGGGAAGATTAAAACTAAGTGGAGTTTTAACGAATCTTTAATTAGATTGAGATGATCGAGAATGGAGTTTCACCGGTTTTACTCTAGGCGATAGTTAAATCTTTAATTAGATTTGAACGTGAAATGGTAATTAAATTTACCGATAACACCGTGGTGTTAGATATGAAGTATGATCAGTTTTACTTCATGGGATGAATAGGTTGGGATTAGGAAATAAAATAAATGATTACTTCGGTGTGGTTCGCTAATCCCGAATAGTTTGAATTGATATTCAAAGAAAGATTAAAGAATAAATTTAAAGAATTTATCTTTGATAAAATTAATGGGAACCTTTCCCAAAGTATAAGAATATTTGAATAAAAGAATATTCTGAATAGGAATGAGGCATATGTTGTGTTTGTGTAACACTTTGTTTAATATATGAGCGAGTTATTCAGAAAGACCGGGTTTATCCCATTCTGAATAACTGATTCGACGTGGTGTCGAGGATGAAGACGGTGGTTGAAGACCAGAGGTCTTCACATAGTGTGGGTGATTACTGATGATCTTGATTGGGATGTACACCCAAGAGGAGGGAATCAGTTGGTGATCGTCCAGACGTACTTGGAGGTCGATGGATATGTGAGGTACAAGGTGCCTTCGGTTTCGTTCTGACCCAGAACGAACTTGTAAATGGACTGTGTGTCTGACATTGGATTTTATTCTGTGTGATTGATTTCTATTAAATATATATCTGTTTGGGGCGGAGAATTTATTCTCTTGCTTAACGCCCTTCTCTGAGACGTACGAGCTCAGGGGTTATATATTGATGGATATCAATCGCATGGAGTGAATTGCCTATGTGGCATGCCTATGTGGCAAATGATCAGGGCTTCTGTTGAAAAGCAAAGTCTTGTGGTTGATGATCAAAGCACGGCCTGTGTGGCATAGCTTTATGTTGCGTTGATTTGCGAGCCTCACACCCCGGTTGTGAACTAGAAACGGGAGAGAACTTCAAGGAGGGCATGCGTTTCCTTCTAGCTAGAAGTGGCGTCGGTGGTTTTACATGCCCTGATGAGTTTGACTTATGTGGTTGTTGCTGTTGCGAGGCACCTCGGATATATCGGTGACTGTGTGGAGCCGATGGAGTCATTGGACTCATTGACACCCTATAGGGTGGGGAAACGCAGTGTCCAGGGTTTAAGTTTAATCCACATCGGTGGACTGGCCCTGACGATCCAAGGGTCCACCTGAGTCTGGGTCCTGAGACACGGGCTAGAGCATCTCGAATCGGTGAGGACTATCTTTTGCCTCGCTTCACAGATGGAAATCCAACTTTCAATACATGACATTTGCGGTTTTGATTGTAGAGCCTAGTATTGGCGACCTGACATATGGTACCCATGCCGTCTATGGTTAATACTTATGATTGAAATTTTTTTGGCACTATACACTTATAGTAATAATAAAAGATAAAATTAAGCGTATCAAGCATTCTTTGGCTATTATAAGGTAAAACCCCATCCTTCGGCTTGTGTTGCATTGTGTGATGGGACCTGGGTCTTATAATAGCTTCATTGTTCTTTATTTAGCATTGCATTGTTGTTTTATGTACTGGTATTCGTGGGTGGTAACCTGTTCCGTGCTATACGGTGTGGTCCCATGATTTACCTAACTTTAAAATAAAGATTAATAACTATTTTAGTTCTCACACCAGTCACATGACTGACCTAGAGTTTATTGTTTTAACCTAAACTCTGGGTCCCCTTATTTTGACACGGGTAGCTAGTAGTTTTGGTTTTGCAGATTTTTATTCACAGGAACCTGGTTTACAGCTGGAATGATATCCAGAAAGCTCTATATCCGTATATCTCCCTCAGTTGTGTTTTGTATTATTTTCCGCTGCTATGTAATTTATTGTAATCTCTGATAATTTCCGTTGTATAATATTTGTTTATACTCTGTATATTCTTGTATTCTGATGAAATTGTTGTAATAAGCAATGAAATGTTCTTCTGTTTGCGTTCCGATGTGGCTTGTCCTCAATTCAATCCAGAATTTCCTTATTGGGGAAGTTTGGGCTGTTTCACTAACGATAAACAATCATTAAAAATTCAAATAACATCCAGAGTGCATTCTACAACCGTATAAGCATTAAAATAAATAAATAATGCTTATAAAGCCTGTCAACCCATCGATTGATATACCGTTAATTATTGGGATCAATGTATGTCAAATATTATCCCAATACCCGTGTGGGGTTTTCAAACAAAAAAAATACTATTTATTATTTGTGCAGTTGGGAGATGTGTAAAATTTACCATCCCAATCAATATCAGATAAATAAGTGTACATAAACAAACCGTCCGGCATGTAAATGAATATTTATTTCAACACAGGACTATTTTATACCGTTCATATATGCAATAAAAATGATATTTTTATTGTTCGAATATTTTATTTCATACATGAATATTTTATATATTTTATATATATACAATAAAAATGATATTTTTATTATTCAAATATTTTATTCCATACAATACAATCAACAATCAAATTATAATCCATTTCACATCACAATCAATTTTCACAAAATACAATCAAACAAGTCATCCATGGTCTGTGGACGACGGGAAACAGTTCATACATGTAGTTATAAAATATATTACTATACAGAAAATAATAGTGAGAAGTTCTCACCTTTGTCGATTTTAGAAATTGTTTATATAACGATTGTTTTCACCAAATTAAACTGTTCATTCAATTTAGTCAAAAATCACCACTTGCTTCATTTCCTTTCTGGTTTTCTCCATGTTGTAGAGCTCGATTTTACAGTTCCAATGGTCCGAACCTCATCAAATTCTGATACAGTTTGAATAAGATATGGCATTTTAATCGTTAAACAATTTAATATATAATTATTTTAAGACAATTAATAATCTTAATAATTTAATCCCACCGTTAATCCGTGGTTCACTGTTTTCCCATCCTCCCCAATTCGTATACGTTCTTCTAACCCATCATCCATCAAAATCACCTTTGTCGCACGCACTTCCAGACTTCCGGCGATCCATCCACCAACTCCACTTTGAAGCTCTATCTGTCGCCTCCTCACAGTCGCTGTTAAGGCGAACTCGCGCCTCCAAGCGCTTCAGATTCCGAGCACGAACAGCAGAGCTTTAAGCTCAGAAATCTACCACCACGTTCGATAGAAACAAATCACAACCGTTCAACATGTTGATCTCAGTGCCCTCTTAGAATTTTCATTGGATATTTTTAAAATGATTGAACTGGTTTAGGGAATTTATCACTTGTTTATCGGAGCACGTCGTGCGTTGAAGAGAAGAGGAGACGTAGGTCAAAGAGTTGACCATGAAAAAGTTTTGACCAATAGCTAGGGCTTGGCCATATTTATAATTATTTTTAATTTTATTAAATTTAAAAATAACATGTTTATTAATTCGATCTCCAAATCAAACCCAACAACTGTCGCATCTAGCTAAATACCTCGATTCCGGACACTATGGAATATGTTTCATAAGCCCATTCGACTGTTACAATCAGTTTTCATTAAATTTAAAATAAAAATCAATATATTTTAAATTCAAACACACATTTTAAATTACCGGAGCCACATACAGACTCTAAAATTTCCAAAAAAATATTTCTAGTTTTGTATTGACGATACGGTCATAAAAAAACTAATTTCATCAAATTCAGAGACTGTTTGAAAAATGAGCATTTTCCGGTCAATCCAATTCAACTGAAATTGACAAAACATGTTTAACTTTGCACGCTCACATATTGATTCCAAAAATAATGAAAATTGGAATCTAGCAATAATTTGACATCCCGGATCCAACAAAGGTAGTTTCGTCGGAAACGGAGATCGTTTGCGAAATGGCTATTTTCAAGGGCCTTATATATATATAAATATATATAAATTCGACAGCGACTTTTCTAAAATTTAAACTGGACGTAACTTACAATTTATAAAATGAAATCTTAGTTTCTTACATCTGTTAGAAAGATATGATTAAACAGATTCAAATATTTCTTGTTTCGTCCAATTCTGACTCATATTGAATTATGTATATTCAATTGATATTTGAAATCGAATTTTCAAACTACCGCGCCATTTTCAATTCCTTTTATAATTAAGTTAAATATTTATATTCCTACTTCAATTTTAATAAATATATACAATCAAATTTTATTCAAAATAAATTTCTTGTCTTTATTATTTAAAATAAATCATTTTAAATATTCAAAATTCATTAAATTGCCAAAAAAAAAAAAAAATTGGTTCTGGTTTTCCGGGTTGTTACAAGTTTATAATTAACATATTTGTGATTATATATATAATCCAATCTTAAAAAAATATGATTTTTGAATATATAAAAGTTATATATATTTGAAAAGCTAAACAACTAAATGATTGATGATTGTGTTGTGTGATTATTAGTTCAACTGATAATTGAAACCAATAAAAGAATGAAAGTTGAGTTGATTAGTTAAACAACTTTCAGTTCCGTTCCTTTTCGAGGACAAAAAGATTTTAAGTGGGGGAGATTGTAACAACCCGGAATTTCGGAACCAATTTAAAAATTTTATTTTAGAAATTTTAATGGATTTTAAATAACTAAAGTGATTTATTTTAAATAATAACAACTAAAAGTTTATTTAAATCGATGTTAGAACGAATAAAATTATTTTAATTATAAAACGAGCCTGAAATGGCGTGGTACTTTGAAAATTCGATTTTAAACTTTAAATGAATGTACAGGATTCAAAATAAATCGGATTTCAGTAAAACCAAAAATATTAGAATCTGTTTAACAATATCCTTCTAACAAATGTGAAAAATCCAGATTTCATAACGGTAATTGAAAGTTATGTCCAGTTGAAAATTCAGAATAGTTGCTATGGAACTTATATATATATTAATATTATAAATAGTCATTTTGCAAACGACCTCTGTTTTCGACGAAACCACTTTTGTTGGATCCGGAATGTCAAATTATTAATAGATTCCAATTTTCATAATTTTTGGAATTGATATGTGAGCGTGGCAAATTAAAACATGTTTAGTCAATTTTAGTTGTATTAGATCGACCAGAAAAGTCCATTTTTCAAACGGTCTCCGAATTAGACGAAATTAGTTTTGTTAGAACCATAATCAAAACATAGCTAGATTTATTTTTTGGGAATTTTGGGAGTCAGTACGTGGCCCCGGTAAATTAAAATGTACGATCAAATTTAATAATTAAATGGTTTATATTTTAAATTAAAGAAAAATAGGCTAAAGCGATCAAATGGGTCGATGAGACCTAGTCAATTGTGTCCGGAATAGGGGTATTTGGCGAGGGGCAACATTCGCTGGGCTGGAATTGGAGTTAGTAGGAATTAACGGGCTTTTTCTGAAAATTGGAGAATTTAATAATATTAAATTATAAATACCCTAGATTAATTCAAACCCTAATTAAAATACAGTAACCACCACTCATGGTTTCGACGCCCACAATCATCAAAATGAAATCGTTAAATCCTCCCATAATAATTCGAATTAGAGTATGAATATAAAGCATAAATTGAAGAGTGAGGTGGGATCTATAATATCAACGGATGAGATCTGATTTCATGTAGTATTTCTCTCGGAACTGAGGTTCGAAGTCATCCGGTTTGGGCGCGATTTCCCACGCACTAGTGGCGCCGAGTTTACTATTGTCAGGGGCAAAGGAAGATGGAGGGATGCTCGACGTCGTGATGCAGGTTGATGATCCTCCGGTGGCCTGGATTTTGAGCGGCGGCGTGCCCTAGGGATTGACATTTGGGTTCGATGTTGCGCAATTTCCTGGAGCGTGAAATACAGATGAAAGAGGGTAATGCTTAATAAACATTATTAAATTTTAATTAGTTAAATTAATTATTTTAATTAATAATCCAATGTGTTATTTATCATAATTTTTGCATACGAGGTCGGAAAAATGCAAACGTGGGTCTGTTGCGATCGTGTCGATGAATTCTACAACATGGAATGGACTAGAAGACAAACGGAGCTATCTACAAAATTAGAAGGAGTGAAAACCAATGTGATATTTCTTTTTTAATAATTAAATTTAATTAATTATTATCATGTTTAAAAATTCTTACATATACGCTATTAAATTCAGTTTGTTGTTGTATGCGATTTGATTTGAATTGGGTGATGCTATTTGTGGTAATCTGTTTGATTTAATTGAATATAATAGAGTTGTTGCAATTTGTATACAAATAAAAATATTCATTTTTATTTGTCATGTTAAATGTTCAAATTGTATACAAATAAAAATATTCATTTTTATTCATCATGTTAAATGTTGAAATTGTATACAAATAAAAATGTTCATTTTTATTTGTCATGTTAAATATTGAAATTGTATACAAATAAAAATATTCATTTTTATTTGTCAGGTAAATTAGTGAAATTATATACAAATAAAAATATTCATTTTTATTTTTCATGTTAAATATTGAAATTGTTTACAAGTAAAAATCTCTTTTTATTTGTCATTAGAAAATATTGAAATTGTTATGCAAATAAAAAATAATTCTTCTTTTTATTTGTCATGTTAAACATAGGATGCGTAGATAATAAAATAATCTTTTTATTTTATACATTAGAAATGTAGAACATGTAGACAAATAAAATATTCTTTTTATTTTAAACATTAGAAATGTAGAACATGTTATGCAGATAAAATATTCTTTCTATTTATCATTAAAAACCTTGAAATTTTTATGCAAATAAAATATTCTTTTTTATTTGTCAATAGAAACATTGTAATTGTTAGAGTAAAATATTCTTTTTTATTTGTCATTACAAACATTATAATTGTTAGACAAATAAAATATTCTTTTTTATTTGTCATTAAAAACATTGAAATTGTTATGCAAATAAAAATTTCTTTTTATTTTTCATTAGAAAAGTAGAAAACATGTATACAAATAAAATACTTCTTTTTATTTGACATTAGAAAAGTAGAAAACATGTATGCAAATGAAATACCTTTTTATTTGTCATTGGAAAGATAGAATTGTGTATGCGAATAAAACTTCTTTTTATTTGACATTAGAAATGTAGAAGACATGTATGCAAATAAAATACTTTTTTTATTTGTCATTAGAAAGATAGAATTGTGTACACAAATAAAATACTCTTTTTATTTGTCACTGGAAAACATAGAAAATGTTACAAAATTAAAATTCCTTTTTATTTGTCATATGAACATAGGAATGGAAAACAATAAAACATTATTTTTATTGTATACATAGGAAATGTAGAACTTGTGTAAAACAATAAAACCTTCTTTTTATTGTATGCATAGGAAATGTAGAATATGTGTAAGACAATAAAATATTATTTTTATTGTATGCATGTGAAATATAAAAATTTATAAATAATAAAATATTCTTTTTATTGTATGCATATGAAATTTAAAAATGTGTAGACAATAAAATATTCTTTTTATTGTATGCATATGAAATGTAAAAATGTGCAGACAATAAAATATTCTTTTTATTGTATGCATATGAAATGTAGAAAATATGTAGACAATAAAATATTCTTTTTTTTTTGTAACATGAAATGTAGAAAATGTGTAGACAATAAAATACATTCTTTTTATTGTAACATGAAATGTGATTGAACCAAATACAATGATATTTTTATTGTGATGGATTGATTGTTTGGATTGTGCTCGACCAGTTTATGAGCAAAATATGCTTTTACATTTAGCATTGGGTTGGGTAAAAATATCTATGTGCTAACACCTTGTGAAACACTTCACGATTTGACTGCAAGGTATTTAGCGATGTTGTTTATTTCATAATTTAATAAATGATTTTGAAATGAGATTCCTTAAGTACAAAGAATAGTATTCCCGATTTTGGACAGGGAATATGTTTTATAAAACAAAAAGGTTTTCGAGGGCTATACCCGATGATTTCGAAATGATTTGGAAGTGGAAATCTATATAGATTTAATTATACTCGTGATTATGTAGTGAAATGATTTTCCCTACTTCGGGATATGAAATGATTTAGTATGTGGATAAAGATGCGGGTGACCTGAGAGCGACTAAAAGTGGAGGGCGGTGTAGCAACCCGGATTTTTACAACATGCTAAGCAAGAATCAAGGCAGAATTTAATTATAAAATCTGAATCAGGAGAAACGGGTTGCGCCATTGCGTTCATCTCGGAAAAATACGCGAAATAGAGTTCGAGTTTTCGAAAATCGGAGTCCGTATGACCCAGTTATGGCCCGTCAAAGTTTTCAGAAAAATTCAAGTTCAAAAACAGTTCGAAATTCAAATCTGGTGCCAAACAGATTGGGCGGGAAAATTCCCGCCCAAGCCCCAGGTCGACTGGGGTGTCGACTGGGGAGTCGACACGCCCAGGGGCAGGTCGACTGCCCAGTCGACATGGGTGTCGACCTGGCCCAAAAACCCATGTTGGGTCTGGACGACCTGGTGCACCTGGTTGCTCATTTGGGTCTGGTCTATTGGCCTGTGACGGGTTTTGAGGGTTCAGATCTATCCTAGGGTTAATCTAAGGGCCTAAACTACTCCTAATTTATATAAAAAGACCCCTAGACCTAACCTAAATCACTAAAAATCATTCTAGCAACTAAGTGCTGCCAAAATCTATCTTGGTCATGGCCTCCATCTCCAACTCCAAGGGCTTATGCATTCAAATTGGATTCAAATCCAAAGGTGCAAGCTTTCTACACCAAATCGAGGAGAGATCAACGTTGCTACGCAAGTTTCATGGCAATTCTTCAACAAAGGAGCCACCTTTCTTCGACAAGACGATTCATGATCTTTCCCTAAGCTTCGCTATGTAAGTTCTAGCTACTTGTAGATTCTAACGGTGGTTCTAATGTGACATGGAATAAAATGCGATGAAACATAAGTATGCTAGCCTATGTGAACCTAATTTTGCCCCTTTTCTATGATCTATGACCTTGGGCTAAGTTTTAGCGACTTAATCATGCCAATCATGTTATGTTTAACCTAGTTTATCTTGCAAGTTTGAATCTTTATCTATGGAATGTTAGCATGAACCTTTGGGAACCATTTGACTTGTGAAACATTGGCGAATACTTGACTTTGGGGCTTATGCATGTAAATGAACCCAAACCCCTTATGTTATCATGCATGTTTGTGGCCAAATTCCCTTATGATACCATGCATGTTTGTGGCTAATCCCGTTGTGACATTATGCATGTTTGAGGCCAAAAACCCCTTATGATACCATGCATGTTTGTGGCCAATCCCTTTTTGATATCGTGCATGTTTTGAGGCCAATATGTGGCATAGTATCCTTACTATGTTGACTCGCTTTTACTTGGGTTGGAAACATGATTTGGGGTAGGTTAGACGAGCGTGATTATGACATGATAATTTGACATGGGATTTTATGAAAATATGACACTCAAGATGCACCTAAATGTGGACATGACATGTGGGGTAAACATAGGACTTGAAACTAGACACGTATGGGTTGTAAGTGTAATATGACACTAGACCAAACATGAACGTGGCCAACTCGAGGTTGGGTTGAGTTTATAGCATAAATCTACCCGGACCCGCCCGGCTTAACTAGTGGCTACAAACAATAGGACCCAATGTGAGTAGTTGGTCATATAGCACTTAAAACCCGAGGTTAGACTAGGTTGTGGTATAAATCTACCCGGACTCGCCCGGCTTAACTAGTAACCACAACAAAGTCTAATGTGAGAGGTTGGGGTGCATTAATCTAAGTAATGCCACATGAAAAGGTTAAGTAATTTTGACTAATGACACTTAACCGATATGACACGAATGGGTAGGTTAAGTTAAACCGGACTTGATTTCTTAATGACACTTAACCATATAAGATAAGTAGGGGATGGGGTTAAGTAATTTACACTTAACTAATCCGACTTGGTAATTAGATGGTGTTAAGTAAATTAGACTTAACTAATCTAAACACGGTAATTAGATGGGGTTAAGTAACCTACACTTAACTAATCTAAACACGGTAATTCGATGGGGTTAAGTTAAACACTTAACCAATCTAAACTTGGTAATTCAATGAGGTTAAGTAACCAATACTTAACCAACTTAACATGATAATTTAATGGGGTTAAGTAACTTATACTTAACCAATTATACATGATGATTTGATGAGGTTAAGTAACCTATACTTAACCAATCTAATATGCGGACCTGATAGGGTTAAGTGACAAGACCTTTTAAATATACTTAACCACTGTAATACGATTAGTGGATGGGGTTAAGCTAACCCATACTTAACCAATCCGACTCGATAATCTGATGGGATTAAGATAATCTATGCTTAATCAATCTAACACGATAATCTGATAGGGTTAAGACAAACAAATACTTAACCAATTTGACTTGATAGGGTTAAGTCATGAGCTCCTTGGTATACTTAACCAACTTGTAGGGCTAAGCCTTGAACTTAAATACTTAGCCAATCTTGACATGATTCGTTAAGTCATGAACTTGAATGACAACACTTAACCCATTAGACAAAACCCTAGCTCAGGGGACTAGGTTGAAAATCTTAGTTAACAAGGATAGCGGGAAGAGAAGTTAAGTGGTAAACCTTAGTTAAGGATAACTAAGTAATAATTCTTAGTCAAGGAAATTGGAACAGTTCAAAGATAGATGAGTAACCCGATACGGTAGGTCATCGCTTGAACACACGTGGATGATCGAATTATCTGACTTAGATAAAGGCTCCAATGAACTGGGTGACGAAGCGGTAGCTTCGGGGGACATGAGGATACTCTTGGTATCCCTCTGTGAGGTTGCAGATGATCCGCCTGGGCTCACAGACGTTAAGGTCTGCGGTAGAAGAACCAAGAGTATGCCTTGGTTGCTGTGCGAGCAACCTAAAGACGGGGATGGATTAGCGTGGAGTCGACGATACTTGATTTTTTCCCTGGATAGCGCGTCATCGACTACCTACCATCTTTAGTCAATCGTGTACGAACGGAAAGGCAGAGAACTCCCAACAGACCATGTTCTTGCTATCGAGTCATGGGTGAGGTTGGCCAATTGGAAAGTGGGGCATAGTGGGGCCGGGATGTTGAAACACCCCACCTCCGTTAGGGTCACTCTCAAAGGGAATGCCCTAATTTTGGTGGAGGTTTATAAGTATAAGTCACAGATATACAAGACAGATATAAGAACACATATTTGTAAACAGCGGAAAAACAACAACTTTTATTTCATAAAAGCAAATACGTGTTACAACAACATCACCATAATTGTCTTACATCTTTTCCAAAAACATAACACTTTCATAATCTGTCTTGATTACATTATTTAAAGAAGCATAAATAAAACATAGATAAACTGCAAAAGCCCCATAGTGGATTGTCCAAAGCCATAGTTTCAAACGAAAAGGTCCAAGCAATACATTTCTCTTCTTCAAGCTGGATGTTAAGGCTGGTCAAGCTGCTGTGTTCCCTCCCTGTGGACCTGGGGGGGGAACGGAAGAAAAGAAGACGAAAGAAAAGTAGAGTCAGACATAAAGCCTAAGTAAGTCTAGTACTATTCTGTCTATGAATAAAGAACTGGGTATGATAAGTATAAACAAGAAGTGGAAGAGCACTAAAACTTGGTTAAGTTGTCTAGGGTCGAATATACTATCGTACCCCATGTTAATCTCTGAACCCATATAAACTAGTTTCCAACTGGCACCCCATAATCAGGGTGAAGTGATCCATTCTATGATGATCGGCTCCTACTCGCATAGTTACATGTGTCTTACGGCCCCCGATGTTGTAGTTACCTATGCTGGTCCCACCATGGGGTGTATCAAGTCCCATGGCGGCGGCCCGACACAACCTTAGAATGCACAGGTATGCTACTGGTGCCCAGTGCTTTATTTTTCTACGCCGGAGTGTGTGCACGCCCGCACCCCGTTAGAACCTACACTGCTACACCACCGCCGTCAATTTGACCTCTTACAATCAGCCCAGTAATCGTGCCCCACCCTGCCTAGTTTCAGGGTATCCTGATACACCTTCTAGGGTTACTACTGAAAAGGGTCCCCCGTTACTAGGTTTTCTATCTCTAGCCAACATGCTAAGTTGGTTAAGTGTTTTTCTAACCTAACCCCCACCAGTCCGTTTAGTTTAGCATGTTCCATTTTGATTAAGTCTTTAGTTCACTTAATCCTAACAATCCTGACTCAGCCTTAATTGTCTTATTAAAGCCTTGACCTCTCACATTAGACAGGTATTGTTGTGGCTGCCTGTTGCCGGTTGGTTCCGGGCAGTCTTACACCACAACTCAGTCTAACCTCGGGTCCTTATTGGGCTCCATGTTTAACCTCCCACATTGGATAGGTATTGTTGTGACTACTGGACAGCCGGGCGGTTCCGGGCAGGTTTACATCACAACTCAATCCAACCTCGGGTTAAACACATCGTATGTTCTACATTTACATATTTTGTCTTTCTTCTTTATTTTCTTATGTAAATATTTGCGGCCCATTATTAAGTTAATGGTGTAAAGGTTACACCAATCATGGGCCCAACCCATACTTGAATTTGGGCCCTTCTATTTTATATTTTCATTCATTAGTAATTTTAACCCAACGTTATTTTCCCCCGTTTAACACGTCCGTTTATTATATATATGTTGGGCTTAGCCTTTTAAAGCCCAACTTAGCCATGCGAAAAGGGGAGGCTTAAAGCGTGATTACATACACGAAAAGGGGAATGTGAGCGCATGAACTTGCAATATGACGTTGGAAATACAAAATAGAAACTGGTGTACTTGCATAGTAGTAACATATACTTTGGTCATAAAGCATAAGTGACATGAATCAAACCATGTAAACTTGTAGTTAAGTTTAAGAATATCACTATCGACACATAGGCTTAACTACAACATAAATCTATATTTTTATTCAGGCATAATGTCAAACATAAGCAAATCATGTTCATAAGATTACTACATGTTTACAAAGGTGTTTACTTTTGTTACTAACAAAAAAGTATAGTTCAACTTAATCATGATTTTAAATCTATTCACATGGCATAAATATTTCTAACATGAAATCATGATTTTTACTTTAGTCATGCAAACTTACACAAAGGGATTTTGAGTCTAACCTAGCTATGTACCACATATGTCATCATATAATTCTTGTAAACAATATAGACTTAATTATGCAAAATATCAATCATAGCCTAGTCATATTCATAAGTTTGCAAATAGGTTTTCTAGTACAAAAGCATGAGTTAATGCATAGGTCATGATGCCAAATTTTCAACATAATTTCATACGGACTATGATAACCCAAACTTATTCCAATTACTTCACAAAAATGATGTTTGTATAAAAATACACATTATGATGGCATAGTAGCAAAACCCCAAACTTGCATGAGTTTCAATTAAACAACTACATACATGTAGCTTCAACAAGGATTACATAATTTGCGAATATTCCAAACGTATACTTGCATAAAACTACCTCATGTAGTTTTTCATAACTGAATAACATAATTCGAGAATATCCAAACGTATACAATATTCCAAATCGATAAGAATCATAGTAACGCACAAATTATGAATTACTTATCACCACAACCAAGTATACAAACCAACACAGTTATTTGTTCATACCAAAGTAATACTCTACTTACAATGGTGAGGCGAATTCTCAAATTTAGGGATTTGAAGATGCGGTTTGATTTGATTGAGTTGCTTTATGCCTTAGAATTTGCCTCCTAATCCTCTCTCCAATTGGTGGCTACCCTTGTCGTTCCTCAGCAACATGGCGGCTTTGTTCTTATTTTTGAATGAATAGATTAGGGTTGAGTCTAGGGTCATTTTTATAGGGGTTATGAACCGATTAGGGCCATTGATGTTGCTTGGATTGATCGTAGCCATTCATCCTAAGGAGAGACCAATTAGAGCCTGCCACCTAGCCCTAATGACAAAGCAGACTACAGAAAATCGACCAACATAGAATAGGCCAGCCAGGTTGGACTGGGTTCGACCTGGCTCTGGACCAGGTCGACATGCCTGTCGACAGCCCTGTCGACCTGGCTAGACCAGGTCGACAGCCCAGTCGACCTGGGTGCGTTAGGCGGGTGTTCTTCCGCCCTGGCCCATTGGGCCCCATTTTTAATTTTAAACTGTTTTATTCTGTTTGAATTTTAAATTTAATTCAGAAACTTCCGAAGGCCATATCTTCTTCATACGGACTCCGTTTTTCGAAAACTCGGACTCTATTTCGCGTATTTTTCCGAGGCGAACGCAATGGCGTATCCCGTTTCCCTTAGTTCTTTGATTTGAAATTAATTATACTTTAATTTGTGAATTTCACAGTTATAGAATTCGCGGGGTGTTACATTCTCCCCCACTTAAAAGGATTTCGTCCCGAAATCTTCAAGTTAGGAGGAATGTATATCCTAACGTCCAATCATCCATCTACTCATCCATCAAACACGAGCATCCATTGTCCTTAAAAGACTTCTAATGCTTCATGATCATATGCGAAGTGTGTGTGTACATGTACTTATCTAATGCAAAATCAGGCGGTCTACTGATTCAGTTGACCTCCTTAATGCGAATTATGCAGGTGCCATGAATCCATTATGTATGCAAATTTTCCTATTCTTGATTCTACATGAGTGCACAAACATTCAATACAAATGCAGCATCCACATGACAACACATTAAAGTTCAACCACATACGAATGCAAACATATATGCATATGCAATATGAAGTGACTGAGCCGATCTAAAACCTAGATTGTGTGTGTATATGCAACCACGAGCAATCACTAGCAATCACTTGCAACCACTTGCAACCATCATCCATAACATGTTTCAATTACATGTTTCCATCCAAAGGGTTTCTACCTAAAAGATAAGGTCGAGGAAATATACCTAAAAGATAGATAAAAGCGCAACTTTAGGAAAGAGAAAGATCAAGGATGTACCCTCGAATAGAAAAGGGTAGGCGGTGCGTATTCTAGCTTTAGTTTCCCAAGTCGCGTCTCCCTCGGCGTCGCTCCACTGTACTTTGACGAGCTTGACTTCACGGTTGCGTAGCTTCTTCACTTCCGTTCCTAAGATGCGGGTTGGAACTTTTCTTATGGTTGCTTCGCGCTCCACTTCGGCCACTTCGAGGATATTTGGCTCTACCACTTCAGCAGACTCATGTAGACATTTTCGGAGATGTGAAACGTGAAAAACGTTGTGGACTCCAGCCAACTTCTCGGGTAGCTCTAATCTATAGGCCATTTTCCCAATTTTCTCGATGATAGGGAATGGCCCTACGAACCTTGGTGCTAGCTTTCCTGTGGTTCCAAAACGAACAACGTTTCTTAGTGGTGATACCTTGAGAAAAACTCTGTCTCCAACCTCAAATTCAAGGTCGGTCCTTCTCTTGTCGGCATAGGACTTTTGTCTGTCTTGGGCCGTCTTCATCCTTCTTCGTATTAAGTCTACTTTCTCTGAAGTCTCTCGGATCATATCTGGTCCAAGTATGAGCTTATCAGTAGACTCCCTCCAACAAGTGGGCGATCGGCACGGTCTTCCATATAAAGCTTCGAAGGGCGCCATTCCGATGGTTGCTTGATAACTGTTGTTGTAGGCAAATTCCACCAAAGGAAGGTGGTCTTCCCATGTCCCTCCGAAGTCAAGGACGCATAGCCTTAAAAGGTCTTCCAAAACTCTGTTCACTCTCTCTGTTTGGCAGTCGGTTTGGGGATGATAGGCTGTGCTCAAGCATAACTGCGTTCCTACTGCTTCTTGCAGACTCCGCCAAAACTCACTGGTGAAGATGGGGTCTCGGTCACTAACAATGCTAGATGGTATTCCATGGAGTCGAACGATTTCCTTGAGGTAAAGTGATGCTAGGGATGAGGCAGTTCTTTTACTTTTGACAGGTAAAAAGTGGGCGCTTTTAGTAAGCCTATCCACTATTACCCAAATGCTAGTGTTGCCTCTCCTAGACCTAGGCAGCCCATCGATGAAGTCCATTGAGATGCTATCCCACTTCCACTGCGGGACCTCTAGAGGATGTAGCAGTCCGCCAGGCTTTTTTTGTTCCGCCTTAACCTGTTGGCACACCATACACTTAGAAACGAACTCTGCCACGTCCTTTTTCATGCCGTTCCAGAAGAAAGTCCTTTTTATGTCTTTGTACATTTTATCTCCGCCTGGGTGTATCGTCATCTTGGAGTGATGTGCTTCCTCGAGAACCTTCTTCACTAAATCTTTTGTCTGTGGGACGCATAGTCTTCCGTCTCGCCTTAGCAAACCCTTATCGTCGATGGAGTATCTGTTGAGGTGACTTGAAGTCTCACCCCTAATTAGCCTATCAATTGTTTCCACAAGCTGAGGGTCTTCGCGTTGTGCTGCCCCTACCGAATCCACTAAAGTTGGGCGCACTTCGAGAGATGCTAGCAAGCCTGGTACGAAATCGGAGGAAGGCCTAAAGTCGAAGCTGGCTATAAACTCTAGGCTTTATCTTTCAACAAACAACGGGCTTAGGGTCAATTTCTTTCGGCTCAATGCGTCTGCTACTACGTTGCCTTTGCCCGGAGTGTAGGAGATTTCGAAATCGTACGAGGCAAGAAACTCCATCCATCTTTGTTGCCTCAAGTTAAGATCCTTCTGTGAGAAAAGATATTTCAACGATTTATGGTCAGTGTAAAGTTCGAACTTCTCACCTAGGAGATAGTGTCGCCAAGACTTGAGTGCAAAGACGATGGCGGCTAACTCAAGATCGTGGGTTGGGTAGTTCTTTTCGTGCACCTTCAACTGCCTTCCGCCATAAGCTACTACCCTTCCTTCTTGCATTAAGACGGCGCCTAGCCCTGTCCCACATGCATCCGTATAAACAGTGAACATCTTGCTCCCATTTGGCAGCGTCAAAACTGGGGCTGTTGTAAGAGCCCTTTTCAGTCGTTGGAAAGCAAACTCGCAATCCAAGTCCCAATTAAACACTAGATTCTTCTTAGTCAATTTCGTAAGCGGAGCTGAGATTTTCGCAAAATCCCTTATGAACTTTCGATAGAAACCCGCTAGTCCTAGAAAACTTCGGACCTCAGTTGCATTCCTTGGTGTCTTCCAATCCTGTATCGCCACTACCTTAGCAGGGTCCACTGCTAACCCTTGTTTGGATACTATGTGCCCAAGGAACCTCACCTCTTCTCTCCAAAAGTGGCATTTGGAGAATTTGGCTTTTAGTTGATGGACTCGCAAAGTTTCCATGATTGCCCTTAAGTGTTGAGCATGTTCCTCTTCACTTTTTGAGAAGATAAGGATATCATCTACGAAGACCACTACGAATTTGTTGAGGAAATCTCTAAATACCCTACTCATCAGGTCCACGAAGTAAGCAGGTGCATTTGTCAAGCCGAAAGGCATGACAAGCCATTCAAAGAAGCCGTCTGGGGTTCTAAATGCCGTTTTATCGATGCTATCTTCAGCCACCCTTAGCTGATGAAAACCGGTTGCTAAATCGAGCTGGGAGAAAACAGACGCCCCTACAAGCTGGTCAAACAAATCGTCAATTCTAGGGAGAGGGTGCCTATTCTTTTTCTTTAGCTTGTTGAGCTCCTTATAGTCAACACATAGACGGAGTGAACCATCCGCCTTTGTAGCGAACACCACTGGAGCGCCCCATTATGAAATGCTCCTCCTAATGAACCCCTTTTCTAGAAGCTCTTTAATCTGTTTACTGAGCTCTTTCCTTTCTCGTGGAGCCATGTGTCTAACGGGCAACGCAACGGGCTTTGCATTATCTACAAGATATATGCGGAAGTCTATTTCCCGCTTCGGAGGCAAGCCCTTCACCTCTTCGAAGACATCCGGATATTCCCGGACCACTCTAACTGATTGCAAATTTTCAACAGAGGCATCTAGCGATTCAAGATAACTAAGCATAACCGCATACGAGGGATTACAAGAAATTTCCAAAGTATTACCGAGCTGGGTTAGGAGCCTAACAACCCTTTTCTCACAATCAAGGATGGCCCCATTACTGGATAGCCAATCCATACCCAAAATCAAACCATAACCCGAAAAGCCCAAAACAAAGGCACTACATTGAAATTTTACACTTAGAATAGAAATTTTCAATCCCACATAGATCATAGACAAATGAGCTGGGCCCCCAATTGGGTTTGAAACAATTAAGGGGTCCTCTACCATACTAGTTTTTAGGTGCAGAGATTCTACTAAAGCAGACGAGATAAAGGAGTGTGATGCGCCAGAATCAAATAAAGTGCGAACGGGGTGATCATAAAGATAAACTACACTTTCTACAGAAGTATTTATACCTCGCTATTGCAGAGGTGGCGCTTCCAGCACATGAACCTGTTCCCCTGGGGTGGATCCAGCCCTCTGCCCCTGTCCTCGTTTCTTTGGGCAGTCCTTAGCCCTATGGCCTGTCTCATCGCAAGAAAAGCACCCACCATTCTCCTTGGCCTTCTTTTTCCGGCAGTCCTTAACTAAGTGCCCCACATTGCCACAGAAATTGCACTTCCTCTTCTCTTTGTTGCCTTTCCTGCCCTTCTTAAAGTCTGTCTTCTTAGGCTGCAAACCTTCTTTCTTCCCTTGAGAGCTTTCTGCCTTTGTCTCCTTCTTGCCCTTATCCTCTTCATTCAGCAATGCCATTTGCACCAATCTTTCATACGTGGCTCCCATGGGTATATGGGTCATGGCCAAACTGTGTAATGGCTCATTCAACCCTTTGACGAAACGGAGAGCCTTCTTGTGCGGGGTGTTGACTAGGTCAAGCCCAAACCTAGCCAGCTCATCGAACTGATTCACATATTCTCTGACTGTCTTGTCCCCTTGCTTAAGAAATAAGAATTTTTCCAACTGCAAACTTCTTTCTGCATCTGAGAGAAATTTAGTCTCAAACCTTGCCCTAAAGTCCTCCCATGTCTCCACTGGTCTTTCAGCATTAGTGACTTCCCACCAGTAGGAAGCCTCACCCTTCAATAGCCACACTGCCAATTGTACTTTTTGTCTATCCTCTACCTCAAAGATGATAAATAGGTCCTCCGTTTCTTTCAGCCAGTTTCTGGCTGCCACGAAGGACTCAGTTCCATGGAAATCCCTTCCTCCCATAGCTTTAAAATCTTTACATATCTTAGCAAACGTGTTTCCCCGAG
Source organism: Allium sativum (assembly GCA_030737875.1). Taxonomy (NCBI): domain Eukaryota; kingdom Viridiplantae; phylum Streptophyta; class Magnoliopsida; order Asparagales; family Amaryllidaceae; genus Allium; species Allium sativum. The sequence continues at coordinate 1,003,325,295 of CM060912.1, forward strand.
GAGGAGGTGGAGGAAAAGGTGCCGCTGCAGCTGGATGATTTCCGGCAGCTGGGGGAGGAGGAATGGTAGGACCTGGCTGAGTGGCTCTTGCTTCTAAGAACCGTCTAAACCAACCAGGTATTGGCACCCCTTCTGGCAAGTTAAGATCTTCGGACATGCTGAAACAAAAAGGATAGATTCAAAACGAAGGATAAGAGATAATACCTATGGCTTTGGGGGGACTTTGCCTTTTTAAAATAAAATAATATTTTTCTTTTAAAAATGCTTCTTTAAATTTCCTTTTTGAAAATAAATTTTTCAAAACTTTTTATCTTATCTGGTAAACCTATGCTCTGATACCAAGTGAAACACCCCACCTCCGTTAGGGTCACTCTCAAAGGGAATGCCCTAATTTTGGTGGAGGTTTATAAGTATAAGTCACAGATATACAAGACAGATATAAGAACACATATTTGTAAACAGCGGAAAAACAACAACTTTTATTTCATAAAAGCAAATACGTGTTACAACAACATCACCATAATTGTCTTACATCTTTTCCAAAAACATAACACTTTCATAATCTGTCTTGATTACATTATTTAAAGAAGCATAAATAAAACATAGATAAACTGCAAAAGCCCCATAGTGGATTGTCCAAAGCCATAGTTTCAAACGAAAAGGTCCAAGCAATACATTTCTCTTCTTCAAGCTGGATGTTAAGGCTGGTCAAGCTGCTGTGTTCCCTCCCTGTGGACCTGGGGGGGGGGGAAACGGAAGAAAAGAAGACGAAAGAAAAGTAGAGTCAGACATAAAGCCTGAGTAAGTCTAGTACTATTCTGTCTATGAATAAAGAACTGGGTATGATAAGTATAAACAAGAAGTGGAAGAGCACTAAAACTTGGTTAAGTTGTCTAGGGTCGAATATACTATCGTACCCCATGTTAATCTCTGAACCCATATAAACTAGTTTCCAACTGGCACCCCATAATCAGGGTGAAGTGATCCATTCTATGATGATCGGCTCCTACTCGCATAGTTACATGTGTCTTACGGCCCCCGATGTTGTAGTTACCTATGCTGGTCCTACCATGGGGTGTATCAAGTCCCATGGCGGCGGCCCGACACAACCTTAGAATGCACAGGTATGCTACTGGTGCCCAGTGCTTTATTTTTCTGCGCCGGAGTGTGTGCACGCCCGCACCCCGTTAGAACCTACACTGCTACACCACCGCCGTCAATTTGACCTCTTACAATCAGCCCAGTAATCGTGCCCCACCCTGCCTAGTTTCAGGGTATCCTGATACACCTTCTAGGGTTACTACTGAAAAGGGTCCCCCGTTACTAGGTTTTCTATCTCTAGCCAACATGCTAAGTTGGTTAAGTGTTTTTCTAACCTAACCCCCACCAGTCCGTTTAGTTTAGCATGTTCCATTTTGATTAAGTCTTTAGTTCACTTAATCCTAACAATCCTGACTCAGCCTTAATTGTCTTATTAAAGCCTTGACCTCTCACATTAGACAGGTATTGTTGTGGCTGCCTGTTGCCGGTTGGTTCCGGGCAGTCTTACGCCACAACTCAGTCTAACCTCGGGTCCTTATTGGGCTCCATGTTTAACCTCCCACATTGGATAGGTATTGTTGTGACTACTGGACAGCCGGGCGGTTCCGGGCAGGTTTACATCACAACTCAATCCAACCTCGGGTTAAACACATCGTATGTTCTACATTTACATATTTTGTCTTTCTTCTTTATTTTCTTATGTAAATATTTGCGGCCCATTATTAAGTTAATGGTGTAAAGGTTACACCAATCATGGGCCCAACCCATACTTGAATTTGGGCCCTTCTATTTTATATTTTCATTCATTAGTAATTTTAACCCAACGTTATTTTCCCCCGTTTAACACGTCCGTTTATTATATATATGTTGGGCTTAGCCTTTTAAAGCCCAACTTAGCCATGCGAAAAGGGGTGGCTTAAAGCGTGATTACATACACGAAAAGGGGAATGTGAGCGCATGAACTTGCAATATGACGTTGGAAATACAAAATAGAAACTGGTGTACTTGCATAGTAGTAACATATACTTTGGTCATAAAGCATAAGTGACATGAATCAAACCATGTAAACTTGTAGTTAAGTTTAAGAATATCACTATCGACACATAGGCTTAACTACAACATAAATCTATATTTTTATTCAGGCATAATGTCAAACATAAGCAAATCATGTTCATAAGATTACTACATGTTTACAAAGGTGTTTACTTTTGTTACTAACACAAAAGTATAGTTCAACTTAATCATGATTTTAAATCTATTCACATGGCATAAATATTTCTAACATGAAATCATGATTTTTACTTTAGTCATGCAAACTTACACAAAGGGATTTTGAGTCTAACCTAGCTATGTACCACATATGTCATCATATAATTCTTGTAAACAATATAGACTTAATTATGCAAAATATCAATCATAGCCTAGTCATATTCATAAGTTTGCAAATAGGTTTTCTAGTACAAAAGCATGACTTAATGCATAGGTCATGATGCCAAATTTTCAACATAATTTCATATGGACTATGATAACCCAAACTTATTCCAATTACTTCACAAAAATGATGTTTGTATAAAAATACACATTATGATGGCATAGTAGCAAAGCCCCAAACTTGCATGAGTTTCAATTAAACAACTACATACATGTAGCTTCAACAAGGATTACATAATTTGTGAATATTCCAAACGTATACTTGCATAAAACTACCGCATGTAGTTTTTCATAACTGAATAACATAATTCGAGAATATCCAAACGTATACAATATTCCAAATCGATAAGAATCATAGTAACGCACAAATTATGAATTACTTATCACCACAACCAAGTATACAAACCAACACAGTTATTTGTTCATACCAAAGTAATACTCTACTTACAATGGTGAGGCGAATTCTCAAATTTAGGGATTTGAAGATGCGGTTTGATTTGATTGAGTTGCTTTATGCCTTAGAATTTGCCTCCTAATCCTCTCTCCAATTGGTGGCTACCCTTAGTCGTTCCTCAGCAACATGGCGGCTTTGTTCTTATTTTTGAATGAATAGATTAGGGTTGAGTCTAGGGTCATTTTTATAGGGGTTATTAACCGATTAGGGCCATTGATGTTGCTTGGATTGATCGTAGCCATTCATCCTAAGGAGAGACCAATTAGAGCCTGCCACCTAGCCCTAATGACAAAGCAGACTACAGAAAATCGACCAACATAGAATAGGCCAGCCAGGTTGGACTGGGTTCGACCTGGCTCTGGACCAGGTCGACATGCATGTCGACAGCCCTGTCGACAGCCCTGTCGACCTGGCTAGACCAGGTCGACAGCCCAGTCGAACTGGGTGCGTTAGGCGGGTGTTCTTCCGCCCTGGCCCATTGGGCCCCATTTTTAATTTTAAACTGTTTTATTCTGTTTGAATTTTAAATTTAATTCAGAAACTTCCGAAGGCCATATCTTCTTCATACGGACTCCGTTTTTCGAAAACTCGGACTCTATTTCGCGTATTTTTCCGAGACGAACGCAATGGCGTATCCCGTTTCCCTTAGTTCTTTGATTTGAAATTAATTATACTTTAATTTTTGAATTTCACAGTTATAGAATTCGCGGGGTGTTACAGATGTAGATCTCATACATGATTTTTCTTAGGTTGCCTTTCCGTAGTTGAGGGAGGGGTCACGTAGGACCATAGCCACGGATACAAAAACAGACCTTGATATCTGCATCAGCAGACGACTTAAAGCTCCCGACCGAGTTCCGTATTTCTCGATTTTCTCTGGCACGGAACTCGGATGGCACATTGAGATACATGTGCGTCTATACATGGAAACGATTCACGATTTATACGTGGGACAAAGGGCGTGGTTGACGGGTGGCATAATCCCTAGTGTTCCTAGGTGGCTAAAACCCAAACCGAGTTACAGAAACGTTCATTAGGTAGCATAATCCCTAGCGGTCCTAGGTGGCATAAATCCTAAGTGAGCACGTGATAGTTCATGGTAAGAAAACGTAACCAGATCAAGGGTAGCAGTCCAAAACAACTTCAAGGATAAAATGGTACTACGTTGAGGTGGTATAGATTTACATGGGAATGCTCGTACGGCCTACGGCAAAGGAATGAACTTATACATGGAAAGAAACATACGAGTTGGGAAAACCTACATATGCTATATATTAGGTTGACATGGACCATTACATGACATTGGGCAAGGGACATTCATAGTTAATACATGACGCGGGTTTGGATACTAGTACGAGAGGTGCAGAGCAAATATACATGTTAGAACCATGAGAAATATACTTGATAGTAACCTCGGGTTGTTATACATGATAGATACCTTGGGATAGTATACTTGATAAAAACCTGACGATGTGACACCTTGACTTATCTTGACACCGTAGTTTATCATGAATCCTTAGTTTACCTTGATACAGTAGTTCAGCCTGTTATCTTGGTTTAGCTTAACTATTTGGTAGTCATCCTTATGTTTACTTTCAGTTTATGCATGTCATGTTACCTTTACCTGTTTTTATACTGGAAGTAGATAGGACTTACCAGTCTTTATGACTGACCCCGTTTTGTTTCGCCTCTTTGTCTTCCGTTTCACCCCCCCCCCCCCCAGGTTTTCAGGGAGGAAACACTGTTGTTTAGTTCGGACCTCTTCTGCTTGAAGGTCATCATATATGGCTTGGACTTCTTTCGGCTATGGCCGCTTTACCGGTTTGTTTTGGGGGAATAATTTATGAAAAGGTTTTATGCTTCTTTACTAGTGCAAGACAGGTTTTGATGTATTCTGATGTAAAAGGCTTTAGACCTTATTTTATAAGGTAATGAAATTTGTTTTACTTCCGCTGTTTTATATATGTTCTGTCTTGTAATATTTCTGTGCATGTTTACCTCGATAATGCTTCACCAAACCTAGTGCATTCCATTTGTGAGTGACCGTAGTGGAGGTGGGGTGTTACATTTGGTATCAGAGTAGAAGGTTACCAGACTGGGCAAAAGTTTTTAAAACCATCTGAAAACTATTTGAGAAACCGTTTACAAAGAAGCATTTTTCAAGAAAAGTTTTTAAAGGCTATTCCCCAAAAGCCATTGGCACTATCCTTTGTTTCCTTGATTGAACCTCTTTTCCTTTCTTTCCTCTATCTGTAGTCACAGTAGTTTTAACTGCGACTAATCCTTGTCTAGCTACGTTAAGTGTTTTCCCGTGCGATGGAGGAAGTTCTCGAGAGACCTGTTACCGAAGTTATAAGAAGGGATAATAAGAGCAAGGATAAAGGACATGAGCTTAAGAATAAGCAACTTGTTGGTATGGCTTGATCCACAAAGGAAGATAAGGACATGATCAGCGAGAGGGCAATTGTATGCTCTCATTTCTAGCGTACCTAAGAGGAATGGTACCGTTTCTGTTAAAGGCTTAGCCTTTCTTTTCTATCATCCCGTCCAGACTTTGTATTGATCATCTCAACATTTAAGTCTGATTCGATAGATAAGTCTCTGCACCTTAGTACTAGCATGGTAGAAGATCCCACTTTCGTCCCAAAATCTAGTTGGAGAGTCGGTCCATTTATTCATGACTTGTTGGGATTTGAGAACGTCTATGCCAAGTGTTGAGATTAGAAGAAATGCTTCTATTGTTGAGCTATGGATGGATTCTAGGGATGAAGTGGTTATCCAGTAAGGGATGCCATTCTCGGTTTTGAAAGGGGGATAGTTAAACTCTTAACTTGCCTTGGTAATACCCTCGAAGTCTCGTATAACCTTTTGGGTTCTGTCATGGTTAGTTACCTAGAATCTCTTGATGCATTTATCGGAAATCTCTTATCCAATCGAGTAACGTCCGCCAATAAGACGGATGGTTCATTCCGCTTGAGCATGGGTTATAGGAATCACCCTAGTAAGTGCACGTGGTAACATGGATTGGCATCGGTAAACGAGATCCAGAATTCACTAGTGAATTTTGGAGAGCTTGCATGAGTACACAGATATGGTTGAGCTAAGTATACTAGGGAAAGAATAAGTGAAAGTGGAACCAGAGGCGATAGTGAAATGAGTTCCAACTCATACCTTGGAAATAGGAATCAAGGAGCTACGAAATCATGAAGTCAAAGGCGGTCAAGGCACAATGGAATTAAGATCATGGAAATGCGACTTAGACACGCGCATCATGTCTCTTTTTAAGAGTATATCTTTGATCCTTGGTTCACCTGTAGAGCTTACTTGCATGCTATCGCTTGGTGGATATCCTCTCGGTCATGTTTCTGTTGCAAACCCTGTAAGGAGGTTGTCTTGTTTATCTTCGCGATCCTATCTTGGGAACCTTAGGTAGGACTCTATGGATGTAAACATGTATTTGAAACATGTTGTGATTGATATGGTTGCAAATGGTTGCAAGTGGTTGCTCATGGATGCGCGAATACACATTAGATACTAGATTGACGCGGTCACATTTCATGTTGCATATGCACGGGTATTTATACTTGTTTATGGATGAAGTTGAATATGTTATCATGTGGATGTTGCATGTGGATGAATGGTTGTGCACACATATAGTGTTTATATGACTAGGACTATTTGCATACATGTTGGACTCATGGCACTAAACATATTTTGCATTAGAAAGATCATTCAAGCCTGATCATTAGCATTAGCTAAGGAACATATACACACACTTTCTGCATGTGTTCATAAAGCATTAGGAGTCTTTTAAGGACCATGGTTGCCTGTGGATGATGTTTTGAGTAGATGGATGATGGATGCTATGATACGTTCTTCCTAACTTGGAGATTTCGGGGACGAAATCCTTTAAGTTGGGGAGAAAGTAACAACCCGGATTTTTACAACATGCTAAGACAAGAATCAAGGCAGAATTTAATTATAAAATCTGAATCAGGAGAAATGGGTTGCGCCATTGCGTTCATCTCGGAAAAATACGCGAAATAGAGTCCGAGTTTTCGAAAATCGGAGTCCGTATGACCCAGTTATGGCCCGTGAAAGTTTTCATAAAAATTCAAGTTCAAAAACAGTTTGAAATTCAAATCTGGAGCCAAACAGATTGGGCGGGAAAATTCCCGCCCAAGCCCCAGGTCGACTGGGGTGTCGACTGGGGAGTCGACACGCCCAGGGGCAGGTCGACTGCCCAATCGACAAGGGTGTCGACCTGGCCTAAAAACCCATGTTGGGTCTGGACGACCTGGTGCACCTGGTTGCTCATTTGGGTCTGGTCTATTGGCCTGTGACGGGTTTTGAGGGTTCAGATCTATCCTAGGGTTAATCTAAGGGCCTAAACTACTCCTAATCTCTATAAAAAGACCCCTAGACCTAACCTAAATCACTAAAAATCATTCTAGCAACTAAGTGCTGCCAAAATCTATCTTGGTCATGGCCTCCATCTCCAACTCCAAGGGCTTATGCATTCAAATTGGATTCAAATCCAAAGGTGCAAGCTTTCTACACCAAATCGAGGAGAGATCAACGTTGCTACGCAAGTTTCATGACAATTCTTCAACAAAGGAGCCACCTTTCTTCGACAAGACGATTCATGATCTTTCCCTAAGCCTCGCTATGTAAGTTCTAGCTACTTGTAGATTCTAACGGTGGTTCTAATGTGACATGGAATAAAATGCGATGAAACATAAGTATGCTAGCCTACATGAACCTAATTTTGCCCCTTTTCTATGATCTATGACCTTGGGCTAAGTTTTAGCGACTTAATCATGCCACTCATGTTATGTTTAACCTAGTTTATCTTGCAAGTTTGAATCTTTATCTATGGAATGTTAGCATGAACCTTTGGGAACCATTTGACTTGTGAAACATTGGCGAAGACTTGACTTTGGGGCTTATGCATGTAAATGAACCCAAACCCCTTATGTTATCATGCATGTTTGTGGCCAAATTCCCTTATGATACCATGCATGTTTGTGGCTAATCCCGTTGTGACATTATGCATGTTTGAGGCCAAAAACCCCTTATGATACCATGCATGTTTGTGGCCAATCCCTTTTTGATATCGTGCATGTTTTGAGGCCAATATGTGGCATAGTATCCTTACTATGTTGACTCGCTTTTACTTGGGTTGGAAACACGATTTGGGGTAGGTTAGACGAGCGTGATTATGACATGATAATTTGACATGGGATTTCATGAAAATATGACACTCAAGATGCACCTAAATTTGGACATGACATGTGGGGTAAACATAGGACTTGAAACTAGACACGTATGGGTTGTAAGTGTAATATGACACTAGACCAAACATGAAAGTGGCCAACTCGAGGTTGGGTTGAGTTTGTAGCATAAATCTACCCGGACCCGCCCGGGTTAACTAGTGGCTACAAACAATAGGACCTAATGTGAGTAATTGGTCATATAGCACTTAAAACCCGAGGTTAGACTAGGTTGTGGTATAAATCTACCCGGACCCGCCCGGCTTAACTAGTAACCACAACAAAGTCTAATGTGAGAGGTTGGGGTGCATTAATCTAAGTAATGCCACATGAAAAGGTTAAGTAATTTTGACTAATGACACTTAACTGATATGACACGAATGGGTAGGTTAAGTTAAACCGGACTTGATTTCTAAATGACACTTAACCATATAAGACAAGTAGGGGATGGGGTTAAGTAATTTACACTTAACTAATCCGACTTGGTAATTAGATGGGGTTAAGTAAATTAGACTTAACTAATCTAAACACGGTAATTAGATGGGGTTAAGTAACCTACACTTAACTAATCTAAATACGGTAATTCGATAGGGTTAAGTTAAACACTTAACCAATCTAAACTTGGTAATTCAATGAGGTTAAGTAACCAATACTTAACCAACTTAACATGATAATTTATTGGGGTTAAGTAACTTTTACTTAACCAATTATACATGATGATTTGATGAGGTTAAGTAACCTATACTTAACCAATCTAATATGCGGACCTGATAGGGTTAAGTGACAAGACCTTTTAAATATACTTAACCATTGTAATACTATTAGTGGATAGGGTTAAGCTAACCCATACTTAACCAATCCGACTCGATAATCTGATGCGATTAAGATAATCTATGCTTAATCAATCTAACACAATAATCTGATAGGGTTAAGACAAACAAATACTTAACCAATTTGACTTGATAGGGTTAAGTCATGAGCTCCTTGGTATACTTAACCAACTTGTAGGGCTAAGCCTTGAACTTAAATACTTAGCCAATCTTGACATGATTCGTAGGCGGGTTAAGTCATGAACTTGAATGACAACACTTAACCCATTAGACAAAACCCTAGCTCAGGGGACTAGGTTGAAAATCGTAGTTAACAAGGATAGCGGGAAGAGAAGCTAAGTGGTAAACCTTAGTTAAGGTTAACTAAGTAATAATTCTTAGTCAAGGAAATTGGACCAGTTCAAAGATAGATGAGTAACCCGATACGGTAGGTCATCGCTTGAACACACATGGAGGAGCGAATTATCTGACTTAGATAAAGGCTCCAACGAACTGGGTGATGAAGCGGTAGCTTCGGGGGACGTGAGGATACTCTTGGTATCCCTTTGTGAGGTTGCAGATGATCCGCCTGGGCTCACAGAGGTTAAGGTCTGCGATAGAAGAACCAAGAGTATGCCTTGGTTGCTGTGCGAGCAACCTAAAGACGGGGATGGAATAGCGTGGAGTCGACGATACTTGATTTTTGCCCTGGATAGCGCATCGTCGACTACCTACCATCTTTAGTCAATCATGTACGAACGGAAAGGCAGAGAACTCCCAACAGACCATGTTCTTGCTATCGAGTCATGGGTGAGGTTGGCTAATAGGAAAGTAGGGCATAGTGGGGCCGGGATGTAGTTCTCATACATGATTTTTCTTGGGTTGCCTTTCAGTAGTTGAGGGAGGGGTCACGTGGGACCATAGCCACGGATACAAAAACAGACCTTGATATCTGCATCAGCAGACGACTTAAAGCTCCCGACCGAGTTCCGTATTTCTCGATTTGCCCTGGCACGGAACTCGGATGGCACATTGAGATACATGTGCGTCTATACATGGAAACGATTCACGATTTATACGTGGGACAAAGGGCGTGGTTGACGGGTGGCATAATCCCTAGTGGTCCTAGGTGGCTAAAACCCAAACCAAGTTACAGAAACGTTCATTAGGTAGCATAATCCCTAGCGGTCCTAGGTGGCATAAATCCTAAGTGAGCACGCGATAGTTCATGGTAAGAAAACATAACCAGATCAAGGGTAGCAGTCCAAAACAACTTCAAGGATAAAATGGTACTACGTTGAGGTGGTATAGATTTACATGGGAAAGCCCGTACGGCCTACGGCAAAGGACTGAACTTATACATGGAAAGAAACATACGAGTTGGGAAAACCTACATATGCTATATATTAGGTTGACATGGACCATTACATGACATTGGGCAAGGGACATTCATAGTTAATACATGACGCGGGTTGGGATACTAGTACGAGAGGTGCAGAGCAAATATACATGTTAGAACCATGAGAAATATACTTGATAGTAACCTCGGGATGTTATACATGATAGATACCTTGGGATAGTATACTTGATAAAAACCTGACAATGTGACACCTTGACTTATCTTGACACCGTAGTTTACCTTGATACAGTAGTTCAGTCTGTTATCTTGGTTTAGCTTATCTATCTGGTAGTCATCCTTATGTTTACTTTCAGTTTATGCATGTCATGTTACCTTTACCTGTTTTTATACTGGAAGTAGATAGGACTTACCAGTCTTTATGACTGACCCCGTTTTGTTTCGCCTATTTGTCTTCCGTTCCCCCCCCACCCCCCCAGGTTTTCAGGGAGGAAACACTATTGTTTAGTTCGGACCTCTTCTGCTTGAAGGTCATCATATATGGCTTGGACTTCTTTCGGCTATGGCTGCTTTACCGGTTTGTTTCGGGGGAATAATTTATGAAAAGGTTTTATGCTTCTTTACTAGTGCAAGACAGGTTTTGATGTATTCTAATGTAAAAGGCTTTAGACCTTATTTTATAAGGTAATGAAATTTGTTTTACTTCCGTTGTTTTATATATGTTCTGTCTTGTAATATTTTTGTGCATGTTTACCTCGTTAATGCTTCACCAAACCTAGTGCATTCCATTTGTGAGTGACCCTAGCGGAGGTGGGGTGTTACAGGCGGTGTATGTCTTCCCTCTTCGGTGGGTTGGTGCATCGTTAGTGTAGCCGTTAGGTGCACACACACGCGCGCACACACACACATACACACACACATATATACATACATACATACATATATATATATATATATGTTAAGCCGCGTACAGCCTTGCCTTAGGGAACATGACCGATATTTGGTTGCATACTTGTTTGTATACATTGTTACGTTTTGGAATTCATATTTCCAATTGTTTTGTTTTTGAGATCCCAAAGTGAAATCTACTTTGATATAGAAGCTAGATATGTATTTCAAATGATTTGAAATAAGAAATCAGGAAATAAAGTCCAAAGGAATAATTTCTGTAAAGAGAATTGGATTTTGAAATTTAAGTTTAGGGATTAAGCCTAAATGGGTAGATTGGAAAAAAATGCGTGTTTTATGATGCATTGTAGATCCGTAAGTTTATTTATGGTTGTTGTTTATGCACTGGCAATCCAATGGAGTAAACTCGTTTCGCGTTAGCGGAGTGTTCCTGTGATTAGCCTTATTATTAGACAAGTTAAGTAAGATTTCTCATAACAGTCTCATGACTGACTCGTAGTTTGTTTCACTTGCAAACTCAGGTGCCCTTATTTTCCACATGGGCAATCGAGTGGCTTGTTTTGCAGATATTTATTTATTGAGCAAGATTCTGGATCGAAGCTTAAAGCGGTGTCCAGAGCATTGATAGTCTTCTACTGTGTTGTTTATTTGTTTCTGCTGTGTTGTGTTAAAATTATTGTAAATTAATCTTCCATTGTAGTATTATTTTTTGATGTACTCTGATATGTTCTATACTCTGATGTAACATTATTATGATGTTTATAAAAGTCCTCTATTGTTGTTCTGATGTGTTGTATGCCCAAAGTTAGCGTATGTGGGAATCGAACGGTCTTGGTCGATTAGGTCCGGGCAAAATCCGTATCGTTACAAATCTACATTGGCAATTCTATATATTTCTCAATTATGAAAATAAATAAATAAATAACTGTGCAGAATTTTTAGTGGGTAGTTCTCACTTTTGGTTTCCATTCCGTCATTCTTTATTGGCAATCTATTCGCTTCTAGTCGGTTCCATCGCCATCTGTTTCACACGGTTTATGTTAAAAATCACACTTTTATACTGCGGTTTTTTTTCTTTTAAAGGTCATGCTATTTATATTTTTAAATCAATGCTATATATAAATTAGAAACCATATTTTTAATTTAAAACTATTTTATAATAGATATCACATTTTTATGATGCTATCTCTATTTTAAAAACAACGCTAATTTTATTTTCTAAAACAACGCAAATTTTATTTTCTAAAACAATGCAAATTTTAATTTCTAAAACAATGCAATTTTTAATTTCTAAGACAATACAATTTTTATTTACAAAATAAAGTGCTTTTATTTACAAAACAAAGTGATTTTTATTACTAAACAAAGTTAATTTTATTTACAAAACAATGTTAGTTTTTATTTTACAAAACAATGTTAATTTTATTTACAAAACAACGTTAATCTTTTTTTACAAAACAATGCTATTTTTTTAGTTTAAAACTAATTACAATTTTACTATTTAAAAACAATGTCAATTTTATTTTAAAAATCTATGCTATTTCTATTCTAAAAACCATATTTTTAATTTACAAAGCTATTTTATAAAAATCCTATTTTCATTATCAAAGTTATATATATAATAAATCATATTTTTATTGTAGAGCTATATATATATAAATATAGACACGCCAAATTTTTATTTCATATTATTTCATATAAATATTTATTTTTTATAAATTCTTTTTCATATTTTAGAATCGGATATTTGTAATGTTGTTTTTTATATAAATAAAATCTGAATTCAAAACTATGGTTTTTAAATTAACTAAATTTTTAAAATGAAAATAACCTTTCTTCCTTTAGTCCTCGTTCTGCTCTAGGTGTTCATCGTGTTCCTGAAACCCTCTATCGCTGGCTAGGCTCGATATTTCATCACCAATGTCCCATCGGAGAACGATCAGATGCCACCACCACGAACGCCGCCTCTTCCTCCACCGATGCCTGCGACGGCGTTGAACTCGGCCATCTCCTATGGCCAGAGAATGCGTGTGAACGCCACGTGTTTGAGACGAAAATTCGTGCTTAATTCTCCATTAAATCCAGTCACTCCCATATAGAATCCAAGGTCTCTCTTTGCTCTACGATTTCGCTTTAGAAATTATTGAATTCCATTATGTATATTTGAATTTTTTAGCGTTTGAATTTAGGAGCTTTCTGGCCATTGTTTCTATGTGTGGCGGCTGCGTTACATTTGGAGATTAGGGTTTCACTCTAGAGTATTTATAAATTATATTTTATTATTATTTTAATAATAAATTTATTTATTACTTGTTTATTGGTCTAGACTCCAGATGAGGCCCAATGATTGTCGTCCCTCGCTAAATACCACTATTCCGAACACAATGAGATATGTCTCGTAGGCCCGTTCGATTGTTTTAATCGGTTTTTGTCAAAATTAAAATATAAATCAATGTATATTGAATTTAAATGTACTTTTTAACCAGGGCCACATACTGACTCCAAAAATTCCCGAAAAATAAATCTAGCTACGTTTTGACGATACGGTCCTAACAAAATTAATTTCGTTTAATTTGGAGATCGTTTGAAAAATGGCCATTTTCTGTCGATCCAATTTGATTGAAATTGACAAAATACGTTTTCTTTTGCCACACTCACATATTAATTCCAAAAATTATGAAAATTGGGATCTAGCAATAATTTGATATTCCGGATCCAACAAGTGGTTTCATCGAAAATTGAGGAAATTGTAAAATGGCTATATATTATATTAAAATATATATATAAATTCCATAGCGACTATTTTGAATTTTAAACTGGGCATAAATTTCAATTCCCCCTATGAAATCTGGATTTTTCATATTCGTTAGAAAGATATAATTAAACAGATTCAAATATTTCTTGTTTTACTGAAATCCGATTTATTTTGAATCATGTACATTCAATTGAAATTTAAAATTGAATTTTCAAACTACCTCGCTATTTCAGGATCGTTTTATAATTAAAATAAATTTAAATGTTCTAACTTTGATCAAAATAAATTTTTAGTTTTTATTATTTAAAATAATTTATTTTAAATATTAAAATCCATTAAAATTGCTAAAATAAAAAGTTTAAATTGGTTCAGAATTTCCGGGTTGTTACAATAAACTTGTCGAGTACCAGAGTTGTTAGATATGGAGTACCACTAGTTTTGCTCTATGGAATAAATAGGGGGAAATGGGATAACGATATGAGTGTTTACTTTTTGTAAGGCTCGATAATCCTGATAAGGCTTATAAACCTTAATTTGAGTTAAGTTGGAGGAAGAGATTATACAATCTTTTGAAATGAATTCTAAGGAAAGATTTAAACAAGAATTTTAAATGAAGAAAATCTTTGATAAGATTTATAGGATTAATTCCCATTGTAAAAGATGATGGAGTAAAGGAATATTCTGAAATGGAATGAGGCTTATGATATGTTTATATATCACTTGGTTTTAATGATGCGATAGTTGTTCGGAAAGACCAGATTTCAACCTACTCTGAATATCTATACGACGATTATTGAAGATAATCAAGATAATGGTTGAAGACCAAAGATCTGCACATCGTTTGGATTATTGTTGATGTCTCAAGTGGGTCGTACACCCAAGACATGGTTATAAGTGATGGTCGTCCAGACGTACTTGGAAATCGACTAGATATGCAAGGGCATCTCTCCCTTAGGGGACGAGGAATAAGGTGTCTTCAGATTCGTTTAGACCTAGAACGAACTTGTAAATGGATGTGTGTATGACGTCGTACTTCATAACATAACCAATCAGTTTCTATTGATGATATATCTGTAGTGGCGGAGACTTTATTCTTTGATCTTAACACCCTTCTTTGAGATATATGAGCTCAAAGGTTATATTATTAATAGAAACTGATCATATGTGTGAACTGACAATGTAGCATGCTAAGTTGTTGTTTGATCAAAGATTTTTTTGAACATAAAAGTTTTGCGGATGATAATCAAAGCATGGCTGATATATCGTTGCTTTGTGTTGAAATGTGACTTCGGCAAACCTCACGACCCAGGAATGGCCGAAAACAGGATGATGGGCGCCAGAGAAAGGACATACGTTCCCTTCTAGCTAAAAGTTATGTCATGGTATGGAGTCTAGGAAGATTCACTTATGTAGATGTTGGAATCGAGGCTCCTCGGATGATTGTTAAATACGATCAGGACGGTGATCAAATAAGACTGAGGAACGTTATGTTCAGGAGTAATCTGAACTCACTAGGAATTGGTGGTCCAACTTTGTTGTCTCAAGGTCCCCAAGCGTGCGAGTCTTGGATATCTTGCTAGAGGTGATCTGAATCGATTAAGGAAGATCCTTTGCCTCGGTCATTGACGGAAGTCCAACTTCTAATACGAACCACGTGTTTTCAGTTGTAAACATATATGGCGACATAATAAGATGGGGTACTTTGCTGTCTAAGATAAAAACATTTATTTTCGAAATTGATTTCCATACCTTGCACTAGTGATAATAAAAGAAAATTTTCACGTATCAAGCATGTTGGGCTATTAATAAAGTGCTCAAATTTTCATGTTATTCATATACCACTAGGTTTCCCATGGAGTTGCGCAAATTTTTTACTGATCAATGTCAACATAAAATCATCTAGCCTTTAAAGTTTTATTTAAGGTTATGATTAGGTATAAATAGCCTAATATTTGAATTTGAACATTCTTTTCATTCGAAAATAATTCATATATTTACACTAACGTGATAAACAACTATTCCAAAAATTGCTACTATATGAAAGCTAATCAGTTTTGCGTAAGTTCTAAGTACAAAAATAAGTGTGTTAAACAAAACAACATTGGTTATTTTCACAGAATATGAAATAAACAACAAATCAGTTTTGGGGCACCATCTACAGCTTTATTAATAGAGAACTTGCCTATTGGTTCCATACCAGCAACGCTCCAACCAGCTACTCTTCCTCTAGCAATGTCATCCTATCTTTATCCAGCTTCAGATTTGTTATCACGATCTTCAACAGATCGATGCCAAGATTGATAGTAGCTCAGTTGTAATTCTTTCCATGTGAATCATCCATTTGTGTAGATGAACCTGAATCGCCTTGCCATTGCGTCCTCTGAAGATTGGCCTAAATATCTGGATTTCATCGTCCTTTCTGATTAGATCTGAAGAGATGTTTATTAGTTCTGGAGATCAGCTGATAGAGGTAAGCGATTAGGATTTCTTTAAGTATAAATGACAGATGAATCATTACAGAGTATTATCTCACAATGTGCACATATCAGATATTTGATATAGACTGCATATCACTGTATTTGCTTTTAGTATCCAAATATATTTGCAACTTTAACTTGGTGAAATGATATAAATCCATAAACAATGCCAGTGAGGCTAAGAAAGTGTAGAAGGCACATAATCTTACTCTATATAGTTAACAAGTGAAAGAGCATAAGAAGGTCTATAATAAATTGTGATACAAATAATATATAAGGTCTTGGCATTGGATAATATTAGTCAGAAAACTTGTATTCCAAGCAATGAGTGCAAAAGTGGAAATTAGTATTAACCTATTGTTACTGCTCAATATAAAATAGTGGGAAAGTTAAAGTAATAAATGTTGTGATAAGATTTGACATACAGAGGCACTCATAAACTTTACAGTTATTTCAAAAAGGTTTACCAGAAATATGTACAAAACTAAGTACTACAAAAAGTTTGAATCACAGTTTTATAACTTCTAAGAAAAAAATACCATCAAATAATATGTAATTTTCAAGCATTATACTTACTAATGAGTTAGTTAATCAAACAAATAATTTGCATTAGTTAAACTCATGTTAGGGATCGAATAGTAGACATACATGCCTTGTGAAAGATACGCATATATAAAGTATAAACATGAATACCTATAGCAAGTACTGTTTTTTAGAG
This sequence comes from Allium sativum, assembly GCA_030737875.1. Taxonomy (NCBI): domain Eukaryota; kingdom Viridiplantae; phylum Streptophyta; class Magnoliopsida; order Asparagales; family Amaryllidaceae; genus Allium; species Allium sativum. The sequence continues at coordinate 1,003,342,519 of CM060912.1, forward strand.
TTTAGTTGAATGCGGAACATATCACTACAAGATAATATGATATACATAGCACTCTGTAATAGCTCAATATTAATGTGCTATAATAAAATCAGCAAAGTAGAAAATATAACATGTGAATAGGGCTATGTAAATTAGTTCCGCTATATTTAGCTAGCCGCTGAAAATTTTGGATATTTTTTTGACAAAGTAAAATTGCGCTCTCGAAATAATTGTTTGTGTCACACATTTTGACCGATTGTCTATCGGTTCATTTAGCATTTCTGATTATTATTTCCTTCCTCCATTTTCCACCTCCGTTAACTTTCTCCTCTAAATTTTCCTCCATTAACTTTCTCCTCAAAATTTTGGCTTTTTAATTATTCAATCTAGAAATCGAATTTCACCCCCTCAAGAAATCGACTTTCGCTCCTTCTAGAAATTGACGATCTGAACGACGCCCTTTAGAAACTTCAGAAGTCGACTTTCACTCCAGCAACAAACTCAACGACGCTATCTTCGATTCACTCCAGATGCTTCGGAATCACCAATGGAGTTGTTCATTAGCAGGTAATTTCCTAAATCTTACCCATAGTCAATTTGTTTTGTTCAATCATAAATTCTATGTTTTTGTTTTTGTAATATGATGGACAGCGAACTATTTGCCGGTGGTGAATTAATTGCTGATTATTACACTTTTTGTTTGACATAAATAATTCATTTATGTTTGTTCTGAGCAGCCTCAAAGATGGCAACTTATTCGTCGTCCTTATTCGTGGGATCGAGGACACAATTCAATAATGGTCAATAATTGAAACATACTACAAATACTTCATTTTTTTTCATTTGTTTAACTCAGATCATCCTCCCTTATGGACCATTACTTTTTGCTTACATGTGTAAGTTCTTTGAAATATATTCAGTATTCTGTAAGTTAGCCCATTCTTATTTAAGTCAGTTTTTCATGAGTTTATGGTTGTAGGAATGTCTTTGAACTCTGTTGATTGAAAATAACAATCAGAGCTCGCGAGAAAAAGAAAAAAAAGGCAAAAATCTGGAGATATACCATATTTTAATCTTATTTATGGGATTTTATGTCTTATTTTACTAGGGCCTTTCTAGTATTATTGAGATGCTTAGCATGTCCTCCCTTTATTTTCTCAAATAAACTTTGTGTTATGGTCCTCATTATATGGTTTATTGTGTCACACCAGTGTACTCTGTTTCTTATTGTTTGCGCTGCCAATATGTAATTCTTATTGTTCTACATCTGTTTAGTTCTCATACTAAGTGATATTTGTGTGTATAGTAAAAAAATATCATATATTGGTACCTCCATGATAGAGATGGCCCAAAGGGAACTTGCAACAGAGTTTGTTTTGATGATTGTACTACGGTGTTGGGTATGGGCATTGTAGATATGCCAGTTGCGATAACGTATAGAGATTACAAGTGATAATGGAATTTGTGCTATGTCTAGGTGACTGTTTCTGCACACAAGTTTCATTGTAATGCTCGTCTCTCTCCCCTTTTATGATTTTTTGAGTTTTTAAACTTGTACATGATTATATATAGTCGCGAATATAATATACTATTTAAATAATGGGTAAACCCAAGTTTGACTAAAAAGCCAAAGATTTAAGTAGCAAACTATTCATACATGAACCTTGTTTAGCTGAAAGAAAAACGTTGATTCATGTCACCTAATTATGTCCCACAATGAAGAAATGTCCAAAGAAGTGCATGTGAATCGTGATGTGATACTCATTTAATTCTTTTTGCACAATAGTAAATTTTAGGGTGTGTTTGCAACAAACGAAATCTGAGTAATTGAGTGGGAAAGATGGGCAACGAAGAATACGTTCATGGTTTCAGATGGGGAATTAGAGTGAGGTATTTGAGTGGAGCATTTAAGTTGTAATATTTAGTTTAACTTACGACTATTTAACACTGTTGTGTCTGCATCAGTATTATGAATGGGGATGTAGGGCTTGGAATACAAGATAACGATAGATTCATATTGAGTAGCCGTGTACAAATGTGTTCTGGTCGTTGATTGTCTAAGGTGGTGATACCATGACAGATGACGAACTAGCTGATGAAGGAAAAAAGGTAAAATAACAAAAAGAAATGGTTATGGGTGCATGTTCCATGCACCTTAAACACAAATCAAGAAAGCAAGAATAGAAAAAGAATGAAAAGAACAAAATTGCGTCCATTGCTGAATGCACAGGAGAAGGAAATATAGGAAGATAAGAAATGCAAAAGTAAAGAAAGAAAAGTGGTGTGCATGTACCATGATTAGAAGAAGGCAAGGCAACAAATTTGCTTATTTTGTTGCATAGAAAAGATTAACACTAAATAAATAATTAAATTTTTTTGCAGGTTGCATGTACTATGCACAGGAAACGGCAACATAGTTGCTTATGTTTGAAGTTTTATGCAGGCATGTACCATGCATAGAAGAAGGCAAAAAAGTTGCTTATGTTTGAAGTTTTATGCGGGCATGTATCATGCACAGGAGAAGCCAATGCGTGTAAGGTCGTATACAATAAACTCACAAAATAAAAATTGCTTACATTTACTTTTTTCCCTCTAATTTGTTGATAAACATACACGATACATGCTATAATTATAACTGATAAAAGAATTATGTCTTCCATCATGCCAGAAATTCATTTCATTTCACATAGCAGCATTTGATGTATTTTTTCTTTCCTTGCACTACTAAATACTTTATAAATTTCAATAAAGGAAATGTTAAGGCCAATTCCTACTTCATTGGCATTGTGCACTAAATTCTTCGAGGCATGTCAACCATTAGAGATTCCTTTCATATAGTAACCATTTATTCTCAGTCACTCCAAAATCATGTATTCGTTCAGTTTTAGTAGAATTGATTTGATTTTTGTTACACAATAATTCTTCTTTTATTTTAGTAATAAATTGTGAAAACCCATAACTTCCCCGGTGAGGAAAGCGCGGATAGTTCGAGAACAACACACAGGAAAACACAGACGGAAGAACATTTCATTGTATATTACAACAATGCCATCAGATTACAAGAATATACAGAGTATAAATGAATATTACACTGAAATATCAGAGATTTAAATTATATTTAAATACATCGCAGTGGAAAATAATACAATACACAACTAGAAGGAGATATACGGATATAAAGCTTTCTGGATATCGTTACAGCTGTAAACCAGGATCCTGTGAATAAAAATCTGCAAAACCAAAACTACTAGCTGCCCGTGTCAAAATAAGGGCACCCAGAGTTTAGGTTAAAACAATAAACTCCAAGTCAGTCATGGGATTGGTGTGGGAACTAAAACAGTTAATCTTTATTTTTAAAGTTAGGTAAATCAAGGGACCACGCCGTATAACACGGAACGGGTTTCCTCCCAAGAATACCAGTGCATAAAACAAAAACGCAATGCTAAATAAAGAAAAATGAAGCTATTATAAGACCCAGGTCCTATCACACAATGCAACGCAAGCCGGGGGATAGGGTTTTTTCCTTATAATAGCCAAGAATGCTTGATACGTTTAAAAGAAATCATTTGATACTATTATAAGTGTATAGTGTATAAAACAACTTCAAATCATAAGTATCAATCATAGGCGGCATGAATGCCCCATACCACTATGTCGCCATATATAGGTTATACAATCAAAATCGCAAAGTCACGTATTTGGAAATTGGGTTTCCATCTATGAACCGAGGCAAAAGATAGTCCTCAACCGATTCGAGACTGTCTAGTCCGAGTCTCAAGAACAGCCGCAACTGCCCCTTGGATCGTCAGGGTCGGTCCACCGATGTGGATTATAATGCCTGAACACTACGTTTCTCCGCCTTATGGGGCGTGAATGAGCCAACAAATGACTCCGTCGGACCCAGATCGTCTGATCTAACCGAGGCGCCTCGCAACAGCAACAACCACATAAGTCAAACTCGTCAGGGCGTGTAAAACCACTGACGCCACTTCTAACTAGAAAGAAAACGCATGTCCCCCCTGAGGCCCGTCTCCCGTTTTTGATTCACCACCGGGGTGTGAGGCTCATGAATTCACGTTACACAAAGCTATGCCATACTGGTCGTGCTTTGATCATCACCACAAGACTTTGCTTTTCAACAGAAGCCTTGATCAATTGCCACTTAGGCATGCCACACAGGCAATTCACTCCATGCGTTTGATATCTATCAATATATAACCTCTGAGCTCGTACGTCTCAGAGAAGGGCGTTAAGCAAGAGAATAAATTATCTGCCGCCAAACAGATATATATTTAATAGAAATCAACCACACAGACTAAAATCCAATGTCAGACACACAGTCCATTTACAAGTCTGTTATGGGTCTGAACGAAACCGGAGGCACCTAGTACCCCGCATATCCATCGATCTCCAAGTACGTCTGGACGATCACCAACTGTTTCCATCTTCTTGGGTGTACATCCCAATCAAGATCATCAGCAGTCACCCAAATGACGTGAAGACCTCCGGTCTTCGACCACCGTCTTCATCTTCGACTTATCGTCGTATCAGCTATTCAGAATGGGATAAACCCGGTCTTTCCGAATAACTCGCGTATATTATAAACAAGTGTTACACAAACACAACATACGCCTCATTCCAATTAATCAGTCACTAACCGTAAATTAACAAGAGAATAATTCCCCAAATATTAACTCCGAAGGCCGAAACCAACATCAGATCAATATCCAGAAAACCATTCTGCTTAGCTAACCGACAGTTAGTTTCTAAATTTCACATTCATAGGGAAAAGTTCCCATTAATTTTATCAAAGATAAATCCTTCAAATTTATTCTTTAATCTTCTTTTGACTTTCGATTCAACTAGTCGGGATTAACGAACCTTACCGAAGTAATCATTTGTTTTAATTTCCCAATCCCAACCTTTTCATCCCATGAAGTAAAACTGGTTATACTTCATATCTAACACCACGGTGTTATCAGTAAATTCAATTACCATTTCACGTTCAAATCTAATTAAAGATTTAACTATCGCCTGGAGCAAAACTGGTGAAACTCCATCCTCAATCATTTCAATCTAATTAAAGATTCATTAAAACTCCACTTAGTTTTAATCTGTGACTGGGTTAAAGAACAAGTGTCATTTAAAAACACGGTTCACGATAAACCCAAAATCACATCACATTTCAATCAGTCCCTAACAGTAAATTAGAAGAAGGCAAGGCCGAAACCAACATCAGATCAATACCCCAGAAACCATTCAACTTAACTAACCTCCAGTTAGTTTCTGATTTTCTTAACTCCTTTGGGTCTAAGAACAGTATTATTGAAGATACCGTTCACGACAACCCAAAATCACATTTCATTAACTACCGGGTTAAAGAACAAGTGTTATATAAAACACTGTTCACGACAAACCCAAGAATCAATTCGAATTCAATTCCAATTAAATATTATTTAATTGGTACACTTCATTAAATCTAAATAAAAATATTTAATCATTTTCTCAACTGGGCTTAAGAACAGTGTTAATGAAGACACCATTCACGACAAACCCAAATCACATTTGATATTAAATACAAGGCTCTGAATAGAAAATATATCGGCTTATATACAATACCAAATTCTACGACCAACAAATATCGTATTGGAAATAACGATATAAATATCTATATCTTTCAAATTCCCATAACAATATCTGTATCATCACGAAATCCAATATCGAAATATTCTGAAGACAATTTCGATTCACATCCATTCCAATATAATTATTGGAAATTCTGGTTATTTTCAAAACCATTTCGAATCCAATTTATTTATTTCAAAAATAAATGAATTATAATTCTAGTTCATTTCGATAAAAATCTATTTTTATCTTTTCAAATATGGAGTTTTTCATCCCAATTCTTTCTAAATCATTTCTTATGATTTTACACAAATTATTACTATTTTTAATAATTTTATCAAGGCACGTACAGTCGATTTCCATCAACGGCCATCGAACTGCACTTATAGCGACCTTTTCCAAATTTGATTTGGACATAATTCCAAATCCAACCGTTAGATTTCTAATTTCTAATTTTCATTAGAAAGCTCTTTTCGATACGAACCCAACGGTTCCAGTTTTAGGAGAATCCGACGGTCGGATCTCCCGTAATATCCGTTCGAAGTCAATGGTCGAAATTCGCGAACTGCCGCGGTGCGGCGTGTTCTATTCAGGCCATTATATTATATATATAACATATATAATATATACTTTATCGATTTCAATTCAAAACGTGCTTTATAAATAATTTTAAATTCATTTTCAAAACGGTTTCAGCTTCATATTCAATTTCAAATCAAAATTGAATATTCCAATATAAATTCGTTTTAAATTCATTTCAAATTGATTTCAATTCAATTTCTATTCTAATTCGATTTGAATTCATTTTCCTTTCAATTCGAATCTGTTTTAAATTCAATTCAATTCGAATTCGTTTTATATTCAATTCAATTCGAATTCGTTTTACATTCAATTCGAATTCGTTTTACATTCAATTCAATTCGAATTCGTTTTATATTCAATTTCAATTCGAATTCATTTCTATTCAATTTCAATTCGAATTCATTTCTATTCAATTTCAATTCGAATTCATTTCTATTCAATTTCAATTCGAATTCATTTCTATTCAATTTCAATTCGAATTCATTTCTATTCGATTTCAATTCGAATTCATTTCTTTTCAAAATATCAGATTTTGAAATCACTTTCGATATTCATTATAAAATGAAAAAAATCGATATAACTATCGTTCATGTCAAAATGGCATCAATCTAATCAACAGGGCTTCATATATTTTTATTTTAAAATATTCTATTACAAATATTTCTATTTCAAATATTTCTATTTCAAATATTTCTATTTCAAATGTTTCTATTTCGAATATTTCTATTTTGGAATTGGAATGAGGCCCAATCAATTACCATATAATGTTAATTATATGGATTATCTACAACCCATGTATACAATAACAACGATGAATAATCAACCATCATCCAAAGTGCATTCTACATTGTATAAGCATCAAATATAAATATTTAACGCTCATAACAGTCTTTCAATCAATCGATCGACATATAACTAACTATTGGGATTTGTGTATGTCATATATCACCCCAATACCCGTGTGGGGTTTCAAACAATCAAACATAGATTTTATTTGTGCAGTTGGGCGATGTGTAAAATTTATCGTCCCAATCAATGTCGGTCAAATGTGTGTATACAAACAAATCGTTCGATTTGTTTATTTTTATTTCATTTCATATATACGTTAAAAATTCTATTTTTAACTATAAAATATTTTTAACTATATAAATATTTTATTTCATTTCACATCACATCACACAATCAACTACACATCAAAATCAAACAAACAAGCATACAAGCCGTCCATGGTCTGTGGACGACGGGTGTCGGGTGCTACTAAACACCGTCTACATCCTAGTATATATATTATTAACTAGAAAACAAAATTAAAAGGTGAGCAGTTCTCATAGAATAGCCAATCCAATCCCATGACTCTTCTTATGTAGAAATCTTCGCCGTTCTTGCCTCTTGTCACTTTCGTTGCCCGTAGCCACTACATATATAAAAATCACATTTTTATATTCTTGCTATGTATATAAAAATTGAAATTTTACTTTGCTATCCTAATAAAAATTATATTTTTATTCGCTATAAAAATCTATACGTTTTTCTTATGTAAAAGTTATATTTTAACATCGCCTTTCAAACAATAAAGATCATATTTTTGATATCTCCACAATATAAAAATCATATTTTTACCTTCTCTATAGTATAAAAATTATATTTTTAATCTTCACGTCATATAAAAATTATATTGTTATATCTTCTATAAATTAAAAATCAGATTTTTATTCTTTCTAAAATATAAAAATCATATTTTTATTTCTTCTACATCATAAAAATCATATTTTTAATCTTCACTTCTAATAAAAATCGTATCTTTCTCTAAGTAAAAATCTAATCTTTCTTCGCGTCATATGAATAAAAATCACACCTTTATGATAATATCGTTCATCAAAGAAAAAAAACTCATCTTTCTATATTATCGTTCATAGAAAAAAACTCATCTTTATATATTATCGTTCATAGAAAAAAACTCATCTTTATATATTAAAACAATAAAAATTGATTTAAAAAAAAAACTAATTACAATAAATCACTTACAGGGTTTTAAAGGGGGTTTGGCGGCTGTTGATGGCCGGAGGGCGAGTAGGAGGCTGCAGAGGGCGCTGGAGCGGGCGGTGGCTCTTCAGGGTGGTGGAGGGTTTCGAATCGGGAGGGGCGTTCGTGGGTTGGGGGTTCGGATTAAAGAGGAGAGCGACGCAGGGGTGAAGGGGGGGGTTCGAGGTTGATGGCGCTTCGATGGTGGATGGTGGCTGCGGCGAGGGGGACCGGGCGATGGCGATTTGGGCGCAGCGAGTTTCTTTATTTATTTATTTTTTCCATTTCGATTTTGACTGAATGGTATGGGGAGGGCTTTGACCGGTCAGAGGGAGTAAAGAAAGGGGCCCATTATATATATTTTATTATATTTAAATTCTAAAAAGCAACTTTTTATTTTGACCTCCAAACGAGACCCACTGCCTATCGTCCATAGCTAATTACCGCCATTCCGAACACAATGGGATATGTATCGTAGGCTGATTCGATTGTTTCGATCAGTTTCCGTCAAAATCAACATATAACTCTATATATATAATTTGAACGCGCATTTCAATTTACTGGGGCCACATACGAACTCTAAAAATTCCAGAAAAGTATTTCCTAGCTTCCTATTGACGATACGGTCTTAACAAAACTAATTTCGTCGGATTCCGAGACCGTTAGAAAAATGGCCATTTTCCAGTTGATTAAAATCAACTGAAACTGGTCAAACGCGTTTTCCTTTGCCACACTCACATATTGATTCGAAAAATTATGAAATTTGGAATTTAGCAATAACTTGACATCACGGATCCAGCAAAAGTGGTTTCGTCGAAATCCGAGGTCGTTTGCAAAATGGCTATTTTCAACGGCCGAAATTCCATAGCGACTATTCTGAAATTTCAACTGGACATAACTTTTTATTCCCGCTATGAAATTTCAATTTTTCGGATTCGTTGGAAAGATATTCACGAATATATTCCATTATTTTTGGTTTCACTAAAATCCGGTTTATCTTGCACCCGGTACAATCATTTGAAGTTTGAAATCGAATTATCGAACTACCGCGCCATTTTCTATTCCTTTTATAATTTAAAATAATTATTTATATTCTAACGATGAACTATATAAATATACACGTTCGAATTCTATTCAAAATAATTTCTCGTCGATGTTATTTAAAATAATTCATTTTAAATAATCAAAATTCGCTAAAATTGCCAAAATAAAAATTTTAAATTGGCCCAGATTTCCGGGTTATTACAATCTCCCCCACTTAAAACTTTTCATCCCCAAAAAGGAACAAAGCCGAAAGTTGTTTAACTAATCAACTCAACTTCCAGTGTTTTCACTACGGCTTAAGTTCTTCAACTTTTCAGTTTCTAAGAACTTTTCAAAAATTTGGCTAACACCCTAAATTTTCGAAAAATTTCGCCATAACCTCCCCTGCACCGGGAGCACGGGAAAATCCCGAAATTGCCATACAGGCCTTCTGATCTCAAAAATAAAAAGAAAACGCCAAGCAGCTAGCCAATCGGCTCATAAAATCATCATCACCCAAACAAAATAGTAAATTATAGTAAACATGTACCTATTTGTCGGGAAAACAATTTTATTCTTCTGCTCTAGCCTCCTTGCTAAGACCTGTTCAATGTAAGTACATGTATATGCAAGCTAATGCGACCAATTTTCAATACAATTCACAATTTGATTCAATTTGGCTATATGGTACGAATTTTAATTAATCAACCAATAATCACACAACACAACCATCAATCAATTAGTTGATTAGCTTTTCAAATTCATAACTTTGATATATATTCTAAAAATCAGATTTTTGATGCAAAATCACAACAATAAGCCCTATCTAATTTTGGTTCTCACACCAGTCAATAGGAAATATATAAATATCACACCTTCGACACTCGAACATTAATTCTGATGATGTAGCTACAATCATCAGAGTCATCTTCGGGCGACTAGAGTGTGAATCTATATCTATCCAGTATATTAAAACTTCAAATACATGTTTGCAAGGCGTATATGCAAAATCTTTATATACTGGGCTGTCCAAATCAATATAAAATAAATAATCAAATACGAATAATTGATTTTAAATTTTCAAAACAAAATTCGTTTCATCTTAAAAATATACTCTTCACACTCGTTCTAGGATACTACTGATCCCATCTCTAACGAGTCATTCTCATTGGATATTACTAATCCAATTATCTGATGAATTCTTTCGTATGGTTCTAATTGCCTTGTTATCTGGGCTTTGTAAACCAAAGCTCTGATACCAACTGTAAAAACCCGTAACTTCCCCGGTGAGGAAAGCGCGGATAGTTCGAGAACAACACAGAGAAAAACGCAGACGGAAGAACATTTCATTGTATATTACAACAATGCCATCAGATTACAAGAATATACAGAGTATAAATGAATATTACACAGAAATATTAGAGATTTAAATTACATTTAAATACATCGCAGCGGAAAATAATACAATACACAACTAGAAGGAGATATACGGATGCAAAGCTTTCCGGATATCGTTCCAGCTGTAAACCAAGATCCTGTGAATAAAAATCTGCAAAACCAAAACTACTAGCTGCCCGTGTCAAAATAAGGCAACCAGAGTTTAGGTTAAAACAATAAACTCCAGGTCAGTCATGGGACTGGTGTGAGAACTAAAATAGTTAATCTTTATTTTTAAAGTTAGGTAAATCAAGGGACCACGCCATATAACACGGAACGGGTTTCCTCCCAAGAATACCAGCGCATAAAACAACAGCGCAATGCTAAATAAAGAAAAATGAAGCTATTATAAGACCCAGGTCCTACCACACAATGCAACGCAAGCCAGGGGATAGGGTTTTTTCCTTATAATAGCCAAGAATGCTTAATACGTTTAAAAGAAATCATTTGATACTATTATAAGTGTATAGTGTATAAAACAACTTCAAATCATAAGTATCAATCATAGGCGGCATGAATGCCCCATACCAATATGTCGCCATATATAGGTTATACAATCAAAATCGCAAAGTCACGTATTTGGAAATTGGGTTTCCATCAATGAACCGAGGCAAAAGATAGTCCTCAACCAATTCGAGACTGTCTAGTCCGAGTCTCAGGAACAGCCGCAACTGCCCCTTGGATCGTTAGGGCCGGTCCACCGATGGGGATTATAATGCCTGAACACTGCGTTTCTCCGCCCTATGGGGCGTAAATGAGCCAACAAATGACTCCGTCGGACCCGGATCGTCCGATCTAACCGAGGCGCCTCGCAACAGCAACAACCACATAAGTCAAACTCGTCAGGGCGTGTAAAACCACTGACGTCACTTCTAACTAGAAAGAAAACGCATGTCCCCCCTGAGGTCCGTCTCCCGTTTTTGGTTCACCACCGGGGTGTGAGGCTCGCGAATTCACGTTACGCAATGCTATGCCACACAGGCCGTGCTTTTATCATCACCACAAGACTTTGCTTTTCAATAGAAGCCTTGATCAATTGCCACTTAAGCATGCCACACAGGCAATTCACTCCACGCGTTTGATATCCATCACTATATAACCTCTAAGCTCGTACATCTCAGAGAAGGGCGTTAAGCAAGAGAATAAATTCTCCGCCGCCAAACAGATATATATTTAATAGAAATCAATCACACGGACTAAAATCCAATGTCAGACACACAGTCCATTTACAAGTCCGTTCTGGGTCTGAACGAAACCGGAGGCACCTAGTACCCCGCATATCCATCGATCTCCAAGTACGTCTGGACGATCACCAATTGTTTCCATTATCTTGGGTGTACATCCCAATCAAGATCATCAGTAGTCACCCAAATGATGTGAAGACCTCCGGTCTTCGACCACCGTCTTCATCTTCGACTTATCGTCGTATCAGCTATTCAGAATGGGATAAACCCGGTCTTTCCAAATAACTCGCGTATATTATAAACAAGTGTTACACAAACACAACATACGCCAAATTCCAATTCATCGGTCACTAACCGTAAATTAACAAGAGAATAATTCCCCAAATAATAACCCCGAAGGCCAAAATCAACATCAGATCAATATCCAGAAAACCATTCTGCTTAGCTAACCGACAGTTAGTTTCTAAATTTCACATTCATAGGGAAAGGTTCCCATTAATTTTATCAAAGATAAATCCTTCAAATTTATTCTTTAATCTTCTTTTGACTTTCGATTCAACTAGTCGGGATTAACGAACCTTACCGAAGTAATCATTTGTTTTAATTTCCCAATCCCAACCTATTCATCCCATGAAGTAAAACTAGTTATACTTCATATCTAACACTACGGTGTTATCAGTAAATTCAATTACCATTTCACGTTCAAATCTAATTAAAGATTTAACTATCGCCTGGAGCAAAACTGGTGAAACTCCATCCTCGATCATTTCAGTCTAATTAAAGATTCATTAAAACTCCACTTAGTTTTAATCTATGACTGGGTTAAAGAATCAGTGTCGTTTAAAAACACGGTTCACGATAAACCCAAAATCACATCACATTTCAATCAGTCCCTAACCGTAAATTAGAAGAAGGCAAGGCCCTAAGTATTAACCCCGAAGTCCGAAACCAACATCAGATCAATACCCCAGAAACCATTCAACTTAACTAACCTCCAGTTAGTTTCTGATTTTCTTAACTCCTTTGGGTCTAAGAACAGTATTTTTGAAGATACCGTTCACGACAACCCAAAATCACATTTCATTAATTATCGGGTTAAAGAACAAGTGTTATATAAAACACTGTTCATGACAAACCCAAGAATCAATTCGAATTCAATTCCAATTAAATATTATTTAATTGGTACACTTCATTAAATCTAAATAAAAAGATTTAATCATTTTCTCAACTGGGCTTAAGAACAGTGTTAATGAAGACACCATTCACGACAAACCCAAATCACATTTGATATTAAATACAAGGCTCTGAATAGAAAATATATCGGCTTATATTCAATATCAAATTCTACGACCAACAAATATCGTATTGGAAATAACGATATAAATATCTATATCTTTCAAATTCCGATAACAATATCTGTATCATCACGAAATCCAATATCGAAATATTCCGAAGACAATTTCGATTCACATCCATTCCAAAATAATTATTGGAAATTCTGGTTATTTTCAAAACCATTTCAAATCCAATTTATTTATTTCAAAAATAAATGAATTATAATTCTAGTTCAAAACTAGTTCATTTCGATAAAAATCTATTTTTATCTTTTCAAATATGGAGTTTTTCATCCCAATTCTTTATAAACCATTTCTTATGATTTTACACAAATTATTACTATTTTTAATAATTTTATCAAGGCCCGTATAGTCGATTTCCATCAACGGCCATCGAACTGCAATTATAGCGACCTTTTCCAAATTTGATTTGGACATAATTCCAAATCCAACCGTTAGATTTCTAATTTCTAATATTCATTAGAAAGCTCTTTTCGATACGAACCCAACGTTTCTGGTTTTAGGAGAATCCGACGGTCGGATCTCCCGTAATATCCGTTCGAAGTCAATGGTCGAAATTCGCGAACTGCCGCGGCGCGGCGCGTTCTATTCAGGCCATTATATTATATATATATAATTATACTTCATCGATTTCAATTCAAAACGTGCTTTATAAATCGTTTTAAATTCATTTTCAAAACGGTTTCAACTTCATATTCAATTTCAAATCAAAATTGAATATTCCAATATAAATTCGTTTTAAATTCATTTCAATTTGATTTCAATTCAATTTCGATTCTAATTCGATTTGAATTCATTTTCCTTTCAATTCAATTCAATTCGAATCCGTTTTAAATTCAATTCAATTCGAATTCGTTTTATATTCAATTCAATTCAAATTCGTTGTACATTCAATTTAATTCGAATTCGTTTTACATTCAATTCAATTCAAATTCGTTTTATATTCAATTTCAATTCGAATTCATTTCTATTCAATTTCAATTCGAATTCATTTCTATTCAATTTCAATTCGAATTCATTTCTATTCAATTTCAATTCGAATTCATTTCTATTCGATTTCAATTTGAATTCATTTCTTTTCAAAATATCAGATTTTGAAATCACTTTCGATATTCATTATAAAATGAATAAAATCGATATAACTATCGTTCACGTCAAAATGGCGTCAATCTAATCAACACGGCTTCATATATTTTTTTTTTCAAATATTCTATTTCAAATATTTCTATTTCAAATGTTTCTATTTCGAATATTTCTATTTCGAAATTTGAATGAGGCCCAATCAATTACCATATAATGTTAATTATATGGATTATCTACAACCCATGTAAATCAACCATCATCCAAAGTGCATTCTACACTGTATAAGAATCAAATATAAATATTTAACGCTCATAACAGTCTGTCAATCAATCGATCGACATATAACTAACTATTAGGATTAGTGTATGTCATATATCACCCCAATACCCATGTGGGGTTTTAAACAATCAAACACAGATTTTATTTGTGCAGTTGGGCGATGTGTAAAATTTATCGTCCCAATCAATGTCGGTCAAATGTGTGTATATAAACAAATCGTCCGATTTGTTTATTTTTATTTCATTTCATATATACGTTAAAAAATCTATTTTTAACTATAAAATATTTTTAACTATATAAATATTTTATTTCATTTCACATCACATCACACAATCAACTACACATCAAAATCAAAAAAACAAGCATACAAGCCGTCCATGGTCTGTGGACGACGGGTGTCGGGTGCTACTAAAAACCGTCTGCATCCTAGTATATATTATTAACTAGAAAACAAAATTAAAAGGTGAGAAGTTCTCACAGAATAGCCAATCCAATCCCACGACTCTTCTTATGTAGAAATCTTCGCCGTTCTTGCCTCTTGTCACTTTCGTTGCCCGTAGCCACTACATATATAAAAATCGCATTTTTATATTCTTGCTATGTATATAAAAATTGGATTTTTACTTTGCTATCCTAATAAAAATTATATTTTTATTCGCTATAAAATTCTATATGTTTTTCTTATGTAAAAGTTATATTTTTACATCGCCTTTCAAACAATAAAGATCATATTTTTGATATCTCCACAATATAAAAATCATATTTTTAGCTTCTCTATAGTATAAAAAATATATTTTTAATCTTCACATCATATAAAAATTATATTTTTATATCTTCTATAAATTAAAAATCTGATTTTTATTCTTTCTAAAATATAAAAATCATATTTTTATTTCTTCTACATCATAAAAATCATATTTTTAATCTTCACTTCTAATAAAAATCGTATCTTTCTCTAAGTAAAAATATAATCTTTCTTCGCTTCATATGAATAAAAATCACACCTTTATGATAATATCATTCATCAAAGAAAAAAACTCATCTTTATATATTATCGTTCATAGAAAAAAACGCATCTTTTTATATTATCGTTCATAGAAAAAAACTCATCTTTATATATTAAAACAATAAAAACTGATTAAAAAAAACTAATTGCAATAAATCACTTACAGGGTTTTAAAGGGGGTTTGGCGGCTATTGATGGCCGGAGGGCGAGTAGGAGGCGGCGGAGGGCGCTGGAGCGGGCGGTGGCTCTTCAGGGTGGTGGAGGGTTTCGAATCGGGAGGGGCGTTCGTGGGTTGGGGGTTCGGATTAAAGAGGAGAGCGACGTTGGGGTGAAGGGGGGTTCAAGGTTGATGGCGCTTCGACGGTGGATGGTGGCTGCGACGAGGGGGACCGGGCGATGGCGATTTGGGCGCAGCGGGTTTCTTTATTTTTTTTATTTTTTTTCCATTTCGATTTTGACTGAAGGGTATGGGGAGGGCTTTGACCGGTTTGAGGGAGAAAAGAAAGGGGCCCATCATATATATTTTATTATATTTAAATTCTAAAAAGCAACTTTTTATTTCGACCTCCAAACGAGACCCACTGCCTGTCGTCCATAGCTAATTACCCCCATTCCGAACACAATGGGATATGTATCATAGGCTGATTCGATCATTTCGACCAGTTTCCGTCAAAATCAACATATAACTCTATATATTGAATTTGAACGCGCATTTCAATTTACTGGGGCCACATACGAACTCTAAAAATTCCATAAAAATATTTCCTAGCTTCGTATTGACGATACCATCTTAACAAAACTAATTTCGTCGAATTCTGAGACCGTTAGAAAAATGGCCATTTTCCAGTCGATTAAAATCAACTAAAACTGGTCAAACGCGTTTTCCTTTGCCACACTCACATATTGATTCGAAAAATTATGAAATTTGGAATTTAGCAATAACTTGACATCATGGATCCAACAAAAGTGGTTTCGTCGAAATCCGAGGTCGTTTGCAAAAATGGCTATTTTCAACGGCCGAAATTCCATAGCGACTATTCTGAAATTTCAACTGGACATAACTTTTTATTCCCGCTATAAAATTTCAATTTTTCGGATTTGTTGGGAAGATTTTCGCGAACAGATTCCATTATTTTTGGTTTCACTAAAATCTGGTTTATCTTGCACCCGGTACAATCATTTGAAGTTTGAAATCGAATTATCGAACTACCGCGCCATTTTCAATTCCTTTTATAATTTAAAATAATTATTTATATTCTAACGACGAACTATATAAATATATACGTTCGAATTCTATTCAAAATAATTTATCGTCGATATTATTTAAAATAATTCATTTTAAATAATGAAAATTCGCTAAAATTGCCAAAATAAAAATTTTAAATTGGCCCAGATTTTCGGGTTATTACATAAATTCTTACTATTTTTAAATTTATTTATTTGTTACAAATTTGATAAGGTTAATACATTGTGACTTAAATCACTACGTATACTATACTAATTATCATTTTAATACCTGGTATATGTATAACAAAGTTGAATATGCACTTCTAAGTGTATAGAAAAGATTGCACAAAATAGTTAGTATTTTTCTTATGTGAGTTAGGAATTATGCTAATTTAAATGGCATTGTATAAAAAACTGAATTATAAGTTGTCTTATAGAACAGAGTAAACTAAAAAGAAAGGTAGAATTAAGTTATTTTTCTTATAATCTCTTAAGGTTAACTAATTTAGATTTAGATGGCAATGTATAGGAACCAAGGCATTTGCTTTTGTTTAAACTGAGATATTTGCCTCAATTTTGAACTGAGGCAATGACTAAGTTCAGTAATGAGGCAAATGCCTGGTACCCATCCCAGGCATCTATTTTTGTACATATTATTGACAACATGTATAAATACGTCACACTTAAGAAGAATCAAAAAATAATAAATTATTTCAAATTTTATTTCTGTTGTCATATGGCAGTGCAGAACATATTATCATGTATGAATATGCTCCTAGATGAAAATTATTGAAGTGTTGAGGTACTAAAAATCATTTTAATATCCTTGTTATGTGTTTATTTTTTATTTGTTCTCTAAATAAAATTCTTTTGGATATTATTAATTTTCTTAATGTTGTTATCTATTAGTTTTTCATGTTAACTTTTTTTTATAAAGTGGAGAATTCTTATTTTTATATAAATGTATCTATTACATCAACGTGTTTTTTATGTATCATACCTACTTCTGTAATAAATATGTGCGCTTATACATAATATACTAGGTTATATGCACTAGTTGAAACTTTGCAAACCATGAATGTTTAAACTTAGCATTGCATATTTCCTGTGTAATTGATTGGTTTATGTTTTAGACATCTCTTCACTCAATTTGAGAACCATATTCAGAATTTTAAAAGAACATGACTCACATCATATGGACCCAACACACATCAGTTTTTAACACACTATTGCCAATTGGCTCGAGATATACTATATATGTATATACATTATAAGGTCTATTTGTTATAAGCATTATTCAAGTTGTTTGTATGCACTGCTTTTACTCTTGATACAATGGTTTTATGCAAACAAGGAGACCTGAATCCTTTTGACTTACATGATATTACATTGATCAAACATATGCCTTTAAACCTCTTACCATGTTTGTCATCGTTACTAAGATGCAAACTCTTCAGATGAAGGGCATCAACGAAATAATGCGTTTTTGATTTTGATAAACTCAAGGTGAAAAGGAAGACTATTATGTTCTTCTTCTAGGTATATGAATTAAAATAACTTCAGTTCTGCCTATCTATGTTATTTTTACTTTGTTTTTGAGAATGCAATTAATGAAAAGTAAGGTGTATTCTTATATAATAATTACTAGCCTATGCTGCAAAGATGTAATGTTATATTCATCCGTTCAATCTTGTTAAAAATTAGGCTATACAGCAAAATATGTAATCTATTTAATACACATAACATACTAATCTAATGAAGCATTGTCCCAGCCAGACTTCTCCTACTCAGTTTGCATAATTCACTTTTGCCTTCCTCATTTCAGCTTGATAGGCTCATGTTTCAGATTGCTTAGTGCATCAACGTCTTTCCACCTAATGATGCTATTTATAATAATGCTTGGACAATAGGTATCGAGTCTGTAATTGCACTGTAGCCAGTGTTATCTTCATGTGTCATCCCTGCGTTTGTTCATTAACCAGAGTAATACCTCAAGGCTACTCCAAACATGAGTTGTTACATCTCAGTTCTGTCTAAGATTGTGTATCACTACTTGTTAAACGTTTCACCACCTGGAAATGCCTACATGTGTTATTTTATATGTACTAATATTAATTAGTAGATCTATTTATTTTTCATACAGTATTCCATCTCTTCAACCTTATCTCTAATCTATTAACATGGGAGGCAGCAATGCACAAAAAGAGAAAATGGCTTGCGAAAAATACATAAAGAAGCAAAAGAATGATCAAAAGGTTGATTCGTGAGATCTAAATGACATAATGTTTCATTATTGTAGTTTTCTTATTGGTTATGTTATTTAATATAGGAAACCAGGTTGAAGAAATTAAGAAGGCCTTGTCAATTCAGGTCTATTCCCGACTTCCTCTTTCACTATTTATTTCGCTAATTTGATGACCAGCTGCATAAAACTATAGTAATTTTTACTGATTTGTTGAATGCTGGAATATTCTGATGCAGACGATGTTTGCACAAGAGATTTGCTGATTTTTCATTGATATATTAGAAAAGCCGTTAAATTTAGTTGCCCCATCTTTCATATTACTAGGTGTTATATAAAGGTGGATACCCAGTGCTGAAGGCTCCCGTACTCAAGCACGAGAACTGCCAGGGTTAAAATTTATTTTGGACTTCACTATTCATCTAGTTACTAGATGATGTTTTTAAATAAATAAAAAGGTGAATAGAGAGTGAACAAAGTATCAAGAAATTAGGAAACACCACATTTTTTGGCAATGAGCAGAAAACGGCAATTCTATAGCAAAATCTTACTCGATGTTCTTCTATCGAATGTGATTTTGGTTTTGTTATATGGCTTAGGTGTATAATGTCACTGCCTGAGTTTTTCAGGTAGAATTGTAATTTGTGGGAGTCTGACAACAAATGCATTTATGTTCGATCATATTCCTATCAACATTGAAACTGAAAATGATATCTAACAATATGATCGAATGTGTTCATTTTCTTGATTTTTTTTTAATATGAAAAAATGAAAGATTATAATTTATTTATACGTTTAATAAAATTTGGAATTAATTATTTCTTGAGTCATACAATATACAATTTTGTATCCCATATTCAGTGACTTGATTTATAACATTGTAACTTTTGTGAAACTAATAAGATTATTATGTCACAAAATGTAAAGAATACAATGTTTTTAGTGGTATATAATTTGGTACCTTTACATTTGTTTAATACAAAAGAGCTATTATATGTAAGTAATGATGTGAAATTTGCTGAGGAAAAAAGATTGATTTCTTTACAATGAGCGAATTATTTAAAATTGGTTCTATTTTTGTGCAGTGATATAAATAGCTTCCCTACCCATTTATGAGTTTAAAGATTATCAGTTTTCCATACGGTCATTTGAAGGTTATAAACCAAGTATTTGAATGTAATTGGAAATATTTTAAGCCTTTGCTATTTAAATTTTATACCATGTTAGTTTAGGGAACATGATATACACTTAACTTATTAGGAAGTTATTTCATAAAGCTAATCAGGCCTTCCTTTTGTCTTAGGCCATGTTGGAAATAATATATCAAGGCACTAAGCGAGTTAAGATCCTATATCAGCGGCTGCTTGGGATGAATAAAGAATAAAAAATATGATATCTTACTACACAGAATGGCTAAAGAATGAAAGATGACCGGTACCCTTAAGATAACCATGTATACTCCTCATCTAATTTAGTGTGTTTTATGGTCAACCATGTTTTATAACTATCTTATGATAATTTTAACCGTCTGACAATATGTTTCAACCATTTTATTGGATATAATGATTATATGCAACTTTATAATTTTTAACTACTTATGATAACGAGATTTGCGCATTTTAATGTGGACTGTAGATTGGGTCACATCAAAATGTTATTAAATTCATGTCTTGAAATCTTAGTGAATTTGTATTGAACATGTTAACTGTTGTTATTGAACCATTGTTTGTCTAAAAAAACAACTTTCATGCATATATGTTTTGTGTTGTTTCCATGCACATGATTTGAAATATTAAACTTACAATTGCATGCAATAAAATAGACCATCGATTAAGATTGTAACAGGAGAAATAGTTTGTGTGATTTAGTAAACAACATTGGTATATAATACACACATTCATCGTTACCAATCCTAAAATTCAAAAGATTGATATGATTGTCTTTTATAGTAGTTAGCTCAACTGTTTTTAGATCTTTTACCACTATTTTTTGTTGACATGGAATCATTTGTCAGTAGAACTGTTTAAAAATCAGCAATTTTGCTGCATTATCCAGTTTGTTGCTCCCATGTGTATCATATAGTGTTGATTCCTAGTTCAAATAAAAATGCTACCTTGCCTCTAAGATTTTTGATGTTAAAAAGAAAGTTCAGCCAGATAGTTGATATATTTTCGGTTAAGTTCATGTCCTTCAGTAATTAACTTTTGCTAAGTATGAATTCCGCTGTGTCACTGAATTGTTTTTAGATGTAGTTAATCATGTCAGCTATATATTTTACTCAATTTGCTTTTATTATGTCTATGTTTATAGCTAAATGTTCAAATACAACCATGTTTTTGTAGGAGACGGTTCAAGATTACGACATAGCTATAGAAGAAAGAGTTAATTATGAGAAAACCTTAGCAGCCTAACTGAAGAGAAAGGTATTCAACCCTTCAGCTTAAATAATATTCTTTGTAGAATTTCTTATTATATACTCTTATATAGTCTAATGTGAATACATTTGCCTGACTTTAACTTGTTTTGGAATCTGGTGAGTTGTTGGAAGAATTTGTGTTTAGTATTTGATTCTTCCAAAAACCACTTCATAAGCATAGGGCGACATCTTCTTATTATTAATGGTATTCCAAATCACAGAATGCTAGTCATGCTGGTTATTCTTGGAAATACTGCCATCTGACACATGAGGTGTAGTCCAGTGAGCATTTGGGTATAATAGTTGATATGTAAAATGCCTATGATTACATAAATATCTGATCCAACCAAGAATTTCAATTAAACTAGTGCAGCTAGTTTAGGAAATTATCCACAAGAGAGTATGTGTGTCATTGGCTACAGCTCGCTTAGTACACTTCAGTGCAGTGTGTCTGTATTTAATTAGTCTTGTTCTTCATATTTGATGACATGTTACACATTTATTGATTGAGAAATATGGATGTGGACAACAAAACTTCCATGCTATGCTGTCCTGGTTTATCTGCTTATTTAGTTAAACCCTGTTATGGGTTAGTTTTAATGTCACTCACACATATTTGGCTATAATAGAATCCAAAACGCAAAAAATATTTTCAAATGACCGTGTTAATTTTTTTTCTAACTGGAGATTGATTGTATGAATATATTTGTATATAACCTTGCATTCAAGCAAGTTATCCAGGCTTGTAGTTCCATCAATTCTTTATTTCATGCAAGTAACGCTTGGGGCTTCAAATTTGAAGAGATAGGAAATTAACAGTTGGAAGTAGAAAGGGAAAAAGCTGCTAATTTACTGTCACTGTTTAGTAAGTTGCTAGCAATTGGCAAATCACTGTTTAGTCGCATGTATGAGCTGATGAAGTCTTAACTATCACGTAACAAAACACTGGAATTGCAGGGAAACAAAAATTGTAAAAACAAAAAGAGAAAGGAACAAACAAAAAACTAATAAAATGCAACGGTTTTAAATAGAACTATGATATGTATTTTGCTTTTGTTTCTTGCATTTTGCTTTGTTATAAGATTGTAACTTGTACTTGTGAATTGCAGATTCTAGAAGTTGGACGAGCTTACAAGATGAAGACTAAATGATTTTTAATGTAATCTTGTATTGAATTTTGAAACGATGTCTAAAGGATATGTTTTATTTCTATATTTACTAATAGACTTATTAACTATGACTTTGTAATTAAAATCAAATACGCTTTTTGTATTATTTTTTGCTATTGACAGTTTTGACTTGTGAATTTCTGTTTAATTGTTTGAATTGTGCACAAATTAAATAAGAGATTTGCTACATTAAAATCATAGCTGAAATATATGTTATATATTAAAAATATTTATAGCGGAAAATTGCACTTTTGAAAATAAAAGGTATAAGGCTATGTAAAAATATAAAAACTGTGGAAAACCTTTCATATCATTGAATGTTTGCTATGAAAACATTGATAATGCTATATATACTATAAATATTTATAGCGGAAAATCCCACTTACGAAAACCAAACATGAAATGCTATGTAAAATTTAAACCGTGTGGAAAACTTTTCATATTGTTGAATATAAGCTATGAGAACAATGATAACGCTATAAAAAATAAACAAATATTTAACATGGCAATGTCTAAATGCTATGTATTAATGAAGTTATTAATAGCGGAAAAATCACGATGGAAAACATTTTTCATATCAACAAATATGTGCTATAAAAACATTGATAATGCTATAAAAAATAAGCTCAGGTTTTAGTAATCAAATAAAATGGCTAGGTCTAAACGCTATATAAACTTTTCATGCTGGTGAAAATGCGCTATAAAATGTATGACACAATAGCGTTTAAATTAGAGCTATAAGATATAACAAGGCTATTATAACATGTTGATATATAGCGTCGTCACTAATGCTATGCTAACATATTATAGCGTTTTTCACATGATATTAAAAGGTAAATCTGTTGTAGTGTATAGAAGTTGTGTTATAACAACTAAAAAGTCATGCCAAGTCAGCAATAACATTTAGTTTTATATTTTTTGTTGAAATAGGTTATTTGTTAAAATAAATATCCATGATCTGCATATTAGAGCTTGTTAACAGAGATAAGCATTGCACATGGTAATTAAATCTATTTTTGGCAAAACTTGGCAGAAATATGCAAGTTTATTAAGCTTATCAGTAAAAAAACTCTATTTTCTTGTGGACAAAGTATTAATAGCCTCGTACAGTTAAAACGGTGTTAGCGTGCAGTAAATAAGATTGAGATTACTTTTTTATCATAGTAACATCAATAGGGTAATAAAGGTAGTTAGGGAGAAAATTCAAAGGATAAAAGGAAATTTATTCACATAGTATCCAAAGGCATTGAGAACCCAAGCACGACTACATCAAACTGTAAAATATACGAGTTCCAGTTTAGAAATTCTGAACTGGTCGCATATTATAAAGGATTTGACTGATTGAGTCTGAATATATGATTTCACCTGTTATTGAGATAGCTATTTGTCTACATTTTTATCAGAACACTACAACAGATTTACCTTTTAATATCATGTGAAAAATGCTATAATATGTTAGCATAGCATTAGTGACGACGCTATATATCAACATGTTATAACAGCCTTGTTATATCTCATAGCTCTAATTTAAACGCTATTGTGTCATACATTTTATAGCGCATTTTCACCAGCATGAAAAGTTTATATAGCGTTTAGACCTAGCCATTTTATTTGCTTACTAAAACCTGAGCTTATTTTTTATAGCATTATCAATGTTTTTATACCACATATTTGTTGATATGAAAAATGTTTTCCATCGTGATTTTTCCGCTATTAATAACTTCATTAATATATAGCATTTAGACATTGCCATGTTAAATATTTGTTTATTTTTATAGCGTTATCATTGTTCTCATAGCTTATATTCAACAATATGAAAACTTTTCCACACGGTTTAAATTTTACATAGCATTTCATGTTTTGTTTTCGTAAGTGGGATTTTCCGCTATAAATATTTATAGTATATATAGCATTATCAGTGTTTTCATAGCAAACATTCAATGATATGAAAGGTTTTCCACAGTTTTTATATTTTTACATAGCATTATACCTTTTATTTTCAAAAGTGCAATTTTCCACTATAAATATTTTTAATATATAACATATATTTCAGCTATGATTTTAATGTAGCATATCTCTTATTTAATTTGTGCACAATTCAAACAATTAAACAGAAATTCACAAGTCAAAACTGTCAATAGCAAAAAATAATACAAAAAGCATATTTGATTTTAATTACAAAGTCATAGTTAATAAGTCTATTAGTAAATATAGAAATAAAACATATCCTTTAGACATCGTTTCAATACAAGATTACATTAAAAATCATTTAGTCTTCATCTTGTAAGCTCGTCCAACTTCTAGAATCTGCAATTCACAAGTACAAGTTACAATCTTATAACAAAGCAAAATGCAAGAAACAAAAGCAAAATACATATCATAGTTCTATTTAAAACCGTTGCATTTTATTAGTTTTTTGTTTCTTCCCTTCTCTTTTTGTTTTTACAATTTTTGTTTCCCTGCAATTCCAGTGTTTTGTTATGTGATAGTTAAGACTTCATCGGCTCATACATGCGACTAAACAGTGATTTGCCAATTGCTAGCAACTTACTAAACAGTGACAGTAAATTAGCAGCTTTTTCCCTTTCTACTTCCAACTGTTAATTTCCTATCTCTTCAAATTTGAAGCCCCAAGCGTTACTTGCATGAAATAAAGAATTGACGGAACTACAAGCCTGGATAGCTTGCCTGAATGCAAGGTTGTATAAAAATATATTCATACAATCAATCTCCAGTTAGAAAATAAATACAGAGAACTAACGAAACTACAAGAATGGATAACTTGCATGAATGCAAGGTTATATACAAATATATTCATACAATCAATCTCCAGTTAATAAAAAAAATTAACACGGTCATTTGAACATATTTGTTTTGCGTTTTGGATTCTATTATAGCCAAATA
Source organism: Allium sativum (assembly GCA_030737875.1). Classification (NCBI taxonomy): domain Eukaryota; kingdom Viridiplantae; phylum Streptophyta; class Magnoliopsida; order Asparagales; family Amaryllidaceae; genus Allium; species Allium sativum. The sequence goes on from CM060912.1 coordinate 1,003,368,052, forward strand.
TGTGAGAGTGACATTAAAACTAAACCCTAAAGGGTTTAACTAAATAAGCAGATAAACCAGGACAGCATAGCATGGAAGTTTTGTTGTCCACATCCATATTTCTCAGTCAATGTGTGTGTAACATGTCATCAAATATGAAGAACAAGACTAATTAAATACAGACACACCGCACTGAAGTGTACTAAGCGAGCTGTAGCCAATGACATGCATACTCTCTTGTGGATAATTTCCTAAACTAGCTGCACTAGTTTAATTGAAATTCTTGGTTTGATCAGATATTTAAGTAATCACAGGCATTTTACGTATCAACTATTATACTCAAATGCTCACTAGACCACACCTCATGTGTCAGATGGCAGTATTTCCAAGAATAACCAGCATGACTAGCGTTCTGTGATTTGGAATACCATTAATAATAAGAAGATGTCGCCCTATGCTTATGAAGTGGTTTTTGGAAGAATCAAATACTAAACACAAATTCTTCCAACAACTCACCAGATTCCAAAACAAGTTAAAGTCAGGCAAACGTATTCACATTAGACTATATAAGAGTATATAGTAAGAAATTCTACAGAGAATATTATTTAAGCTGAAGGGTTGAATACCTTTCTCTTCAGTTAGGCTACTAAGGTTTTCTCATACTCAACTCTTTCTTTTATAGCTATGTCGTAATCTTGAACCGTCTCCTACAAAAACATGGTTGTATTTGAACATTTAGCTATAAACATACACATAATAAAAGGAAATTGAGTAAAATATATAGCTGGCATGATTAACTACATCTAAAAACACTTCAGTGACACAGCGGAATTCGTACTTAGCAACAGTTAATAACTGAAGGACATGAACTTAACCGAAAATATATCAACTATCTAGCTGAACTTTCTTTTTAACATCAAAAATCTTAGAGGCAAGGTAGCATTTTTATTTGAACTAGGAATCAACACTATATGATACACATGGGAGCAACAAACTGGATAATGCTGCAAAAGTGCTGATTTTTAAACATTTCTACTAACAAATGATTCCATGTCAACAAAAAATAGTGGTAAAAGATCTAAAAACAGTTGCGCTAACTACTATAAAAGATAATCATATCAATCTTTTGAATTTTAGGATTGGTAACGATGAATGTGTGAATTATATTCCAATGTTGTTTACTAAATTACACAAACTATTTCACCTGTTACAATCTTAATCGATGGTCTATTTTATTGCATGCAATTGTCAGTTTAATATTTCAAATCATGTGCATGGAAACAACACAAAACATATATGCATGAAAGTTGTTTTTTTAGACAGACAATGGTTCAATAACAACAGTTAACATGTTCAATACAAATTCTCTAAGATTTCAAGACATGAATTTAATAACATTTTGATGTGACCCAATCTACAGTCCACATTAAAATGCGCAAATCTCATTATCATAAGTAGTTAAAAATTATAAAGTTGCATATAATCATTATATCCAATAAAATGGTTGAAACATATTGTCAGACGGTTAAAATTATCGTAAGATAGTTATAAAACATGGTTGACCATAAAACACACTAAATTAGATGAGGAGTATACATGGTTATCTTAAGGGTACCAGTCATCTTTCATTCTTTAGCCATTCTGTGTAGTAAGATATCATATTTTGTATTCTTTATTCATCCCAAGCAGCCATTGATATAGGATCTTAACTCGCTTAGTGCCTTGATATATTATTTCCAACATGGCCTAAGACAAAAGGAAGGCCTGATTAGCTTTACGAAATAACTTACTAATAAGTTAAGTGTATATCATGTTCCCTGAACTAACATGATATAAAATTTAAGTAGCAAAGGCTTAAAATATTTCTAATTACATTCAAATACTTGGTTTATAACCTTCAAATGACCGTATGGAAAACTGATAATCTTTAAACTCATAAATGGGTAGGGAAGCTATTTATATCACTGCACAAAAATAGAACCAATTTTAAATAATTCGCTCATTGTAAAGAAATCAATCTTTTGTCCTCAGCAAATTTCACATCATTACTTACATATAATAGCTCTTTTGTATTAAACAAATGTAAAGGTACCAAATTATATACCACTAAAACATTGTATTCTTTACATTTTGTGACATAATAATCTTATTAGTTTCACAAAAGTTACAATGTTTTAAATCAAGTCACTGAATATGGGATACAAAATTGTATATTGTATGACTCATGAAATAATTAATTCCAAATTTTATTAAACATATAAATAAATTATAATCTTTCCTTTTTTCATAATAAAAAAAATCAAGAAAATGAACACATTCGATCATATTGTTAGATATCATTTTCAGTTTCAATGTTGATAGGAATTTGATCAAACATAAATGCATTTGGTGTCGGACTCCTACAAATTACAATTCTACCTGAAAAACTCAGGCAGTGACATTATACACCTAAGCCATATTAAAAAACCAAAATCACATTCAATAGAAGAACATCGAGTAACATTTTCCTTTATAATTGACGTTTTCTGCTCATTGCCAAAAACTGTGGTGTTTCCTAATTTCTTGATACTTTGTTCAATCTCTATTCACCTTTTTATTTATTTAAAAACATCATCTAGTAACTACATGAATAGCGAAGTCCAAAATAAATTTTAACCCTGGCAGTCCTCGTGCTTGAGTACGGGAGCCTTTGGCACTGGGTATCCACCTTTATATAACACCTAGTAATATGAAAGATGGGGTGACTAAATTTAACGGCTTTTCTAATATATCAATGAAAAATCAGCAAAGCTCTTGTGCAAACATCGTCTGCATCAGAATATTCCAGCATTCAACAAATCAGTAAAAATTACTATAATTTTATGCAGCTGGTCATCAAATTAGCGAAATAAATAGTGAAAGAGGAAGTCGGGAATAGACCTGAATTGACAAGGCCTTCTTAATTTCTTCAACCTGGTTTCTTATATTAAATAACATAACCAATAAGAAAACTACAATAATGAAACATTATATCATTTAGATCTCACGAATCAACCTTTTGAGCATTCTTTTGCTTCTTTATGTGTTTTTCGCAAGCCATTTTCTCTTTTTGTGCATTGCTGCCTCCCATGTTAATAGATTAGGGCTAAGGTTGAAGAGATGGAATACTATATGAAAAATAAATTGATCTACTAATTAATATTAGTACATATAAAATAACACTTGTAGGCATTTCCAGGTGGTGAAACGTTTAACAAGTAGTGATACACAATCTTAGACAGAACTGAGATGTAACAACTCATGTTTGGAGCAGCCTTGAGGTATTACTCTGGTTAATGAACAAACACAGGGATGACACATGAAGATAACACTGGCTACAGTGCAATTACAGACTCGATACCTATTGTCCAAGCATTATTATAAATAGCATCATTAGGTGGTAAGACGTTGATGCACTAAGCAATCTGAAACATGAGCCTATCAAGCTGAAATGAGGAAGGCAAAAGTGAATTATGCAAACTGAGTAGGAGAAGTCAGGCTGGGACAATGCTTCATTAGATTAGTATGTTATGTGTATTAAATAGATTACATATTTTGCTGTATAGCCTAATTTTTAACAGGATTGAATGGATGAATATAACATTACATCTTTGCAGCATAGGCTAGTAATTATTATATAAGTATACACCTTACTTTTCATTAATTGCATTCTCAAAAACAAAGTAAAAATAACATAGATAGGCAGAACTGAAGTTATTTTAATTCATATACCTAGAAAAAGAACATAATAGTCTTCCTTTTCACCTTGAGTTTATCAAAATCAAAAACGCATTATTTCGTTGATGCCCTTCATCTGACGAGTTTGCATCTTAGTAACGATGACAAACATGGTAAGAGGTTTAAAGGCATATGTTTGATCAATGTAATATCATGTAAGTCAAAAGGATTCAGGTCTCCTTGTTTGCATAAAACCATTGTATCAAGAGTAAAAGCAGTGCATACAAACAACTTGAATAATGCTTATAACAAATAGACCTTATAATGTATATACATATATAGTATATCTTGAGCCAATTGGTGATAGTGTGTTAAAAACTGATGTGCGTTGGGTCCATATGATGTGAGTCATGTTCTTTTAAAATTCTGAATCTGGTTCTCAAATTGAGTGAAGTGATGTCTGAGACATAAACCAATCAATTACACAGGAAATATGCAATGCTAAGTTTAAACATTCATGGTTTGCAAAGTTTCGACTAGTGCATATAACCAAGTATATTATGTATAAGCGCACATATTTGTTAAAGAAGTAGGTATGATACATAAAAAACACGTTGATGTAATAGATACATTTATATTAAAATAAGAATTCTCCACTATATAAAAAAAAGTTAACATGAAAAACTAATAGATAACAACATTAAGAAAATTAATAGTATCCAAAAGAATTTTATTTAGAGAACAAATAAACACATAACAAGGATATTAAAATGATTTTTAGTACCTCAACACTTCAATAATTTTCATCTAGGAGCATATTCATACATGATAATATGTTCTGCACTGCCATATGACAACAGAAATAAAATTTGAAATAATTTATTATTTTTTTATTCTTCTTAAGTGTGACGTATTTATACATGTTGTCAATAATATGTACAAAAATGGATGCCTGGGATGGGTACCGGGCATTTGCCTCATTACTGAACTTAGGCATTGCCTCAATTCAAAATTGAGGCAAATATCTCAGTTTAAACAAAAGCAAATGCCATGGTTCCTATACATTGCCATCTAAATCTAAATTAGTTAACCTTAAGAGATTATAAGAAAAATAAATTAATTCTACCTTTCTTTTTAGTTTACTCTGTTCTATAAGACAACTTATAATTCAGTTTTTTATACAATGCCATTTGAATTAGCATAATTCCAAACTCACATAAGAAAAATACTAACTATTTTGTGCAATCTTTTCTATACACTTAGAAGTGCATACTTAACTTTGTTATACATATACCATATATTAAAATGATAATTAGTATAGTATACGTAGTGATTTAAGTCACAATGTATTAACCTTATCAAATTTGTAACAAATAAATAATTTTAAAAATAGTAAGAATTTATTACTAAAATAAAAGAAGAATTATTGTGTAACAAAAATCAAATCAATTCTACTAAAACTGAACGAATACATGATTTTGGAGTGACTGAGAATAAATGGTTACTATATGAAAGGAATCTCTAATGGTTGACATGCCTCGAAGAATTTAGTGCACAATGCCAATGAAGTAGGAATTGGCCTTAACATTTCCTTTATTGAAATTTATGAAGTATTCAGTAGTGCAAGGAAAGAAAAAATACATCAAATGCTGCTATGTGAAATGAAATGAATTTCTGGCATGATGGAAGACATAATTCTTTTATTAGTTATAATTATAGCATGTACCGTGTATGTTTATCAACAAATTAGAGGGAAAAAAGTAAATGTAAGCAATTTTTATTTTGTGAGTTTATTGTATACGACCTTACATGCATTGGCTTCTCCTGTGCATGATACATGCCCGCATAAAACTTCAAACATAAGCAACTTTTTTGCCTTCTTCTATGCATGGTACATGCCTGCATAAAACTTCAAACATAAGCAACTTTGTTGCCGTTTCCTGTGCATAGTACATGCACACCTGCAAAAAAATTTAATTATTTATTTAGTGTTAATCTTTTCTATGCACCAAAATAACCAACTTTGTTGCCTTTCCTTCTTCTAATCATGGTACATGCACACCTCTTTTCTTTCTTTAATTTTTCATTTCTTATTTTCCTATATTTCCTTCTCCTGTGCATTCAGTAATGAACGCAATTTTGTTCTTTTCATTCTTTTTCTATTCTTGCTTTCTTGATTTGTGTTTAAGGTGCATGGAACATGCACCCATACAACCATTTCTTTTTGTTATTTTACCTTTTTCCCTTCATCAGCTAGTTCGTCATCTGTCATGGTATCACCACCTTAGACAATCAACGACCAGAACACATTTGTACACGGCTACTCAATATGAATCTATCGTTATCTTGTATTCCAAGCCCAACGTCTCCATTCATAATACTGATGCGGACACAACGGTGTTAAATAGTCGTAAATTAAACTAAATATTACAACTTAAATGCTCCACTGAAATACCTCACTCTAATTCCCCATCTGAAACCATGAACTTATTCTTCGTTGCCCATCTTTCCCACTCAAATACTCAGATTTCGTTTGTTGCAAACACACCCTAAAATTTACTATTGTGCAAAAAGAATTAAATGAATATCACATCATGATTCACATGCACTTCTTTGGACATTTCTTTGTTGTGGGACATAATTAGGTGACATGAATCAACGTTTTTCTTTCATCTAAATAAGGTTCATGTATGAATAGTTTGCTACTTAAATCTTTGGCTTTTCAGTCAAACTTGGGTTTACCCATTATTTAAATAGTATATTATATTCGCGACTATATATAATCATGTACAAGTTTAAAAACTCAAAAAATCATAAAAGGGGAGAGAGATGAGCATTAAAATGAAACTTGCATGCAGAAACAGTCACCTAGACATAGCACAAATTCCATTATCACTTGTAATCTCTAAACGTTATCGCAGCTGGCATATCTACAATGCCCATACCCAACACCATAGTACAATCATCAAAACTAACTCTGTTGCAAGTTCCCTTTAGGCCATCTCTATCATGAAGGTACCAATATATGATATATTTTTACTATACACACAAATATCACTTAGTATGAGAACTAAACGGATGTAGAACAATAAGAATTACATATTGGCAGCGCAAACAATAAGAAACAGAGTACACTGGTGTGACACAATAAACCATATAATGAGGACCATAACACAAAGTTTATTTGAGAAAATAAAGGGAGGACATTCTAAGCATCTCAATAATCTAGAAAGGCCCTAGTAAAATAAGACATAAAATCCCATAAATAAGATTAAAATATGGTATATCTCCAGATTTTTGCCTTTTTTTTTCTTTTTCTCGCGAGCTCTGATTGTTATTTTCAATCAACAGAGTTCAAAGACATTCCTACCACCATAAACTCATGAAAAACTGACTTAAATAAGAATGGGCTAACTTACAGAATACTGAATATATTTCAAAGAACTTACACATGTAAGCAAAAAGTAATGGTCCATAAGGGAGGATGATCTGAGTTAAACAAATGAAAAAAAATGAAGTATTTGTAGTATGTTTCAATTATTGTCCATTATTGAATTTTGTCCCCGAACCCACGAATAAGTTTCCATCTTTGAGGCTGCTCAGAACAAACATAAATGAATTATTTACGTCAAACAAAAAGTGTAATAATCAGCATAAATCAGCAATTAATTCACCACCGGCAAATAGTTCGCTGTCCATCATATTACAAAAACAAAAACATAGAATTTATGATTGAACAAAACAAATTGACTATGGGTAAGATTTAGGAAATTACTTGCTAATGAACAACTCCATTGGTGATTCCGAAGCATCTGGAGTGAATCAAAGATGGCGTCGTTGAGTTTGTTGCTGGAGCGAAAGTCGACTTCTGAAGTTTCTAAAGGGCGTCGTTCAGATCGTCAATTTCTGGAAGGAGCGAAAGTCGATTTCTTGAGGGGGTGAAATTCGATTTCTAGATTGAATAATTAAAAAGTCAAAATTTTGAGGAGAAAGTTAACGGAGGAAAATTTTGAGGAGAAAGTTAACGGAGGTGGAGAATGGAGGAAGGAAATAATAATCAGAAATGCTAAATGAACCGATAGACAATCGGTCAAAATGTGCGACACAAAGAATTATTTTGAGAGCGCAATTTTACTTTGTCAAAAAAATATCCGAAATTTTCAGCGGCTAGCTAAATATAGCGGAACTAATTTACATAGCCCAATTCACATGTTATATTTTATACTTTGCTGATTTTATTATAGCACATTAATATTGAGCTATTACAGAGTGCTATGTATATCATATTTTCTTGTAGTGGGAGTGTCATAGTTCACATTTGGATATTTGAATGATCCTATAACATTAGGATACCTTTGGATTCCTCATAACTTAACTTGTATATTTGCTTTGTTCATCAAAGCTTAACATTTACGGTTTTCTAGATTGCTAAGGTGTAGAGAGGATATCCGCCTAGTTAATTGTATTTTTTAGAAAAGTTTGACCAACATACGCTCAATTTTTTTGGTCATGTGCTAGGGATTTACCAACAATTTCTCTTAGTATTTAGGGTTGATGGGGGTATAGTTTGTGATTTCTTACATGCATCAAAATTTTCATTAAAATATTTGAATTTAAATGTAAGCCATAACAATGAAAAATAATTATAGGGAATAAAAAGTAAATGGTTACAGGCTACATTTATAAATGATACCAAATTGAATTATGATGAATTTGTTGTAAACTGAAATTGAGAGAATGAAATAGTAAAGATATAAATTTCAGTATTGACTGCGAAATGAAAGTTGTAAATTTCAGAGTGGAAATGTACAGTTTTTGTGGCATTTATTTATAGCTACGTTAACGGATGGGCTAACCCAATTACACATAACGGTAACAAAATAAAACATATGGGGGTTAGATCCATATATCACGTGAGTAATATATTAGGTTCACGTGAGTAATATATTAGGTTATCTAACACCCCCCGCCCCCCACAATCCTAACGAAGGTTAGGTTTACAAAAAAACATAAAAATGGCAGCCGTTGGCGATTTAGTGTTTCACTGAATCTTCAACGAATCTAAAGCTTCGAAGCAATAACATGAGTGTTGGATTGATGAAGGATGAAGAACTTTATGAGATTTAATATTTCCAGCAGATAATAGTGGACAACCTCCATTTCAGTGGCTAACAAAGGAGGAGTCAGTGAGAAGATGTATTCTTCTTACTTGAACTCCCTCTGGTATGAATTTCTTCAACCTTTAGTTCAGATCCGAGTCTCGAAAAATTACTGCTTGATAATGCTTTTGTAAGTACATCAGCTTTTTGATAATACGATGGAACATGGCATACTTGGAGCTTCTCTTTAATAATTTGTTCTTGAACAAAGTATATGTCAATTTCTATATGCTTTGTTCGAGAACGCAAACTAGGGTTTTGATACATTTATATTGTACTTGTCACACCACAGTGTAGCTTTATTAGTCTTAATTTGTAGTTCTTTAAGTAGAGATTGCAACTACATGATTTCTATTCTAGCACTTGCTACACTTTTGTACTCTGCCTCACCATTTGAGTTTTAAGAAGTTAAATTGTTTCCAAAGTAGATGTCATCTATATCCCCTGCCCAGTCAGCATCACTGTATCCAACAATGTCCAGCTTTGTAATTTGGTTGATATGTAATCCAAAGTTTGTAGTACCCTTCAAATACTTGAGCACTCTTTTGACACCCTTTTAGTGAGTGTCTAGGAGATTCTGCATGAATTGAGATAATTTATTAACACTGAAAGATAAAATCTAGCCTAGATATAGTAATATATTGGAGAGCTCCAATAATGCTTCTATATTGTTTAACATTAAGAATACATTCCCCCCGTTTTAAGAATACTTCTGACTGTTGATCATCGGGGTAGGTTGAGGATTGGCGTTGATCATCTTTGTTCTTTTAAGTAATTCAGCAATGTATTTTCTTTGACTTAAAATCTAATTCATATATTTACACTAACGTGGTAAACAGCTATTCCAAAAATTGCTACTATATGAAAGCTAGTCAGTTTTTCATAAATTCTAAGTACAAAAATAAGAATGTCAAACAAAAACACATTGGTTATTTTAACAAGGGAAATATGAAATAAAAAACAAAATAGTTTTGAGGCACCATCCTACAGCTTTGTTAATGGAGAACTCGCCGATTGGTTCCATACCAGCAACGCTCCAACCAGCTACACTTCTCTCAAGCAACGTCATCCTATCCTTGTCCAACTTCAAATTCCTTATCATGATCTTTAGCATATCGATCTCGAGATTGATAGTAGCTCAATTGTAATTCTTTCCATGTGAATCATCCATTGTCCAGATGAACTTGAATCGCCTTGCCATTGCGTCCCCTAAAGATTTGCCTAACTACCTGGACTTCATCGACCTTTCCGATTGGAGCTGAAGAGATGTTTATTTGTTGTAGAGGTCAGCTGATAGAGGTAAGCAATTATGATTTCTTTAAGTATAAATGACAGATGAATCATTACAGAGTACTATCTTACAATGTGCACATATCAGACATTTGATATAGACCGCATACCACTTTGTTTGCTTCGAAGATCAAAATATATTTGCTATTTTATCTTCATGAACTGATATAAATCCATAAACAATGCCGGTGAGGCTAGGAAAATGTAAAACGTACATAACCTTACTCTAGATAGTTAACAAGTGAAAGAGAATAAGAAGGTCTAATAATAGATTGTGATACAAATAATATATAAGGTCTTGGCATTGGATAATATTAGTCGAAAACTTATATTCCAAACAATGAGTGCAAAAGTGGAAATTAGTATTAACACATTGTTACTGCTTAATATAAAATAGTGGGAATGTTGAAGTAATAATGCTGTGATAAGATTTCGCAAACGAGGTGCCGATAAACTTTACAATTATTTCAAAAAGATTTACCAGAAATATGTACAAAATAATGTACTACAAAAAGTTTGAATCACGGTATTTTAACTTCTAAGAAAAAAAATACCCTCAAATAATATGTAATAATAGCATTAATATGTAGTAATAGCATTAATATGTAAGTTTATTAAGCTTATCAGTAGTAGAAAGCTTTGTTTTCTTATGGCCAGATTGTTAATAGCATTGTACGTACATTTAAGACAAGTTAGCGTGTAGTAAATAAGGTTGAGCTTACTTTTTGTCATAGTAATATTAATAGGGTAATAAAGGTAGTTAGGGAGAAAATTCAGAGGATAAAAGGAAATTTATTCACACAGTATCCATAGGCATTGAGAACATAAGCATGACTACATCAATTTGTAAAATATACGAGTTCAAGTTTAGAAATTCTAAATTGGTCGCATCTTATAAAGGATTTTGACTAATTGAGTCTGGATATATGATTTCATCTATTGTTGAGATAGCTATTTGTCTACATTTTTATCATGAGTGTCATAGTTCACATTTGGATATTTGAATGATCCTATATATAACATTAGGATACCTTTGGATTCCTCAGAACTTAATTTCTATATTATCTTTGTTCATCAAAGCTTAACATTTACTAGATTGCTAAGGTATGGAGAGGACATCCGACTAATAAATGGTATTGTTTAGCAAAGTTTGACCAACATACACCCAAATTTTTTGGTCATGTTCTAGGGATTTACCAACAATTTATGTTCGTATTTGGGGTTGATGGGGGTATAGTTTGCAATTTCTTACATGCATAAAAATTTTCATTAAAATATTTGAATTTTAAATGCAAGACACAACAATGAAAAATAGTTACAGGGAATAAAAAGTAAATTGCTACAGCCTAGGAAATGTAGATACCTAATTCAAGGAGTGTAATCATAGGGAAAACATGTCGACCTACATATAAACCATAGCAGAAGTGGGTACAGAAGGGATTGCAAACTGATGAATGGACGGAAAAAGAAATTTTTATAAGATCATACAATTCAGCAATCCTTATTTTAACGAATAGGAATATCATTAATGTTAGAAGGCCCGAAACGAGCTCGGGTAAATTGCCATATTTTGAGTAAATGGTTCGGATTCAACAAAAATTATAAAACAAAGGTACCCCGTGAATTACAGATGATGTCGCATTTTCCTAGCCTTAGTTTTACAGACTTTGTAGCACTGCACTAGGAAGATAAGGGAATGGTTGGAAGAAAGGAAAAGAGAAAAAAGGAAATTGCAAAAGCAGAAGTATTTCAAAGTAGCACAGTATAAGATTTTCAACTCAGCAATCGTAACACCCCATAATTTTAAAGAATATTATAATGATAAACTAAAGAATATTTAATTAAATAAGGAGAAATAAGTAAAATTGATTGCACCATTGCGTTCGTCTCGGAATTCTGCTTGAGATAAACTCTGAGTTCGCATAAAACAGACACCGTATGACGAAGATATTAAGGTTGAAGTTTACACATATATAAGCCATTTATATACAAATAATTATTCTAGAAAAACAGAAAATCGTAGATGGGAAGGGGTGGGAAATTGGCCCGTTGGGGGTCGACCTATGGGTCGACACCACAACAGGGGTGTCGACACCCCCAAATCTGAGACAGATTAATTTTTGCGTACATGGACTTGTTCTCTGACCAGATTCTTTAACCCTAGGTTATATAAAGGACTTTAATCCCATTGTTTTATTCATCTTAAACAGTGGCGACAACAAGGTACTTCCCCAACTTAGTTTGATCTAGCCTATTCTTCTTCAACAACAAGTTATTCTTATTCAGAGATTTGTGCTTCAGTCAATTCCTTGTTCTTTAGATCCAATCATAGTGAGTCTACATTATTTTTAGATATAAACACTTAAAATGTAATCTTGACATTCCTAGAAGTTTGGATCTAAGTCTATGCCTATTAGTACTCTGAAATCACAATAAATCTTTCATCACTCGTATATCTAATTTACTATTTAGATCTCATATGCTTATTCATGATATCCCTATTTTATTAGTTTACCTAATCATGTCGCTGTATGCCTATTATGTTGGGTGGCCTAATCATGTCACTTGCATATTCTGTTAATATGACCAATTCTATCATCATATGCCAGTTTTTATTTACTATGCCTATTCTTGTTCTCTTTCCTCCGTCTTTCCCTTTTTGTTTTATAGATAGGCTACCTTCGAGCCTAGGCCTATCGCTGAAATACACGAACGCACGAAACTGCGAATAATTGGGAATGATTAGTTTGGGGCATAATTCTTATTGTAAAACATGATTGGGAATTTTGGGCGTAATTTGTACCTTGAGCCAAAACTTGGGATTTAGGGCATAATCTATATCTTGATCTAAATTTGGGGCTTAACTTGTATCATGAATTAGACGGGGATTTAGGGCATAATAAACATGAAAATTGGATAGTAAGGAAAATGCCTAAATTTACAGTAATCAGAAAATGTGATCGCGCTTAGACACGAGGTTAGATTACAATTGTGGAAGAAGTCTGCCCAGAACTGACCGGCATATCCAGCATCCACAAGTGGTGAATCTAATGTGAGGGGGCTAAGTGCATAAACACGTAGCGTGCTAAGACCAAGGTTAAGTCCGACTTGTGGAAGAAGTCTGCCCAGACCCAACCGGCATATCAGCATCCACTAGTTATAGGCTTAATGTGGGAGGTCTAGCGTGCTGTAACCATAACTGAATGAATAGTGATGAACTAGTGATACTTAACATGTTTGAATCCATAAGAATTACATGAACCCATTAATTGAGTAGGGGTTAAGTAAACTTGCTTGAAATAGTGAGTGGGTTAAGTAAATCTTGGGGCGGTGGGTAATATTTATATATGTATATAGGCTCACAAACTTAATCTGTTGGGTTATGCAACCTTGTTAAAATAGTAGGCATAACCTGATGAATTCCTAGTAATGGGGATGCAAGCCTAGGTGGGAAGCTAGTATCATCTGTCTGGTTGACCCGTTCAGTCAATAACCCATTTTGGTATCAAACGGGGAACCCCGAACTAGGTCGGGGTTGGGGCACGCTTACTGAGCTGATTATAAGAGGTCATTTGAGTGAGGGTGTTGACGGGGCATTCCAACGGAGTCATGTGCGTGCATGGGTCCGCTTGCTAGGGAAAATAAGACGTTGGGACATTTGTAGATACGGTTGTGCACATCTTGTAAACTAACAGTTGCCACTTTAGGGGGTGATACATCCTATTGTGGGGCCAGCACAAGGTATCTACGAATTAAGGAGCCGATCGATTGGGGGTAGTAATTAGGGTACATCTAGTCTTGCTTGTTTAGGAGCCCGTTTGAAACACCCCACGTCCGTTAATGTCACTCGCTAAGGGAATGCATTAAGTTCTGTGAAGCATTATAGGTAAACAGACACAAAATAATTACTAGACAAATATAAATAAAGATAGCAACGGAAGTTTCAAAATTTTTATTTCAGACATAAATCATAATCCCGTGGTTTATAATACCATAATTCATAAAACCATTACAACAAAATGCTTCTGTCTTGCATAATCAAAGTACATAGGAATTAAAAGACAACATTATTCCCTAATAAAAGAGTAAGCCATAGTACAGACAAGAACTTGAGCCATACTTCAGCAATATCTCCTAGCAAAAAGATATCTGAATCCTGACTAAGCCTGGGTGTTTCCTCCTTGTGAACCTGGGGGGAAATGGAAGAAAGAAGGTAAAACAAACTAGGTCAGACATAAGTATGGTGAGTCTAGTTACTTTTAGCCTGTAAATAAATAAAAGTAACATGATAGGCATATAAAGCGGATAAAAGAGGTCACTATACAAATGGCAGGTGTGACAACGTAGAAAAGGTGAGGTATATACATGCTTCACTAATGACTACTCTGCACTATTACTAGTATAACTGAAAAGAAATGATCCCTTCCACTATAAGATGGGAAGATTAGGTCATACGTCCAAGTATACCCTAACCACTACCCTAATCGATCGGCTCCCTACTCTGTAGATATCCTGTGTCGGCCCAACAGTAGGGGTATCACTTCCCTAAAGTGGCAACCCGAGATGTGCACAGGGATACCTACTGGTGTCACGGTCGTCTTGTCCCCCTCTGCCCGACTCATGCACGCACATGTCCCCGGTCGGTTTGCGCCGTCTACACCACCCGTCACATTTTGGATCTCTTATAATCAATTAGTAAGCATGCCCCTTCTTCGCCTAGTACAGAGTTCTCTACTCTGTTACCAACTATGGGTTACTGACTGAAATGGGTCCCACACAATATGATACAAGCTCTCCCCTTTGTCTTGTATCCCCACTAGGTTTCCACTGACTATGTATACCCTAAAAGGGTGATCTTTAATTCCATAGCCCTATACTAGTTATGTAAACCCTAAAGGGTGATCTTTAATTACATAACTCCTATACAATGTGATACAAGCTCTCCCCTTTGTCTTGTATCCCCACTAGGTTTTCCACTGACTATGTATACCCTAAAAGGTTGATCTTTAATTACATAGCCTTTATCATTTTATCTACCCGTTATGTATACCACTTAGGTGTCATTAATTACATAACATGTATTGGGTTAAGTATGTGGGCCTATATATATATATATATATATATATATATATATATTACCCATCCCCTCTAACTTACTAAACCCCTCCTCACTACCCATCCAATTTTACTTAACCCTAACTTAAGTCCATATTCATATTAAATTAGGTTAAGTAATCCATTTCTTTACCTTGCCCAATTATGGTTATAATGGGCTAGACCTCCCACATTAGGCCAAAAACATGTGGATTCTGGGTATGTAGGTCGGCTCCGGACAGTCTTATTCCACAGTTGGGCCTAACCTCGTGTCTTAGCCTGATTCGTATTTGCATACTTAGACCTCCCGCATTAGGTTCAACATTAGTGGCTGCTGGATATGTCTGTCAGGTCCGAGCAGACTTCCGCCACTAATGTAACCTAACCTCGTGTCATAAGTACAATTAAAATTCTTAATTTTAGTTACTGATATTCCATTTTTAATTAATTTACCAACTAGTTAATCCTTTCCTTTTATAGATTTCAATTACCTATTTTGCAACAATAATCTGAATTACATATCCATAAATGGTCATATTCAAATTATGTCATATTTACCAGGTAATTAATTCTACGTTTCCCCATTTGAATTATATGCTCATTTCACATAAATATTATATAAACTATGCCAATTACAAATTCGCTTTATCCCCGTTCCTAACTAACGTATTAACACGTATTTTGGCTGCATCGAGGCTATAAAGTAGCCTCATCATAACAATAAAAGGGAACATGATAAGGGTGACAGTTCAACATGTTTTGGCATAAATATTAACATAACTGGCATAGTAACTAAGTGAATGGACATGTGATAACTATCATAATAAAGTGGACATCAAATTAATAACTTATGTTTAGGTAAGCATAATGAGATCTAGATTCAATATTAGGTGTCCAATTACCTAAATCTAGCATAGACAGGATGGCATAATAACAAGTTTAGATTCACATGTCAAGTTTACCACATTTACCAAGGTGTCATAATATAGCAAGTGAAAGGTGATTAACACCAAAATCTAGATCCAAGTAATGTCAAATTAATAGGTGTACCATCATCCTAACGTGGTTACAAATCAATGTTCATATAAATGTCATATTGAATCACCATAATCAGATCTAGAAAGTTAGATCTGTATTAACAAGTTCACATGTACCACAATATAATTGTAATTCAAGATTCACATAGGAAACATAGTATAATGTCCATATATTAGATCTAGGGAAAATGACATAGTATGCTTGCATAAGTTCATGATTTACAGCATATACCCAATTCATAGTCTACCACAATTCACATTTATCTATTTAAACCTAGAAGTGACTAGCACTCACAGAAAAAGAACGGATCTTGAATTCTGGGATCGGATTTCTGAATTTGTTAAGCTTAACCCTTGATGTAGACTTTGATTTTTATCTTCTAGCTTGAAATTGATTTGTTATGGTGGACGCTAGGTTAGTTTAGGATGCAGCAGCATATAGGCTCATGAATGAATTTAGTTTAGATTAGGGTTTAGGTTTATGTGTGCTTATATAGATGTGTAGGATTAATTAGAGCCCTTAGATTAGTTTAGGATCAGTCTAAACCATCCAATCCACAATGACACATCACTCAACCAATCAGAGGATGCCATATATGCCCTAATCCATCAAAAATCGACATTGACCAACAAAAATGCGCCGTGTGTGCAACATAATGCGCAGCAACAGGGGTGTTGACACCCTCATGTCATATATATATATATATATATATATATTATTTATATTTATTTATTTTTCTTTTTAATTATCTTTCCAATTAACCCTTTCCACACTAAACCGCTTTTTGAACTACGTTCACACTAAGCCCTTTTTAGCCACTCCCCTAAAACAAAAATATGATGCTAATGGGGATTAAACTCAGAATCTCTTGTATACAAGTCACATATTCTAACCAAATGAGCTACTAAGTCTTTTGTTTGCAAAACTTAGAACAATTCTAAACATTATTCTTTTCTCATTCCTCTTTTTCATGTTTTGTTGCAATATTTAATTTAAAGATATCTTTTTCATCCTAAATCAGTTTTCTACAAACCATAGGCCTAAATTGACTAAAAAATTGCCATGAATGCAATGATGCTAATTTCATGACTAAATTCCTGAATCTCTTCAAAAATTTCTTTTTATTTCTATTTAATTGTTCGCATGCATTTCTTCGCATTTCATGTATTGCATTTAATTTCTTTTATTATTCTTTTTCCATCAATTCACTTCATGAACTTATTACATGCAATTTTATTGTCATTATTTAATTTTTCTCTTAAATATATCTATGTATATAATATATATATATACATATTTCCACATTTATAATTTCATTAAAAATGCGGGGTGTTACATTCTCTCCTACTTAAAGGATTTCGTCCCCGAAATCTCTAAGTAAACAAGAATGTATCCTACCATCCATCATCCTTCTACTCATCCATCATCCACAAGCATTCATTGTCCTTAAATGATTTCTAATGTTTCTATGAATATATGCAGAGGTGTGTGTGTATATGTCCCAATACCAATGCGAAGACCAGGAGGTCTACTAATTCAGTTGACCTCCTTAATGCAATGTATGTTAGTGCCATGAATCCAACATGTATGCAAATAATCCTATTATAACATGTAAGTTCAATATGTGTGCACACTCATTCGTCCAAATGCAACATCCATATAATGATACATCCATTTTCATCCATGAGGAAAAAGAAAAATGCATACACATCCATATGCAATATGAGAGTAATTGAGCCGATCTAGTGCCTTATGTGTGTATATGAATCCACAGGCAACCACTAGCAAAATCTTGCATCCGATTGCATCCATAAATCATAACATGTCTCAAACACATGTTTACATCCATGGGTCCCTGTCTAAAGTTCGAAGATTCGATCGATAGGACACAGATGAATGAAAGAAACAAGTATGAATAAAAAGCTTTGGAATAAGAAGTTAAGAACATTGTCCTAAAAAGAAAGGGTATGAAGCGTGATCTTTATTTTCAATCTCCCAAGTCGCATCCTCGTTGTCTTCTCTACTTTTACTTCCTTCCGCAAGTTTGTCTCCACATCCTCGAACTCTATACATTTTATCACCACTTGGATGAATAGTCTTCTTAGAATAATGGGCTTCCTTAAGGACTGTCTTTAATAGGTTTACCATCCTGATATGATTCACCAATCAAACCTCCTCTCAAGTAGCTCCCCTTCTTACTTATCAAGTTCCCTATTTTCTTTTAGGAGTCACATGTCGTACAAGCAATGCAACTGGCTTTGCATTATCCACAAAATATATTCAAAAACCAATCTCGTGCCTTAAGGTAAACCCTGAACCTCATCAAAAACGTCAGAATAACCTCAGACTACTGGAATAGATTGCAAGTAATTGATAGATGCATCAAGAGACTCTAGGAAACTAAGCATGACAGACCCTTGTGGGTTACAAGAAATTTCGAGGGTCCTCCCATTAAAAGTTAGAAGCTTAACGACCCTTCTCTCACTGCCCAGAATGGCACCATATGTGGTAAGCCAACCCATCCCTAGAATCGACCCCTAGCCCATGAAATAAGATGTGCGTCGCACTTGAACTCGACGCCTAACACATATATTCTCAAACCCTGACAAATCATAGATAAATGAGCCGAACCAGCAATGGGGTTTGAGATAACAACGGGATCCACTACCATACTAGTAATGAAGTGCAGAGACTCAACTACAGAACTAGATATGAATGAATGCGAATGTGCCAGAATCGAAAAGAGTTCTAACCGGTTGATTGGAAAGAGAAATCAAAACCTTCCATGGAAACTTTCCTACCTCTATCTGGTGCACTAGCCACGAGAGCATTCGCTTTCCCTCTAGAGGTTCCTGTCCTTTGACATTGCCCTTGCTTCCTTGGGCACTCCCCCAGAATAGTGTCCAACCTCTCCACAAACGAAGAAAGCATTCTTCCTTTTCCTGCAGTCCTTGGCCAAGTGACCCACTCGCCCACAACTATGGCACTTCCCCTTATCCTTAGCCTTGTCATTTTTTTCCGCCCTTCTTCTGTTGTTGTTGTCCTTTCTTGGGCCATACCTTTTTCTCATCCTTGGGATGTTATCCTTAGCCCTAACTATCTTATACTCCTTTTTTACCCACGTTTGTGTAACAAGCCAACAAGTCTTTCGAAAGTTGCCTCCATCACCCAGAAATCCTTACGAAGCTCGAGAAAATTAACCGCAGGTGAAACCACTATGGCTACAGATGGAGGTTAGGCACTTCATTGCCCTTCAACATGTGCTAAACATGCCTACGACATCATGCCGAAATGGGGACACCTTTCGAGAAGAATCGGTTCCCCAGACAAAAAGGGAAAAAGGAATCAAGTGGAGAATCAAGAGATATTACATATGGCTTTGGGGAATATGTTTTTCAAAACAGACTTTTCTTTTTGAAAATGCTTTCTTTTAAAACCTTTTTGAAAAATATTTTTCAAAACTTTTATCCAATCTGGTAACCTTCAGCTCTGATACCAAGTGAAATACCCCATGTCCGTTAATGTCACTCACTAAGGGAATGAATTGAGTTCTGTTAGACCAAAAAATGGTCCTAACACCCAATTGATCACATTTTGTAGAGAATATTGAGGAATCATGAACTAAAAGCAAGAAAAATCATTCAACACACAAGTTTTATAGTGGTTCGGCGTAACAAGCCTACATCCACTTAATAGTTTCTCATTTCATTCTGGAATTACAATTACCATGGATATTGACACTAAAACACTCAAATACAATGAATAATTCTCTCCGAATTCATTGGTTTTCATTGGACAAGAAGGTAATTATTCATGGGGAATTCGGCCATGGCAGATGTAAAAAGATAAACTGCCCAAAAGTCCCCTGAAATCTCCACGAAATAATATATTTATAGGTGAATGGAGATTGCTCCTGGGATCGGTTCGGGTGTGATGTGGTAGCCATCCAACGGGTTATGGAAAAGTAGTGGGAGATGTGGAGAAACAGTTTCCAGATCATGGGCTGCAACGTATAAGTAGATCCGAATGATAAGCCTAGAAAATAGGAGCACATTGAGGAGTGGTTGCAGCTTCAAGCGGTGTGGGTAGAGGATACTCTGATCCGATCCGGAGAGGGGGATCTGATCCGATCCAATCCGAAAGGAGGGATCCGATCCGATCCGGAGAGGGGGATCTGATCCGATCCAATCCAAAAGGAGGGATCCGATCCAATCCGAAAGGGGGATCCGATCTAGTGACATTTGCATGTACAATTCAAGTTTTCCAACCTTCTATCACTCCATCCAAGTGATCATCAATCAATGTAAGTTCATACCCAAATTCCTGGCTTTGGGTAGCCTGGTCACAAAGCAGGCTAACATTTTGCCCCCCGAAGTATATCTTATCATTGATGAGATGTGCTTTGAATTAGTCGATCTGAATCTTTTTGAAACGTCATCCACCGTTGAGGAGGCTTTACAGATTGTTGTGTCCTATTGAGTAGTCCCACCATATGGATTTTTCCTATATAAATGGCTTGTCATATACTGCACTACTTCCATTGATGTTTACCAGGCCAAATTCCACGGCTAGGGTGGTCAAGTTGATCAATTAATTGTCTAGATCTCGTCGAATCAAGAGGTTGAATTCCTTCATCATAAGTCAAATAGGATCGTTGGCTTCTGCATGAGATCATACATTCACAAGTTAATGCCAAACGATGTTGTCTTCCTATGCAAGTTAAGTGTATTACTAAGTCAAGCTTTCTTTTATACATTAGTCAATGTGTGGAGTATTCATCCAAGTCATAGGGTAGTATCAGAATCTTCGGGCCTTCAGCTAGCATCTGGCTAATTGGGATATAGTGCTTCAGGTTTGGCATATGGATCTGTCATTTGTGCTTGGATCTGGACTATCTCGATATCTGGATATTAATCTAGAGCTCCCTGATTACATCGAATCAAGACAATAAGGCATCGAAAGCCATGACACTCCTGATCGTTTTGTAATCCCGTGATCACATACGAATCAGCACGAGATGTTAAAAATATGCAAGTCAGTAGTTGGTAGGATCATCAAAATCGTAAGATATTAGAGGATTTTATCACGCTCTCCATTCGATACAGTTTCGGATCAAGTCTTTGGATTCATGATTGATCTGTAGTTGGATTTCTTGAACGGTCGGGATGAACCATATCATATTATAGAGATATAGCTTATATGTTCTGAATTATGCACAAAGTCAGGGTCATTCAGTCTGCGAGTTAAATCTCGTGCTCCTAACTTCAGTGGTGGACAAATGAAGTCAACGTTTACGCCCCCATCATCGGTGGGGGTTGGACCAGGTCAATAGTACATCTAGTCTTCTAGCCATTTTACTTTCCATTATCGCATCAGGTTCGAGTTGTAGGTTAGGCAATCGTAGTCGAACCAAGTCATTCTATACTCTTTCTCAAGTCTGTAAGAGTTGAAGTTGTATGCGTGAATGGTCGAATCATGTTCACTTTGGTGTCATCTCGTCTCTTTAGTCAGAAAAAGAGGATTGCCTTATCGAGTGTCAGCGAATTTAGATACTCTCCTCGCATCAGCCATAGAGTTGAGTATGCTCGTCAATCATGCTAGCGAGGAACATTGTTAGGGAGATATTCGAGCTCCGTTGTTTCATGATTTGGCATAATCTGAAACAGCCATCATAGTCTTGTTGAGTCTATCTCTCATGCTTGGTTCCATTGAGCTTGACAATCAAGATCGCGGGATTCATCAATGAAATTATACCTTTTTGGAATTTTACAATCCTATCGGTCTTTTCTGGGGCTTTCCTTTTGTCTTTATCATTTCAAGGGTCAGATGATGCTCTATTCTCCGTCATGAAAACATTGAAAATGTTTATTTCAATATTAGTATCCTCTTGTTGCAGGAATTTGTCTCAGGATAGGATTCACAACCTTCTCTAGAAAAATCTAATGGTATAATGGTATTGAGGTTTGTTCCAGAGGTGAATCTGCCAAGGCCGTTTGGTGGGTCTTTGACGCGGAGAGACTTTGAAGTCTGAGTCTAGAATGCTTGATATTGTTGCTATAAACACCATGATGGTCCAGGTCGATCTATAGATGTTGTTGTGGCATTGAACCTTATGAGGAACGAATGTAGGGCCTTGCCAGACCTTTGTTTGATTGAAGTGAGTAATATGACATTCTTGGATTGACAGACGTGGACGCTCAACGAAGTGGGTGACCAACGCGTTCCAGCGGTTGATCAAATCAGATGGATGCCGCCAAAAATCGTACAACAACTATGTAAGCCGAGATCCAGAAATGGTAGCTTAAAGTGTAGGGAGTTGCTAAAATCCCTGATGTCTCATGTGAAGGAGTTTTGACTGATGTTGCTTACATTGCCTTTGAGGTGTGCCGCCTCTGGTGAAGCCTCAATTAATATTGGCAATCTGGCCTTTGTTTTCGAGGTGTCGTTTCCAATTGTCCAATTTAGCGCTGGTGCCCCCAGCATGAAGTCTTGAAGTGGGTGGAAGCTGGTCTCTAGCTTCTTAGGTTCGCATATGTGATAGTCATCAATCAAGCTTCCGTCCTGTAATTCTGGATGGTGATTCGCGGTTCGGATGTATGCGGAATTATCTGGGATCTCCCATCCAAGCTCTGAGGATTAGAGTTGGGTGGCGATAAGATTTAATTATAGGTGGCTCAAATGCTTCTACTTGCCACTACATTATGGAATGGGTTGCTTCATGTCGAGGTTGAGTTGGGTTGGATTTGAAACATTCATCCGAATTGGAGCAGAGGTTGGTCGGACTCCGTTTAAGTTTCTAGTGGCTCTTGCGTTGCCGTCGTTTTCATCTAGAATGTTACATTAGAAGTTACATGTTGCATATGTCTAAGAGGAGTTTTATTTCCCCTTGTTTCATCCAAGATGATGTTGTCAACTTGTCGTAGGGTCTCGTGCGATATGAACTACGAAGCAGGGAGTGTTCGAGCCAAGTTCGTTGTCGCTTGAATTCCCATGGTGCTCGCTCCTGCGAGTAAATTGTAGTTTCTCAGCCTTCCATCTATCCAAGTAAAGAATTTATCCATCATTTTCCGTCATTTCTGGAGAAGTTCATCTTGCCGAGCATCTGGGTTCTCAATTCAGTAATGGCACCATCCATTTCATATCTAGTCTGACATGCTGAGGGATTATCACAAGAAGAATTATGCTGGCTTTCTTTGTTCCTAGCGCTTACTACACCAACATCCTCGAATAGAAGAAATTTCTATCTTCTTTCTTCTTAGCCCTTGAGTCGGAGTATCAAGCAATTCACTTCCTTACAAGCTTGAAGTCAAAGCAATAGCATGCCCCCTCATTCGGGGTGTTTCAATCGAGAAATCGGTCGAGACTAGCAAATGGACATTCACTCTGCATCTGTTCAGTGGTCCTCAAGCGGCCTCCAATCCAGGGGTAATGGCATTAGATAGGTGGTGGTTAGATCACGTCCTTTTCAAATATAGACGAAGGGGGGCGTATTCTTGATAGTCAGGGAAATCTTCAATCCATAGAAATCCTGAATGCCATGACTGTATCAGATCCTATTAAGATCGGAAAATCGACGATCACTAATTAAGGTCGGGTAGAAATCCAAGAATGCCAGGGCTTCGTCGGGACCTTCCCAGCCACGAGTATTAAGTCTCATGACATGTCATTGAATAATTCACTCTCAAGGCCACTTTTGGATTGTCGCCTCGAGTTACGTAGGATGCTTATCATTAGGAATCAACATCAGCCTTCTGGACGTGGATCTTTATTTGTTTTCTACTAGCCTGCTGTTGTTGCGATGCGGGCCTCGCGTTCTTGTCTAGTTATCCTTTGTAAATCTGCAATCAGCAAACAAAGTGTATTCCTGCAATATCATATGTTTGCAAGTTTGTTATATATTTCAATCGAATATATTTGTAGTCAGAGCATTACTACACTGAGTAGTAAGCAATAAATCACATCACAAATCAGATAAGGGTTTCAATTCGGTATTCCTGCAAATCATAATCCCTGCAAGTAAATAGCATATCTTATCACAACCATCGTAGGGGTGTGATGTGAGTGTATGCCCCAATCAATAGTGAATAAAGTGCTTGGCCAGGGCTTGTTTGGGATTGATTAGGATCGATAGTGCATCCCCCCATGTCCGGGAATGAGGTGTTCGGGCTCAACATTCATTCTTGCTCCTAATCCTGCAGTGGGGTAGGAGTCCTTCCGTGGCATTTAATCGCAATGCCTATACACTCTCCTATCGTATGCCCAGGGTAGAGTTTGAACTCATCTTTCATTCTTCCCCCCAATCCTCTAGTGGGGTAGGAGTTCATTTGCAGCGCTCAGTCCCTGGCGCCTTTATACTCTCCCGTCGAATGCCCAGGGTAGAGTGGAATCAAAGCGGTCTTTTAATCGTGGTGCACCATCATGCCTTGGGGACGTCGTATTCCCGTCCTTTATACTCTCTCTCTCTCTCTCTCTCGAATCATGAGAGTTTGAGTTAATCAGGCGAACGGTCGTGTCATTCGCACTGGCTTTCCTTCTGCACTCTAATTCCAAGAGTGGGATTCTGCCGGCTCGAGTGTCGTTCTCGAACTCGATTTTAATCCATACTTCCTACTTCGCTCTAGCGGA
Organism: Allium sativum; assembly: GCA_030737875.1. Lineage (NCBI taxonomy): Eukaryota > Viridiplantae > Streptophyta > Magnoliopsida > Asparagales > Amaryllidaceae > Allium > Allium sativum. Next base: position 1,003,392,933 of record CM060912.1, read on the forward strand.
TGTACATTATCGGGAAAGTGGTCGGGCCACATTTGCCGAATCTTTATGTTCCTCCATTCAATCAGTGGGAGGATTAATTAGCACCAAACTTCAGGTACCTGCATCAATCATGTTGCATGAGTTAGTCATGTCAATAATTCAGGAAGCATGTAAAAGTAGATCGCATAATTGAAAAGTAAGCATATCAAGGGGCAGTGCTGCCTCCTTTATTCAGATTCATGTAATCTGGTGGCGTCGTGCATAGGACTGAGCCATGTAGATGGCCGAATTGCATCTATCTGAAATTGGATTCCAACTTTGAAATGCAAAAGTCGATGCATAATTATCTTTATGTCTACCACGTATGAGCCAAGGAGTGGATGGTCATCTCGGATCCGCCTTGAGCTATACAACTTCTTTCAAGCGGAGGGCGTGGCTTTGTAAACGAGCTATTTAGTCAAGCTCGTCATGGTATTGCTCCATAACTATCAGTAGCTCACAAAAAAACAAATGTAAGTGTCATGGTTAAAGAGTAGTCCTGTTAAAGGAATGAATATGATTCTATGTGAAAATGGCATTGCATGCTATCTGCTGGTCCATTTTGCCTCGCCCAATCTCTGCCAGGTGATGGCTTGATTGTGGTCTTGGAGTGACAAAGGCAATTAGGTAAATACTATAAGCGAATGACGAGGTCGTGTCTCCTTTGAATCGCCTTTTTTCCCCCATGCTAAGGGCAAGGGTTGAATGTCAGGGAGTCATGTATGTATTGTTAATGGTATCATATCATCACTTTGGTGCTAGGACAGTAATTGGCAGGAGAATAATGGATCCATGCTCATAGAAGCTTTTGTGCTTTCTATGCTAGGAAATCGGATATGGCTGCTAGGGGGATAGTTATATCTCATCCATCCGCATATATGCCTTCAATCCCATGTCGGGAATAAGATCTAATGGACAGATAATCAATCAGCATCCAAGCTTAAGTGCTCTAAACTTTTAACTCGTCAATTTTCGGGCAAGGCTGAGGCAGTCTATCATGCAAGCCTATTATGTATCAGCATTGAATTAAACGATGTAATCATGAGCAATCGACGTTCGAATCTCCGGTTGCACCCAATGTCTGGGACATGAGTTACTTGACTAATCCTAGATGAAGGGAGTGAAATTGTAAATCTTCACTTTCTAACTCCAAAACGTCATTTGTCAAATGTTTCATTCGCGTTCATCTCCCATCTAGCGGGAGGATGATTAGTGATTTTGTCCAATCATTTAGTGCGGTGAATTTAGCAATGAGGCTCATTGGTGTCTATCTTGGGACAACCTTCCAAGGGAAATAAGCATTGTGGCCTTGCATGTCATATCTCAAGGCATAAAGAGCGATGGCATGCCTTTCACTTCTCCTTGCTAAATGCATTCCATGCTACAAGAATTTCATCATGGGGTTGTCTGTGACTCTCTTCTGAGTTGTCGGGACTGTCTAACTTGGTTGGATTATTGACCTTTTGATTTTCCGATCGTAGGACATAAAATATGCTGTAACGTTCCAATTCATCCAACAGCTCTTCTACCTGTTCTAGGTAAGCTACGAGTTATAGTCCCTTCATCTAAAATTTCCTTCGAATCGATACATCTCCAACGCTAGGTCATCAATCATTCATTGCACCGTCGGTATACAGTAACGGGTGCTTGTATTCATTTTTTGTTTTGAAGGGTCGTCTTCTTCATTTAACACATCCTCTTTGGGAATGTTAAATTCAGCGATGGATTCGGCTAATGTTTTAGGGATTGAGACACTAGGGTGCAATGTAAGCTTTGAATTCTGCTGGAGCTGGTCGGTCTAGACCTTGATCAGATAAACTTGAGTATGATAGCATAGCTTGCGAGACTTTATGTGACGGCCCGCCCCGCACCAACCGACATTTACTCCAAAAGTGCGCTGTACACATGTCCAGTTAGCACGGAACGGGTCGTCAGAAGGAAAAGGAAGAAGGAAATGAACATACAAGGAACCTGTAGAATGTCTCACAGCGCATAGAATAAAATATAATAATAACATACTTGACATAAAACAGGAGAGACAGTGCATAAGCTAAAAATCAGAACTAAGCATCATAGCAGCGGAAATCCAAAATATAGCTTATTACAACTTTCAAACTGTCTCAAAGCAAAAGAAAGATAAAGGAGGTACACTACTAATGCCCAAGTAGCGACCACCAACGACACAGGGAGAATGTGTATATATATGTATCATACATGGAAGCCTCCTGCCCGCCTCCGAACCAGCTACTCGCGCATCACCAGTCAACCTGTCTCTAGTCTGCTCGTGTGAGCACCCAGAGTAATAAGAGGAGACATAAAACTCCGGGTCAGACATAAATCCTGGTATGAGCAATAAGCTTCTAAAGTGAACAACAACAGGTAGACTAAAACATACCTGAACCTGGACCTGCAACCAAAGAGTTAGCACTACATACTGTACAACAATCTAAGGTACCATATCAAATGGTATAAAGATACGGAGGTGGGGGAGGTGTGCATGTCATAATGATGGAAAACAATCAAGCATAGCATCCATCCTCACATCTCTCACTCAGTGCGTAAAGCATACGATATTCACCACTTCGATCACCCAACATACCTTGCTACGATCACTTTGCCCCATGAAGTCATAAATGGCTTCACTGCACTGATAACGTAGCCACTAATCCTTTGCTATGTCCACTTTGCCCCATGGAGTCGTAATGACCCCACTGCACTGGATCATAGCCTCACTAATCCTTTACTATGTCCACTCTGCCCCCATGGAGTCACAATGACCCCACTGCACTGGCTCATAGTCTTACTACGCATCACTTTGCCCCTCGAGTTGTAATGACTCTACTGCACTGATAATGTAGTCTTGCTACCATCACTTTGCCCCTCAGGTCATAATGACCCCACTACACTGATAAGTAGCCCATCATCCAATTTTTAGTGGTTTATCGAAGTTATGAACGTCGACAACTCCTTAGCACACGTCCCGCAGCAAAGTCTAACCATGAAGTGAACTCATTGGTTCCCAACTGGATCCTGAGCTCTAACTTCCCAAATTGGACTACCTTTGCTGAAACACCCCACCTCCGTTAGGGTCACTCTCAAAGGATATGCCCTAATTTTGGTGGAGGTTTATAAGTATAAGTCACAGATATACAAGACAGATATAGGAACACATATTTTGAACAGCGGAAAATAACAACAACTTTTATTTCATCAAAATACGTGTTACACAAACCATGCCATAATTGTCTTACGATTCTTCCAAAAACATAACATCTTCATAACTGTCTTGATTACATTATTTAAAGAAGCATAAAGAAAACATAAATAAACTGCAAAAGTCCCCTAATTGATGTCCAAAGCCATAGTCCAAAACGGAAAAGGTCCAAGCAAAACATTCTTTCTCTTCAAGCTGGATGTGAAAACTGGTCAAGCTGTGGTATTCCCTCCCTGTGAACCTGGGGGGGGGGGGGGAAACGAAAGAAAAAGAGGCGAAAGGAAAAGGGTCAGTCATAAAGACTGAGTAAGTCCTAGTGACTTTTAGTGTAAAAACGGTTAAAACAACATGTCATGTATGAACTGGAACTAAACTCAAGAAGGGTGTCAAGGTTGACAAGGTAAACTAAGGTGATCATGATAAGTCAAGACAAGTCAAATAAAGCATCACATGTTCAAGATTCATTGCATCGACTGTACTAGTATACTTGTCACGAGTTAATCACGAAATAAATCCCACGGCCCAATATCGTGAAACGACCCTGAAACGGGGTCTGACCCAAGTACGGGGTCCTACGGAGCGCTTATCTAGTCGATCGGCTCCCTACAAGTTCTAGCTCGTCAAGTGTCCGTGTCATACGGCTAATCACGAATGTAGTCACCTGTGCTGGGTCCACCTTTGGGTGTATTAGCCCTAGGGTGTCAACCCCTGACACGATTCAAGATGCACAGATAAATCTACTGATACCCAATGTCTGCCCCGGAATACGTGCACGACCGTAGTCCACCGAACCTATACTGGCGTACCCCACTGCCGTCGTTCACCTCTTACAATCAGCCCAGTAATCGTGCCCCACCCGGCCTAGCCCCAGGGTACCTTGATACATCTAGAGGGTTACTGCTGAAAAGGGTCGTGTCTAGGGTTTCGCCTAACAGATTATGTCATGTAATTCGTGACCTAACCCGCCTAACCGATTAAGTCATGTAATTCGTGACTTAATCCTTTTCCAGTCTAGTCATGTCAAGGTGGTTAAGTATGTCATTTCAGTTCGCGACTTAACCCGCCTACGTGTCATGTCAAGTTGGCTAAGTGTTGTCGTTTCCAGTTCATGACTTAGCCCTACAAATCGTATTCAAGTTGGTTAAGTTGTCTTTCCATGTTCATGACTTAACCCAAATTGGCATTAATTGATTCGTTAATGCACCGAACCACTCACATTGGATCCTGTTGTTCGTAGCCACTGGATTTGCCGGGCGGTTTCAGGCAGGTTTACGCTACAAACTCAACCCAACCTCGGGTTTCAAGCGCGATGTGACCAACTACCCACATTGGATCCTATTGTTTGTAGCAACTGGATTTGCCGGGCGGTTCCGGGCAGATTTACACTACAAACTCAACCCAACCTCGAGTTGGCCACTTTCTTGTTTTCTAAAGTCATGCCCATGTTCTTAGCAGATTCGTGCTATTTCCACATCTTGTTCATATGTCAACTTCGTGCCCAACTAAGGCATGTTTCAAATCAAGTTATGGCAAGTTCAAGTCAAGTTTTCGTGCCGTATTTCATGTTCTACTTATGCCAAATTTCACGGTTTTTGATTATAATTAATTCAAATTTTGCCTATTCTACCCAATCGTATCCCCAACGTATATAAACGTACTTCGTTCTCAAGCATAAACAATTCAAGAGATAAAGGGGAATAACACCAAACATGTGATAGGCATATGTGACAATTCCAACATCACTTGCAAAATAAACAGGCTATAACATATCACATGGTTTCAATACTAGCATGATGATAACTTGGCATAGTAATGGTTCCAACTTAGTTTAACATGATGATTTCAACTTTACATCATAGGCATAATAATCATTGCGGTCATAATAATAATTTTATTACAAACATGAAACATTAAAGGCATGGTAATTCTAATAGGCATAGTGGATTCCAAATTAGCATTTTTAACATAATGATTCTTATCTAACATTATAAACATAATGATTCCAACTTTTCATCATAACCTAGCAATTCCCAATTTGTCATTAATCATGATAGGTATATTAACATCACAGGCATAGTTCCATCAACAGTCATAGACATGGTTTAATTAGCATCATAGACTTGGTTTAATCAACATAAAGATTTCAATAAACATAGTGATTCCATGGACATGTATTAGTCCAACTTGCCATACAATTAAGCCCAAGTGATTCATAACAACATCAAAATCATGATAAGTTTAACTTGCAACGTTGCCATAGCAATATTCCCAAATTATAATTCAAAATTAAACAATATAAACATGGATTAATAGCAGTTCCTAAATCCGGTTTCAATTCATGGCATGTCCATGTTATTTTAGCGTTTTTGCCTAAAAAGTGACATAGAACTTACAATATGAAGCGAATAATCCAAATAAAAATCCCAAATCAAATAGCCCCAAATTCGTTGTCTACAGCGTCGTAGTTGTTGTAGCTTCTAGTTGTAGCCTTCAAGAATCGTCCTTCGTCTTTTTTTATTTTGTTCTTTGTATTTTTAATTTAGAGCTCTAGGTTTAATGGCGGCGGCCTGAGGCTAAAATGAAATAGTATGATTTAGGCTAGGTCTTAGGTCCTTTTTATAGTGTTTGCAAGTTGATTTAGACCGTCGATGGAGCTTGATTCAATAACAGCCGTTCGTTTGAAGGAGAGACCAACCAGGAGCTGACACCTAGCCCTAGTGACAAGGCAAGGCTCAGAAATTCGACCAGGCCCTGATCAGGCCAGCCAAGACTTGACCAGCAGGTCATTCTGACCTGGGCGCACTTGGAAGGTGCGCCAGGCTAAAAATGTACTGGCGCACTTCCCAAGTGCGCCAGTTCATTTCTGTTCTGGCGCACTTCCCAAGTGCGCCAGTGCATTCTGACCTGTTTTCTGGTTTTTCGCCCAACTTCGTTCGTCCATATCTTCTTCATACGATATCCGTTTTACGCAAACTCGGACTCTATCTCTAGCAGAATTTCGAGACGAACGCAATGGCGTATCCCATTTCCCTTAATTCTTTGATTTGAAATTAATTACACTTTAATTTGTGAATCTCACTGTTATAGAATACACGGGGTGTCACATTCTCCCCTACTTAAAAGGATTTCGTCCCCGAAATCTTCAAGTTCAGGAAGAATGTACATCCTAACATCCAAACATCCATCTACTCATCCATCAAGCACGAGCATCCATTGTCCTTAAAAGACTTCTAATGCTTCATGATCATATGCGAAGTGTGTGTGTACATGTATTTATCTAATGCAAAATCAGGCGGTCTACTGATTCAGTTGACCTCCTTAATGCGAATTATGTAAGTGCCATGAATCCATTATGTATGCAAATTCTCCTATTCATGGTTCTACATGAGTGCTCAACCATTCATATAAATGCAACATCCATATGACAACACATTAAACTTCAACCATATACGAATAAATACATTTATGCATATGCAACATGAAAATGTGTCTGAGCCGATCTAGTGCCTAATGTGTATTCATGCATCCACGAGCAACCATTTGCGACCACTTGCAACCATTTCGCAATCATAACATGTTTCAATTACATGTTTACATCCAAAAAAAAAATCTACCTATGGTTCTCAAGATAGGATCGAGGAGAGAAATAAGATAAAACAAAGCATCTAGAAGAAGTTAACGATGTACCCCCAGATGGTCCGGTCTGCTTCTTAGGGCAGTCTTTGCTGATGTGTCCAATCTCCCCACAATGAAAACATTCACCTTGCTTTCTCTTCCTCTTTCTACAATCCTTGGCTATGTGCCCTTCCGTACCACAGAAATTGCATTTCCTTTTATCACGTGAGTTGTTGTTCTTGCCTCCTTTCTCAGAGTCTACCTTCTTATTCTGAGAATCGTTGGGCTTGACCTCTTTCTTCCCTTGAGAGTTTTCTTCCTTTGTCTCCTTCTTGCCCTTATCTTCTTCGTTCAGCAATGCCATCTGTACCAACCTTTCATACGTAGCTCCCATGGGTATATGGGTCATGGCCAAACTGTGTAATGGCTCATTCAACCCCTTGACAAAGCGGAGAGCCTTCTTGTGCGGGGTGTTGACTAGGTTTAGTCCGAACCTAGCCAGCTCATCGAACTGATTAACATACTCTTTGACTGTCATATTTCCTTGCTTAAGAAATAAAAATTTCTCCAACTGCAAACTCCTTTCAGCTTCAGAGAGAAATTTGGCCTCAAACCTTGCCCTAAAGTCCTCCTATGTTTCCACTGGTCTTTCTGCATTAGTGACTTCCCACCAGTAGGAAGCCTCGCCCTTTAGTAGCCACACTGCCAGTTGTACTTTCTGCCTATCTTCTACCTCAAATATGACGAATAAGTCCTCGGTTTCTTTCAGCCAATTTCTAGATGCCACGAAGGATTCAGTTCGATGAAAATCCTTTCCTCCCATAGCTTTAAAATCTTTACATATCTTAGCAAAAGTGTTTCCCCGGGAAGGAGGTGGAGGAAGAGGTGCTGCTGCAGCCGGATGATTCCCTGCAGCTGGGGAAGGAGGAACGGTAGGGCCTGGCTGGGTGGCCCTTGCTTCTAAGAATCGTCTAAACCAACTAGGTATTGGTATACCCTCTGGCAAGTTAAGTTCTTCGGACATGCTGAAACAAAAAGGATATATTCAAAACGAAGGATAAGAGATAGTACCTATGGCTTTGGGGGACTTTGCCTTTTTAAAATAAAATAATATTTTATCTTTTAAAAATGCTTCTTTAAAATTTTCCTTTGAAAATAAATTTTCAAAACTTTTATCTTATCTGTTAAACCTATGCTCTGATACCAAGTGAAACACCCCACCTCCGTTAGGGTCACTCTCAAAGGGAATGCCCTAATTTTGGTGGAGGTTTATAAGTATAAGTCACAGATATACAAGACAGATATAGGAACACATATTTTGAACAGCGGAAAATAACAACAACTTTTATTTCATCAAAATACGTGTTACACAAACCATGCCATAATTATCTTACGATTCTTCCAAAACCATAACATCTTCATAACTGTCTTGATTACATTATTTAAAGAAGCATAAAGAAAACATAAATAAACTGAAAAAGTCCCCTAATTGTTGTCCAAAGCCACAGTCCAAAACGGAAAAGGTCCAAGCAATACATTCTTTCTCTTCAAGCTGGATGTGAAAACTGGTCAAGCTGTGGTATTCCCTCTCTGTGAACCTGGGAGGGGGGGGGGGGGGACGAAAGAAAAAGAGGCGAAAGGAAAAGGGTCAGTCATAAAGACTGAGTAAGTTCTAGTGACTTTCAGTGTAAAAACGGTTAAAACAACATGTCATGTATGAACTGGAACTAAACTCAAGAAGGGTGTCAAGGTGGACAAGGTAAACTAAGGTGATCATGATAAGTCAAGACAAGTCAAATAAAGCATCACATGTTCAAGATTCGTTGCATCGACTGTACTAGTATACTAAGCCCATGTCACGAGTTAATCACGAAATAAATCCCACGGCCCAATATCGTGAAACGACCCTGAAACGGGGTCTGACCCAAGTACGGGGTCCTATGGAGCGCTTATCTAGTCGATCGGCTCCCTACAAGTTCTAGCTCGTCAAGTGTCCGTGTCATACGGCTAATCATGAATGTAGTCACCTGTGCTGGGTCCACCTTCGGGTGTATTAGCCCTAGGGTGTCAACCCCTGACACGATTCAAGATGCATAGATAAATCTACTGATACCCAGTGTCTGCCCCGGAATACGTGCACGACCGTAGTCCACCGAACCTACACTGGCGTACCCCACTGCCGTCGTTCACCTCTTACAATCAGCCCAGTAATCGTACCCCACCTGGCCTAGCCCCAGGGTACCTTGATACATCTAGAGGGTTACTGCTGAAAAGGGTCATGTCTAGGGTTTCGCCTAACAGATTAGGTCATGTAATTCGTGACCTAACCCGCCTAACTGATTAAGTCATGTAATTCGTGACTTAATCCTTTTCCAGTCTAGTCATGTCAAGGTGGTTAAGTATGTCATTTCAGTTCGCGACTTAACCCGCCTACGTGTCATGTCAAGTTGGCTAAGTGTTGTCGTTTCCAGTTCATGACATAGCCCTACAAATCGTGTTCAAGATGGTTAAGTTGTCTTTCCATGTTCATGACTTAACCCTAATTGGCATTAATTGATTCGTTAATGTACCGAACTACTCACATTGGATCCTGTTGTTCGTAGCCACTGGATTTGCCGGGCGGTTCCGGGCAGGTTTACGCTACAAACTCAACCCAACCTCGGGTTTCAAGCGCGATGTGACCAACTACCCACATTGGATCCTATTGTTTGTAGCAACTGGATTTGCCGGGCGGTTCCGGGCAGATTTACACTACAAACTCAACCCAACCTCGAGTTGGCCACTTTCTTGTTTTCTAAAGTCATGCCCATGTTCTTAGCAGATTCGTGCTATTTCCACATCTTGTTCATATGTCAACTTCGTGCCCAACTAAGGCATGTTTCAAATCAAGTTATGGCAAGTTCAAGTCAAGTTTTCGTGCCGTATTTCATGTTCTACTTATGCCAAATTTCACGGTTTTTGATTATAATTAATTCAAATTTTGCCTATTCTACCCAATCGTATCCCCAACGTATATAAACGTACTTCGTTCTCAAGCATAAACAATTCAAGAGATAAAGGGGAATAACACCAAACATGTGATAGGCATATGTGACAATTCCAACATCACTTGCAAAATAAACAGGCTATAACATATCACATGGTTTCAATACTAGCATGATGATAACTTGGCATAGTAATGGTTCCAACTTAGTTTAACATGATGATTTCAACTTTACATCATAGGCATAATAATCATTGCGGTCATAATAATAATTTTATTACAAACATGAAACATTAAAGGCATGGTAATTCTAATAGGCATAGTGGATTCCAAATTAGCATTTTTAACATAATGATTCTTATCTAACATTATAAACATAATGATTCCAACTTTTCATCATAACCTAGCAATTCCCAATTTGTCATTAATCATGATAGGTATATTAACATCACAGGCATAGTTCCATCAACAGTCATAGACATGGTTTAATTAGCATCATAGACTTGGTTTAATCAACATAAAGATTTCAATAAACATAGTGATTCCATGGACATGTATTAGTCCAACTTGCCATACAATTAAGCCCAAGTGATTCATAACAACATCAAAATCATGATAAGTTTAACTTGCAACGTTGCCATAGCAATATTCCCAAATTATAATTCAAAATTAAACAATATAAACATGGATTAACAACATTTCCTAAATCCGGTTTCAATTCATGGCATGTCCATGTTATTTTAGCGTTTTTGCCTAAAAAGTGACATAGAACTTACAATATGAAGCAAATAATCCAAATAAAAATCCCAAATCAAATAGCCCCAAATTCGTTGTCTACAGCGTCGTAGTTGTTGTAGCTTCTAGTTGTAGCCTTCAAGAATCGTCCTTCGTCTTCTTTAATTTTGTTCTTTGTATTTTTAATTTAGAGCTCTAGGTTTAATGGCGGCGGCCTGAGGCTAAAATGAAATAGTATGATTTAGGCTAGGTCTTAGGTCCTTTTTATAGTGTTTGCAAGTTGATTTAGACCGTCGATGGAGCTTGATTCAATAACAGCCGTTCGTTTGAAGGAGAGACCAACCAGGAGCTGACACCTAGCCCTAGTGACAAGGCAAGGCTCAGAAATTCGACCAGACCCTGATCAGGCCAGCCAAGACCTGACCAGCAGGTCATTCTGACCTGGGCGCACTTGGCAGGTGCGCCAGGCTAAAAATGTACTGGCGCACTTCCCAAGTGCATCAGTTCATTTCTGTTCTGGCGCACTTCCCAAGTGCGCCAATGCATTCTGACCCATTTTCTGGTTTTTCGCCCAACTTCGTTCGTCAATATCTTCTTCATACGATATCCGTTTTACGCAAACTCGGACTCTATCTCTAGCAGAATTCCGAGACGAACGCAATGGCGTATCCCGTTTCCCTTAATTATTTGATTTGAAATTAATTATACTTTAATTTTTGAATCTCACTGTTATAGAATACACGGGGTATTACATTTGCATCTCGGGTTATTGGTCAATACTGGGTCAGTTCGGATCAGAATGCTCCTTCTTCACTGGATTGGGTCGGGTCGTTATCACCCCTGGCGGATCGGGTCGAGGTCTCCAACTTGCCACGGTTCGGATCGTCATCGCGGTCCTCTTTCTCTTTGCTTCGGTTCGTGCTCCTCTTCTCAGTTCGGATCGGAATACCCCATACGGATCGAATCGCGCTCCTCCAGCTCGTGGCTTCCCCCGGTTCGGATCGGCGTCTCGTTGTGCATCGGATTGTGGATGCTGCTTTCCTCTAGTTGGATCGTGATACGAAGCACAAGTGGAGCGGATCGGGTAGCAGTTCACGGTTGGTGCTCGTGGGCCTTGCGCAGATGGTTTGGTTCGGAGGAGATGACTCGACTCGTGGTGATGCCCCACGATCCCATAGGGCGATCCGATCGACCCTCAATACCCTATCCGATCCGAATTCCTGCACCTTGTCTAGCGAGCTGTTTGCCCCCCTCGACGGCGTTTTCGACCATTCCAACTATTCTAGTCAATCACAAAACATACCATACAGTCATAGAAACATGTGTAATCAACCACAAACATTAAAACATCAATATGATAGGTTAAAATGGATCAAACATACCCCAAAATCCCATATTTCCCCTTAAGCATGTTTAGGTGAAACTAATGATAGGATTAGCAAAACTTAACCAAATTAACTCAAATTCATATCAGAGGTCTAAAACATCATTTAGAAATTTATGAACATTTTTCTAGAATTTTATCATGCTTAAATTCGCTAATTAACACTAATTACCCTTAACTAGCCATAATTAGTGTAAAACTATGCAAATCACTCACCTTAGCCACAAAATAAACTAGGATCTGAAATAAATCTCTGATTTGATGTGAATCCCAATGCCAAACAGCAGCTCCAATGTTGCTTTGGTGTAGATCTTCCTTGATTAGAGGTTGCTAAGCCAAATCCTTGACCAAAAGGTGATTTGGAGGTGATTTAGAGGTTGGAGGCCATTTTTAGGGTTCCTAGGTGATAAGTGGAGGCTAGAAAACTGAAATGGAATGATCCTCTATCTCATTTCAGCCCCCCCCCCCCCCCCATAACCCTAATCCCGAAATGGGTTATGGGCCTACTCACTAATCACCCGATTTGGCCCGGTTAAGCAGTTTTTCACCCTCCAAACCTTGTTTCAGCCATATCTCCCAAACGGTAAGTCCGTTTGGCTATTATGACCACTCTACGGAAAGGTAAACCATCAAACGAATCCAATGGAAGTGGTTTTAGGTCAAAATTCCTTTCCAATCAAAAGTTATGGCCAAAACAGTACCAACTAAGCGCAAAATGGTCATTTAAAAATCGATAAAAATCATGAACATGGGAAATGACTCTAATGGATGTTTCCCAAAGTTACACGACCATACGACCTCATACGGGAAAGAAATAAATATTCTACGATCCCCCAATGCGTAGAATGCGGGTCATTACACTCTCCCCCCCCCCCCCCCCTTAAGAAATTTCGCCCCCGAAATTCCCTAATCAAAAGACACAAAGGTCCCGCATGCCCATCAATCATAAAACAACAATCAAACATGCAAAACAAGTCTACCCTAGCATGCGGAAAAACTAAATTACGAAGTAAGTCTTACCAGGCAAAGAGTTCTGGATACGCCTTTCTAATGCTCTCCTCTGTCTCCCAAGTACAATCATTCTCGTCCTCGCCCCACTAAACCTTGACTAGCTTCACCGCCTTCCTTCGAAGTTGCTTCGTATCGTGCCCCACAATACGAATCGGCTTGCGGTTCCCAACCGCCTCGGGTTCTACTTCGAAGTCCTCTAACTGATCAGGTTAAATAGTCACATCTGAGTCGTGAACGAACTTCCTTACTTGGGAAACATGAAATACATCGTGAACTCCCGCCATCTTCTCTGGTAAGCCAACTCTATACGCCAAATTCCCGACTAGTTCAAGAACAGGGAATGTGCCAACAAATCTTGGTGCCAACTTGCCTCTCCTGCCAAATCGTATCACGCTCTTCAACGGAGAGATCTTGACAAACACCAAGTCACCAACGGAGAATTTTAAGTCTCTTCTCCTCTTATCAGCATAACTCTTCTGCCTATCTTGGGCAGCTTTCATTCTTTGCTGAATGATCTTGATCTTATCGGAAGTTTCCCTCACCACATCTGGTCCAAGCATAAACTTCTCGCCAGTCTCTATCCAACATGATGGTGAGTTGCACGGTTTTCCATACAAAGCTTCATATGGAGCCATACCGATACTGGATTGGTAGCTATTATTATATGCAAACTCTATTAGATGCAAATGGTCATCCCATGATCCACCAAAATCCAATATACAAGCTCTCAAAAGATCTTCCAATATACGATTCACCCTCTCCGTCTGACCGTCGGTCTGAGGATGATATGCGGTACTGAGATGTAACTCTGACCCTAGAGCCTCTTGTAAGCTCTTCCAAAACCCACTAGTGAACAACAGGTCTCGGTCACTCACAATGCTTTTGGGTACTCCATGAAATCTCACTACCCACTTCATATACAATTCCGCCAACTTGGCTGCCGTTCTGGTCGATTTGACTGGTATAAATCTTGCGCTCTTAGTCAATCGATCCACAATTACCCAAATGCTATCATATCCCGATCTAGTCCTTGGTAAGCCATCGATGAAATCCATCGAGACTTGCTCCCATTTCCATTTGGGAATTTCCAATTGTTGCAACAACCCACTAGGCTTCTTTTGCTCGGCTTTAACTAGCTGGCAATTCATGCATTTGGATATAAACTTCCCAACGTCTCTTTTCATTCCTTCCCAGTAGTAAGCCTGCCTCATGTCTCGATACATCTTATTACCACCGGAATGTATAGTCAGTTTTGAGTGATGACATTCTCTAAGCACTTCATCTCTCAAACCATTCACGTTGGGTACAACTAGTCTTCCATTCTTTCGAAGCCATCCATCTCGATCAAGCCCATACACATTCATCTCCTCATCGATACCCATCTCTAACTTGGAGATGATTTCCAATAGATTAGGATCGTCCCTCTGACTAGAACCAATCCGCTCTATCAAAGTGGGTCTGACCGTCAAACTAGCTAGCATGACTGGATCCAATTCGCACCTTGGTCTGAAATCAAACCCCGCGATATACTCCAGTTGCTTCCATTCAAGAAACATTGCCCCTAAGCTGGCATGTCTCCTACTCAAGGCATCGGCTACCGCATTACCTTTCCCAGGTGTGTATGCGATATCAAAATCATACGAAGCCAAGAACTCTAACCATCTTTGCTGACGGAGATTCAGATCCTTCTGGGAGAAGAGATACTTTAACGATTTATGATAGGTACACAACTCAAATCTTTCTCCCAAGAGATAATGTCTCCACATCTTCAGCGCAAATACAATCACTGCCAATTCCAAATCATGGGTAGGATACTTCTTCTCATGAGGCTTTAGCTGTCGACTAGCATAAGCTACAACCCTACCTCCTTGCATCAATACTGCACCCAGTCCAGTACCACAAGCATCCGTGTATACCGTCATCTCTTCATTCCCTTTAGGAATGACTAACACTGGCGCACGCGTCAACTTATCCTTTAGACTCTTGAAGGCATCCTCACACACTCCGTCCCAGACGAAGGACTGATTTTTCTTAGTCAACTGAGTCAACGGTGCTGCTATCTTGGAGAAGTCCTAGATAAACTTACGGTAATATCCAACTAATCCCAAGAAACTTCTTGCATCTATTTCATTCTTGGGTGTAGGCCAATCCTGTACCGTAGCCACCTTCGCAGGGTCCACGGCAATACCACTCTCTGAAACAACGTGACCCAAGAATCTCACTTCCCTTCTCCAAAAATGACACTTAGAGAATTTCGCTTTCAATTGGTGTTTCCTCAACACCTCCATCACTATCCTCAAGTGTCCCTTGTGTTCCTCCTCTGTCCTTGAGTAAACAAGGATATCATCCACGAACACAAGAACAAACTTATTCAACTGATCCCTGAATACTCGATTCATAAGATCCACAAAATAGGTTGGTGCATTGGTCAACCCAAATGGCATGACCAACCACTCATAAAATCCAGACGGCGTCCTAAATGCTGTTTTCGGAACACTCTCATCCGCTACTCGTAGCTGATGAAATCCTGTCGCGAGGTCCAACTGGGAGAACACTCTAGCTCCTTCCAGTTGATCAAACAAATCATCTATCCACGGTAGAGGATACTTATTTTTCCTCATCACCTTATTCAACTCGCGACAGTCCATACACAAACGAAGGGAACCATCTGCCTTAGTGGCAAACACAACTGGTGCTCCCCACTCGGAGACACTCCTTATAATAAATCCCTTCTTTAAAAGATTGCTGACTTGCACCCCGAGCTCTTGCTGCTCCCTTGGTACCATACGACGAAGTGGCATCACTATAGGTCTGGCATCTTTCACTAAATCAATACGGAACTCACTCTCTCGGTGTGGTGGAAGCCCGGTCTCCTCCTTGAAGACGTCTGGATACTGGCCAACCACGGGCACATCTGATAACTCATCCTGCGGGATGTCGAGGGAATTTACAAAACTAGCCATAACCCCATCGCTAGGTAAACTACCAAACACTACCCTCCGCCCATCATCCGCCCTCACTGTCACCAAAATGCCCTCACAGTCTACCACCACCCCATATCTTTGGAGCCAATCGACTCCCAATATAATGCCATACCCAGTAAAGCCCAAAACAAAGCAATCACAAACAAACATACATCCATGACTCGATAAGACCAAATTCCTGCAAATCATACTAAGGCTAGTCGAACCACCAATCGGGTTCGTCACAATCAATGGTCTATCGACTATCTCGGGTTCCAGTCCCAACCTATCTACCAGGTCACTAGATATGAAGGAACGGGAAGCCCCAGTATCAAACAAAACTCGAACTGGTACATCATAAATAGAAAGCGTACCTTGAATAACAACATTCTTTACTTTCTCCGCTGCAGTTGGGGCATTCGACGAAGAAGGAACAGCATCAATAGCATATGCTTTCACAATCTGCTTCTCCTTAAGAGGTTGCGGACACTTATCCTTATGATGTCCCACTTGACCACACTTGTAGCACTTCCTTTCCGCTGGCTTGGCCCGACATTCTTTAGCATAATGGCCCTTCTTTCCACAGCTGAAGCACTCAACATCCTTCTTGCTCTTTTTCTGGCCACCTTTAGATTGGTCCTGCTTCCTCTTATTCTGAGAGTTATTCTTGCCTCCACCGCCTGTTTGCGGCTTTGGCCCTTCTGCAGATGCAGCCTCAGTCTTTGACTTAGGGTAAAGACTCACTGATCTTAAAGCTTTCCCCACAATCGATTCAAAAGTCTCATCGATGTGGTTGATAAGCCTTTCCCCCAAGTATCCATCCAGGCCAGTAATAAACTTCTCATTCTTCTTCTCAGGAGTGTCGATAAGAGACAATCCATATTTCGGCAAAGTGTCGAACTCAGCAATATAGTCAGAAACTGCCCTTCCATTCTGCTTGAGTTCAAAGAACCTCTTAAACAACACTGACTTCTGGGCAACTGGAATGAACTTCTCGCTAAAGCGAGCCTTGAACTGATCCCAGGTAACCTGATCCTCTGGAGTAGCTGTTCTAATGGCATTCCACCAATTCATCGCTCGCCCTTGCAGCTGACGAGACGCTAGCCTTCTCTTCATCACATCCTCAAGACCCAAGTCATCGAAGATACGGTCACAGCTATCCATCCAGTCCTGAACATCCGTGGCCGACTCCGTTCTGTGGAACGGCTTCCCACCAAGATTAGTGTAATCTTTGCACAACTTGGCAAAGTCGACCCTAGGCGCCTGCACTACTGGGCCAACACCAACTCCGGGATTGGGAACTGCTCCTTGCACTTCTCTAAGCATGTCTCTCATGAGGTTAGTAAACATCGCCCTCATGTCAGCGGCATTCCCCTGGTTGGTCCCTCTACCAGCACCTCTCGTGTCTCGGCTCATCGTCAATCTGAAAAAGGGAAACGATTAACGACCCCATAGTGGTGCTAGTGCAGTGCGACTTCATCTTTATACTACTAATAGCATATATATATATACATAACTTTCGAAAACCAAAGTAATCACAAATACGCGCTCTCATATACGTACTATCTCTCCCTGGTGTCTTTCCTTAGGTTAACTATGCAACCTAGAGCTCTGATACCAAGTGTGACGGCATGCCCCGCACCAACCGACATTTACTCCAAAAGTGCGCTGTACACATGTCCAGTTAGCACGGAACGGGTCGTCAGAAGGAAAAGGAAGAAGGAAATGAACATACAAGGAACCTGTAGAATGTCTCACAGCGCATAGAAAAAAATATAATAATAACATACTTGACATAAAAGAGGAGAGACAGTGCATAAGCTAAAAATCAGAACTAAGCATCATAGCAGCGGAAATCCAAAATATAGCTTATTACAACTTTCAAACTGTCTCAAAGCAAAAGCAAGATAAAGGAGGTACACTACTAATGCCCAAGTAGCAACCACCAACGACACAGGGAGAATGTGTATATATATGTATCATACGTGGAAGCCACCTGCCCGCCTCCGAACCAGCTACTCGCGCATCACCAGCTAACCTGTCTCTAGTTTGCTCGTGTGAGCACCCAGAGTAATAAGAGGAGACATAAAACTCTGGGTCAGACATAAAGCCTGGTATGAGCGATAAGCATCTAAAGTGAACAACAACAGGTAGACTAAAACATACCTGAACCTGGACCTGCAACCAAAGAGTTAGCACTACATACTGTACAACACTCTAAGGTACCATATCAAACGGTATAAAGATACGGAGGTGGGGGAGGTGTGCATGTCATAATGATGGCAAACAATCAAGCATAGCATCCATCCTCACATCTCTCACTCAGTGCGTAAAGCATACGATATTCACCACTACGATCACCCAACATACCTTGCTACGATCACTTTGCCCCATGAAGTCATAAATGGCTTCACTGCACTAATAACGTAGCCACTAATCCTTTGCTATGTCCACTTTGCCCCATGGAGTCGCAATGACCCCACTGCACTGGCTCATAGCCTCACTAATCCTTTACTATGTCCACTCTGCCCCATGGAGTCACAATGACCCCCACTGCACTGGCTCATAGTCTTACTACGCATCACTTTGCCCCTCGAGTCGTAATGACTCTACTGCACTGATAACGTAGTCTTGCTACCATCACTTTGCCCCTCAGGTCATAATGACCCTACTGCACTGATAAGTAGCCCATCATCCAATTTTTAGTGGTGAGTCAAAGTTATGAACGTCGACAACTCCTTAGCACACGTCCCGCAGCAAAGTCCAACCATGAAGTGAACTCATTGGTTCCCGACTGGATCCTGAGCTCTAACTTCCCATATTGGACTACATTTGCATCTCGGGTTATTGGTCAATACTGGGTCGGTTCGGATCAGAATGCTCCTTCTTCACTGGATCGGGTCGGGTCGTTATCACCCCTGGCGGATCGGGTCGAGGTCTCCAACTTGCCACGGTTCGGATCGTCATCGCGGTCCTCTTTCTCTTTGCTTCGGATCGTGCTCCTCTTCTCAGTTCGGATCGGAATACCCCATACGGATCGGATCGCGCTCCTCCAGCTCGTGGCTTCCCCCGGTTCGGATCGGCGTCTCGTTGTGCATCGGATCGTGGATGCTGCTTTCCTCTAGTCGGATCGTGATACGAAGCACAAGTGGAGCGGATCGGGTAGCAGTTCACGGTTGGTGCTCGTGGGTCTTGCGCAGATGGTTTGGTTCGGAGGAGATGACTCGACTCATGGTGATGCCCCACGATCCCATAGGGCGATCAGATCGACCCTCAATCCCCTATCCGATCCGAATTCCTGCACCTTGTCCAGCTAGCTGTTTACGCCCCTCGACGGCATTTTCGACCATTCCAACTATTCTAGTCAATCACAAAACATACCATACAGTCATAGAAACATGTGTAATCAACCAAAAACATCAATATGATAGGTTAAAATGGATCAAACATACCCCAAAATCCCATATTTCCTCTTAAGCATGTTTAGGTGAAACTAATGATAGGATTAGCAAAACTTAACCAAATTAACCCAAATTCATATCAGAGGTCTAAAACATCATTTAGAAATTTATGAACATTTTTCTAGAATTTTATCATGCTTAAATTCGCTAATTAACACTAATTACCCTTAACTAGCCATAATTAGTGTAAAACTGTGCAAATCACTCACCTTAGCCACAAAATAAACTAGGATCTGAAATAAATCTCTGATTTGATGTGAATCCCAATGCCAAACAGCAGCTCCAATGTTGCTTTGGTGTAGATCTTCCTTGATTAGAGGTTGCTAAGCCAAATCCTTGACCAAAAGGTGATTTAGAGGTTGGAGGCCATTTTTAGGGTTCCTTGGTGATAAGTGGAGGCTAGAAAACTGAAATGGAATGATCCTCTATCTCATTTCAGCCCCCTCCCCCATAACCCTAATCCCTAAATGGGTTATGGGCCTACTCACTAATTGCCCGATTTGGCCCGGTTAAGCAGTTTTTCACCCTCCAAACCTTGTTTCAGCCATATCTCCCAAACGGTAAGTCCGTTTGGCTATTATGACCACTCTACGGAAAGGTAAACCATCAAACGAATCCAATGGAAGTGGTTTCAGGTCAAAATTCCTTTCCAATTAAAAGTTATTGCCAAAACAGTACCAACTAGGGGCAAAATGGTCATTTAAAAATCGACAAAAATCATGAACATGGGAAATGACTCTAATGGATGTTTCCCAGAGTTACACAACCATACGACCTCATACGGGAAAGAAATAAATATTCTATGATCCCCTAATGCGTAGAATGCGGGTCATTACACTTTAAGTAATATTCATGTGTTATGTCACAATGGAAATAATAAGTAGAGAGCTTGTCGTTGATTCATATTTTCTTTAATTTCGAGCTCTCATCATTTGACCAAGGTCGTATGGTGGCTGGTGAGCAGCCAAGTTGCTATAATCCGGGAAAAGATCCATAGGTCCAATCATGGCATGCGGTGGTTCAACTAGTACCTAACTCTGGGCTCCAAAGTATGTTGACCTAACCCTTATTCGATGGAAATCAGTCTTCCTTGGTGTGGTTGACATCAAATAGCCATTGCAAAGGTTAGCCAAGTTCTTGGGGGAGGTGAACCTCAGGACATATTTCATTAATCACACAATACGATTGAATGTAGCTTTGGGATGTTGGGATCCTTTGCTGCTTTCTGGTATCCCATTATTGACAATCATGGTCACTAAAATCATATGAATCATCTTTGGAGTAGTGCTCGGACTGTTCCATATAACCGTCATTCGATGCCCCGCCGATTGGACAAGTTTAAGTCGCATAAATAAGATGGTCACTACTCGTTAGCGAGAAACATCGATTGCATCAGTGAAATCTATGCACCATCAAAACTAAGGAAGAGGAAGCTGTTGTGAGACAATCATTGTCTTGTATACTGTCCTTGATAACAAGCTGAATCTGATCGATAGCTCTTCAAATTGGCTTACTGATGTAAATATCCGTCATGGCTATGGGAAGAATCCCAGTCGTTGCCATTTCATTGTCATATTCTTTGACTATCCATCTAATCTTCATTGACAAGCTTTGACGACTACTGTTGGCCAAAATACATATGTTGAGCTGAAGGCGAGCCGTGCTCCGAGCCGAAGGTGAGGCCGTCAGCGGGTCCGGGCGCAGCGCCGGTGGGGGTCCGGGGCCCCACAGTCCCGGCGGCGATCGACCTAACCAGTTAGGTCGAAAATGTGGGCACCGCACGATTTTTTTGATTTTGGAAGATGGATCTTTTTCTGAAATGATCCTAAAAATGTATTTTTTCCCAAAACAGCTGTACCGGCTCGGATCGGAATTTGCCTTCAAGTAGCGGTTCAGAGGTGTCATCAGATCGCGGCTCGAGTCTATCATCGGATCGGATCGAACATGTCATAGGATCGGATCGGGGGCACATCATCAGCAGGTGGCTGGTTCAGATCTCCCTATCTGGTTCAGATCGGAGGTTCTTTTTCAAGTCGGGTAGGACCCGATCCGACCCCCTCAAGGATATTGGCATGCGCTTTATCTACATCCAATCTAAGGGCTTCATCTGCATCCGACCCGGTCTCTTCATCTGCAACTGACCCGGTCTCTTTGTTTGCATCCTATCCAAAAGCTTTTCTAGACTCTATTTTCGATCTTCAGCAATTGCTTCTACATGGCATGGTGGTAACTTCACTTCTGGTGATTCCCACAATTTGCAAAGTCAATAGAATTCGTAGGATTTCCTCATCGGACTCGGCGATCCAATAAGTAGAATGGAGAATCCTTAAACGCTGAGAATCTTCATTTCTCAGTGGAAGCACCAAAATGTTGGACCAAAAAATGGTCTGAACACCTAATGATCACATTTTGCAGAGAATATTGAGGAATCATGAACTAAAAGCATGAAAAATCAATCAACACACAAGTTTTATAGTGGTTCGGCCTAACAAGCCTACATCCACTTAATAGTTTCTCATTTCATTCTGGAATTACAATTACCATGGATATTGACACTAAAACACTCAAATACAATGAATAATTCTCTCTGAATTCATTGGTTTTCATTGCAGAAGAAGGTGATTATTCATGGGGAATTCGACCATGGCAGATGTGAAGAGATAAACTGCCCAAAAGTCCCCTGAAATCTCCACGAAATGATGTATTTATAGGTGAATGGAGATTGCTCCTGGGATCGGTTTGGGTGTGATGTGGCAGCCATCCAACGAGTCATGGAAAAGTAGCGGGAGACGTGGAGAAACATTTTCCAGATCATGGGCTGCAACGTATAAGTAGATCCGAATGATAAGCCTAGAAATTAGGAGCACGTTGAGGAGTGGTTGCAGCTTCAAGCGGTTTGGGTAGAGGATACTCCGATTCGATCCGGAAAGGGGGATCCGATCCGATCCAATCCGAAAGGAGGGATCCGATCCAATCCGGAGAGGGGGATCTGATCCTATCCAATCCAAAAGGAGGGATCCGATCCGAAAGGGGGATCCGATCCAGTGACATTTGCATGTACAATTCAAGTTTTCCAACATTCTATCACTCCATCTAAGTGATCATCAATCAATGTAAGTTCATACTCAAATTCCTGGCTTTGGGTAGCCAGGTCACAAAGCAGGCTAACAAGTTCTATGAAGCATTGTAAGTAACAGACAAGGAATAATTATAAGATAGATATAAATAAAGATAGCAGCGGAAGTTTCAAAAAATTTATTTCAGACATAAATCATAATCCTGTGGTTTATAATACCATAATTCATAAAACCATTACATCGAAATACTTCTGTCTTGCATAATCAGAGTACATAGGAATTAAAAGAAAACATTATTCCCCAATAAAAGAGTAAGCCATAGTAGAGACAAGAAATTGAGCCATACTTCAGCAATAGCTCTTAGCAAAAAGATATCTGAATCCTGACTAAGCCTGGGTGTTTCCTCCCTGTGAACCTGGAGGGAAACGGAAGAAAGAAGGCGAAACAAACTAGGTCAGACATAAGTCTAGTGAGTCTAGTTACTTTTAGCCAGTAAATAAACAAAAGTAACATGATAGGCATATAAAGTGGATAAAAGAGATCACTATACAAATGGCAGGTGTGACAAGGCAGAAAAGGTGAGGTATATACATGCTTCATTAATGACTACTCTGCATTACTACTAGTATAACTGGAATGAAATGATCCCTTTCACTATAAGCTGGTAGGCTTAGGTCATACGTCCAAGTATACCCTAACCACTACCCTAATCGATCGGCTCTGTACTCTGTGGATATCCTGTGCCGGCCCCATAGTAGAGGGTATCACTTCCCTAAAGTGGCAACCCTAGATGTGCACAGGGATACCTACTAGTGTAACGGTCGTCTTGTCCCCCTCTGCCTGGCCCATGCACGCACATGTCCCCAGTCGGTTTGCACCATCTACACCACCCGTCATGTTTTGGATCTCTTATAATCAATCAGTAAGCGTGCCCCCTTCTCCGCCGAGTACGGAGTTCTCTACTCTAATACCAACTACGGGATACTGACTGAAATGGGTCCCACACAATATGATACAAGCTCTCCCCTTTGTCTTGTATCCCCACTAGGTTTTCCATTGACTACGAATACCCTAAAAGAGTGATCTTTAATTACATGGCCCTATACTAGTTATGTATACTCTAAAGGGTGATCTTTAATTACATAACTCCCACACAATATTATACAAGCTCTACCTTTATCTTGTATCCCCACTAGGTTTTCCACTGACAATGTATACCCTAAAAGGGTGATCTTTAACTATATAGCCTTTATTATTTTATCTACCCATTATATATAACACTTAGCTATCTTTAATTACATAACATGTATTGGGTTAAGTATGTGGGCCTATATATATATATATTACCCATCCCCTCTAACTTACTTAACCCCTCCTCACTACCCATCCAATTTTACTTAACCCTAACTTAAGTCCATATTCATATTAAATTAGGTTAAGTAATCCATTTCTTTACCATGTTCAATTATGGTTATAATGGGATAGACCTCCCACATTAGGCCTACAACGTGTGGATGCTAGATATGCCGATCGGGTCCAGGAAGTCTTATTCCATAGTTGGGCCTAACCTCGTGTCTTAGCCTGATTCGTATTTGCATACTTAGACCTCCCATATTAGGTTCAACATTAGTGGCTGCTGGATAAGTCAGTCGGGTCCGGGCAGACTTCTGCCACTAATGTAACCTTACCTCGTGTCATAAGTACAATTAAAATTCTTAATTTTAATTACTAACATTCCATTTTAAATTAATTTGCCAATTAATTAATGCTTTCCTTTTATAGGTGTTAATAACTATTTTGCAACATTAATTTGAATTACATATCCATAAATGGTCATATTCAAATTATGCCATTTTTACCCAATGTAACACCCCACACCCGCTATAGTCACTCACTAAGGGAATGCCATAGCATCGGTGGAGTATTTTTAGTGAGTATAGAACAGTAAAATTACAACAAGACAGATATAATGTAATACTTGAAAATTTAAAACATCATCTCATAGCAGCGGAAAGTAAAACATGTTTGGTTACATCATAAAACCATAACAAGAGTCAAGTACAAAATATCCATCCTGAATAAAATAAGTACATAATCCCACTACTCATAACAAATAGCCATAACAGAAAAGATAAGATAAGCTGAGCTCTACATCTACGGTCCAAGCTCCAAGAGATAGATAAAGCAAACTGATCAAAGCCCACTAGCACTAGGCCCAACCTGAGGACCTGAAGGAAAAAGATAAAAACAACGGGGGTCAGACATAAGCCTGAGTGAACCCTATCTCCTTAATAATACAATTATTAAAGTAATTAGGGTATGATATGAACTCGGTATGGTATCTTTGGGGATAATGACTACACTAAGTTGCCCACGAACACAGGACGAACTAAGATAACCGTAAAGACTCATCTACCCACCCAAGGATAATTACTAACTGCACCACACCAGTCACTCCTACTCAAAGGTTGATCCCACCCAAGGATATCAAAGATAGATATAACCAGTAGTTTCCTGTACCCTAGTTGACTACATAGGTGCCGTCTGCCCCTATCTCTACTAGGTGTACCCCACTACCCCAAGCGATCGGCTCCCTAACGTAGGTATCCGTGCTGGGCCCACAGTGGGGTGTATCATTCCCCAAAGTGGCAACCCAAAAGCAACACCGGTGCACGGGTTATACCTACACGATGCAACAACGTCTTACCTCCCAGTCCCGGGCCCACACACGCATATGAAACCCGATGGGCCTGCGTTGCCACCGCTAACCCCGTTTTGGCCACTTATAGACAAGCCCAGTATGCGTGTCCCGTCCTCGGCTTGGGCCGAGCTACAAAGATACATATGGGATACTGGTTGTAATGGGCCCTCCACAAGCTACCCACCAGAGCTTGTTATTAATCTAGTGTTCCCCACTTAACCCTTTAATCATGTTTAATTACATGTTTCACTTGGTTAAGTATTCTAATCGTATTTTCTATTGCCACCCAAGGCAACCCACTAGATTCCTCATGCCACCCAAGGCACCCACTTAACCCCTCATGTCCCACTACATGCTAATATGGTTAAGTGTTTCTTAATTAATTAAGACCGTGATTCCCCATAAAGACCTCCCACATTAGACTGGCTGTTATGACCGCCTGGTTAAGCCGGTAGGGTCCGGGCAGTCTTACGTCATAACAGAGTCTAACCTCGTGTCTTTACTTTAATCACGTATTTAATTTGTGCCTAAGACCTCTCACATTAGACTGGCTGTTATGACCGCCTGGTTAAGCCGGTAGGGTCCGGGCAGTCTTACGTCATAACAGAGCCTAACCTCGTGTCTTAGTCGATTAATTACACCTAATTAATCACCCCCATATTAATTATCCCTAATTAATATCAATTTATTCATAACATGGGTAGACCTAACTCAATAGGTAAATTCCCATGGGGTAGACCTAACTCAATAGGTAAATTCCCACTTATGTTAATTAATTTTTTATGGTATGCTTAATCATACCCATTTCAACATACTTTTAATTAACATATTAATTAACCCCATCGTTCCCCACGTAAATCGTCATTATGACATAACATAATAAAGGGAAGATTTACCACACATAACATGGGTTTAGCATATAACTTTATCATGGGTTAAGAGGATGTCAACTTGCATATATGAGCATGTATTAACCCAACTATATTCAACCCAAACTTGCATATTATCAAACATGTGTCTTACATAACATGTTGCATATGAACTTACATATCATCAAACATGTGATTTGCATAACATGTTGCATATGAACTTACATATCATCATACATGTGATTTGCATAACATGTAGAACTTGCATTTTAGCATATACTTAACTTGCATAAGCACTCACATATTTGCATAAGCATTCATATACTTGCATAAGCTTGCATATCATGTTAAACTTGCATTTCAACATATACATAACTTGCATAAACATTCACATACTTGCATAGGCTTGCATATTATGTTAAACTTGCATTTCAACATATACATAACTTGCATAAACATTCACATACTTGCATAGGCTTGCATATTATGTTAAACTTGCATTTCAACATATACATAACTTGCATAAACATTCACATACTTGCATAGGCTTGCATATTATGTTAAACTTGCATTTCAACATATACATAACTTGCATAAACATTCACATACTTGCATAGGCTTGCATATTATGTTAAACTTGCATTTCAACATATACATAACTTGCATAAACATTCACATACTTGCATAGGCTTGCATATTATGTTAAACTTGCATTTCAACATATACATAACTTGCATAAACATTCATATACTTGCATAAGATGTTAAACATGCATATAAGCATATACATGACTTGCATAAGTACTCACATACTTGCATAACATGTTTGCATAATGGATCCATATTCACTTAGTGTTTTGCATCATAAACATCATGAAACAACTTGCATAAAAATATCATGATTACATATTATGAAACTTGCATGACATAAGGCATATAACTTGCAAAACACATAATATTCACTACATCAAGCTTGCATAAATATATGGATCCACAAACATAGCCATACTTTATCACATCTTATAATAATCAATTCAATAATTGATTATTAAGGGGATAGAAGCTCACCAAAACAAGATTAGCAAGTTAAATGAAGCAAATCCCAATGATTAAGTAGAAGAAGATGTAGATTAGCTTGCAAACCCTCTTAGGATTTTTAGTGGAGGCTCTCCAATTTTCTAAGTGGTGGCATAATGGCCTTAGATCTATTTTTGGTAAGGATAAGGGGGGTATTAGGGTGTATATATAGATTAGTTAGATGTTTTAGGACCATAGGATATACCCTAGAACCAATCCTAGCCTTTAAAGCATGTCTTGGGGAAGAAGTCAAGTGTAGGAACCATTTAGGGCCCAAAAAAACAGCCCAAAACTCATCCCGGGCCTCAAAACATGAGCAGTTTTCGTTTTTGATTTTTCGTGAAACTTTGACGGGCCATAACTTGGTCATACGGACTCCGATTTACGAAAACTCGGACTCTATTTCGCGTATTTTTCCGAGACGAACGCAATGGCACAGCCCGTTTCCCCTGATTCAGAATATTAAATTTAACTCTGCTCTGATTTATGTTATAACAAGTTATTTAACATACGGGGTGTTACATTCTCCCCTACTTAAAGGATTTCGTCCCCGAAATCTCTAAGTCAAGAAGAACGTATCCTACCAACCAAACAACCATCTACTCAACCATCAAACACTGGCATCCATTGTCCTTAAAGTTTCTAATGTTGTATGAACATATGCAAAAAGTGTGTGTATATGTTCCCTATCTAATGCAAAATCAGGCGGTCTACTGATTCAGTTGACCTCCTTAATGCAAACCATGATAGTGCCATGCATCCAATATGTATGCGAAAGAACCCTATCGACACATACTATTTCTACATGCGTGCACAATCATTCACCGAATAAATGCATCATCCATATGATAGCACAACCATCATACATCCATTAATATAGCTACCTACACACATTTATATGCAATATGCAATATGAAGTGATTGAGCCGATCTAGTGCCTAAAGTGTGTGTATATGCATCCACGAGCAACCACTAGCAAACACTTGCATCCACTTGCATCCATCAATCATAACATGTCTCAAACACATGTTTCAACCATAGGTTTACCCTATCTAAAAGGTCAAAGGTGCTAACGAGAGGACATACTAAGGACAAGATAAGTACAAGATAGGCAATAAAGGACAAGTTAAAGAACATACTCTCGAAAAGAAAAGGGTACAAAGAACGCATCTTCGCTTCCGTCTCCCAAGTAGCATTGCTCTCGTCATCTCCCCATTGCACTTTGACTAGCTGAACCTCTTTGTTTCTCAACTTCTTAATCTCTGACCCAAGGATGCGAGTAGGAGCTCGTCGAATCGTCGCATCACGCTCTACTTCCACTTCTCTAAGCAAGCTCGGCTCTACCACCTCTGCGGTCTCATGTAGGCACTTCCTCAAATGTGACACATGGAAAACATCATGTATACCACTAAGTCTGTCTGGCAACTCCACCCTATATGCCATCCGTCCAATTCTTTCCTTGACAGGAAACGGTCCTACAAACCTCGGTGCTAACTTCCCAGCGGATCCAAAGCGAACAACATTCCGTAATGGAGACACTTTGACAAAAACCATGTCCCCAACTTCAAACTCAAGATCAGTCCTCCTCTTATCTGCATAAGATTTCTGTCTGTCTTGCGCTGCTTTCATCCTTCTTCGAATCAAATCAACCTTCTCTGAAGTCTCTCTAACCATATCGGGCCCTAGCAAGATCTTATCCGTAGATTCCCACCAACATGTAGGTGATCGACAAGGCCTTCCATAAAGAGCTTCAAAAGGTGCCATGCCAATACTAGACTGGAAGCTGTTGTTATATGCAAACTCCACCAAAGGAAGATGCTCTTCCCATGTACCTCCAAAATCCAAGATACAAAGCCTCAAAAGGTCTTCCAAAACACGGTTCACCCTCTCGGTCTGGCCGTCTGTCTGAGGATGATATGCGGTGCTCAAACACAACTGAGTCCCCACCGCCTCCTGTAAACTCTTCCAAAACTCACTAGTGAAGATAGGATCTCGATCACTCACTATGCTGGAAGGTACCCCATGCAATCGAACTATCTCTCGAACATAAACTGAAGCAAGCCATGGAGCAGTCCTCTTACTCTTTACGGGTATGAAATGGGCGCTCTTAGTAAGTCTATCAACCACGACCCAAATTCCTGTATTGCCCTTCCTCGATCTCGGTAAACCATCAACGAAGTCCATCGAGACACTATCCCACTTCCATATCGGAACTTCCAAAGGATGAAGCAACCCACCTGGCTTCTTTTGCTCTGCTTTTACTTGTTGGCACACCAAGCATCTAGCAACATACTCGGCCACATCTTTCTTCATACCGGCCCAAAAGAAAACTCGCCTCATGTCTTGGTACATCTTATCCCCACCGGGATGTATGGTCATCCTCGAACGATGTGCATCATCAAGTATAGCCTTCCTCAAGTCTTCATCTTGCGGTACACAAAGTCTACCGTCTCTACGCAACCACCCCCTATCATCTAGGGTGTACCTATTCAAATGGCTGGACGACTCCCCCCTTATGAGCTTCTCTACCAACTCAACCAACTGTGGGTCGTCTCGCTGTGCCTCGCCAACTCGTCCCAAAAGAGTAGGTCTAACCTCTAAGGATGCTAGCAAACCGGGTACCAAGTCAACAGAAGGTCTGAAGTCAAACATCGAGATAAACTCCAAGCTTCTCCGTTCCACAAACAACGGACTCAAGGACAACCTTTTTCTGCTTAAGGCATCTGCTACCACGTTACCCTTGCCAGGGGTATATGCTATCTCGAAATCATAGGATGCTAAGAACTCCATCCACCTTTGCTGTCTCAAGTTCAAATCCTTCTGAGAAAACAAGTACTTCAAAGATTTGTGATCGGTGAACAACTCAAATCTCTCACCAAGAAGATAATGGCGCCAGATCTTGAGCGCAAAAACGATAGCGGCCAACTCTAGGTCATGGACAGGGTAATTTTTCTCATGCGCCCTCAACTGCCTCCCACCATAGGCTATTACCCTTCCCTCTTGCATCAAGACTGCGCCTAGTCCTGTCCCACAAGCATCAGTATAAACAACGAACGGCTTACTCCCATCTGGCAGCACTAAAACTGGAGCAGTGGTTAAAGCTCTCTTTAACCGTCGGAATGCATCCTCATAATCCACATCCCATGTGAAAACCTGATTCTTCTTTGTCAAGCGAGTTAATGGGGCTGATATCTTCGCGAAGTCCTTGATAAACTTCCTATAGTAGCCAGCCAACCCCAAGAAACTCCTCACCTCGGTAGCATTCTTCGGAGCCTTCCAATCTTGGATAGATACTACCTTTGCAGGATCCACAGCTATCCCTTCCTTAGAGACCACGTGCCCTAAGAATCGCACTTCCTTCCTCCAAAAGTGACATTTAGAAAACTTAGCCTTCAGGCTATGCGCTCGAAGAGTCTCCAACACTTCCCTAAGATGTAGGGCATGCTCTTCCTCACTCTTGGAGAAGACCAAGATGTCATCCACAAAGACCACCACGAACTTGTTAAGATACTCCCTGAACACCCTACTCATCAGATCAACGAAATATGCAAGGGCGTTCGTCAAACCAAATGGCATCACAAGCCACTCATAAAAACCATCCAGAGTCCTGAAGGCAGTCTTCTCTACACTATCCTCAGCCACTCTCAACTGATGAAACCCCGTGGCTAAGTCCAACTGCGAAAAAACTGAAGCGCCAACTAACTGATCGAAGAGATCATCAATCCTCGGCAATGGGTGTTTATTCTTCTTTGTGAGCTTGTTGAGTTCTCTATAGTCAACACAAAGTCTGAGGGACCCATCTGCCTTTGTAGCAAAAACCACCGGAGCACCCCACTCCGATATACTTCGTCTTATGAACCCCTTCTCAAGCAACTCCCCTACTTGCTTATTGAGTTCCCTCCTTTCACGAGGAGCCATGTGGCGCACTGGCAAAGATACTGGTTTAGCATTGTCCACAAGATAGATTCGGAAGTCAATCTCCCGCTTCGGAGGTTAGCCCTTCACCTCCTCAAACACATCCGGATATTCCCGGACCACTCTGACAGATTGCAGACTCTCGACCGAAGCATCGAGCGATTCAAGATAACTTAGCATAACAGACTCCATGGGATTACAAGAGATCTCGAGAGTGTTACCCAAGCGGGTCATCAGCCTAACAACTCTCCTTTCACAATCAAGAACGGCACCATTACTGGATAACCAGTCCATGCCCAAAATCAACCCATAGCCCGTGAAGCCCAAAACAAAAGCATCACATCTAAACTCAACGCTAAGTATAGAAATCTTCAAACCCAAACACATCATGGACAAATAAGTGGAGCCTCCAATTGGGTTTGAAACAACCAAGGGATCATCTACTAGACTGGTGTCTAAGTGCAGTGACTCAACTAAAGATGATGAGATAAACGAATGAGATGCGCCAGAGTCAAACAAAGTACGGACAGGATGATCTAACAGATAAACTAGACTTTCAACAGAAATAGTTCTACCTCTTTCCTGAAGTGGTGGAACCGCGAGAGCCTGAACTTGCCCCCTTGCCTGACCCGGTGCCATAAGAGCTTGCACCTGTCCTCCTGAGGTAGATCCCGTCCTCTGCCCCTTCTTAGGACAGTCCTTCACCAGATGCCCTGCTTCGCCACAGTGGAAGCAGCCAGTCTTCTTCTTCTTGCGACAATCCTTGCTTAGGTGGCCTGGTGTCCCACAATTGAAGCACTTCTTCTTCTTCCCCTTGCCACCATTGCCTTTCCCATTCTTGTTTTGCTGTTGCTGTTGAGGTCTCTTCTGATCTCCTTTCTTCTCGGGTGCTTTACTAGTATTGGGACCCTTCTCTTCCTCATACATAAGTGCCATGTCAACTAGCTTCTCAAAGGTAGCCCCCATAGGAATGTGAGTCATAGCCAATCCATGCATCGGTTCGTTCAAGCCCCTAACGAACCTCAAAGCTTTCTTCTCCGGGGTATTCACCATATCTATGCCAAACCTTGCCAACTGATTGAACTTGTTGACATACTCCTTCACTGATAAGTTCCCTTGCTTCAAGTTCAAGAACCTTTCCATATACAGATTTTCTTCTGCCCTTGAGAGAAACTTTGCCACAAACCTCTGTCTGAAATCCGCCCAAGAATCAACAAGGCGCTCTCCATTAGTGACCTCCCACCAGAACGAGGCCTCTCCCTTCATTAACCAAGCAGCTAACTTAACTTTCTTTGCTTCTTCCATCTCAAAGATGTCTATCAACTCTTCCACCTCCTTAAGCCAATCCCTAGCTTCCACAAAAGTCTCTGATCCTAGAAAAGGTTTCCCTCCCATAGTCTTGAATTCCTTACAAGTCTTAGCAAAAGTAACCACACGAGGAGGATGAGGAGGAAGATCGGGTATAACTGGTGGTGGAGGAACATTAGCTGGCCCTGCAGCGGCGGCCCTAGCCTCCATCAATCTCCTATACCATGCTGGTATTGCTACACCCTCCGGAAAGTTAAGATCTTCAGCCATGCTGAAACGAAAAAAGGAAAGATTCAAACGGAGAATTCGAAAGAGAGAGATATGGCTATCTGGGATTATGCTTTTCTTTCAAAATCTTTACTCTTAAAAGACATGTTTTTGAAAATACTTTCTTCTAAAATATTCTTAGAAAATAGTTTTTCTTAAAAATTTTATCTGTTCTGGTAACCTTAAGCTCTGATACCACGTGTAACACCCCACACCCGCTATAGTCACTCACTAAGGGAATGCCATAACATCGGTGGAGTATTTTTAGTGAGTATAGAATAGTAAAATTACAACAAGACAGATATAATGTAATACTTGAAAATTTAAAACATCATCTCATAGCAGCGGAAAGTAAAACATGTTTGGTTACATCATAAAACCATAACAAGAGTCAAGTACAAAATATCCATCCTGAATAAAATAAGTACATAATCCCACTACTCATAACAAATAGCCATAACAGAAAAGATAAGATAAGCTGAGCTCTACATCTACGGTCCAAGCTCCAAGAGATAGATAAAGCAAACTGATCAAAGCCCACTAGCACTAGGCCCAACCTGAGGACCTGAAGGAAAAAGATAAAAACAACGGGGGTCAGACATAAGCCTGAGTGAACCCTATCTCCTTAATAATACAATTATTAAAGTAATTAGGGTATGATATGAACTCGGTATGGTATCTTTGGGGATAATGACTACACTAAGTTGCCCACGAACACAGGACGAACTAAGATAACCGTAAAGATGCATCTACCCACCCAAGGATAATTACTAACTGCACCACACCAGTCACTCCTACTCAAAGGTTGATCCCACCCAAGGATATCAAAGATAGATATAACCAGTAGTTTCCTGTACCCTAGTTGACTACATAGGTGCCGTCTGCCCCTATCTCTACTAGGTGTACCCCACTACCCCAAGCGATCGGCTCCCTAACGTAGGTATCCGTGCTGGGCCCACAGTGGGGTGTATCATTCCCCAAAGTGGCAACCCAAAAGCAACACCGGTGCATGGGTTATACCTACACGATGCAACAACGTCTTACCTCCCAGTCCCGGGCCCACACACGCATATGAAACCCGATGGGCCTGCGTTGCCACCGCTAACCCCGTTTTGGCCACTTATAGACAAGCCCAGTATGCGTGTCCCGTCCTCGGCTTGGGCCGAGCTACAAAGATACATATGGGATACTGGTTGTAATGGGCCCTCCACAAGCTACCCACCAGAGCTTGTTATTAATCTAGTGTTCCCCACTTAACCCTTTAATCATGTTTAATTACATGTTTCACTTGGTTAAGTATTCTAATCGTATTTTCTATTGCCACCCAAGGCAACCCACTAGATTCCTCATGCCACCCAAGGCACCCACTTAACCCCTCATGTCCCACTACATGCTAATATGGTTAAGTGTTTCTTAATTAATTAAGACCGTGATTCCCCATAAAGACCTCCCACATTAGACTGGCTGTTATGACCGCCTGGTTAAGCCGGTAGGGTCCGGGCAGTCTTACGTCATAACAGAGTCTAACCTCGTGTCTTTACTTTAATCACGTATTTAATTTGTGCCTAAGACCTCTCACATTAGACTGGCTGTTATGACCGCCTGGTTAAGCCGGTAGGGTCCGGGCAGTCTTACGTCATAACAGAGCCTAACCTCGTGTCTTAGTCGATTAATTACACCTAATTAATCACCCCCATATTAATTATCCCTAATTAATATCAATTTATTCATAACATGGGTAGACCTAACTCAATAGGTAAATTCCCATGGGGTAGACCTAACTCAATAGGTAAATTCCCACTTATGTTAATTAATTTTTTATGGTATGCTTAATCATACCCATTTCAACATACTTTTAATTAACATATTAATTAACCCCATCGTTCCCCACGTAAATCGTCATTATGACATAACATAATAAAGGGAAGATTTACCACACATAACATGGGTTTAGCATATAACTTTATCATGGGTTAAGAGGATGTCAACTTGCATATATGAGCATGTATTAACCCAACTATATTCAACCCAAACTTGCATATTATCAAACATGTGTCTTACATAACATGTTGCATATGAACTTACATATCATCAAACATGTGATTTGCATAACATGTTGCATATGAACTTACATATCATCATACATGTGATTTGCATAACATGTAGAACTTGCATTTTAGCATATACTTAACTTGCATAAGCACTCACATACTTGCATAAGCATTCATATACTTGCATAAGCTTGCATATCATGTTAAACTTGCATTTCAACATATACATAACTTGCATAAACATTCACATACTTGCATAGGCTTGCATATTATGTTAAACTTGCATTTCAACATATACATAACTTGCATAAACATTCACATACTTGCATAGGCTTGCATATTATGTTAAACTTGCATTTCAACATATACATAACTTGCATAAACATTCACATACTTGCATAGGCTTGCATATTATGTTAAACTTGCATTTCAACATATACATAACTTGCATAAACATTCACATACTTGCATAGGCTTGCATATTATGTTAAACTTGCATTTCAACATATACATAACTTGCATAAACATTCACATACTTGCATAGGCTTGCATATTATGTTAAACTTGCATTTCAACATATACATAACTTGCATAAACATTCATATACTTGCATAAGATGTTAAACATGCATATAAGCATATACATGACTTGCATAAGTACTCACATACTTGCATAACATGTTTGCATAATGGATCCATATTCACTTAGTGTTTTGCATCATAAACATCATGAAACAACTTGCATAAAAATATCATGATTACATATTATGAAACTTGCATGACATAAGGCATATAACTTGCAAAACACATAATATTCACTACATCAAGCTTGCATAAATATATGGATCCACAAACATAGCCATACTTTATCACATCTTATCATAATCAATTCAATAATTGATTATTAAGGGGATAGAAGCTCACCAAAACAAGATTAGCAAGTTAAATGAAGCAAATCCCAATGATTAAGTAGAAGAAGATGTAGATTAGCTTGCAAACTCTCTTAGGATTTTTAGTGGAGGCTCTCCAATTTTCTAAGTGGTGGCATAATGGCCTTAGATCTATTTTTGGTAAGGATAAGGGGGGTATTAGGGTGTATATATAGATTAGTTGGATGTTTTAGGACCATAGGATATACCCTAGAACCAATCCTAGCCTTTAAAGCATGTCTTGGGGAAGAAGTCAAGTGTAGGAACCATTTAGGGCCCAAAAAAAACAGCCCAAAACTCATCCCGGGCCTCAAAACATGAGCAGTTTTCGTTTTTGATTTTTCGTGAAACTTTGACGGGCCATAACTTGGTCATACGGACTCCGATTTACGAAAACTCGGACTCTATTTCGCGTATTTTTCCGAGACGAACGCAATGGCACAGCCCGTTTTCCCTGATTCAGAATATTAAATTTAATTCTGCTCTGATTTATGTTATAACAAGTTATTTAACATACGGGGTGTTACACCCAACTTTTCCTATGTCATTATAGGTAATTAATTCTACGTTTCCCCATTTGAATTATATGTTCATTTCATATAAATAGTATATAAACTATGCCAATTACAAATTCCCTTTATACCCGTTCCTAACTAACGTATTCACATGTATTTTGGCGGCATCAAGGCTATAAAGTAGCCTCGTCATAACAATAAAAGGGAACATGATAAGGGTGACAGTTCAACATGTTTTGGCATAAATATTAACATAACTGGCATAGTAACTAAGTGAATGGACATGTGATAATTATCATAATGAACTGGACATCAAATAAATAACTTATGTTTAGGCAAGCATAATGAGATCTAGATTCAATATTAGGTGTCCAATTACCTAAATATAGCATAGATAGGGTGGCATAATAACAAGTTTAGATTCACATGTCAAGTTTACCACATATACCAAGGTGTCATAATAAAGGAAGTGAAAGGTGATTAACACCAAAATCTAGATCCAAGTAATGTCGAATTAGTGGATGTACAATCATCCTAACATGGTTAAAATCAATGTTCATATAAAAGTCATATCGAATCACCATAATCAGATCTAGAAAGCTAGATTTTTATTAACAAGTTCACATGAATCACAATATAATTGTAATTCAAGATTCACATAGGATACATAGTAGAATGTCCATATATTAGATCTAGGGAAAATGACATAGTATGCTTGAATAAATTCTTGATTTACAGCATATACCCAATTCATAGTCTACCACAATTCACATTTATCTATTTAAACATAAAAGTGAATAGCACTCACAGAAAAAGAATGGATCTTGAATTCTGGGATCTGATTTTTGAATTTGTTAAGCTTAACCCTTGATGTAGACTTTGATTTTTATCTTCTAGCTTGAATTTGATTTGTTATAGTGGAAGCTAGGTTAGTTTTGGATGCTGCAGCATATAGGCTCATGAATGAATTTAGTTTAGATTAGGGTTTAGGTTTATGTGTGCTTATATAGATGTGTACGATTAATTAGAGCCCTTAGATTAGTTTAGGATCAATCTAAACCATCCAATCCGCAATGACACATCACCCAGCCAATCAGAGGATGCCACATATATCCTAATCCATCAAAAATCGTCATTGACCAACAAAAATGCGCCATGTGTGCAACATGATGCGCAGCAGCAGGGGTTTTGACACCCATATATATATATATATATATATATATATCTTTTTAATTATCATTCTAATTAACCCTTTTCACATTAAACCGCTTTTTGAACTGCGTTCACACTAAGACACTTTTTAGCTAATCCCATAAAGTAAAAATATGATGCTAACGGGGATTGAACTCAGAACCTCTTGTATACAGGTCACATGTTCTAACCAAATGAGCTACTAAGTCTTTTGTTTACAAAACTTGGAACAGTGCTAAACATTATTCTTTTCTCATTCCTTTTTTTCATGTTTTGTTGCAATATTTGATTTACAGATATCTTTTTCATCCTAAATCAGTTTTCTGCAAACCATAGGTCTAAATTGACTAGAAAATCGCCACGAACGTAATGACGCTAATTTCATGACCAAATTCCTGAAGCTCTTCAAAATTTTCTTTTTATTTCTATTTAATTGTTCACATGCATTTCTTCGCATTTCATGTATTGCATTTAATTTCTTTTATTAATCTTTTTCCATCATTTCACTACAAGAACTTATTACATGCAATTTCATTGTCATTATTTAATTTTTCTCTTAAATATATCTATGTATATAATATATATACATATTTCCATATTTTTAGTTTCACTAAAAATGCGGGGTGTTACACCTTTCTTGTCTTTGGGGGTTTACACCTGTTAGTTTTATTGCGTTGCCTGTTATTGTATGGGGTAATACCTCTCTTTAGAAGTACACCTACGTCTACCATATTTTACTTGTAGGGATCATCTTGTTCTTGTTATACTAGTATTGGTGAAGAGAAAAGTATTAGTGAAGCACAATGCATGTTCTGTTTAGTTTATCCTGGTTACCTTGTTATACCAGCCATATGACACTGTTATCTCTCGCCAATATATATGACTGTCATGATTCTTTTAATTATTTATATGCTAAAAGTAACTGGACTCGCCAGACTTTCTATCTGAACCATTTTGTTTCCATTTCTTTTTCTTTTGTTTCCTCCTGGGTTCTTAGGGTGGGAATACTCAAGCTTGATCAGGATTCTGCTTTCATTCTACTTGGAGCAGCTTAGATGTACTGCTTGACTTCGTATCTTCTCCACCATGGCTATATTTTGGGGATTATGCTATTTTTATGTATTATTGTACTCCGATGATGATTTTTGTACAAGGCATAAGTTTTATGTTTTCAGTATTCCAAACTTATTATGTAATTCGGTTTGAACCACGAAGCTTTTCTATTGAATAAAGTTTTAATTCCGCTGTTATTTTATATCTGTCTTGTAACGTTTCTGATTCTGTATCCCTATAACGCTTCACGAAACTTAATGCATTCTGATAAAAGAGTGACAATAACGGACGTGGGGCGTCACATTTGGTATCAGAGCTGAAGGTTACCAGATCGGATAAAAGATCTTGAAATTGTTTTAAAAATGTTTTAAAAGAAAGCATTTTCAAAAGAAAAGTCTGTTTTGAAAAATATATTCCCAAAGCCATAGGAAATATCTTTCGATTCTCTGCTTGAATCCCTTTTCCCTTTTTCTTTTCAGCATGTTTGGGGAAGTAAATATTCCTGAGGGCGTTACGATACCAAGTTGGTTCCGTAGGTATCTTAAGGCTACGGCGCCTGCCGGAGGTCAAGTACACGGCCCGGCCACAGCTGCAGCCATCATTACTCCTCCTCCTCCACATGTTGATAATTTCTCTAAGATATGCAAAGATTTTTGTGCTATTGGCGGGAAGCCATTCCGAGGAACTGAGACTTTCGTAGAGGCTAGGAATTGGCTTAAAGAGAAGGAGGATATGTTTGGAATTTTCGAAGTTGACGATCATAGAAATATTCAGTTAGCCGCTTGGCAGATGAAAGATGAGGCTTCGTTTTGGTAGGAAGTGACGCAAGCAGGGCGTCCAATGGAGACTTAGGATGATTTCGGACAGAGATTCGAAATGAAATTTCTTTCATAAGACGAGCAAAGTATGCAAATGGGGTTTTTGGCACTTAAGCAAGAAAGCATATCTGTGAAAGAGTATGTCAAAAAGTTCAATCAACCGACGAGATTTCGGTTGGAGTTAGTAAACACCCCGACTGAGAAAGCTTTGAGGTTTGCAAGAGGATTGATTGAATACCTCCATGGGTTGGCTATGTCTCATATTCCAATGGGGGAACTTTTGAAAAACTCGTTGATATATGCATGAGGAAGACAAGGGTAAAAAGAAAGAGACTAGGGTTGAGGAAACGCAAAACAAGAAAGTGTGGCCCAAGAAAGAGAAACAACAACAGAAAAAGGGCGGTAAGAACGGCAAGGCTCGAGACAAGAGTAAATGTCATCATTGCAGATGTAAAGTTCTTGTGATCAAGGATTGCAAGAAAAGGAAGAACGCTTGTTTTCATTGTGGAGATGTTGGACATCTTGTTAAGCATTGCCCGAAGAGGAAAGGATAGGGTCAAAGGGTAGGATCTTCTGGAGGGCAGGTGCATGCTTTCATGACCGGTGCACCGGATAGAGGTAGGAAAGTTTCCGTCGAAGTTTTGATTTCTCTTTCCAATCATCTAGTTAGAACTCTTTCTGATTCTGACGCTTTGTATTCTTTTATATATGATTTTGTGGTTGAGTCTCTGCACCTTAGTACTAGTTTGGTTTTGGATCCCGTATTTGTTTCAAACTCCAATGGTAGTGTGGCTCATCTATCTATGATTTGTCGGGGTTTGAGAATATCAGTGTTAGGCATCGAGTTTTAATGCGACACGTATGTGCTTGGATTCATGGGCTATGGTTTGATTCTCGGGATGGATTGGCTAGCCATGTATTGTTCCATTCTAGACTATGAGAGGAGGGTCGTTAGACTTTTGACTTGTCATGGGAGGACCCTCGGAATTTTTTGCGACTTTAAAAGGTCTGTCAT
Organism: Allium sativum; assembly: GCA_030737875.1. Classification (NCBI taxonomy): domain Eukaryota; kingdom Viridiplantae; phylum Streptophyta; class Magnoliopsida; order Asparagales; family Amaryllidaceae; genus Allium; species Allium sativum. The sequence continues at coordinate 1,003,433,101 of CM060912.1, forward strand.
GCTTAGTTTCCTAGAGTCGCTTGATGCATCTATCAATGATATACAATTTGTACCACTAGTCTATGAATATCCTGATGTTTTTGAGAAGGTTTAGGGCTTACCCTTGAGGCGCGATATTGATTTCAGCATATATTTAGTGTACAATGTAAAGCCAGTTGCATTGCCTGTGCACCATATGGCTCCAAGAGAAAGAAGGGAACTCAGCAAGAAAGTAGGGGAGCTACTTGAGAAAAGGTTTATTAGGAGAAGCATATCTTTATGGGGTGCTCCAGATCGCCACTAAGGCGGAAGGTTCACTTCGCTTATGTGTGGATTATAGAGAGTTGAATAAAATTACTAAGAAGAATAGGCACCCAATTTCGAGGATGGATGATCTGTTTGACCAGCTTGTTGGTGCATCTATTTTCTCTTAGTTAGACTTGGCCACAGAGTTTCATCGGTTGAGGTGGCCGAGGATAGTATAGACAAGACTGCTTTTAGAACTCCAGATGTTTTCTTTGAGTGGCTCGTTGTGCTTTTAGGTTGGCAAATGCACCCTTCTATTTTGATTGATCTGATGAGTTGGGTGTTTCAGGAGTTTCTAAATAAGTTTGTTGTGGTCTTTGTTGATGACATCTTGATTTTCTCGAAAAGCGAGGAAGAGCATGCCCAATATTTAAGGGAGGTTTTGAAAACTCTCCGTGCTCCCCAGCTTAAGGCGAAATTCTCCAAATTTCATTTTTGGAGAAAAGAAGTGAGATTTTTTTGGGCATGTGGTCTCTAAAGATGGGATAACAGTGGATCCCGTGAAGGTAGTTGTAGTTCAATATTGGCATATCCCAAAGAATGCAACGGAGGTGAGAGTTTTCTTGATTTAGAGGGCTATTATAGGAAGTTCATTAAGGATTTGCAAAGATATCAGGCACACTCACTAGACTAACGAAGAAGAACCTGACATTTTCTTGGAATATAGACTGTGAGGATGCTTTCCAGCGATTGAAGAGGGCTCTGACAACAACCCTAGTCTTGATCTTTCCCGACAAGAATAAAGTGTTCGCAGTGTACACTGATGCATGTGGTATAGGGCTTGGTGCGGTTCTGATGCAAGAGGAAAGGGTAGTATGTTATGGAGGTAGATAGCTAAGAGTCCATGAGAAGAACTACCTTACCCATGACTTAGAATTAGCTGCCATAGTATTCACGCTTTAGACTTGGCGCCATTATCTACTTGGAGAGAGGTTCGTGTTGTACATGGATCATAAATTTCTCAAGTACTCGTTCTCGCAGAAGGATCTTAATTTAAGGCAACAAAGATGGATGGAGTTCCTAGCATCCTATGATTTTGAGATTGCTTATACCCTTGGCAATGGTAATGCGGGTGGAGACGCATTAAGTAGGCAGATGATGACTTTGAGTCCTCTGTTTGTGGAGAGGAAGAGCTTGGAGTATATATATACTTTTGATTTTAGACCTTCCACCGAGTTTACACCTAGCTTATTGGCATCATGGAGGTGCGACCTACTCTGTTAGACCAAATATGGACTTCACACCAAGAGGACCCATAGCTAGCAGATATCTTGGATAGGCTAAGTAGAGGATAGACTTCTAGTCACCTCGGCAGATATTCTATAGATGATAGAGGGTGGTTGCGATGAGATGGAAGGCTTTGCGTTACCCGAGTTGGAAATTTGTTAAAGACAGTCCTTGAGGAAGCCCATCATTCTAGGATGACTATTCAGCCAGGCGGTAATAAGATGTTTAGTGACATGAAGAGGGTTTTCTTTTGGGCTGGGATGAAGAAAGATGTGGCAGAGTTTGTTTCTCGATGTTTGATTTTCCAGCAAGTCAAGGCTAAGCAAAGGAAGCTTGGTGGTTTACTTTATCCTTTGAAGGTCCCACAGTAGAAGTGGGAGAGCGTCTCGATGATTTCCTTGACGATTTTCCTAGATCGAGGAAAGGCAACATCAGTATTTGGGTTATAGTTGATATGCTTACTAAGAGCGCTCATTTCATCCCTATTAAGAGTAAGAAGATGGCAGCATGGCTGGCAGCAATTTATCTTTGTGAGATAGTCCGTCTACCTGGAGTACCTTCCAGTATCATAAGTGATCGTGACCCCATTTTCACCAGTGAATTTTGTAAATGCTTGCAAGAGGCATTGGGTGCACAGTTGTGTTTGAGCACCGCTTATCACCCTCAGACCGATGGAAAAACGTAAAGGGTGAACAGAGTTCTTGAGGATCTTTTGAGATTGTGTATCCTAGACTTCGGAGGGACTTGGAAAGAGCATCTTCCTCTGGTAGAGTTCGCCTACAACAATAGTTATCAGGCTAGTATTGTTATGGCACCCTTCGAAGCATTGTACAGATGACCCTATTGATCATCGACTTGCTGGTGGGAATCTACAGACAGGCTTCTACTTGGACCTGAAATGGTTAGAGAAATCTTAGAAAAAAATTGATCTCATTCGTAGGCGCATGAATACAGCTCAGGACAGGAAGAAGTCCTACGCAGGTAGGAGAAGGACTGACATCAATTTTCAGGTAGGAGATATGGTTTCATTAAGGTATCACCCTTGATGAATGTGGTACATTTCGGATCTGTAGGGAATTGGCACCAGGATTTGTAGGGCCATTTCCCATAACAAAAAGGATTGGCCAATTGGCCTATACATTAAAGCTACCAGAGAGACTGTTCGACGATCATGATGATTTCCACGTTTCTCATTTATGGAAGTGCTTGCATGATACTGCAGAAGTAGTTGAGCCGAGTATGCTTGAGGAAATAGAGGTGGAACGGATGGCGACAGTTAGACAAGTTACTACCCGCAGTCTTGGATCAGAAGTTAAGAAGCTATGCAACCGAGAGGTCAAGTTGATGAAAGTTTAGTGGGGAGACAACCAAGAGGATGCAACCTGGAAGACTGAAGACAAGATTAGCGCTTTGTACCCTTTTCTTTTCAAGGTATATTCTTAACTTCTTTTTCCAAATCTTTTATTCATGCTTATTTCTATCGTTTAAGTGTATCCTATCGATTGAATCTTCGACCTTTAGGTAGGAATCCTATGTATGCAAACATGTGTTTGAGACATGTTATATTTGACGGATACAAATGGATGCAAGTGGTTGCTTGTGGATGCATACACACAAACACACATTAGGCACTAGATCGGCTGAACCACTCTCATATGGCATACGAATGTGTGTGCATTTTTTCTTCTTTTAATGGATGAAAATGGGTGTATCATCATATCGATGTTTCATTTAATGATTGCGCACACATATAGAACTTACATGCTATTTTAGGATTATTTGCATACATGTTGGACACATAACACTAACATACCTTGCATTAAGGAGGTCAACTGAATCAGTAGACCGCCTGATCTTTCGCATTAGTACAAGGACATATACACACTCCTTTGCATATGTACATGTACGTGGACTTGTTCTTTGACCAGATTCATTAACCCTAAGTTATATAAAGGACCTTAATCCCATTGTTTTTGTTGATCTAAATCAATGGTAACAACAAGGTGCTGCCCCAACTCAGTTTGATCTAGCCTATTCTTCTTCAACAACAAGTTATTCATATTTAGAGATCTATTCTTCAGTCAATTCCTTGTTCTTTAGATCTAATCACAGTGAGTCTACATTATTTTTAGATACAAACACTTACGATGTAATCTTGATATGCCTAGATTAGATCTAAGCCTATGCCTATTAGTAATCTGAAATCACAACAGATCTATCATCACTTGTATATCTAATTCACTGTTTAGATCTCATATGTCTATTCATGATATCCCTATTTTGTTAGTTTACCTAATCATGTCACTGTATGCCTATTTTGTTGGTTTGCCTAATCATGTCACTATGTCTATTCTGTTAATATGACCAATTCTATCATCATATGTCGGTTTCTATTTAATATGCCTATTCTTGTTCTCTTCCCTCCCTCTTTCCCTTTTTTCTTTATATTCAGGCTACCTTCAAGCCTAGGCCTATTGCTGAAATACACGAATGCACAAATTGGGAACGATTAGGAATGATTAGTTTGGGGCAAAATTCTTATTGTAAAACATGATTAGGAATTTTGGGCATAAATTGTACCTTAAGCCAAAACATGGGATTTAGGGCATAATTTATATCTTGATATAAATCTAGGGCATAACTTGTACCATGAATTAGACAAGGATTTAGGGAATAATAAACATGAAAATTGGATAGTAAGGAAAAGTGAAAATTAGGCTCACATCCTTAAAATTAAACTTAATTAGGCTCAAATACTCCCCTTTAATTACATGTAAATTTCATCCCTATTTTTAAATATCCGCATTTTCTTTTCTTGAATTGCCCATTTACCCAAATTACGGCTTAATTAACGTGATCTATTATACATTTTAGCGATCTAATTTTTTCATCGTCATGTATTTTTGTGTTAATGGTTGCGCTGTCATTTTTTCAGCGATCTAAAATTAGGGTTTCTCAGAAATTTCTTCAGAGAGTTAAATTGAATAATGCTTCATTCAAAAAATGGATGTTTCTTCTTCCAAGTGATTTTATAATTTTTACATTATTTCATTTTGAAATCATTTTTTTGTATGTGGATTTCAATTTGAAATCGTTCTAATTTTTTCCTTCTTCCAGGTGATCGACAAATTCAGGATTTTTTTTTTTGGTATACAGGTTTCATTTTGAAATAGTTTTTTGTTGATCGATTATTCTGAAATTCTTTAATTGTATAATTTTGTTGAGGCATAATGTAATTTTTGTATAATGGTCATTAATTGTATAGCCGTATAATTGTTCATTATATTTTTTTCACTTATTCTGAATAGGTATCTTAAAATATGCATATATTGTCAATATAAGCATAATCATATGCAACTATTGTTAGAACACTTGGGTTTGCATGTACTCAGAAAAGTTGAGTATAAGTATGCATATATTAGATATATGCATACAAATATGCGTATATTTTAAATATCTTTTTTCAGCATTTATGTTAAAAAATTGCCTACAAATATGCATATATTCTTAATATATGCATATCTTTATGCAACTTTTAATCAAACATGCAGAAAAACAGAATATAGAATATATGAATATTTGTATGCATATATCTAGAGTACTTGCATATAAATATGCAGATATTATTGTTATTTTGCCGAATTGTATGCATATATTTATATTAATCTGAAGTTGTTTATGTAATTTGATTATTGCACATTAGGTTTGTTAATGTTGATTTTCTTCTTCGTATAACAGTGTTCCTGCAGATGGTGGTGTATTGGTTTTGTTTAAGCTTGGGAATTTTGCTCGTGTAATTTGCTCTGTACATGTTTTGAGTTTTTGCTCGTATAATTAGTAATAATAATAATAATATTGACAGCAGTTTCTTCTTGACTACTTGAGCAAATTTATGTAGTAATGTATGCAATTATTCCACATAAATTGATAAATATATGCAACTATGGACATTATATGCACGCAATTAGTATTTGTATTATTTGCATATTCGTATGCAACTAATAATAATAATTTCATATAAATATGCTATTATTTTACTTCTGCAATTCAAATTTGCAAATTTTCGTAATATTTTGCATACAACGATGCTAATATATTGAATAACTGCACACCAGTAATCAAAAATTCCAGGTTATCATATAGAACCAAAATAACTTCGAAACACTACGTAATATTCCCCCATAATTCATTTTTGTACATAATAATCAACAGACCGTAGTTTGAAACAAATACACCAGTACAACTATTCACAAAAAAACTCTAAACATCAAATTTTCCAATTTTATTTCATGTTGTTTTCATTCAATAGCAACCATTTCTGCGTCAGGTCTTGACTTGGAGTCCAGCTGTGTGGTTTGCTGTTCATAATTTTGTATGCAAGCACTGCTCTATGTAAATCAACAACAAAGCATTGTAAAGTTTATTTTTCTTGTCTAGTTCTTTTTCCTCGCTTCTTTGATTCATCATGTTCATTATAAACATTGCATATTCGACATTGCAAAAATTTATAAAGCATCACCACTTGTTAGTTGCATAATAGGCTTTGTTAAAAAATTGTTTAAAATATCTGCATAAAACTATGGAATAATTATTAAGAAATGCATAGCAGTAATCACAATTAACTGAAGATAATTGCAACAATTATTACTTTTTCAAGAGAACCATGCAACAATTGTGTGACAACTGCACCCTTGCAATCTACAGTTATGATGAACAGAACAAATTTGTGCACTAATTTGTTGATGGTTGTAGAATTGCATCTATCAAATCTAATTAAATGCATACAATTATGCAAAATTCATGTAACAAATGCACATTAACATGCAACTTTTACTACAAAATTTATTTGTCTAATATAATAATCAGGTAATAACTACATAGTTGCAAGTAAGAATTATTAACAAAATTCCTACACGAATGATATAATAATTTATTATTACATTCAATAAGCTAAGAAAATATTATGTACATTTTAATGGTTGTAAGAAATTATGTTGAGTACAATCATCTATTTATGGAATTGAATTGAATATTTGCATGTATGTTTGCATATTTTCTGAATACATGCATATAATTTTAAATTTAGTGAAAATATATGCAAGAATTACCATTACATGCATATAGCCAACCACCATTTAAGGGATAATTGCACACTTGTACGCAACAATTCTGATTTTCTGCATACAAATAAGCAACTATCTGTTGACAATTGCATCCTTTCCTTCAAACACTTCATATTTGAATTCAGAGATTTCTTCTATAATCAAACAATAACTCCACAATTATATTCTGCATTTTTAATTGGATGCTTGTAATTATGCAACTTACATGTACTAAATGTAAACTTGCATGCAGTAAACAATATCTACATATAATTGTGCAACTATCTGTTTATTATTGCATATTAGCAACAATTTTTAATTGATTAACAGACTACTACTTAAAAATACGCATTTACAAATGAAATAATTTTGTTATTATGAACACAAATACGCAAGTATTTTGAACATCCAAATTCCAGCGTGCATCTACTACGAATAACTTCATTCAAACATTTAATTATTATGCCTACTTGCTTACAATAATACAGATTTACTGAATAAAAATCAGATTACAAAAGACAGTATCTATTGTAGGATACGAAAAAAATCAATCAGATTTATACCTTTTTTACGCCATTTCTTGTAATTTGATGACCATGACAGCGAATTTGAAGCAAATCAGAACGTTATTGATTACATTGATTATCACCGATTTTTGATTTTAAAACGTGATTTTTTGATCGAGGTTTTTGCTGAATCGTGGGATTAAGGTTTTGAGCGAGATATGAGGAGCGATTGACTGAATAAATTATGGCGAATCGTTGTTTGAGTGTTTTGTAAGTGCGTAAGGGTAGATCTGGAATTTTTTTAGCAGAATTTCAAAAATAAGGATGTATTCTATATTATTTTTATCAGCGAGTTTTTTTTATATTTTGAAACTTAATAGGGACCTGTAAAAAACGCACCCTAAGGAAAATGCCTAGATTTGCAGTAATCAGAAAATGTAACCGCGCTTAGACATAAGGTTTGATTACACGTGTGGAAGAAGTCTATTCGGAACCGACCAGCATATTCAACGTCCACAAGTGGTGAATCTAATGTGAGGGGTCTAAGTGCATAAACACGTAGCGTGCTAAGACACGAGGTTAAGTCTGACTTGTGGAAGAAGTCTGCCCGGACCAAACCAGCATATCCAGCATCCACTAGTTGTAGGCTTAATGTGAGAGGTCTAGCGCATTGTAACCATAAATGATGAATAGTGATGAACTAGTAATACTTAACCTATTTAAATCCATAAGGATTACATGAACCTGTTAACTTGAGTGGGAGTTAAGTAAACTTGCTTGAAACAGTGGGTGGATTAAGTGAATCTCGGGGCGGTGGGTAATATTTATATATATAGGCCCATAAATTTAACATGTTGGGTTATGCAACCTTGTTAAACTAGTAGGCATAACCTGTTGAAATCCTTAGTGGGGATGCAAGTGTAACGACCCGGATTTTTCGGTCTTTTGAATTCAAATATTTAAATCTATTTTAAATATTATAATTAGAATATTAACGGATTTTCAATATCGAATTCATTAATTAAACGTTGATTAAACTTTTAAATTTATATTTAATTTAAAATGAACACAAAATGGCGCGGTAGTTCATAATATTGAATTTTTACTTCAATTGATTATACATAATCCGTTTTAAATTTGATTTCTGTGAAACAAGAAACGTCCGAATCGATTTAATAATATTTTTCTAATGAAAGAAAAAAAAAATCAAGATTTCATCTTATAGATTGTACGTTATGTCCAAACCAAATTTTAGAATAATCATTGTGGAATCGTTTATGCGACATAACGATTTATTTAATATAAGTAAATATTGGTATCGAATTTGGACAAGATTTTCAAGACATAGTTATAATTTAATTTTTAGAATTTTACTGTAATTTTTAATTCGGAAAATAAGCAACTTTTTATTTGGGGTGTTTTACACCCTATATCAGCATTTTTGGAATTTCACAGAATTAATCAACTAGCCTAATTTATTATATGGTTGTGATCGTGGCACACTGTTGGATGCGACGATATTTTTATTTTTGTCGACAGCGAGTCATATGCAGATGGAGGTTTATACGGCAGGGTACGAATAACTTTAAAACTAAAAATCTCTGCCAAACCCCTTTTGATGCTTTCATGCGCAACCTGCACGTTCTGTCCTATTCTGGAAAGTAGAGACCATACTATAGCTATAGCTATACCCATAGGTAAATCTGGATACATAAAATTTTCTTTCCTTCTAATATTTTAAATAGTCAAGCCTATAACTATAGCTTGAATTATCATGTCCCTGAACTAAACTATACGCTCATGTGCCTTCAAATCAAAACACGTTCATGTATTTTCAAATCAACAAGCCTATACGCATGAAGAGAAAATAATATCTCTACAACCTTTTCAGTTGCTCAGCAATGTTTCAAATTTTTTATTTTTTTCCAAAAAAAACTATACTGCCTTTTTCATGTATAGGGAGCATGTGCTCATGAAAAGAAATGGTTAACCCCTATTCTATCGAGCCAACCTAAAGATCTGCAAAACGCTTCCTTTTCATTTATTTAGCCATGTGAATCTACAAACATTTCTTTTCCCTTTTCTTTTATTATTTATTATATTCTTATTTTTCTTGATCGCCAAGTTTCCCTCTACTATAAATTCACCTGCAATACAAACAAAGCAAAATCAAAACACAGCACCGTTTCCATTTAATATCCAAACTCTGGTTCACTTTTTCTTCTTACGAGAAGCCTCCTCCTACATTAAACAAACCCAACGTTTTCTTTTCTAAACTTAGAACAAGTAGTGAACCAGCAGCAGTATGGTGGAGTTCGGAAATATGAGCGTGCGTTCGAGTGGGTTATGGGAAAGTTAAGCATGCAGATGGGTCTAATATTTTATGACATGTGAATAAATATAGGGGTGCATGGCATATGTATGGGTAGGTGACAGGAGTGGTTTTGTTGCGAAGAGTTTGCGACATGTTCCGGCGAGCTGGAAGGTCGGTGGGGACGCCGGGATTTCAGTAGTAAGAGCTTGGTAGTGGGGTCAAGTCTGATAGGAGGGACAGTCAGTGGGGTCGACGGAAAGAGGGGAGTAACGGAGTTTGGTAGGCTGGAGGACAACAGGGGTGGTGGCAGGTTTCTTGTCGCTGGCGTTAGATGCAGGGGAAGCTGATGGTCAGCGCGGAGCGGTGGTAGTGTGCAGCGTTGAGAAGTTGAAGGAACGTGAAGCTGTTACATGCGGATGGGGAAGGAGAGCTCATGCATGTGCATGAGGAAGGGTTCTAGAAAGCTCGCATACATAGTTTCAACGCAAGTATGTCCGAGAAAACTTCTAAGGGAAGATGTTTAAACATGATATACGTGAGGTTGATGGAAGCTTTGTTGGGTACATGATGTAATAGAAAGGAAGGGAGGACATAAAATGGTCACGGTGGTGTGTAAATTTCTGGAGCAGGCTAATGGAAAGAAGAAGGTAAAAGGAAAGGCCAGAAGGGGTACGTGATGGGCTTTGTCCATATTGGGCTTGGGGCCGATTGAAAAGAGAGAAAATACATTATAATATAGGAAATGGATGTGTGTGAATATATGTGAGGGTAAATTTCTGTTCAACGGTGGCGAGCTCTGACCTGGGTTCCAAGAAGAAGCGTGATCGGGAACGTGTGATGGCAAGGGTGGAAAATGTGTAAGATAACAACATGACGTGGATAAATTTTAAACATACTAGCTACTAAGGAGTGGTGGCATTGCATGACATGAAGTGTTTCGAGGAAGAACAGGAAAGGAATATCGGCTCAAAATTTCGACCAACACTGAATGTGGACTTTAAATTAGGAAGGTGGGGTTTATTATTTAATTTATATTAAAGTTAACCAAATTTTAAACAATTATAACGAGTTCATACGATGTCAAAATTCAGTGAAACCTGACACGTTGGAATCACAATGAAGAACATTACGTAGCTGAGCTAGTTCGGGGAAGATCCGGCGCAAGCAGAATTTCGCTGTTTAGGATTAAATGAAAACAGCGGGAAACCTCAGTCAAAACAAAGGTGAGTTAATGCTCACAAATTTTTGAAATGCTATGATATGCTAAATTCATATAATTAAATTTAATTGTTGATAATTAGTTGATTGGATGCTTTAGGTGCGAATGGTTGATCTGATGATTGATGTGAATTATGTTATCATTGTTAAATATAAAATTTTATGCAGTTATGAAATATTATAATAATCTGTGATGCAGGGAAGAACAGGTAGGAGGAATCAAACCGGATTCCTCAAATATTTAGTATGTTGTTATTTCATATTTTATACGAATTGTTTAAAACCCGTTGACTTTAAAACCCTGTTGGTTATTTGTAATAACCCGGAAATCTGGGCCAATTTAAAAAATTTATTTTGGAAAATTTAATGAATTTTGAATATTTAAAATGGATTATTTTAAATAATGGCGACGAGAAAGTTATTTTGAATAGAATTTGAGCGTGTATATTTATTTGAATCGTCGTTAGAATATAAATATTTATTTATATTTATAAAAGGAATTGAAAATGGCGCGGTTGTTCGAAAATTCGATTTCAAAGTTCAAATGAATGTACCGGGTGCAAAATAAACCGGATTTAAGTGAAACCAAAAATATTTGAATCTAATTGATAATATCTTTCCAAGAATCCGAAAAATCAAAATTTCATAACGGGGATAAAAAGTTACATCCATTGAAAATTCAGAATAGTCGCTATGGAATTCTGGCCCTTAAAATGGAAATTTTGCAAATGACCTCGGTTTTCGACGAAACCACTTTTGTTGGATCCGTGATGTCAAGTTATTGCTAGATTCCAAAATTCGTAATTTATCGAATCAATATGTGATCATGGCAAAGGAAAACATGTTTGACCAGTTTTAGTTGATTTTAATCGACTGGAAAATGGCCATTTTTCAAACGGTCTCAGAATTCGACGAAACTAGTTTTGTTAGGACCGTATCGTCAATACGAAGTTAGAAAACATTTTTCAGGAATTTTTAGAGTCCGTATGTAACCCCAGTGAATTGAAATGCGCGTTCAAATTCAATATATAAAGTTATATTTTGATTTTGATGAAAACTGATCGAATCAGCCTGCGATACATATGCCATTGTGTTCGGAATGGGGGTAATTAGCTATGAACGACAGTCGGTGGGTTCGATTTCGAGGTCGAAATAAAAAGTTTCTTTTTGAAATTAAATAAATAAAATCTCTCCCTCTCTATAACCCTTCAGCTCCCCCCCCCCCCGGTCTCATTCATTCGAAGGAAAAAGGAAAAAAAAAGAAGAAAAAAATTAAATCGCGCCGCCCCCCCCCCAATCCTCAAGCGCAGAATGCCCCCCCCCCACCCCAATCCTCAAGCGCAGAACGCGCCGCCCCTCCGATTCAATGCAGCCGCCCACCTGCCGACCGCCGCCCTCGTAGAATCCCCTCCCCCTTGTTCTGCTGGAAACCCCTAAGTCCGAACCCAAGCCCTAAAACTGTGACCGTCGCCGCTGCCTGAGGGACTCACCGTGCCACCAGAAGCCTGCTGCCAACCCCCTCCGACGCGCAAACAGTACCCCCCCCTCTCTGATCACTGTAAGTCTTATTATTTTTATTTTATCCTTTTTGGTGGTCGGTTTCTATTTAACAATAATTGGTTTGTTAGGGTAAAATAGGGTTTTTATATTAATTTAAACAAAGCTTTGATTTTTTAATTTAAATAAAGATTTGCACTTTAATTTAGAAAAGGAAAGATTCGGTTTTTAAACTAGAAAAGCTATAATTTTTAATCGCATAAAGATTTGATTTTTAATTCATGAAAGATATATTTTTAGCTATATAAAAATATGATTTTTATATCATATAAAAAATAAAAATATGATTTTTATATCATAGAAAAAATAAAAATATGATTTTTATATCATAGGAAGAGTAAAAATATGATTTTTATATATGTAGAGTAATAAAAACATAATTTTTATTATATTACTTGTGGTATAAAAATAGAATTTTTATCTATATAGAAGCGATATAAAAATAGAATTTTTATCTATATAGTAGTGGTATAAAAATAGAATTTTTATCTGTATAATAGCGATGTAAAAATAGAATTTTTATCTATATAGTAGTGGTCTAAAAATAGAATTTTTATCTATATAGTAGTGGTATAAAAATAGAATTTTTATCTATATAGTAGCGATGTAAAACTAGAATTTTTATCTATATAGTAGCGATGTAAAAATAGAATTTTTTCTATATAGTAGTGGTATAAAAATAGAATTTTTATCAATATAGTAGCAGTGTAAAAATAGAATTTTTATCTATATAGTAGCGGGGTAAAAATGTGATTTTTATATATGAAGTGGCTACGGACAGTGAAATTGACAAAAAGGCGAGAATGACGAAGATTTCTACATAAGAAGAGTCGTGGCATTTGGTTTAGCTAGTCTGTGAGAACTCCTCACTTTTATTTTATTTTCTGGTTGAAATATATACTAGGATGCAGACGGTGTTTAGTAGCACCCGACACCCGTCGTCCGCAGACCATGGATGACTTGTTTGATTGATGTGTTTTGAAAATTGATTGTGTGATGTGGATTGAATAAATATTTTATAGTTAAAAATATAATTTTTAACGTGTTTATAAAATAAAATAGTTATAAACAAATCGGACGATTTGTTTATATACACACATTTGACTGATATTGATTGGGATGATAAATTTTACACATCGCCCAACAGCACAAATAGAACCTGTGTCTGTTGTTTGAAAACCCCACATGGGTATTGGGATGAAATATGACATACACTAATCCCAATAATTAGTTGTATGTCGATCGATTGATTGACAGGCTGTGTAAGCGTTGAATATTTATATTCAATGCTTATACAGTGTAGAATGTACTCTTGATGATGGATTGCTATTTTCATTATTGTTATATGTGTGTGAAATCCATATAATCACATTATATGGTAATTGACTGTGTCTGATTCCAGTTCAGAATTATCGAATATATTAAAATAATATTCAGTGAATATTGAAATGTGAAGCCGTGTTAAGTAGTTAAACGCCATTTTAACACGAACGGGAATTTTTTCAATTTTATTCATTTTACAATGAATATCGAAAGTGATTTCAAAATCTGATATTTTGAAATGAATTGAAATTCGAGTTAAATTGAATTGAATTGAAATTCGAGTTAAATTGAATTGAATTGAAATTCGAGTTAAACTGAATTGAATTGAAATTCGAATTAAATTGAATTGAATTGAAATTCGAATTAAATTGAAATGAATTGAAATTCGAATTAAATTGAAATTCGAGTTAAATTGAAAAGAATTGAAATTCGAATTAGATTGAAATAGAATTGAAATCGTTTTGAATTGAATTTAAAACGTATTGAAATTGAACTGAAATTGATTTGAATTGAAACCAATTTGGATTGAAATTGATTTGAATTGAAACGGATTTGAATTGAAATCGAGTTGAAATGAATTTAAAGCAAATTTATATTGGATGGAAGTTGAAATCGTTTTGAAAACGAATTTCAAACGATTTATAAAATACGATTTAAAAGGAAATCGACGAAATATGTATATAATATATTATATATATATATAATGGCCTGAATAGAACGCGCTGTGCTGCGGCAGTTCGCGAATTTCGACCATTGACTTCGAATGGATATTACGGGAGATCTGACCGTCGGATTCTCCTAAAACTGGAACCACTGGGTTCGTATCGAAAAGAACTTTCTAATGAATATTAGAAATTTTAAATCTAACGGTTGGATTTGGAATTATGTCCAAATCAAATTTAGAAAAGGTCGCTGTAAGTGCAGTTCGATGGTCGTTGATGGAAATCGACTGTACGGGCCTTGATAAAATTATTAAAAATAGTAATAATTTGTTTAAAATCATAAGAAATGATTTGTGAAGAATTGGGATGAAAATTTCCATATTAAAAAAGATAAAAGTAGATTTTTATCGAAATGAACTAGTTTTGAACTAGAATATTAATTTATTTATTTTTAAAATAAATAAATTGGATTTGAAATGGTTTTGAAAATAACCAGAATTTCCAATAATTGAATTGGAATGGATTTGAATCGAAATTGTCTTTGGAATATTTCAATGTTGGATTTCGTGATTATACAGATATTGTTATGGAAATTTTGAAAGATATATTTATATCGTTATTTCCAATAAGATACTTGTTGGTTGTAGAATTTGATATTGAATATAAGCCGATATATTTTCTATTTAGAGCTTTGTATTTAATATCAAATGTGATTTGGATTTGTCATGAATGGTATCTTCAATAATATTGTTCTTAGACCCAATGGAGTTAAGAAAATCAGAAACTAACTGGAGATTAGTTAAGTTGAATGGTCTCCTAGGTATTGATCTGATGTTGGTTTCGGCCTTCGGGGTTAATACTTAGGGAATTGTTTACTTGCTAATGTACGGTTAAAGGCTGATCGAGTGGAATGTGATTTTGGGTTTATAGTGAACCATGTTTTAAATGACATTGGTTCTTTAACCCAGTTAAAGACAGGACGTGATTTCCCAAGTTAAATAATCATTGTTAGCGGTTACTGGGAAGATTAAAACCAAGTGGAGTTTTAATGAATCTTTAATTAGATTGAAATGGTCGAGAATGGAGTATCACTAGTTTTGCTCTAGGCGATAGTTAAATCTTTAATTAGATTTGAAATTGAAATGGTAATTGAATTTACCGATAACACCGTGGTGTTAGATATGAAGTATGACCAGTTTTTACTTCATGGGATGAATAGGTTGGGATTGGGAAATAAAATAAATGATTACTTCGGTGTGGTTCGCTAATCCCGACTAGTTTGAATTGATATTCAAAAGAAGATTAAAGAATAAATTTAAAGAATTTATCTTTGATAAAATTAATGGGAACCTTTCCCAAAGTATAAGAATATTTGAATAAAAGAATATTCTGAATTGGAATGAGGCGTATGTTGTGTTTGTGTAACACTTGTTTAATATATACGTGAGTTATTCAGAAAGACCGAGTTTATCCCATTCTGAATAACTGATTCGACGTGGTGTCGAAGGTGAAGACGGTGGTTGAAGACCGGAGGTCTTCACGTCGTTTGGGTGATTACTGATGATCTTTATTGGGCCGTACACCCAAGAGGAGGGAATCAGTTAGTGGTCGTCCAGACATACTTGGAGATCGAAGGATATGCGAGTTACAAGGTGCCTCCGGTTTCATTCAGACCCAGAACGGACTTGTAAATGGATGTGTGTCTGACATCGGATTTCATTCTGTGTGATTGATATCGGTTGCATAGCGTGAATTACCTGTGTGGCATGCTGAGATGCAAATGATCAAGGCTTCTGTTGAAAAGTCAGAGTCTTGTGGTTGATGATCAAAGCACAGCCTGTGTGGCACAGCTTTGTGTAGCGTTAATTCGCGAGCCTCACAACCCGGTTGTGAACCAGAAACGGGAGAGTACATCAGGGAGGGCATGCGTTTCCTTCTGGATAGAAGTGGCATCAGTGATTTTACACGCGCTGACGAGTTTGACTTATGTGGTTGTTGCTGTTGCGAGGCTCCTGGGATATATCGGTGACTATGTGAAGCCGATGCAGTCATTCGTTGACTCATTTACGCCCCAAAGGGCGGGGAAACGCTGTGTTCAGGCATTTTAATCCACATCGGTGGACCGGCCCTGACGATCCAAAGGTCACTCGAGCTCTGACCTGAGACATGGGCTAGATTGTCTCGAATCGGTGATGATTACCTTTTACCTCGGTTCACAGATGGAAATCCAACTTCCAATACGTGACATGTGCAGTTTGGATTGTAGAGCTTAGTATTGGCGACATGATATATAGTACCCATGCCGTCTATGATTAATACTTATGATTGAAATTGTTTTAACACTATACACTTATAGCAATAATAAAAGATGAAATTTAGTGTATCAAGCATTCTTTGGCTATTATAAGGTAAACCCTATCCTCCGGCTTGCGTTGCATTGTGTGATGGGACCTGGGTCTTATAATAGCTTCATTGTTCTTTATTTAGCATTGCGCTATTGTTTTATGCACTGGTATTCTTGGGAGGAAACCCGTTCCGTGTTATACAGCGTGGTCCCTTGATTTACCTAACTTTAAAATAAAGATTAATAAATGTTTTAGTTCTCACACCAGTCACATGACTGACCTGGAGTTTATTGTTTTAACCTAAGCTCTAGGTGCCCTTATTTTGACACGGGCAGTAGTAGTTTTGGTTTTGCAGATTTATATTCATAGGAACCTGGTTTACAGTTGGAACGATATCTGGAAAGCTCTGTGTTCGTATATCTCTTTCTGTTGTGTATTGTATTATTTTTCCGTTGCAGTAATGTATTGTAATCTCTGATATTTTCTGTGTAATATTTATTCATACTCTATATATTCTTGTATTCTGATGGAATTGTTGTAATAAGCAATGAAATGTTCTTCTGTCTGCGTTCCGATGTGGCTTGTCCTTAACTCAATCTGTGATTTCCCGTAAGGGGGAAGTTTGGGTCGTAACAGCTGGTATCAAAGCTTTGGTTTACAAAGCTCAGAGAACAAGACACATTAGAACCATACGAAAGAATTCATCAGAGATTGGATTGGTAATATCCAATAGAAATGACTCGTTAGAGATGGGATCAGTAGTATCCTAGAACGAGTGTGAAGGGTATATTTTTAAAGTGAAAACAAATTTTGTTTTGAAAATTTAAATCAATTATTCGTATTTGATTATTTATTTATATTGATTTGGACTATCAGGTATATAGAGATTTTAATATACATCTGATCCACGTGTATTGGAAGCCTCCAATATACTGGATGGATATAGAGTCACACTCTAGTCGCCGGGGATAATTCTGATGATGCGGCAGCATCATCAGTACTTATATTCGAGTGCCGAAAGCGTGACATCTATATATTACCATTAGACTGGTGTGAGAACCAAAATTAGATAGGGCCTATTGTTGTGATTTGGCACCAAAAATCTGATTTTTTGACTATATATCAAAGTTATGAATTTGAAAAGATAATCAACTAATTGATTGTTGATTGTGTTGTTTGATTATTGGTTGATTAGTTAAAAGTTGAACCATTTAGCCAAATTGAACCAAATAATGAATTGTATTGAAAATTTGTTGCATTTGCATGCATATACATGTACTTACATTCAACAAATCATAGCAAGGAGGCTAGAGCAGAAGAATAAAATTGTTTGCCCGACAAATGAGTACATGTTTATTGTATTTCTTTGAGTTTGGATGATTTTATGAGCCGATTGGCTAGCCGCTTGGATTTTTCTTTTTCTTTTGGATTGAAGAAGGCCATGGGAGGCTATATGAAATATCCCGAAGTCCCCGGTGCAGAGGATATTATGGCGAAATTTTTCGAAAATTTAGGGTGTTAGCCAAATTTTTTGAAAAATTTGAAAAGTTCTTAGAAACTGAAAAGTTGAAGAACTTAAGCCATAATGAAAATACTGGAAGTTGATTTGTTAAACAACTTTCGGCTTCGTTGCTTTTCTGAAACGAAAAGTTTTAAGTTGGGGAGATCGTAATAACCCGGAAATCTAGGCCAATTTAAAAATTTTGTTTTGGCAATTTTAATGAATTTTGAATATTTAAAATGAATTATTTTAAATAATAGCGATGAGAAAGTTATTTTGAATAGAATTTGAACGAGTATATTTATTTGAATCGTCGTTAGAATATAAATATTTATTTATATTTATAAAAAGAATTGAAAATGGCGCGGTAGTTCGAAAATTCGATTTCAAAGTTCAAATGAATGTACCGGGTGCAAAATAAATTGGATTTTAGTGAAACCAAAAATATTTGAATCTAATTGATAATATCTTTCCAAGAATCCAAAAAATCAAAATTTCATAGCGGGGATAAAAAGTTACATCCAGTTGAAAATTCAGAATTGTCGCTATGGAATTCTAGCCCTTAAAGATGGAAATTTTGCAAACGACCTCGGTTTTCAACGAAACCACTTTTGTTGGATCCGTGATGTCAAGATATTGCTAGATTCCAAAATTCATAATTTTTCGAATCAATATGTGAGCGTGGAAAAGGAAATCGTGTTTGACCAGTTTCAGTTGATTTTAATCGACTGGAAAATGGCCATTTTTCAGACGGTCTCAGAATTCAATGAAACTAGTTTTGTTAGGACCATATCATCAATACGAAGTTAGAAAATATTTTTTAAGAATTTTTGGAGTCTGTATGTGACCCAGTGAATTGAAATGTGCGTTCAAATTCAATATATATTATATTTTGATTTTGACGAAAACTGATCGAAACGATCGAATCAGCCTGCGATACATATCCCATTGTGTTTGGAATGGGGGTAATTAGCTGTGGACGACAGTCGGTGGGTTCGATTTCGAGGTTGAAATAAAAAGTTGCTTTTTGAAAATAAATAAATAAATAATCTCTCCCTCTCTATAACCTTTCAGCCCCCCCTGTCTCATTCATTTGAAGGAAAAGGAAAAAAAGAAGAAGAAAAAAAATTAAATTGCGCTGCCCCCCCCCCCCAATCCTCGAGCACAGAAAGCGCCGCCCCTCCGATTCAAGGCAGCCGCCCACCTCGTCCAGGCCGCGCCCACCTACCGACCGCCGCCCTCGTCAAACCCCCTCCACTTGTTCCGCTGAAAACCCCCAAGTCCAAACCCAAGCCCTAAAACCGAGACTGCCGCTACTGCCTGAGGGACCCACCGTGCCACCAGAAGCCTGCTGCTGACCCCCTCTGACGCGCAAACAGTACCCCCCCTCTCCGATCATAGTAACTCTTATTATTTTTATTTCATCCTTTTTGGTGGTCGATTTCTATTTAACAGTAATTCGTTTGTTAGGGAAAAATAGGTTTTTTATATTAATTTAAACAAAGCTTTGATTTTTTAATTTAAATAAAGATTTGATCTTTAATTTAGAAAAGGAAAGGTTCCATTTTTAAACTAGAAAAGCTATAATTTTTAATCGCATAAAGATTTGATTTTTAATTCATGAAAGGTATGATTTTTAGCTATATAAAAATATGATTTTTATATCATAGAATGAATAAAAATATGATTTTTATATCATAGAAAGAATAAAAATACGATTTTTATATCATAGGAAGAGTAAAAATATGATTTTCATATATGTAGACCAATAAAAATATAATTTTTATTATATTACTAGTGGTATAAAAATAGAATTTTTATCTATATAGTAGCGATATAAATATAGAATTTTTATCTATATAATAGTGGTATAAAAATAGAATTTTTATCTATATAGTAGAGATGTAAAAATAGAATTTTTATCTATATAGTAGTGGTATAAAAATAGAATTTTTGTCTATATAGTAATGGTATAAAAATAGAATTTTTGTCTATATAGTAGCGATGTAAAAATAGAATTTTTATTTATATTGCAGCGATGTAAAAATAGAATTTTTATCTATATAGTAGCGATGTAAAAATAGAATTTTTATCTATATAGTAGCGGTGTAAAAATGTGATTTTTATATATGTAGTGGCTACGGACAGTGAAATTGACAATAGGCGAGCACGACGAAGATTTCTACATAAGAAGAGTCGTGGCGTTTGGTTTAGCTAGTCTATGAGAACTCCTCACTTTTATTTTATTTTCAAGTTGAAATATATACTAGGATGGAGACGGTGTTTAGTAGCACCCGACACCCGTCGCCACAGATCATGGATGACTTGTTTGATTGATGTGTTTTAAAAATTGGTTGTGTGATGTGGATTGAATAAATATTTTATAGTTAAAAATATAATTTTTAACTTGTATATAAAAAATATTTATAAACAAATCGGACGATTTTTTTATAAACACACATTTGACTGATATTGATTGGGACGATAAATTTTACACATCGCCCAACTGCACAAATAGAACCTGTGTTTGTTGTTTGAAAACCCCACACGGGTATCGGGATGAAATATGACATACACTAATCCCAATAATTAGTTGTATGTCGATTGATGGATTGACAGGCTGTGTAAGCGTTGAATATTTATATTCAATGCTTATACAGTGTAGAATGCACTCCGGATGATGGATTGTTGTTTTCATTATTGTTATACACACTTGTTGTGTGAAATCCATATAATCACATTATATGGTAATTGACTGTGTCTGATTCCAGTTCAGAATTATCGAATATTTTAAAATAATATTCAGTGAATATTTAAATGTGAAGCCGTGTTAAGTAGTTAACGCCATTTTGACACGAATGAAAATTTTGTCGATTTTATTCATTTTACAATGAATATCGAAAGTGATTTCAAAATCTGATATTTTGAAATGAATTGAAATTCGAATTAAATTGAACTGGATCGAAATTCGATTAAATTGAATTGAATTGAAATTCGAATTAAATTGAATTGAATCAAAATTCGAATTAAATTGAATCGAATTGAAATTCGAATTAAATTGAAATGAATTGAAATTCGAATTAAATTGAAATAAATTGAAATTCGAATTAAATTGAAATTCGAATTAAATTGAAAAGAATTGAAATTCAAATTAGATTAAAATAGAATTGAAATCGTTTTAAATTGAATTTAAAACGTATTGAAATTGAACTGAAACCGATTTGGATTGAAATTGATTTGAATTGAAATGGATTTGAATTGAAATCGAGTTGAAATGAATTTAAAGCGAATTTGTATTGGAAAGATTCAATTTTGATTTGAATTTGAGACGGAAGTTGAAATCGTTTTGAAAACGAATTTAAAACGATTTATAAAATACGTTTTAAAAGGAAATCGACGAAATATATATATAATATAAATATTATATATATAATGGCCTGAAAAGAATGCGCCGCGCTGCGGCAATTCGCAAAATTCGACCATTGACTTCGAATGGATAATACGGGAGATCCGACCGTCGGATTCTCCTAAAACTGGAACCGTTGGGTTCGTACCGAAAAGAACATTCTAACTAATATTAGAGATTTGAAATCTAACAGTTGGATTTGGAATTATGTCCAAATCAAATTTAGAAAAGGTCGCTGTAAGTGCAGTTCGATGGCCGTTCATGGAAATCGACTGTACGGGCCTTGATAAAATTATTAAAAATAGTAATAATTTGTTTAAAATCATAAGAAATGATTTGTGAAGAATTGGGATGAAAATTGCTTATTTGAAAAGATAAAAGTAGATTTTTATCGAAATGAACTAGTTTTGAACTAGAATATTAATTTATTTATTTTTAAAATAAATAAATTGGATTTGAAATGGTTTTGAAAATAACCAAAATTTCCAATAATTTAATTGGAATGGATTTGAATCGAAATTGTCTTTGGAATATTTCGATGTTGGATTTCATGATTATACAGATATTGTTATGGAAATTTGAAAGATATATTTATATCGTTATTTCCAATACGATATTTGTTGGTCGTAGAATTTGATATTGAATATAAGCCGATATATTTTTTATTCAGAGCCTTGTATTTAATATCAAATGTGATTTGGGTTTGTCGTGAATGGTATCTTCAATAATACTGTTCTTAGACCCAATGGAGTTAAGAAAATCAGAAACTAACTGGAGACTAGTTAAGTTGAATGGTCTCCTGGGTATTGATCTGATGTTGGTTTCAGGCTTCGGGGTTAATACTTAGAGAATTGTTCACTTGCTAATTTACAGTTAAAGGCTGATGGAGTGGAATGTGATTTTGGGTTTATAGTGAACCATGTTTTAAATGAAATTGGTTCTTTAACCCAGTTAAAGACAACACGTGATTTCCCAAGTTAAATAATCATTGTTATCGGTTATTGGGAAGATTAAAACCAAGTGGAGTTTTAATGAATCTTTAATTAGATTGAAATAGTCGAGAATGGAGTATCACCAGTTTTGCTCCAGGCGATAGTTAAATCTTTAATTAGATTTGAACTTGAAATGGTAATTGAATTTACCGATAACACCGTGGTGTTAGATATGAAGTATGACCAGTTTTTACTTCATGGGATGAATAGGTTGGGATTGAGAAATAAAATAAATGATTACTTCGGTGTGGTTCGCTAATCCCGACTAGTTTGAATTGATATTCAAAAGAAGATTAAAGAATAAATTTAAAGAATTTATCTTTGATAAAATTAATGGGAACCTTTCCCAAAGTATAAGAATATTTGAATAAAAGAATATTCTGAATTGGAATGAGGCGTATGTTGTGTTTATGTAACACTAGTTTAATATATATGCGAGTTATTCAGAAAGACCTAGTTTATCCCATTCTGAATAACTGATTCGACGTGGTGTCGAAGGTGAAGACGGTGGTTGAAGACCGTAGGTCTTCATGTCATTTGGGTGATTACTGATGATCTTGATTGGGCCGTACACCCAAGAGGAGGGAATCAGTTAGTGGTCATCTAGATGTACTTGGAGATCGAAGGATATGCGAGGTACAAGGTGCCTCCGGTTTCGTTCAGACCCAGAACGGACTTGTAAATGGATGTATGTCTGACATCGGATTTCATTCTGTGTGA
The DNA here is from genome assembly GCA_030737875.1 of Allium sativum. Classification (NCBI taxonomy): domain Eukaryota; kingdom Viridiplantae; phylum Streptophyta; class Magnoliopsida; order Asparagales; family Amaryllidaceae; genus Allium; species Allium sativum. Next base: position 1,003,456,259 of record CM060912.1, read on the forward strand.
TTGATATCGGTTGCATAGCGTGAATTGCCTGTGTGGCATGCTGAGATGCAAATGATCAAGGCTTCTGTTGAAAAGTCAGAGTCTTGTGGTTGATGATCAAAGCACATCCTGTGTGGCACAACTTTGTGTAGCATTAATTCGCGAGCCTCACATCCTGGTTGTGAACCAGAAACCGGTGAGGACATCAGGGAGGGCATGCGTTTCCTTCTCGATAGAAGTGGCGTCAGTGGTTTTAAACGCGCTGACGAGTTTGACTTATGTGGTTGTTGCTGTTGCGAGGTGCCTCGGATATATCGGTGACTATGTGAAGCCGATGGAGTCATTCGCTGACTCATTTACGCCCCGAAAAAGCGGGGAAACGCAGTGTTCAGGCATTTTAATCCACATCGGTGGACCGACCCTGACGATCCAAAGGTCACTCGAGCTCTAACCTGAGACATGGGCAAGATTGTCTCGAATCGGTGAGGATTATCTTTTGCCTCAGTTCACAGATGGAAATCCAACTTCCAATACGTGACATGTGCAGTTTTGATTGTAGAGCCTAGTATTGGCGACATGATATATGGTACCCATGCCGTCTATGATTAATACTTATGATTGAATTTTTTTTAACACTATACACTTATAGAAATAATAAAAGATGAAATTTAGCGTATCAAGCATTCTTTGCATATTATAAGGTAAAACCCTATCCTCCGGCTTGCGTTGCATTGTGTGATGGGACCTGGGTCTTATAATAGCTTCATTGTTCGTTATTTAGCATTGCGATGTTGTTTTATGCACTGGTATTCTTGGGAGGAAACCCGTTCCGTGTTATACGGTGTGGTCCCTTGATTTACCTAAATTTAAAATAAAGATTAATAACTATTTTTGTTCTCACACCAGTCACATGACTGACCTGGAGTTTATTGTTTTAACCGAAACTCTAGGTGCCCTTATTTTGACACGGGCAGCTAGTAGTTTTTGTTTTGCAGATATATATTCACAGGAACCTGGTTTACAGCTGGAACGATATCCGTAAAGCTCTGTATCCGTATATCTCTTTTTGTTGTGTATTGTATTATTTTTCCGCTGCAGTAATGTATTTGTAATCTCTGATATTTTCTGTGTAATATTTATTCATACTCTGTATATTCTTGTATTCTGATGGAATTGTTGTAATAAGAAATGAAATGTTCTTCTCTCTATGTTCCGTTGTGGCTTGTCCTTAACTCAATCTGTGATTTCTCGTAAGGGGGAAGTTCGGGTCTTAACAACGGGTATCAAAGCTTTGGTTTACAAAGCTCAGAGAACAAGACACATTAGAACCATACGAAAGAATTCATCAGAGATTGGATTGGTAATATCCAATAGAAATGACTCGTTAGAGATGGGATCAGTATTATCCTAGAACGAGTGTGAAGGGTATATTTTTAAAGTGAAAACAAATTTTGTTTTGAAAATTTAAATCAATTATTCGTATTTGATTATTTATTTATATTGATTTGGACTATCAGGTATATAGAGATTTTAATATACGTCTGATCCACGTGTATTGGAAGCCTCCAATATACTGGATGGATATAGAGTCACACTCTAGTCGCCCGGGGATAATTCTGATGATGCGGCAGCATCATCAGTATTTATATTCGAGTGCCGAAAGCGGGATATCTATATATTTCCATTAAATTGGTGTGAGAACCAAAATTAGATAGGGCCTATTGTTGTGATTTGGCACCAAAAATCTGATTTTCTGACTATATATCAAAGTTATGAATTTGAAAAGATAATCAACTAATCGATTGTTGATTGTGTTGTTTGATTATTGGTTGATTAGTTAAAAGCTGAACCATTTAGCCAAATTGAACCAAATAATGAATTGTATTGAAAATTTGTCGCATTTGCATGCATATATACATGTACTTACATTGAACGGGTCATAGCAAGGAGGCTAGAGCAGAAGAATAAAAATGTTTGCCCGACAAATAGGTACATGTTTATTGTATTTCTTTGGGTTTGGATGATTTTATGAGACGATTGGCTAGCCGATTGGCTTTTTCTTTTTCTTTTGGATTGATGAAGGCCATGGGAGGCTATATGAAATATCCCGAAGTCCCCGGTGCAGAGGATGTTATGGCGAAATTTTTCGAAAATTTAGGGAGTTAGCCAAATTTTTTGAAAAATTTGAAAAGTTCTTAGAAACTGAAAAGTTGAAGAACTTAAGCCATAATGAAAATACTGGAAGTTGAGTTGATTTGTTAAACAACTTTTGGCTTCGTTCTTTTTCGGAGACGAAAAGTTTTAAGCTGGGGAGATTGTAATAATCCGGAAATCTGGGCCAATTTAAAATTTTTGTTTTGGCAATTTTAATGAATTTTGAATACTTAAAATGAATTATTTTAAATAATAGCGACGACAAAGTTATTTTGAATAGAATTTGAATGTGTATATTTATTTGAATTGTCATTAGAATATAAATATTTATCTATATTTATAAAAGGAATTGAAAATGGCGCGGTAGTTCGAAAATTCGATTTCAAAGTTCAAATGAATGTACCGAGTGCAAAATAAACCGGATTTTAGTGAAACCAAAAATATTTGAATCTTATTGATAATATCTTTCCAACGAATCCGAAAAATCAAAATTTCATAGCGGGGATAAAAAGTTATGTCCAATTGAAAATTCAGAATAGTCACTATGGAATTCTGGCCCTTAAAATGGAAATTTTGCAAACGACCTCGATTTTCGACGAAACCACTTTTGTTGGATCCGTGATGTCGAGTTATTGCTTGATTCCAAAATTCGTAGTTTTTTGAATCAATATGTGAGAGTGGAAAAGGAAAACGCGTTTGACCACTTTCGATTGATTTTAATCGACTGGAAATTGGCCATTTTTCAAACGGTCTCAGAATTTGATGAAACTAGTTTTGTTAGGACCTTATCGTCAATACGAAGTTAGAAAATATTTTTCAGGAATTTTTATAGTCCGTATCTGACCCCAGTGAATTGAAATGCGTGTTCAAATTCAATATATAGAGTTACATTTTGATTTTGACGAAAACTAAACGAAACGATCGAATCAGCCTGCGATACATATCCCATTGTGTTTGGAATGGGGGTAATTAGCTATGGACGATAGTCGGTGGGTTCGATTTCGAGGTCGAAATAAAAAGTTGCTTTTTGAAATTAAATAAATAAATTAAAAAAAATCTCTCCCTCTCTATAACCCTTCAGCCCCCCCCCCACCATCTCATTCATTTGAAGGAAAAGGAAAAAAAAGAAGAAAAAAATTAAATCGCGCCGCCCGCCCCCTCCCCCCCCCCCCCCCAAGTCCTCGAGCGCAGAATGCGCCGCCTTTCCGATTCAAGGCAGTCGCCCACCTCGTCCAGGCCGCGCCCACCTGCCGACCGCCTCCCTCGTCGAACCCCCTCCCCCTTGTTCCGCTGGAAACCCACAAGTCCGAACCCAAGACCTAAAATCGAGACCGCCGCCGCTGCTTGAGGGACCCACCGTGCCACCAGAAGGCTCCTTCCTACCCCCCTCCGACGCGCAAACAGTAGCCCCCCTCTCCGATCACTGTAAGTCTTATTATTTTTATTTTATCCTTTTTGGTGGTCGATTTCTATTTAACAGTAATTTGTTTGTTAGGGAAAAATAGGGTTTTTATATTAATTTAAACAAAGCTTTGATTTTTTAATTTAAATAAAGATTTGATCTTTAATTTAGAAAAGGAAAGGTTTGATTTTCAAACTAGAAAAGCTATAATTTTTAATCGCATAAAGATTTGATTTTTAATTCATGAAAGATATGATTTTTAGCTATATAAAAATATGATTTTCATATCATAAAAAGAATAAAAATATGATTTTTATATCATAGAAAGAATAAAAATATGATTTTTATATCATAGAAAGAGTAAAAATATGATTTTTATATATGTAGAGTAATAAAAATATAATTTTTATTATATTACTAATGGTATAAAAATAGAATTTTTATCTATATAGTAGCGATATAAAAATAAAAATTTTATCTATATAGTAGTGGTATAAAAATTGAATTTTTATCTATATAGTAGCGATGTAAAAATAGAATTTTTATCTATATAGTAGTGGTATAAAAATAAATTTTTATCTATATAGTAGTAGTATAAAAAGCGATGTAAAAACAAAAATTTTATCTATATAGTAGCGTTGTAAAAATAGAATTTTTATCTATATAGTAGCGATGTAAAAATAGAATTTTTATCTATATAGTAATGTTATAAAAATAGAATTTTTATCTATATAGTAGCGGTGTAAAAATAGAATTTTTATCTATATAGTAGCGGTGTAAAAATGTGATTTTTATATATGTAGTGGCTACGGACAGTGAAATTGACAAAAGGCGAGCACGACGAAGATTTCTACATAAGAAGAGTCATGGCGTTTGGTTTAGCTAGTCTGTGAAAACTCCTCAATTTTATTTTATTTTCTGGTTGAAATATATATTAGGATGCAGATGGTGTTTAGTAGCACACGACACCCATCGTCCACAGACCCATGGATGACTTGTTTGATGATGTGTTTTGAAAATTGATTGTGCGATGTGGATTGAATAAATATTTTATAGTTAAAAATATAATTTTTAACGCGTATATAAAATAAAATATTTATAAACAAATTGGATGATTTGTTTATATACACACATTTGACTGATATTGATTGGGACGATAAATTTTACACATTGCCCAACTGCACAAATAGAACCTGTGTTTGTTGTTTGAAAACCCCACACGGGTATTGGGATGAAATATGACATACACTAATCCCAATAATTAGTTGTATGTCGATCGATTGATTGACAGGCTATGTAAGCGTTGAATATTTATATTCAATGCTTATACAGTGTAGAATGCATTCTGGATGATGGATTGCTGTTTTCATTATTGTTATACACATTTGTTGTGTGAAATCCTTTTAATCTCATTATATGGTAATTGACTGTGTCTGATTCCAGTTCAGAATTATCGAATATTTTAAAATAATATTCAGTGAATATTGAAATGTGAACCCGTGTTAAGTAGTTAAATGCCATTTTAACACGAACGGGAATTTTGTCGATTTTATTTATTTTACAATGAATATCGAAAGTGATTTCAAGATCTGATATTTTGAAATGAATTGAAATTTGAATTAAATTGAATTGAATTGAATTTCGAATTAAATTGAAATGAATTGAAATTCGAATTAAATTGAAATAAATTGAAATTCGAATTAAATTGAAATTCGAAAAATTGGAAAGAATTGAAATTCAAATTAGATTGAAATAGAATTGAAATCGTTTTGAATTGAATTTAAAACGTATTGAAATTGAACTGAAATCGATTTGAATTGAAACCGATTTGGATTGAAATTGATTTGAATTGAAACGGATTTGAATTGAAATCGAGTTGAAATGAATTTAATGCGAATTTATATTGGAAAGATTCAATTTTGATTTGAATTTGAGATGGAAGTTGAAATCGTTTTGAAAACGAATTTAAAACAATTTATAAAATACGTTTTAAAAGGAAATTGACGAAATATATATATATAACATATATATTATATATATAATGGCCTGAATAATACGCGCCGCGCTGCGGCAGTTCGCAAATTTCGACCATTGACTTCGAATGGATATTACGGGAGATTCGACCGTCAGATTCTCCTAAAACCGGAACCATTAGGTTCGTATCTAAAAGAACTTTCTAACGAATATTAGATATTTGAAATCTAACGGATGGATTTGGAATTATGTCCAAATCAAATTTAGAAAAGGTCGCTTTAAGTGCAGTTCGATGGCCGTTGATGGAAATCGACTGTACGGGCCTTGATAAAATTATTAAAAATAGTAATAATTTGTGTAAAATCATAAGAAATGATTTGTGAAGAATTGGGATGAAAATTTCCATATTTAAAAAGATAAAAGTAGACTTTTATCGAAATGAACTAGTTTGAACTAGAATAATAATTTATTTATTTTTAAAATAAATAAATTGGATTTGAAATGGTTTTGAAAATAACCAGAATTTCCAATAATTGAATTGGAATGGATTTGAATCGAAATTGTCTTTGGAATATTTCGATGCTGGATTCCGTGATTATACAGATATTGTTTTGGAAATTTGAAAGATATATTTATATCGTTATTTCCAATACAATATTTGTTGGTCGAAGAATTTGATATTGAATATAAGTCAATATATTTTCTATTCAGAGCCTTGTATTTAATATCAAATGTGATTTGGGCTTGTCGTGAGTGGTATCTTCAATATTACTGTTCTTAGACCCAATGGAGTTAAGAAAATCAGAAACTAACTAGAGATTAGTTAAGTTGAATGGTCTCCTAGGTATTGATCTGATGTTGGTTTTGGCCTTCGGGGTTAATACTTAGGTAATTGTTCACTTGCTAATTTACGGTTAAAGGCTGATGGAGTGGAATGTGATTTTGGGTTTATAGTGAACCATGTTTTAAATGACATTGGTTCTTTAACCCAGTTAAAGACAGGACGTGATTTCTCAAGTTAAATAATCATTGTTAGCGGTTATTGAGAAGATTAAAACCAAGTGGAGTTTTAATGAATCTTTAATTAGATTGAAATGGCCGAGAATGGAGTATCACCAGTTTTGCTCCAGGCGATAGTTAGATCTTTAATTAGATTTGAACGTGAAATCGTAATTGAATTTACCGATAACACCGTGGTGTTAGATATGAAGTATGACCAGTTTTTACTTCATGGGATGAATATGTTGGGATTGGGAAATAAAATAAATGATTACTTTTGTGTGGTTTGCTTATCCCGACTAGTTTGAATTGATATTCAAAAGAAGATTAAAGAATAAATTTAAAGAATTTATCTTTGATAAAATTAATGGGAACCTTTCCCAAAGTACAAGAATATTTGAATAAAAGAATATTCTGAATTGGAATGAGGCGTATGTTGTGTTTGTGTAACACTTGATTAATATATACGCGAGTTATTCAGAAAGACCGGGTTTATCCCATTCTGAATAACTGATTCGACGTGGTGTCGAAGGTGAAGACGGTGGTTGAAGACCGGAGGTCTTCATGTCGTTTGGGTGATTACTAATGATCTTTATTGGGTCATACACCAAAGAGGAGGGAATCAGTTAGTGGTCGTCCAGACGTACTTGGAGATCGAAGGATATGCGAGGTACAAGGTGCCTCCGGTTTCGTTCAGACCCAGAACGGACTTGTAAATGGATGTGTTTCTGACATCGGATTTCATTCTGTGTGATTGATATCGGTTACATAGCGTGAATTGCCTGTGTGGCAAGCTGAGATGCAAATGATCAAGGCTTCTGTTGAAAAGTCAGATTTTGTGGTTGATGATCAAAGCACAGCCTGTGTGGCACAGCTTTGTGTAGCATTAATTCGCAATCCTCACACCCCGGTTGTGAACCACAACGGGAGAGTACATCAGGGAGGGCATGCGTTTCCTTCTGGATAGAAGTGGCGTCAGTGGTTTTACTCGCGCTGACGAGTTTGACTTATGTGGTTGTTCTGTTGTGAGGCTCCTGGGATATATCGGTGACTATGTGATGCCGATGGAGTCAATCTTTGACTCATTTACGCCCCAAAGGGCGGGGAAATGCTGTGTTCAGGCATTTTAATCCACATCGGTGGACCGTCCCTGACGATCCAAAGGTCACTCGAGCTCTAACCTGAGACATGGGCTAGATTGTCTCGAATCGGTGAGGATTATCTTTTGCCTCGGTTCACAGATGGAAATCCAACTTCCAATACGTGACATGTGCAGTTTTGATTGTAGAGCCTAGTATTGGCGATATGATATATGGTACCCATGCCATCTATGATTAATACTTATGATTGAAATTGTTTTAACACTATACACTTATACAATAATAAAAGATGAAATTTAGTGTATCAAGCATTCTTTGGCTATTATAAGGTAAAACCCCATCCTCCGGCTTACGTTGCATTGTGTGATGGGACCTGGGTCTTATAATAGCTTCATTGTTCTTTATTTAGCATTGCGCTGTTGTTTTATGCACTGGTATTCTTGGGAGGAAACCCATTCCGTGTTATATGGCGTGTTCCGTTAATTTACCTAACTTTAAAATAAAGATTAATAATTGTTTTAGTTCTCACACCAGTCACATGACTGGCCTGGATTTTATTGTTTTAGCCTAAGCTATGGGTGCCCTTATTTTGACACGGGCAGTAGTAGTTTTGGTTTTGCAGATTTATATTCACAGGAACCTGGTTTACAGCTAGAACGATATCTGGAAAGCTCTGTATTCGTATATCTCTTTCAGTTGTGTATTGTATTATTTTTCCGCTGCAGTAATGTATTGTAATCTCTGATATTTTCTGTGTAATATTTATTCATAGTCTGTATATTCTTGTATTCTGATGGAATTGTTGTAATAAAGAAATGTTCTTCTGTCTGCGTTCCGATGTGGCTTGTCCTTAACTCAATCAGTGATTTCCCATAAGGGGGAAGTTCGGGTCGTAACAGCTGGTACCAGAGCTTTGGTTTACAAAGCTCAGAGAACAAGACACATTAGAACCATACGAAAGAATTCATCAGAGATTGGATTGGTAATATCCAATATAAATGACTCGTTGGATATGGGATCAGTAGTATCCTAGAACGAGTGTGAAGGGTATATTTTTAAAGTGAAAACAAATTTTGTTTTGAAAATTTAAATCAATTATTCGTATTTGATTATTTATTTATATTGATTTGGACTATCAGATATATATAGATTTTAATATACGTCTGATCCACGTGTATTGGAAGCCTCCAATATACTGGATGGATATAGAGTCACACTCTAGTCGCCCGAGGATAATTCTGATGATGCGGCCGCATCATCAGTATTTATATTTGAGTGCCGAAAGCGTGATATCTATATATTTCCATTAGACTAGTGTGAGAACCAAAATTAGATAGGGCCTATTGTTGTGACTTGGCACCAAAAATCTAATTTTTTGACTATATATCAAAGTTATGAATTTGAAAAGATAATCAACTAATTGATTGTTGATTTTGTTGTTTGATTATTGGTTGATTAGTTAAAAGTTGAACCATTTAGACAAATTGAACCAAATAATGAATTGTATTGAAAATTTGTCGCATTTGCATGCATATACATGTACTTACATTGAACAGGACATAGCAAGGAGGCTAGAGCAGAAGAATAAAATTGTTTGCCCGACAAATAGGTACATGTTTATTGTATTTCTTTGGGTTTGGATGATTTTATGAGACGATTGGCTAGTCGCTTGGCTTTTTCTTTTTCTTTTGGATTGAAGTAGTTCGAAAATTCGATTTCAAAGTTCAAATGAATGTACCGGGTGCAAAATAAATCGGGTTTTAGTGAAACCGAAAATATTTGAATCTAATTAATAATATCTTTCCAATGAATCTGAAAAATCAAAATTTCAAAGCGGGGATAAAAAGTTACATCTAGTTGAAAATTCAGAATAGTCGTTATGGAATTCTGGCCCTTACAAATGAAAATTTTGCAAACGACCTCGGTTTTGGACAAAACCACTTTTGCTGGATCCGTGATGTCAAGATATCGCTAGATTCCAAATTTCGTAATTTTTCGAATCAATATGTGAGCGTGGCAAAGGAAATCGCGTTTGACCAGTTTTAGTTGATTTTAATCGACCGGAAAATGGCCATTTTTCAAATGGTCTCAGAATTCGACAAAACTAGTTTTGTTAGGACCGTATCGTCAATACGAAGTTAGAAAATATTTTTCAGGAATTTTTAGAGTCCGTATGTGACCCCAGTGAATTGAAATGCGCGTTCAAATTCAATATATAGAGTTATATTTTGATTTTGATGAAAACTGGTTGAAACGATCGAATCAGCCTGCGATATATATCCCATTGTGTTCGGAATGGGGGTAATTAGCTATCGACGACAGTCAGTGGGTTCGATTACGAGGTCGAAATAAAAAGTTGCTTTTTTAAAATAAACAAATAAAAAATCTCTCCCTCTCTTTAACCCTTCAGCCCCCCCCCCCCCCCCCCCCGCACCCGGTCTCATTCATTCAAAGGAAAAGGAAAAAAAAAGAAGAAGAAAAAAATTAAATCGCTCTGCCCCCCCTCCCCCCCAATCCTCGAGCGCAGAACGCGCCGCCCCTCCGATTCAGGACAGCCGCCCACCTCGTCCAGACCGCGCCCACCTGCCGACCGCCGCCCTCGTCGAACCCCCTCCCCTTGTTCTGCTGGAAACCCCTAAGTCTGAACCCAAGCCCTAAAACCGAGACCGCCGCCGCTGCCTGAGGAACCCACCATGCCAGCAGAAGCCTACTGCCGACCCCCTCCGACGCGCAAACAGTACCCCCCCTCTCTGATCACTGTAACTCTTATTATTTTATTATTTTTATTTTATCCTTTTTGGGGGTCGATTTCTACTTAACAGTAATTGGTTTGTTACGGAAAAATAGGGTTTTTATATTAATTTAAACAAAGCTTTGATTTTTTAATTTAAATAAAGATTTGATCTTTAATTTAGAAAAGGAAAGGTTCGATTTTTAAACTAGAAAAGCTATAATTTTTAATCGCATAAAGATTTGATTTTTAATTCATGAAAGGTATGATTTTTAGCTATATAAAAATATGATTTTTATATCATAGAAAGAATAAAAATATGATTTTTACATCGTAGGAAGAATAAAATTATGATTTTTATATCGTAGGAAGAGTAAAAATATGATTTTCATATATGTAGACTAATACAAATATAATTTTAATTATATTACTAGTGGTATAAAAATAGAATTTTTACCTATATAGTAGCGATATAAATATAGAATTTTTATCTATATAGTAGTGGTATAAAAATAGAATTTTTATCTATATAGTAGCGATGTAAAAATAGAATTTTTATCTATATAGTAGTGGTATAAAAATAGAATTTTTATCTATATAGTAATGGTATAAAAATAGAATTTTTATCTATATAATAGCGATGTAAAAATAGAGTTTTTACCTATATAGTAGCGATGTAAAAATAGAATTTTTATCTATATAGTAGCGGTGTAAAAATGTGATTTTTATATATGTAGTGGCTACGGACAGTGAAATTGACAAAAGGCGAGCACGACGAAGATTTCTACATAAGAAGAGTCGTGGCGTTTGGTTTAGCTAGTCTGTGAGAACTCCTCACTTTTATTTTATTTTCTAGTTGAAATATATACTAGGATGGAGATGGTGTTTAGTAGCACTCAACACCCGTCGTCCACAGATCATGGATGACTTGTTTGATTAATGTGTTTTGAAAATTAGTTGTGTGATGTGGATTGAATAAATATTTTATAGTTAAAAATATAATTTTTAACGTGTATATAAAATAAAATATTTATAAACAAATCGGTCAATTTGTTTATATACACACATTTGACTGATATTGATTGGGACGGTAAATTTTACGCATCACCCAACTGCACAAATAGAACCTGTGTTTGTTGTTTGAAAACCCCACAGGGGTATTGGGATGAAATATGACATACACTAATCCCAATAATTAGTTGTATGTCGATCGATTGATTAACATGCTGTGTAAGCGTTGAATATTTATATTCAATGCTTATACAGTGTAGAATGCACTCTGGATGATGGATTGTTGTTTTCATTATTGTTATACACACTTGTTGTTTGAAATCCATATAATCACATTATATGGTAATTGACTGTGTCTGATTCCAGTTCAGAATTATTGAATATTTTAAAATAATATTCAGTGAATATTGAAATGTGAAGCCGTGTTAAGTAGTTAACGCCATTTTGACACGAACGGGAATTTTATTGGTTTTATTGATTTTACAATGAATATCGAAAGTGATTTCAAAATCTGATATTTTGAAATGAATTGAAATTCGAATTAAATTGTACTGAATTGAAATCCGAATTAAATTGAATAGAATTGAAATTCGAATTAAATTGAATTGAATTGAAATTCGAATTAAATTGAATTGAATTAAAATTCGAATTAAATTGAAATGAATTGAAATTCGAATTAAATTTAAATAAATTGAAATTCGAATTAAATTGAAAAGAATTGAAATTCGAATTAGATTAAAATAGAATTGAAATCGTTTTAAATTGAATTTAAAATGTATTGAAATTGAACTGAAACCGATTTGGATTGAAATTAATTTGAATTGAAATGGATTTGAATTGAAATCGAGTTGAATTGAATTTAAAGCGAATTTATATTGGAAAGATTCAATTTTGATTTGAATTTGAGACGGAGGTTGAAATCGTTTTTAAAACGAATTTAAAATGATTTATAAAATACGTTTTAAAAGGAAATCAATGAAATATATAATATATATATATATAATGGCCTGAATAGAATGCGCCGTGCTGCGGTAGTTCACGAATTTCGACCATTGATTTCAAATGGATATTACGAGAGATTCGACCGTCGGATTCTCCTAAAACTGGAACCGTTGGGTTCGTATCGAAAAGAACATTCTAACTAATATTAGAGATTTGAAGTCTAACAGTTGGATTTGGAATTATGTCCAAATCAAATTTAGAAAAGGTCGTTGTAAGTGCAGTTCGATGGCCGTTGATGGAAATCGACTGTAAGGGCCTGGATAAAATTATTAAAAATAGTAATAATTTGTTTAAAATCATAAGAAAGATTTGTCAAGAATTGGGATGAAAATTTCCATATTTAAAAAGATAAAAGTAGATTTTTATCGAAATGAACTAGTTTTGAACTAGAATAATAATTTATTTATTTTTAAAATAAATAAATTGGATTTGAAATGGTTTTGAAAATAACCAGAATTTCCAATAATTGAATTGGAATGTATTTGAATCGAAATTGTCTTTGGAATATGTCGATGTTGGATTTCGTGATTATACAGATATTATTTTGGAAATTTGAAAGATATATTTATATCATTATTTCCAATACAATATTTGTTGGTCGTAGAATTTGATATTGAATATAAGCCGATATATTTTTTATTCGGAGCCTTGTATTTAATATCAAATGTGATTTGGGTTTTTCATGAATGGTATCTTCAACAATACTGTTCTTAGACCCAATGGAGTTAAGAAAATCAGAAACTAACTGGAGATTAGTTAAGTTGAATGGTCTTCTAGGTATTGATCTGATGTTGGTTTCGGCCTTCGGGGTTAATACTTAGGGAATTGTTCACTTGCTAATTTACGGTTAAAGGCTGATGGGGTGGAATGTGATTTTGGGTTTATAATGAACTATGTTTTAAATGACATTGGTTCTTTAACCTAGTTAATTACAGGACGTGATTTCCCAAGTTAAATAATCATTGTTAGCGGTTATTGGGAAGATTAAAACCAAGTGGAGTTTTAATGAATCTTTAATTAGATTGAAATGGTCGAGAATGGAGTATCACCAGTTTTGCTCTAGGCGATAGTTAGATCTTTAATTAGATTTGAACGTGAAATGGTAATTGAATTTACCAATAACACCGTGGTGTTAGATATGAAGTATGACCGGTTTTTACTTAATGGGATGAATAGGTTGGGATTGAGAAATAAAATAAATGATTACTTCGGTGTGGTTCGCTAATCCCGACTAATTTGAATTGATATTCAAGAGAAGATTAAAGAATAAATTTACTAAATTTATCTTTGATAAAATTAATGGGAACCTTTCCCAAAGTATAAGAATATTTGAATAAAAGAATATTCTAAATTGGAATGAGGTGTATGTTGTGTTTGTGTAACAATTGTTTAATATACACGCGAGTTATTCAGAAAGACCGGGTTTATCCCATTCTGAATAACTGATTCGACGTGGTGTCGAAGGTGAAGACGGTGGTTGAATACCTGAGGTCTTCACATCGTTTGGGTGATTACTGATGATCTTGATTGGGCTGAACACCCAAGAGGAGGGAATCAGTTAGTGGTCGTCCAGACGTACTTGGAGATCGAAGGATATGCGAGGTACAAGGTGCCTCCGGTTTCGTTCAGACCCAGAACGGACTTGTAAATGGATGCATGTCTGGCATAGGATTTCATTCTGTGTGATTGATATCGGTTGCATAGCGTGAATTGCCTGTGTGGCATGCTGAGATACAAATGATCAAGACTTCTGTTGAAAAGCAGAGTCTTGTGGTTGATGATCAAAGCACAACCTGTGTGGCACAGTTTTGTGTAGCATTAATTCGCGAGCCTCACACCCCGGTTGTGAACCAGAAACCGGAGAGGACATCAGGGAGGGCATGCGTTTCCTACTCGATAGAAGTGGCGTCAGTGGTTTTAAACGCGCTGACGAGTTTGACTTATGTGGTTGTTGCTGTTTCGAGGTGCCTCGGATATATCGGTGACTATGTGAAGCCGATGGAGTCATTCGCTGACTCATTTACGCCCCAAAAAGCGGGGAAACGCAGTGTTCACGCATTTTATCCCACATCGGTGGGCCGGCCCTGACGATCCAAAGGTCACTTGAGCTCTGACCTGAGACATAGGCTAGATTGTCTCGAATCGGTGAGGATTATCTTTTTCCTCGGTTCACAGATGGAAATCCAACTTCCAATACGTGACATGTGCAGTTTTGATTGTAGAGCCAAGTATTGGTGACATGATATATGGTACCCATGCCGTCTATGATTAATACTTATGACTGAAATTGTTTTAACACTATACACTTATAGCAATAATAAAAGATGAAATTTAGCGTATCAAGCATTCTTTGGCTATTATAAGGTAAAACCCTATCCTCCGGCTTGCGTTGCATTGTGTGATGGGACCTGGGTCTTATAATAGCTTCATTGTTCTTTATTTAGCATTGTGCTGTTCTTTTATGCACTGGTATTCTTGGGAGGAAACCCGTTCCGTGTTATACGGCGTGGTCCCTTGATTTACTTAACTTTAAAATAAAGATTAATAACTGTTTTAGTTCTCACACCAGTCACATGACTGACCTGGAGTTTATTGTTTTAACCTAAACTCTGGGTGCCTTTATTTTGACACGGGCAGCTAGTAGTTTTATTTTTGCAGATTTATATTCATAGGAACCTGGTTTACTTCTGGAACGATATCCGAAAAGCTCTGTATCCATATATCAATTTCAGTTGTGTATTGTATTATTTTTCCGCTGCAGTAATGTATTGTAATCTCTGAATCTTTCTGTGTAATATTTATTCATACTCTGTATATTCTTGTATTCTGATGGAATTGTTGTAATAAGCAATGAAATGTTCTTCTGTCTGCGTTCCGATGTGACTTGTCCTTAACTCAATCTGTGATTTCCCGTAAGGGGGAAGTTTGGGTCGTAATAGCTGGTATCAAAGCTTTGGTTTACAAAGCTCAGAGAACAAGACACATTAGAACCATAAGAAAGAATTCATCAGAGATTAGATTGGTAATATCCAATAGAAATGACTCGTTAGAGATGGGATCAGTAGTATCCTAGAACGAGTGTGAAGGGTATATTTTTAAAGTGAAAACAAATTTTGTTTTGAAAATTTAAATCAATTATTCGTATTTGATTATTTATTTATATTGATTTGGACTATCAGGTATATAGAGATTTTAATATACATCTGATCCACGTGTATTGGAAGCCTCCAATATACTGGATGGATATAGAGTCACACTCTAGTCACCCGGGGATAATTCTGATGATGCGGCAGCATCATCAGTATTTATATTCGAGTGCCGAAAGCGTGACATCTATATATTTCCATTAGACTGGTGTGAAAACCAAAATTAGATAGGGCCTATTGTTGTGATTTGGCACCAAAAAACTGATTTTTTTGACTATATATCAAAGTTATGAATTTGAAAAGATAATCAACTAATTGATTGTTGATTGTGTTGTTTGATTATTGGTTGATTAGTTAAAAGCTGAACCATTTAGCCAAATTGAACCAAATAATGAATTGTATTGAAAATTTATGGCATTTGCATGCATATATACATGTACTTACATTGAACGGGTCATAGCAAGGAGGCTAGAGCAGAAGAATAAAATTGTTTGCCAGACAAATAGGTACATGTTTATTGTATTTCTTTGGGTTTGGATGATTTTATGAGCCGATCGGCTAGCTGCTTGGCTTTTTCCTTTTCTTTTGGATTGAAGAAGGCCATGGGAGGCTATATGAAATTTCCCGAAGTCCACGGTGCAGGGGAGGTTATGGCGAAATTTTTCGAAAATTTAGGGTGTTAGCCAAATTTTTTGAAAAATTTGAAAAGTTCTTAGAAAATAAAAAGTAGAACTACTTAAGCCATAATGAAAATACTGGAAGATGAGTTGATTTGTTAAACAACTTTCGGCTTCGTTCCTTTTCGAAGAAGAAAAGTTATAAGTTGGGGAGATTGTAATAACCCGGAAATCTGGGTCAATTTAAAATTTTTGTTTTGGCAATTTTAATGAA
Organism: Allium sativum; assembly: GCA_030737875.1. Taxonomy (NCBI): domain Eukaryota; kingdom Viridiplantae; phylum Streptophyta; class Magnoliopsida; order Asparagales; family Amaryllidaceae; genus Allium; species Allium sativum. Next base: position 1,003,472,648 of record CM060912.1, read on the forward strand.
TTTTGAATATTTAAAATGAATTATTTTAAATAATAGCGATGAGAAAGTTATTTTAAATAGAATTTGAATGTGTATATTTATTTGAATTGTCATTAGAATATAAATATTTATCTATATTTAAAAAAGGAATTGAAAATGGCGTGGTAGTTCGAAAATTCGATTTCAAAGATCAAATGAATGTACCAGGTGCAAAATAAACCGGATTTTAGTGAAACCAAAAATATTTGATTCTAATTGATAATATCTTTCCAACGAATCCGAAAAATCAAGGTTTCATAGCGGGGATAAAAAGTTATGTCCAATTGAAAATTCAGAATAGTCGCTATCGAATTCTAGCCCTTAAAACCGAAATTTTGCAAACGACCTCGGTTTTCGACAAAACCAATTTTGTTGGATCTGTGATGTCATGTTATTGCTAGATTACAAAATTCGTAGTTTTTTGAATCAATATGTGAGAGTGGAAAAGAAAAACGCGTTTGACCAGTTTCAATTGATTTTAATCGACTGGAAAATGGCCATTTTTCAAACGGTCTCAGAATTCGACGAAACTAGTTTTGTTAGAACCGTATCGTCAATACGAAGTAAGAAAATATTTTTCAGGAATTTTTATTGTCCGTATGTGAACCCAGTGAATTGAAATGCGCGTTCAAATTCAATATATAGAGTTATATTTGGATTTTGACGAAAACTGGTCGAAACGATCGAATCAGCTTGCGATACATATCCCATTGTGTTAGGAATGGGGGTAATTAGCTATGGACGATAGTCGTTGGGTTCGATTTCGAGGTCAAAATAAAAAGTTGATTTTTGAAATTAAATAAATAAATAATCTCTCCCTCTCTATAACCCTTCAGCCCCCCCATCTCATTCATTCGAAGGAAAAGGTAAAAAAAGAAGAAGAAAAAAATTAAATCCCCCCCCCATGCCAGTCCTCGAGCTCAGAACGCGCCGCCCCTCCGATTCAAGGCAGCCGCCCACCTCGTCCAGGCTGCGCCCACCTGCCGACCGCCGCCCTCGTTGAACCCCCTCCCCTTGTTCCACTGGAAATCCCTAAGTCTGAACCCAAGCCCTAAAACCGAGACCGCCGCCGCTGCCTGAGGGACCCACCGTGCCACCAGAAGCCTGCTGCCGAGCCCCTCCGACGCGCAAACAGTACCCCCCCTCTCCGATCACTGTAATTCTTATTATTTTTATTATTTTTATTTTATCCTTTTTGGTGGTCGATTTCTATTTAACAGTAATTGGTTTGTTAGGGAAAAACATGGTTTTTATATTAATTTAAACAAAGCTTTGATTTTCTAATTTAAATAAAGATTTGATCTTTAATTTAGAAAATGAAAGGTTCGATTTTTAAACTAGAAAAGCTATAATTTTTAATCACATAAAGATTTGATTTTTAATTCATGAAAGATATGATTTTTAGCTATATAAAAATATGATTTTTATATCATAGAAAGAATAAAAATATGATTTTTATATCATAGAAAGAATAAAAATATGATTTTTATATCATAGGAAGAGTAAAAATATGATTTTTATATATGTAGACTAGAAGGTGGGGTTAAGTAAAGTTAATACACTTAGCCAAATTAACATGTTAACTAGACTAGAGGTTGAGGTTAAGTAAAATTTAATACACTTAGCCAATTTGATAGGTTAGTTGGACTAGACCGTAGGGTTAAGTAAACTTGAACACTTAACCATCAGATTGTGATAAATGAATAGGGTTAAGTCTAAAACATGAAGGGATAATACTTAACCATTAATAAGATGTTAGTTAAAACAGATGGGCAAGGTTAAGTTAAAAAGGAACACTTAACCAATACAGGATGAATGAATAGGGTTAAGTAATAAGAAATACTTAACCAATATAACTTGGTTTGTGGTAGGGTTAAGTCAACATGAATTACTGATAACACTTAACCAGTTTAACAGGATAAATGAAGAGGGTTAAGTTAGCTTGAATTGACTAATGGCACGTAACCAATCCAAATTGACGAGAAAGAGAACTAAGTAGTAAACCTTAGTTAAAAGGAGCTAAGTAGTAAACCTTAGTTAAGAAAACAACGATTCTGGAAACTAAGTGGTAAACCTTAGTTAGCAAAACTAAGTAGTAATTCTTAGTATAACACGGGAAGGAGCGAACGTCCGTCTAATTTTAAAGAAAGCTCCAACGAATTGAGTTACGAAGCCCGAGGCTTCGAGGGAACGTAAGGGCACTCTTGGTATCCCTCTGTGAGGCTGCAGATGATCCTCCTGGGCTCACATAGGTTAAGGTCTGCGTTAGAAGAACCAAGGGTATGCCTTGGTTGCCAAATATGGCAACCTAAAGACTAGGATGGACCAACGAGATTCGGCGAGAAAACGGTAGCCCTGTGATAGCAACTCGTCGTCTACCATCCATCTTGAGTCAATCGAGATACGTGAAGCGGAAAGGCGGAGTACTCCAAAAGACCGTATACTTGCTATCTAGTTATGGGTAAGGATGGCCATAGGTTAGTGGGGCATAGGGGGCCTGCATATAGTTCTCATTTTTCAAGGTGTGCCTTTCATTAGTTGAGGGAGGGGTCAAGTAGGACCATAGCCACTGGAATAAAAACAGACCTTAGCATCTGCATCGGCAGTTATCTGAAAGCTCCCGACCGAGTTCTGTGTTTCTTGATTTGCCCTGCCACAGGACTCGGGCCGCACATTATAGGACATGTGCATCTAGACAAGCGATAACGATTCGCGATAAATGCATGGGGAAGTCTAGGAACATATACCACTCTAGGTAGTGTGTCCTAGACTTAGGGGCATCGTTCGATAGGTAGCATAATCCCTAGTTGGACTAGGTGGCATAAACCCTGAATCCGAGAAGCGTTCAGCAGATATCGTAAACTCTAGTTGAATTTAGAAAGTACTTGATAGAAAACCCTGGACTAGATCTAGGTAATAAATAATAAATGTATGCCTGAAGGCAACGGAAACTACAGGGATTGGGATCACGTTATCGTTACTAGTTGGGACACTAGTTAGGTGGTGCAGAGATATAGAAACCAGTATAACAAGGAAATAGCAAAGCAACGAAAGTATTAGAGCATATCCAGTTTATCTTATCTTAGCATATCTTATGGTAACCTTGTCTAATCTTGCTGACCCTATCATCATGGTGTTATCTTGTATTCAGTTAATTCATGTTGTTTTGTTTTTCCATGTTCACATGCTAGAAGTAACATAACTTACTCAGGCTTTATATCTGACTCTGTTTTTCTTTCGTCTTCTTTTCTTCCGTTTCCCCCCCCCCCCCCTAGGTAGTAAAGGAGGGAATAGTATAGCTCAGGTTAAGTTGGACTGTCACTCTTTCCCAACTTGAAGATTTGTCGAAGTTTTGCTTGGATTCTCTTTCCAAATGTTATGGCTGGCTCTTGCTACATTAGGGAATATAAATGTATTTTTTATGCTTCTTTATTTATCTGCATCTTTTACCCTAAATGCTCCACAGAACTTAGTGCATTCCCTTTGTGAGTGACACTAACGGATGTGGGGTGTTACACGTGGTATCAGAGCCAGGTTACCAGATCAGATAAAGGATTCGAAAAATTATTTTCAAAATGGTTTTAAAAGAAGCATTTTCAAGGGAAAAGATTTTGTTTTAAAAGGCATATTCCCCAAAGCCATATGCACTATCTTATCTTCCTCAGCTTGAAATTCTTGTCTCCTTCTTTCTTGAGTCTTTGGGGCTCCTGGCTTTCTGGGAGGTAACCTCATCGATGGGCGAAGTCATGCTTGGCTTCCATCCATAGTCGTAGTTGTTTCACCTACGGTCAGTTTTCTTTCAAGCTTATAGGGTTTTCTGTACGATGGAAGCAGCTTTCGAGAGATTTGTCAACATGACTACACACGGAAGAGGATGAGGAATTCATGGATGTAGACTTGGATCACAAAGGAGGAAGGAATTATAAAACCTAAGACAAGAGGAAGTATCTTTACTATGGTGTAATAGGGCATGTAATTAAGGGCAAAGGAAAAGATTTTCAGAAGGACAAGTACCTACTTTCGCCACCAAGCGTACCTAGGAGAAAGGTAGTAAAGTTCTGTTGGAAGAGTCTAGTTTTGTTGTTCGTACTCTTTCCTTTGGTTTTAGCGCTTCGCATTTGTTCATATCCACTTCCATAGTTGAGTCTCTGCACCATAGTACTTGTATAGTAGAAAGATCCCACTAGAATCTCAAATCCAATTGGTGGTCCGACCAGTTTATTTTTGGTTAGTAGGGATTTGAGAATAGCTATCGAGTTTGCTTATATCATCTCACGTAGATCATCTAAATTCGGAGGAGATATTCCTTGGGTGCTTGTCTGATATTAGTTTTGGCCTTTGGGGCTTGTACTTGAGGAATGTCGAGTTCGACTAGGATGGTTTGCGTGAGAGATGAATAGTTGTGGCAGGCACTCTAAAAAGCACGTAGTGACCTTTCGACCCTTATAGTTATGGCATGGTGGATAAGAGGGAGACCTTTAATCATCTTAGTACATACACTTGGTACCGTGATTGACATCTGTTTATTTTGGAAATGGAGGTCAGAAACTTCACAATCGTGAAGTTAAATTAGTTAAGATACAGTGGAGAAAAGCTCAAGAAGGCTAGATACTAGCGTCATACCCTTTTCCTTAAGGGTGCACCCTTGATTTCTTTTTGTAGGAGCTTTACGCATAATTGTTTCTCTCTTTCCAAAGTATATCCTCTAGGTCGAATCTTCGATCCTTAGGTAGAAATTCTTTTGGATGAAAACATGTATTTGAAACATGTTATGGTTGATGGTTGCGAGTGGTTGCTAAAGGTTGCTCGTGAATGCATATACATACGTATTAGGCATTAGATCAGTTCGGACGCTTTCATATTGCATTTACAGATATGTATTTGTTTGTAAGTTGAACTTGATATGTTATCATATAGATGTTGCATATGGATAAATGGCTATGCACACATGTAGTATTTACATAACTAGGGATGCTTGCATACATGATTAGACACATGGCACTGACATGATTCGCATTAAGGAGGTCAACTGAATCAGTAGACCGCCTGATTTTGCATTAGATAAAGACATATACACACACTATGCATATGAACATGAAAGCATTAGAAATCTTATAAAGACAATGAATGCCTGTGATTGAATGGTTAAGTAGATGGGTGATTGGATGGTAGGACACATTCTTCCTAACTTGAAGATTTCGGGGACGAAATCCTTTTAAGTGGGGGAGAATGCAACACCCCGTAATTCTGTAACACTAGGATTCACAAATCAAGGCAGAATTAAATTTTAAAATCAAAATCAAGGGAAACGAGTTGCGCCATTGCGTTCGTCTCGAAATTCTTCTTGGAAACGAGTCCGAGTTTGCGAGAATCGGAGTGCGTATGAGGGAGATATGACCCTCCGAAGTTTCAGGAATTTTCAGAATCGAAAACTGCTCGAAATTCGAATTCGAAATTCGAATTCAAACCCAGAAGCTGGTTGGGCGGGAAAATTCCCGCCCAGGACCCAGGTCGACTGGGGAGTCAACTGGGTAGTCGACCCCCTCCCTGACCAGGTCGACTGCCCAGTCGACATGGGTGTCGACCTGGGTGCAAAAACCCACTTTTGGGCCTGGGTGCATTCTGATGTACCTGGTCTCGTTTTCTGCCTAGATTCGTCCGCCTAATCCTACATAAACAGTCTCCTAACCTCCTTCTCTCTACACCATTTCATTCTATCCTTATGCTGCCTCTGAGAAAATGTATAAATAAATAAAATAAAATAAATCAAGATGAGGAAATGCTGCTCAAGACTTTCAAGAGGGGATTCAAAACAAGCTAGGATTCAAGTGAAGATTCAAACGACTTCAACGACTATTTTTCTACGAATCTAATATAATCTCTGTAAGTCGGTTACTTTTTAGATTTGAACGTTTTCTCTATTCGTGACATGAAATTAAAGGAATAAAAGTATATGCCAAATCTTTCTGTTCGAATCAGTGCTTATATCCTTGGACCTAATTAAGAACTGTTATGGTTCGATGACCAATAAGACTATGACTATGAAACTATGGACCTAAAAAGCATATGCCTCTTTGACTATGAACATTGCCTAGGACTGTGACTCATGACTGTGAGAATTATTTTCCTTTGACTATGAACATCTCCTATGACTGTGATTCATTAACTGTGAGGATTTGTTGCCTGTGACTATGGATATAAGGTTATTATTTTTGCCCATGACACTATAGTTACAAAACCATGTTGTACCCCAAACTGGCATTATATTGGATCTAGGCTTGACTTTCTATTTCAGTTATCCTTGGATCTTGATCTTGGGAATTTACTTATTAAGTTAGGTCTACCCATGTTCTTGAACCTATACTATTCAACCCTTTTCATGTCGTAATATTACCAGATCTATATGCCTGTGAATTATCATCTTATGCCAGTTATTATGTCTATTCTTTCATGGCATTTTGGTTCATTCCCTTTTATCCACGAATCTAGATTTATTTATAATCTAGGTTGAATCACAATTATACGAATGATGGGAATACGTTTTCGGATAAACATGAAATTGACTAAACTTGGAAATTGGCATAATTTGGGAACATGCATTATAGCATGACTATTAAGATGAAATTTAGAATAACAAGTCTAGTTTTGACATGAACTGAGATTAGAATATTAAATCAGAATTGGGCAGCTAAATTAAGCATGATAAGTATATTAGCATAATTGTGAATAATTTACATACATTGGGCGTAAATGGTAAATGGTTAAATGGGCCACAAAGTAGGTAGTTGGTATGAAAATTAAGTTTTGGGCATAAACGGTGAACTAGAATATGAAATCTAGTTTGGCATAAACTGTAAACTAGAATATAAAATCTAGTTTTTGACATGAACTGAAAATGAGGATGTTGGATCTAAATTGCTATAAACTGTAAGATAGGCAAATCAAGATTTGGGCCTAGAATACAAGTCCATTAGTAGGCATGGCAAATGTATATGGTATAGGCCAAATTTATTTAAAAAAGGGAAAATGGACTTTGAGGATAAATGGTTAAACTTTGAGGATAAATTGTTAACAATTTATATATATACAAAAGAAAGGTTTATTAATGACATCTCTTTTAATAATACATACACCAGAAAGTTCTAGGGTGACAGAGAGGATAGTGTATAGGCTTGGGTTTGGAAAATGCAAGTTTCCTGCTCTCTCTGGCTATCCCTAACTGATCCGACGGACGGAATGGTTACTTTCAAAACCTGGTTTGAAAATTAATCAAAACCCTTTGAACTTAGAAAATACGAATATGCCTAACCCGAGGTTAGACTGAGTTGCGATGTAAACCTGCCCGGAACCAACCGGCACATCCAGTAATCGCAACAATATCTGTCTAATGTGAGTGGTCGTGGCTTTAATTTATTTAGTTAAAGCTAGAACAAGAATGGTAGGATTAAGTTAACTAAGACACTTAACCAATTCAACATGATAACCAAACCGATGGGTGGGGTTAGGTTCATACTGACACTTAACACAGTTAAGCTAGAATGGGAGGGTTAAGTCCATAGGAACACTTAACCAACTTAACACGGTTAAGCTAGAATGGGAGGGTTAAGTCCATAGGAACACTTAACCAAACTTAACATCGTAACAAGATAAGATTTTGTAGGGGTTAAGTAACTAAGAAAACACTTAGCCAAATTAACATGTTAACTAGACTAGAATGTGGGGTTAAGTAAAGTTAATACACTTAGCCAAATTAACATGTTAACTTGACTAGAGGTTGGGGTTAAGTAAAATTTAATACACTTAGCCAATTTGATAGGTTAGCTGGACTAAACCGTAGGGTTAAGTAAACTTGAACACTTAACCATCAGATTGTGATAAATGAATAGGGTTAAGTCTAAAACATGAAGGGATAATACTTAACCATTAATAAAATGTTAGTTAAAACAGATGGGCAAGGTTAAGTTAAAAAGGAACACTTAACCAATACAGGATGAATGAATAGGGTTAAGTAATAAGAAATACTTAACCAATATAACTTAGTTTGTGGTAGGGTTAAGTCAACATGAATTACCGATAACACTTAACCAGTTTAACAGGATAAATGAAGAGGGTTAAGTTAGCTTGAATTGACTAATGACACTTAACCAATCCAAATTGACGAGAAAGAGAACTAAGTAGTAAACCTTAGTTAAAAGGAGCTAAGTAGTAAACCTTAGTTAAGAAAACAACGATTCTGGAAACTAAGTGGTAAACCTTAGTTAGCAAAACTAAGTAGTAATTCTTAGTATAACACGGGAAGGAGCGAACGTCCATCTAATTTTAAAGAAAGCTCCAACGAATTGGGTTACGAAGCCCGAGGCTTCGAGGGGACATAAGGGTACTCTTGGTATCCCTCTGTGAGGCTGCAAATGATCCTCCTGGGCTCACATAGGTTAAGGTCTGCGTTAGAAGAACCAAGGCTATGCCTTGGTTGCAAAATATGGCAACCTAAAGACTAGGATGGACCAGCGTGATTCGGCGAGAAAACGGTAGCCCTGTTATAGCAACTCGTCGTCTACCATCCATCTTGAGTCAATCGAGATACGTGAAGTGGAAAGGCGGAGAACTCCAAAAGACCATATACTTGCTATCTAGTTATGGGTGAGGATGGCCATAGGTTAGTGGGGCATAGGGGGCCTGCGTATAGTTCTCATTTTTCAAGGTGTGCCTTTCATTAGTTGAGGGAGGGGTCAAGTGGGACCATAGCCACTGGAATAAAAACAGACATTAGCATCTGCATCGGTAGTTACCTGAAAGCTCCCGACCGAGTTCTGTGTTTCTTGATTTGCCCTGCCACAGGACTCGGGCCGCACATTACAGGACATGTGCATCTAGACAAGCGATAACGATTCGCGATACATGCGTGGGGAAGTCCAGGAACATATACCACTCTATGTACTGTGTCCTAGACTTGGGGGCATCATTCGACAGGTAGCATAATCCCTAGTTGGACTAGGTGGCATAAACCTTGAATCCGAGAAGCGTTCAGCAGATAGCGTAAACTCTAGTTGAATCTAGAAAGTACTTGATAGAAAACCCTAGACTAGATCTAGGTAATAAATAATAAATGTATGCCTGAAGGCAACGGAAACTACAGGGATTGGGATCACGTTATCGTTACTAGTTGGGACACTAGTTAGGTGGTGTAGAGATATAGAAACCAGTATAACAAGGAAATAGCAAAGCAGCGAAAGTATTAGAGCATATCCAGTTTATCTTATCTTAGCATATCTTGTGGTAACCTTGTCTAATCTTGCTGACCCTATCATCATGGTGTTATCTTGTATTCAGTTAATTCATGTCGTTTTGTTTTTCCATGTTCACATGCTAGAAGTAATAGAACTTACTCAGGCTTTATGTCTGACTCTGTTTTTCTTTCGTCTTCTTTTCTTCCGTTCCCCCGCCCCCCAGGTAGTAAAGGAGGGAATACTATAGCTCAGTTTAAGTTGGACTGTCACTCTTTCCCAGCTTGAAGATTTGTCGAAGTTTTGCTTGGATTCTCTTTTCAAATGCTATGGCTGGCTCTTGCTACATTGGGGAATATAAATGTATTTTTTATGCTTCTTTATTTTGTAAGACAGATGATACTCTTATATTGGAAAACAATTGTTGTACAAACTATCTTATCAATAAAGTAAAGTTTTATTTTCCGCTGTTTAATTTCTGTCTGTCTTGTAATTTATCTGCATCTTTTACCGTAAATGCTCCATAGAACTTAGTGCATTCCCTTTGTGAGTGACACTAACGGATGTGGGGTGTTACAGTTATGCATGATGTTCTTGAGGCAATGTTAGGTAATATCTTCATTCAAAGATGAGTTGATTGTAATATTTGTTGTTCTTGTTAATAATTGATAATTAATGTATATAGTAGTGAAGGACATAGTCATTCTTAGATCTTATAAACTAGTATTCTACATTGTACAAGATATTTTACTACTTGCAATGTATGAAGTTATTGCAAATTTCCGTTTGCTTGTAGAGGGTATCAACCAAAACAAAGCAAGGACGATCTTGCAGCACCTTAGTGAAGCATGGCGGTGCTGGAAAGAAAATATCTCTTGGAAGGTACTAAAATAAATATCAATACCAACCATTGTGTGTTTTCCATTATAGAAATTTGAATTCGTCTAATGTTAGGCGTGACACACAGGTTCCTGGATTACTAGACCCTATCGAGAATATGATTCTTAGATATATGAAGTCAAAAGCAGATTGGTGGAATAAATGTTGCACATTACAATTGTGAGCATATTAGAAGAGGTGCAACAGTTGATAAAAGTGTTTGTCGGAAGAATCTAGGAAGATTGACTCAGTTGTGGTTGAAGGCTGAGCAGGTCATATATACTTTATTACATTTGCAGCACTAACTTGTTCTTATAGAAATTTATTCACCCACAAATATTTGTTCTTGCAAGAAAGACAACATAACTTTCTCAAAGATGGTCCATATGGACAGTGTGTTGTTATGCTTCAAATAAAATTCAAAAATTTCATTGAGAAGGTAGATTTGACAATGCTAAATAGGTAGTGCTTAAACTAATAGTGCCTTGAAAACTAGTTATATGCTTAATGCTTATGGAAAATTGATATGTTTTCTTTTACAGGCTTCTATGCTTGGTTCTTGACCACAACATTGCTGACTATGTGACTACTAAGAATAACGTGGTTTTATCTTACAAGGATATGAGTCATACAAACTCGTATAGTCTCATTAGAGGTCTACAGTTTGCTTCATTTGTCGCAGTTTGGCACCAGACACCAAGGGTTTCATTTGTTTATTCAATGAAATATTATGGATATATATACACACACGCGCGCGCACACACACACACACACACACACACACATATATATATATATATATACATATACATATATTGTGATTTGGCTTATGACTCCAACTGTCTACGTACATTAATGTGACAAATGTGGTTTCTTTAATTATTACAGTATATTAGTAGAATTGAAAATTATAAGCTTTGAATGTTATGGCAGCCAAAATATGCAATAGAAATATTTTTATTAGCTTTGTTATACTAATGCATCATGCTAGTGCTATAGAAAATATTTTGTAAGACGTAAACAATTTTTATAGCAACAAAGCGTTGCTGCAGTAGATAATAACGAATTTTCTATAGCCTATTATTATGTCATAAAAGCTTTATGCAATGACTCGATAGCATGTTCAGATGTCATAATAATATGACATGCTAACATATTATAGCAACCAAATGACATCATAAAAGCTCTCTAACACGTTTCATGATGCTATAGAAAAGCAGTTGCATCAATATGACCCTGTTAAAGATTGCAACAAAAGTACGTTTTCTATTGCAAGAATTACGTGCTATAATATCTACAAGACTTTTAACAACATGTTGATCTATGACATTTATAGAATCATCATAGAAAGTTTTTATAGCAATTTTTAAACGTCATAAAAAGGTCTTTTTGATGTAGTGTGATGGCAGGGACGTGTTTCCCCAAAAAACATGAAAGTTATGGACGACGTAGTCCAGAAATTAATGGGGAATAAAAGAACAACAAACAACTTTCAAAAACAGAAGTATTAATATAAAAGAGGAGGACAATTGATATGATAATTATTACACAAAACTCCTATATAATGTGAAGAAAAAATTGTTAACACACGTAATATCTTTACATCTTGTAATATTCTACATGGCCTACAAAGTACAAAAAATATCCAACATACGAACTAACGAAGATATCAACCATATCGCGTATGCATCAACTGTCATATCGTACAGAATACACTCTCATTTCTGTATATCATATTTAGCTATTAAACGAAATTTTAATCCAAATTCTCCAAAAGGATACACTGTCTTGAAAGATCCCTTTCCAAACCCCACTTTTTGCTGCATAAAAATTGTAGTAACTTCAAATTGAAAATTTGAAATTTATATTTCTCAAGAATTTAATCCAAAATAAAAACAATCAACTTTTACATATTATACAATAATAAAAATTACTAACTGAACCTTTTGACAATAATTTCACTAAAATTATAGACATGTGGATCTATTGAAGTGTAATGTGTTCTCCCATGTCCCAGAAGCCTTAAAAAGACTTTCACAATATTCACTTCATTTATATGATGATGCAGCATATGACATGATGTTGTTAACTTGATTTCGGTCAGAGTCAGACAATTGGAATACACACAATTTATAGCAAAATATCTTATTGAATTATCGCTAACTACTACCTGAACTGAAGGTTAAAGAAGAAGAGTAGATTTGGAATTGAATCGCCTACCTGGCACCTATGCCTACACCATGAAGGCATCGCTTAACCTTTCACGCGATTTTGATCGACGGACGCCTGATAGCTCTCGCGATTTGGATTTTTGGATTCTTCGGATAGTGATTCCTAATTCGCGATTTATTTTTTTGGTGCAACAAAAGCGATCGGTATGATGCCCTACATTATTTGATGTCCTAAGCAGCTGCTTTTTCCCGCTTGTGGGAAGGGTCGGGTCTGCTAATGGTGTGGGCATAAAAGGGATGGAAGAGTATGGGTGAAGGCAAAAGGCGGAAGGGGAAATAGAAGGCAAAGGGCGCAAGATTTTTTAAGGAAGGAGGAATTGAGGATTTTGATTTTGACATACAAACGAGAACTGGAGAGGTTGAGCGATAGAAGGCACTAGTAATACAAGACGAAATTACATGTGAGCCAAATTTTTAGTTTTACAGCCCTTAAAGTTTCATTGTTTTGCATTTAATATGACTGTCAGTTTTCCATCATGTAACATCCCGCAATTTTTAACGATTTAAATTGCGATCTAAGTCAAATTTTATTTTGAAAATATTCTGTAATTTCTCGTAATGAGAATTTTCAATTTGAAATACGTTCAGTAAGATGTAGCAGTTGTGAAAATTTCGTCGGAAAATTTGAATGTTGTCGGTCGTGCAATTTTCAGTGTAAAGCTGCGCATATCAGTTCAAATATTAACGATTTTAAAATCTCTCCGAAACCAGTTCGGACAAACATGAAAAATATTCTATTCGTTGTCAGTAATCTAATGGCAAAATTCTTTTCGCGAAAATCGGACGTTTTGACCTCCGTTTTCCATCTGCATTTCTACGTTAAAGGGGTCCGTAATGCGTTTTTGAACGGAGCATGCAGACACTACAAATTATATACCGTTGTGTCCATCTCGTCGCGTTGATTAACCAAAAATATATTCATTTGTCAGTTTCGGTGCTCGGTTTGGGTTGAAATTGTGAAAAAGCTTGCATAGTTCATTTTTAAAACAGAGCCATTTGAGTTCGATGTGTCCCTTTTACGATCTTACATATCTTTCTATATATTTTGGGTCTGCAAAAGATGTATTTTTATTTTACTAAACTACATAAATATTTTTTTTGTTTTCAAAATGTGCAATTTCATTCTTTACAATCACCATTCCTTACATGCATGTGCATGGACCACTTTGCATTCATTTCATGCATGCACGTTACCATTCCTTTTCCAATTCCATACGTTCATTTGTTCTTTCTTGCTTCTGCTTTGAACACGTTGGTTTGTTTTTTTATTAAAAAGAAATATATTCAAACATATGCTAATATCTAAAAGTATATATATTAAAAAAAAAAAGAACACGCATATCATCTTTTGGGAGGTACACATTATGTTGGCACTGACTTCTCTGCCATTCTTGCCTTACCCATGCCATGCCCCCTCACGTTCTCATTAATGCATAAAGTAAAAAGAAAAAAAAATATAATACACGCATGAATCAAGGGGGGAAGGGGGCACGCAACAGGAGGGAGGAAAGGTTCATTTTTATGCAACAGCAAGCAAATATAAAGTACCCAACTCCTCTTCACATTTTTCTGAAAATCCATATACAAGAAAGGAGCTTCTTTTCCTTTCTACTCTAAAGAACAAAATGCATGAAACAAAAAAAGAAAAAGAAAAGGCAAATGGAAATGGAAGCCACGTTTCTTTTTGCTGGCAAAAAAATAAATGATGGAGAGGATACAAGTACAGGAAATGATGTGAAAAATGAGAGCTTTGTGCAACTTCTTCTCCTTCTAGTACATGGAAAATCCAAGGCACAAAACACACATATGGGCCAAAACACAAACATGTATATATGGGGATGGATGCAGATTGGAGTTGCTAGGAATAGAAGCATGCATGTTTTTGGTAAAGTAGGAGGCGCATGGTATAGGGGAGAAACGTTTTTTTTTTTTTTTTGGGCCTTGTTGGGCTTTGGGTTCCAACGCCATGGATTGGTAAGGTTTTAATTTGTTACTTACTTTAGTTAGTTTAACTCAAATTATTTGGACATAAAAGAAGTATATTTGCAAAGAAGAGGGTGCAGGTTGGCTTTAGACTTTGCTGTTATGTTTGGTTATGTAGAACACACATATAAGAAAAGGTAGATTTGGCTTATATGTGTGAGTTAAATTATTTGTTTGCATAAATTTGTTGTGTCGATTTGATTAGAAAAAAAAGAGAAATAAATGGGAACATGCGTAAATTGCATGCTCCCAGTAGCATATGAGCATGTGAACATTCAATTCATTCATACCTACAGAACAAAATAATGCAAGTTTTAATTCCATGACATATTTGCATGGGACATGCATGCAAGTTACTAAATTAGAGAATAAATGTGCATGGAGGGCATAATGAACGTAAATGTGCTGGTGTACCCATTATAAGGCAATGGGATAGGTATGCAAGCTTCTAAGTTAGAAAATCTTAAATTTCTGAATGTTGACATTCACAAGTGATAACATACAAAAAGTGTAATATACAAATAATGTCTTGCTATATATTAAATATCATTTTAATGCACACTGTTAATCAGACTACTAAACTAAAAAATTATTGTTAAATTTATTTGGCATAGCTTAGTAGTGGTTGTCATTGTTAAAGTAAACTAATTTGATAGAAAATTGTTCACAAATGAAAATACCCATCTAACTTACTGTTCTGTTATGCGGATATTTTCAGCATTTCTAATTTTGTATTCTCATCCACTAACTGAATATGCAAAGTAACAAAGACATGTCCTTCTCGTTTTGTATTCTAATTTTATATTCTCATATACTTCATTGGTTCCATCCTTTTGGAAAAAAATGCATGCATGTGACCAAGCTTTTGTCCATTTTATTTTATTTTTTTCTTCTTTCTATTCTACTAAAAAAAAAAGAAAAAAAAAGACTTTGCTAAGTTTTGCTGTAGCATTGGTTTGCAATCTAGAATTGGTAGCCTTTTTATTTCCATGCATTAGTTATGTAATGAGTCATGTATATAAGTGGGAACAATAGCAAGTTGCTGTATAAAAATATTAACATGGTAGTAACATGTAGGCCACTGTTCATGCGAATTGAATTTGTATGGGATGAAAACAAAAGTTTGTTGCATGAAATTGTGGATTTTTGTGGATTTCAAAATGAAAGCTAACATTTGCATTACAAAATGAAATGTGGATTTTAGTAAATACAGATTTTTGTTTAGTGACCGCTGCGTTGCTAACCTCGACCGAACCCAGTCCGGCACACGAACCTTCTTCCTCCCCTGCTTTGTCAAACCAAACTGCATCAAAAAAAATAATAAATAAATAAAATTTGAAATCAAACGCTACTCGGTTTATATGCGTCTTAACAGTAATTTCTTTGTTTAGTTCGCTGAAGTCTCGGTGTCATTTCGGTTTCGCGCCTATCTGTTATCGTCTCTACTTCTGTGCCACGAAAGGTGAGTTTTCTCACACCTGCAAAAATATTCACATTTTGTGAAATTGAAATCATTGGCTGATTTGATTATTTGTTTGTTGGTTGCTATTTCAAATGGACATCTAATTTAAACTGTTAGAAATTAAGTTGACAGTTAGTTTATTTTTGAATTAAATTTCTAGTTAAACCCCGACACATATAATCAGTTAATTATTGCAAATTGAATTGTTTTGGATGATGGTTGTGATTGGTGTTTATTTATGGATATATTGAACTGTATGGATGTTTGTCTATATTTTTATATCATTGTTATCACCTTGGGTGTTATGAGCATCGTCATAAACTATCATTTCGAATAAATTAAGAAATAGGTTGAAATGATATATACCTATGACATTTGACCTTTGGATTGAAATGATATATATCCATTCCCTGAAATAAGAAAATATTGAAATAACTGTTCACTTGGCCATAGGATAGGGAATTATTATACGGACACCGGATTGGTTAAATCTATTAATTTTAGAATTTGTGAAACCGATTTCAATAAGTGATTTTGTGTAAATAAAATAAATTGAAATTATTTAAATTGAATTATACCTTGGAATTCGAATTTGAAATGTTGAAATTGAATTGTTAAAAGAATTTGTAAAGGAAAATTTAAATTATTATTAAAGGAATCGATTTGGATTGGATATTGGAAATCGAATTGGTTTGTTTTTGAGATTTGAACTTAGGTTCATATTTATTGAAAATGGAAAGAAACAGTTGATTTGAAATTATTTCTATATAAACTAATTTGTATATAAACTATTTTATGAAATTTATCCCTTTGATATATGGAGTATTTTATATAAATTGTTTCCAAAGCCTATTCTTTCTGTATATATATTAAGTAGTTATTTTATAAAATATTTTAATATAAATAACCATTTTAAATACTCAAGCTATTTTGATTTCCAAATTATTCCAAATCTCCAAACTATTTACAATTATTCAAAAAAATTATTTGAACCCCAAAACTATTTCAAACTTATAAATTGTTTTAGAAGTGGAATTTTTTACATTTAAATCTCTGATTTAAAGGTAAATATGATTATTTGATGTTAAAATCATAAATTAATTCAAAACTATTGTTGAAGTAAATTGAATGATTCGAAGGAAATGTGGTTAATTGAAGTTATAAACAATTATTGAATTTGAAATTTATCTTAAAGCGAATATGAATTTTGAAAGTAAATATTATTGTGATTAAAATAATATGATATTTTAAAGTGAAATTTGTTTAGGTGAATATGATATTTTGATATCATAATGATTCACTTTTGAAATATAAAAGTACCAATCGGTGTGTAACATGACGTTTTGTTGTTAAAGAGACCGGGGCCTCTTATTGACATACTCTCTGTCAATGTTGGAACCACTTTAACAACTGTGCACGCGGTGGAGTTCCAGAAATGAAGTAGGATGAATTTGGAGGCGATTACTGGATTTGAAGAAAGTGAACGATAATGGATGACCCCGACACTTGTGTCGATTTGAAATGACTAAAACAGGAGCCGTGCCAGACCAAATGAGGCTTGACTACCTCTTAGTGGACATCTGCTCTTCGATTTTCCTGGGCCTCGGGTCCATACTATTACTATGTTGTTGTTGTTGTTTTGTTGGTGTGCACCCTTGATGGGAGGTATTTCCCTTTGATTCGATATGGGGCGGATGTCTACGGTGGGCCGTTAGGGGTAACCACCAGTCTAAATCAGGCAAACTAGTAGCATACTACTTTGGGTATTGCCTCATGTGCCTTGTCATACGTTTATCCTTATGCGAGACAACTACGATTTTGATTTTTGGCATAGGTCTATAGGGGACTCACTGGCTACCGACGTTACTGGTTGTGTTACAGGACCTGCATAGACCATGTGCTTGTAAACTGTGTAAGGGTAATCAATGTAACACCGCTTACACTATTTTTCTGAGAAGTATTTGTGAATAGACACTATTATAATAGCGAAATTATATCATATAGTATCTAGTTTGACGGATCCTTAGGAGATGGAAATTCCCATGACATCTCTTGAGTTATGTGTGTGCATGTTCATATGATATCGATTTGACTTAGAAGAGAATATTTTTGCCTGATCCGAGCTTGTTTTATTTTCACGCTATTACGCTCGGGTCAGACTTGAGCATTCCAGTTTCAAAGGTTATCTTCTGAAGGATGAAGACGAAGATGGTATACTATTATTACTATTGTATCCCACTACTATTCTGGTGCATTACTCTGTATTATCAGTTATGTATATAAATGTATAACTCTGATAAATTTTGTAAAATGATCAAATGTTTATTTTAAACAGCTTCATGAACTGTTATTTGATTATTATATTTTGTTCATTCCGTTGCGAGATTCTGTGTTTGTTTTCTTCTTTCTTTCTAATTCTAAATTAATCCCCTTGATTATCTATATTTTTGACTATAATGGTTGAAGATGTGGATCGTCATTTAACAATCTGTAAATACGTACAGTTTTGAGTTAGACATATGTGGATTATTGTCGATTCAAAAGGTACGGGTTTCCGGGTCGTTACAGTTGGTATCAGAGCTTAAGGTTTAGCGGTAAACCTTGGCTCTATTGGGATTTACTCATTAGAGATAGGGTTAGTAACACCCTAGAATGAGTTCTGAGTGTGTATATATATACGAGAGAGCGTACTTGTACTTTTGATATAAAAATGATTTTATATTGTGTTGTTTGGCTTATTGAGTTGAGTTAGGGGTTCCAGTCGATGCGTGTTGCAAGCGTTACCGAATGGAATTTCAAAACACTCGAACAAGGCATTCTGACACAATATTGTTTTCATATATATTTTATATATGTAAGATAAATAATTTTGAAATTTGATGGTAAATTAGTCAATACTCTTAACCTATTGACTATAACAATAAATCGATCTTTTATATATAATTTATAATTAACTGTAAACCAAATGAATTTAAATGGAGAATATGAGATCTTTAAATTCCGATGATTTGTAAATGTTTTCAAGGTTTTGAAAAAAAAAATATATAGTAGTAATATTTGAAGGATATTCAAATAGAAATTGGTTAATTACTCTATTTTGCTACTGGAAAATAAATTTCGGTGATGAGATGATCATAGTCATCGACTTTCATTTTCGAGTCTCAAAGTGGGGGAGACCACTTGGTAGCATTGCTACATATTCGTTTTGGAAATAATTTTAATTTGAAATCTTTAGTATGTTTTGATATACAAAAATTATGTATAGTATATAGTATTTCAAAATGTTTTGGAAAGAAATTGGTATTTAAGATTCTCAAGTCTCCATTTATACAAATTACTCTCCTTGTTGATAATCAATGCAATAAATAATTGTCAGTATTAATATTAAATGAAATTTTGAATAGGTGAATAAAGAAATACGATAAATGAATGAGAGAAATATAAATGAAAATATAGTATAATATTATAAAATTGAAACATAAAATAAGGAAAATATTAAAGCAAAATAGAAACAAATACTCATGTTACTTGATAATAAAGAGTAAAGTTGTGAAATACTAAAATTTAATTTGTAATATATACAAACCTACCTAAATGAAAAGTTTAATAGTATATAAATATGTAATGAAATATTTTACAAATGAAATTTAAATGAATAACATGTTCCAAAATGTTATGTGAATCATAGAAATGTTGCGAAGATAAAGAAAAGTAAAGAGGTTCAAAAAGAAAATGAATTTGAACCAAAGAAATATTTATAAAGGTTAATCAAGTGGTTGTAATAAAAAAATTAATTTGTTAATGTTCTAAAACGATAACCAATGGATGGAATATTTGCAAAGGACTGCATCATTTACGTAAATGAAATATCAAACTTTGTTGAGTTATAAGAAGCAGTTGAGAGATAAGTTAATATTAATAAAATTCTAAATTGTTCAACACGAATGTTGAAAACTTTGAAATGTAATGTGAAATTACAACAAAGGAAGTGAGTTAAACAAATTAAACAAATGTAATCAGTTAATCCAAGTTATGAGAACAAAGAACTTAGATTCTAATTGAATAAAATGTCAAAGATAAGCTTAAGAAAATTTACAATAAGCTATTTTGCGCTGTAAATAAGTTTATGAGTTAAATCGATTACAAATCTATTTAAGCAAGTTAATTAAAAACATAGAAAGCTTAAGATGTAGATGAAAGTAAAGTATTAACATATATAGAAATTGAAATGAGTAAGTATGTAAATTTCAAATATGTTGAGAATAAGTATAGATAAAACAAAATGCCAGCATATAGAAAATTTTAATATTTTTGAAATAAGTAGATTTTGAACTAATGAAAACTATAGACTAAAAATTCATTAAACACGAATGAATATATGGAAATCAATAAATGTATGCAGATTGGATGAGAAACAGTTTAATGCGAATACAATAAACATAAAGACATATGTGAACCAATCAAACGAAAATTGTATGGGTATGAATAAACTACATAAATTTGATTGTTGTATGTTATTATGTTGCATTTGCTATGTTCATGTGTATTGTTGTTGCATTTTGTTGTATGCATGAACATGTCTCAAGTACATAATTCAAATATCACTGTTATTGAGTAATTTATAGGTACAGAATGTGTTTGATTTAATTTGGAAGCTTGCACGCGTTTATCGTTTTGCTTGCGTATATAAGCGAACCCGCTTATATATAAATAAAATAAAAGGTACGCCTACGCCAAAAAAAATAAGATGTGTATATTGATATATATTGAGTTTTCCGGCCATGAGAGCCGATGTATAAGTTTAATCTTTACCGGCGAGTTGCAAAAGTCTCTCCGTACAAAGGAGGTGCTGTCGAAATTTTCTGTGATCTCGGGCGTTAGATTTTTTTTTTTTTTTTTGGAGACTTTAAAATTCGAAACTTACAAATTTTGTTTTTTTGTAAATTACTTTGGGGTAAGTATATATATGTACTTACTACCATGCTTCATTCCTTTTCGAGGACGAAAAGTTTTAAGGTAGGGAGAATGTAACATCCCGCAATTTTTAACGATTTAAATTGCGATCTAAGTCAAATTTTATTTTGAAAATATTCTATAATTTCTCGTAATGAGAATATTCAATTTGAAATACGTTCAATAAGATGTAGCAGCTGTGAAAATTTCGTTAGAAAATTTGAATGTTGTCGATCGTGCAATTTTCAGTGTAAAACTGCGCATATCAGTTCAAATATTAACGATTTTAAAATCTCTTCGAAACCAGTTCGGACAAACATGAAAAATATTCTATTCGTTGTCAGTAATCTAATGGCAAAATTCTTTTCGCGAAAATCGGACGTTTTGACCTCCGTTTTCCATCCGCATTTCTACGTTATAGGGGTCCGTAACGCGTTTTTGAACGTAGCATGAGACAATGCAAATTATATACCGTTGTGTCCATCTCGTCGCGCTGATTACCGAAATATATTCGTTTGTCAGTTTCGGTGCTCGGTTTGCGTTGAAATTGTGAAAAAGCTTGCATAGTTCATTTTTAAAACAGAGCCATTTGAGTTGGATGTGTCCCTTTTACGATCTTACATATCTTTCTATATATTTTGGGTCTGCAAAAGATGTATTTTTATTTTACTAAACTACATAAATATTTTTTTTGTTTTCAAAATGTGCAATTTCATTCTTTACAATCACCATTCCTTACATGCATGTGCATGGACCACTTTGCATTCATTTCATGCATGCACGTTACCATTCCTTTTCCCTTCCATACGTTCATTTGTTCTTTCTTGCTTCTGCTTTGAACACGTTGGTTTGTTTTTTTATTAAAAAGAAATATATTCAAATGTATGCTAATATCTAAAAGTATATATATTAAAAAAAAAAAGAACACGCATGTCATCTTTTGGGAGGTGCACATTATGTTGGCACTGACTTCTCTGCCATTCTTGCCTTACCCATGCCATGCCCCCTCACGTTCTCATTAATGCATAAAGTAAAAAGAAAAAAATATATATATAATACACGCATGAATCAAGGGGGGAAGGGGGCACGCAACAGGAGGGAGGAAAGGTTCATTTTTATGCAACAGCAAGCAAATATAAAGTACCCAACTCCTCTTCACATTTTTCTGAAAATCCATATACAAGAAAGGAGCTTCTTTTCCTTTCTACTCTAAAGAACAAAATGCATGAAACAAAAAAAGAAAAAGAAAAGGCAAATGGAAATGGAAGCCACGTTTCTTTTTGCTAGCAAAAAATAAATGATGGAGAGGATACAAGTACAGGAAATGATGTGAAAAATGAGAGCTTTGTGCAACTTCTTCTCCTTCTAGTACATGGAAAATCCAAGGCACAAAACACACATATGGGCCGAAACACAAACATGTATATATGGGGATGGATGCGGATTGGAGTTGCTAGGAATAGAAGCATGCATGTTTTTGGGAAAGTAGGAGGCGCGTGGTATAGGGGAGAAACGTTTTTTTTTTTTTTGGGGCCTTGTTGGGCTTTGGGTTCCAACGCCATGGATTTGTAAGGTTTTAATTTGTTACTTACTTTAGTTAGTTTAACTCAAATTATTTGGACATAGAAGAAGTATATTTGCAAAGAAGAGGGTGCAGGTTGGCTTTAGACTTTGCTGTTATGTTTGGTTATGTAGAACGCACATATAAGAAAAGGTAGATTTGGCTTATATGTGTGAGTTAAATTGTTTGTTTGCGCAAATTTGTTGTGTCGATTTGATTAGAAAAAAAAGATAAATAAATGGGAACATGTGTAAATTGCATGCTCCCAGTAGCATATGAGCATGTGAACATTCAATTCATTTATACCTACAGAACAAAATAATGCAAGTTTTAATTCCATGACATATTTGCATGGGACATGCATGCAAGTTACTAAATTAGAGAATAAATGTGCATGGAGGGCATAATGAACGTAAATGTGCAGGTGTACCCATTATAAGGCAATGGGACAGGCATGCAAGTTTCTAAGTTAGAAAATCTTAAATTTCTGAATGTTGACATTCACAAGTGATAACATACAAAAAGTGTAATATACAAATAATGTCTTGCTATATATTAAATATCATTTTAATGCACACCGTTAATCAGACTACTAAACTTAACAATTATTGTTAAATTTATTTGGCATAGCTTAGTAGTGGTTGTCATTGTTAAAGTAAACTAATTTGATAGAAAATTGTTCACAAATAAAAATACCCATCTAACTTATTGTTTTGTTATGCGGATATTTTCAGCATTTATAATTTTGTATTCTCATACACTAATTGAATATGCAAAGTAACAAAGACATGTCCTTCTCGTTTTGTATTCTAATTATATATTCTCATCCACTTCATTGGTTCCATCCTTTTGGAAAAAATGCATGCATGTGACCAAGTTTTTGTCCATTTTATTTTATTTTTTTCTTCTTTCTATTCTACTAGAAAAAAAAAAGACTTTGCTAAGTTTTGCTGTAGCATTGGTTTGCAATCTAGAACTGGTAGCCATTTTATTTCCATGCATTAGTTATGTAATGAGTCATGTATATAAGTGGGAAAAATAGCAAGTTGCTGTATAAAAATATTAACATGGTACTAACATGTAGGCCACTGTTCATGCGAATTGAATTTGTATGGGATGAAAACAAAAGTTTGTTACAGGAAATTGCGGATGTTTGTGGATTTCAAAATGAAAGCTAACATTTGCATTACAAAATGAAATGCGGATTTTAGTAAATACAGATTTTTGTTTAGTGACCGCTGCGTTGCTAACCTCGACCGAACCCAGTCCGGCACACGAACCTTCTTCCTCCCCTGCTTTGTCAAACCAAACTGCATCAAAATAATAATAATAAATAAATAAAATTTGAAATCAAATGCTACTCGGTTTATATGCGTCTTAACAGTAATTTCTTTGTTCAGTTCGCTGAAGTCTCGGTGTCATTTCGGTTCGCGCCTATCTGTTATCGTCTCTACTTCTGTGCCACGAAAGGTGAGTTTTCTCACACCTTCAAAAATATTCACATTTTGTGAAATTGAAATCATTGGCTGATTTGATTATTTGTTTGTTGGTTGCTATTTTAAATGAACATCTAATTTAAACTGTTAGAAATTAAGTTGACAGTTAGCTTATTTTTGAATTAAATTGCTAGTTAAACCCCGACACATATAATCAGTTAATTATTGCAAATTGAATTGTTTTGGATGATGGTTGTGATGGGTGTTTATTTATGGATAAATTGAACTGTATGGATGTTTGTCCATATTTTTATATCATTGTTATCACCTTGGGTGTTACGGGCATCGTCATAAACTATCATTTCGAATAAATTAAGAAATAGGTTGAAATGATATATACCTATGACATTTGACCTTTGGATTGAAATGATATATATCCATTCCCTGAAATAAGAAAATATTGAAATAACTGTTCACTTGGCCATAGGATAGAGAATTATTATACGGACACCGGACTGGTTAAATCTATTAATTTTAGAATTTGTGAAACCGATTTCAATAAGTGATTCTATGTAAAGAAAATAAATTAAAATTATTTAAATTGAATTATACCTTGGAATTCGAATTTGAAATGTTGAAATTGAATTGTTAAAAGAATTTGTAAAGGAAATTTTAAATTATTATTAAAGGAATCGATTTGGATTGGATATTGGAAATCGAATTGGTTTGTTTTTGAGATTTGAACTTAGGTTCAGATTTATTGAAAATGGAAAGAAATAGTTGATTTGAAATTATTTCTATATAAACTAATTTGTATATAAACTATTTTATGAAATTTATCCCTTTGATATATGGAGTATTTTACATAAATTGTTTCCAAAGCCTATTCTTTCTGTATATATATTAAGTAGTTATTTTATAAAATATTTTAATATAAATAACCATTTTAAATACTCAAGCTATTTTGATTTCCAAATTATTCCAAATCTCCAAACTATTTACAATTATCCAAAAAAAATATTTGAACCCCAAAACTATTTTAAACTTATAAATTGTTTTAGAAGTGGAATTTTTTACATTTAAATCTCTGATTTAAAGGTAAATATGATTATTTTGATGTTAAAATCATAAATGAATTCAAAACTATTGTTGAAGTAAATTGAATGATTCGAAGGAAATGTGGTTAATTGAAGTTATAACCAATTATTGAATTTGAAATTTATCTCAAAGCGAATATGAATTTTGAAAGTAAATATTACTGTGATTAAAATAATATGATATTTTAAAGTGAAATTTGTTTAGGTGAATATGATATTTTGATATCATAATGATTCACTTTTGAAATATAAAAGTACCAATCGGTGTGTAACATGATGTTTTGTTGTTAAAGAGACCGGGGCCTCTTAATGACATACTCTCTGTCAATGTTGGAACCACTTTAACAACTGTGTACGCGGTGGAGTTCCAGAAATTAAGTACGATTAATTTGGAGGCGATTACAGGATTTGAAGAAAGTGAACGATAATGGATGACCCCGACACTTGTGTCGATTTGAAATGACTAAAACATGAGCCGTGCCAGACCAAATGAGGCTTGACTACCTCTTAGTGGACATCTGCTCTTCGATTTTCCTGGGCCTCGGGTCCATACTATTACTATGTTGTTGTTGTTGTTGTTTTTTTGGTGTGCACCCTTGATGGGAGGTATTTCCCTTTGATTCGATATGGGGCGGATGTCTACGGTGGGCCGTTAGGGGTAACCACCAGTCTGGATCAGGCAAACTAGTAGCATACTACTTTGGGTATTGCCTCATGTGCCTTGTCATACGTTTATCCTTATGCGAGACAACTACGATTTTGATTTTTGGCATAGGTCGATAGGGGACTCACTGGCTACCGACGTTACTGGTTGTGTTACAGGATCTGCATAGACCACGTGCTTGTAAACTGTGTAAGGGTAATCAATGTAACCCCGCTTACACTATTTTTCTGACAAGTATTTGTGAATAGACACTATTATAATAGCGAAATTATATCATATAGTATCTAGTTTGACGGATCCTTAGGAGATGGAAATTCCCATGACATCTCTTGAGTTATGTGTGTGCATGTTCATATGATATCGATTTGACTTAGATGAGAATATTTTTGCCTGATCCGAGCTTGTTTCATTTTCACGCTATTACGCTCGGGTCAGACTTGAGCATTCCAGTTTCAAAGGTTATCTTCTGAAGGATGAAGATGAAGACGGTATACTATTATTACTATTGTATCCCACTACTATTCTGTTGCATTACTCTGTATTATCAGTTATGTATATAAATGTATAACACTGATAAATGTTGTAAAATGATCAAATGTTTATTTTAAACAGCTTCATGAACTGTTATTTGATTATTATATTTTGTTCATTCCGTTGCGAGATTCTGTGTTTGTTTTCTTCTTTCTTTCTAATTCTAAATTAATCCCCTTGATTATCTATATTTTTGACTATAATGGTTGAAGATGTGGATCGTCATTTAACAATCTGTAAATACGTACAGTTTTGAGTTAGACATGTGTGGATTATTGTCGATTCAAAAGGTACGGGTTTCCGGGTCGTTACACATCAGTTACAATTAAAATTTCACCAAAACTTAGAGAACTAAAAATTATAATTTAGAATTAATAAGTAAAATTTAAATATAATATGAATTTCTTGAGAATTGATTTTTACTAAAATATTAAACATTACTGATTAATAATAGTTATTATTAATTATTATCTATTTCTTCAAAGTTATAATTGAATTCCAACTATTAAAAGTTAATTATTATGTAAAAGTTATTGATTATATACTAAAAATATTTAATAGTAATTTTTAAAAATTAACTATTATTTATTAATCATCAATTAAGTGGTTTTTATCTAATCTAATAGTAATTAATAGTAATTGGTATTAATTTGTAAATTTATTATTGAATATGAATTATTCTTAAATGTTAATATTACTAATTATTAAATATAAGTTGTTATTAATATTTAATATGTTTCTAATACAAGAAATAGAAAAAAGAGTTACTAAAAATAAGTTTAAACAACTTTCTAATGGCAAATTCTATTTTTACACCTTAAATTGCTTTAGATACACCAGTCTTTTTTCTAAAATCATATACACCACTTTTTGCTTAGTATAAACCATACATATTACTAAACTATCCACAAGCCCGAATAAAACAAAATAAGTTTCTTATTTAGTATCTTTCTCACGTGCATTGATCAAACTAAGGATTATTGATTTCTAAAATCTATGAATTCAATTTTGCAACTCAAATTCAAATCCTTAATTGGATTTATATTTATTTAATTATTCATATATTAGAATTTAACTTTAAATTTTGAATAATAAAATATTAATATACTTAAATTTTGATTTTAAATTAAAAACCGATTTAAATATAGTAAAAAATTGACAACTTAGTACACAATGAAATGTATTGATTTAGTACTTCATTTGTAAAAAAAATTGTGACTAATTTGGAATGCATAATGTTAGAACCGATTATACATGAATATAACAAGAAAGAATATGAATAAAATTTAACGCATCAATAGAAGTTAAATTAATTCACTTGGTAACTCATAGAAATTTCAATTATTTTATAAAAGAACTTTAACGATTGTGTATGATGTGGACAAATCAAATTTTTATTATTTTATTTTGATTATTTTTTAATAAGGATATTTTGTCTTTAACTTACTTATTTTTTTAATGGTGTAAGTAAAGTAATTTACGGTGTATAAATAGAATTTACCCTTTCTAATTTTACTATTAATTATCAGAAATTAATTAGTATATTAGTTATTACAATAGACAAAAAAGAAAAGTTTCGATATATATGTTTCTTACAACAGTGATTTTTTCACAGTTGTAAAAAACATTTATTACAACAGTGCGTTTTACACAATTGTAACAAACATTTAGTACAATTGTGCATTTCGCACTGTTGTAAAATTAAAGTTGTAATATGGGGTTTTTGTTGTAGTGGGAACCAATTGCACTCAACAAATAACCCTAATTTTCTAATTTAAACAGATATAGCTTTAGGTAAAAATTGAATTTTTAAGCAAAATATGAGGTTATACCTGAAATTGATCTCGATGGAGGCTTGAATTAAAGCTGGCGTGAAGAAATCAGTGTTTGGAGGCAAGAAATCACGGATTTAAGGTTCTAGGTTTTTGGGACCAAGCTGGAAATTAGAGAATGCGAAGTGGAAATGAGAAAGATAGCTCTCGGGTAGCAGGTTAATCGTTTATAATCGACAGTTTTCGACGGCCGTCAATGGGCCGTCGGAAATATGTTGTCACCCCCATCTATCTAAAGTTTCTTGTAGTGAAGTGCATGAAGTACCTATAAGTAGAATCTAAAAACTAGATAAACATAGATCTGGGAATAACTTAGTACACAGTATGTGTACTGCCACTTATTCAGCTAGACTTATTCAAATATAACTTCTAACAGGGAGAAAATCCTAAACGGTTTTCTGATCACCGTTTAACATTTTTTTAAAACAGCCGTTTGATGCTGGACGAACGGGGATTGATGCCTTTTTATCCTTCTCCTCGTGTTTTTTGCTCGGCTGCTGGAGATACCCTAAGAGGGAAAGATGGAATTTTTTGAGCGATAGAAGGGAAGAACGTGAAGCAGTTTTTTAGTGTACATGGTTTTAACTCTTAATGTCATTAGGTTGATTAAAAAAAGGAGGAGCTTAAGGAACAGGCAGTATTTTGAATTGAACTGTGTTTTTTTTCTTATGTAAGGCATAAGAAGGTCTAATAATAAATTGTGATATAAGTAATATATAAGGTCTTGGCATGAGATAATATTAGTCGTGAACTTATAATGCAAGCAATGAGTGCAAAAGTGGAAATTAGTATTAATGCATTGTTACTGCTCAATATAAAATAGTGCGAAAGTTGAAGTAATAAATGCTGTGATAAGATTTGACATACAAGGAGTTCATAAACTTTACAGTTATTTCAAAAAGATTTACCAGAAATATGTACGAAACTAAGTTCTACAAAAAGTTTGAATCACGATATTTTAACTTCTAAGAAAAAAATACCGCCAAATAATATGTAATAATAGCATTAATATGCAAGGTTATTAAGCCTATTAGTAGTAGAAAGCTTTGTTTTCTTGTGGCCAAAGTATAAATAGCATTGTACGTAGAGTTAAGACGTGTTAGCGTGTAGTAAATAAGATTGAGCTTACTTTTTGTCACAGTAACATTAATAGGGTAATAAATAAGATTGAGAACCTAAGCACGACTACATCAAACTGTAGAATATATGAGTTCAAGTTTAGAAATTCTGAACTGGTCGCATCTTATAAAGGAGTTTTACTAATTGAGTCTGAATATATCATTTCAGTCGGTCCAGTTGTCAAATAATTTCACAGGATTCACAGTCAGTTGTCAAATATTCAATACTTTAAATTTAAATGACTAGCGGTTAGTTAATAACTAAATTAGGAAGTTAAAGTGAATCTCCCTATTCAATTAGCCATAATCATATACACGTTTTATAAATTACAGTAAAATATTAAAATCTAAGAGTATTTTCTTTACTTCGGTATTAATAATACTAATAATAGCAGCTTTTATAATAGGAAAGGGCATTTGATCATCTATAAATACAGACGCAATGTAGTAACCAATTGTTCAAAACAAAACAAAACAAAATAAAAAAACGATCTTTAAAGCTTCATCAATGTCGTCTGACCGTCCATACAAAAGGCTAACCTCTCCAGGGTCAAAACTAAATCCAAGAGGATGGCTGGAAACATCGATAAGAATGGAAGTGATCAGACCAGTGTTGTATGTGAGCAAGAAGAGGGTCACTCTCACTGACACGAAACCAGAGCAGAATCGTCTTCAGCTGACAACCAAGGATGTTTTTGTGTATGGTTCAAAAGAATTTAGCGATTTAGCAGGTGTAGCGCATAGATACAAAGGCAGTGGTGGTCTAGGTGTGAAGATCATGGATCGACATGGCAATAAATATCACGGGATAAAGTTCAAGTACATTTCTAGTTCTGAGACATTTCGCTTTATCGGTTCGGGTTATAAGGATTTCCTTGTGAACAGCGATTTGAAAGAGAATCAATTGTTGGATATTTGGGGCTTGCTCAAGAAGGATCACAAAGAGGAAGGTACATATGTATGGCTTGCTTTTCTTAATTATGAGGATGATGATGATATCATATGCTCTATTAGCAATTAGCCATGAATGCGGATGAATTTTAGTATATTCTTTCTTCTATATAAGAAACTTATTGTCAGGTGCCAAATGGGTGTGCTGTGAGCATGCCTGATGTGCTGTGTAATCCTGACATTACCTTTGATTGCTCCAGTGTTTTTGGCATTTTTATGCAAACCGGCATTCATGTTTTGTCATCCCCTAACATTGGGATATCTGGAAAGCAACCTAGCCTTTTTGAGCTGATTGATCAAACAATGAATAGGAATAGGAGTATATGTTGCAGTTGTTTGATGAACAGGAATAGCATGGTAATGCTACTCTACCATCATTTTATAAAATGTTTTGTTTTATATTAAGTTTCATCTTATTATATTTAGCGACTTTGCAAGGGCTCAATCCACAATTTTGAATTTATGTATCAGGACTACGAGATTTGCTACTGTTGGGTAAGTGAAATTCGTTCCATTTGTTATTCAATTGCATTGGAGAGTTGCTTGCGTCTATGTATTTGCATAAGTTAAAGTGAGTCATTAATATCCCATCTGCTTTATTAAGATGTTTGATACCCTAAATCTCATCCAAAAATCCACTTTAAAATGTTAAAAAAATTATATTATTTTAAATTATATTTGTGAAATTTACATGATTTGGATTCTCAAATTGTTATATCTTTTAAAACTTGTTGAAATCGATGAATTGACTATTGTTATTTCTTACATATGTCGCATGTATGATTTCAATATGTTTGGATGTGTGTAAACACTGATCAAATGAATGAATGATGATGTGGATCCTGGATTGGACAAGGGATCATCAAATAACTAACAAAACCAAACTAATCAGAACAATGTGGGATCCAAAAAGGAGGTAGGAAGATCTCCCAACACTTCACACTTAATTTTAACTCGTTTGGAAGTCGTACGAAAGAGTTACAGCTGATTGAAATTGGAACTATAGTTGGACTAGAAGAATCAGATCGTCGAAAATCCGAAATTAAAAAAATGGTCATATCAGGGTGTGTTGGAAATTTATGTGAATTATTTAAAATATAGAAATAAGTGTATGATGACTTCTATATGTGAATAGTCCCACATCATGGGATTATAAGAAAGATGCAAGTATTTATACTTGTTTTTAAGAAGTCATGTTGGGGCTTTGGGCTCCCAATGCATGCTTTGTTGTGAGGAGGGAGACCATGCATCATGACCACCACACACGCGCGCGTGACCGACCGACCCGGCCCGGCCCGGTTCGGTTCGGGATTGGGCTTGGGCTTGGGCTTTGAGCCTTGGCTATGTGGTGTAGACACTTATATTTTTGAACCAGAAAA
This sequence comes from Allium sativum, assembly GCA_030737875.1. Lineage (NCBI taxonomy): Eukaryota > Viridiplantae > Streptophyta > Magnoliopsida > Asparagales > Amaryllidaceae > Allium > Allium sativum. The sequence continues at coordinate 1,003,503,967 of CM060912.1, forward strand.
AAAAATTGTTTTTTTCTGAATTGAATTTTAAAACGGGAGATTTTTTCTGAGCTGACTTTCCCTTGAAGCGGTAAACTGTTGACCCGGTATTTTAGCAGATCCAATTTTCTCCCACTGCCCAATTCTTATCTATATATTATCTTCAGCTGTAGACAAAAAACAGACGCAGAAAAAAAATATTTTTTCTCCTCCACCATTAAAATATTCTTACAGAAATTTTCGAGCAGTTATTTATTTCGAAAGTGCAAATCTGCACTGATTTGTTGTGCAAGCAAATCAGTTACTGTTCTACGAGGCTATTTTATCCTAGAGGCGGCGGCGAGAGTACGAACTGGTTATGCACCACCGACCAGATCGCTGAATCGTCTTCAAGAGAGTGACCTGGTCCACGACTCAGCCATTGTTTTCCAACAATTTGAAGACGAGTTCGAAGCAATGGCTTATGCAACCCTAGATGAACCGCCCCCTCTTTCCCAATCAATTGATTCCAAAGGACAATTTCAAACTTGCCATAAATCGATGGAATAATGGCAAATCAAATCAGATCTTGCGCAGCCTTGATTGCACGCTGGTAGATCCAAAGGCAATGAGTCGATTGAAAAAATGAGGCAAAGGACGGCTCTATAACAAACGCGAAGATAAGTATTTTTCTTTTGATTATTGAGTCTAATCTCGTAGAAATAGGATATCAATTTTTGTGCATAGAACCTCAGACCTCACAGTAACATGCGTATTTTTTTTGAATGCTTGCTTATTTCTTCCAAGTCAGATATGCCAAATAGTGGCTATAGTATATATATTGATGAGGTTGAGGTCGCTTTTACTGAATTTGTTAGCAGTAGAATTTTTTGAAATAATCACTGATAGCTTATATGTGTAAAATTTGGAACTTTGAATGACCTAAAAATGTTATACCTCAAAGCCTTGAAGAGAAAGCGATCTAAGCTTAATGTAAGTCAAACTGGTGAATCCAGTTTTATGCGTTTTAAGAACTTAGTAGGTCTATGATGTGTAGGCACAATTTGACTGCAAACTTTTGAAAATGTCTTTATTATAAATTGAAAATAATTAAGTGCATACTTATTTGGAAAATGTCATTAAAATTTTGGCATTAGTGAAATGCATATGATTATATGGAAATGTCATTAAAATTGACATTAATAGAACACATATAATATCTGGAAATGTCACTAAAAATTTGACATTAATAGAATGTGTATGTTATTTGATAATGTCATTAAAAATAGACATTAATTGGATGAATAGGTTTTTTTTGCATCAAATAAATTGACATAGTTTATATGCATACAAGTGAAAAGATAGAATATAAAACATTTTCATTGCATACATGTGAATAACCTATGTTAGTCTATGAGATTGGATATATTTTTCTATAAGAAAAATATAATTTTTTCAAACATATTGACATTCAAAATAGTAAGCATCCACAATCGGCCAGTAAATAACAAAATGGAATCCGCAAGGAAACCATAAATGACAGCAGCAACCAACCCAAAAGAATGATTCTGGACAGTTGTTTCTATGTTACAACTATAGAAAACCAGATCATATGACACAAATGTATTTGAACAGGCTAAGCCATGCACCGCAGTCAAACCTGACAGAGGAGCCTCTAATGGTTATAATTACTGAGATTCACCTTGTTGGTGGATCAGAGGATTGGTGGGTAGACATTGGTGTTTCTCTCCATGTTTGCTATGATCATGATATATTCACAATATACACGGTTGCTGACAATCAGAAAGTGTGTTGTGATATCTTCGCACCACTTAAGCTGTAGAGAACGGTAATATGAAAATAAAGCATAAGATTGGAAAGACATTGATTCTTAAAGATGTGATGCATTTGATATGTTTGAAACATTAAAAATTGAAAACAAGCAAATAGGAAAATTAAGAGGATTTATAGTAATAGAGAAACAGAATATGAATCCAGTTTATTATGATTTTTTTTATAAATGTACATGATAGAACTGCACCTTATACACTTGAAATGAACGGTAAAGTTGAAAGAAAATCAGGATCTTTACCGAATTAATAGTTGTCATTTTTTATTAAATTTTGGTGCAGCAAAGCATTAGTGGGGGATATTTTATAGACTGTATGCTATGTTCTGAATAGAATCCCCAAATCCAAGAATAAAATTTCGCATTATGAAATTTTAAAGAAATATAAATACAATATATCATACTTTAGAACTTGGGGTTGTTTAGCATATATTCGCATTCCAGACCCTAAGAGAATAAAATTGGCAAAGAAAATCATACGAATTTGTATTTAAAAGCTATGTTGTTGATGGCAAAGCATACCGAATTTATGACCTAAATACACATAATATAATTTGAATCAAATGATGCCAATTTTTATGAAATGAAATTTCCTTTTAATTTAAGGAATAGTGGGGGCACAACAAGTATGCCTATTAGAACAGAACTTAATAAAAGTTCTGAAGTTAAACCTAGAAGAAGTAAAAGAGCGAGAACCGTAAAAGATTTGGTTCAGATTTTTGTGCTTTTACAATAAAGGAGGATCACTAAAACCTCCAAGAGGCCTTATCTTATTTAGACGCCGATTTTTGGCGAGAGGCTATAAATGATGAGATGGATTCTCTGGAATCCAATAGAACTTGGCATTTGACAGATTTACCTTCTGGTTGTAAATCTATAGGCTGTAAATGAGTACTTAAAGGAAAATTAAAACTTGATGGCATTGTTAATAAATATAAGGCACGATCAGTAGCTAAAGGTTTTTAAACAAAAAGAAAATATAAACTTCTTCGACCATTTCTCACATGTAACTAGAATAACATCCATTCGGGTATTAATCTCACTTGCTTCCATTCATAATTTATGAATACACCAAATGGATGTTAAAACCGTCTTTTTAAATGGTGAATTAGACGAAGAAATTTATATGGACCAGCCTGAAGATTTGTAGTACATGGTCAAGAACATAAAGTATGCAAATTAGATAAATCATTATATGGTTTAAAACAAGAACTTTAACAATGGCATGAAAAATTTGAGAACTTTAATCATTTCACATGGTTTTAAAGTTAATGAAAGTGACAAATGCATTTATTACAAATCTGAGAATGACATTTGCATTATTATATGCCTTATGTAGATTACCTACTCATCTTTGGGTCAAACATTCATGCCATAAATTTAGTCAAATCTTTATTAAGTGCCAATTTTGATATGAAAGATCTAGGTAAGGCGAGTGTAATCCTTGGTATTAAGATTACTAGGTCAAAAAGGGGATTTTCTTTGGATCAATCTCATTAAATTCAGAATACTCTAAAGAAATACAATTATTTTGACTTTAAACCTGCATGTACACCATATGGTCTCAGTGTAAAGTTATTTAAGAACACTGATAAAGGTGTAAGACAGTCTGATTTTGCGAGCATCATTGGCAGTCTACGGTATGCCACTGAATGTACTAGACCCGACATTGCCTATGTCGTGGGATTATTATGCAGGTTTACTAGTAGTCCTAGTATAAAGCATTGACATGATATTGAAAGGTTCATGAGATACCTTAAACGAACCATGAACCTTGGATTACATTATGAAAAGTTTCAAGCTGTACTTGAAGGATATTCCGATGCTGACTGGAATATTTTATCTGATGATTCTATTGCGACCAGTGGCTATATATTTAGCATTGCAGGAAGAATTGTTTCTTGGAAATCTAAGAAACAGAATATCTTGACTCAGTATACTATAGTGACCGAGATAATAGCACTAGCTACAGCTAGTTAAGAAGCAGAGAACTAAAGAAATCTGCTATTTGAGATCCCTATAAAGGAAAAATAGACACCAGTGGTGTAATTGATTGTGATAGTTCCGCGGCTATTACAAAAAGTATAGAACTGTTATAACAACGGTAGAAAACGACGTCGTAAGCACAATACTGTAAAAGAACATCACATATATAGTGATGAAAGAATTGACGACTATTGAAAGAAAAACAGAACCGATAATACAACGATAAGAAATGACAGTTGTATGCACAGTATTGTTAGAGGACATCACATATGAAGTGATGATAATTTGGCTGATCCTTTGACGAAAGGACTGACCAGAAAGAAAGTCCTTAATAATTCTAAAAGAATGGGACTATTGCCCTGAGATTGTGGAATCACGCACAATGGTAACCCGACCTAAATAACTGGAGATCCCAAGAAATAGGTTCAATGGGTAAAAACAAGTTGTGTAGTGATAGAAGTAGAACATGCTATTTAATAAACTAAGAAGCATGTATTCCTGAAGTGATTAGAGGATGAGTTAATAGAAACTCTAAATGAGATCTGTACTCTATTTGGAGTGGAGTACCTACCTTCAGGAGTACTCTTGATAGACTCACTTGTGTGAATGTGGAAATGTGGCCGTTTCCTATGGAGTTTTGGGTAGAACTTCTAGAGCGTTCACTAAACTGGGATAGACGTGCATGGCCATAAACGCACGGGCTTATTTGATTACACTATAGAAAAGGTTGTGTGTGGTTTGATGTCAGGAATAGAGTTCAAGACTACGTGTCACTCTAGTAAAAACTGAATCTTACTCACTATGCAAAGGTTCAAGTTGGATGACACCTTAGTTTATGCACAGTCTTATGTTTTTAGAAACTGCTCGATAATATTTTAAAAAATTCAAGTGGGGGATTGTTCGAAATTTATGTGAATGATTTAAAATATAGAAATAAGTGTATGATGACTTCTATATGTGAATAGTCCCACATCATGGGATTATAAGAAAGATGCAAGTATTTATACTTGTTTCTAAGAAGTCATGTTGGGGCCTTGGGCTCCCAATGCATGCTTTGTTGTGAGGAGGGAGACCATGCATCATGACCACCAAACACGCGAGCGCGACCGACCGACCCGGCCCGGCCCGGTTCGGTTCGGGATTGGGCTTGGGCTTTGAGCCTTGGCTATGTGGTGTAGACACTTATATTTTTGAACTTGAAAAAAAATTGTTTTTTTCTGAACTGAATTTTAAAACGGGAGATTTTTTCTGAGCCGACTTTCCCATGAAGCGGTAAACTGTTGACCCGGTATTTTAGCAGATCCGATTTTCTCCCACTGCCCAATTCTTATCTATATATTATCTTCAGCTGTCGACGAAAAACAGACACAGAAAAAAAAACTCCTCTGCCATTAAAATATTCTTACAGAAATTTTCGAGCAGTTATTTATTTCGAAAGTGCAAATCTGCACTGATTTGTTGTGCAAGAAAATCAGTTACTATTCTACGAGGCTGTCTTATCGTAGAGGCGGCGGCGAGAGTACGAACTGGTTTTGCACCACCGACCAGATCGCCGAATCGTCTTCAAGAGAGCAACCTGGTCCGCGACTCAGCCATTGTTTTCCAACAATTTGAAGACGAGTTCGAAGAAATGGCTTATGCAACCCTAGATGAACCGCCCCCTATTTCACAATCAATTGATTCCAAAGGACAATTTCAAACTTGCCATAAATCGATGGAATAATGGCAAATCAAATCAGATCTTGCGCAGCCTTGATTGCACGCTGGTAGATCCAAAGGCAATGAGTCGATTGAAAAAATGAGGCAAAGGACGGCTCTATAACAAACGCGAAGATAAGTATTTTTCTTTTGATTATTGAGTCTAATCTCGCAGAAATAGGATATCAATTTTTGTGCATAGAACCTCAGACCTTACAGTAACATGCGTATTTTTTTTGAATGCTTGCTTATTTCTTCCAAGTCAGATATGCCGAATAGTGGCTATAGTATATATATTGATGAGGTTGAGGTCGCTTTTACTGAATTTGTTAGCAGTAGAATTTTTTGAAATAATCACTGATAGCTTATATGTGTAAAATTTGGAACTTTGAATGACCTAAAAATGTTATACCTCAAAGCCTTGAAGAGAAAGTGATCTAAGCTTAATGTAAGTCAAACTAGTGAATCCAGTTTTATGCGTTTTAAGAACTTAGTAGGTATGTGATGTGTAGGCACAATTTGAATGCAAACTTTTGAAAATGTCTTTATTATAAATTGACAATAATTAAGTGCATACTTATTTGGAAAATGTCATTAAAATTTTGGCATTAGTGAAATGCATATGATTATATGGAAATGTCATTAAAATTGACATTAATAGAACACATATAATATCTGGAAATGTCACTAAAAATTTGACATTAATAGAATGTGTATGTTATTTGATAATGTCATTAAAAATAGACATTAATTGGATGAATAGGTTTTTTTTTTGCATCAAATAAATTGACATAGTTTATATGCATACAAGTGAAAAGATAGAATATAAAACATTTTTGTTGCATACATGTGAATAAACTATGTTAGTCTATGAGATTGGATATATTATTCTATAAAAAAAATATAAATTTTTTCAAACATATTGACATTCAAAATAGTAAGCATCCACAACCGGCCAGTAAATAACAGAATGGAATCCGCAAGGAAACCATAAATGACAGCAACAACCAACCCAAAAGAATGATTCTGGACGGTTGTTTCTATGTTACAACTGTAGAAAACCAGATCATACGACATGAATGTATTTGAACAGGCTAAGCCATGCACCGCAGGCAAACCTGACACAGGAGCCTCTAATGGTTATAATTACTGAGATTCACCTTGTTGGTGGATCAGAGGGTTGGTGGGTAGACATTGGTGTTTCTCGCCATGTTTGCTATGATCGTGATATATTCACAATATACACGGTTGCTGACGATCAGAAAGTGTGTTGTGATATCTTCGCACCACTTAAGCTGTAGGGACTGGTAATATGAAAATAAAGCATAAGATTGGAAAGACATTGATTCTTAAAGATGTGATGCATTTGATATGTTTGAAACATTAAAAATTGAAAACAAGCAAATAGGAAAATTAAGAGGATTTATAGTGATAGAGAAACAGAATATGAATCCAGTTTATTATGATTTTTTTTATAAATGTACATGATAGAACTGCACCTTATACACTTGAAATGAACGGTAAAGTTGAAAGAAAATCAGGATCTTTACCGAATTAATAGTTGTCATTTTTTATTAAATTTTGGTGCAGCAAAGCATTAGTGGGGGATATTTTATAGACAGTATGCTTTGTTCTGAATAGAATCCCCAAATCCAAGAATAAAATTTCGCATTATGAAATTTTAAAGAAATATAAATACAATATATCATACTTTAGAACTTGGGGTTGTTTAGCATATATTCGCATTCCAGACCCTAAGAGAATAAAATTGCAAAGAAAATCATACGAATGTGTATTTATAAGCTATGCTGTTGATAGCAAAGCATACCGAATTTATGACCTAAATACACATAATATAATTTGAATCAAATGATGCCAATTTTTATGAAACGAAATTTCCTTTTAATTTAAGGAATAGTGGGGGCACAACAAGTATGCCTATTAGAACAGAACTTAATAAAAGTTCTGAAGTTGAACCTAGAAGAAGTAAAAGAGCGAGAACCATAAAAGATTTGGTTCAGATTTTTGTGCTTTTACTATAGAGGAGGATCACTTAAACATCCAAGAGGCCTTATCTTATTTAGACGCCGATTTTTGGCGATAGGCTATAAATGATGAGATGGATTCTCTGGAATTCAATAGGACTTGGCATTTGACAGATTTACCTTCTGGTTGTAAATCTATAGGCTGTAAATGAGTACTTAAAGGAAAATTAAAACTTGATGGCACTGTTAATAAATATAAGGCACGATCAGTGGCTTAAGGTTTTTAAACAAAAAGAAAATATAAACTTCTTCGACAATTTCTCACATGTAACTAGAATAACATCCATTCGGGTATTAATCTCACTTGCTTCCATTCATTATTTATGAATACACCAAATGGATGTTAAAACCGTCTTTTTAAATGGTGAATTAGACGAAGAAATTTATATGGACCAGCCTGAAGGATTTGTAGTACATGGTCAAGAACATAAAGTATGCAAATTAGATAAATCATTATATGGTTTAAAACAAGAACTTTAACAATGGCATGAAAAATTTGAGAACTTTAATCATTTCACATGGTTTTAAAGTTAATGAAAGTGACAAATGCATTTATTACAAATCTGAGAATGACATTTGCATTATTATATGCCTTATGTAGATGACCTACTCATCTTTGGGTCAAACATTCATGCCATAAATTTAGTCAAATCTTTATTAAGTGCCAATTTTGATATGAAAGATCTAGGTAAGGCGAGTGTAATCCTTGGTATTAAGATTACTGGGTCAAAAAGGGGATTTTCTTTGGATCAATCTCATTAAACTGAGAATACTCTAAAGAAATACAATTATTTTGACTGTAAACCTGCATGTACACCATATGGTCTCAGTGTAAAGTTATTTAAGAACACTGATAAAGGTGTAAGACAGTCTGATTTTGCGAGCATCGTTGGCAGTCTACGGTATGCCACTGAATGTACTAGACCCGACATTGCCTATGTCATGGGATTATTATGCAGGTTTACCAGTAGACCTAGTATAAAGCATTGACATGATATTGAAAGGGTCATGAGATACCTTAAACGAACCATGAACCTTGGATTACATTATGAAAAGTTTCAAGCTGTGCTTGAAGGATATTCCGATGCTGACTGGAATATTTTATCTGATGATTCTATTGCGACCAGTGGCTATATATTTAGCATTGTTGGAAGAATTGTTTCTTGGAAATCTAAGAAACAGAATATCTTGACTCAGTATACTATAGTGACTGAGATAATAGCACTAGCTACAGCTAGTTAAGAAGCAGAGAACTAAAGAAATCTGCTATTTGAGATCCCTATAAAGGAAAAATTGACACCAGTGGTGTAATCGATTGTGATAGTTCCGCGGCTATTACAAAAAGTATAGATCTGTTATAACACTATAACAAAAACACCATATTACAACTTTAATTTTACAACGGTGGTAAACGCACCGTTGTAATAAATGGGTTTTTACAACGGTGGTAAAAGCACCGTTGTAATAAATGGTTTTTTACAACGGTGGTATAAACACCGTTGTAACTACAACAAAAACACCATATTACAACTTTAATTTTACAACGGTGGTTAAAGCACCGTTGTAATAAATGTTTTTTACAACTTTTTTCCAGAAAAGTTGTAATAAATTTATTTTTAACAACTGTGTTATTTTGACAGCTGTAATAAAAGCCTATCACAACTTTTATTTTTTGACTGTTGTAATATATGACTATATTTTAATATTAATTATTTTCATTAAATAATTTTTAATAATTAATATTTACAACTAATTAGTAATTGACAACCAATTAGTAATTATTAATTAATAATCAATAAATACATATTTAATATTTAATTAAAAATACATCAATCAATAAATAAATAATTCCTACTAATAATTACTAATTAACAACCAATTAGTAATTATTTAATAATAATCAACATATAAATATTAAATATTTAATTAAAAATAATTATTTATAACTACTTCATTATTAAGTACTAGTAATTAATTAGTAAGTAATAACTAATGAGCGGTTAATAATCAATTAATTAATAATCAATAAGTAAATAACAATTAATAAATATTTAATTTATAATTAATCATGACTATTAGTAGTAATTAATATTTAGTATATAATATTTTTTAATAAGTAATCGTTGTTGAAAGTTTTTCCAAAATCTTTTGTCAAATATGATCCCTACGGAGGGGGGGTCCAGGGGGGTGGCAACCCCCCAAGGTGGGGGTGCGGGGGCAACGCCCCCGCTAACGGGGTTCGACCTCATTTGATTTACCAATAATTTAAACGCATGAAATTTAAACGCACGAAATTTAAACGCATGAAACTTAAACCTGAGTACCAATAATCAGACCAAGGATAACTATACTAAAAATTTAAACTTAATTTCAGCCCAGTTTCAGGATCCAACCCATTATTAACGTGCAGCCCTCATTTGATTTACCAAACCCTAACACGCAAGACTCACTCAACAAGGAGCCGCCGCCTATACCTTTTGCATTCCAATTCGCTTGAAAAAAACCCTAGTTCCAAAAGAAAAAAAATGGCGATTACTCTCATTCGTTTTCGATTTCCAGCGTCTCCAAGCATTTTAATCCCCCCTTCGATTTCCAGCATCTTCATCCTCCTTCGATTTCCAGCATCTTCGAGTTTCGAGCTCCTAGCAATCGAGCATCCAACGAGGAAGGACCCGTTTACTGGTTTATTTATTCCCAGCAATCGAGCATCCCAGCAATCTTCGACTTTCGATTTCCAGCGACGCTATTATTGATTTTGAAGACGACGATGAAACTTGGACGGGTGGTGCCAGAAGACTCGATTTTGGGGATCAGAAAATCGACTTTGGGAGAGTGACCAGGCAAAGGCTCGATTTTGTTAACTGGTTTATATATATATTCTTGTTTCTTCTTCAATTCATTAGTTTAGTTCATTTTAAATTCCTGCCTTACTTTCAGTTAATTGTAGGTTGTTTTTCCATTCCTAATTGATAGTTAATCATAGTTCATAGTGGATAATCATAGTTAATATTCCTAGTTGGTGCACAATACCGATTTAGATTCAACTATATTTGGAACTGGATTCTGCACTAATGTAAATAATTTTTATAGAGGAAAACCTGTAAACATTCAAAACCAAGTGATGACCTCAATTATGTGTTGTTGCTTTTGAGAAAATTGTGTTACGTTCAATATTCTTGTTCAGTTTTTCAACTGAATTTATGCTTTCTCTTTACACGAGCTGAAAAAAAAGTATTGTTTTTTATTAACTGCAATGGTGTTAAAAGAAAATTACTCATTGTTCAAGATTGGTTGCAGGAAAGAGATTGCTTTCATTGATTGCTTTCATTTAGTGGTTGATTTTGTTTTACGTCTCCAGTTGTTTATAATAATAGTAATAATTTTTGCTATTATTTTGATAGGAAGTGATAAAATCATTTCAAGTTTACAAATATCGGAAAGGATTGGTTCTTGGCAGAGATGAGTCATGGTCACAAAGCTCTATTTTAAGGTATGGATATGAAACCATAAGCTATATAATTTTGTTGATGTGCAAAATTATGAGTTATCTCCATCCACATGCGTACTCCAGTTAACAAAATCGCTACATGAGTTGAAATAATTTGTTATAAAAGAGCTAACATGATTGTACACTATTTGATATGTGGCTAGTGCTTCATCCAATCTCTTTTTATTTCGTCTACTCTTTTCAATTTCCTTATAAATTATCTGTTCATTACAGAAATAGTGTAAGACTTATCTAAGAGAGTAATAAAAGCTAATATTTAGTGATTCCGGTCAAGCCAGATCTTATACTGAACTTCCTAGTTTGGATATCTGCCAATTAGCCTTGGACATTTGGACTTGTATCATTTCTTGTCACGTTCAGTCCAACTTGAAATCTATCATTTTGTACAGCTTCAGTTCAACTAAGATCGCTTATATAGTTCTTGTTCAATCAAGTTCATTTATAAAGAAAACTTATTAAATGAGTCCAAATTAGTTGTGGTTGATGTAAATATGTGAGCTGCTACAAGTAGAATGTGTGGACTGCTTGTTAGGTGATATTATCACGTGCTTGTTAGCTGTTTATTTTGTGCACTCACATGTTTTCAATTTTCGTTACATGCATAAATCTATACTGCAGCACTAACAGTTTGATAATTTCTTTCTTAGGAATGGATATTAAGGAGAAAAAGGAGCACAAGGAGATTAACATGAGCAGAAGAAAGTTAGAACTGTTATAAAGTCTTTGTATCTTCAGTTTTGTCAGTGTATTATGTAAAAAAAATGATGAGTTTGAAATTAATAATATATTGTTTTCGTTTATGTTTTAAGTTTGTTTGATATCTTCAGTTTTTTTAGATAATATGTTCTGCAATGAATTCTTTTATTAGTAATATGTATATAATTTGTGGATATATTACAATTGTAAAATATAAAAATTGTAATAAAATATATCACAACGGTTATAATTAGTTGTAAAAATTAAAACAACAACAGTGCATAACTGTTGTAATAAACTTATTACAACGGTGGAAAAAAGTTGTAAAATATACATATTACAACGGTGTTGCAACAGTGCAGAAAAGTTGTAAAAAATATTAGGCTATTACAACTTCTTAATACACGACGGTTTGCCCACCATTGTAAAATGTATATTACAACGGTGTTCCACCGTTGTAATAGGGTCATTTTGTTGTAGTGTAACAACGGTAGAAAACGACGTCGTAAGCACAATACTGTAAAAGAACATCACATATATAGTGATGAAAGATTTGACGAATATTGAAAGAAAAACAGAACCGATAATACAACGGTAAGAAATGACAGTTGTATGCACAGTATTGTTAGAGGACATCACATATGAAGTGATGATAATTTGTCAGATCCTTTGACGAAAGGACTGACCAGAAAGAAAGTCCTTAATAATTCTAAAAGAATGGGACTATTGCCCTGAGATTGTGGAATCACGCACAATGGTAACCTGACCTAAATGACTGGAGATCCCAAGAAATAGGTTCAATGGGTAAAAAAAAGTTGTGTAGTGATAGAAGTAGAACATGCTATTTAATAAACTAAGAAGCATGTATTCCTGAAGTGATTAGAGGATGAGTTAATAGAAACTTTTAATGAGATCTATACTCTATTTGGAGTGGAGTACCTACCTTCAGGAGTACTCTTGATAGACTCACCTGTGTGAATGTGGAAATGTGGCCGTTTCCTATGGAGTTTTGGGCAGAACTTCTAGAGCGTTCACTAAACTGGGATAGATGTGCATGGCCATAAACGCACGGGCTTATTTGATTGCACTATAGAAAAGGTTGTGTGTGGTTTGATGTCAGGAATAGAGTTCAAGACTACGTGTCACTCTAGTAAAAACTGAATCTTACTCACTATGCAAAGGTTCAAGTCGGATGACACCTTTGTTTATGAACAGTCTTATGTTTTTAGAAACTGCTCGATAATATTTTAAAAAATTCAAGTGGGGGATTGTTGGAAATTTATGTGAATTATTTAAAATATAGAAATAAATGTATGATGACTTCTATATGTGAATAGTCCCACATCATGGGATTATAAGAAAGATGCAAGTATTTATACTTGTTTCTAAGAAGTCATGTTGGGGCCTTGGGCTCCCAATGCATGCTTTGTTGTGAGGAGGGAGACCATGCATCATGACCACCAAACACGCGCGCGCGACCGACCGACCCGGCCCGGCCCGGTTCGGTTCGGGATTGGGCTTGGGCTTTGAGCCTTGGCTATGTGGTGTAGACACTTATATTTTAGAACCAGAAAAAAAATTTGTTTTTTTTTTTTGAACTGAATTTTAAAACGGGAGATTTTTTTCTGAGCCGACTTTCCCATGAAGCGGTAAACTGTTGACCCGGTATTTTAGCAGATCCGATTTTCTCCCACTGCCCAATTCTTATCTATATATTATCTTCAGCTGTAGACGAAAAACAGACACAGAAAAAATATTTTTTCTCCTCCGCCATTAAAATATTCTTACAGAAATTTTCGAGCAGTTATTTATTTCGAAAGTGCAAATCTGTACTGATTTGTTGTGCAAGCAAATCAGTTACTGTTCTACGAGGCTGTTTTATCCTAGAGGCGGCGGCGAGAGTACGAACTGGTTTTGCACCACCGACCAGATCGCCGAATTGTCTTCAAGAGAGCGACCTGGTCCGCGACTCAGCCATTGTTTTCCAACAGGGTGCAATCCATGTAGGATGAAAAGGAAGGAGCCTTAAGATTGCTCGTCAAATATCAAGTGATATAGAGCTCTTACATAGATGTGATTTTTTTTAAAAAAAAACACTAGGTATGACTTTACGTGGGCATTTTGGACCAAGTGGGGAGCCTGCCAACAATGCTCAATAACATATTACAGCCGACAAAATCAAATACATCTCACTTACAAACTGTAACGTTCCTCAACTATAATGATGATGAAATCGTCGAAGTGCTATTGCAAGCGCAGGCGTCGATTTGGGGAGAAAGGGTATAGAAAATATGCACCGCGATTGTTTCCTCTCAAAAGCTTTGATCTGAAAGTTAATAACATCAACTACTCCCCAGGGGTTTTTAATCGAACATGAGACTCAAAAATATATAGTGTTTCGCTAGGGTTGTTATAGTAATGGTTACCGCAAATACCATTACCATACCGTTTTTACTGATAAGAGAAAACTGCTTACCGTTACCGATCGACTGGTATACCGAAAACTGTTATATCGATAATCTGGTAATCGTTACACTGATAATGGTAAATTACCATTTTTCCATCAAAATTTGTATCTTAACATGCTTTTTGTACATAGTGAACCTTTATTATACTATATGTAGTGTTAGTTAATAAAATAAATAAATCAAAAAGAAAAATAAGTGTACCCAGAATTATTTCACCTAATTGTTTTTTTTTTTGGCATATCCGACCGGTTTTTATAGTGTTCCATAACACTTTTTTATTATGATTAATAATAAGAAAATAATATAGAACAGGTGACTGTAGCTAGCAGTCAGCTAAATTCGGCTTTTAAGGTGGACCGTTCGCGCCCACGAAGTTTATAGTGTTCCGTCCACTCTACCTATCAGGCTTACAACACTGGAGCTAGCTAAGTTACTATACTACGAAATATTTCCTATGGCCTAACTCATCGCGTAGGGAGAGTAATCAAATTACATACTACAAATTGTAGTGTTTACATATGAATACATTTTATATAGTACATGACTGTAAGGAAAAAGTCTTCGGTATCCACCAATGGCATGCCAAGACAACTGCAAACACAAAGCACTACTATAGCAAACAATTTCCAACTGATTCCTTGAGCTCCACTCCAAAAGAAGTAGATGCGTGCATAGATAACAAGAGTGAAATGACATAACGTCTGTAGATCGGAGCCATGGATATGGAAGGATAAGATGGAGCGCACCGAAAAAATTAGTAATATTGAGAGCTATGCTTCACCTGCATCACCATATTTCCGATGGCAGAGTTATAGCCAGAAAACCAGACCAATGAGCACCCATCATACACCATTTTTCGGACTGCTCGACAAAAGTTTGATGGATAACACACATCATATGACCCAGCAGCAGCACAGTAGATCATAAACATCACCATCTGAGCAACAGCAAAGATCCGTGCAAAGCATCGCGTTTATTGCCACTGCTCGATGGTGATGACCGAACCATACTGGTACCATATAACATGACACATGTTAAACAACATCATGATACAAAGAAAGAGCAGCCCAAAAATTCTGTACAAACGAGACAGGAGCCAAGATCCAAGTTTCAAAAACCATATCCGAGGACCTCAACAACATAGTAGTCTATCAGCAACATAATACAGTGAAACAATATCACCAACAAGATGTACCTACCCAGCAGACATTGAAGACCAAAATCCCAAAGTGAACCATAATAGAAAAAGTCAAAATGTGTATCAAAACAGAAATTTGGAGTTACTGCTCTCTGAGAAGTCTCCATGTCAGTGCCAAAACGTCGTTCAAAGACCACAACTGTAACGACCCAGAAAATCTGAACCAATTTAAAAATTTTAAATTGGCTAAAATAATGGATTTTAAATATTTAAAATAAATATTTTAAGTAATGGCGAGGAAAACTGAGTTTGAATCGACATTTGAAAACGAATATAATTAATTATAATTATATATAGAATTGAAAATGGCGCGGTAGTTCGATAATTCGATTTCAAACTTCAATTGAATATACCGGGTGCAAAACAATCCGGATCTTAGTGAAACCAAAAATAATGGAATCTAATTGATGATATCTTTCTAACGAATCCGACCAATCGAAGTTTGATAGCGGGAATCAAAAGATATGTCCAGTTGAAAATTCTGAATAGTCGCTATAGAATTCAGGCCCTTAAAAATGAATATTTTGCAGATGACCTCGGATTTCGACGAAACCACTTTTGTTAGATCCGCAGTGTCAAGTTATTGCTAGGTTTCAAATTTCATAATTTTTCGAATCAATATGTGAGCGTGGCAAAGGAAAACGCGTTTGACCAGTTTCAGTTGATTTTAATCGACTGGAAATTGGCCATTTTTCAAACGGTCTCAGAATTCGACGAAACTAGTTTTGTTAGGACCGTATCGTCAATACGAAGCTAGAAAATATTTTTCTGGAATTTTTCTAGTTAGTATGTGACCCCGGTAATTTGAAATGTGCGTTTAAAATTCAATATAGTGATTTAAATGTAAATTCAAAAGGAAACCGATTGTAATGATCAAACCAGCTTGCGATACATATCCCATTGTGTTCGGAATGGGGGTAAAACGCTATGGACGACAGGCGGTGGGCCTCGTTTCGAGGTCGTATGTAAAAGTCAACCCTTTTGCTAAATTAAATAATTAAATAATAATAATAATAAAAAAAAATATATATATATAATCATTTCCCTGCCGCCCCCCCCTTTATCCTCGTTCTGGCCCCCCCCCCCCCCCCCCGACTTCATTATCCAGAGAAAAAAAAACAAAAAAAAAAAAAAAAAAAAAGAAACCCTAGAATCGATCGACGCCTCCGTTTGAGCCACCCATCGCACGATCGCCGACGAAGCAGCCCCCTTCCCCGACCGCACGAGCGCGACGAAGCACCCCCCCCTTCGAGACCGCACCGACGAAGCAGCCCCCCCCTTCGAGACCGCACCGACGAAGCAGCCCCCTCGCAGCTGATCGGTGAGCGTTCCTTTTTTTTTCTTTTTTATATATATGTATTTTATTTTCTTTTTTATTTTTTTTTATTCTGTTTTAATCTGTGAAACTGTTTTAAAAATAAAGAAAAACTGTTTTGAAAATAAAGTAAAAACTGTTTTCTAAAAAAAAGATAAAAACTGATTTAGGTTTTAAAAATTTAAAACTGATTTTTATTTTAGAAAGTTAAAAACTGTTTTATGATTAAAATAAAAACTGTTTTATGTTTTTAAAGTTAAAAAACTGTTTTATGTTTTTAAAAGTTAAAAACTGATTTGTTTAAAATTTAAAAACCGATTTTGTTAAAGTTAAAACAGAAATTTAAATAAAGTTTAAAACTGAAACTGTTTTAAAATATAAAGAAATAAAACTGAATTTTATAAAGTATAAAAACTGATTTTTGTTTTTAAAATAAAATCTGATTTTGTTTTTAAAGAAAGAAAAAAATAAGGAAAAACTGATTTCTTTTAGAAAAGTAAAAATCATATTTTTATATGTTGAAAAATCATATTTTTATATGTTGAAAGCAAAAGTAAAAATCATATTTTTATATGTTGAAAGTCGAGGTAAAAATCATATTTTTATATATCGAATAGCGAAGTCAAAATTCGATTTTTATATATTGAATTGCATAGTAAAAATTCTATTTTTACATATGCAGAGAGAACGGGTGAAAGCGACAAATAGGCGAAGATTTCTATTAGGAAGTGTCGTGAAGTTGGATAGCTATTGGTGAGATTTCTGATTTAAAATTTATATATATATGTGTGAAGTAAAAGTGAATTGCTATATATAAATATATATATATATATATATATATACGCCCCTCGTCCACAAACCATGGACGATATTTATTGGTTGAAATTGTTGTGGAAATTTGATTGATAGCGAATGATTGTTTGGGATTGTTTGTGATGGATATTGGTTGATTGTGGTTGAAAAATACCCATTTGTGGTTGTGAAATATTTGGTTGAAACCACATAGGATTAGTTTGTGGAAATGAAATAAATATATATACATGCCGCCTGCGTGCGAACTAGATGCATGTTTCCCATTGTCAAAAACCGCGAGGTTTTAAGGTAGAGCGAGGAGCCGTACTAGGGACGGTGCCGGTGTAACTACCCTGCCGTTATGCTGCCGAAATTTTGAATAATATTTGTGTGTTTGAATTATTTTCATATGCTTAAACTATATTTATTCCTTATATAGAAAACATTCATGTGTTGAATTGATATTCATTCGTTGTTTAGAAATTCATGTGTTGAATGGTATTCATATTTTGAAATAAACTGTTAGATAATAAAAATCACATTTTTTATCTATATATAAAAACAATAGAAAACATTCATGTGTTGAATTGATATTCATTCGTTGTTTAGAAATTCATGTGTTGAATGGTATTCATATTTTGAAATAAACTGTTAGATAATAAAAATCACATTTTTTATCTATATATAAAAACAATAGAAAACATTCATGTGTTGAATTGATATTCATTCGTTGTTTAGAAATTCATGTGTTGAATGGTATTCATATTTTGAAATAAACTGTTAGATAATAAAAATCACATTTTTTATCTATATATAAAAACAATAGAAAACATTCATGTGTTGAATTGATATTCATTCGTTGTTTAGAAATTCATGTGTTGAATGGTATTCATATTTTGAAATAAACTGTTAGATAATAAAAATCACATTTTTTATCTATATATAAAAACAATAGAAAACATTCATGTGTTGAATTGATATTCATTCGTTGTTTAGGAATTCATGTGTTGAATGGTATTCATATTTTGAAATAAACTGTTAGATAATAAAAATCACATTTTTTATCTATATATAAAAACAATAGAAAACATTCATGTGTTGAATTGATATTCATTCGTTGTTTAGAAATTCATGTGTTGAATGGTATTCATATTTTGAAATAAACTGTTAGATAATAAAAATCACATTTTTTATCTATATATAAAAACAATAGAAAACATTCATGTGTTGAATTGATATTCATTCGTTGTTTAGAAATTCATGTGTTGAATGGTATTCATATTTTGAAATAAACTGTTAGATAATAAAAATCACATTTTTTATCTATATATAAAAACAATAGAAAACATTCAAGTGTTGAATTGATATTCATTCGTTGTTTAGAAATTCATGTGTTGAATGGTATTCATATTTTGAAATAAACTGTTTGATGATAAAAATCACCTTTTATCGACTATATGAACTATATAGAAAAGTAGTGTTTTGAAATGAACTGTTTTACAATAAAAGTCATATTTTTATTGTATGCATAAAATCGTTGAAATGAGAAGTGTTAAAAGTAGCCACTTGTTCAAAATAAACATATATGAGTTGAAATATTCATTAATTAGCTAATGAAATGATTTGCACCTATTTATGTAACATTAGAATGAATGGTGTTTTTAAACCAAATAAAAATCAAATATGAAGTTGAATAGAAAATGAAAAATGATATGAACTGTATATATATGTACATGCATATTCATTGAACAGGTTATAGCAAAGGGGCTAGAGAAGAGGAATAAAATTTTGTGCCCGACAAATAGGTACACATTTACTGATTTGTTTGGGTGGTGATTTTGAGCCTGATTGGCTAGCCGCTTGGCTTTTTCTTTTTCTTTTTGAGATTAGAAGGACCGGGACGCTATTAGCGATTTCCCGACGCTCCCGGTGCAGGGGAGGTTATGGCGAAATTTTTCCAGAATTTAAGGTGTTAGAAAAATTTTTGAAGTGAAAACGATATTGAAATCGTTGAATGAACTATATTTATATAACTATATAAATATAAATAAAATTAAAACGAAACGAAGCCGTGCAGTTCGTATTTTGAAACCGTGATTTCAAACGACTAGTACGGGAAATCCGACCATTGGATTTTCCCGAAATCTCAACCGTCGGGTTCGCCTTGGAATAATCTTTCCAACGGCACCAACCTTGTAAAAATCCAACGGTTGGATTGTCTGGAATGTTTAATTCAAATTTGAAGAAAAACAGCGCCAGAATCGATTTTATTTATTTATATATATAAATATAATTATATTTAATCGAATAACGACGCTGCAGTTCGTATTTTGAAATCGAAACTTCAAACGATTGTACCGGGAGATCCGACCGTCGGATTTTCCCGAAACTGGAACCGCTGGATTCGTTTTGAAAAGACCTTTCTAATGATGTAAATTTTGTGAAGATCCAACGGTTAGATTTTCAGATATGTGTAAATCAAATCTCAAGAAAAACAGCGCCACGGCCACGTTATGGTCCGAAACGTCGTTTTGAATATAATGGCTATTTTAAAATAAATAAAAATAGCGATAAATAGTTATAAAATATCGTAAGCGATATGGAATGGAAATAAACTGAATTTGCTTGATTTATGTGATGTTTGATGGTTGAATGTGTTTGGTGTGAAAACTATATTAAAGAACACAATTGGTGTTGTCGAATAATTTAACCATTGAAATAAATCGATTTGAAATTCTAAATATACGTGAATTATTTGAAAAGGCCGAGTTAATTCTCATTTCGAATAATCGACCGACGATTGAAATTCGAAGATGAAGACGATGGTCGAAGACCGGAGATCTTCACCTCGTTTGGATGGTAACCGAGGTCCTGATTGGGAGGCATCCCGAAATATGGATAATGAGTGGTGATCGTTCAGACGTACGTGTTGATCGAAGGGTTTGCGAGGTATTTAGTGCCTCCGGTTTCGTTCAGACCCAGAACGGACTTGTAAATGGACTGTGTGTCTGACATAGGATTTATTCTGTGTGGCATGCTAAGATGCAGTGATCAGGGCTTCTGTTGAAAAGCAAAGTCTTGTGGTGATGATCAAAGCACCGCCTGTGTGGCGTAGCTTTGTGTATAACGTGAATTCGCGAGCCTCACACCCCGGTAGGAACCTAAAACGGGAGGAAGGACCTCAGGGAGGGCATGCGTTTCTTTCTAGCTAGGGTGGTGTCAGTGACCTACCAGCCCTGACATTTATATACTTTTCACCTATGTGGTTGTTGCTGTTGCGAGGCGCCTCGGTTTGATCGGACGATCCGGGTCCGATGGAGTCATTCGTTGGCTCGTTTACGCCCCAAAGGGCGGGGAAACGTATTGTTCAGGCATTTTAATCCACATCGGTGGACCGGCCCTGACGATCCAAGGGCCCACCTGAGTCTGGGTCCTGAGGCTCGGGCTAGACAGTCTCGAATTCGGTAAGGACTATCTTTTGCCTTGGTTCATGACGGAAATCCAATTTCCAAATACGACATCGTGCGGTTTTGATTGTATATATATATGGCGACATGATATATGGTACCCATGCCGTCTATGATTGATAGTTATGATTTGAAATAGTTTTCAAAACATATAAACACTAGCAATAATATCAAATGCCCTTGTTTTATTCGTATCAATCATATTTTAGCCATTATAAGGTAAAACTCTATCCTCCGGTTTGCGTTGCATTGTGTGATGGGAACTGAGTCTTATATTGGCTTCATTTTTATAAAAAGCATAGCGATGTTTAAAAGAAAGATTTGTTTTAAAGCACTGGCAATCCAATGGAGTAAACCCGTTCCACGAAAGTGGCGTGGTCCTGTGATTAGCCAATTATATATATGTGTTGAGTGGATTTCTCATACCAGTCCCATGACTGACTCGTAGTTTGTTTCACTCTCAAACTCGGGTGCCCTTTTTCTACACGGGCAGCCTTGTATTCAGGTTTAGCTGGTTCTTTCTGGATAGCTGGAGCTGAAGATGGATTCTATCATTTATTTCTTTTTATGCTGTTCAGCTCCTATTGTACATATTTTGTTTATTTCCGCTGTAGACATTTATGTATAGCTGAACTGTATTTGTACTAAGTAAGATCCTGTATACTGTGTAACTCTGATGATTACTTTTATCCAGTATATTTTGTTGTTCATTCTGGTGTATTTATTTAATTCTGTTCTGCTATTATATGTTTCTGTGTTATATTCCAAAAGATAACCTTGTTTCCGTGAGAACGGGAAATCGGGTCGTCTCAACGTGGTATCAGAGCTTTGGTTAAGCTTAGTTCTGGAATATAACATTTGAACAAACTCGTCAGAAATAGAACCAGTAGTGTTCTAGGACGGGCAACTCTATACAGATAGGATCAGCAATATCCTAGTATGAGTAGCAGAATAAAATACACTTCGATAGACACATTTACACTTCGAGTATTTGTCTCTATATTTTAAAATACCTTTTCTGTGACCTGACACTTGATCTGCTATTTGCAGAAGAACTAGAAAATGAGTGCCAGAAACAGAAGAAGTAATACTGACCCGGATATAGAAGCTCTATTCAAGAAGTATAGAAATCTGGGTGGAAAGCCGTTCTCGGGCGAAGAATCTATTATGAGAACACAAGCTTGGATTCGTTCGGCTGAGAAAATCTTCGAAGCCTTAAAACTTAGGGATGACCAGAAAAGATTACTGGCCTCCTGGGCACTCGAAGACGAAGCTTTGTTTTGGTGGGATTCAGTTATTAAAGATAATCCAAAAGGTGATATCACCTGGGATAGATTCAAAGTGATTTTCCTGGAAAGATTTACCCCTCCCGAAGCGACTGAGCGCCTATGTGATGAATTTTCTTATTTGATACAAGGTGACATGACCATTCCCGAATATCATAAGAAATTCAACGAACTTGCTCACTTTGCTCCTCATCTAATTCAAAATCCGAAGAGGAAAAATATGAGATTTATTCACGGGCTTCAAAGGAAATACCAGAATAAAGTATTGGGGCATGTGAAGCTTCCTTTTTCAGAAATGATTTATATGGCTTATCAATATGAAGATCTTCATAAGAAAGGAATGTTACGCGACGAAGAAGAAGTCGGTTCTAGTGACAAAGAAGATTCGGAAACTGATATTCCTGAAGCCAATATGATGTCTGAAGTCGGTAAGGAGCCCGAAGTAAATCGGAAAAGGGCTAGATCTGAAAAGGAACCTGCCACGACTGCCATATGCAAGAACTGCAATCAGAAGGGGCATTTGTCCAGAAAATGTAAATCTGTAAACAAACGAGGGAAGAGTGGATTAGAACCCCGTAAGAAGGTCCCTGAAGGCAGAGGATGCCATAAGTGCCATCAGACTGGGCATATCGCGAAAAACTGCCCGCTATCTCAAAAATCTGAAGCATTACAAGTGAATGAAGTGGTAGAAGTACCTGCCTCCCCGTCTGCTCAAGAAAGATCTGATGTTTTAGAAGGCACGCTCAATGTCAAAAACATTCCAGTTAAAGTACTGTTTGACACTGGCGCATCACGAAGCTTTATTGCAAAGAGTGCAGTCAAGAAGTTGGATTTGAATTTGAAGAAGCTCAAAGAGCCAATGACTGTCCGAAATCCAGTTGGAGGTTCCATCAATCTCAGTTGGGTTTGTGCAGTACCCGTCTCTTTTTCTTGCTATAAATTCCCTATTATCTCTGTCGTCATGAATTTTGATGAATTCGATCTTATTCTGGGATTGGATTGGTTAACCAAATATGAAGCAGAGGTTAGATGCGCCGAGAGAGTTGTTAGGGCTAAGATTAAATCAGGGGGTTATATAACCATTCCGTGTGAGGGCCCAACATCAAATAGAAAAGATTTCTGGTCAGCTCTCGATGTTTCTCCAGCCCAAATTGAAAATACCCCTGAAATCACTGAGAATATTCCTGACCTTATTAAAGATATTCCTGTCGTCAAAAACTATGCGGATGTGTTCGAAGAAGTTGTTCGCTTACCTCCGCAGAGAGAAATAGATTTCAAGATTGCTTTAGTTCCCAATGCAAGGCCGGTAGTTCACGCTATTCGAAGAATGTCCTTGAAAGAGAAAGAGGAATTAGACAATCAAACAAGACAGCTAGTATGGAAAGGTCTGATCAGGCCTAGTTTCTCTGATTGGGGTGCAGCAGTGGTGTTTGTCCCAAAATCTGACGGTACTCTACGTCTATGTGTGGATTATCGTGATTTAAACAAACAGACAATAAAGAACAAATATCCATTGCCGCGGATTGATGATTTGTTGGATAGATTAAATGGAGCACAAGTATTTTCACGAATGGACCTAGCTACAGGCTTCCATCAACTTCGAATTGCCGAAGAGTGTGTTCCAATGACAGCGTTCAGAGGCCCCGACTTATTCTACGAGTGGTTAGTAATGCCGTTCGGCTTATGTAACGCTCCAGCTTATTTCGTCGATCTGATGAATAGAGTGTTCAGAGGGGTTCTGAATAAATTCGTTCTGGTTTTCATTGACGATATTCTAATCTTCTCTAAATCAAAGGCCGAACATGAAAAGCATCTGGAACAGGTTCTAGAAATTCTGAGACGGAATGTATTGAAAGCCAAGTTTTCCAAATGTATCTTCTGGCAAGATGAAGTGAAATTTCTGGGTCATGTAGTATCGAAAGATGGAATCGCTGTGGACCCAAGCAAAATCACAGCTATTCAGAATTGGAAACAGCCTAGTACTCCCACTGAAGTCCGCAGTTTTCTCGGATTGGCTAGCTATTATCGGAAGTTCGTTAAAGACTTTTCTAAGATATCTGGCCACTTGACGAAGCTTACAAAGAAGCATTCTAAGTTCAAATGGACTGAAGAGAGTGAGGAGGCTTTCGAAGAGCTAAAGTTAAGATTGACGACAGCTCCAGTGTTAACCATCATCGATGGCAACCAAGATCTAAAAGTCTGGACTGATGCGTCTAGAGAAGGCCTTGGCGCAGTGTTAATGCAAAGAGGCCAAGTAATTGCTTATGCTAGCCGTCAACTGAAGCCGCACGAGAAAAACTATGTAACTCATGATCTTGAGTTATTGGCTATCATATTCTCTTTGAAAATCTGGAGACACTATCTTCTGGGCGAGAGGTTTGAGCTGTTTACAGATCATCAGTCATTAAAGTATCTGTTCACTCAGAAGGACTTGAATCTGAGACAGCAACGTTGGCTGGAGTTTCTTGCAGCTTATGACTTTGAAATTATATATACCCCAGGAAAAGCCAATGTCGTGGCTGATGCATTAAGCAGAAAGAATGTAATGATCGCCAGTTTTATTATCACGACTTCATTGCTAGATAAGATATCTGCTCTTCAGGAGGATGATCACTTCATTCAGAAGATCAGAGGGATAATTCAACAAGGCGAACCTTCGAGTTTTCAAGTTGATAATGAGGGGATTCTAAGGCTCAAAGGTCGAATATGCGTTCCTAACATTCCTGAACTTCGAAAGGAAGTACTGGATGAATGCCACAAGTCAAAACTCAGTATCCATCCGGGAGTAAACAAAATGTATAATGACATCAAACGCACTTTCTGGTGGAAGTCGATGAAAAGGGACATTTCTTTATATGTCAGCCGATGCCCTACTTGCCAGCTAGTTAAAAGCGACCAACAGAAATTGGCTGGACTATTACAACCACTAGAAGTTCCTGGTTGGAAGTGGGAGCATATCTCCATGGATTTCATTGATGGTTTGCCCAGAACCAGAAAGGGAAATGACAGTATTTGGGTGATCGTAGATCGTTTCACGAAGACCGCCCATTTCATACCTGTCAAATCAAATAGAACTGCTCAGAGTCTGGCGCAGATTTACTTCAGGGAAATAGTTAGACTACATGGAGTGCCACTCAGTATAGTAAGTGATAGAGATACGATTTTCACTAGCAAATTCTGGGAAGCATTTCAAGTCGAGCTGGGGACGAAGTTAAACTTGAGCACCGCTTATCATCCTCAGACAGACGGTCAGACTGAGAGGGTGAATCGCATTTTAGAAGATCTATTGCGGGCTTGTGTTATAGATTTCGGTGGATCATGGGAAGACCATCTGCATTTGGCTGAATTCTCTTATAATAACAGCTACCAGGCAAGTCTGACAATGTCGCCATTCGAAGCATTGTATGGTAGACCGTGCCGGTCTCCTGCTTGTTGGGTCGAGCCTGGAAATAGACTTGTATTGGGTCCTGATATGATTCGCGAAGCTGCTGACAAAGTCGATTTTATTAAGAAGCGATTACTCGCCGCTCAAAGCCGACAAAAGAGCTACGCCGATAAAAGAAGAAGAGATATATCCTTCGAAGTTGGCGACTATGTATATTTGAAAGTATCGCCGATGAGAGGAGTTATCCGGTTCGGTAAAACTGGAAAGTTAGCACCCAAATTCATTGGTCCGTTTCCTATTCTGGAACGGATTGGAACTCTCGCATATAAAGTTAAATTGCCTGACTGGTTGCCTGGTGTGCATGATGTATTTCATATATCTCAACTTCGAAAGCACGTTCATGATCCAGACTTGATCGTGGAAGAAGCAGCTCAGCAGGACATTGAAATTACTCCAGAACTAGCTGTGAGGCGAGAGCCGCTAAAGATTATCGGCAAAGAAACCAAAGAGCTGAGAAACAAGAAGGTTCACTTAGTCAAAGTGCAATGGAGTGGAGATCCGCGCGATTGTACTTGGGAAACTGAGGAGAGCATTCAGAAAGCTTACCCTAGATGCCGAGTGGATATATCTGATTGACTCTGGTGCAAGGTACATTTACTTTACCTTGCATTACCATTTAATTCTCTATTCTGTTGCTATTTTCTTCCCATGGATGTGCATTGTTTATTCTATACTCTGAATATTAAAAACAAATTGGTTGTTGAATTGTGTGATCGTAGAATTATCAAACCACTTTCGACTTTATTCCTTTTCGGGGACGAAAAGTTTTAAGTGGGGGAGATTGTAACGACCCAGAAAATCTGAACCAATTTAAAAATTTTAAATTGGCTAAAATAATGGATTTTAAATATTTAAAATAAATATTTTAAGTAATGGCGAGGAAAACTGAGTTTGAATCGACATTTGAAAACGAATATAATTAATTATAATTATATATAGAATTGAAAATGGCGCGGTAGTTCGATAATTCGATTTCAAACTTCAATTGAATATACCGGGTGCAAAACAATCCGGATCTTAGTGAAACCAAAAATAATGGAATCTAATTGATGATATCTTTCTAACGAATCCGACCAATCGAAGTTTGATAGCGGGAATCAAAAGATATGTCCAGTTGAAAATTCTGAATAGTCGCTATAGAATTCAGGCCCTTAAAAATGAATATTTTGCAGATGACCTCGGATTTCGACGAAACCACTTTTGTTAGATCCGCAGTGTCAAGTTATTGCTAGGTTTCAAATTTCATAATTTTTCGAATCAATATGTGAGCGTGGCAAAGGAAAACGCGTTTGACCAGTTTCAGTTGATTTTAATCGACTGGAAATTGGCCATTTTTCAAACGGTCTCAGAATTCGACGAAACTAGTTTTGTTAGGACCGTATCGTCAATACGAAGCTAGAAAATATTTTTCTGGAATTTTTCTAGTTAGTATGTGACCCCGGTAATTTGAAATGTGCGTTTAAAATTCAATATAGTGATTTAAATGTAAATTCAAAAGGAAACCGATTGTAATGATCAAACCAGCTTGCGATACATATCCCATTGTGTTCGGAATGGGGGTAAAACGCTATGGACGACAGGCGGTGGGCCTCGTTTCGAGGTCGTATGTAAAAGTCAACCCTTTTGCTAAATTAAATAATTAAATAATAATAATAAAAAAAAAAATATATATATATAATCATTTCCCTGCCGCCCCCCCCCTTTATCCTCGTTCTGGCCCCCCCCCCCCGACTTCATTATCCAGAGAAAAAAAAACAAAAAAAAAAAAAAAAAAAAAGAAACCCTAGAATCGATCGACGCCTCCGTTTGAGCCACCCATCGCACGATCGCCGACGAAGCAGCCCCCTTCCCCGACCGCACGAGCGCGACGAAGCACCCCCCCCTTCGAGACCGCACCGACGAAGCAGCCCCCCCCTTCGAGACCGCACCGACGAAGCAGCCCCCTCGCAGCTGATCGGTGAGCGTTCCTTTTTTTTTCTTTTTTATATATATGTATTTTATTTTCTTTTTTATTTTTTTTTATTCTGTTTTAATCTGTGAAACTGTTTTAAAAATAAAGAAAAACTGTTTTGAAAATAAAGTAAAAACTGTTTTCTAAAAAAAAGATAAAAACTGATTTAGGTTTTAAAAATTTAAAACTGATTTTTATTTTAGAAAGTTAAAAACTGTTTTATGATTAAAATAAAAACTGTTTTATGTTTTTAAAGTTAAAAAACTGTTTTATGTTTTTAAAAGTTAAAAACTGATTTGTTTAAAATTTAAAAACCGATTTTGTTAAAGTTAAAACAGAAATTTAAATAAAGTTTAAAACTGAAACTGTTTTAAAATATAAAGAAATAAAACTGAATTTTATAAAGTATAAAAACTGATTTTTGTTTTTAAAATAAAATCTGATTTTGTTTTTAAAGAAAGAAAAAAATAAGGAAAAACTGATTTCTTTTAGAAAAGTAAAAATCATATTTTTATATGTTGAAAAATCATATTTTTATATGTTGAAAGCAAAAGTAAAAATCATATTTTTATATGTTGAAAGTCGAGGTAAAAATCATATTTTTATATATCGAATAGCGAAGTCAAAATTCGATTTTTATATATTGAATTGCATAGTAAAAATTCTATTTTTACATATGCAGAGAGAACGGGTGAAAGCGACAAATAGGCGAAGATTTCTATTAGGAAGTGTCGTGAAGTTGGATAGCTATTGGTGAGATTTCTGATTTAAAATTTATATATATATGTGTGAAGTAAAAGTGAATTGCTATATATAAATATATATATATATATATATACGCCCCTCGTCCACAAACCATGGACGATATTTATTGGTTGAAATTGTTGTGGAAATTTGATTGATAGCGAATGATTGTTTGGGATTGTTTGTGATGGATATTGGTTGATTGTGGTTGAAAAATACCCATTTGTGGTTGTGAAATATTTGGTTGAAACCACATAGGATTAGTTTGTGGAAATGAAATAAATATATATACATGCCGCCTGCGTGCGAACTAGATGCATGTTTCCCATTGTCAAAAACCGCGAGGTTTTAAGGTAGAGCGAGGAGCCGTACTAGGGACGGTGCCGGTGTAACTACCCTGCCGTTATGCTGCCGAAATTTTGAATAATATTTGTGTGTTTGAATTATTTTCATATGCTTAAACTATATTTATTCCTTATATAGAAAACATTCATGTGTTGAATTGATATTCATTCGTTGTTTAGAAATTCATGTGTTGAATGGTATTCATATTTTGAAATAAACTGTTAGATAATAAAAATCACATTTTTTATCTATATATAAAAACAATAGAAAACATTCATGTGTTGAATTGATATTCATTCGTTGTTTAGAAATTCATGTGTTGAATGGTATTCATATTTTGAAATAAACTGTTAGATAATAAAAATCACATTTTTTATCTATATATAAAAACAATAGAAAACATTCATGTGTTGAATTGATATTCATTCGTTGTTTAGAAATTCATGTGTTGAATGGTATTCATATTTTGAAATAAACTGTTAGATAATAAAAATCACATTTTTTATCTATATATAAAAACAATAGAAAACATTCATGTGTTGAATTGATATTCATTCGTTGTTTAGAAATTCATGTGTTGAATGGTATTCATATTTTGAAATAAACTGTTAGATAATAAAAATCACATTTTTTATCTATATATAAAAACAATAGAAAACATTCATGTGTTGAATTGATATTCATTCGTTGTTTAGGAATTCATGTGTTGAATGGTATTCATATTTTGAAATAAACTGTTAGATAATAAAAATCACATTTTTTATCTATATATAAAAACAATAGAAAACATTCATGTGTTGAATTGATATTCATTCGTTGTTTAGAAATTCATGTGTTGAATGGTATTCATATTTTGAAATAAACTGTTAGATAATAAAAATCACATTTTTTATCTATATATAAAAACAATAGAAAACATTCATGTGTTGAATTGATATTCATTCGTTGTTTAGAAATTCATGTGTTGAATGGTATTCATATTTTGAAATAAACTGTTAGATAATAAAAATCACATTTTTTATCTATATATAAAAACAATAGAAAACATTCAAGTGTTGAATTGATATTCATTCGTTGTTTAGAAATTCATGTGTTGAATGGTATTCATATTTTGAAATAAACTGTTTGATGATAAAAATCACCTTTTATCGACTATATGAACTATATAGAAAAGTAGTGTTTTGAAATGAACTGTTTTACAATAAAAGTCATATTTTTATTGTATGCATAAAATCGTTGAAATGAGAAGTGTTAAAAGTAGCCACTTGTTCAAAATAAACATATATGAGTTGAAATATTCATTAATTAGCTAATGAAATGATTTGCACCTATTTATGTAACATTAGAATGAATGGTGTTTTTAAACCAAATAAAAATCAAATATGAAGTTGAATAGAAAATGAAAAATGATATGAACTGTATATATATGTACATGCATATTCATTGAACAGGTTATAGCAAAGGGGCTAGAGAAGAGGAATAAAATTTTGTGCCCGACAAATAGGTACACATTTACTGATTTGTTTGGGTGGTGATTTTGAGCCTGATTGGCTAGCCGCTTGGCTTTTTCTTTTTCTTTTTGAGATTAGAAGGACCGGGACGCTATTAGCGATTTCCCGACGCTCCCGGTGCAGGGGAGGTTATGGCGAAATTTTTCCAGAATTTAAGGTGTTAGAAAAATTTTTGAAGTGAAAACGATATTGAAATCGTTGAATGAACTATATTTATATAACTATATAAATATAAATAAAATTAAAACGAAACGAAGCCGTGCAGTTCGTATTTTGAAACCGTGATTTCAAACGACTAGTACGGGAAATCCGACCATTGGATTTTCCCGAAATCTCAACCGTCGGGTTCGCCTTGGAATAATCTTTCCAACGGCACCAACCTTGTAAAAATCCAACGGTTGGATTGTCTGGAATGTTTAATTCAAATTTGAAGAAAAACAGCGCCAGAATCGATTTTATTTATTTATATATATAAATATAATTATATTTAATCGAATAACGACGCTGCAGTTCGTATTTTGAAATCGAAACTTCAAACGATTGTACCGGGAGATCCGACCGTCGGATTTTCCCGAAACTGGAACCGCTGGATTCGTTTTGAAAAGACCTTTCTAATGATGTAAATTTTGTGAAGATCCAACGGTTAGATTTTCAGATATGTGTAAATCAAATCTCAAGAAAAACAGCGCCACGGCCACGTTATGGTCCGAAACGTCGTTTTGAATATAATGGCTATTTTAAAATAAATAAAAATAGCGATAAATAGTTATAAAATATCGTAAGCGATATGGAATGGAAATAAACTGAATTTGCTTGATTTATGTGATGTTTGATGGTTGAATGTGTTTGGTGTGAAAACTATATTAAAGAACACAATTGGTGTTGTCGAATAATTTAACCATTGAAATAAATCGATTTGAAATTCTAAATATACGTGAATTATTTGAAAAGGCCGAGTTAATTCTCATTTCGAATAATCGACCGACGATTGAAATTCGAAGATGAAGACGATGGTCGAAGACCGGAGATCTTCACCTCGTTTGGATGGTAACCGAGGTCCTGATTGGGAGGCATCCCGAAATATGGATAATGAGTGGTGATCGTTCAGACGTACGTGTTGATCGAAGGGTTTGCGAGGTATTTAGTGCCTCCGGTTTCGTTCAGACCCAGAACGGACTTGTAAATGGACTGTGTGTCTGACATAGGATTTATTCTGTGTGGCATGCTAAGATGCAGTGATCAGGGCTTCTGTTGAAAAGCAAAGTCTTGTGGTGATGATCAAAGCACCGCCTGTGTGGCGTAGCTTTGTGTATAACGTGAATTCGCGAGCCTCACACCCCGGTAGGAACCTAAAACGGGAGGAAGGACCTCAGGGAGGGCATGCGTTTCTTTCTAGCTAGGGTGGTGTCAGTGACCTACCAGCCCTGACATTTATATACTTTTCACCTATGTGGTTGTTGCTGTTGCGAGGCGCCTCGGTTTGATCGGACGATCCGGGTCCGATGGAGTCATTCGTTGGCTCGTTTACGCCCCAAAGGGCGGGGAAACGTATTGTTCAGGCATTTTAATCCACATCGGTGGACCGGCCCTGACGATCCAAGGGCCCACCTGAGTCTGGGTCCTGAGGCTCGGGCTAGACAGTCTCGAATTCGGTAAGGACTATCTTTTGCCTTGGTTCATGACGGAAATCCAATTTCCAAATACGACATCGTGCGGTTTTGATTGTATATATATATGGCGACATGATATATGGTACCCATGCCGTCTATGATTGATAGTTATGATTTGAAATAGTTTTCAAAACATATAAACACTAGCAATAATATCAAATGCCCTTGTTTTATTCGTATCAATCATATTTTAGCCATTATAAGGTAAAACTCTATCCTCCGGTTTGCGTTGCATTGTGTGATGGGAACTGAGTCTTATATTGGCTTCATTTTTATAAAAAGCATAGCGATGTTTAAAAGAAAGATTTGTTTTAAAGCACTGGCAATCCAATGGAGTAAACCCGTTCCACGAAAGTGGCGTGGTCCTGTGATTAGCCAATTATATATATGTGTTGAGTGGATTTCTCATACCAGTCCCATGACTGACTCGTAGTTTGTTTCACTCTCAAACTCGGGTGCCCTTTTTCTACACGGGCAGCCTTGTATTCAGGTTTAGCTGGTTCTTTCTGGATAGCTGGAGCTGAAGATGGATTCTATCATTTATTTCTTTTTATGCTGTTCAGCTCCTATTGTACATATTTTGTTTATTTCCGCTGTAGACATTTATGTATAGCTGAACTGTATTTGTACTAAGTAAGATCCTGTATACTGTGTAACTCTGATGATTACTTTTATCCAGTATATTTTGTTGTTCATTCTGGTGTATTTATTTAATTCTGTTCTGCTATTATATGTTTCTGTGTTATATTCCAAAAGATAACCTTGTTTCCGTGAGAACGGGAAATCGGGTCGTCTCAACAACCATCAGTTGAAAATCCTGTGCGAGCAAGAAATTACCTGGAATGGATATAAGCCTGTGAAAGGAGTGCTTACAATAGGAATTACTTGTAGAAGAGCGCAGTAGAGATGAGGAGAAGAAATTGGAGAAACTGGATCTCGGATCGCTTGCTTAGAAAAAAGCTTAGATCAGAAATTAAAAAATGGTACATGTAGGAAAAACCACGCATGACGAAATCAGGGGAGCTAGGAGATGGAAATTTATAAATCAGAAAGGAGAGATTTTGAGGAGGAAGGTTGCGTGAACAAATTGAAGAAGAAGAAAAATTTTCCCTTGCCGCCGTTTACGGTTTACTGACCGTGTTTGAAGCTTTTCGTTGTGTCAAATTTCACCAGATTGTTATACCAAATTTAATCATTTATTTGGTTCTAAATGCATGTAATAAAGCATATCAGATGATTACAACTATGTTTAAAACTGACTGGTAAAATTATCATTAATGCTGATAATGAAGAAATATTACCGATAATTTACCGTTAAAAATGGTAAACTTACCGTTACCATACTGTTTTATCTAGTATACCGATTTCAATCAAAATGGTTGCTGATAGACTGATAATGGTATGTTAATGGTAAATCTACCGTTAGGGAAAAAAACGGCCCTAGCTAGCACGACCGAGGACTTTTAGTAAGGCAAGAATGGATCTGAAAACTAGAGATCCCAGGTTGCGTCCAGCCCACTATTTCGCACAATATCTCATTTAAATTTAAATTTCAAGAAAAGCTAATTTGTTCGCTCCATGTTGACTTAGTTCAAAGATGTCGATTTACAACTTGCGAAATTTGCATAAACTACGAAATATATAGTTTAGGAATGTGCGGTTTAAAGAGGAATATGGAGTTTAGAGAGGAAGATAAAGGTTTATTTATAGTTGATGAAGTCTGTGTGAACTATTGGATTTAAACTATTAAACCCAAACCGTTTAAATCTGCAAACTACAAAAGAAAATCTAACATAACCTATCTGCGACCCTGTTCTCTCCATTGGGCGGTAGACAGCCTCCATAGAAGGGTTGCCCATGTGACGGCCAGCCTGCACCACCTGATATTTCCCTTGAAATGCGCTGCGCCAATGCCCGACTGGCATGAGACGATCATCAAAAGAAATGGTTCGAAATAATGAATCATCACCAAGAACCTGTAGTATATCTCACAGCGCATGGAATAAAATATAATAATAACATAACTTGATATAAGATGAGTGAGATAGTACATAAGCTGAAAACTAAACTATATCCATCAAAGTAGCGGAATCCAAAATACAGCTTCATATCCAATTTTTACAACTTTAAAATACTGTCTCTAAAAGGAAATAAAGAGGTGCACTACTAATGCCCAAAGTATTAACCATCAACAACACACGGAGAATATATCTATAAAGTACGTGGAAGCCTTCTCTCGTCTCCGGACAACTACTCATTCACAACCACCTAACTTGTCTTTAGTCTGCTCGTTTAGGAGCACCCAGAGTAATAAGAAGAGACATAAAACTCTGGATCAGACAAAAATCTGGTATGAGCAATAGCAAATCTATGCAGCTAAATAAAGCAGTAACAGGTATAAATAATCATACCTGACCTGGACTTGCAACCAAAGAGTTAGCACAACAGTACGTACAATACTCTAAAGTAACACTAACATATAGTGTAAAAAATGGAAGTGTATGTGTCATGGTGATAGCAAACATCAAACATAGCAATCATCATCACATCTCTCAATCAGTTCATAAGGCAGACGATATCCACCACTTTGGTCACTAGATCCACTAAGGCCACGGCGGAGTCCCACTCCATACAACTATTGCTACGACCACTTTGCCCTATGGGGCCATGAAGGAGTCCCACTCTGTACAACTATTACTCTGATCCCACTGCACTGGTCCATAGTCAATAACCCTAACAAGTTAACCAGTCTACACAGCCCTGGCTCTGGTTCATCTACATGCCCCCTCTCTCAATGGTGAACCAAAGTTACAGATATCGATAACTCCTTTGCACACCTCCCGCTGCAAAGCCCAACTCATGAAGTTGACTCGTTGGTTCCCATTTGGATCCTAAGAAATACCTTCTTACTTGGACTTCCTTTGCATATCGGGTTTTTGGTCATCCCTCATTCGGTTTGGTCCAACTCCTCCTGTTCGGTTTGGAAGTTTCGGTTCGGTCAGGTGCTCAAGATTCCATTTGATTCGTGGCTCGTGGTTTATGGTTCTCTGCTCGACTCGGGGGAACCATTTCGGTTCGGTCTCTTTCCTTGGTTCATGGGTGCAGGCGGCTCGTGGTGCTCGAGTGTAAATGGTTCGATTCGAGGTATTCTGCACGGTTTGGGTCATGATGCCTCATCAGGGCCTTTGGGTGCGAGCGGATAGGGATCAAGCCTCTTGGCTCGAGTAGGTGGCTCGTGGAGCTCGAGTGCGAGCAAGTGGGTTCAGGGATAACAAGCCCGATCCAATCCCATTTCCTACACCTCTTGCAGTAAGCTATTTACGCCTCACGATGGCGTTTTCGACCATTTTAAATTTCCTATGCAATCATAAAACATACCAAACAGTAGTAGCAATATATAGAATCAATCAAAAACATTAAAACATCAATTATATAGGCTATTGCAGATCAAACATACCCAAATCTATGATTTTTCCCTTAACCCCGTTAAACTGTATGATTAGCAAACTTAATCCAAATTAACCCAAATTCGTACCAACGACATAAAATAATATTTTAGAATTTTTCCATATTTTTCTGAGTCATAATTTCACCAATTATCACTAGTCACCCCTAATTAGCCATAATTAATGAATAAACATGCTAATCACTCACTTTAGCCACAACTAAATGATAGATCTAGAACTATAACTAATTTGGCTCAGATTCCATTGTAATGCAGCAGCTCTACCTCAAATTTGTTGCTAATTCGACTTGATTTGATGTTGATTTGCGTAATTGGTGATTAGAAAGTGATTAGAGGGAGATTTAGAAGATGGAGGTCATTACTACGGTTCAAGAAATGTTTGTGGCGGCTGGAAAAATGAAAGGGAATGTTTCTCCAAACCTTTTCAGCCCTCCCATAACCCTAATCCCGAAATGGGTTATGGGCTTAGTTGCTAATCACCCTACTAAGCCCAATTAGGCTATTTTTCCATTTTCAAATCTTATTACAGCCATATCCCCCAAAGAGTAAGTTCGTTTGATTAATATGACCATTCTACGGAATGGGAAACCATCATCCAAATTCAATGGAATTGGTTTCAGGTCAAAATTCCTTACCAATCAAAAGTTATAGGCTAAACAAGATTCGTCAGGGGGAAAATGGTCATTTAAAATTTGGTAAAAATCGTGAATGTGGGAAATGACCCTAATAGTCGTTTCTCAAAGTTACACGACCACATGACTTCATATGGAAATAAACTAAATATTCTACGATCCTCCGATACGTATAATGTGGGTCGTTACACTCTCCCTCCTTAAGAAATTTCGCCCCTGAAATTCCTTAACCACGAAAACATACAATTGTGCCCTGTATGCCTATCATCCGTTCACAACAATCAAGCATACATAACAATACAATAAGCCTATCCTAGCATCTGGTTTACTAATAAGGGAATAACCATATCGCGAATAAAATCTTACTAGGCAAAGTGTTCTGGATATTACATCCTTATGCTCTTCTCGGTTTCCCAAGTACAGTCATCCTCATTATCACCCCCATTGGACCTTAACCAGTTTTACTGTCCTCCTTCGAAGTTGCTTCGTATCATGTCTGACAATATGAATCGTTCTGCGGCTTCCAACTGCCTCAAATTCTACCTCGATATCATCCAACTAACCTAGTGAAATAGTCATATCAGAATCGTGCACGAACTTCCTTAGCTGAGAAACATGAAATACGTTGTGCACTCCCGCCATCTTGTCAGGTAATCCAACTTTATACGCTAAATTCCCAACTTGTTCGAGAACTGGAAATGGACCAACAAAATTTTGTGCCAATTTACCCCTTCTACCAAACTGAATCACACTCTTCAACAGAGAAATCTTGACGAATACCAAGCCACAAATGGAGAATTTCAAATCTCTTCATCTTTTATCAGCATAACTCTTCTGCCTAACTTGGAAGCCTTCATTCGTTGTTGAATAACTTTGATCTTATCTGAAATTTCTCTTATTATATCTGGCCCAAGCACAAATTTCTCACCGATTTCCAGCTAACATGATGGTGAGTTGCACGGTCTTCCGTATAAAGCTTTGAATGGAGCCATACCAATACTAGACTGATAACTATTATTATATGCGAACTCAACTAGATGCAAATGGTTATCCCATGACCCTCCAAAATCAAATATACAAGCCCTCATTACCCACTTCATATACAATTCAGCTAACTTAGATACTCCATGAAATCTCATTACCCACTTCATATACAGCTCAACTAACTTAGCTGCCTTATATTCGACTTGACCAATATAAACCTTTTACTTTTGGTCAATCGATCCACAATCACCCAAATACTATCATGACCTGATCTAGTCCTTGGTAAACCATCAATGAAATCCATTGAGACTTGTTCCCATTTCCATTTTGGAATTTAGAATGGTTGCAACAAAACCACTAGGCTTCTTTTGCTCGGCTTTGACTAATTGGCAGTTCATGCACTTGGATATAAACTTCTCAATGTCTCTCTTCATCCCTTCCCAGTAGTAGGCATGCTTCATGTCTCGATACATTTTGTTACCATCCGGATGTATAGCCAGTCTAGAGTGATGACACTCTTTAAGCACTTCATCTGTCAATCCATTAACATTGGCTACAACAAGTCCCCCAATCTACTGAAGCTGTCCTTCTCTATCAAGTCCATACTTGTTCATCTCCTCACCATCATTACCTATCTCTACCTCGGAGATGATTTCCAATGGGTTAGGATCGTCCCTCTGACTGGAAACAATCTGCTCAATCAAAGTCGGTTTGATTATCAAACTTGCTAACATTTCTGGATTTAATCCACACTTAGGTCTGAAATCATATCCTGTGATATACTCCAGTTGCTTCCATTCCAGAAACATAGCCCCTAAACTTGCATGTCTCCTACTCAATGCATCAGCTACTGCATTGCCCTTCCCGGGTGTGTATACGATGTTGAAATCATATGAAGCCAAGAACTCTAACCATCTTTGTTGACGAAGATTTAAATCCTTTTGAGAGAAAAGATACTTTAATGACTTATGATCGGTAAACAACTCGAATCTTTCTCTCAAGAGATAGTGTCTCCACATCTTCAACGCGAACACGATCGCTGCCAATTCCAAATCATGAGTAGGATATCTTTTCTCATGTGGTTTCAGTTGCCGACTAGCATAAGCTACAACCCTACCTCCTTGCATTAGTACAACACCTAGTCCGGTACCACAAGCATCCATGTATATCATCATCTCTTCGTTTCCCTTAGGAATAACTAACACTGTTGCATACGTCAATTTTTCCTTTAGAATCTTCAATGCATACTCACACCTTTCGTCCCAGATGAAAGCTTGATTTTACTTGGTCAACCGAGTTAACGGTGTCGCTATCTGGGAGAAGTCTTGAATAAACTTATGAAAATATCCAGCTAACCCCAAGAAACTTCTCACGTCCATTGCATTCTTGGGCGTAGAAAAATCTTGCACCGTATCCACCTTCGTAGGATCCATGACAATACCATTGTATTTCTTTCAATTGGTGTTTCCTTAACACCTCCATCACTTTCCTCAAATGTTCCTTGTGTTCTTCCTCTATCCTCGAGTAAACCAAGATATCGTCCACAAACACAAGAACAAACTTATTTAATTGATCCCTGGAAAGCCTATTCATAAGACCCACAAAATATGCGGGTGCATTGGTTAACCCGAATGGCATGACCAACCACTCATAGAATGCAGGCGACGTCCGAAATGCTATTTTAGGTATACTCTCATCTACTACTCGGAGCTAATAATATCATGTCGCGAGATCCAACTGGGAGAACACTCTTGCTCCATTTAGCTGATCAAACAAATCATCTATCCATGGAAGAGGATACTTGTTCTTCCTATCCACCTTGTTCAACTCGTGGTAGTCCACAATAAGCGAAGGAAACCATCGCCCTTAGTAGCAAACACAACTGGTGCTCCCTACTTGGAAACACTTCTTCGGATAAATCCCTTCTTCTTACTTGCACCTTGAGCTCTCGTTGCTCCTTTGGTTCCATATGACAAAGTGGCATCACTATAGGTCTGGCATCTGTCACTAAATCAATCTAAAACTCGATCTCTTAGTGTGGTGGAAGTCCCGCCTCTTCCCCGAAGATGTCCGGATACTCGCCAGCAATAGGCACATCTGATAACTCATCATGCGAGATGTCGAGGGAATTTAGAAAACAGGCCATCACCCCATCACTAGGTAGGAAACCCAATACCACCCTCCGTCTATCATCCGCTCTAATGGTCACCGAAGACCCCTCACAGTCTACCACCACCCCATACCTTTGGAGCTAATCGACTCCCAGAATAATCCCAAACCCAATTAATCCCAAAACAAAGCAATCACAAGAAAACATACATTCATGACTCGATAAGACAAAATTATGACAAATCATATTTAGGCTAGTTGAACCACCAATCGGGTTCATAAAAACTAAAGGTCTATCGACAATCTCGGGTTCCAATTCCAACCTATCTACCAGTCACTAGACATGAAGGAATGGGAAGCCCCGGTATCAAACAATACTCGAACAGGAACATCATAAATAGAAAGCATACCTTGAATAACGACACTCTTTCCCTTCTCTGCCGTAGTGGGGGCATTCAACGAGGAAGGAACAGCGTTGATAGCATATGCTTTTACAATCGGCTTCTCCTTAGGGGGTTGTGGGCATTTATCCTTGAGATGTCCCACTTGGCCCCAGTTGAAACATTTCCTGTCCGCTGGCTTTGCTCGACAATCTTTGGCATAGTGGCCCTTCTTACTGTAGCTAAAGCACTCAACGTCTTTCTTATCCTTCTTTTTTTGACCATCCTTGGTTTGGTTCTGCTTCCTCTTATTCTGGGATTTCTTCTTGCCTTCACCGCTTGCCTACGGTTTTGGCTCTCCTGTAGATGTAATAGCAAACTTGGTCTTCATCTTAGGGTAAAGGCTCTTAGATCTCAATGCCTTTCCCACAACGGATTCGAATGTCTCATCGATATGGTTTATAAGTTTTTCCCCCAAGTACCCATCTAGGCCAGTTATGAACTTCTCGTTCTTCTTCTCGGCAGTATCGATAAGAGATAATCCATATTTTGACAAGGTATCGAATTCAGCAATATATTCCGAAACTGCCCTACAATTTTGCTTAAGCTCCAAACATTTCCTAAACAATTCTGATTTCTGAGCAGTTGGAATAAACTTGTCACTGAAGCAAATATTAAACTGATTCCAAGTAATTTTATCCTCGGGAGTAGCCGCATTAATGGCATTCCACCAACTCATAGCCCGTCCTTGAAGCTGACGCGATGCTAACTTTCTCTTCATTGCATCATTGATCCCCAAATCCTCAAAGATGCGCTCATAACTATCAAGCCAATCTTGAATGCCTGTAGCTGATTAAGTTCCATGGAATGACTTTCCACCAAAACTAGTATAATCCTTGCTGAGCTTGGCGAAATCGGCATAAGGAGGCTGCACTACTACACCACAACCATTAGCAGCATTTGGAACTGCTCCCTAAGCATCTCTCGCATGAAGGCAGTAAACATCGTCCTTATATCAGGGACATTCCCATTGTTGTCCCCTGAACCCGTACTCCTTATATTACAACTCATCGTTCAATCTGTAAAGAGAAAACGATTAATCATCTCCTTAGTAGTACCAGTGCTGTGCGACTTCATCCTTAGATATATTAATAGTATATATACAATTTTTGAAAACCAAAATATCACAAATACGCTCTCACATATACGTATACCAACTCTCCTTTATGTCTTCCCCTAGGTCAAACTATGCAACCTAGGCTCTGATGCTAAGTGTAACGGCCGCCCCGCACCATCATACATTTCCCGTTAAATGCGTTGCGCCACTACCCGACTGGCATGGAACGATCGTTAAAAGAAAGAGTTTGAAATGATGAATCACCTTAAACCTTTAGTATATCTCACAATGCAAGGAATAAAATATAATAATAATATAACTTGATATAAGACATGCGAGACAGTACAAAAGCTGAAAACTAAACCATATCCATCAGAGTAGCGGAATCCAAAATACAGCTTCATAACCAATTATTACAACTTTAAAATACTGTCTCTAAAAGGAAATAAAGAGTACACTACTAATGCCCAAAGGAGTGACCATCAACAACACAGGGAGAATATATATATATATATATATATATATATATATATATATATATATATATATATATAGAGAGAGAGAGAGAGAGTGCGTGGAAACCTTATACTCGTCTTTGGACAACTACTCGTTCACAACCACCTAACCTATCTCTAGTCTGCTCATTTAGGAGCACCCAGAGTAATAAAAAGAAACATAAAACTTTGGGTCAGACAAGTCTGGTTTGAGCGATAGCAAATCTATGCAGTTAAATAAAGCTATAACAGGAAAAAATAATCATACCTGACCTGGACCTGCAACCAAAGAGTTAGCACAACAAGACGTACAATACCCTAAAGTATCACTAACATGTAGTATAAAAATGGAAGTGTATGTGTCATGGTGGTAGCAAACATCAAACATAGCAATTATCCGTATATCTCTCACTCAGTGCGTAAAGCATACGATATCCACCTCTTGGTCACCAAATCCATTGAGGCCACGACGAAGTCCTACTTCGTACAACTATTACTACGACCACTTTTCCCTTTGGGGCCATGACGGAGTCCTACTCAGTACAACTATTACTCTGACCCCAATGCAAAGGTGTAACGTACCGTATTTTCGGTAGTCGTATATTTAATATATTTTATTATTTTAAATATTGATTTGGGATTCTAAATGGATTTTAATATATATATATATATATATATATATATATGTTCGTTTATATAACGAATTTTATACATTTAATTTATATTAATTATAAATCAAGCTCGTAAATGTCGCGGTAGTTCATAATTTACGATTTGAACTTCAATTGAATATACCGGATCCGATATAAGTTGGAATTCTGTGAAACAAGAATCGTCTGAATCGATTTGATTATAATTTTCTAACGAAGGAGAAAAATTGAGATTTCGTGTTATAGATTTTTAATTATGTTCAACTCAAATTTTCAAAAAGTCGCTATGAAATTATAGCGATTTATTTAATAATTTAATTCGATTTAAAAAGGGTTTCGATCATAACTTGAGATATCGATTGGATTAAGCTACGAAATGAATTCCGTTGGATTCGTATTAACGTTTAGAGTCTGGATAGATATATAGTTTGTTATCTTTGGAGACCGGATATTTTTGGTGTCCAAAATAACGTTGTTTTACGCTTAAATTGGAATAACGGATTATCAAACGAACTCCATTTTCAACGAAACTAATTTTATTATATCCATAATGATTAGGTGCTGTAGTGTTTCAAGTTTCAAGTCATTTGGATTTATTTTGTGATTGTGGAAAATTTAAATGCGTGTTTTCTCGTGTTATTTTAAAAGTACTTTTCACAAACGACCTCGGAATTCGACGAAACATATCCCATCATGTCCGAAATATTTTTCTATGATAGGATCAGGAGTTGCACCTCGATCGAAGATTGTATGATGTTGTTTTAACACATTACTTAGTAGTGAAGTATCCTATAATATATTATATTAATTTATTGAACCCTATAAATACCGCAATCTCATAACTCAAACCTAATTTTCTCGTCAACTAAGTATTGTGTGGTCAACGAAATAAGAAACCAGTGCCTCCACCATGTCTTCACAAA
Organism: Allium sativum; assembly: GCA_030737875.1. NCBI lineage: Eukaryota > Viridiplantae > Streptophyta > Magnoliopsida > Asparagales > Amaryllidaceae > Allium > Allium sativum. The sequence goes on from CM060912.1 coordinate 1,003,546,654, forward strand.
TGATCAAAACATTCTCCCCTTCTACCAATCTATTTTCAATTCCGCGAGTTAGTTGAGGAAATCCCAACTAAGGAAAGGGCAAGCTCGAACAAGATCAAGGTTTCGAACCATGGCGATGTAATTTTGGATGTTGTAGTGGCCAATTGTTGGTTCGAAGTGGAGTATGGTTTTGGGGTTATCATCAGCGAACGACACAACCTTGGTATCCCGATACCGATGGCGGAGGCAGAGCAGGGTACGGCGGGGGGTTGTTGCGTGGCTCCGTTGTGGGTCCGATCAAACGTTGATGGAGGCAAGCGATGAAATACTGCATCATGAGTGGGTATGTAATTTAAAGAGGAGAGATTAGCGCTCTATCCAGTAGCAAACCAAGAGCAGCTTTATTTAATTATACAATGGAGATGACGTCAAAGTTAAGCGGGGTCGTGATGTTGCTGTTGGAAGGAAGCTGAAGTAAATATAGAAGTTGGGCATTTTGAATCTTAAGGTGGGGCATCGAACCGTTATTTCGAAATCAGAAGGTTCCAAAGTAAAGCAAAGGTTCCAAAGTAACGTGTGCATGCAGTGTTGAGCAAAACGAAGGGAAGTCTGGACAAATTATACAAAGCAGTGGGAAGAATATGGACATGAAGTTGTTCCAATGTGAAGATGCAAGGAATGAAGAGGAGTAGTTGAAGAATTGGGAACACGCAGCTCTATCTTTCTGAAAGAAGTCATCCCAGTTTGCAAATCAGAATTTCGTTGGCTGATATGTTTAGAGAAAAAGGAACAGAAGTAAATTTTTCCATAGTTTAATCCTTTAACAAAGTATTATTTAAAACTGACATGTGAATAGTAATCCATTTTAACTGTATTAGGAAAGAAAGATGCAGAAGTTCATACAAGAAGATGGATATAAACAAGGAGTAACTGGGAACATTGGCAATCGGGTGAGAGTTAGTACACGTGGAAATTATTGGTTGCAATTAGAGTTGTTATTGGGAATAAGCGTTGGTACACGTGGAAGGAATTGGGTAGAAAATAAAACAAAAAGGAAGACTAGCACATTTCTTTCTATGGCAAGAAAGGAACGTGATTTGTGAAGGGAATATTGGAGCATTCGGTTTTACGGGGACGTGCAAATTTTTCCAAAATAGAAGTGCAGAAGTTTGATGTAAAGGAGTTGAATGGACGGTGAAGAAATTGTATAGCAGCGTGTTGTGAAGACTTGGAATCAAAGTTGTGAACAATATAACATGGCAGAATTTTCATGTAGTAATGAAGAATGAAGAACAAAGAGAAGAAAAGTGTTGGGTTCGTTATTTTCATATTAAAAAGGATCTGCACACTTTTGTTTTTAGAAACAAACAAAAGAGTACAATATGAAAATAGCTGTTGTGCGTTTTGGGGAAGGCACGGCTGTGATGTGTGTGAAGGTCACAGAATGGCAATAAATCAAAGTAGGGGTTTTGATCTAACCTTGGTGATGACACAGAAGGGAAGAATGGGGGGACAGATAGTTTAAATGGGAAGGATATTTGTTTTTAGCGTCCATGGGAGATAGGAAATAAGAAACCTTGAACGTGAACAACTCGGAATGAAGCATATTGGCAAAAAATGGGGTCTGGAAAATAAAGTTTGGGACAACTTCGGGCAAATGGAAGACAAAGAAAATGGACGCGGTCCTTTGAATTTCTTTTCACCGGGTAATTGGTTTCGTTTAAAACTAATTAGGAAGTTAATAACGTTGGTAATTAAAAACTCGTGTGTAACTTATCGTTATGTTAGCGGAGTCCAACAAAATAAGCCGCGACATAATCTTGGTAACAAATCGAACATTCTGAAATTGTGGTGACGAAATCGACACTATATGGAACTGATCTGGACAGTGCAGGAGACAGCTGAGAACTATAGATAAATTAAACACTGCTTAATTTTACAGAAACCGAACCATTCTAGAAACAGATCAAATCAAAGTGAGTTTAACTCACTCAGTTTACTCACTTATATTTTATATAAGTTGGGTTTTTTATTTGTGTGCTTTATGGTTGCTAATGTTAGATATTAAATTGTTGTTATTGACCGATTATTAAATTCATATCGATATATATTGAATTGAATGATTATATTGAGGTAACGTATTTGATGCAGGGAAAAACAGGTTGGAGGGATCCAACTGGATTCCTCACAGTAGTTGTTAAATTTCATTATATTATAATATATGTTGAACGGTATGGAATTGTAATGCAGGGATTGATAGGTTGGAGAAATCCAAAAGGATTTCTCAATAATATTGATAACGTTTATCAATATGATTCGTTGTGTTCATTCGGATGAGAAATGAGTTTATATTTCACGGTTCGGTAATTTAGCAGATATTTACCACTTTAGTATCGTCGATAAAGAAATGATTTGTGAAATTGATATTAAATCGATTTCAAGCATTTTTCAAAGATACATTCGCATACGGTTTTGAAATATGATTTATACAGCGAATGGTTAATGATTTATACAACGAATAGTTAATGATTTATACAGCGAATATTTAATGGTTTATACAGCGAATAGTTAATGATTTATACAGCGAATGGTATATGATTTATAAAGCAAATGATATATGGTTTATAAAGCGAATGGTTAACGTTTTATAAATGAATAGAAATGGATTTGTAAATGAAAGGTAAATGATTTTGTAAAGAAAAGGTGAAGAGTTTTGAAATGGAATTTGTAATATTATTTACGGAAGTTAAGTTGAGATATTTTACTTAAATTTGTGGAATAATATTTAAATAATATTGAAAATGGTTTGCGAGATTATAATAATATAATCGTTTTAAAATGTTAAATGGAATATGATAAGGTTTTACGAAATTGGAACTTGTTGTACGCTGGTTGAGTTGAGTAATTTTCGAGGTATCAATCTGATGTTGGTTTCGGCCTTCGGGATTGATACTAAGAGATTTATTCACTTACCGATTTACAATGAGAGTCTAATGAATAGAAGTGAATTAATAATGGAATTTTCTTACTTGTAATAAGAAAAGGGAATTCAAATCAACAGTTTGAATATTTAATAAACGACGGGTTAATTAAAGAGGCTAAATGATGCTGAGTATTGAATCAATGAATTCATTTTATATTTTATGATTAAATAGTTGTTTATTTGATAGTTAAATAACCAGCTATCAAATCTGGCCTATATGATTGTTGGTATAGAAAGACCAGGATCGAATCTATATTCGAAAACCATTCCGACCAACAAATACGAAATGTTGAAGATATCAGATACTGATCGAGATAGAGAAATTGAAGACCGTGGATATTTATAAAACTTTAGAATTACTTAAAATCTCGGGTTTAGCGGCTGGAGATATACTATAATCCTATCGTGGTTGAAATCTACGGATTTTCAAGGACTACTCGCTAACAATCCATACGGTGATACCTTGGATGTGGTAGGAGAGCGCCTTCGGTTCATCATGTTCCTGGATGACTGGTATGGACGAGTGTTTGACATAGTATTTCTTAAAAGCCAAGTACATTGACTTTCATAAACGTACTTCTATTAGCTGCAGAGTATTTTTGGGGTCGTCAATTAGTGATTTGATGGATCTGACAATGTGGCATTCAAAGAGAACGATGATGTGATGTTCTAAGATAGTGTTAAACCTCAAGTCTCTTCAACTGGGAAATGACAAAAATCGGGTAGTTATCATGGCTAAGTGGGTAGCTCCCAAGTAGGGTGTATAATCACCTATCTAGAGGAAAATCTATTTCATTCTTTAATCTATTTTGATGTTGTCCCTTATCGAGAAATGGTGGGTCGCTCCTAACCATTGGTGATATACATTCGATACACTCAAGCGAAATGAGTGGTCGGTCAAGTGTGACCGGGTTACAAGATGTTATTGTGGAACCCAGTGTATTCACCTCTAGAGATACACTATCGAAAGGTGGTTCCATACCTTGTCATAGTTGAAATCCAATCTCCAATAAGAACCCGTGGTTTTTGATTGTATGCTATATATGTGGAACGTTAGATGCAAGTGTTCCGCTAGACTGATATTTATTTGTGTTTATACACTATTATAATATCAGAATAAGCTATGATTTTAAAAATAAATGGTTAGGGTTTAAAATAAAGTTGGGTGTTGTTTTTAAACTTAGTGTGTTTGCTCACTCTGGTTCACCAGACTGATCTGGTGTTTTGTAAATGCTCGGGTTAGACCGAGGTGTACAGGTTCAGATTATCGGATGATGTGCAGTCCGGAGAAGAGATGAAGGTGTTCAGACGTATGATATCTAGAAAATTTTCGGTTGTATGTTGTATACGAGGACAGATTATTATAATTGTCCAGATGTATGGTTGTACCCTGATGATTGTAAGTTTTTGTTTCAAAGCTCTCAATAAAGTTTTGTTTCTATTATATTTTATTCCGCTGCGATGTGAGACTCTGATGTTGTTGTGTTCTTCTTCTTCTTTTATTCTAATTTTTTTCTTTTCTTATCTCACCCTCTGTTTTCTTTCATTAACTATCTGGTGTTTTCGATACTTGGGTTCTGGCAAATAATACGTGTTATGTATTATTGTTGGAGTTCGGGCGTCGAATCCCCCGGGTCGTTACAACTGGTCCATAGTCAATAACAGTAACGAGTTAACCATTCCACATAGCCCTGGCTCTGGTTCGTTTACATGCCCCCTCTCTCAATGTGAACCAAAGTTATAGATATCGATAACTCCTTTGCACACGTCCTGCATCAAAGCCCAACTCATGAAGTTAACTCGCTGGTTCCCATTGGGATCCTAAGAAATATCTTCTTACTTCGACTTTCTTTGCATCTCGGGTTTTTGGTCTTCCCTCGTTCGGTTCAGTCCAGCTCTTCCTGTTTGGTTTGGATGTTTAGGTTCGGTCTGGTGCTCAAGCTTCCATTTGGTTCGTGGCTCATCTTTCGTGGTTCTCTGATCGGTCCGGGGGAACCCATTCGATTCGGCCTCTTTCCTTGGTTCGTGGGTGCAGGCAGCTCGTGGTGCTCGAGTGCGAATGGTTCGGTTCGAGGTATGCTGCACGGTTCAGGTCGTGATGCCTCATCAGGGTCATTGAGTGCAAGCGGATAAGGGTCTAGCCTCTTGGCTCGAGCAGGCGGCTCGTGGAGCTCAAGTGCGAGCGGGTCGGTTCGAGGGTAGTGAGCCCGATCTAATCCCATTTCCTGCACCTCTTACAGAAAGCTATTTACGCCTCATGACGGTGTTTTCGACCATTTTAACTTTACTATATAATCATAAAACATAACAAACAGTAGTAGCAATATATAGAATCAATCAAAAACGTTAAAATATCAATTACATAGGTTATTGCAGATCAAACATACCTAAATCTATGATTTTTCCCTTAACCCCATTTAACTGTATGATTAGCAAACTTAATCCAAATTCATACAAACGACATAAAATAATATTTTAGAACTTTTACATATTTTTCTGAGTCCTAATTTCGCTAATTATCACTAATCACCCCTAATTATCCATAATTGGTGAATAAACATGCTAATTACTCACCGTAGCCACAAATAATTGATAGATCTGAAATTTTAACTATTTTGCTTGGATTTCTATGTAGTGCAACAACTCTACCTCGAATTTGATGCTAATCCGACTTGATTTGATGTTGATTTGCTTAATCCGTGATTAGAAAGTGATTATAGGGAGATTTAGAAGATGGAGGCCATTACTAGGGTTCAAGAAATGTTTGTGGTGGCTGAAAAAAGGGAATGTTTCTCCTAACCCTTTCAGCCCTCCCATGACCCAAATCCCCAAATGGGTTACGGCCCTAGTTGCTAATCACCTTACTAATCCCAATTAGGCTGTTTTTCCATCTTCAAATCTTATTTCTGTCATATCTCCTAACTAGTAAGTTCGTTTGATTAATGTGACCACTCTACGGAATGGGAAATCATCATCTGAATCTAATGGAAGTGGTTTCGGGTCAAAACTCCTTACCAATTAAAAGTTATAGGCATAACAAGATTCATTGGGGGGAAAACGATCATTTAAAATTCGGCAAAAATCGTGAATGTGGGAAATGATCCCAATAGTCGTTTCCCAAAGTTACATGACCATATGACTTCGTATGAAAATAAAATAAATATTCTACGATCCTCCGGTACGTAGAATCAAGGTCGTTACAGTCTAGGTCGACCATCGTTAAGGGGAGGCGGTCGATCCACCTTAAGGACTGGGCATAGTGAATATAATTCACCTACACATTTGTTTTAATATTTATTCCTAATTAATTTTATTCAATTCTTTCTATTTCTTTTCAAGCGTTGTCCCCTCTTACATGCTTATATATACACAACTTAGAATTTGAAAAGGGAATATTCTCTTATGTCATGCATACTTGTTTTATTTCATATTTACGTTTATAAATTTCAAATTCAATTTTTGTATATATTATTTTATTGGCCAACTTGTTATATACGTATCTTTCTCATATGAATTCGATTCCGATAAATAAAAGATGAAAGCGGGCTAGAATCTCACCATGAATACAATGGTAAATTTTTCATCACTAAGTTCTCAATTGTTAAATATTCTTATTTTTAGTATTATTATTTTATTAATGATTCTTAATTTAATTTCCTATGTCTATTACGGTGTATTTTATGGAGTGCTACAAATCAGGAGAAGAGTAGAAGGTTATCTTACATATTATTTACGTTTACCTTGTTTATTTCCATTGTTCACTGCTTTGGGGCTTAGTATTTTTTATTTAGAGACAATTTACTTTTGAATTATATCCGTGTATGACTCTATTGATAGTACACCATAACTTTCTGCCTTCGTTGTAATGATTATGAATAACAACTGTGTTAGCAGAAATCGTAGCAGAAATCATAAATAATGGGCAGTGTAGGAAGCAAACTGTTGACATTCATCCGTATATTTTTAGCAAACTTGATGAAGTAGTGCAGACAAGAAAAAGAACGAGTAAATGATGCTAAAACCAAATGGATGGAGGTGCTTGAGAAGTGTTTTTGGCATTTTTATGCATACCGGCATTCATGTATTTGTCATCCCCTAAAATTGGGATATCTGGAAAGCAACCCAGCCTTTTTAAGTTAATTGTCCTCAGCTGATTGATTAAAAAAATGAATAGGAATATATAGCAGTTGTTTGATGAATAGGAATAGCATGGTAATCCTACTCTACCGTCAGTTTTTAAACGTTTTGTCTTATATAAAATTTCATGTTATTATTTAGCAATTTTGCAAGAGCCCAATCCACAATTTTGAATTTTTGTATCCAGTTCATGATATTTGGGTACACAAGAATTACATATGTTTTGCTTAAGTAAATTTATTTTTGTATGCTTGACGAAAATATTATGGTCTTTTGACAAGTGAATGTGAAAAATATTGAATAGAAAAAAATTAAAATTATGTATAGGCATCAAATTAGAATCACATACTATATAAATCAAGTTCTAGAAATCCTATATAGAAACTAGAATAGAAAAAAATAGAAATATGTTAGATTTGAGGAAGAAGAAAACTAACTCACACTACTATTTAAAGTGAAATAGACATCACCCTTTTAACATTTGTTTGTAAAACCATCGATGTTAAAAGTTATTTTAACATCAGTAAAATTTAAAGCGATGTTAAAACAACCGATGTCTATCTTTAAAATAAAAGACTATTGCCTTTGTCCACGAAAAACGCATCTCCCAAAATCATTGCTCGTGCCTTCTATTCTTTAAAAAAATATAAACAAAAAAGGCTGACGAAACCCTCTGTCGTTTCCTTTATCGCCTCGCCTGCCTACCTCTAAATCGCCTCGCTACCACCTACAAATAGCAAGTCACCGCTAGCAGTCAAGCACGAATGGAAGTGCAAGCGTTTTCCTCTTTCAAATTAGGGTTTTTGAGAGAAGAACTAATGCTTCACTTTCAGATCCGTCCTCTTATCTCGAGCACGGTAGCAACTGAAACATTGTAGGTGATTCAGTTTATTGCTTTGCTCAATTTTCCCTCTTGTCTCGAGCACAGTTTATGTTTAAGCCTTAACTCGAATATACTCGTATACCAATGATGATTGGGTTTTAAATAGGAGTTGGAATTCCTATTTTCTAGTCTGATTTTCATTGACCGATTCAAGTGATTTTGATTTATTATATGTTGCTCAGTTCATACATTCACTCAGAAAAATGTGATCATTGTAAAGGTTTATATAATTCTTAGCTTAAATGAGAGTTTATATAATTTAATGGTTGTTGTTGTATTTATAAGAAATTGTTTCTTGCAGCGCTTGCTTTGCTTTTGATGTATATATGGATGAGTTTTATATATGTGATAACTCATACACTCCTGTTGTCGTGATGTGCTGATTCTTTCATGTCTAGCATCCATGCATGCTTGGTACTCAGCTAGTCTTTGTTGTTTTTATGCATTACTTGATGTTGCATGCTTGGAAACAAGACTTGGTATTTTCGTGTATATACAGATCGTTAGTATACATACACTTGCTCAAAATTGACAAGAACAGATACTACACTTGGCCAAAAATGATAAGGACAGATAATATAGAGTCCAAAGATGATGACAGATAAACCAAATACCTGAAGCAACAATATAAAAAAAATATTATTTATATTATTTTTTGTTCGAGTTATATTTAGTGGTTTCTGTTGAGTGTCTCTTGGGATTATGTGTTGATCTACTTAGTGGTTTTTGCACCGGCTAGGGATGAGGCTCGAGCTTGTAGTTTTGGTGGAGCTGTTCGCAACAATAGGAACATCGTCCGAGTTCTCAACAATATATGCATGTGTTGGTGTGCGAGAGTTATGTGTAAAAAAAGTATGTGCTCAATGGTCACCCCATTTGTTGTATCCAGTTGTGAACCCTTGTCAAGGGATCTGAACTTAAATGGTTAGGCACCTAAACTCATATTATTACATTGGTTGAATAAAACCTAGTACTTTCATTTATCTGCACCTTTCCATTTGGTCATCAAGTTAATTTTAGGCCACTGCTTCCTTTCTCTATATGCTTTAATTTGTGCATGTTTCCACTCTTGTTGAATATAACAATATGATTTTTGTTTGATGATAACAAACATATATATTATTATATAAATATGTTTGTTTCTGTACTATTCTTTATCACATACAAAAATAAATATTTATTCTGAATAAAATGCTATTGCACAAGAATTTAATATTAAAATGGTATTTTTATTCAAATAAATATTTTATTTCAACATTTGGATTAGTACATATTTTCAACTCCACTATTGTACATTTCACTATAATATAATACATTCAGTTTCATTTATTACATTCATTCTTCACTACAGTTCACTCAATTCACTCAGTTACATATTTAGTCTCTCATATACATTCAAACTAACTCACACTTTGTCTTCGGTCTGCTTTAGATTCAGTCCAGACACCTGCATACATGTCACAGAAACACACACAATAATCTGGAACAAAAATAGATTTACATTCTAGCAAACATAAATTTGTTTTAAATTTTATTTACCTTAGAATTTTGGTGTGTTTCTTATCATATTTCTGGATCCGGTCTGATACGTATATACATTTATTTGAGTCTAGATTGTTTGTGATATTCATAATGATTCACTATAAATACCACAAGGTAGACTATATAACTAGTGCTCGTATATAAGCCTTAACACAACTAGAGTGGTCTACTGATCATGACTATCCTCAACTCATATTTGTGGTCTGCTGATCTTGACCAACCACGACACATCGTGTAGTGGTCTGCTGATGTAAATAGAAAATATAATTGCACATGCCACTACAAGAAACTATAGTTTTACCTATGCAAAAATGGCATAGGCGGGACATAGGTAAATGAAGTAGGTACGTAATACCTATGACAAAATTGGCGTGGATAAAACCTACGTAGGTAATATTATACACACGTCTTACCTACGCAATCCGTAAGGTTGCTTCCTACGCTGTACCTACGTCATTGCTTGTCTACGTCTTTCCTACGCCATGATCTTCCTATGATTTTTCTACGTCATTTTTATGCCAATTATTTAGCTATGGTTTACCTACGCCATACACGATTTTTTAAGTATATTAAAATTAAATTGCGAACGCCTTTCCTATGCCTAATATACTTTTCTAAAGTAATTTTGATACATTATTATTATGTTTTGTTTCACTATATTAAACAAAAGCCAAATCAACTTATTTCATATATATATATACATTCCAATAAGAAGATTAATATAAAATCATTAATCATTAATTAACTTTAAATATATAATTAATGTTATAAAGTCAAAGTAACATTAATCAAATTTTCACCTTCATTAATTATAACCATATATAACTCCTATTCTTTCCACAAAATAATTACATATAAAAAAACAAATCTTAAGGTTCACAGCCAAAGCCACAACCTTCGTTAATTACAACCATACATACCTTCTCCATTTATACAATCATCTCCCACTACCCGCTAAACAGAATTCTCTCCAACTTGCCACCACAAGTCACCAAAATACAATCTCCATACAGGCAGCTCAAACAAGCTCCAGTATTATTTGCTATGACCAGAACCAAATCAACCACCTCCAGCAAGCACTTTTGTGTGTTAGTGGGTGATATACATAAATAATCAGGTGATTTATATAAGTAATTTAACATAATCACGTTCCTACTTCTCCCAGAAAATGTTTCAACCAAAACATGGTTGTAAGTGATGTTGACCTAGAATAGTGATACACTAAGGCTGACAACATCATATTTAATTTTCAAAACATGTAATGTAACGGTAAATAACAACATTGTTTCGAAGACGAATTTGGACTTCTCTTTTACAGCAAATTAGCAAAGTAAGAAACTTATCTAAAATCAGTATTTGAACTTTAGTTTATAAAAAAATACCAAAAAGGGAGAAAAGTATGGATTTAAAAACACTACCACTTTCAATATATGTGTCAGCAAGTAATAATTATAATTATAAGGCTCAACAACAAAAGTTAAGTCAAACATGTAAATCCTAAATCCAATCGTTAGTTACAAAGTCTGACCATAGAAAAAAACAATTATAGTAATATCTAAAATCTTGACAATATAAAAAAATGTTAATATAAACTTACAACTCCTAAGAATCTGAAACTAAACATAATGGAGAAGAGGAAGAACGAAGACAGATCCTAGAGGAGAATGTGAGGTTTAGAGACAAAGATAGAGTATTTATAGTTGATGAAGTGTGTGAACTGTTGGATTTAAAGTATTAAATCCAAACCGTTCATAACAACAAACCACAAAAGAAAACATAACCTAACATATTCGCCACCTTGTTCTCTCCGTTGGATGCGCAATCGATACCCTCCATAGAATGGCGGTCAACCACTGTTAAGGGAAGGTGGTCGACCCCCTTTAAGGATTAGGCACATTGAATTTAATTCACATGCACATTCATTTTAATATTGATTACTAATTAATTTTATTCGATTCTTTTTGTTTCTTTTCAAACGTTGTCACCTCTTACATGTTTATATATACACAACTTAGAATTTGATAAGATAACATCTTCTAATGCCGTGCGTATTTATTTTATTCCATATTTACGTTTATAAATTTCAAATTCAAAGCTTGTATATATTATTTTATTGTCCAACTTGTTATATATGTATCTTTCTTATACGAACTCCATTTCGAATAAACAAAATATGAAAATGGGCTAGAATCTCGACACGAATACAATGATAATATTTTCATGATAAAATTATCAATTGTTAAATTTTCTTATATTTAGCCTATTATTATTTTACTAATTATTATTAAAATTATTAATTTATGTACTTATGTCTATTTACGGGGTGTTACATGATTAGGAGACGAGTAGGAGGCTCCCTTACTTATTATTTACATTTACCTGTTTATTTTCGTCGTTCACAACTTTGGGGCTTAGTATTGTTTATCTACAGATAGTTTACTTTTGAGTTATCTCCGTGTACGACCCTACTGGTATTACGTTGTATTTTTGATCTGTTATTTTAATGTTTGTGGTTCATTATCAGCTTTTACTGTCTAGCCTATTTTCTATCAGTTATGCATTATTATTATATTTTATTGTCAAGCATTGTGAGATGTACAATAGTTTTCTGGATTTGTTTCCCTTCTTTAACCTTGACAACCACTTTACATTAAGCAACACCACCATGACGCACTACTTTGGTTTGGAAGTATAAGACAGAAGTCGCATTCGGTATCAGAGCTTATTTTTGCGTGGTTTAACCTCAGTGGAAGTACCTAGAGAAAGCGGTATACATATATGAGAATGTGTACTTAAAATATATTTTGGTTTTAAAAACTATATATATATACTAGTACATGTATACTTAAGGAGAAAGTCACTCTATGCACACGCACCGCTAATTAGAATTTCTTGGAAAGGAGATTAATCGTTTTCCTTACAGACAGAACGATAAATCGTTAGACAAGGAGTATTGCCAGGAACTCGAACTCTAGATTCGAGGAAGGAGCTGCATCAGGGGCCAGCAATGTTAATAATCCCAATATTCAGGCTATGTTCATTGCTTTCATAAGGAACATGCTGAGAAATGCTCAAGAAGCAGTGCCAAATGTTGTTAAGGATGGTGCTACACTGGTGAAAGCGCCCAGAGTTGATTTCGCTAAATTTGATATAAAAAATTACCAGTTTGGGTGGTAATCCGTTCCATGGGATGGAGTTAGCTACGGAAGTTCGGGATTGGGTTAATATTTGTGACTGCATCTTTAAAGATCATGAACTTAATGATGATACAAAGGCGAGGTTGGCCTCTCTATCATCATCAATGCAGGGCTATAATTTGATGGAATGCCATTAAGGCTGCTTCTCTTCAAGATAAGATCACTTGGGATCGGTTCAAGGCTTATGTGAGAAGTCTATTCCGACCGCCTAGAAATCAAACTATTTCGAAGATTTGCTGAGGTTAAATAGAAAGATATGACGATCTCTGAGTATATTGTTGAATTCGATGCTTTTCAAAGTACGGGATTTCCTTCACCGATACTCTGTGGAAAAGAAAGATAAGTTCATCATTCGGTTGGAGATTACTTAGGGGAGAAGATCATTAATCATATTAATGAGACTTTTGAGTCCATCGCTATGAAAGCTTTGAGGAAGGAGGCTCTCTACCCCATGCTAAAGACCGAGGTTGCAATCATTTCAAAGGAAGAGCCAAAGCTGTATGCAAGCGTGAAAGTCAATAAAAAGTGTCCGAACAATAAAAGGAAGCCTTTCCAAGCCAAAAGTTGAAAAACGAAGAAACCCAGGTCTAAGGTAGTAAACTTCAACTATGTGGAGAAAGACCATCACATTAAAGAATGCAAGGCCAGAACCAAAAGTGCCATATCTATAACAAATCTAGGAACTTCAAGAGGGATTGTCCTGATGATGCTAAGCAGAGACAAATGGTGAAAGAATATGTTACTAGTGTCATCCCTTCTTCGTCAAATGCCCCAATAGTGACGGAGAAAGGAACGGGTTTCATTATTCAAGGTATACTTTCTACTTATAATGTTCCTATTTGAGTTTTATTTAATACTGGAGCTTCCCATTCTTTCATATCTAGTGACCTTTGTGCCGTTAATGCCCCTCTATTACCCGCGATATCCCCGCTATATCATGTAGCGGATTTCCACCACTAAGCTATTTCCAAATAGCCTTTGAAATAACATTTACTCTTTAAGCCTTGCTATATTATGTTATTCCCGATATATCATATTATTTCAACTATATTCCACTATTTCCACTATATCTTCTATAAAAAAATTAACTTAAAAATGAATTTATACATTATAAAATTAGTTTTAAACATAATTTTTTAATATATAATTTTTTTGAATAGAAAATGCTATAATATTATATTAAATTTAATCAAGCTAAATAAAAGTTTACATTTATTTGCATATGTTTTTATTTAAAATTAATAATGTACTAATTATAATTAATTTGAATGTTAATTTTCCATTTATTCATCATTTATATATTTGTAAAAGCATTAAATATGAGTTTTATATGTGATTTTAGAATCATCCTCTATATCCTGAATTTCCTCGTTTTTTCCCTATTGCAACTTTTTGTACTTCTGTCGCATTGGGTCCATTAAGTGCTTTAACAACACAGAGTGACCTAGTAGATAAGTTAGGACTGGAACCTAAAATTATTGACTGACCATTAGTTGTGGCAAACACTATTGATGGTTCCACTAGCCTCTTCATGATGTGTCATGGGCTGGTCTTATCAAGTCAAGGATGCAGTTTTAATTGTGATTGCTTTTCTTTGGGTTTTAGTGGGCACAATATTATTCGTGGAATTGATTGGCTTCAGAAGTATGGAGTAGTGATGGACTGTGAGAGGCCTTCGGTGACTATTAGTGTGGATAATAGGTGGAGGGTAGAGTTGTGCTATCTGCATGGTGATGAGGTAATGGCTATTTTTCTATATTTGCTTGATATTATGCATGATGGGTTATCAAGTGTACCTATTGCTAGGGTGTACTTGGACATCTTCGAGGAAGTGACCAAACGTCCGTCACATAGAGAGATTGAGTTTCATATCGACTTGATGAAGGATGACCAACCCATATTAATGTCTCCTACATGGATGACACCTATTGAGCAGCAAGAGCTTAAGGTACACGTGAGTGACCTTTTGAGAAAATGTTTTATGTAGAAGTATATCTAAGTGGGGAGCACCTATATATTCGCTAAAAAGCAGACAGTTCCTTTTGATTATGTGTAGATTACCGTGAGCTGAACAAAGTGACAAGAAAGAACAAGTATCCACTTCCGCATATAGATGGCTTATTCAATCAGCTGCATGGTGAGAAGATATTTTGTTTATTAAATCTAGCGACATGATTTCATCAATTGCGAGTAGAGAAGGCGAATGTGCCAGTAATGGCATTACAAATGTCATTCGGCTTTTATAGGTAGTTGGTTATGCCATCTGGATTGACCAACGCACTAGCGTAGATCTTATGAATCGTGTCATAAGAGACCAGCTTAATAAATTTTTGCTTATGTTCATAGATGATATTCTTGTCTACTCACAGATATAGGAAGAACACAAGGAATATTTAAGAGCTGTATTGGAGGCATTGAGCGAACACCGTTTGTGTAACGACCCGTATTTTTAGTCAATTTAAAATATGGATTAAATTATATTTCAAATGGATTTTTAAATGGCCAGATATTGAATCTGGACTTGAAAACTTTTGAAAGTGAGTTTTGACTTTGTTTTATATTTTATTGAAGTTAAAATAAGGTTAGTGAACTTTTAAAATTGATCTAAAAGTATGTCTATATATATATATATATATATATATATATATATATATTGAAATTGGTTAAATTTTTATTTCAGCTTATAAAGCCAACTCGGCCCAAATGTTACAAAGCCTGATCCGCTCAGGTACAAACATAATACAAACAAAAGACTACATTTCGTTCATTCTTCATACTCTGAAAAAGAAAAGAAAAAGCACCCAATTGTTCAAATTAGGGCTACGGCGACTTCTTCATGGCGGCCTCAGATTCTCTCGTCTCCTTCCTCCAGTCACTGCCCTCCAGTTCCTCTTCTCCAATTGCAATAATCCTCGTTCCATTGCAGTGGTAAAGAACTTTGGTTTGATTCTTTCAATGATTATTGCAATCTCTATGTTAATCATTGCAGCGTTAGCTAACACATCTCTCTCCTTCTTCTTGAAAGCACGGGTGTTGCGTTCTCTCCATGTCTACCACACTGTGGTTGCGAGGTCAACCTTGCCAACCTCTATCATCAGTTGCGACATGTTACTTCCATCGTTCAGGTATCCAATTTCCTCCTCTAAGTTTCCGATTTGGTCTGTGTTAAAGCATTTCAGTTTTTGGATGGCCCACAGTCATCTACTGTAATTACACTCGAAAAATAAGTGGTTAAGGGTCTCCCTTTCTCTCTTACAGAGTAAACATGTGTTGTCTTCTATGATTCCCCAGCTATGTAGTCTTTCTTTGGTAGGCAGTCTGTTAAGAATAGCTTTGTATAGGACTTGCGAGATTTTTAGTGGACAAGACCTTGTCCAAACCACATTGCACCAAGGTACCTGTTCATGTTCATGTATGAGACTCTCCCACACACTTTTGAGTATGAATTGGCCGTCTGCCCACTTCCATTCATCCTGTTCTTTGTCATGATTAATTGTTTTCTCAGCTAATTCAGTTGCTAGATTACGTGCCACCAAATTGTTATGACAGTTCCACATATTATTTGAGATAATATTGCTTACATTGACAATTGGGGCTCCATTAGCTGAATAACTATCCCACCCTTGCCTGTCGATTAGACTTTGTCCATTTAACCAAGGGTCTCTCCATAGGTCTGTTGAATTGCCATTTGCAATTTCTCTCTGGATCTTGCATTTCACCTCATTTCTGAATTTAAGGCAAGTTTTCCAAATGATGGATGAGTTGTTGTCAATGGGTGATGTCCAAAATTTTTTTTTTTTTTGTATATGGCCCTCATCCATTCAGCCCACAAATTTTTTGAAGAGATTAGATTTCAGGCCAATTTCAGCCCATAGGCTTTTTTCAACTCAAATAAATTTTTCTAGCCCACTCCCCCTTCCTTTTTCGGCCTACACAAAAGTTTATAACTGATTTTATGTAACCCCCCTTCCAAATGAAATTAGCACAGACTGTATTGATTTTAGCAATCTAACAGTCTGGAATTTGAAAAGTTTGGAGCTAGAATCTGACTTTAGAAGTGATCACTGTATGCACCAGTTCTACTCTACCAGCAAAAGATAGTAGTTTTGATCTCCATCCCTGAAGTTTCTCACGAATACTATCTACCAACTTGTCACATTCAGCATCGGTAATGATATTATTAGATAGTGGCACCCCTAGGTACTTTACAGGGCAGTTACCTTCTGGCATTCCAATTGCTT
Source organism: Allium sativum (assembly GCA_030737875.1). NCBI lineage: Eukaryota > Viridiplantae > Streptophyta > Magnoliopsida > Asparagales > Amaryllidaceae > Allium > Allium sativum. Next base: position 1,003,563,616 of record CM060912.1, read on the forward strand.
CAAGCAATTCGCTTTTGCCTCTGCAAAATTTGTTAAAATAGCATTTGGTTTTAAGATCATTCACTTTAAGCCCCACCCATTTTTCCATGTTGTGAAAGATGTGTTTCAGCTGAGAGATTGCTGAAATGGAAGCTTTGAAAGCTACCAATAGGTCATCAGCATAGATCAAACGGGTTACCAAAGGGTGGTGGTTGTAGATTGGAAGTATCAAGCTTCGTTCAGTAGCCAATTCCATTTGCAACTTGAACCACTCCATTGCCACTGCAAACAAATATGGGGAAAGTGGGTCACCTTGTCTAATCCCTCTAGTGCTAGTTATATAACCTTTAGGGACTCCATTGATTAAGATAGAATAAGTTGGGGAGTTGAGACAAAATCTTATTAAGTTTAAAAGATTAGCTGGAAGCCCCATAGAGTTAAGCATGTGTATTATGAAACCTCTATTAACTCTGTCATATGCTTTATGAAGGTCAATTTTCAGACACATTTTATCAGCCCCTTTCTTATTGAATTCTCTGACAAGTTCATGAGCCATGAGAGAATTTTCTGAGATGAGTCTTCCTTTGATGAATGCACTTTGACATTGAGAGACAAGCTCTGGTAGAACTAAGTTTAATCTATTGCAAATGATTTTACTAAGCACTTTGTACACCACATTGCAACATGCTATTGGTCTGTAGTCTTCAATTCTTGTAGGATTCTGCACTTTTGGAATTAGTGAAATAGAAGTATGGTTTATTTCTCTAATAAATTCACCTGAGTTTAAAGCCTCTTGATAAGAATCTAACATAAGTTTTTTCATGTTTTTCCAGTGCAGTTTGAAGAAGGCTGCCCCCATTCCGTCAGGGCCGGGGCTGGAGTCATTGTGAATGGAGAGCAAGGCAGTCTTCGATTCCCTCTTGCTTATGTCAGCACTCAGCAGAAACCTCCCCTCAGCAGAGAGATATCTTCTACACTCAATTCTGGGTAAGTCTTCATCGTAGTTCCCATGAAAGAGTTCAGTGTAGTAAGCAATAGCATTGTCTTCTAGTTGCTTAATATGTTTTGTAGCGTCCCCCTGTTCATTTAAGCAGTTAAAAAGATTATTATAATGTTTCCTTTGCGACATTTTGGTATAAAAAAACTTGTTGCATTCATCTCCCTCGGTCAGCCATTTTTCTTTAGCTTTTTGCTTGACTTCCAGTGATTTTTTTGACAAAGCATCCTTGAGTTGCCTTTGTACTTCAAAAAAATCACTATTTAGGCCTTCATTGAGTGGGTCAGCATCTAGAAGGTTTTAAAAATGTTCAAGTTATTGTTGCAGCCCATGCATAACATCACCCTCTTTAGGCCTTAAGTTGTTCCATTCTTTCAGTTTGAGCTTGCAATGTTTGATGGTCATAACAAGTTTGAACATATTGTTCCCGGCTGGAGCATGAATTTCATTGAAATTGGTTGCATTGTGGTATCCATGAATGAGGTGCCAGTGGTTTGCATACCTGAAAGGTTTGCCCTTGGTAGTTGTGGCATCATTGAATCTTATTAGCAGTGGAGAATGGTCACTAGTGGATGAGGCTAAGACTGTAGCGTTAAGTCCATTGATCTGGTTTAGCAAGTTTGCATTTGCGAGTGCTCGATCAAGTCTTGATGATATTTTCTTGGCCTCACCGCTTCTCCATGTAAACTACAGACCTGAATAGGGAATTTCTGATAATCCACTAGCTAACACGCAATTATTGAATTCAGAAACTTGGGACAGCTTAAGGGTAAGTTCGCCTTTTTTTCATTTGTACGTAGTACTGCATTGAAGTCTCCTAAAACCAACCATGGTGAATGCATTTTTTTGGCAGTTTCATTAATAGTATTCCATAACTGTAACAACCCGGAAATTCTGGGCCAGTTTAAAATTTTTATTTTGGCAACTTTAGTGAATTTTGAATATTTAAAATGAATTATTTTAAATAATATCGACGAGAAATTTATTTTGAATATAATTAGAACGTATATATTATATACGTCGTCGTTAGAATATATAATAATTATATATAATTATAAAAGGAATTGAAAATGGCGCGGTAGTTCGAAAATTCGATTTCTAATTTCAAATGAATATACAGAATTCAATATAAGTCAGAATTGAACGAAACAAGAAATATTTGAATCTGTATAACTATATCTTTGTAACGAAGTTAACAAACTGAGATTTCATCTTAGAAATGATAAGATATGTCCAGTTGAAAATTCTGAATAGTCGCTATGGAATTCAGGCCCTTAAAAATGGACATTTTGCAAATGACCTCGGATTTCGACGAAACCACTTTTGTTGGGTCCGTGATGTCGAGTTATCGCTAGGTTTCAAATTTCATAATTTTTCGAATCAGTATGTGAGCGTGGCAAAGGAAAACGCGTTTGACCAGTTTCTGTTGAATTTAATCGACTGGAAATTGGCCATTTTTCAAACGGTCTCAGAATTCGACGAAACTAGTTTTGTTAGGACCGTATCGTCGATACGAAGCTAGAAAATATTTTTCTGGAATTTTTCTAGTTAGTATGTGACCCCGGTAATTTGAAATGTACGTTTAAAATTCAATATAGTGATTTAAATGAAAATTCAAAAGGAAACTGATTGTAACGATCAAATCAGCTAGCGATACATATCCCATTGTGTTCGGAATGGGGGTAAAACGCTATGGACGACAGGTGGTGGGCCTCGTTTTGAGGTCATATGTAAAAGTCAACCTTTTGCGAAATTTAATAATTAAATAAAAAAAATAAATAAATATACTTTCCCTCCTTCTTGCCCCCCCCCCCGATTCACAATCCAGAAAACAGAAAAAGAAAAAAAAACCCAAACCCTAAACCTAAATCGCCGCCCCCCCTAACCTCGAACGCCGACGAAGAGCCCCCCCCCCCCCCTTGAAGCCATCGCCTCCCTCCATCGCGTTCGAGACTCGAAGTCGCCCACCGCCTTTCCTCCGTCGAAGCTCGAAGCCGCCGCCTGCTCCTCCTGCCGCCGACGAAGACGAGCATCGCTTCCCCCCCCTTCGCAGCTACATCGGTAAACTTTTTTTTATTTTATTTATTTTCTTTTTTATTTTATTCTTTATAAAACTGATTTGTTTTTAGGGAAAAAAAAACAGATTATTAAAAAGATTTAAAAAACCGATTTGTTTAAAAAGAATTGAATACTGGTTTTAATTAAAATTAAAAACTGAATTTTTTTTTTTTTAAAGTTAGAACAGAAATTTTTTTTTTAAAAGTATAAAAACTGAAATATTTTTATAGGTATAAAACTGATATTTTTAAAAGTATAAAACTGTTTTGTTTTAAAAAGTTAAAAACTGATCTATAAAAAAAAAAAAAACTGCATTTTTTATACAGATAAAAACTGTTTTTAAAAGAAATCAAAAACTGATTTGAAATAAAAGAAAAACTGCATATTTTAAAAAGAATAAAGAAAAACTGCATTTGAAATAAAAGAGATTTAAAAACTGTTTTTAAAAGAAATCAAAAACTGATTTTTCTAAAAGACAAAAACTGGTTTGAAAAGGAAAAGGAAATGATTTTTATTTTTAACTTTGAAATAAGAAAAAGGTTTGATCTTTTAATAGAAAAATTTTGAACTTGAAAATAAAGATCATATTTTTAAAAACAGAAAAGATGGAATTTTTGTTAAGTAGAAATAGTAAGGTATGATTCTTATATTTTTAAAGCAATAAAAATATAATAGTTGCATCATAAGAATAATAAAAATATAATCTTTATATTTAATAGCGAAGTCAAAATGCAATCTTTATATATTGAATAACATAGTAAAAATTCGATTTTTACATATGTAGAGAATACGGGTGAAAGCGACAAAAGGCGAAGATTTCTATAAAGGAAGAATCGTGTAGTTGGATAGCTATTGGTGAGGATTTCTCACTCTTCAATTTCTTTTAATAATTTTATATGTGTTGAAAGTGGAAGTGAATTGCTATATATAAATATCTATATATATATATATATATATATATATACGCCCCTCGTCCACAAACCATGGACGATATTTATTGGTTGAAATTGTTGTGAAAATTGATTGATAGCGAAGTGAAATGATTTATATATATAGCAAAGTGAAATTTATATATATAGCGAAGAAAATATCATATATAGTGAAAGAGAAAATATTATATAAGTTGAAAGTGAAATATGTATATATGAAAAGTGAAAATATCGAATATATTGAAAGTGAAAATATCGAATATATTGAAAGTGAAAATATCGAATATATTGAAAGTGAAAATATCGAATATATCGAAAGTGAAAATATCGAATATATCGAAAGTGAAAATATTGAATATATTGAAAGTGAAAATATCGAATATATCGAAAGTGAAAATATCGAATATATTGAAAGTGAAAATATTATATATATTAGAAGTGTATGAAATATATATATTGAAAGTGAAAGTATCGAATATATTGAAAATGAATATATCGTATGTATTGAAAATGAATATATCGCACGTATTGAAAATGAAAATATCGTATATAGAGAAAGGTGAATATATATATATATATATATATATATAAATTGAAAACGATGTATATGAAATATTCGAATTGAAAACGATGTATATGAAATATTCGAATTGAACTAAATAGAAAACGAATTCGAATTGAATTGAATAGAAAACGAATTCGAATTGAATTGAATTGAAAACGAATTCGAATTGAATTGAATTGAAAACGAATTCGAATTGAATTGAATAGAAAACGAATTCGAAATGAATTGAATAGGAAACGAATTCGAAATGAATTGAATAGGAAACGAATTCGAAATGAATTGAATAGAAAACGAATTCGAATTGAATAAAATAGAAAATGAATTCGAATTGAATTGAATAGAAAACGAATTCGAATTGAAATAAAATTGAAATCGATTTGAATTGAAATCAAATCGAAGTGAATGTTAAAAGAATTTATAAAGGAAAATTCAATTTTGATTTGAAATTGAAATAAAAGTTGAAATTGTTTTTGAAACAAATTTGAAATGATTTATAAAATTCGTTTTAAAAGGAAATCGACGAAATATATATTATATATATTATATATATAATAAATGGCCTGAATAGAACGCGCCGCGCCGCGGCAGTTCGCGAATTTCGACCATTGACTTCAAACGGGCATTACGGGAGATCCGACCGTCGGATTCTCCTGAAATCAGAACCGTTGGGTTCGTATCGAAAAGAGCTTTCTAAGGAATATTAGAAATTTGAAATCTAACGGTTGGATTTGGAATTACGTCCAAATCAAATTCGAAAAAGGTCGCTGTAAGTGCAGTTCGATGGCCGTTGATGGAAATCGACTGTACGGGCCTCGATAAAATTATTAAAAATAGTAATAATTTATGTAAAATCATAAGAAATGATTTGTGAAGAATTGGGATGAAAAACTCCATATTTGAAAAGATAAAAATAGATTTTTATCGAAATGAACTAGTTATTAACTAGAAAAATAATCCAATGGTTAAAAATAAATAAATTGGATTAGATTTGAATTGAAATTATCAATGGATATTTTCGATATTGGATTCCGTGATTACAGATATTGTGATGGGAATTTGGAAGATATCGATATCGTTATTCCCGATATGATATCTGTTGGTTTCAGGATTTGATGTTAAATATAAGTCAATACTCTCTCTATTTAAAACCTTATATTTAATGTCAAATTTGATTGATTGATGGTTTGGATTGTGCTCGACCAGTTTATGAGCAAAATATGCTTTTACATTTAGCATTGGGTTGGGTTGAAAATATCTGTGTGCTAACGCCTTGTGAAACACTTCACGATTTGACGATAAGGTGTTTAGCGATATTGTGTTCATTTCAAATTTAATGAATGATTGTGAAATGATATTTTTCTTAAAGCGAAAAGAAACGTGTTCCCGATTTTGGACAGGGAATGTTTTATAAAAATGTTTTATAAAACAGAAAGGATTTCGAGGCCCAAAACCCGATGATTTCTAAAGTGATTTAGAAAATGTATTATATGTTACATTGTGGTTCATCGCATATTCGATTAGTTGCTATTGATGATGTATCTGTTTGGTGGCGGAGAATTTATTCTCTTGCTTAACACCCTTCTTTGAGACGTACGAGCTCAAAGGTTATGTGATTAATAGTGACTGATCATATGCGTGAATTACTGATGTGAAGTACTATATTTTGAAAGTACTTGTGATTATTACGTTGTGAAATGATTTTCCCTACTTCGGGATATGAAATGATTTAGTATGTGACTAAAGATTCGGGTAACCCTGAGACTAAAAGTATGGGTGAGAGGGCGGTGTATGCTCTCCTGAGTGGGAGGTGCATCGTCGGTGTAGCCTACTCCTATGTGGGGTAGGTGCACATATATATATCGAGTTGCGAGGTGCGTACCCTTTGCCTTGTCGATGGGGAGCACGATATTTGGTTGCATACTTGTTTGTATGCATTGTTATGTTTTGGAATTCACATTTCCAAATGATTTGATTTGAGATCCCGAAGTGAAATCTACTTTGATATAGAAAGTTAGATATGTATTTCAAATGATTTGAAATAAGAAATCGGGAATAAAATCCAAAGGAATAATTTCTGTAAATTGAATTGGATTTGGAAAATCTAAGTGTTGTGATTAATCTAAGTGGGTAGATTGGGATATTGCATGTTGTGTGATGCATAGTAGATCCATATATCTATATTGATTGTTGCTTATACACTGGCTTTCATGGGGGTAAACCCGTTCCGCGAAAGTGGCGTGGTCCCGTGATTTGCCTTATTTTTAAACAAGTTTAACAACTGTTTTTGAGTTCTCACACCAGTCCCATGACTGACCTGTAGTTTGCTTTTCCCTTGCGAACTCGGGTGCCCCTATTTTCCACACGGGCAGTCGAGTAGTTTTATTTTGCAGATGTTTTGAGCAGGATTCTGGATTGAAGCTTTAAGCTGTGTCCAGGCATTTACAGTCTTCCGCTGTGTAGTTTATATTTCCGCTGTGCACTGTTTTACATTTATGTAAATTTATCTTCCGCTGTGTATTATTTTCGATATACTCTGATATTCTGTACTCTGATGTAACATTATTATGATGTTTATTGAAGTCTTCTGTTATTTGTTCTGATGTGTTGTATACCCAAAGTTAGCGTATGCGGGATTCGAACGGTCTTGGTCGGTTTAGCGATCGATTAGGTCCGGGCGAAATCCGTGTCGTTACAACGTGGTATCGGAGCTTTGGTTAAACTCAAATCTTTGGGGTACAACTCGTTAGAACTGAACAAAAGACTCATCGGAGGTAGGATTAGTAATGTCCTATAAAAGAATCCTCATTAGAGATAGAATCAGTAGCATTCTAGAATGAGTGACTCGTTAGAGATGGGGTTAGAAATGCCCCAGGATGAGTCGAGAGTTATTTGTTTATAAATAACGTATTTGTGATTATATATATAATCTGATTTTAGAAAATATGATCTTAAATATATAAAATTATATATTTGAAAATATAATCAATTAATTGATTGATGTTTGTGTTGTTGGTTTACTTGTTTGATAATTTTTAACCATTTTGCCTAATTGTATCAAATATTGAGTTATATTGAAAATGGGTTGCATTTGCTTGCATATACATATATATCATTGAACAGGTCATAGCAAGGAGGCTAGAGCAGAGAATAAAATTTGTTTGCCCGACAAATAGGTACATGTTTACTACATAATTTCCTGTTTTGTTTGGGTGATGATGATTTTATGAGCCTATTGGCTAGCCGCTTGGCTTTTTCTTTTTCTTTTTGAGATCTGAAGGACCGGGGAAGCTATTTGAAATTCCCCGATGCTCCCGGTGCAGGGGAGGTTATGGCGAAATTTTTCAAAAATTTAGGGTGTTAGCCAAATTTTTGAGATTTTAGAAAATTCTCAGAAACTGAAAAGTTGGAGAATGGAAGCCAGATCGAGCGTAGAGCTGAATAATCAAACCACTTTCGACTTTGTTCCTTTTCGGGGACGAAAAGTTTTAAGTGGGGGAGATTGTAACAACCCGGAAATTCTGGGCCAGTTTAAAATTTTTATTTTGGCAACTTTAGTGAATTTTGAATATTTAAAATGAATTATTTTAAATAATATCGACGAGAAATTTATTTTGAATATAATTAGAACGTATATATTATATACGTCGTCGTTAGAATATATAATAATTATATATAATTATAAAATGAATTGAAAATGGCGCGGTAGTTCGAAAATTCGATTTCTAATTTCAAATGAATATACAGAATTCAATATAAGTCAGAATTGAACGAAACAAGAAATATTTGAATCTGTATAACTATATCTTTGTAACGAAGTTAACAAACTGAGATTTCATCTTAGAAATGATAAGATATGTCCAGTTGAAAATTCTGAATAGTCGCTATGGAATTCAGGCCCTTAAAAATGGACATTTTGCAAATGACCTCGGATTTCGACGAAACCACTTTTGTTGGGTCCTTGATGTCGAGTTATCGCTAGGTTTCAAATTTCATAATTTTTCGAATCAGTATGTGAGCGTGGCAAAGGAAAACGCGTTTGACCAGTTTCTGTTGAATTTAATCGACTGGAAATTGGCCATTTTTCAAACGGTCTCAGAATTCGACGAAACTAGTTTTGTTAGGACCGTATCGTCGATACGAAGCTAGAAAATATTTTTCTGGAATTTTTCTAGTTAGTATGTGACCCCGGTAATTTGAAATGTACGTTTAAAATTCAATATAGTGATTTAAATGAAAATTCAAAAGGAAACTGATTGTAACGATCAAATCAGCTAGCGATACATATCCCATTGTGTTCGGAATGGGGGTAAAACGCTATGGACGACAGGTGGTGGGCCTCGTTTTGAGGTCATATGTAAAAGTCAACCTTTTGCGAAATTTAATAATTAAATAAAAAAAATAATAAAAAAAAATAAATATACTTTCCCTCCTTCTTGCCCCCCCCCCCCGATTCACAATCCAGAAAACAGAAAAAGAAAAAAAAACCCAAACCCTAAACCTAAATCGCCGCCCCCCCAACCTCGAACGCCGACGAAGAGCCCCCCCCCCCCTTGAAGCCATCGCCTCCCTCCATCGCGTTCGAGACTCGAAGTCGCCCACCGCCTTTCCTCCGTCGAAGCTCGAAGCCGCCGCCTGCTCCTCCTGCCGCCGACGAAGACGAGCATCGCTTCCCCCCCCCTTCGCAGCTACATCGGTAAACTTTTTTTTATTTTATTTATTTTCTTTTTTATTTTATTCTTTATAAAACTGATTTGTTTTTAGGGAAAAAAAACAGATTATTAAAAAGATTTAAAAAACCGATTTGTTTAAAAAGAATTGAATACTGGTTTTAATTAAAATTAAAAACTGAATTTTTTTTTTTTTTAAAGTTAGAACAGAATTTTTTTTTTAAAAGTATAAAAACTGAAATATTTTTATAGGTATAAAACTGATATTTTTAAAAGTATAAAACTGTTTTGTTTTAAAAAGTTAAAAACTGATCTATAAAATAAATAAATAATAAAAACTGCATTTTTTATACAGATAAAAACTGTTTTTAAAAGAAATCAAAAACTGATTTGAAATAAAAGAAAAACTGCATATTTTAAAAAGAATAAAGAAAAACTGCATTTGAAATAAAAGAGATTTAAAAACTGTTTTTAAAAGAAATCAAAAACTGATTTTTCTAAAAGACAAAAACTGGTTTGAAAAGGAAAAGGAAATGATTTTTATTTTTAACTTTGAAATAAGAAAAAGGTTTGATCTTTTAATAGAAAAATTTTGAACTTGAAAATAAAGATCATATTTTTAAAAACAGAAAAGATGGAATTTTTGTTAAGTAGAAATAGTAAGGTATGATTCTTATATTTTTAAAGCAATAAAAATATAATAGTTGCATCATAAGAATAATAAAAATATAATCTTTATATTTAATAGCGAAGTCAAAATGCAATCTTTATATATTGAATAACATAGTAAAAATTCGATTTTTACATATGTAGAGAATACGGGTGAAAGCGACAAAAGGCGAAGATTTCTATAAAGGAAGAATCGTGTAGTTGGATAGCTATTGGTGAGGATTTCTCACTCTTCAATTTCTTTTTATAATTTTATATGTGTTGAAAGTGGAAGTGAATTGCTATATATAAATATATATATATATATATATATATATATATATATATATATATACGCCCCTCGTCCACAAACCATGGACGATATTTATTGGTTGAAATTGTTGTGAAAATTGATTGATAGCGAAGTGAAATGATTTATATATATAGCAAAGTGAAATTTATATATATAGCGAAGAAAATATCATATATAGTGAAAGAGAAAATATTATATAAGTTGAAAGTGAAATATGTATATATGAAACGTGAAAATATCGAATATATTGAAAGTGAAAATATCGAATATATTGAAAGTGAAAATATCGAATATATTGAAAGTGAAAATATTGAATATATTGAAAGTGAAAATATCGAATATATCGAAAGTGAAAATATTGAATATATTGAAAGTGAAAATATCGAATATATCGAAAGTGAAAATATCGAATATATTGAAAGTGAAAATATTATATATATTAGAAGTGTATGAAATATATATATTGAAAGTGAAAGTATCGAATATATTGAAAATGAATATATCGTATGTATTGAAAATGAATATATCGTACGTATTGAAAATGAAAATATCGTATATAGAGAAAGGTGAATATATATATATATATATATATATATATATATATATATAAATTGAAAACGATGTATATGAAATATTCGAATTGAACTAAATAGAAAACGAATTCGAATTGAATTGAATAGAAAACGAATTCGAATTGAATTGAATTGAAAACGAATTCGAATTGAATTGAATTGAAAACGAATTCGAATTGAATTGAATAGAAAACGAATTCGAAATGAATTGAATAGGAAACGAATTCGAAATGAATTGAATAGGAAACGAATTCGAAATGAATTGAATAGAAAACGAATTCGAATTGAATAAAATAGAAAATGAATTCGAATTGAATTGAATAGAAAACGAATTCGAATTGAAATAAAATTGAAATCGATTTGAATTGAAATCAAATCGAAGTGAATGTTAAAAGAATTTATAAAGGAAAATTCAATTTTGATTTGAAATTGAAATAAAAGTTGAAATTGTTTTTGAAACAAATTTGAAATGATTTATAAAATTCGTTTTAAAAGGAAATCGACGAAATATATATTATATATATTATATATATAATAAATGGCCTGAATAGAACGCGCCGCGCCGCGGCAGTTCGCGAATTTCGACCATTGACTTCGAACGGGCATTACGGGAGATCCGACCGTCGGATTCTCCTGAAATCAGAACCGTTGGGTTCGTATCGAAAAGAGCTTTCTAAGGAATATTAGAAATTTGAAATCTAACGGTTGGATTTGGAATTACGTCCAAATCAAATTCGAAAAAGGTCGCTGTAAGTGCAGTTCGATGGCCGTTGATGGAAATCGACTGTACGGGCCTCGATAAAATTATTAAAAATAGTAATAATTTATGTAAAATCATAAGAAATGATTTGTGAAGAATTGGGATGAAAAACTCCATATTTGAAAAGATAAAAATAGATTTTTATCGAAATGAACTAGTTATTAACTAGAAAAATAATCCAATGGTTAAAAATAAATAAATTGGATTAGATTTGAATTGAAATTATCAATGGATATTTTCGATATTGGATTCCGTGATTACAGATATTGTGATGGGAATTTGGAAGATATCGATATCGTTATTCCCGATATGATATCTGTTGGTTTCAGGATTTGATGTTAAATATAAGTCAATACTCTCTCTATTTAAAACCTTATATTTAATGTCAAATTTGATTGATTGATGGTTTGGATTGTGCTCGACCAGTTTATGAGCAAAATATGCTTTTACATTTAGCATTGGGTTGGGTTGAAAATATCTGTGTGCTAACGCCTTGTGAAACACTTCACGATTTGACGATAAGGTGTTTAGCGATATTGTGTTCATTTCAAATTTAATGAATGATTGTGAAATGATATTTTTCTTAAAGCGAAAAGAAACGTGTTCCCGATTTTGGACAGGGAATGTTTTATAAAAATGTTTTATAAAACAGAAAGGATTTCGAGGCCCAAAACCCGATGATTTCTAAAGTGATTTAGAAAATGTATTATATGTTACATTGTGGTTCATCGCATATTCGATTAGTTGCTATTGATGATGTATCTGTTTGGTGGCGGAGAATTTATTCTCTTGCTTAACACCCTTCTTTGAGACGTACGAGCTCAAAGGTTATGTGATTAATAGTGACTGATCATATGCGTGAATTACTGATGTGAAGTACTATATTTTGAAAGTACTTGTGATTATTACGTTGTGAAATGATTTTCCCTACTTCGGGATATGAAATGATTTAGTATGTGACTAAAGATTCGGGTAACCCTGAGACTAAAAGTATGGGTGAGAGGGCGGTGTATGCTCTCCTGAGTGGGAGGTGCATCGTCGGTGTAGCCTACTCCTATGTGGGGTAGGTGCACATATATATATCGAGTTGCGAGGTGCGTACCCTTTGCCTTGTCGATGGGGAGCACGATATTTGGTTGCATACTTGTTTGTATGCATTGTTATGTTTTGGAATTCACATTTCCAAATGATTTGATTTGAGATCCCGAAGTGAAATCTACTTTGATATAGAAAGTTAGATATGTATTTCAAATGATTTGAAATAAGAAATCGGGAATAAAATCCAAAGGAATAATTTCTGTAAATTGAATTGGATTTGGAAAATCTAAGTGTTGTGATTAATCTAAGTGGGTAGATTGGGATATTGCATGTTGTGTGATGCATAGTAGATCCATATATCTATATTGATTATTGCTTATACACTGGCTTTCATGGGGGTAAACCCGTTCCGCGAAAGTGGCGTGGTCCCGTGATTTGCCTTATTTTTAAACAAGTTTAACAACTGTTTTTGAGTTCTCACACCAGTCCCATGACTGACCTGTAGTTTGCTTTTCCCTTGCGAACTCGGGTGCCCCTATTTTCCACACGGGCAGTCGAGTAGTTTTATTTTGCAGATGTTTTGAGCAGGATTCTGGATTGAAGCTTTAAGCTGTGTCCAGGCATTTACAGTTTTCCGCTGTGTAGTTTATATTTCCGCTGTGCACTGTTTTACATTTATGTAAATTTATCTTCCGCTGTGTATTATTTTCGATATACTCTGATATTCTGTACTCTGATGTAACATTATTATGATGTTTATTGAAGTCTTCTGTTATTTGTTCTGATGTGTTGTATACCCAAAGTTAGCGTATGCGGGATTCGAACGGTCTTGGTCGGTTTAGCGATCGATTAGGTCCGGGCGAAATCCGTGTCGTTACAATAACTGGACTCGTTCTGAAGCCCAGTTGCTTGCATAGACAAAGGAAATGTTAAAATCAAGTCCACCAACATTAGTTGCCCTAATAGTAACTTGTTGGTTGTCATATTTCACACTTACACAATTCCAGCACATGGTGTCCCAAAAAATTACAATACGCCCTTTTAGAGACGTATTAAGGTTATCTGTAGTGTGCCATTGGGTTCCCATGCGGTTTTTGAAAAATTCCAAGTTTTCAGGACTGAATTTGTTTTCTAAAACCGCAATTATTGAGGGCTTATACTTTTCCCTAAAGTTGTAGAGGTCTAATTGACGGGTGTCATTGTTTAAACCCCTAACATTCCAACATAGGATCGACATTATGATTTGGTGGCTTTGCTCCTTGTGACTGGAGCAGTACCAACCATGCCACTGTCGGTAGCAACTTTCTTTACCTTTTGTTTAAATTGTGCATTGTATTTGTTGTTCACTTCAGTGAGTCCACTAATGTTAGGTTCGTTAATACTTTCCTCTTCAGATTCATCCAGATGGATTTCCAGACCTTGAATATCATCCAGAGACTCTGGTTCCTTATTCTCCTCCACCACTTGACTGGGCTCCACATGCTGATGAGTTGGACATGAACCATCCACCACTGCCTGAGCCTGTACCTGACTTCGATCTGGATCTGTATGAGATGTTGTAGCTGTTGCAGTCACCATCACATTAGGAGATGTACTCAAGTTTGTTGATACCGTAGACGTGCTGGCTTCATATTGTACAGCTCTTTTTAGCGAGGCCTACTTTTCGGACGTGTTAGCTTCAGGGGGCCTTCTAACCCACATTTTGTCTAGTGACACCGTTGAACAATATGTAACTGAATGCCCAAAACATTTGCATGTAGTGCATCTGGGTGCGACAAACTCGTACTCTACTGGTTGCTCATAAATATTACCATGTTTATCATATGCTATAATGGTTTTTGGCAACTCCGAATCAGCTGTAATCTCTATCAGCACTTTTACATAGTTGATTTTTTTAACCAATTTTGTGTTTTCATATATCTCCAAAGGCTTGCCAATGATACTGGCCAATTTGCTAATACATCGAGCATTCCACAAGGCTAGGTTTAGGTTTGGGAGTTTCGCCCAAATTGGGTAGGATGTGAGCATATCTTTTTCAAAATTAAAATCAGCTACCCATTTCCTTATAAAAGTGATCTTGCTATCCATAAACCAAGGTCCACCTTTGAGAATCCTTTCATAATCATCTTTCAATTGAAACTTTATTAGAAAGAAACCATTTTCCCTTGGGTAAACATCCCACGCCCCTTTAGGTTTCCACGACCTTTTGATATATGCATTAAAGTATACAAAATAAGGCCTTTTACCTGCCATATAGACATAAATTGAGTTTTCCCAGATCTTGTTCGATTCGGCATAGTCTAGTTCGTCAATGAGTTGATACTTAGTGTCACCATTCAATAACGGTTCAAAGTACTGCAGCTCACTGGAGATTTTCATTTGGGAATCAAAAGCATCAGCCCAGCTTTTAGGGTTTTGGGGATTTGGCTGACGAGCGACGCGTGGAGATTGTCTGAGTATTTCTGCGAAAGATTGTTTTCCCTTGCGCCTGGCCTCCTGCCACCCACCACCGTCATCTTCATCATTTCCGGCGGCTAGGGTTTCTTGGGGTATATATATATATATACTAAAATTGTCTGTGGTAGTGGCCGAGTGGAAAGGAGTTCCCCTACCTGGTAATAGGTTGCGGGTTCGAGTCCTACTTGGAGCAACAATCCTCCCATGAGAAATTAACCCAGTGTAGTGGAGGTCCAAGGGAGACTATAAAAGTAGTGCGGACTGGATTGCCCTACACCTCCCTAAGTTGAACGGTCCGCCGTATGTCTTCGGTTGGCCTTTCATTTTTCATTTATATATATATATATATATTAAAATTTGATATTTTAATATTATTTTTATAGCCTAAAAATAGACATTTTGCAAACGATCTTAAATTTCGATGAAACCAATTACATCGAATTTGTAACGTTAAAATATGGTAAGGTGTCAAATTTCATATCAATCGGAGTTAGTATCAAATTTGGAAATGTCTATTTTTAGTGAGATTTTCTACAAAGAATTCCACCATCACCAACCAATTACCATTAAAAAAGTGACTCGATATCAATTTAAAATAAGGATTAAAATATATTTTAAATGGATTTTTAAATGGCCAGATATTGAATCTGGACTTGAAAACTAATGAAAATGAATTCTGACTTTGTTTTATATTTTATTGAAGTTAAAATAAGGTTAGTGAACTTTTAAAATTGATTTAAAGGTAAATATATAAAAAAATTATATTTTAATATTATTTTTATAGCCTAAAAATAGATATTTTGCAAATGATCTTTGATTTCGACGAAACCAATTACATCGGATTTGTAATGTTAAAACATGGTAAGGTATCAAATTTCATATCAATCGGAGATAGTATAAATTTGGTAAAACCAGATATTTAAAATTAGTTAATTATCATTATCATATTATTTGTACAGAAGAAACTAATGTTAATTAATCTTATACAACAAAATCGAAGAATTTCTTGGTTATGAATGTTAGTTTTGATGAATAGATTTCTACCATATATTAGACACTTATACCTTATAAATTGCTCTTTATAATAGTTTTGTTGATCTTTAAAAAAAACTAGTCAAATCAAACTCTGTATATGAATACTGCTAAAGCAGGTGCTAAAAAGCCTTGATTTAGCAGATACAACAAAATATAGCGAGGATAAAAGTGAATCTACGTTTCATTAGTACTAAATTGAAATAACATAGAGGTTGAAGAGCGCTATGGGCTATAGCGGGGTTTAACTGCATAGTATTCATATTATAATAAATATATTTGAATTTAAATTAAAATTTTCTTTATAATCACATTAATTGTATGAATGGATGCATATGCATGATTTTCTTTGTTTGTGCATTGTACTTTGATGTTGTTGCTATTGTTTTAGGTAGTTGGAAAATAGGTTGGCATATTCGGCATATCGAAGACAAAGACAGTTGAAACTAGATGAAACTTGGAGGTGGGTTTGTGAGGCATAGGAGGAGCCCAAAGTTGAAGTCGCATGAGAAAACGCTAAGTATACAACTTGATATCGAGTCGTTTAACTAGACATTGAGTCATTTTTTAAATCGTAACTGGTTGTTGATGGTGGGATGCCTTGCGGAAAAGCTAGAGGACATGGACCAAGGTAAGATTTTAGAAATTTGCTAAGTTCTGGGCAATATACTGGGTAAGTTCTAAAACTTGGAGAGTAGGACTTTAGAGTGACACCGAGTTATTTTAAAGGAAGGGTGTGAGTTTAAGGCGCTCGAGGAATGAAATATGAGAAGCAAGGGATTGTACCTAGCCAATTAACTAAGATGTGACCCAAAGACAAGTCATCTTAACTTGGTACTGAGTTATTTCTACGAATTGAATTTGAGAAAGACTTTTAGGAAGGGGAGTGTGAGCTATGTTGATCATGTTGAGGGCGTTGGCTGGTTCGCTTGAGGCTTGAGGGCGACATAATAATGTGGTGAAAGGTTCCAATCTTTGGCTGGTAATTTGATGACGAAGGGGTTGTTTTCAGATGATAGCGGATCGATATTGAAGAGAGCCATATGACGAGGGAACGTGAGAGAGTTCCCAAGGATAATGGAAATTGGATTGAGCAAAGGAAGGGCTTGCATACACGTGTTAAGAGATCGTTGATGCTCAAAGTATTTTCTATTATACTCGAAGTAGGGGTATTGTAAGTGGGGATGCTCAAATGAGTGGATCTGCAAGTGGATCTGCGGACCTTAAACCAGTGGTTTTGACTCTAATGTCTAGGTTTGGGCTATGATATTTGTATCTAGCTTTTTGTATCTAACTTTTGGCTATGAGATACGAGAGTGCACTAAAAACTGTGATTTTCTTAATTCACTTCCAATATAAAGGTCATGCGAGTTATCATATACTCGGAGCACATTAAGCAGTAATGAGAATTGTTTAGCAAATTCAATGATTATTTCGGTTGCTTTCTTTCAGAGTGTAACGAAAAGGAATTTCGCTCAATCCGAATCGATCACTAAACCGACCATGATCGTTCGAAACCCCTGATTATTTTGAGAACACGACAAATCAGAATGCAAACAGAAGAACATTTCATTGTTTATTACAACAATTACATCAGAATACAAGAATATATAGAGTATAAATAAATACACATCACAAAATATCAGAGATTTAAATTACATAGCAGCGGAAAAACAATACAAAACACAACTGAAAGTAATACACAGATACAGAGCTTTCCGAGTATTGTTCCAGCTGTAAACCAGGATCCTGTGAATATAAATCTGCAAAACCAAAACTACTAGCTTCCCATGTCAAAATAAGGGCACCCAGAGTTTAGGTTAAAACAATAAAATCCAGGTCAGTCAAGTGACTAGTGTGAGAACTAAAACAGTTATTAATCTTTATTTTAAAGTTCGGTAAATCAAGGGACAACGCCGTATAACATGGAACAGGTTTCCTCCCAAGAATACCAGTGCATAAAACAAACAGTGCAATGCTAAATAAAGAAAAATGAAGCTATTATAAGACCCAGGTCCTATCACACAATGCAACGCAAGCCGGAGGATAGGGTTTTTACCTTATAATAGCCAAGAATGTTTGGTACGTGAAATTTCATGTTTTATTATTACTATAAGTGTATAGTGTCAAAACAATTTCAATCGTAAGTATCAATCATAGATGGCATAAGTGCCCCATACCACTATGTCGTCATACTAGGCTCTACAATCAAAACCGCAAAGTCACGTATTGGAAGTTGGATTTCCATCTGTGAACCGAGGCAAGGGATCGTCCTCACCGATTCGAGACTATCTAGCCCGAGCCTCAGGAACAGCCGCAACTGCCCCAAGGATCGTCAGGGCCGGTCCACTGATATGGATTATTATGCCTGAACACTACGTTTCCCCGCCCTTTGGGGCGTAAATGAGCCAAATGACTCCATCGGCTCCACACAGTCACCGATATATCCGAGGCGCCTCACTACAGCAACAACCACACAAGTGAAAATAATACAAACGTCATGGCTGGTAGGTCACTAACACCACCCTAGCTAGAAAGAAACGCATGCCCTCCCTGATGTCCTCTCCCGTTTCTGGTTCACAACCGGGGTGTGAGGCTCGTGAATCAACGCTACACAAAGCTATGCCACACAGGCCGTGCTTTGATCATCAACCACAAGACTTTGCTTTTCAACAGAAGCCTTGATCATTTGCCACTTAGGCATGCCATACAGGCAATTCACTCCATGCGATTGATATCCATCAATATATAACCCCTGAGCTCGTACGTCTCAGAGAAGGGCGTTAACCAAGAGAATAAAATCTCCGCCGCCAAACAGATATATATTTGATAGAAATCAATCACACAGAACAAAATCCAATGTCAGACACACAGTCCATTTACAAGTTCGTTCTAGGTCTGAACGAAACCGGAGGCACCTTGACCTCGCATATCCATCGATCTCCAAGCACGTCTGGACGATCACCAACTGATTCCCTCCTTTTGGGTGTGCAGCCCAATCAAGATCATCAGTAATCACCCAAACGATGTGAAGACCTCCGGTCTTCAACCACCGTCTTCATCCTCCACACCACGTCGAATCAGTTATTCAGAATGGGATAAACCCGGTCTTTCTGAATAACTCGCGTATATAATAAACAAGTGTTACACAAACACAACATACGCCTCATTCCAATTCAAAATATTCTTTTATTCAAATATTCTTATACTTTGGGAAAGGTTCCCATTAATTTTACCAAAGATAAATTCTTTAAATTTATTCTTTAATCTTCCTTTGAATATCGATTCAAACCAAATTATGGTTTATCCAAACTAGTCGGGAGTAGAGAACCACATGAAGTAATCATTTATTTTATTTCCCAATCCCAACCTATTCATCCCATGAAGTAAAACTGGTAATACTTCATATCTAACACCACGGTGTTATCGATAAATTCATTTACCATTTCACGTTCAAATCTAATTAAAGATTTAACTATCGCCTGGAGCAAAACTGGTGATACCCCATTGTCAATCATTTCAATCTAATTAAAGATTCATCAAAACTCCACTTGGTTTTAATCTTCCCAAAAATCAATATCAATGATTGTTTAACTTGGGAAATCATATCCTGTCTTTTACTGGGTTAAAGAACCAATGTCATTTAAAACACGGTTCACTATAAACCCAAAATCACATTCCATTCCAATTCAATTATTGAAACTTCTGGTTACTTTTAAAACCCTTTCAAATTCAATTTATTTATTTAAAAATAAATAGATTATTATTCTAGTTCAAAACTAGTTCATTTCGATAAAAATTTATTTTTATCTTTTCAAATTTGGAATTTTTCATCTCAATTCTTCACAAATCATTTCTTATGATTTTACACAAATTATTACTATTTTTAATAATTTTATCAAGGCTCGTACAGTCGATTTCCATCAATGGCCATCGAACTGCACTTACATCGACCTTTCCCAAATATGATTTGGACATAATTCCAAATCCAACCATTAGATTGCAAATCTTAGTATTCGTTAGAAAGCTCTTTTCGATACGAACCCAATGGTTCCAGTTTTAGGAGAATACGACGGTCGGATCTCCCGCAATGTCCATTCGAAGTCAATGGTCGAAATTCGCGAACTGCCGCGGCGCGACGCGTTATATTCAGGCCATTCTATATATATATATATATATATATATATATTATATTATATTATATATTTCGTTGATTTCCATTTAAAACATATTTTATAAATTGTTTTAAATTCGTTTTCGAAACGATTTCAACTTCATATTCAATTTCGAATCAAAATTGAATATTCCACCTCATCAATATACAAATGATAATATTTTCAAAACGTTATATTTTGAAAACACTTCGTTTTCTATAATCATAATAAAAACGAATATAATCGGTATAAATATCGTTCGCGTCAAAGTGGTGCATATCTAACCAACACGGCTTAATATATTTCAATAACTTCGTTATTCTATTCAACAAATGAATATATATTTTTTCTATTCAACACATGAATTTATATGTCTATTCAACACATGAATATATATTTCTATTCAACACATGAATTTATATTTTCTATTCAACACATTAATATTCATTTTTCTATTCAACACATGAATATATATTTCTATTCAACACATGAATTTATATTTTTCTATTCAACACATGAATTTATATTTCTATTCAACACATGAATTTATATTTTCTATTCAACACATGAATATTTATTTTTCTATTCAACACATGAATTTATATTTTTCTATTCAACACATGAATTTATATTTTTCTATTCAACACATGAATTTATATTTCTATTCAACACATGAATTTATATTTTCTATTCCACACATGAATATTTATTTTTCTATTCAACACATTAATTTATATTTCTATTCAACACATGAATTTATATTTTTCTACTCAACACATGAATATTTATTTTTCTATTCAACACATAAATATG
Source organism: Allium sativum (assembly GCA_030737875.1). Classification (NCBI taxonomy): domain Eukaryota; kingdom Viridiplantae; phylum Streptophyta; class Magnoliopsida; order Asparagales; family Amaryllidaceae; genus Allium; species Allium sativum. The sequence goes on from CM060912.1 coordinate 1,003,584,598, forward strand.
TATTTCTATTCAACACATGAATTTATATTTCTTATTTTCCAAATTGGAATGAGGCCCAATCAATTACCATATAACGTTTATTATATGGATTCCCTACAACACATTTATATAACAGCAACGATAAATTATCAACCATCATCTAGAGTGCACCACACAACTGCATAAGCATTAAATATAAATAATTAACGCTTACACAGTCTGTCAACCCATCGATTGACATACAACTAAACAATCGAGATTAGTGTACGTCAAATATCATCCCAATACCCGTATGGGGTTTCAAATCAGCAAACACAGATTTTATTTATGCAGTTGGACGATGTGCAAAATTTATCGTCCCAATCAATATCAGTCAAACCATTGTATATAAACAAATCATTCGATTTGTTTATTACTATTTATTTTATATACACGTTAAAAATCATATTTTTAACTATAAAATATTTTATTTTCATTCCACATCACACAATCAAATTTCACAGCACAGCAACCAAACAAATAAGTCGTCCATGGTCTGTGGACGACGGTTGTCGGGTGCTACTAAGCACCGTCTGCATCCTAGTATATATTTCAAACTAAAAATAAAAATAAAAGTGAGGAGTTCTCACTGACTAGGTAAACCAATTCACCGCGACTCGTCATATGTAGGAAATCTTCGTCGCGCTTCCAATCGGTTCCATCGCACTCTGTTTCACACGATTTATATAAAAATCAAATTTTTATTTCAATGCTATATAGATAAAAATCACATTTTTATTTCAATTCTAAAAATTATATTTTTACCTCGCTAAAGATTATATTTTTATTCCGCTAAAGACTATATATTATTATTTTTTTATGTCGTTCTTTTCATATTCTAAAATCTTAACTTCTCTATTTTAAAAGTATAATCTTTTCTTCTTTCGAAATATAGTCTTTTTATATTAAAAACCTATTTTTCATACACGGAAAAATCATATCTTTATAGTTTAAAAATCGCTACTTTCTTGTTTAAAATTTCAAACTTTCTTTGTTTAAAAATTCAAACTTTCTTTTGTTTAAAAATTCAAACTTTCTTTGTTTAGAAATTCAAACTTTCTTTGTTTAAAAATCCAAACTTTCTTTGTTTAAAAATTCAAACTTTCTTTGTTTAAAAATTCAAACTTTCTTTTGTTTAAAAATTCAAACTTTCTTTGTTTAAAAATTCAAACTTTCTTTTGTTTAAAAATTCAAACTTTCTTTTTTAGTTTTATATAAAGTAAAAAAACATAGCTTAAATGCTGATTTAAAATAATAAATGAATAAATAACAAAAAAGAAGGATAAAAAGGGGCTTACTGGTATCGTAGGAGATTGGGGTGTCGTGCATCGGCCAGGAGGGGGCGTCAGTCGTAGTAGGGGGTATGCGGAGGTTGGCGGCGGTGACTAGCGGGTGCGGTGGACGGTGGGGGTTTGGGTTGGGCTGAGGGAAACGGGTGGAAAGAGGAGAGGGAAAGGAGCGATGGAGGATCAGAGGGGGGAGATGCGGTGGCTCACGCCGTCGACGATGGCGCGATGGCCCTGGAAGGCGTCGTCGATCTGTTTAGTCTAGGGTTTTTTTTAATCTGCTGAATCGATGAGAGATAGGGAGAGTATATATGGGAGTTTATATAATAAAAAATAATTTTTTTTCAATTTATCTCCAAAAAGTAATTTCCTCTTTCGATCTCCAAGCGAGATCCACCGACTGTCGCCCCTAGCTAATTACCCCTATTCCCTACACAATGGGATATGTCCGGTAAGCCAATTCCATCATTTCGATTAGTTTTCGTCAAAATCAAAATATAACTCTATATATTGAATTTGAGCGCACATTTCAATTTACCGGGGCCACATACGGACTCTAAGAATTCCAGAAAAATTATTTCTAGCTTCGTATTGACGATACGGTCCCAACAAAAGTAATTTCGTCAAATTCTGAGACCGTTTAAAAAATGGCCATTTTCCAGTCAATTGAAATCAACTAAAACTGGTCAAACGCATTTTCCTTTGCCACGCTCACATGTTGATTCAGAAAATTACGAATTTTGAAACCTAGCAATAACTTGACATCATGGATCCAACAAAAGTGGTTTCGTCGAAAACATAGGTCGTTTGCAAAATTTCCATTTTAAGGGCTGTATTTTCCATAGCGACTATTCTGAATATTCAACTGGGCATAACTTTTTATCCCCGCTATGAAATTTTAATTTTTCGGATTCGTTGGAAAGATATTCTCAAATAGATTCAAATATTTTTGGTTTCACTAAAATTCGGTTTATTTTGAATCCTGTACATTCATTTGAAATTTGAAATCGAATTTTCGAACTACCGCGCCATTTTCAATTCCTTTTATAATTAAAATAAAATATTTATATTCTAACGACGATCTCTAAATATATTCGTTCTAATCTATTCCAAATGAATTTCTCGTCGTTATTATTTAAAATAATTCATTTTAAGTACTCAAAATTCACTAAAATTTTCCAAAATAAAAATTTTAAATTGGCTCAGATTTCCGGGTTATTACACATAGTTTATAACCCGAAGATACCATTGAAATGAGTTATTAGAGATAAGATACATAAACACTCATCGTTCTATTTTAAGTCGGGTATCTTTATGGTATTCGTAAAGTAGCATGTTGTGTTGTTATGTGCTGACTTTTTTGGTTGTAAGGATGGGCTAGCTATGACTAGTAGACCCGTGTTCCTTACCGATTTACTTGTATAGTACTTTGAGATTCATTTGAGATTCATTTACCTTTCACACTAAGTTGTTGTCTGACCCAAGTTTTTATGCTTTGTTTCTTATTATCTTGGGTACTCTTAAATGAGTGGACTAGAAAGTTGATCTAGTGCAATGCAATAGTTGTGCAAAGGATGAGCTAAATGTGTGTAATCTCCTGTTATATACTTATGTGTATTTCTATGCTTATTTCGTTGTGCAACATTATAGAGCTTTGCTAGTGTCTACTTATTTTCTTTTGTTATGAGGCAGTTACTGAGTTTTTTCAGTTATATATACTCTATTATATTTTGCATAACTATATGGATCTATTTTCTGATTGAAGGTTTACTTAGTTATTATCATCTCTCATGTTTATATCTACGATATTATATTTTAACCATGCGCTATAAGATATCAACATGTTATGTTGTCCTTATTTTATTTTCAACCCTGATGATCGTGCCATATCGGTCATGCACGACAACATTGTATTACCTAGTTATTTTGAGTGTCGATTGTATAGGGAGATCGTCACATATACACTATTATTAGTGTAAAGCACAACCAGAATATATAATTTCATTGTATATTGATATATAACCATTTTAAAGAGTTTAAACACAAGAAAATTTATAAAGTGCATTTGTGGTGACTCTTTCACTATGAACGCTTACACACACACTTACGCATCACACACAATCATACCAAAATGTAAACACAAGGTCCAACTCCTAAAACATATTTTAGAGGGTAATAGAAGTGATTATACTACATATAGATTTGTCCATTGCTTAAAAGCAGGGTATCCAAAAGTGAAAACATGAAATAATCATTTATTTTAACATTTTATTCCCATACAAACATATATGTATGCAATCATACACACTGCAATGGTAAGTAAATCCACCCTCAAAATTTTGCAAACTCTATGCGTAATCCACTAGAAAACAATCATACTTCCTACCATCACCAAATATGTCAAAGAGCCCACATTTGCCTCATGTTAACTCTCGGTACTACACACCTCTCACTTTTTCCACGGTCGTGCATGGACTTAGGGTGTCGAGCTTCATTTCTACATGCTTCTATGTTGCTATGTGGTTTAGGTCCTTCATCAAATTTAGGAGGATTCTTGACTTCATTTATATTGTTAGGAATTCAAAGAATAGAGGAAGGGTGTGAAGAATACTAGTCTTTGGTCATAATTTTTCAAAGCTATCTTATAACATTATGGAGATTATGACGTAGTTTTATTTTAGAGTTCGTCTCTGCTTTCAAACCGACTTGGAAGTTCACTAAGCACCTTTTTCTTGTGCTTCTATCATCAAAATATCTTCTTCCACATAAATATCTTTTACCCACCATCACCTCATTACCCATGATATAATGCATACACCACTAAACACCATTAGTTAGCTATAAAATACATAATATTTTTAGTTGTTAATAGATTACACATAAATATAATAGATGTGTCCAAAAAGTTCAAATAACATTTATCGAGTAAAAAACCGATTACCCATAAGACGATTTTTTATCACATAAATATATTACAAATTTTTTTACCATATCATATATTATTGAACAAGATTATCAAATAATTATAATCACATTTAACCAAGATTTAAATATTTAAATAATTCAGATGCTTAAATTCAATATGTTCAAAAAATTTGGTTGTTACAACTAGGGTTCGTGTCGACCCATCCAACTTGAGAATTGATCAAATTGGTGAGACAATGTGGAATGACTCAAGAGTTAGTAAATAAGTAAGGAAAAAACTTGGAAGAAAAGGTGAAGGAACTAAACTGCAAAATGTACAAGAAGAGAAGCACGTAAGTACGAGAGTTGAAACGACCCGACTTCTCATACCTTATGAATCGACAAATCAAAACCCTTGCAACCTTAAAATTAGTGAAAAGATGGATCGTTGAGGTGAAGAAAAATAGAAAAAAATAGAATCTCACATCGGGTGGGATAATATGTAACATTTAACAATACTTTTACTGTGGAACTTTTAAAATATACATACCAGAGTCAAACCTCGATTCAGCTTGCAAAGTTATAGCACCTACCCTTACAATCGCTGACAACCACAACAACAATCAAATACAACATGAACATCAGATATGTAGCAGCCCGTAACTTCCCCGGTAAAGGAAAGAACGAATTGCTATGAGAACATCACACATCGGCAAACAAACAGAAGGACATTCCATTGTTTATTACAACAATTCCATCAGAATACAAGAATATACAGAGTATGAATAAATATTACACATTCGATAAGTATCAGAGATTATAATAAATTACATAGCAGCGGAAAATTAATATAATACACAACTGAAAGAAATACGCGGATACATAGCTTTTCAAGTATCGGTCCAGTTGTAAACCAGGTTCTTGTGAATATAAATCTGCAAAACCAAAACTACTAGCTGCCCGTGTGGAAAATAGGGTCACCCAGAGTTTAGGTTAAAACAATAAACTCCAGGTCAGTCATGTGACTGGTGTGAGAACTAAAACAGTTATTAATCTATATTTTTAAAGTTAGGTAAATCAAGGGACCACGCCGTATAACACGGAACGGCGTTCCTCCTAAGAATACCAGTGCATAAAACAAATAGCGCAATGCTAAATAAAGAAAAATGAAGCTATTATAAGACCCAGGTCCCATCACACAATGCAACGCAAGCCGTAGGATAGGGTATTTACCTTATAATAGCCAAAGAATGCTTGATACGTTTAAAACAGATTATTTTGATATTACTATAAGTGTATAGTGTCAAAACAATTTCAATCATAAATATCAATCATAGACGGCATAAGTGTCCCATACCACTATGTCGCCATACTAGGCTCTACAAATAAAACAGAAATGTCACGTATTGGAAATTGGATTTCTGTCATGAGTCGAGGCAAGGGGCAAGCTCCTCTCCGTTCGAGACACTCTAGCAAATGTCTTAGGACCACAAACAGCGATCCTTGGAATCGGTTGGACCGGTCCTCTCTTACTTTTGAGTATTGGCAATTCCTGAGCACACATTTCCCGGTCCTATAGGACCTATATAATGGACTGTACGACGGCTCACATAGTGCCAATTATCGACCATATATTCGAGGCGCCCCGCATTCCAAAACCACACATGTAAAAAGTATATAAATGTCAAGGCTGGTAGGTCACTGACATCACCCATAGCTAGAAAGAAACATCGTGTTCTCCAAACGGTCCTTATCCCGTTTTTGACTCACACCGAAGTGTGAGGCTAGCGAATTAATGCTATTCGCAAAGCTATGCCACACAGGTCGTGCTTTGATCATCAACCACAAGACTTTGCTTTTCAACAGAAGCCTTGATCATTTGCCACTTAGGCATGCCACACACGCGTATAAAATAAACAAGTGTTACACAAACACAAAATACGCCTCAATCCAATTCAGAATATTCTTTTATTCAAATTTTCACATTCTAAGTGAAAGGTTCCCATTAATTTTATAAAAGATAAATTCTTCTAAATTTATTCTTTGATCTTCCTTTGGATATCATTTCAAACCATGTTAAGGTTTTCCAAACTAGTCGGGATTAGCGAACCACACCGAAGTAATTATTTATCTTATTTCCCAATCCCAAACTATTCATCCCATGGAGCAAAACTGGTAGTACTCTATATCTAACACCACGGTGTTATCGTTAAATACTAATTACCATTTCACGTTCAAATCTAATTAAAGATTTAACTATCGCTTTGGAGCAAAACTAGTGATACTCCATTCTCGGTCTTTTCAATCTAATTAAAGATTCATTAAAACTCCACTTAGTTTTAATCTTCTCAAAAATCAATATCCTGTCTTAAACTGGGTTAAAGAACCAATGCCACCTAAAACACGATTCATGATAAACCCAAAATCGCTTTCTATTGTTAATCGGGTTAAAGAATATGTGTTATTCAAAACACCGCTCATGATAAACCCCAAAAAAGCAATTCAAATTCAATTCCAATTAAATACTAATTATCTGGATAATTTCACTAAATCTTAATTGAAAGATTTATTCTTTTCTAAACTGGGTTCAAGAACAGTGTTATTTAAGACACCATTCACGACGAACCCAAAATCCCATTCGATATTAAATATAAGGCTCTGAATAGAAAATATACCGGCTTATATTCAATATCAAATTCTGAAACCAATAAATATTGTATTGGAAATAACGATATAAAATATATATTTCAAATTCCACAACCATATATGTATAATCACGAAATCCAACATCGAAATATTCCGAAGATAATTTCGATTCAAATCCATTCCTATTCGTATATTGGAAATTCTGATTATTTTCAAAACCATTTCAAATCTAGTTCAAAACTAGTTCATTTCGATAAAAAAATATTTTTATCGTTTCAAAGGTGGAATTTTTCATCCCAATTCTTTCCAATTCATTTATTATGATTTGACACAAATTATTAATATTTTTATCAAGGCCCGTACAGTCGGTTTTCAATAACGGCCACCGAACTGCACTTACAGTGACCTTTTCCAAATTTGATTTGGACATAATTCCAAAACCAACCATTAGATTTCAAATCTCTTATATTCATTGGAAAGCACTTTTCGATACGAACCCAACGTTTCCAGTTTCAGAAGAATCCGACGGTCGGATCTCCCGCTACGTCAATTCAAAGTCAATGGTCGAAATTCGCGAACTGCCGCAGCACGGCTCGTTCTATTCAGGCCATTTAATATATATAATATATGTATTATATATCTTTCGTCAATTTCAATTCTAAACGTATTTTATAAATCGTTTAAAATTCGTTTTCAAAACAAATTCAACTTCATATTCAATTTCAAAGCAAAATTGAATATTCCACACCATCGATATACAAATGATAATATTTTCAAAACGTTATATTTTGAAATCACTTCCTTTTCTATATTCGTTATAAAAACGAATATAATCGATAAAAATATCGCTCGCGTCGAAATGACGCATATCTAATCAACACGGCTTTATATATTTCAATAACTTCGTTATTCCATTCAACAAATGAATATTTATTCTATTCAACACATGAATCTATATTTCTTTCAACACATGAATATTCTCAACACATGAGCATCGTCAACGCATGACAATTTTTGTTATTTAATATATTTTATAATATTATGATAAAGATGTAAATTTTTATTGTAATATTTTACTCAACACATGATAAGTTTCAACACATGAATATTCTCAACACATCACTATTTTTGTTATTTAATATATTTTATAATATTATGATATAGATGTAAATTTTTATTGTAATATTTTACTTGACACATGATAAGTTTCAACACATGAATATTCTCAACACATGAGCATCGTCAACACATGACTATTTATTCTATTCAACACATGAATATATATTTTATAATGTTCCTCATTTTCCCAATTGGAATGAGGCCCAATCAATTACCATATAATGTTAATCATATGGATTCCATACAACACATGTATATAATAACAATGATAAATAATCAACCATCATCCAAAGTGCACCATACAACTGCATAAGCATTAAATATAACTAATTAACGCTCATAAAGTCTGTCGATCAAACGATCGACATACCACTAAACAATTGGGATTAGTGTACGCCAAATATCATTCCAACACCCATGTTGGGTTTCAAATCAACAAACACTGAATATTATTTGTGCAGTTGGGCGACATGTAAAATTTATCATTCCAATCAATATCCTTCAAATGGGTGTACATAAAAAAACTGTCTGGTTTGTAAACGAATATTTATCTATTCACATTCCAGTTAAAATTTATATTTTTAACGATAAACAATTTATTTCAACACATGAATATTTTTCCTATTCAACACATGAATATATTTCCTATTCAGCACATGAATATTTTTTTTTTCCATCTCACATCAACATCACAAACTAACTTCACAGCACATCAAACAAGCATACAAGTCGTCCATGGTCTATGGACGGTGAGTGTCGGGTATTGCTAAGCACCGTCTGCATCCTAGTATATATTTTAACTAGAAAACAAGATTTAAAGTGAGAAGTTCTCACCGACTAGCTAAACCAAACACCGCGACTCTTCCTATGTAGAATTCATCGTCGTACTCGCCTTTTGTCAATTTCATTGTCCGTAGCTACTACATATATAAAAATCACATTTTTATATTGTTGCTATGTATATAAAAATCACATTTTTATAATCACTCTATATGGATAAAAATCACATTTTTATACCGCTACTATGCAGATAAAAATTCTATTTTTATTACTCTACATAAATAAAAATCATATTTTTATTCTTCCTATGATATAAAAATCATATTTTTATTCTCTACATCATATAAAAATTATATTTTTATTCTCTATGTCTTCATATATAAAAATCTCATTTTTACTTCACCAATTCAACTATATAAAGATTCAAACTTTTCTAATTTAAAATTTCGATTTCCATACTATAAAGATTCAATTCTTTTCTTGTTTAAAAAAAATCAAACTTTTCAAATTAAAAATCCAACCTTTCATATATGATAAAAATCTTATCTTTCTAATAAAAATCTCGCCTTTACTATAATAAAAATCTCGCCTTTTCGTATGAACTCAAATCATATTTTCACCTTAATAAAAATCACATCTTTAAGCTAATAAAAATCATACCTTTAGGCTAGTAAAAATCATATCTTTACGTTATTAAAATTTAAATCTTTCTATATTAAATACGATATTTTTTTCTATAATAAAAATCATATTTTTTTTTCTATAATAAAATTCATAAGGGAAGGCTAAATACTTACAGCGAGAGGGAGGAGAAAGGAAATCGCGGGGGGGGGGGGGGGGGGCTGAAGGGCGGTCGGGGGCGGCGGTCTGGGGAGGTGGTGGCACGCGCTGAGCGCGACGGCGAGTGGAAGGGGGCAGCGGCTTTGGGTGCTCAGGGGGATGGAGGATGTCAAATTGAAGAGGAGATGGAGGGGAAAAGATGAGGGGGAGGGAGGCCGATGATGGGGGACCTGGCGGCGGTCGCGGCAAAGGCGGGAGCAGAGAGAGCTCGTCGTTCTTTCTTTTTTCTTATTCGATTTTGGGAATGAACGATAGGGGAGAGAGAGAAAAGGGATGGGGAGGGTTGACTTGGTTTAGAGAAAGAGAGAGGGTTTTATTTTATTTTATTTATTTTAATTTCAAAAAGCAACTTTTAATTTCGACCTCGAAACGAAACCCACCGCCTGTCGTCCATAGCTAATTATCCCCATTCCGAACATAATGGGATACGTATCGTAAGCTGATTCGATCTTTTCGATCAGTTTACATCAAAATCAAAATATAAATCTATATATTGAATTTGAACGCACCTTTCAATTTACCGGGGCTACATACGGGCCCTAAACATTCTCGAAAAATATTTTCTAGCTTCGTATTGACGATACGGTCCTAACAAAACTAATTTCATCAAATTCCGAGACCGTTTGAAAAATGGCCATTTTCCAGTCGATTAATATCAACTGAAACAGGTCAAACGCGGTTTCCTTGGCCACGCTCACATATTGATTCAGAAAATTATGAATTTTTGAATCTAAATAACTTGACATCACGGATCCAACAAAAGTGGTTTCATCGAAAACCGAGATCGTTTACAAAATTTCCATTTTTAAGGGCCAGAATTCCATAGCGACTATTCCGAATTTTCAACTGGACGCAACTTTTGATTCCCGCTAATAAATTTTGATTTCTCGGATTTGTTGGAAAGATATTCTCAAATAGATTCTAATATTTTGGGTTTCGCTAAAATCCGGTTTATTTTGAATCCTGTACAGTCATTTGCAATTTGAAATCGACTTTTCGAACTACCGCGCCATTTTCAAGCTCGTTATATAATTAAAATAAAATTATTCGTTTAACTTCGTCGAAAATAATTTTCTCGTCGTTATTATTTAAAATAATTCATTTTAAATAATCAAAATTCACTAAAATTGCCAAAATAAAAATTTTAAATTGGCTTGGATTTTCTAGGTTATTATAATCTCCCCCACTTAAAACTTTTCGTCCCCGAAAAGGAACAAAGCTAAAAGTTGTTTAACTAATCAACTTAACTTCCATTATTTTCATTATGGCTTAAGTTCTTCAACTTTTCAGATTCTAAGAACTTTTCAATTTTTTCAAAAATTTGGCTAACACCCTAATTTTTCGAAAATTTCGCCATAACCTCCCCTGCACCGGGAGCTTCGGGATATTTCAAATAGCCTCCCATGGCCCTCATCAATCCAAAAAGAAAAAGAAACAGCCAATCAGCTCATTAATTCATCCAAACCCAAAGAAATACAATAAGCATGTACCTGTTTGTTGGGCAAACAATTTTATTCTTCTGCTCTAGCCTCCTTGCTATGACCTGTTCAATGTAAGTACATGTATATGCATGCATTTGTAATCATTTTTCAATACAGTTTAATATTCGTTTCAATTAGGCTAAATGGTTCAACATTTTAATTAATCAAAACAATAATCATACAACACAACCACCAATCAATTAGTGGATTATCGTTTCAAATTCATAATTTCGATAGATACACAAAAAATCATGTTTTTGATGCCAAATCACAACAATAAACCTATCTAGTTTTGGTTCTCACACCAGTCTAATGGAAATATATAGACATCTCACTTTCAAAACACGAAAATAATTACTGATGATGACACGTCAGTCATCAGAATCAGGTCCGAGCGGCTAGAGGGTGATCCTATATCTATCTAGTATATTAAAACTTCGAATATATGTTCATGACGCGTATATGCAAAATCTTGGTATACTCGATTGTCCAAATTCAATACAAATAAAATATTCAAATACGTACCATTAGATACAAATTTTCAAAACAAAGTTTGTTTCCAATTTTTATTTCAAAATTTTCTCTCTTTACACTCGTTCTAGGATACCACTGATCCCAACGCTAACGAGTTATTCTTATTGAACATTACTAGTCCAATTTCTGATGAATTCTTTCGTTTGGTTCTAACGTGTCTTGTTCTCGACTCTATAAACCAAAGTTCTGATACCACTGTAGCAGCCCGTAACTTCCACAGTAAAGAAAAGAACAAATTGCTTTGAGAACAACACACATCGGAACACAAACAGAAGAACATTTCATAGTTTATTACAACAATTCCATCAGAATACAAGAATGTACAGAGTATGAATAAATATTACACATTCGGTAAGTATCATAGATTACAATAAATTACATAGCAGCAGAAAATTAATACAATACACAACTGAAAGAAATACACGGATACAGAGCTTTCTGAGTATCGTTCCAGTTGTAAACCAGGTTCCTATGAATATAAATCTGCAAAACCAAAACTACTAGCTGCCCGTGTGGAAAATAGGGGCACCCAGAGTTTAGGTTAAAACAATAAACTCCAGGTCAGTCATGGGACTGGTGTGAGAAGTAAAACAGTTATTAATCTTTATTTTTAAAGTTAGGTAAATCAAGGGACCACGCCGTATAACACGGAATGGGTTTCCTCCCAAGAATACCAGTGCATAAAACAAACATCGCAGTGCTAAATAAAGAAAAATGAAGCTATTATAAGACCAGGTCCCACCACACATTGCAACGCAAGCCGGAGGACAGGTTTTTACCTTATAATAGCCAAAGAATGCTTGATATGTTTAAAACTGACTATTTTGATATTACTATAAGTGTATAGTGTCAAAATAATTTCAATCATAAGTATCAATCATAGACGGCGTAAGTGTCTCATACCACTATGTCGCCATACTAGGCTCTACAAATAAAACTGAAATGTCACGTATTGGAAATTGGATTTGCGTCATGAGTCGAGGCAAGGGGAAAGCTCCTCTCCGTTCGAGACACTCTCGGGACCACACACAGCGATCCTTGGAATTGATTGGGCCGGTCCTCTCTTACTTTTGAGGATTGGCAATTCCTGAACACAAGTTTCTCGATCCTATAGGACCTATATAATGGTCTGTATGTTGGAACACATAGTGCCAGTTATCGACCATATATTCGAGGCGCCTCGCATTCCAACAACCACACAGGTAAAAAGTATATAAATGTTAGGGCTGGTAGGTCACTTGCAACACCCATTGCTAGAAAGAAACGTCATGTTCTCCCAATGGTCCTTATCCCGTTTTTGACTCATACCGAGGTGTGAGGCTCGCGAATTAACGCTATACACAAAGCTATGCCACACAGGCCGTGCTTTGATCATCAACCACAAGACTTTGCTTTTCAACAGAATCCTTGATCATTTGCCACTTAGGCATGCCACACAGGCAATCCACTCCATGCGACTGATGTCCATTGATATACAACCTATGACCTCGTACGTCTCAGAGAAGGACGTTAAGCAAGAGAATAAATTCTCCGCCGCCAAACAGATGTATATTTAATATAGATCAATCAACACAGAATAAAATCCAATGTCAGACACACAGTCCATTTACAAGTTCGTTCTGGGTCTAAACAAAATCGGAGGCACTTTCCTCGCATATCCATCGATCTTCAAGTACGTCTGGACGATCACCAACCGATTCCCTCCTCTTGGGTGTACAGCCCAATCAAGATCATCAATAATCATCCAAACGATGTGAAGACTTCCGGTCTTTAACCACCGTCTTCATCTTCGACTTATCATCGAATCGGTTATTCAGAATGGATACAAACCCGGCCTTTCTGGATAACCCGCGTATAAAATAAACAAGTGTTACACAAACACAGCATACGCCTCATTCCAATTCAGAATATTCTTTTATTCGAATTTTCACATTCTAAGGGAAAGGTTCCCATTAATTCTATCAAAGATAAATTCTTCTAAATTTATTCTTTAATCTTCCTTTGGATATCATTTCAAACCATGTTAAGGTTTTCCAAACTAGTTAGGATTAGCGAACCACACCGAATTAATTATTTGTCTTATTTCCCAATCCCAGCCTATTCATCCCATGGAGCAAAACTGGTAATACTCCGTATCTAACACCACGGTGTTATCGGTAAATACTAATTACCATTTCACGTTCAAATCTAATTAAAGATTTAACTATCGCTTTGGAGCAAAACTGGTGATACTCCATTCTCGGTCTTTTCAATCTAATTAAAGGTTCATTAAAACTTCACTTAGTTTTAATCTTCTCAAAAATCAATATCCTATCTTAAATTGGGTTAAAGAACCAATGTCACCTAAAACACGATTCACGATAAACCCAAAATCACTTTCTATTGTTAATCGGGTTAAAGAACAGGTGTTATTCAAAACACCGCTCACGATAAACCCCAAAAACCAATTCAAATTCAATTCCAATTAAATACTAATTATCTGGAAATTTTACTAAATATTAATTAAAAGATTTATTCTTTTCTAAACTGGGTTCAAGAACAGTGTTATTTAAGACACCATTCACGACGAACCCAAAATTCCATTTGATATTAAATATAAGGCTCTGAATAGAAAATATACCGGCTAATATTCAATATCAAATTCTGAAACCAATAAATATCGTATTGGAAATAACGATATAAAATATAACTTTCAAATTCCACAACCATATATGTATAATCACGAAATCCAACATCGAAATATTCCAAAGATAATTTTGATTCTAATCATTCCAATTCGTATATAGGAAATTCTGATTATTTTCAAAACCATTTCAAATCTAGTTCAAAATTAGTTCATTTCGATAAAAATATATTTTTACCCTTTCAAAGGTGGAATTTTTCATCCCAGTTCTTTCCAATTCATTTATTATGATTTTACACAAATTATTAATATTTTTAATAATTTTATCAAGGCCCGTACAGTCGGTTTTCAATAACGGCTACCGAACTGCACTTACAGCGACCTTTTCCAAATTTGATTTGGACATAATTCCAAATCCAACCATTAGATTTCAAATCTCTTATATTCATTGGAAAGCTCTTTTCGATACGAACCCAACGTTTCCGGTTTCATAAGAATTCGACGGTCGGATCTCCCGCAACGTCAATTCGAAGTCAATAGTCGAAATTCGCAAATTGTCACGGCGCGGCGTGTTCTATTCAGACCATTTAATATATATATTATATATCTTTCGTAGATTTCAATTCTAAACGTATTTTATAAATCGTTTAAAATTCGTTTTCAAAACAAATTCAACTTCGTATTCAGTATAAAAGCAAAATTGAATATTCCACACCATCGATATACAAATGATAATATTTTCAAAACGTTATATTTTGAAATCACTTCCTTTTCTATATTCATTATAAAAACGAATATAATCGATATAAATATCGTTCGCATCGAAATGGCGCATATCTAATCAACACAGCTTTATATATTTCAATAACTTCGTTATTCCATTCAACAAATGAATATTTATTCTATTCATCACATGAATCTAGATTTCTTTCAACACATGAATATTCTCAACACATGAGCATCGTCAACACATGACTATTTTTGTTATTTAATATATTTTATAATATTATGATAAAGATGTAAATTTTTATTGTAATATTTTACTCAACACATGATAAGTTTCAACACATGAATATTCTCAACACATGAATATTCTCTACACATGACTATTTTTGTTATTTAATATATTTTATAATATTATGATATAGATGTAAATTTTTATTGTAATATTTTACTCAACACATGATATGTTTCAACATATGAATATTCTCAACACATGAGCATCGTCAACACATGATTATTTATTCTATTCAACACATGAATATATTTTTGTAATGTTCTTTATTTTTCCAATTGGAATGAGGCCTAATCAATTACCATATAATGTTAATCATATGGATTCCATACAACACATGTATATAATAACAACGATAAATAATCAACCATCATCCAAAGTGCACCACACAACTGCATAAGCATTAAATATAACTAATTAATGCTCATACAGTCTGTCAATCAAACGATCGACATACCACTAAACAATTGGGATTAGTGTACACCAAATATCATCCCAACACCCGTGTGGGGTTTTAAATCAACAAACATTGAATATTATTTGTGCAGTTGGGCGATGTGTAAAATTTATCGTCCCAATCAATATCCTTCAAATAGGTGTACATAAACAAACCGTCTGGTTTGTAAATGAATATTTATTTATTCACATTCCCGTTAAAATTTATATTTTTAACGATAAACAATTTATTTCAACACATGAATATTTTTCCTATTCAACACATGAATATATTTCCTATTCAGCACATGAATATTTTTTTTTTTCATTTCACATCAACATCACAAACTAACTTCACAACACATCAAACAAGCATACAAGTCGTCCATGGTCTGTGGACGACGGGTGTCGGGTGCTGCTAAGCACCGTTTGCATCCTAGAATATATTTTAACTGGAAAACAAGATTTAAAGTGAGAAGTTCTCACCGACTAGCTAAACCAAACACCGCGACTCTTCGTATGTAGAAATCTTCTTCGTGCTCGCCTTTTGTCAATTTCATTGTCCGTAGCCACTACATAAATAAAAATCACATTTTTATATTGTTGCTATGTATATAAAAATCACATTTTTATAATCACTCTATATGGATAAAAATCACATTTTTATACCGCTACTGTATAGATAAAAAATTTATTTTTATTACTCTACATAAATAAAAATCATATTTTTGTTCTTCCTATGATATAAAAATCATATTTTTAGTCTTTACATCATATAAAAAATATATTTTTATTCTCTATGTCTTCATATATAAAAATCTCATTTTTACTTCACCATTTCAACTATATAAAGATTCAAACTTTTCTAATTTAAAAATTCGATTTCTATACTATAAAGATTCAATTCTTTTCTTGTTTAAAAAAATCAAACTTTTCAAATTAAAAATCCAACCTTTTATATATGATAAAAATCTTATCTTTCTAATAAAAATCTCTCCTTTACTATAATAAAAATCTCGCCTTTTCATATGAATTCAAATCATATTTTCACCTTAATAAAAATCACATCTTTAAGCCAATAAAAAGCATACCTTCAGGCTAGTAAAAATCATATCTTTACGTTATTAAAATTTAAATCTTTCTATATTAAATACGATATTTTTTCTATAATAAAAATGAGTTTCTTTTTTCTATAATAAAAATCATAAAGGAAGGCTAAAAACTTACAGCGAGAGGGAGGAGAAATGAAATCGCGGGGGGGGGGGGGGGGGGAGGAGGGGGCTGAAGGGTAGTCGGTGGCGTCGGTTTGGGGAGGTGGTGGCGCGCGCTGAGCGCGGCAGCGAGTGGAAGGGGGACGGCGGCTTTGGGTGCTCAAGGGGATGGAAGATGTCGAATTGAAGAGGAGAGGGAGGGGAAAAGACGAGGGTGAGGGAGGCCGACGGTGGGGGACCTGGCGGCGGTCGTGGGGAAGGCTGGAGCAGAGGGAGCGCGTCGTTCTTTTTTTTTGTCGTAATCGATTTTGGGAATGAATGCTAGGGGAGAGAGAGAAAAGGGATGGGGAGGGTTGACTTGGTTTAGAGAAAGAGAGAGGGTTTTATTTTATTTAATTTATTTTAATTTCAAAAAGCAACTTTTAATTTCGACCTCGAAACGGAACCCACCGCGTGTCGTCCATAGCTAATTACCCCCATTCCGAATACAATAGGATACGTATCGTAAGCTGATTCGAACGTTTCGATCAGTTTTCGTCAAAATCAAAATACAAATCTATATATTGAATTTGAACGCACCTTTCAATTTATCGGGGCCACATATGGGCCCTAAAAATTCTCGAAAAATATTTTCTAGCTTCGTATTGACGCTACGGTTCTAACAAAACTAATTTCGTCAAATTCCAAGACCGTTTGAAAAATGGCCATTTTCCAGTCGATTTAAATCAACTAAAACTGGTCAAACGCGGTTTCCTTGGCCACGCTCACATATTGATTTAGAAAATTATGAATTTTGGAATCTAACAATAACTTGACATCATGGATCCAACAAAAGTGGTTTCGTCGAAAACCGAGGTTGTTTGCAAAATTTCCATTTTTAAGGGCCAGAATTTCATAGCGACTATTCTGAATTTTCAACTGGACGCAACTTTTGATTCCCACTATGAAATTTTGATTTCTCGGATTCGTTGAAAGATATTCTCAAATAGACTCTAATATTTTTGGTTTCGCTAAAATCCGGTTTATTTTGAATCCTGTACAGTCATTTGAAATTTGAAATAGACTTTTCGAACTACCACGCCATTTTCACGCTCGTTATATAATTAAAATAAAATTATTCGTTTTAACTTCGTCGAAAATAAATTTCTCGTCGTTATTATTTAAAATAATTCATTTTAAATAATCAAAATTCACTAAAATTGCCTAAATAAAATTTTTAAATTGGCTCGGATTTTCCGGTTTATTACAAGACAATAGAATATGCCTATACATCTGATGAAGATCTCCAGCTTTCCTCTAGAAACTCCAACTATCTTCAATCGGTCCTAAAACAACTCGGATCTGACTTGATCATAAAAACACTCGGATCGGGCTTGGATAAACCAACATGAGAAAAACTCAATAATTGACAGTGTCATATATATATCAGCATTTTGGTGAATGAAAATCCTTTTGAAAGAAAGAATATCTCATAAGACCATGCCACATATAAACATGGACGGTTTTTTTTCCTTATGACAACTAAAATATTTTATATGATAAACATTTGATATTATTTCTAATGATATTCCTTCAAATAATTTGCTAGTAAACATATTTGAATATCATAAATTGTTACTATTATTAAATTCCGAACCCATTACGTTATATAATCAAAAACATAGGTTCTTATTGGAGAATGAGTATACATACAAATGATCTGGCAAAGGATCTTCATTATCAAGGTTGGGTACACCTCTAGAGGGATGCCTTGAAAACCTCACATGGATCCCTACCAATATATGACTGACCCACCCTCTGTGACCTGCAACTTGGATGATATTGAATACCTTAATTCTAGTTGTAACAGACCTTTATCAGGATGTCACTTATCTATACACCACATCATAATATACTAGGGTTCCATATTTTAGCACTTTATTTAGAAGGAAATGACAATACTCTTCTACCATCCGAATAGCCTTGTGCATTCAACATGTTTTGGCCATTTTCGATCTGTGAGCTAAATAGAGGTAACAATTTTCCTTTCACATATCACATCATCTTCATTTTCTTTGATTGTTCACATTACCATATTATGTTGACTACTACCTTAATTTCACAAAGTATACAACCTCTTAAGCTCATACGTCTCAGGGAAAAGTGTTAAGCTAAGAGAATGTGTCTTCTCTGCCACTTTATGTACATTTGTTAAAAGTCAAAGCATGAGGTCAGAGAAATGCAATCATCAAACAATCATCCATGCAAGTTTGTTATGGGACCGAACGAAATCTAAGGCACTTTCCTACCACATCCAATAAGGATCTATAGCAAAACGTCTTTGCATAAGATAATTAGTTAGAGAAAACTACTTCTACTCGAATCATATCGAGATTTTAATCTGAAACAATCAACAAGTAGTTCCCCACTATAATCATCTTAAATCTCTTTAAATTTGCAATATGATTACTTCGTACGCGAATTGGTTCAAAGTGGTTTTCGGATAGGAATTAACCAAATCCGACTCTGGTTTCTTCAAATCCAATTATTGAATAAATTAAAGAATACGGATTATAATCAAATTTTGAATAACCCTTCTTTTCTTAATTAAAAGAAGTTTCTCCTTACATTTTATGTAAATCTTAGTTTAACCCACATTGATAAAATTTCCATTTAAGAAATTCATTCCTTTATTCGGTAATTATTCTAAGTTTAATTAACTTGATATTTCTTGATTTGAATAAATCAAATTCACAATTCCATCCATTGGGCTAGTTCAGATAGCCAAGGAGAACAGAAAACTAGTATTCTAAACTCGTCTTTCTATCACCCTAAAGTGGTCAAGTTATTTGATCAACTCTGAATCATTTTAATTATATTTAAGAACATCCAGGTTTTCCTTCGATCGGTTCCATTCCTCGGTCAATAAATGACTCTCATAAATGGTACTCGATGTACTAATCATTTTCGCATACTCGATAATGATTTAATAAATCCAACTTTGAAATAAGTGGTAAAACTTCTAAATCATCTTTATAATATAAAATTTATAAACTCTTGATTTTCTTTCTCCATTTAAAACCATAGTTATAATAGTCTGGAAATTTTTTGTGTTGAGAAAATCGACCTATAATTCATCCTGTACATTCATTTGAACTTTTCAACGACAACCGCGGAACTACCGCTACGTGACGTGCCTAATTTTAACTCGATTTTTAATATTTGAAATAAGCCTTCCAAATTTATTATAAATACTTATAACAATATTATAAATCACTTTAAAACTATAATATCATTTTTTAAACATTAAAAATATATTTTTCACTATTTCCTTATTATGTTATTATTATATTAATATTTTCAGATATTAACATTTTGAATTCCAATTTTATCTGTAGTAAAATTAAGAATAAACTAATCCTGTTAGTGTTTTCAAATCACGTTTTATATTTCGTTTATATAGCTAACCCAAATTAACTTTAGATTTTACTATTCCAAATCGATTTCACTATTTATTACAAAATTTGATCTTTGGTTTACTATCTATTTGAACTTTGATTTCAAATCCGTTTTCACCATTTAACTCCATATTTATTTAATTTCAAATATTCTAACTTTCACATTCAAATTCAAAAATCGTTTTTTTCTCAACTTTTCAAATCTGCGAACTTTCACTTTAGATATATGATTTGGATTTAACTAGCTTTTTTCAAATAGGCAATTTAAAACAGAATCTGAGTGTATAATCCATAATATAACTTGGATAATTACTCAAAATCATATATGATCAAAAGAATATCGATATTCACAATATTCATACCAAATCATATATCATCCATACCAAAAAATCCAATTACCACAACTTTTACTACATGTGAACATATATAATTAATGGAGGTATAATTTACTTATCAAAGCATATGGTCATAACGGTTTTCATTATATTCACTTATAATCATTCAAAACACTATTCATTCATACTACCAATCATCAATCAAATTCAGACATAACCAAATGTCCTAATATCAACATTAACATACAACAATTAATAGGCGATAAAATCATATGCCGTAAAGGTGACTATTTTAAATATGGTTTATAAAGCAACGAGATTTGTTCTCACCTTCATTTTTTTCACTCATTCTAACTTTACGTTTTTGTGCGCTTTATCTGAAATATCGAGACATTGTTTTTGCTTTCTTTTGCTTTTTTTTCTTTTCTAACTTTTTTATATGAGGTTAGACCTTGGGTGTAGGAGGGGGCATCACTATATGGGGGTGGCTAAAAGCTTGGGGGGAGGTGTGTGGGCTAAATGAGCTCGGATGTGTGGGTTTATGAGGGAGTGCATGAGCTAGAAGGGTGGATGTGTGTGAAAGAGAGGTTTAGGGCAATAGTAGGTGGAGTTTTGAATGTAGTTGGGATCGGGTATGCGGAGGTGTTGTCGTGGGTTTAGGGGGAAGTAGGGGGTGACCGGGCTATGAGAAAGTGATGTGGGGAGGGGTGGAGTTTCTTAGGTGAGGCCGTGGGCTTGGAGGAGGAGGAGGAGGGGGATGTTGGTCGCGAGTAGCTAAGGGGAGAGAGAGAGGGTGAAGCTTAGGAAAATAGTGGGAAAAGAAGGTATTTTGATTTGTGAATGAAGTGGTGGGAGTGGTGGGCTATTTATAATTATAAATTGGAAGGGTTAATTACCTTTCTAACCTTGTGCTAATGTATGCTTGGAAAGAGGCACTTGCTTTTAGGAAGGGTGTAGCATTTATGGGGACGGTAATTATGGTAATGATAGCATGGAAAATGCGCCTTTTCCATATACGATTAGATGAATTAGGTACAACTTTAAATGTGATAAGAGAGATTAGTAATGATGATATATTTGGTTTTTTAATTTCCATGTAGAAGTGTCATGCCATATGGATAAGAGCAAAAGTAGTAATGATGGTTTCTTTCATAAGTATACTTAACGTCAAATCATGTATTCTCAGGATAAATTCCTTCATTAGTTTAATAAATCTTTCTTTATTAATACAAGTGATGGTTTAACATAGGCTACCATCTAAATATACTACTATTTATATTTTAGAATGTTTATACAACTTATTTGGATCAAAACATTGATTTTTTTACAAAACGTTTAACAATCATATTTTGACTTTTATTTAATGAACTTGATAATGTTAACAAAATAAAATAATATATTCCTTATATCTTTAAACATGTCTAATTATGTTTGTAAATCATATTAAAAGTTCCATTTTCATTATTTTGGAAAAACTTTTTTTGATTCTATTTGAAAAGCTATTTTATACGATAAGTCAATAAAACTGATATAAATATTATTTTGAATTATTATAGTTTTGAAAATTTATTTAAAAATGAGTGTATGTATCCAGAACCATGCGCGGTTATTCCATAAAAAACTATTTTTTAAAATACTAGAATTTTTGGGTCGTTACATTCTCGCTTACATAAAGATTTTCGCCCTCGAAATTATCGTACATTATTGAGTGCTAATAATATTTAATGAATTCGCATCTATTAGTTAATACTGCATAAAAGAACCAGGTACTGAAATTGCATATCCTGACTACTACATCAAAGTACTAAACATATCCTCCTAACTTGAGTGTGCTTACGCAGTTGAGGTAAAGAAGTAATAACATACGATACATCCCATCCATCAATATCCTAGCGCGTACCATGCTGCTTAAGATATAATATCATAAAAACCCCAAAATAGAGCCATTAACAACTATCCTCCCTCAAATAGAGGCTCTAAATCAATCACGTCTTGGTCTACAACCTTCTTCTCCTCACTTCAATTAGACTGTCCTCCCATCTTTATATCATCCAGTCCCATGGCCTTGGACTTTGGAGTAGTAGGAATAGGGAAACCCATCTCCCATATGATCAGCCCATACTCACTGGTGATATTGACCATCAAGGCGTCGTAATCTCTGGAATTTTATCTTAAATGTATAACTAGCTCCACTGGTGCTAGCACTCTGGGTAGAGATGATATAGGCTCAGCGACATTTAGCCAGCCTGGTCCGATCATCGGCCTTTAATGACCACAGGAATATATGGCCCTTCCACTATCTCCTCGTCCTCACTCTCTGGATCCATCGTCCACTAATCAGAATCACCTCCTTCATTGTCTGCTTCTGTTCCCTCGTCAACTGCTAGGTCTATATCAGCCACCTCTTCTCTTGGTGCTATCATAATTGTATTCCCATGAAAAATGGGAATCAAAGTGTTGGTACGAATTATAGCATTTCCTTGTGCGGGAATCATCGTGTCCTCTAATATCAAAATCGGCTTATCTTAGCCCAGTCCCTGAAGCCTCCCCTACTAGGGTATCTTCTTCTCTTTCGTTGGAGTCAATCATCTAGACTAATTCCATGTCTCCATATCGGTCTAACGCTTTTCCTAGTCTTGCCCTAAACTTCTTTCCTTCAGCTTTCATCATTTTCTACAATAAAAGAAAACTTAATTTTAATTTACTATGGGTTTTATGGTTTATACAAGGATTTCTAGTTTAAATTAGTCAAATTATTCCTTAATTTATTTTGATAATAGATTTGTCATTATAATTTCTTCATTCAAACATTAATATTTATAAAACATCCATTCATACATCTATTGGTTCAAAATACTACTTACAAATGATCACAACCAAAATGGATTCTACTTAGGACTTAGATAATTTCCCTTACTTATTTACGCATGACTTATACTCCTACAAATTATTTTCCTTTCTTAGTGGCAGTAGCTGGCTTAGTAAGGGTAGAAAGAGGTCTGGGTTTTTCTCTTCTTGATCATTTGGTAGCTTATGGCAATATTCCCCTGCAACTGACAAATGCAACATCTTCTTACGAAAACTTTCTTATAACTTGGAAGTTTTATCCTATAATTCTTTATCTTATGACCCTCTCATTACACCGAAAGTAATTTCAAGTAAACTATCAGAGTTGTTTTCCTTGAGTTGTCGTCTCACTAGTAAACTGAGGAATAAGGTTTTCTACCTTCAAAATGTTGTATACGACCTCCCAGAATGATTTATTGATCCATCTTATCATCTCATAATGAAGTTGATCACACTTTCCTATCCAATCGTGAACTGTGTTAATTGTGAAGATGCAATGAACCTCCATTGACTTAAGATCTTAAATTCTTGACATAATTTGGCAAAGTTCGGTGGGTATAGTTCATCCTGAAAAGAATTCCTATTATACTCAAATACCTTATAGTAAAATTTTGAAACTTAATTCACAAAGCATTTGCTCCTAATTTTTCCTTTTCAACTAGATATCTATCGTTTACTCATTTGATTAGAGGTAGATAATCATAGTTCTAAGATTTTTAACTAACCCTTTATTTAACTATATTCACTGAATTTTTAAAGTTAAATTGTGCAACTCTAATCGCAAGATATTTAAAACTTAGATTTAAACTAGTTTTCAAACAATCCTTAATTTCTACCTATATGTTTTCAAAATATACTTTTATATGAAATATAATCCTAGGTACAATTATTTACCAAAAAAAAATTAAACAAAAATATTTTATAAGAGTAACAAATACGTGCTTGTATATAATACTCTCAGAAAATCATTCTAAGGTGTCACTTACCTTATCTCTAATGAGTATTTCCCACCAAAGCCATGGTTCTCGCTTAACCTTCAGCTTTTATACCAAATGAAATGACCCATTTTTCATACCATCTAAATCGGCAAATCAAAACCCTTGCCAACTCAAAACGTGCGAAAAGACGGCTAGTCTGGGGAGAGAAAAATAGATCATAATAGAATCTCACAACGGATGGAATAATATTTAAAATATGATGATGATTATACACAAAAGTTTTAAAATATACATATTAGAGTCTAACCTAGATTCAGCTTGGACGGTTATAACACCTGCCCTTACAATCATTGACAACCACAACAACAACCATATACAACATGTATAGCAGATAATAGAATATGTCTATACGTCTGACAAAGATCTCCAGCTCTCCTCTAGAAACTTTAAATATCTTCAATCAATAATGAAACAACTCAGATCTGACCGAGCATTAAAAGCACTCGGATCTGTCTTGGATAAACCAGCATGAGAAAAATTCAATAAATGACGGTGTCATATATATATATATATATATATCAGCTTTTTGGTGATTGAAAAATCCTTTTGAAAGACAGAGTATCTCATAAGACCACGCCCATACATAAACACAGACAAGTTTTTTTCCTTATGATAACTAAAACATTTTTATCTAATAAACATACAATATTATTTCTATTGACATTCTTCTATATCATTTGCAAATAAACTTATTCAAGTATCCGAAGTTGTTACCATTATTAATTTTCGGGGATATTATGTCATATGATAAAAAACGTACGTTCTTATTGGAGAATGGATTTTCATACAAATAACGAGGCAAAGGATCTTCCTTACCCATGGTTGGGTACACCTCTGGAGGGACGCCCCAAGAACCTCACATGAATTTGTTGGAGAATGGAGTTTTGATGACAACAACCTTATTTCAATATTAATTTATTATAAAATATATACTAACACCTTTATCTATAATATATATATATATAAAAATATATACACATATGCAGGATTTATATACAGGAATTAACACTGAAGACTATACAGTTTAAGAGCTTCTAAAGATTTAGAATTCAGAGATGATTCAACACTCATGAGTAATCAAGATTTCAAGAGTTCAAGATAAATATAGTAATAAAGTCTAATTTATATAAGACTCTGAATAGCACTCCAGGTTCAAATTCAAATTCAAATTCTGATTTTCAAATTCCAAATTCCATTTTCAAGTCCTATTTTAATTAATTTTTCTAACTTACTTTTGATCTCAAACTCAATTTTTTAAGTCTATAAGTTTTATATAAATTTATATAGTTATATACTTTTATATACTTTATATTTATATAGTTTTAAAATTTATAATTTTATAAATATGTTTATATAGTTTATACTTATGATTTCATATGATTTTCTACTTTATATTATTCATTTATATCACTATGTTTTAATTCAAGAATTTCCAGATATATATAACACTTAAGAAATACTCAAATTTGAATTTTGAACTAGTATATTTCGACATACATAGTTCCATATGTCGACATATAACTATCACAATTTTGATTTTGAAAGGAAGTGACTTTTTACTATTTGTAACGTTCCAAAAGCATTGCAACCTTTCAAATCTTATAAAAATTGCTGATTTCGAATTTTTTCATCATTTCTTCTCCATCTTCATCCCCTTTCTTTACACCATTAATATTTCATATTTTATGATTTCTACACGTATACTCTACTGAATTCAATTCTATTTATATAAAAACTTCTTCTCTTCTCACTCTGTACTTATTACTCTCTGAATCGAAGTGTTATTGTGTAACGACCAGCATTCTACGCATCGGAGGATCGTAGAATATTTATTTTATTTTCATATGAGGTCGTATAGTTGAGTATCTTTGGAGGACGACTATTGGGGTTATCTGCCATGCTCATGATTTTTGCCAATTTTTAAATGACCTTTTTGCCCCTAGCTGATCTTGTTTCGACAATAACTTTTGATTGGTAAGGATTTTTGACCTGAAACCACTTCCATTAGATCCGGATGATGGTTCACCTTTCCATAGAGTGGTCACATTACCAAACAGACTCACCGTTTGGGAGATATGGCTGAAACAAGGTTTAGAAGGTGAAAAACAGCTTAATCGGGCCTAACTAGGGTGATTAGCAGCTAGGCCCATAACCCATTTCGGGATTAGGGTTATGGAGAGGCTGAAATCATTTAGGAAATGATCTATTTTCATTTTCTCAGCTGCCTAAAACATTTCCCTAACCCTAACAATGGCCTTCAACACCCAAATCATCTTCTAATCACCATTTAATCAAGTTTTAGCCTAATCTACGTATAACCAAGGAGAAATAGCACCAAATCAGAGTTGGAGCTGCTGTGTTGCATAGAGATTCGACCCAAATCAGAGGTAGTTTCAGATCTAAAGTTTTATTTGTGGCCATGGTGAGTGATTTGCATTGTTTTTCACCAATTACGGCTAATTAGGGGTGATTAGTGATAATTCGCGAAATTATAACTTACAAAAATCTGGAAAAAAATTGTAAAATATTATTTTAGGGCTTTGAAAAAAAAATGGGTTAATTTGGGCATGTTTTTCTAATCGTATGGTTAAACCATGATTAAGGGGATTAAGGGAAAAATATGGATTTTGGGGTATGTTTGATCCTTATGAACATGTTATATGGTTGTATTGTGTTTATGGTTGATTGTCCATGTTACTATTACTGTTTGGAATGCTTGGAAATTGTATAGTCAAGTTAGGTTGCTCGAAAACGCCGTCGTATTGCGTAAATAGCTTGCTGGAAAAAGTTGCAGGAATTGGTCATGGACCCATTCGCGAAGCACATATCGCGACCCGACCCAGTAGCAAGCTCACGACCCGACTTCGCTCATGGAACACCCCTTCCACGAACCGCTCCACCAAGAAAGCTCACAACCCTAAAGAAAGTCACAAGCGGTACCACTGCTTGATCGCAAACCGCTTCCTCATGAGCCACCATGTCACGAGTCGAAGGTAACGAATGGAGGTACATTCGAACACCATGGTCACAACCGAGTAGAGGAGGACCGCGACCCGACGAGATGTCATGAGCCGATCGGGGACTCACGAGATGGAGCATGCCATGGACCACGACCAGAACTGGAGCTGAAACACCTCACCTCCGTTAGGGTCACTCTCAAAGAACACATATTTTTGAACAGCGGAAAACAACAACAACTTTTATTTCAACAAAATACGTGTTACACAAACTATGTAATAATTTGTCTTACAATACTTCCAAAAACATAACATTTTCATAACTGTCTTGATTACATTATTAAAGAAGCATAAAGAAAACATAAATAAACTACATAAGTCCCATAATTGATGTCCAAAGCCATAGTCCAAAACGAAAAAGATCCAAGCAATACATTCTTTCTCTTCAAGCTGGATGTGAAAGCTGGTCAAGCTGCGGTATTCCCTCCCTGTGGACCTGGGGGGGAAACAGAAGAAAAGAAGACGAAAGAAAAGTAGAGTCAGACATAAAGCCTGAGTAAGTCTAGGACTATTCAGTCTATGAATAAAGAACTGGGTATGATAAGTATAAACTGGAAATGGGAAAGCACCCAATAACTAAGTTAAGTTGTCTAGAGTCGAATATACTATCATACCCCATATTAATCTCTGTACCCATATAAACTAGTTCCCAACAGGCACCCCATAATCAGGGTGAAGTGATCCATTTCTGATGATCGGCTCCTACTCGCATAGTTACATGTGTCTTACGGCCCCCATTGTTGTAGTTACCTATGCTGGTCCCACCATGGGGTGTATCATGTCCCATGGTGGCGGTGCGACACAATCCTAGGATGCACAGGTATGCTACTGGTGCCCAGTGCCTTATTTTTCTGCGCCGGAGTGTGTGCACGCCCGCACCCGGTTAGAACCTACACTGCTGCACCACCGCCGTCGATTTGACCTCTTACAGTCAGCCCAGTAATCGTGCCCCACCCTGCCTAGTTCAGGGTATCCTGATACACCTTGTAGGGTTATTGCTGAAAAGGGTCCCCCGCTACTAGGTTTTCTATTTCTAGCCAACATGCTAAGTTGGTTAAGTGTTTTGTAAGCCTAACCCCCAATAAATCTGCATAGTTTAGCATGTTCCATTTTGATTAAGTATTAATTCAATTTACTTAATCCTATCAATCTTGACTCAGCCTTAATTGTCTTATTAAAGCCTCGACCTCTCACATTAGACAGATATTGTTGTGGCTACCTGTTGCCGGTTGGGTCCGGGAAGTCTTACGCCACAACTCAGTCTAACCTCGGGTCTTTATTGGGCTCCATGTTTAACCACCCACATTGGATAGGTATTATTGTGACTACTAGACAGCCGGGCGGTTCCGGGCAGGTTTACATCACAACTCAATCCAACCTCAGGTTAAACACATCGTATTTTCTAAATTTACATATTTTGTCTCTTTTCTTTTTATATTTAAATATTTGCGGCCCATTATTAAAATTCATCTTTATTGGGTGAAATTAATTTACACCACTTAATTGTTTTTCAAAGTCGTTGGCATGCGTCAAACATGCCAACACATATGTTTTATATTTTAACCCAATCGCCATTACCCCCATTTTATACGTTTGCCACAATATAACATATGTTGGGTTTAACATTTAAACCCAACTTAGCCACATGAAAAAGGGGAGGCTTATAACATGGTGTTTATTGTTAGCCCACTTTGTGAACTGGGCAACACAAAGTCAAGATGTAAAATGTTGAAGAACTTGAAAAAACTTGGGAAGTACTGAAGCAGGTCGGATCAGAGCAGCGCATCGGTTCGGATCGGATAAAGTTTTCAGTTTGGATCGGTGAACTATTGCTGAGGAAATCAGAAAGGCACAGCTGTTCGGATCGGAGGGCAATATAATCCCAATTGGATCGGAAAGCTACTTGATTGCTACGGAGATAGATTGGAGCGGAGCAAAATAAAGAGAAGAGGGAATTGGTTCCAAGTCAATCCGGGTCGGATCGGATACCCCGATCCGAACCCCTTGTACATATCCCTCCGACCCGAGCTTGTCTTCCACGTCAATCTCCTGCATGAGCGCCTGGTAATCCGGATCGGCAGTGACCAGTTCCTACCCTCAACGTCCACTACTCTGATGCGTTGTCAACATAGTAAATCATCCGAACCCGAAGCTGATGGGATGGATGACGCGTGGCTCCCATCCGGATCGGATTCTGAGCAAATTCTCGCCTATAAATACCCCGTCGGGAGACAAAGAAAATGATCTTTTTTTAGCTAGCACTTTGAGAGTTCAACCACCTTCATAACCCGAATTCCAGCACTCCCAGAAAATCCAAACCTTCTTTCATTATTTGTTTTTAGATAATTGAGTGATTGTAAGTGAGTTGTGAGAGAAATCAAGTGAATATTTCATTGTACTTGCAACAAAATCAGTGAAAATAGTGAAAGACAAGTGGACGTAGGCATTTCTTCGCCGAACCACTATAAATCCTATGTGTTCATTCTTATTTTTATCTCATTTCATTTTTCTTTTAATCAATTTGGGTGTTAGAACCACTTTTTGGTCTAACATTTTTGGTGCTTTCACTGAGAACTCATCTGAATTCTGTGTTTTTTGGGATTATCGTTCTACTTTTTGGACCGTTGAGTTCAAAGAAGTTAATCCTCAAGTTCCAACGCCCTTGGATATTTGTTGAAGTGATCGTCGAAGAATCATGGCCAAAGGAAAAGGCAAAGAAGTTCAATCTGGTCGAGGAAATGGAGGTGGCGAAGATCAACAAAATGCGGTTGTAACAAGGTCTCGTGGGCAGAGTTCAGCAGCAGGACGAACCAATGCAGGAAATCCGAACCGTCTTCAGGGGGAGAGCTCCGATCCGATCCGGGTAGGAGATTCTGAAGCAGTGCATTCCCCCAATCTGAACCGACCCGAGCAGCTTTCCATGTACCGACCCGACCAGACTCCCCAGCTCTGAACTGACCCGACCTCCCATCTCCGATCCGATCCGACTCTTGGTGATGTTGGAACCTCTACTTGAGTCCCTACAAATGCTCCGATTCCAGCCGCCAGGGTCAGTGATCAGGTCAATCCATCTGCGCCCATTACTCAAGGAGATTTCTCGCACCTACTTGATATGCTTGAAAGTACTAGGGAGGCTATGAAAGTCCACGAGCGCACCAACCTCATGATGCAAGAAAATATGAGGCTCATGAGTAGGGAGATTAGCGAGCTCCGTCGACATAGAACCCCATCACCGGTTCGTCACACACCAGTGGATCAGTATTCATCTTCCGAGGAAGAGCGGCCCCGTGAACGAAGGCCGCTCGAACGACCTCAGAATGTGGAGCAGCTGACATTCGAATCTTTGGGGTCTCGCGAGGATATTGCACGAGCACTGGGAAACAATGATCCCACTCGGGGGCAAAGGCTCCAGTCCCCTCCTCCCGAGATCGACCGGGAGCGTAGGGAACGGAATAGAGCAGAAGCAGCTCGAAGAAGAAGGGCATCTCCTGAACAAGAGCCCAGAAGGAACCCGGATACTAGGGCCAGGGAACCTGAGCGGCCCCTGACTAATGCTGATGTACAGGCAATGGTGCGCCAAATCATGTCCGAGAGCCGGAACTATACAAATGAAGATTATGGCATTGAGCGAAGCCATACTCCTTTCAACGATGATATCCTCGACTTCCAGTTTCCCCGGCGTTTTAACCTGCCACAGATGGACAAGTACAACGGGAGAACTGATCCGGGACAGCATTTGATGCGATACTCGTGGCTCATGAATGTTGCTGCTGCCCCTGATGAAGTGAAGTGTAAAGCATTCCCAATCTATTTAGAAGATGTGGCGCTATTCTGGTTTACCCGACTTCCCCCTCGTTCGATTTCAAATTACAGGGAACTGAGCGAACGTTTTATGAATCAGTTCCGACTCCATGCCCGAAAGTCTAAAAGTGTTATTGAATTGTCAAGAATTAAGCAGGCACCAGGAGAGTCTTTGAGGTCATATCTTGACCGTTTTAACTTAGCTGTGACTGAAGTTAGTGACCCGCATGAGCCTACCATTCTGATGGCATTAAAGGAAGGAGTCGATCCTGAATCTAAGTTCGGGGATTACCTTTCTGGGAAGACACCCTCCACAAGAGAGATATTCTATGAAAAAACCGATATTTATTTAAGGCGAGAGGAGGCCAGGGCAAACCGAAAGAGAAAGTCTGAGGCGGCTTCAAAAGAAAATGTGCAGAGTAACATCGCCGTGAAGCAGACTGGGGAAAGTTCCGGCAAGGTTGAAGTAACTGTGGGAAACAAGGGTGGAAACAACAATGCTGGAAACGGGGGCAACAACAATAACCGTAATACGAACAGTAACAGAAGAAATAGAAATAGGGGAAGTGATCCTAACAAAATACCCCGATTCCAGACCTACGAGAATTATACACCATTGAACGACACCCTGGAGAATATTTACCTGGATACGTACAACGTTTTGTAGTATAAAAGACCGCCACCTCGTGATTCGACCGAGAAAGAAATGGCAACTGGGAAGTTTTGTTTGTTCCATGGAACTCATGGACATTCAACCAATGAATGTCGGCATTTAAGAGATGTGATTGAGAAGCTGCTGCGCGAAGGGAAATTGGATGAATACAAGGTTGCCCCGAGGGACAGGGGCAGGGAGAGCAAGCTCCAAAACAGATCCTACCTGCTCCTAAGCCTACAGCACAGCAGAAAGGCAAGGGAATTGTTATCAACTCCATAGTGGGCGGACCTCACCCAGCAATCCGTAGCTTTAGAGCAATGGATCAATATGTAAATGCTGCCAAGCATATAGATGTGAATGAAGGTGATGATCTGGAAGATATCACACCCATAAAACAACAGAAGACCATGTTTGACGACGTGGTGTTCCGCAGCAGAGATAATACTGGGATCCAATCACCCACTGATGATCCGTTGGTTATTACTACCACCATTGGGCCGACCTTGGTTCATAAGGTATTAGTAGACAATGGAAGTTCCGTCAATATTTTGTTTAAAAAGTCATTTGATCAGATGAAGCTGGAATCTGAAGATTTGAAGCCATGTGAAGGGTGGATCAGAGGCTTCAACGGGGCGTCAACAGCTCCCATGGGATACATAGAATTGCCCGTGACCTTGGGGCAAGGAGAACGCAGAAGAGTGCGGATGCTTCAGTTCGTAGTATTGGACGTAGATTCGCCTTATAATGCATTTTTAGGGAGGCCTGCCCTTGCCGAATTCAGAGTTTGTATCGCCCCCTGGTGTTTATTGCTTAAGTTCCCAACCGAAGCCGGAACTGGAGTAATGAGAGGGGATCAAGTTTCCGGACGGGCCTGGCATGTGGCCGAACTAAAGATGTTGATGAAAGGACTTAACATCGAAAGTAAAGATGCCTCGCCTCCCCCAAAGGGGGGCTCGGCGTAGCAATTAGAGAAATCGGCCCCGAAGGAGTTGCTTAAAGGAACGCCTGAAGACCTGGATCCCAGAAAAGACGAGGAACCAGAGACTAAAAATGCAACTCCTAATGAAGCGACAGTGGAAATTCCCATTGATGACGCTGATCCGACAAGAGTCTTGAAGATTGGGTCTCAATTGGATCCACGTCGGGCCAAAGAACTAACAGACTTTTTGAAGGCGAACCTGGACGTGTTTGCCTGGACCCACGCTGACATGTGTGGGATATCGCCATCCATTATAAGTCACAAATTAAATGTAAACCCGAAGCATCCACCTGTAAAGCAAAAGAGACGTATGCTGGGCCCAGAGAGGTCGGCTGCTCTCAAAGAGGAAGTGGAGAAGCTGAAGCAGAACGGATTTATTCGAGATTCGACATATCCCGACTGGATATTGAATCCCGTCTTGGTAAAGAAGCCGAATGGAAAGTGGCGGACTTGCATTGATTTTTCAGATTTGAACAAAGCCTGCCCAAAAGATAGTTTCCCACTTCCCAGAATTGACCAGCTTGTAGATTCGACAGCAGGTCATGAACTTCTCTCTTTCATGGATGCATATTCTGGGTACAACCAAATTCCTATGCATGTGCCAGACCAAGAACATACGAGCTTCATTACAAATTTGGGATTGTATTGTTATGTTGTAATGCCATTCGGATTGAAAAACGCTAGAGCCACTTATCAGCGCTTGGTGAACAGAATGTTTTATAATCAAATAGGGAAGACTATGGAAGTTTACGTGGATGATATGCTTGTCAAATCGAAACAGTCCTCCATCCACACACAAGACTTGGCGGAAATGTTTGGTATCCTGCGAAAGTATCGGATGAAGTTGAATCCTCTGAAATGCTCATTTGGAGTGGCGTCGGGAAAATTCCTAGGCTTCATTGTGAGCTCCCGAGGAATTGAAATCAATCCTAGCCAAATAGCAGCGATTAGAAACATTGAAGAACCAAGAAGGATTAAAGATGTCCAAAGTCTTGCAGGGAAAGTAGCCGCGTTGAGTAGATTCATCTCCAAAGCTACAGACAAGTGCGTTCCGTTTTTTGATTTAATTAAAAGGGGAATGAAAAACTTTGAGTGGACTTCGGACTGTGTTGAGGCCTTTCGAAATTTATTGGAACTGCTAGAGAAACCTTCGATTTTGTCAAAGCCAGTGGATCACGAAGAATTGTTTGTTTACTTGGTAGTCTCGGCTCACGCCGTTAGCACAGCCCTGGTTCGAGAAGAAGACAAAGTACAAAGGCCAGTATATTATGTAAGCAAGAAATTAGCAGCGGCAGAGCGCAAATACCGAAAGATTGAGAAGCTCGCTTACAGCCTCCTAATCGCATCCCGAAAGCTTCGTCACTATTTCCAAGCTCATCCAATATCCATATACACCGATCAGCCCTTGAGGCAGGTGTTACAGATGCCCGAAGCATCGGGGAGGTTGATCAAATGGAATATAGAATTAAGCCAATTTGATTTAAATTTTCAACCACGAAAGTCGATCAGGGGACAAGCTCTGGAAAACTTTATTGCGGAGTTCACCATCCCAGAGGAGGAAACAATCGATGACAGAGTGGTCAAGTCCGAGAATGAGTTGAAGATAGATCAATGGAAGCTATACACCAACGGAGCTAAGAACGACCGAAGATCCGGAGCTGGAATCGTCTTAGTCACTCCCGAAGGACGGTTGTTATATTACGCCCAACGATTAGAGTTCTCGGCGACTAACAATGACTCTGAATACGAAGCCCTGATTGTCGGGCTAAAGCTTGCTAAAGATCTCGGAATAAAAATGTTGGACATATTCTGTGACTCTAAAATCGTTGTTTGCCAAGTGCGAGAGGAATTTGTGGCTCGGGGACCTCGACTTATCACCTACCTCAGGAAAGTGAGAGAGTTATTGAGTAGCTTAGAGCGGTATGATATAACACACATCCCAAGAGCTGAAAACCAGAAGGCGGATAGGCTGGCAAAGCTGGCTAGTTCCGACACTCCAGAAGAGACTGAAATAATTCCAATTGAAACGTTGGAATCGCCAAGCTTTGAGTCGATGGAAGTTGAGTTCGTTTTCGAAGCGGAACCGGAGAAGGAGTCGTGGATGACCCCAATTAAGAACTTCCTTAAGAATGGGACACTCCCATCAAAGAAGAGTGAGAGAAGGGCTGTAGTTCGCAAGGCTACCAGATATGTCATGCAAGATGATACTCTCTATAGGCAAGGATTTTCTATGCCCTTGTTACGATGTATAGCACACGACAACATCAAGCGTGTACTAAGAGAAGTACACGAAGGTGAGTGTGGAGATCATACAGGAGGTCAGACTTTAGCAAAAAAGATATTGCGAGACAGATACTTCTGGCCTACAATTAATAAAGATGCAGCTGATTATTCACGACGCTGCGATAAGTGCCAGAGATTCGCCAAAATCCCCAGAGCACCGTCGACTCAACTTAAATCAATGGTGAGTCCTTGGCCATTTTCCACATGGGGAATTGATATCATTGGAGTTCTACCGATTGCTAAAGGAGGAGCGAAATATGCAATAGTGGCCGTGGACTATTTTACGAAGTGGGTGGAAGCTGAGCCCTTGACCAAGATCACGGCAAGAAAGGTGATAAGTTTCGTGGTCAGAAATATTATATGCCGATTCGGGATCCCAAGAACGATTATAACTGACAATGGAACCCAGTTTGATAGTACTGAATTCAGAAATTTCTGCCAGAAGTATAAAATTGACAAGCGATATACTGCAGTTGCCTATCCGCAGTCAAACGGGCAAGTAGAGGCAATAAACAAAGTAATAAAATCCATCATCAAGAAACGGTTAGAGCGTGCAAAGGCAAAATGGGTTGACGAATTGCCCCTAGCTTTGTGGGCATATCGAACCACATTTAAGACGGCCACCGGTCACACCCCTTTCTCTCTCTCCTTTGGCTCAGAAGCAGTAATTCCAGTTGAACTGGAAGTTCCTTCCCACAGGGTGACATATTATGACTCGATGACGAATCGGGCGCTCTTACTTGAGTCTCTTGATGAAGTAGAAGAAAAAAGGGACGAAGCAGATTTGCGTGCGGCAAGACATCGACGTCAGATGGCACGCTATTACGACAAAAAAGTTCGCCTCAGGAATTTTGAACCAGGAGATTTGGTGCTAAAGAGAGTCTTTCCATCCCTTCCTCACCTCGGCCCAAAGTGGGAAGGACCCTTTGTCATCCAACGGAAACTTGAAAAAGGAACCTTCAAGTTAACGACCGTAGATGGCGAAGAAGTCCCTAGAGCATGGAATGCCCAACACTTGATGCGATATTTGGATTAGAAATGATGTACTCTTTGTTATTTTTCCTATGAACTCTGTAATAAGGCACGACTTGCCTTGGGAAAATCTGACGATATGAATAAAGGACTATAAAGTGGATGTAGGCTACGACTTAGCCGAACCACTATAAAAATATTGTGTGTTATTTACTTTTATGCATTATATATATATATATATTCATCGATTATTCTGTTGTGATTATGGAATACAGGATGATTCAAAACCTGAAAAGGTTGAAGGCAGTTTAAACATAAGAAAAAGCACAGTGACTATTTGTGCGACAAGATGTAAAAGAATGAGAAAACGACATTCTTAACTCTAACTCTCCAGAGAGAGAGAGAGAGAGTATAAAAGCGTAACCGACTGAGCGCTGAAAAAGAAATCCTTCCCCTAACTCTAACTCTCCAGAGAGAGAGAGTATAAAAGCGTCTCCGACTGAGCGCTGAACAAGAAATCCTTCCCCTAACTCTAACTCTCCAGAGAGAGAGAGAGAGTATAAAAGCGTCTCCGACTGAGCGCTGAGAAAGAAATCCTTCCCCGCTGAAAGACCGGGGAATGAATAGATTGCTGAGCTCAAACTCTAACTCTCCAGAGAAAGAGAGAGAGTATAAAAGAAATGCCAGAAAAAACGACAAGTACTGACGACACAGGAAGTGCTAGCCCGTCAGAAAATCGGGAGCATTCAGATTGCTTGATTAATCATTAAATAATTTGTGAGAATTGACTGGGGGCATATATGTATACGCATATTTCCTCCCTCCGTAATTTCATTTCATAACTATAGTAAGACATGCATTTTTACATAAGTGCAGAACTACTGATAAACAGACATTGCAGAAAATGAATTATTTTTTATTTACAAATGAATGAATTTGTACAGGAAAAT
Source organism: Allium sativum (assembly GCA_030737875.1). Lineage (NCBI taxonomy): Eukaryota > Viridiplantae > Streptophyta > Magnoliopsida > Asparagales > Amaryllidaceae > Allium > Allium sativum. Next base: position 1,003,621,764 of record CM060912.1, read on the forward strand.
AGCTAAAAAAGAAGGTGCAGAAGCCACTCTTGTAGCAGCAATTGTTGGTTCACTAAATGCTAAAACGATACAAGGCAATCCACTATTTAGGTTTCGAGTGAGCCTTGGACTTCTTGGCGGCTTTCTCCGCATCCTTTGCTTCTTTCTCAGCCTCTGTCAAGATTCGTTTAGATTTCTTCTTTCCTGAAGATGTGGTGCTGGAACCGGTTGACTTCTTCCTAGAGGGCGGAGCGCTGGAATCAAGAGAAGATTTTTTAGCGAGTTCCTCTGTAATAGATCTAGTTGAGAGCTTAACAACTAACCTTGATCCCGCATCCACAACTGCGAGGGGCTTGAGGGCTTCAGGGTCTAGTTCTTCGGCTTTTAATTGCAAGCGTTTGTCTTGATCAGCTTTCATTGCAGCCAAAGTAACATCATCATCATTTTTTGACTCCCCGACTATTACAACTTCTGATTCCTCCTCATGACCTCCGTCGCCACCGTCATCCTTTAAAGCTGCTATCATTTCTTCATCATGGGGAGTGTCGGCCTTAGTCGGTTCATTTCTTTCTCCCAAGTCTATAGGAGCAGCCTTGTCCTCCCCTCCTTTCGCCTTTTCCGTAGGCTCTACCCCAGCGATGGCTACCTGAGTCACATCTGTCTTTCCGGATGGCTCAATACCTACAGAATGAGAAGCAACAGTTATCAACTCAGGCGAAAACAATGGGTTTTTCATCGATTGCTCAATCATGTGGCGAAAGGTAGAAATAGCCTTGACAAATTGAGGAGAAAAGGTAGGGGTACCTTCCGAAGACTTCTCAGCGGGGGTAACCACTGTCTCTGATGCCATTTCAGGGATTGGAGATAGCAGAGTTGTTCGGGGGATTCCCGGATTTTCAGGGTCATACCCCTCAACTTCCGAAGTCGCGGGGACAGCAGAAGAGGAACCAGTCTCGGGAATGTTTTTCTGTTTAATCCTCCTCCTCTCTTCTTCCATAGCCTCAGCAATGAGGCGGCGCCCTTCAGCTAGGCGTTCTGGCTCATCATCCCTCAAGTATTTTTCCATTAGCTTATCCTCATCAATGGAATCGACTTTGAGCTCCTCTTTTTCCCACTCGACGATCTGATTCCATACATGAACTAGAGTGGAGGGATAATCCTCGATCCAAGAAATGTTTCGGCGACGGATGATATGTGCGAAGAATTCAATCATTAATTCACCGAAACCCTGAATATCAGCCTCCGCCTCTGACAGTTGTTTGCGGGCTTCCTCCGCAGATTTGATAGCACACTCCACATTGCCCTCAGCCAGGGCAGCTCTGTTCTCTGCCTCCAATAGCTTTGAAGCCAAGTCAGCATTCTTCTTTTCTAGTTCAGCACTCCTCTTTGCTAACTCGGCATTTTTCCGTTCGAGGTCAGCATAAGCAAGGCGTGTCTTAGCAGCTTCTGACTTAGCCTCATCAGCTTGCTTTTTTAACTCAGAACGCTCTTGAGTGTGAGATTCAAGCAAGTCATGATAACGTTTTTGCATGTCCTCAAATTGTTGTTTGAAGTTAGAAGCGTCCCTTTGAGCGACAGCTAGCTAAGCTTGAGTGTCTTCCAAATCTTTTCCTAGAGCTTTTAAAGCCTTGGCATCCTCCTCCGCGGTCTTTTGCATTGAGTCGGTATTTGTGATTAGAGTACGGATGATTCTGGAAAGGTTGCGTGAATATTTAAATATCTCAGAATACTATTTTTCCACCGCATCTATCTTTGCTTTAGCCTCATCTGCCCACTTAGAAGAAATAGGTTCAAGGGCGGGTAAAAAAGTCAAAGTCTCGAAGTAGTGTTCGGGAAATTGCTCCTCCAAATATGCCCGCTTTATTGCAGTTTCCGCATCTAGTGAGGGAGGAGCGGGGATTGTCAATTCGGTGTCCCTGTATGAGGAGGATTCGGTAGTTTCTTTGTCTGTCCTAGGTCGTTTAGTAGCAGGGACCTTGTGCTTACTTCGAGACCCGGTTTCTTTTGGAGGACTTCTCTCTCTACTGCGCTTTTCATGGGAAGAAGTGGAGTCTTTAGATTGTGGCTTGTCCTCTTCCCTACGGCTTGGATAGCCTTTATATTTCTCTTGTTCCGGCTGAACGGGAGAGCGAGAACGTGAGGGTCGAGAGCGATAGGGATCATAAGGCCTTCTCTCCTCCCTACCGCGATCATCGCGGCGATCATACTCGATATCCTGAGGTGAATTAGACATGCTGCGGCGAAGCTTCCTGATATCATAGTAAGATCGAGACATCGTGTCTGCACAATAAGACAAACGAAATTCAGAATCAATGGATTCACGGAGAAAGAGGTGCGATGAATGCTAATACTGTTGTATAAAGTGTGTCCTAAGTGATGTGTTCCCCCCAACCAACCCGAATCTGAAGCTAGACTAGTATGGGCAGGCTCTTTGGCCTTAGCAGGAGTTATCTCTTCAGAAGAGGTGAAGACTAGAGGATCCTTCCTAAAATCCTCTGAAGTATATATGGTTTCAGGTAAGGGGAGATCCCCCAAGCCCTGAAATATGGGGTCATCAGTACTAGGGACGTCTTCCTCAGAAGCATTAAGTGGCGATTCTTGAGAGGATGTTGACTTTTCCAGAGAAGTAGCCTCCTCGGGGGCAGTATATCCTTCACGATGCTCTTCGGCCAGGTTAGCCAATTCGTCATCCTGAGTAGAAGAAGGAGAAGGTGAAGTTCGAAGAGGCATTGTAGGAATTCCCGAGCCTTCTCCTGTCTCTGGGACTACCTCCACTGGTGGGATGTATACATATGGAGTTGTCCCATGACCAATACTACGGGAAATGGATAACAGCCCATGGAAGTGAAGATATTCGTCCTTAAGGACTTCATCGATAGTCAAGAATTTCTGATCGCCATTAAGTAGTTGGTGCATCCGGTCAAAGAAAGCCTGATCTGATATTTGTTTTGGATTGTCGACTGCAAGCAAAAAGGAAAACAGGTTAAGGTGATAACTCAAGTGTATAGAGCCCGGATTTAGAAAATCAGTGCTTTACTTGATTCTGTCCACCTCCTGGCACATCCAGGCTGTTGCCGCATATAGAACCATTCTAATCTGGAATCTCCAGCTTTACTGCTAAATGGCGCCGAGATTATCTTCCTCTTAGGAACAGATTCAAAATAGCAGAAAGATGGAGTTTCTCGAGTCCGATGCTTGAAGTTATAGAAGAAATGAACGTCATCGAACGTAAGCTCTATACCTAAGACCTCACGATATGCTATGTACAAAGTGTGCAAGTAGGCATAAGAGTTGGGATGTAGCTGCATGGGGGCAATCCGCATTTGTCTTAGAAAGTCAACAATGAAGGGAGAAAATGGAGGGATAGCGCCAACCATACACATCAACCGAGTGACCGCCATATATCCTTCTGGAGGGTTGTGGGGACGGTCAGAGCTTGAAGGCACTAGAGTGTCCCTTTTTATTATCCCATATTTCAAACAAATTCGGGTAAGTCGGTCGTTATCAATCGTTGATCCAACAGAATCTTGGGGCGATTCCAATATGATAGCCGATTCAAACTCATCAGGAGCCCGGTCGTCGCCAACCCCTCCTTCTTCTTCAAACCCTAAAGAAATTTCATTCCTGAAGACGCTTCGTCACTTTTACGATTTCCGACGTTGTAGTTTGAACCCTCATTATCCCATTCTGGATCCGACGGAGAAGATATGTCCTCGAGGGTAATCTTGTGAGAGGTTTCCGGGGCTTCCTTCATCTTAGCTAGTCTGGAAGAGCGTCTGGGTCTCATGGTCATAAAACTATTGAAGAAGCAATAGCACAAATTAGAGAAAATTAGCCCGTATCCCCCCGTGCGTGTGTGCAAACTAAAGTGTAAATAGTATATACGGAAAGTGCAAAATAGATGTTTAAAAGTGCGGCGAAAAAGTTTGGCAAGATATAAAGAGTTGAAGTAATTCTTGATGTCCAGTTACGTTCGCAAGGCACTATCCTAACTGTCCATAAAATTGAAGATTATGCTGAAGGTTGATTGGGCCAGTTAGACGAGTTTTTATGCGTTAAGGTAGACTGCGCTTCGGCTCGGTTCGGGTTCATTCATTAGGGTTGGATCGGGGGCGTGACCTTAGGCTTGGAAATCTTATTGAAGCTCAGAAATCGAAATCGGATCGGATCGGAGGCAAAGTCCCCTAACGGTTCGGATCGGATCACGTAGTTATATTTCTCCTCCATCATCTTACGATCCGACCCGATCCGGTTAGGTAGGCTCCTTCCCTCCTGTCTTAAGTGCTTGCTCTGACCCGATCCGATCTCCTAGATTTCTTTTCTTTTTTCTTTCTTTGCTCGCCCCGACCCGATCCGACCTCCTGAATTTCCTTCCTTCTTCCTTTGTTTTTTCACCTTCCATATCCCTCCGAACCGAACCGATTCTCCATCATCTTCTTCTTCTCCTTCACCCTCTTTCTTCCCTATCCAATTCCGAGGCCAATTTCGTGTCATTCACCCAAATCGAAGCCAAGCAATTCTACGATGGTGCACTTAACAACGGATTATAATCTCCTCCATTCCAATCTCGAGACGACGACGAGTTTATTGGTGATGATGACGAGGGAGGGTCACGGCGGCAAAGTTCATCAGAATTTCATGCTCAAACCATCCTAATCGTCTACGAATTCGAATCGGGAATAATTAAAAAAGGGATTGTTCAAAGTTTCATAACCTACCAATGAAGTTACGTTGAGAATTAAAGGAAATTTTGATGCTTCAGGAGTTAGATTTTTCTTTCTCGCTTTGCAAAACTCGGGAGTAAAACAGTAAGAATGAGAGAGGGATGAAGAATCAGTTTATATAGAGGAGTAGGGTGTCCATTTGTCTCCCCATTCGGATCGGCAGCCCAATAGAAGAACCCCCGTTCGGATCGGATGGACAGCCCAGAAGCTAAGCTTGGCCCAATAGTCCAGTGGAAAATAGAAAGGAAAGGAGGTCTATCCGGATCGGAATCCGAACTGAACCGAGTCTTTTAGCTCAGCAACGAACTGAATTGAAATTTGAAGGAAAAGAGGAAAACACAAGGAAAATCAAAAGAAAAATTACCTCGAAGAGCGCTATGCATTGATAGTCAAAGCATGCTCCGTCTCCAACAGAAGCATCCTTTGAGGGGGAAAAATGTTAGCCCACTTTGTGAACTGGGCAACACAAAGTCAAGATGTAAAATGTTGAAGAACTTGAAAAAACTTGGGAAGTACTGAAGCAGGTCGTATCAGAGCAGCGCATCGGTTCGGATAAAGTTTTCTGTTCGGATCGGTGAACTATTGCTGAGGAAATCAGAAAGGCACAGCTGTTCGGATCGGAGGGCAATATAATCCCAATTGGATCGGAAAGCTACTTGATTGCTACGGAGATAGATCGGAGCAGAGCAAAATAAAGAGAAGAGAGAATTGGTTCCAAGTCAATCCGGGTCGGATCGGATACCCCGATCCGAACCCCTTGTACATATCCCTCCGACCCGAGTTTGTCTTCCACGTCACTCTCCTGCATGAGCGCCTGGTAATCCGGATCGGCAGTGACCAGTTCCTACCCTCAACGTCCACTACTTTGATGCGTTGTCAACATAGTAAATCATCCGAACCCGAAGCTGATGGGATGGATGACGCATGGCTCCGATCCGGATCGGATTCTAAGCAAATTCTCGCCTATAAATACCCCGTCGGGAGACAAAGAAAAGGGTCTTTTTTTTAGCTAGCACTTTGAGAGTTCAACCACCTTCATAACCCGAATTCCAGCACTCCCAGAAAATCCAAACCTTCTTTCATTATTTGTTTTTAGATAATTGAGTGATTGTAAGTGAGTTGTGAGAGAAATCAAGTGAATATTTCATTGTACTTGCAACAAAATCAGTGAAAATAGAGAAAGACAAGTGGACGTAGGCATTTCTTCGCCGAACCACTATAAATCCTGTGTGTTCATTCTTATTTTTATCTCATTTCATTTTGCTTTTAATCAATTTGGGTGTTAGAACCACTTTTTGGTCTAACATTTATATATTCTAAGCAACATAAAAAGGGGAGTGTGAACGCATGAACTTGCAACATAGCGAACTAATTAACATAAATTAGGCACTTGTGAACTTGCATTGTAATAGCATGTAATCAAGGCATAAGCATATGAAATCATAGTTTTTGATCTATTCATATAATCATAGCATACCTAAACATGAAATCATGGTATTTGATCTATTCATATAATCATGGCATAAATATACCTAAACATGAAATCATGGTTTTTAATCTACTCATATAATATAAACATACCTAAACATGAAATCATGGTTTTTAATTTACTCATGCAAACTTGCAATTGGAATGTAATTCTAATGTAATTTATGGGTCACATATATTATCATATGATTTTAATAACAACCTAGGCCTAAAACATGTTTTTCAATTAGGCATAACAACAAAAATAGTTTAGTCATGTTCATAGAATTAATACAAGTTCACAAAGATGCTTGCTTTTGTCTCTAATACAAAAGCATGGTTTTTATACTTGAACCATGATGCCAATTCCAACATAACTTCATATGAATCATAATACTCAAATGGATCCAATTACACTAAAGATGACCATAAAATTATACATCATGTTGGCACAATAGTAAATCATATACTTGCATGAATCTCAAATAAACTACCACAACATATAGTTGTTACTTTCAACATGAATCATATACTTGCAATTATCAAATAGGTGTTGTAATAAACTACCACAAACATGTAGTTATCAACATGAATCATATATTTGCGAATATCCAATTGTATACCACAACATTTCCAAATCGTTTAGAATCAAAGCAACATACAAATATAGATTATTATCGCCACAATTCCATTTCTCACTTTACACAAATCAAAACACAATTATTTATTCACATCGGAATAGCACTCTACTTACAACGTATGACGAATCTTCAATTCAGGAATCTGAATTCTAAATTTGGAGATGCTATCCTTTGTTGTAGGCGTTGTTTTGATTTAGTTTTCGTTGCTTTAAGATTTTCGAATTATCTCCTAATTGTCTCTCAATTTCTGACGGCTATTCCTAGTCTTTCCTCAGCAGCATGGCAGTCTCATCTCCATTTTTGTTTGTGTGAATTAAGGTGAGTCTTAGGTCCTTTTTATAGAGTTTGTGAGTTGATTAGGACCGTCGATGGAGCTTGGTGTAATAATAGCCGTTCGTTTGAAGGAGAGACCAACCAGGGGCTGACACCTAGCCCTAGTGACAAGGCAAGGCTCAGAAATTCGACCAGACCCTGATCAGGCCAGCCAAGACCTGACCAGCAGGTCATTCTGACCTGGGCGCACTTGGCAGGTGCGCCAGGCTAAAAATGTACTGGCGCACTTCCCAAGTGCGCTAGTTCATTTCTGTTCTGGCGCACTTCCCAAGTGCGCCAGTGCATTCTGACCCGTTGTTTGGTTTTTCGCCCAACTTCGTTCGTCCATATCTTCTTCATACGATATCCATTTTATGCAAACCCGGACTCTATCTCAAGCAGAATTCTGAGACGAACGCAATAGCGTATCCTGTTTCCCTTAATTCTTTGATTTGAAATTAGTTATACTTCAATTTGTGAATTTCACAGTTATAGAATGCATGGGGTGTTACATTCTCCCCCACTTAAAAGGATTTCGTCCCCGAAATCTTTAAGTTAGGAAGAATGTATATCTTAACATCCAAACATCCATCTACTCATCCATCAAACACGAGCATCCATTGTCCTTAAAAGACTTCTAATGCTTCATGATCATATGCAAAGTGTGTGTACATGTACTTATCTAATGCAAAATCAGTCGGTCTTCTGATTCAGTTGACCTCCTTAATGCAAATTATGTAAGTGTCATGAATCCATTATGTATGCAAATTTTCCTATTCATGATTCTACATGAGTGCACAATCATTCATACAAATGCAACATCCATATGACAACACATTAAACTTCAACCATATACGATTGCAAACATATATATATGCATATGCAATATGAAGTGACTGAGCCGATCTAAAACCTAAATTGTGTGTGTATATGCAACCACGAGCAACCACTAGCAATCACTTGCAACCACTTGCAACCATCATCCATAACATGTTTCAATTACAAGTTTTCATCCAAAGAGTTTCTACCTAAAAGTTAAGGTCGAGGAGATATACCTAAAAAGATAGATAAAAGCGCAACTTAAGGAAAAAGATCAAAGATGTACCCTTGAAGAGAAAAGGGTAGGCTGCGCGTATTCTAGCTTCAGTTTCCCAAGTTGCGTCTCCCTCAGCGTCGCTCCACTGAACTTTGACGAGCTTGACTTCGCGGTTGCGTAGCTTTTTCACTTCCATTCCTAATATGAGGGTTGGAACTTTCCTCACGGTTGCTTCGCGTTCCATTTCAGCTTCTTCTAGAATATTTGGCTCTACCACTTCAGCAGATTCATGTAGACATTTTCGGAGGTGCGAAACATGGAAAACGTTGTGAACTCCGGCCAATTTTTCGGGTAGCTCTAATCTATAGGCCATTTTCCCAATTTTCTCAATGATAGGAAATGGCCCTACGAACCTTGGTGCTAGCTTTCCTGTGGTTCCAAAACGAACAACGTTCCTTAGCGGAGATACCTTAAGAAAAACTCTGTCCCCAACCTCAAATTCAAGGTCGGTCCTCCTCTTGTCGGCGTAGGACTTTTGTCTGTCTTGGGCCGTCTTCATCCTTCTTCGTATTAAGTCTACTTTCTCTGAAGTCTCTCGGATCATATCTGGTCCAAGTATAAGCTTACCAGTAGACTCCCACCAACAAGTGGTTGATCGACACGGTCTTCCATATAAAGCTTCTAAGGGCGCCATTCCGATGGTTGCTTGGTAGCTGTTGTTGTAGGAAAATTTCACTAAAGGAAGATGGTTTTCCCACGTCCCTCCGAAGTCAAGGATGCACAGTCTTAAAAGGTCCTCCAAAACTCTGTTCACTCTTTCCATCTGGCCTTCGGTTTGGGGGTAATAGGCTGTGCTCAAGCATAACTGTGTGCCTACTGCTTCTTGCAGACTCCGCCAAAACTCACTTGTGAAGATAGGGTCTCGATCACTAACAATGGTGGAGGGTATTCCATGGAGTCGAACAATTTCCTTGAGGTAAAGAGATGTTAGGGATGAGGTAGTTCTTTTACTCTTGACAGGTAAAAAGTGGGCACTTTTAGTAAGCCTATCCACTATTACCCAAATGCTAGTGTTGCCTCTTCTAGACCTAGGCAACCCATCAATGAAGTCCATTGAGATGCTATCCCACTTCCACTGTGGGACCTCTAGAGGATGGAGCAGACCGCTAGGCTTTTTCTGTTCCGCCTTAACCTGTTGGCACACCATACACTTAGAAACGAAATCTTCCACGCCCTTCTTCATGCCGTTCCAAAAGAAAGTTCTCTTTATGTCCTTGTACATTTTATCTCCGCCTAGGTGTATCGTCATCTTGGAGTGATGTGCTTCCTCGAGAACCATCTTTACCAAATCCCTTGTATGTGGGACGCATAGTCTTCCGTCTCATCTTAGCCAACCCTTATCGTCGATGGAGTATCTGCTGAGGTGACTTGAAGTCTCACCCCTAATTAGCCTATCAATCGTCTCCACAAGCTGAGGGTCTTCGCGTTGTGTTGTCCCTATTGAGTCCACTAAAGTCGGGCGTACTTCGAGAGATGTTAGCAAGCCCGGTACAAAATCGGAGGAGGGCCTAAAGTCAAAGCTGGCTATAAACTCTAGGCTTTGTCTTTCAACAAACAACGGGCTTAGGGTTAGTTTCTTTTGGCTCAACGCGTCTGCCACTACGTTGCCTTTGCCCGGAGTGTAGGAGATCTCGAAATCGTATGAGGCAAGAATCTCCATCCATCTCTGTTGCCTCAAGTTAAGATCTTTCTGCGAGAAAAGATATTTCAACGATTTATGGTCAGTGTAAAGTTCAAACTTCTCACCTAGGAGATAGTGTCGCCAAGACTTGAGTGCAAAGACGATGGCGGCTAACTCAAGATCGTGGGTCAGGTAGTTCTTTTCATGAACTTTCAATTATCTTCCGCCATAAGCTACTACCCTTCCTTCTTGCATTAAGACGGCGCCTAGCCCTATCCCACATGCATCTGTATAAACTGTGAACATCTTGCTTCCATCTGGCAACGTTAAAACTGGGGCTATTGTAAGAGCCCTTTTCAGTTGTTGGAAAGCAAACTCGCAATTCAAGTCCCAATTAAACACTAGTTTCTTCTTGGTCAACTTTGTGAGCGGAGCTGATATTTTTGCAAAGTCTCTGATGAATTTCCGATAGAAGCCTGCTAGCCCGAGAAAGCTTCGGACCACTGTTGCGTTCTTTGGTGTCTTCCAATCCTGCACCGCTACTACCTTAGCCGGGTCTACTGCTAATCCTTCCTTGGATACTATGTGCCCAAGAAATCTTACTTCCTCTCTCCAAAAGTGGCATTTGGAGAATTTGGCTTTTAGCTGATGGACTCGTAGAGTTTCTATGATTGCCCTTAAGTGCTGAGCATGTTCCCCTTCACTCTTTGAGAAGATAAGGATATCGTCTACGAAGACCACTACGAACTTATTGAGGAAATCTCTGAACACCCTACTCATTAGGTCCACGAAGTAAGCGGGTGCGTTTTTCAAGCCAAAAGGAATGACAAGCCATTCAAAGAAGCCATCTGGGGTTCTGAATGCTGTCTTATCGATACTGTCTTCAGCCACCCTTAGCTAATGAAATCCGGTCGCTAAATCGAGTTGGGAGAAAACAGACGCTCCTACAAGCTGATCAAACAGATCGTCAATTCTGGGGAGAGGGTGCCTATTCTTTTTTGTTAGCTTGTTGAGCTCCCTATAATCAACACACAGACGGAGTGAACCATCCGCCTTTGTAGCGAACACCACTGGAGCGCCCCATTCTGAAATGCTCCTCCTAATGAACACCTTCTCTAGAAGCTCTTTAATCTGTTTACTGAGCTCCTTCCTTTCCCGTGGAGCCATGTGTAACGGGCAACGCAACGGGCTTTGCATTATCTACAAGATATATGCGGAAGTCTATCACCCGCTTCGGAGGCAAGCCCTTCACCTCTTCGAAGACATCCGGATATTCCCGGACCACTCTAACCGATTGCAAATTGTCGACAGATGCATCTAGCGATTCAAGATAACTAAGCATAACCGCATACGAGGGATTACAAGTAATTTCCAAAGTGTTACCGAACTGGGTTAGGAGCCTAACAACCCTTTTCTCACAATCAAGGATGGCCCCATTACTGGATAGCCAATCCATGCCCAAAATCAAACCATATCCCGAAAAGCCCAAAACAAAGGCACTACATTTAAATTCTACGCTTAGAATAGAAATTTTCAATCCCACACAGATCATAGACAAATGAGCCGGGCCCCCGATTGGATTTGAAACAATTAAGGGGTCCTCTACCATACTAGTTTCTAGGTGCAGAGATTCTACTAAAGCAGATGAGATAAAGGAGTGTGATGCGCCAGAATCAAATAAAGTGCGAACTGGGTGATTATAAAGATAAACTACACTTTCTACAGAAGTATTTATACCTCGTTATTGCAGAGGTGGAGCTTCTAGTACATGAACCTGTGCCCCTGAGGTGGATCCAGCCCTCTTCCCCTGCCCTCGTTTCTTTGGGCAATCCTTAGCCATATGGCCTGTTTCACCGCAAGAAAAACACCCACCATTCAACTTGGCCTTCTTTTTTCCGCAATCCTTCACTAAGTGCCCCACTTTGCCACAGAAATTACACTTCCTCTTCTCTTGGGACTTGTTGTCTTTCCCGCCCTTCTTAAAGTCTATCTTCTTAGGTTATAAACCCTCTTTCTTCCCTTGAGAGCTTTCTGCCTTTGTCTCCTTCTTCCTTGGGCAGTCCCTAGCCCAGTGGCATGTCTCCCTTCACATAAAGCAAGTAGCACTCATCCTCCTCTTATTCTTCCTGCAGTCTCCCTCCAGATGTCCAAGAATTCCACAGAAACAATATTTCCTTTTTTCTCGTTTCTTGTCATTACTGTTATGATCCTCCCTTCTTTGACTATTATTCGTCTTCCTGTTCTGGGACTCTTCCGCTTGCTGGTTCACGTAGAGGAGGAGGAGTGAAAGCGTCAGTAGCTGGGGAGTAAGGTCCCCAGACATGCTGAAACAAAAAGGATAGATTCAAAATGAAGGATAAAAGATAGTACCTATGGCTTTGGGGGACTATGCCTTTTTTTTAAAATAAAATAATATTTTATCTTTAAAAATGCTTCTTTAAATTTTCTTTTGAAAATAAATTTTCAAAACTTTTTATCTTATCTGGTAAACCTATGCTTTGTTACCAAGTGAAACACCCCACCTCCGTTAGGGTCACTCTCAAAGGGAATGCCCTAATTTTGGTGGAGGTTTATAAGTATAAGTCACAGATATACAAGACAGATATAAGAACACATATTTTTGAACAGCGGAAAACAACAACAACTTTTATTTCAACAAAATACGTGTTACACAAACTATGTCATAATTTGTCTTACAATACTTCCAAAAACATAACATCTTCATAACTGTCTTGATTACATTATTTAAAGAAGCATAAAGAAAACATAAATAAACTGCATAAGTCCCATAATTGATGTCCAAAGCCATAGTCCAAAACGAAAAAGATCCAAGCAATACATTCTTTCTCTTCAAGCTGGATGTGAAAGCTGGTCAAGCTACGGTATTCCCTCCCTGTGGACCTGGGGGGGAAATGGAAGAAAAGAAGACGAAAGAAAAGTAGAGTCAGACATAAAGCCTGAGTAAGTCTAGGACTATTCAGTCTATGAATAAAGAACTGGGTATAATAAGTATAAACTGGAAATGGGAAAGCACCCAATAACTAAGTTAAGTTGTCTAGAGTCGAATATACTATCATACCCCATATTAATCTCTGTACCCATATAAACTAGTTCCCAACAGGCACCCCATAATCAGGGTGAAGTGATCCATTTCTGATGATCGGCTCCTACTCGCGTAGTTACATGTGTCTTACGGCCCCCGTTGTTGTAGTTACCTATGCTGGTCCCACCATGGGGTGTATCAAGTCCCATGGTGGCGGCCCGACACAATCCTAGGATGCACAGGTATGCTATTGGTGCCCAGTACCTTATTTTTCTGCGCCGGAGTGTGTGCACGCCCGCACCCCGTTAGAACCTACACTACTGCACCACCGCCGTCAATTTGACCTCTTACAGTCAGCCCAGTAATTGTGCCCCACCCTGCCTAGTTCAGGGTATCCTGATACACCTTGTAGGGTTACTACTGAAAAGGGTCCCCCGCTACTAGGTTTTCTATTTCTAGCCAACATGCTAAGTTGGTTAATTGTTTTGTAAACCTAACCCCCAATCAACTGCATAGTTTAGCATGTTCCATTTTGATTAAGTATTAATTCAATTTACTTAATCCTATCATTCCTGACTCGGCCTTAATTGTCTTATTAAAGCCTCGACCTCTCACATTAGACAGATATTGTTGTGGCTGCCTGTTGCCGGTTGGGTCCGGGCAGTCTTACGCCACAACTCAGTCTAACCTCGGGTCTTTATTGGGCTCCGTGTTTAACCACCCACATTGGATAGGTATTGTTGTGACTACTGGACAGCCGGGCGGTTCCGGGCAGGTTTACATCACAACTCAATCCAACCTCGGGTTAAACACATCGTATTTTCTAAATTTACATATTTTTTCTCTTTTCTTTTTATATTTAAATATTTGCGGCCCATTTTTCAAATTCATCTTTATTGGGTGAAATTAATTTACACCACTTAATTGTTTTTCAAAGTCGTTGGCATGTGTCAAACATGCCAACACATATGTTTTATATTTTAACCCAATCGCCATTACCCCCGTTTTATACGTTTGCCACAATATAACATATGTTGGGTTTAACATTTAAACCCAACTTAGCCACATGAAAAAGGGGAGGCTTATAACATGGTGTTTATATATTCTAAGCAACATAAAAAGGGGAGTGTGAATGCATGAACTTGCAACATAGCGAACTAATTAACATAAATTAGGCACTTGTGAACTTGCATTGTAATAGCATGTAATCAAGGCATAAGCATATGAAATCATGGTTTTTGATCTATTCATATAATCATAGCATACCTAAACATGAAATCATGGTTTTTGATCTATTCATATAATCATGGCATAAATATACCTAAACATGAAATCATGGTTTTTAATCTACTCATATAATATAAACATACCTAAACATGAAATCATGGTTTTTAATTTATTCATGCAAACTTGCAATTGGAATGTAATTCTAATGTAACTTATGGGTCACATATATTATCATATGATTTTAATAACAACCTAGGCCTAAAACATGTTTTTCAATTAGGCATAACAACAAACATAGTTTAGTCATGTTCATAGAATTAATACAAGTTCACAAAGATGCTTGCTTTTGTCACTAATACAAAAGCATGGTTTTTATACTTGAACCATGGTGCCAATTCCAACATAACTTCATATGAATCATAATACTCAAATGGATCCAATTACACTAAAGATGACCATAAAATTATACATCATGTTGGCACAATAGTAAATCATATACTTGCATGAGTCTCAAATAAACTACCACAACATATAGTTGTTACTTTCAACATGAATCATATACTTGCAATTATCAAATAGGTGTTGTAATAAACTACCACAAACATGTAGTTATCAACATGAATCATATACTTGCGAATATCCAATCGTATACCACAACATTTCCAAATCGTTTAGAATCAAAGCAACATAAAATTATAGATTATTATCGCCACAATTCCATTTCTCAATTTACATAAATCAAAACACAATTATTTATTCACATCGGAATAGCACTCTACTTACAACGTATGACGAATCTTCAATTCAGGAATCTGAACTCTGAATTTGGAGATGCTATCCTTTGTTGTAGGCGTTGTTTTGATTTAGTTGTCGTTGCTTTAAGCTTTTCAAATTATCTCCTAATTGTCTTTCAATTTCTGACGGCTATTCCTAGTCTTTCCTCAACAGCATGACGATCTCATCTCCATTTTTGTTTGTGTGAATTAGGGTGAGTCTTAGGTCCTTTTTATAGAGTTTGTGAGTTGATTAGGACCGTCGATGGAGCTTGGTGTAATAATAGCCGTTCGTTTGAAGGAGAGACCAACCAGGGGCTGACACCTAGCCCTAGTGACAAGGCAAGGCTCAGAAAATCGACCAGACCCTGATCAGGCCAGCCAAGACCTGACCAGCAGGTCATTCTGACCTGGGCGCACTTGGCAGGTGCGCCAGGCTAAAAGTGTACTGGCGCACTTCCCAAGTGCGCCAGTTCATTTCTGTTTTGGTGCACTTCCCAAGTGCGCCAGCGCATTCTGACCCGTTTTCTGGTTTTTCGCCCAACTTCGTTCGTCCATATCTTCTTCATACGATATCTGTTTTACGCAAACCCGGACTCTATCTCAAGCAGAATTCCGAGATGAACGCAATGGCGTATCCCGTTTCCCTTAATTCTTTGATTTGAAATTAGTTATACTTCAGTTTGTGAATTTCACAGTTATAGAATACACGGGGTGTTACAGGAGCATCACGAGCTGAACCGAAGAGTCACGAACTAGGATGATGACCAAAAACCCGAGATGCAAAGGTAGTCCAAATAGGAAGTAGAACTCAGGATCCGGATGGGAACCAACGAGTTAACTTCATGAGTTGGGCTTTGCTGCGGGACGTGTACTAAGGGGTTATCGACATCCATAACTTTGATTCACCACCAAGACCGATGTTAGACTACGAATCAGTGCAGTGGGGTAGTTATTGCTCCATGGGGCAGAGTGATCGTAGCAT